>JAEOAD010000008.1:39785000-41227500 GCA_036365145.1 Orientallactaga sibirica | reverse complement strand
ACAGGCATAAGTGCAAGCCTATCACACAAACTGCTTCTAACCCAGTCCAGGCAAAGCTCTTTCTCACCCTCTTAAGCCTAAACCTCACAGTCCTTAGTTCTTACTGCAGTCAGGTCTTTCAACTCTGACCAGAATAGACCATCAGCATTGCAAGGCATCTCCTAGGCCAAGATTTCAAATCCTTCCACATTCCTCTCAGAAATCAGCTCCAAAAGGCCAAAAGCCACACAGTCAGGTGTCTAGCAGCAATGATCCCACTTCTTAGTACCAACTTTACTATTGTGGGGAAAAAAGGTTTATTTTGGCTGGTAGACTCAGTGGAAGCTCTATGATGGCAGGGGAAGATGACAGCATGAGCATAGGGTGGACATCACCTCCTGGCCAACATAAGATGAACAACAACAACAGGAGAGTGTGCCAAATATTGGCAGAGGAAGCTTGCTATAACACCCATATGCCCATCCCCAAAAATACACTGCCTTCAGGAGGATTCAGTTTCCGAACTGTAGGGGACCTAAGCATTCAGATAATCTATGGGGACACCTGAATTAAACCACCTCAACCCCAACCCCTCACCCTGAATGGCATGAAGTCACTCTCCTCTACCATTGATGTAACTTGGGGGAACATTTGAGAAATTCTCAGTTAAAGGAATGACTCTCTGACGGTGAGATTAAAGGGAGTAAAGGCAAGATTTACTTTCAATGGGAAAAGATCTGCCTGAGCCTGAAATATATTCATGCATACAATCTTCTCTGCCTAATACACAAATCTTGACCACAAATAGCATTTACGTAGCACTTATTATGTGCCCAGCACCATGCTAAGCACCTTTCAAGGATGAGGTGGGCATTTGTACCCATCTTCCAGGTGATAAAACTGAGGCTCAACAAGTCTATGTTACCCAAATCCTGAAGTTCTTCTATGGTGGAAACAAGCTAAGGAACCCCTTCCTGACAAGGTGACCCACCAACTCAATGGACCCAAGATGGTCCACGTTTTTACACTAACAGTTCCATATCCCAGGAACCCTGCGCTTTTGCACATGTCCAGAACACCTGGTACTGCTCATGGAACAGGCTGTGACTGCCCAGGCTGACCTGGATGGTCTCAGGGTGGCCTTGACTCAGATCCTCCTATTGCCTCCCGAGTGGGATTTTTGCTGTTTTTGCTGAAGTTCTTTGCCAAAGGGCACTCTTTGTGGAGCCACATGACTATCCAGGGATTTTGGGGAGCTGTTTCTGATGTAAAGACAGCACCTGCAAGAGTGAGTGAGGCCCTGAGGAAGAGGACTGTGGCACCAACATAGAGTGTGGGGATGAGTGAGGCTCTGGGGATGGGGTTGTGGAGTGTTTCCAAAGAGCATCGCTTGACTGGATGATCAACTGGTTCCAAGCCAGGCCTCCATCACCCACAGATGACATGCTATGTGTGGTCACTGCTCTGATTTGGATGTGGATGGTACGTGGGCTGGGAGCCTTGAACCCAGAGTGTGAAACATGGCGGGCCTCTAAGTGGAAGGACCTAGTGGGAGGTGGTTAGGTCAGCGGGGTGTTGCCTTGAAAAAGGATGAAAGTTGGTGTTGTTGCATTCAGGTTCACATTGCTGGCAGAAAACACCCAACCAAGAGCAGCTTTGGGGGGAAGAAAGGGTTTATTTTGGCTTACAGACTCAAGGGGGAGCTCCATGATGACAGGGAAAATGATGGCAGGAGCAGAGGGTAGACATCACCTCCTGGCCAATATTAGGTGGACAACAGCAACAGGAAAATGTGCTAAACACTGGCAAGGGGAAGCTGGCTTTAATACCCATAAGCCCGCCCCCAACAATACACTGCCTCCAGGAGGTGTTAATTCCCCAGTCTCCATCAGCTGGGAACCTAGCATCCAGAACACTTAAATTTATAGGGGACACCTGAATCAAACCACTACATTCAGTCCCTGACCCCCACAAAATGATATACATGATGTAAAATACAATGCAATCAGTCTGTCTTTAAAAGTCCCCATAGTTTTTATCAATCCCAATGATGTTCAAACATCCTCATAGTTTAAGGTCTTTTAACTGAGATGTAACTCACATACACACACCAAAAAAAAAAAAGAAAAAAAACTCAGAAACTCAATAATGGCACAGAATAAACATTCACATTGCAAAAGATGACACTGGGTATAGCAAAGAAATACTCAACTAATACAAGGTTTAAACAGAGCAAACATCAAACTCTGTAGCTCCAAGTCCAACAATTCTAACCAGTGATAAGTCCGATAATTCTAATCAGTAACAAGTCTCTGGAGTTCCAGTTTCACCCCCTCTAGCTAGGCTATTCACAGTCTCAGAAAACTTCATCTGGTGCCAGCAGCTCTCCTTGGCAGCCATCCCATAGTCCTGGCATCTCCACTGGGTCTCTACTGCAACCCACGATTCATCCTCATGGCTCCACTGGGTCTCCATGTAAGTAATCCAACAAGCCTGCTTTACACTGCCCATGGTCATTTCCAAAACACAAAACTGTGTTGCAAATTCAATGACCCTCTCTTTACTGCAGTTGTTATCCTCCATAATACCAGGTGGGCTACCAACTTGTTAATCCAGGGGGGGAATAAAGCTGACTTTGAAGAACAGTTCTCTCCTTCAGCATTCAGGCCTCTTCAAAAGAGTCTGTATTCTTCCTGTCACCCCAGTGCAGGTCAGCTGGCCCAATCTCAAAGGTTGTAATCGCTCAAACAATTGCAGCTGAATGAGCAGAAGTTTCAGTCCAAGATTTCATTTCTTTCTGTGCCATATCCTTGTGCTCACACCAGTCCATTTCTACACAATGCAACCCTGCACAACTTCTCAGGACACAGGCATAAGTGCAAGCCTATCACACAAACTGCTTCTAACCCAGTCCAGGCAAAGCTCTTTCTCACCCTCTTAAGCCTAAACCTCACAGTCCTTAGTTCTTACTGCAGTCAGGTCTTTCAACTCTGACCAGAATAGACCATCAGCATTGCAAGGCATCTCCTAGGCCAAGATTTCAAATCCTTCCACATTCCTCTCAGAAATCAGCTCCAAAAGGCCAAAAGCCACACAGTCAGGTGTCTAGCAGCAATGATCCCACTTCTTAGTACCAACTTTACTATTGTGGGGGAAAAAAAGGTTTATTTTGGCTGGTAGACTCGAGTGGAAGCTCTATGATGGCAGGGGAAGATGACAGCATGAGCATAGGGTGGACATCACCTCCTGGCCAACATAAGATGAACAACAACAACAGGAGAGTGTGCCACACACTGGCAAGGGGAAGCTGGCTATAATACCAATAACCCTCCCCCAATAATACACTGCCTCCAGGAGGCTTTAATTCCCAAATTGCCTTCAGCTGAGGACTTAGCATTCAGAACACCTAAGTTTATGGAGGACACCTTGAATCAAACCACTACAGTTGATCTGGCAGAGAGAGTTACTTCCCAAGAGAGTGGGCTGCTGCGTACACCTGCACATTCATGCGTATTTCTGTACAATTCACAATAGCCAAGATATGGAACCAGCCTAGGTGTCCACCCACAGATGAGTGAACAAAGGATCTGTGTCGCATGTGCAAGGGAATATTATTCAGCCGTAAAGAAGAATAAAATTGTCACTGACAGGAAATGGATGGAACCTGAGACTATCCTGTTAGGCAAAATAAGAAACACTCAGAAAGACAAATATTGAATGTTTTCTCTCAAATTCATAATCTAGATTTAAGTATGCATACACATATACATTTATATATGGCATATATAGTAGAAAGGGGGCTGTGTGAGGGGAGTAAGGCCTAAAGAAACTGAAGACCAAAAGGGAATGGGGGAGGGAAAAAGGCAAAGATGATATGATTTCTCTTATATTGAGAAACTAGATTTAATATTTTATTTATTTATTTGACAGAGAGAAAGAGGCAGAGAGGGAGAATGGCACGCCAAGGCCTCCACCCACTGCAAACAAACACCAGATGCATGTGCCACCTTGTGCCCTTATGCATCTGGCTTACATGGGTCCTGGGTAATTGAACCTGGGTCCTTTGGTTTTGCAGACAAGTGCCTTAACTGCTAAGCCATCCCTCCAGCCCCAGAATTTTGGTTTAAATCGAAGATGATGCATAGATGATAGATAGATGGATGGATAAAGAGATGGATGATAGATAAATGAAGATAGACAGACAGATAGATGGATGGATGGATGATGGACAGACGGATGGACAGACAGACAGACAAGCAGATAGATGACATAAAGCTATAGAACTATTTGGGGGAGGAAGAGAACCAGCAGGAAGGTGAGGAGGAGTGAGGGAGGGAAATGAGAGTGAACATGAACAAAGCACAACGGTATCTATGTATGCCATGACACACTCATTATTTTTGCACACTAACTGAAACGTCTAGTGTGCGTGTAGGCCCATGTGGTGCACACACATCCGTGCCATAAACGTGCGCAGAGGTCAGAGGAGAATGTCAGGTGTCCTCTATTGCTCATCTGCATATTTCCTTGAGACAGTCTCTTACTAAACCCAGAGCTGCTGTTTTCAGTCAGACTGAACAGCAGGCCCCAGCAATTCTCAGGTCTGTGTTCCCCACAGGACTAGGGTTACTCAGGCACTTGTACTTGGGAAGTAAATGCCCGCTGAGCCATATCCTTAGCCTCTGAAATTTTTTCATTAACAAGGGTGTGTGTGTGTGTTGAGTAACTGAGTTCTGCCTTGCTTGCTTCTGCCTCTCATGGCCTCTCTCCTTCCAGGATGCCACCCTTCAGGTACAGGCCACTTCAGAGCTGAGCAGAGGAGGCTGGTGGAGCTTCAGAACCATAAGCAAACCAACCTTTCTTCGTGAAGACACAACAGGAAAGTTTCAGAAAACCTTTCTATTAAAATAGAAACTGTGATTGAATATTGCAGAAAATTTACCCAACTTCAGCAACTGCAGGCTCTGCATTTCTGTCTGCTGATGTGATTTTTTTTTTCTTTAAGATGTTTTTAGATTTCTCTTTTCCCCTCAAATTGGCAGGCAGCATGACACAGGGCTGTTGTCGGCTCTCACCATGACAGACTTATGGAAAGCAAAAAGCATAAAGGTCATTATGCTTGAAAATGAGCCTTTTTAAAATGCCAAGCAAAGAACAGGAGATTGTCAGAGGGGCTGCCGTCCGTGGGAGGCCGGCGTGGCTCCTGGAAGTGAGGCTCTTGGGAAGCCTCCACGGCTCACTCCATGGTGCTGGGCTGGCTCCTGCAGACAGTGTTCTGGGGCTCAGATGGGTGCAAGTCTCTTTTGCATATCTATTTCTCATCTGCTAAGCATCAGCTCTAGGGGCACTCGTTGACAAGGAAGGAAAAAGAAGGTCTCTTAGGCCCCATCAGTGCTATGTTCAGGGTGGCATGTTGTCACCCAATTTTTCCAAACTTAGTATCTCTCTCCTTTTCTTGATCTTTCCTCCCTCCCTCCCTCTCTCTCTCTCTCTCTCTCTCTCTCTCCCTGTCTTTCTCCTTTATCTCCTCTCTCCTTCTTCCCCTCTCCTCTTCTCTCCTTCCCTCCCTCTCTCAATGTCTTCCATGTCTCCCACTTTTCCATTTTCCTTTATTTTCTCTCTTCCTTTACCACCTTCTCCTTCTCCTTCTCTCATCTCCCTCCCAAGTCTGCCTTTTTATTCCTCCCTTCTTCCCACCATATTTACTCCAGCCTTTACAGCTCAGCTCTCTGTGCTTTTCCCCTACTCAGTACTTGTCCTTGGTCTGTGCCTGACCAGCTACTGATGGGACTCCATCTTGGGCGTCTCTTGCCCCATAAAAAAACAGGTGCCCATGCCTGCACACACCTACAGCTTCCTCAAGACACATTCTGGATCCTCACGTGGATCTGGGGCCTCCCAGCTCTGAATTTCTGACCTCTTTTAATCAGTCTAGTCGGAGCACATAGGTGCCATCATCTTAAAATGGTGAAGATGTCTCAGATTCAGTAAACCATGGCCCCTGACTCCAAGAAGCCCTAGAAATGTGATGCCAGCACCATGCTGAAACGAAGCTTCACCAGAACTGAGGATTCTGCTGAGACAGTCCTTGTCCTCAATTCACTCCTGGCCTCCTCTTCACCCCACTCCTCCTTGCCACCTCCTATAGACCCTTCCTGCTGCAGAAGTGAGAGGCAGGTGGCCAGCTGTGGAGGGCACATCTGTATACTTAGAAAGCCCTGGGGGGGGCGGAGAAGAAGTGGAGCAAGATAGCCCATGTCTACTTCAGAAATATGCCCCAGCTCCTAAACATTGGAAGCTGAGGCCACTCAAATGCATGGGTGTAAATGCTGACTGTGGAGTCTGGGTGTGGCTCAGTGGCAAGGAGTTTCCCAAGCAGGTGGAGGCCCTGGGTGCCTTTGCCAAGAAAAGGAGATGGAGGGGGAAAAGGAAAGAGGGAGAGGGAGAGGATGGAGGAGAGAGGATGAGGAAGAAATAACAGAAAGAAGAGAAGGTGGGAGGGAGAGAGGGAGGAAAGAAGAAAGGAAGAAAAAGAAAGGGAGGGAGGGAAAGAGGAAAGAAGGGAGGGAGGGACAAGAAAGGAAAGGAAAGGAAAGGAAAGGAAAGGAAAGGAAAGGAAAGGAAAGGAAAGGAAAGGAAAGGAAAGGAAAAGAAAGGAAAAGAAAAAAAAAGGAAAGAAAAGAAAAGGAGAAGAGGAAACAGAGGAGCAGCTAGAGGGAAAGATTTTGTGTTTTGACTCACGCTATTCTGAAAGGTACCTTGCAGTCACTGCAACCCAGCCGGAAGAGGCACCCTTACCAGTCTCCCTGCTCACAAAGGATGAAGTGGCTGAACTAATGAGAGCTGGCCAGGAACATGCAGAAAACAGCAGAGGCACAAGCAGGCAGGGAAGAAGACTGGATTCCACCAACAGAAGCTGGTGACATCATTCTAGAAAGATTCACAATAAGCCACCTCTATATCCAGCAGGACTCTGGCGAGCCTGGGGCTGGACAGTGTCTGTCCTCTTTTATCTCCTGCACTGCTACCATCTATGCACACAGGGCACTGGTACAAAGGAATACTTTATGCTCCTGGCCGGACTGCAGAGTAGGGGACACAGACACACCATTCTGTGACCTATTGCAGTCCACACCATTAGCCTTCCAACCTAACATCCGGTCCAGACCTAAGCACTCTCCAAGGTCAATTCAAGGATGTTCTTCTCCAAGTGCCATCTCGGGGCACATTAGACCCAAAAGTCTCTAAGAAAAGACCCGAGATCACTCACTGTGAGTGCCTCAATCCGCTTGCTTTCATGACTACATGAGTGTCTCAGACACGTCCCATTCTAAGCATAGCTGTTTGCTGCTCAACCCACCTAATAGATGTGAGAATGGCCACACTGTGGATAGGAGACAAGGCTTAGCAATAAAGCACCTGCCTAGAATCACCCAGTGAGAAGTAAGGCTATGGGGTCAGTGGCAGAGTCCCTGCCTGGAATTCTCCAGTGAGGGCTGGGATGTGGCTCAGGCAGTAGACTGCTAACATGGACTCCCC
Organism: Orientallactaga sibirica; assembly: GCA_036365145.1. Taxonomy (NCBI): domain Eukaryota; kingdom Metazoa; phylum Chordata; class Mammalia; order Rodentia; family Dipodidae; genus Orientallactaga; species Orientallactaga sibirica. Next base: position 41,219,982 of record JAEOAD010000008.1, on the reverse strand, counting down.
CAGTGAGGGGCTAGAGGCATGGATCAGCCTAGCATGTGCAGGCCCTGGGTTCCATCCTCACTACCTCCCAGTTAAGAGAGAAACTAAGTACAACACTATGATAGTCAAGCAAGAAGGAAAGAGTCTTGGTTCAACCTCTCCCCTTCAGTGACCTGTCTACCCAGAGCATCACAGAGGTCCACGTAACCATGCCCTATACGCCACAGCAGTTTCTTTCTCTTACACACAGCAACTTGGCCACCTGCCATCAACCCAGGGCCACCTGCCATCAACCCAGGGCCAGTGTGGCAAGGAAACCTAGGGTTCATCCTCACCCTGGCATCCTAACCACCTGGCCATGGGGCTAAGAGGGCTTCCTGGGTGCTGGAGAAATGGCTTAGCAGTTAAGGCACTTGCCTGCAAAGCCAAAGGTCCCAGGTTCAACTCTCCAGAACCCACATAAAGCCAGATGCACATGGTGGCGCATTCGTCTGGAGTTCGTTTGCAGTAGCTAGAGGCCCTACATTCTTTCCCTTTCCCCCTTGCTCTTTCTCTCCCCCCTCTTTTTCTTTAAATAAATAAATAAATAAATAAGACAAGCTTCTTGGCAAGTCTTTATTCCCTCAGAGGGATTCGGGCAAGGGACGTAGATAAGAATCTGCCTATCCCATATGGCACCACCCTTCCAGCACCCACATCACCCTGCTCACATTGCCTGAGTCAGAACTGCTTTCCTGTGCAGGAAAGTCAGTTATTATCTTCTCAGGCTTAAAACAGGACTGAAACACTGAAACTGATTCCTCACAGACCTGGAAGCTGAAGTCCAAGATCAAGACACTGCAGAGCAAGCCCCTTCTGTCCCGTCCACATGTCCTCTCCTGGTCCCTCCTCTATGCATATACACCTCTGGCACATCTGTGAACAAATGTTCTTTTGAGATGTTTTGTTGAGACATGGTTACACTCTGCAGTCAAGGCTGGCCTAGAACTCACTGTGTAGCTCAGATTGACTTCAAAAACAAGGCACTCCTCTTGCTTCAGTTGCCTGAGCCAGGATTACAGGCATGTGCCATCCCACTCAGTTCTAACCTTGTCTTCCTATAAGGACGCTAGTTATATGAATGAGGACCACTTAGACGACTTCATTTTAAATTAGTCCTCTCCACACACAGCATGCAGGGCTTTAGCACAGGAATTTGGAGTCTTAGCCATATGGGAATATTGAAGGGAGGGGGTGTGTGTGTGCACGTGTGTGTGTGTGTGTGTGTGTGTGTGTGTGCGCGCATGTGGAGGTCAGAGAGCAACCTTAGATGTTGTTTGTTAGGCATTAAATAGCTGCTTTTTCAATTGTTATTGCTGTTTTGTGACACGGTCTCTCCCTGGCCTGGACTTCACCAAGTAGGCTGTACTGGCTGGTCAGTGAGTCCCAGGTACCTTCCTGTCTCTCCCTTCCCAGTGCTGGGATTGCAATCAATGCACCAGGATGTCTGTCTGTTTTATATGTGCTCTGGTGATCAGACTCAGGTCCTCAAGCCAAGCACTTTACTAACTAAGCTATGTCCTCAGCCTGGCACATACTGTCATGGTGGTGGGGAGCATCATACATCTGGTTGATACCCAAATACAAACGGCCAAGGAGGAAAGAGAGCAAAACCTCCTAACAGTGCTGTCTGGAGCCAGAGCTGGGATTTACCCACAGCTGGGCTCGTGCAAGAAAAACAGCACAGCTGGCCTCTCACTGCATCTGCAGAAGCGGCTGTTGGAGGGAGGGGCTAGGATGGGACATGCCTGCCACCTTAAGAGGAGGCTGCATGCCTCCCCCCAGAGCAGATTGTTTTGTCTGTTTCATTCCCTGCTGTGTCCCCAACATGTGTAGCAATGCCAGCACATAGTAGGTTCTCAATCAAGGGACCAGATGCAGACATGAAAATATACAGTAGTAAACCATGCCTCAGCCCCAGGCAGTAGGAAGGGAAACCATTCTAACTGCCCTCTCCTCTGTGACAACATCACACTGCTTCTCCTATATTCGTAGTCATCTTTGTCGTTATTTAAAATGGCAGCTTCCAGGAGCTGGGTGCACTCTCTTGATTAGAAGGTTACTTTAGGTATGACTAGGGAAGCAGGTGACCTCAGCCATGAACAGTATGCTGCCTGTGGTCCACCATTTGTTTTTATGTTGCTGTTGTTGTTGTTGGTGGTGGTGGTGGTGGTGGTGGTGGTTGGTTGTTTTGCTTATGTGAGTGGGGGGGGCAATGTCGTGCCCTTACAGCACCCTATGTGCTCACCTGAGGCTGGGGGGGGGGTTGGGGGATGGGGAGAGGCACTTGCCCGCAAAAATCAGAGCAGTCAGGTGTCCCACTCCGTCACTCTTCAGCCCATTCTCCTGTGGAGAATTCTCCCAGTCTCCTGTGGAGCTTTGCAGTGTTTCTTGAGCCCAGGACAATTCCCTGGTCTCTGCTTCTCCTTGTGGGACTGTCCTTACAGGTGTGCATGGCCACATCCAGCTGTTTACTTGGGTCCTGGAGATCCCAATTTAGGCACTTTCAGCTCCCTCAGGTCCTCAGGGTGCACAGAAGCACATTTAACCTCTGCGCCATCTCTCCATCTTTTGTCCACCTTTTTAAATGGGTGCACTTTGGAAATATTTTCAGTTCTTTCTATGGTCTGGAAGAAGGTTCCTCCTGCTTACCTGGGACACAGTGTGCTGGCCTAGGGCATGGGGGTGCTTAGCATGAGCACCTGGCAGGTGAACTTGGACACATTGCTCAGACTCTTCCTCACTGCTTAAAATGAGAAGATCATGGTGTGTGCCACTGACAGTGCCCAGAGCGGTAAAGAGGTGATGCTGGAAGAAGCACAACACTAGGCTGGCGCCTGGCACAAAACAATTCCTTAACCAATGTTAGTGACCATGGGGATGTCCATCAACCACCTGTCCCTGTTATCCCAAGAGTCCTTAGAGACCTCCTGTGCAAAAAAGATTGCTGGGGGAGTAGATATAAACACTATTCTTGTTGCATTTTAAACAGCATTCTCCATGTCTTCAGTGCTCCTGAGAAAAATACAGCGCGTGGGCTGAAGCTACAGCAAAGAGAATTAAGGGGAGAGGCTAAGAAAACCTACATACACACACACACACACACACACACACACACACACACACACACACAATTGTCACAGTGTCACCATGGGATGGGCTAAGTTGGGAGGTCTCAAAAGGCACAAGGGGACCCAGAAGACTCTGGATGACATTAACAGGAAAGAACAGAGGTAGCCTGCTGAGATGTCACCATGGAAGCCTGGCATCCAGGGCTGGACCCCTTCATACCCCAGTGGGGGCCAGAGTCCCCTAAAGGATTACATTCAGATTTTCAGGGGTGGGGATTGTTTTGTTTTGTTTCTAATAGAGTTCAGCAATGTGCATAATGGTGTTTTCAAAAGCAGCTCACCATGGCTTGTTAAACCATCAGGAATAAAAGTTGCGGAATTACATTACCCTGGATGAAGGAAGTGTGCTTTCATCTGAAGTTACTCTAAATAGATGTGATTTCCCCCTGCTGTAAAGGTAGGCTGTTTTCCTTATTGCTCTTAACTCCAGAACAACAAGAAAGGAGGAGATGGGTGACGCAAACCCACCTCAGCCAGGAAGCCAGAAACATTGTAAAGCACTTCTGATCAGTATTCCTATTGTAATAGCCAAGGAGAAGAAGTGGGAAGATTTTCCTCAGTGCAAGAACATGACAGAGAGGTGGGAAGCGGCTCCAAGCATAAAGGAAGTGATTATGAAACCTGCTAAAGCCTCCTGTCTCTGCAGTGACTCAAGATGATCACATTAGAAGCTTCAAACATTATGTGGTGAGATCATTCAATCAGATAGCTCCCAGAGGTTAGCTACGAAATCAGAAAATGACCATCCATCACATGCGATGACAAACCTAGCAGTCTGCACTGATTTGCTCCTTGGTAGAACCTCTGCGGGCCTCCCACAGGGCCACCTTTCTGGTTTAATGACCCTCCTTACATCAGAAGGTGCTCCCTGGAAGTCATCAGGTCTCACTGCAATAAGACACAGCAAACATCTCCTAACTCAAGGTCTAGGGGGTCAAGGGACTTCAAAGGGACTGGTTTAAGATCCAACTCTAAGGGCTGGGGCAATGGCTCTCAGTTTAAGATATTTACTTACAAAGCCTGCCTACCTGGGTTCAATTCCACAGCCACCTAAATAAAGAGACACACATGCAAATAAAGAAATTTTTTCGCCAGGCGTGGTGGCACACACCTTTAATCCCAGCACTTGGGAGGCAGAGGTAAGAGGATTGCCATGAGTTCGAGGCCACCCTGAGACTACATAGTGAATTCCAGGTCAGCCTGAGCTAGAGTGAGACCCTACCTCAAAAAAAAAAAAAAAAAAAAAAAAGGAACTTTTTCAAATTAAAAAGCGGGGGCTGGAAAGATGGCTTAGTGGTTAAGGCATTTGCCTGAAAAGCCAAAGGACCCCGGTTCGATTCTCCAGGACCCACATAAGCCAAATGCACAAGGGGGCACATGCATCTGGAGTTCATTTGCAGTGGTTGGAGGCTCTGGCATGCCCCTTCTCTGTCTGTCTCTCTGTCTCTGTCTCCCTCTCTCTCTCTCTCTCTCTGCCTTGCTCTCAAATAAATAAATAAATAAAATATTTTTTAAAGCTGGCATTGATTGTTTGTTTAAAAAAATATCTTACTCTATTCTTTTCTGGATTTGGGACTCTAAGTCAGGTCTCTCAACCCCCCTAAAGCTCTGCTCCCACATCAGCCTCTTAGGCTTGTTAATGAAACAGATGATTGTTAAATGGTTGTTGTCATATCTAGTACCAGTAAATCTTGAAGCAGGGCACCTACAACGGAGGGTCTGTAAAAATCTACGACTCAAGGGCTGGGGAGATACCTCATTCAGTAAAGTGCGTGCCTTGCAAGCATGAGGACTTGGGCTCGCTCTTCGGCACAGCTGTAATGCCCAGCCCTGAGGAGGAAACAGGAGTGTCCCTGAGGCTCACTGACCAACCTAGCTAGTCTAGCTGGTGAGCTCCTGACCAAGGGAGAGACCCTGTCCCAAAAAAGAAGAAGACAGCATTCTTGAGAATGACGCCCGAGGTTTTCCTCTGGTCTCCACATGTACGTTCACACATGTGTACCCACACACATACAAATATGTACACCCACACACATACAAACATGTACACCCACATACATATGGCAATTCCAAATGACAACTCTCAGAATGAGGCCGCTTCCTCCGTGTCTCCCAGTGGCCCCTACAGCGTCATGGAGAAACTTTACACACTGTCATGTAACCATCTGTATTCAAACCCCAAATTAACCCCATTCCGGGCTTAGGTTGTCCTGTCTTTTTATAAGTGGTGCCAGGGATCAAACCTAGGGCTTTGCACATGCTAGGCACATGTTCTTCCTCTGAGCAATAGCCCAGCCAAGGTCTCCCCATCTTTAAAAATGCCTGTCTCACAGAGTTGCCATGAAGAGTGGATAGAGGGCAAATTTGTCAGTCTTTATTATCCACTTACAGCTTCCTAAAGAGAAGTGGCTTCACAGAGATCTCAGGGACACCTGGAGGGCTGGAGGCCTTGGTGCAGAGCACTAAGGTCCCCGAAGGAGAACTATAAGAATTCAAACAGGAGAGACTTTTAGGCAAAGAACCCGGTTGGGGGCACCAGGAAGTGCGAGTTCTCCTTACTGAGGACATAAGGGACAGTCCTATCATCTGGTCCTTTGCATGCTGGCCCAAAGAAGCTGGATCCCTGGCCAGACCACACTTGCCATTGGCAGGCAATAATCGGAACTAGAACATTCCTTGGGAGTTACCAAGCTGGTGGGTAACTACTTGCTTTCCTAGTAAATGAGTGACAGCTACACTACACTGCAAGCTTGATGTCATCAAGAGAGGGAAGGAAACTGCACAGGCCAGGGACACGGCTCCCTCTGGTTCACCCTGGAGGACTGCCCGTGCAGCCCCATCACAGACCAGCACAAACGCGAGACAAACTCAGCCCTCAGGTGGGACTTTTAGGGGCAGTTGTCTCTCCATAAATACGCAGGAAAGTTTAAAAATTAATGGACTTCTGAGCAACCAGAACGCTGACGCTGTGCTTTTTCTCTGAGTCATCCTCCAACACTTTCCTAATTAACGGCTTTGGGTGTCAGGCTCTGCTTCTGGTATCCTGACTAGGGGAATTCCTGGGGGAGGAAGGAAGAATTACCTGCCCCATAAGGGTCCTCGTGTGTGTGTGTGTGTGTGTGTGTGTGTGTGTGTGTGTGCAGTGTGAATACATATATGTGTGTGTAGGGAGGGGTTCACATGTGTGTGCAGGTGTGTGTGTGTACATATGTATGGAGGACAGGGGTCAATGTCAAGTGTCCTTATTCTTCCTTATTCTTTAAGGAAGCATTTCTCACTGAACCCAGAGCTCACCAGTTCAGCTAGACTACTGTGGTGGTTTGAATCATATCCCCCCACCCCCATAAATTGATATGTTCTGAATGATTGCTTCCAGGTCCGATTTGGGAGGCGGAGCCTTGCTAGCAGTGTCTTGCTGAGGGAGGCCTTTGGGGTGTTATAGTCAGCTTCCCCTTGACAGAGCTCAGCCCGCTCTCTTGCTGCTGTTTTCCACCGACTGTGGCAAGGAGATAGTGTCTAGTCTTTGCTTCCCCATCTCTTCTCTGCCATCATGAATTCCCCTCAAGACTTTCCTCCATCAGCCCCACTGACTGCTTCTGGTCAGGTGCTTTGTCTCAGTCATGGGAAGGTAACTACAACAATCAAGTAGCCAGCAAGCCCCAGTGATCTTCCTGTCTCTGCCTCCCCAGCACGAGAATTACAGACATACATCACTGCACTCGACTTTTATATGTGTTCTGGGATTCTGAACTCAGGTCCTCACACTTGCAGAGCAAGCACTTTGCTCACTGAGCCATCTCCCTTTACTTCGCTTGGAAAGTGACTGTGGGTTGTACATGAAGGATCTGACCAGATAGCCCAGGAGACTAGCAGGGATCTGTGATGCCAGGAGAGAGTTCTGGCCATGTGTACCATCAACCCAGGCCAGTGCCTTGGGAGGAAAAATAACCAGAGAAGACCAACCAAGCAAATGAGAAATAATGACCTGGGGAGCCCAAAGGCAGGGGCAGCTGTGGCTCCGTGGGCCCTGGGGAAGCCACAAACAAGAGAGAAACAGTCCCAGATGCAAGAACATGGGCTTGGGAAGTCGGGGGGTGGGGAGGGAATACATAGGAAATAACTACACAGGTCACCTCCTGCTGTACACAGGAATGCATTAGCACAAGACACTACCTCATCTTGGAGAATGGGCAAGGTGTCATCAGTTGAGACCCAAGGGGAGGAGGCCTCAGGCTAAGGAGACAAAGAGAGGTGGCTCCAGATGCACTGTGGAAGCCACCATGCCCACAGTGCTTGTGGGGAACTGCAAGGAGGCTCTGAAGGCTGAAGCTAAGGGTGTGAGGTGAAGGAATATGGGGGGGGGGTTGAATATAGAAGCACCTTAAAAACTTGAAATTGGAACTACCATGAGCACCAACAGCCCTATTTCCAGGTCTTTACCCAAAAGAAGAGAGATAGGGCTCATGAAGAGACACCCACACTCTCACATGTCCTGCAGCACGATTCGCAAGAGCTGAGTCAGAGAAAACACCAGTGTCTGCTGGAAGATTTATGGTGGTTTGAATGTAAATGTCTGTCCCCCATAGCCTCAGGTTTTTTTTGTTTGTTTGTTTGTTTTTTGGTTTTGCAAGGTAGGATCTCACTCTGGTCCAGGCTGACCTGGAATTAACTATGTATTCTCAGGGTGGCCTCAAACTCTCAGCGATCCTCCTACCTCTGCCTCCCGAGTGCTGGGATTAAAGGTGTGTGCCACCACGCCTGGCTGCCTCAGGTATTTTTGATTGAGGTTAAGCTTCCTGCTTTAGTCTCTCGTAGCTGCTGAAGGAGGTGTCATGGTGGGCAGATCCTGGGGTCCAGCCCTAAGGTGTGTTTGGGGACATATCTTGATTCTAGCCCAAAAGTGTGGGGAGAACAGTGCTTTGGGTGTCTGTGTTTGTGGTGCTGGCCTTTGGTGGTGTCTCTCTGCTTGGGTCTATGGAAGGGGACCAGCTTCTTCCACCACTGATGGAACATCCCCTGGATCTATAAGCTTGAAACAATCCCTTCCTCCCATAAACTGTGTCTGGCTGGATGTTCATTCCAGCAACGTGGAGCTGACTACAACAAGCATGAATGGATGAAGGGCACTCATGGGATGGAATAGTGCTTAGCCTCGCCAAAAGGAAATGCCACAATACACAACATCAATGAACCACGGGAGCTGATGCAACATGAAGGCACTCACCAAAGGGTGAATACTGTACGATCCAACTTCCATGAGGACCCCAAGCCTGTCCAACACATAAAGCAAAGAGTAGGGCTGGAGAGATGGCTTAGCGGTTAAGCGCTTGCCTGTGAAGTCTAAGGACTCCGGTTCGAGGCTCGATTCCCCAGTACCCACGTAAGCCAGATGCACAAGGTGGTGCATGCATCTGGAGTTCGTTTACAGTGGCTGGAGGCCCTGGTGTGCCTGTTCTCTCTCTCTCTTTCTCTGCCTCTTTCTCTCTCTGTCTGTTGCTAATAAATAAATAAAAATAAATAAAAAATAAATTAAAAAAAAAAGCAAAGAGTAGAATGCTGGTGGCCAGAGGGTGGGGGATGGGGACATGGGGGCTTTTCATTCAATGGGTATAAAGTTTCAGTTCTACAGATCTGCCATCCAACACTGGAGCAGGAATACTAGAGGCAGCCATACTATGTTGTTCACATAAACATCTGTTAACAGGACAGAATGTGTGTTGAAAGTAGGTCCATGCTCTGCCAGAATGAAAATCCAAACCACATAATTCAAGCAATATATCTGACCCGATATCTCTAACCTGGCCTCATTAATGTCTCAGTATTAATTTGATTTTTCATTATAAGGAATAATTGAATATAATATTAATACTAATTGAGATCTCAGTTAGGCCAGGTGTGTTGCTTAACTTATGTTGTTTTTATTTTATTAATATGTAATATTAATTTGTTGTGGGTCTCTTTTGGTGAAAGAGAGAGAGAGGGGAAGAAAGAGAGAGTAAGCACGGATATGTGCTTGTGAGGACAGGCACAAGCATGCCACACACAGAGCACGTGGAGGTCAGAGGGCAACCTCAGGTGTGGTCTTCCCCTTCCACTTTGTTTGGGGAAGCGTTCCCATTGAAAGTAGTAGCATTTGTCAGGCTAGCTGGCCTGCAGGCTTCTGGGAGACTCCTGTTTTCACCTCCCATCTTGGAGCAGCATGCCAGGATTACAGCTTGCATTACTGCATGCATCCAACTGTATGTGGGCAGTGGGTACCAGAACTCAGGTCCTCTCACCTGCACAGCAAGCACTTTATCCACTGAGCCTTTGCCCCACCCCTGCTGTGTTTTTAACTCTGTCAAGGACATGATAGCCTGGTGTTCCTCCCCTGCTGTTCAGACTATGCTCAGAAAACTCAGGTGGCTTTTGTTATCCTTTGTGAATGGCCTATTGTGAACAGTCCCTCCCTTCAGCCCCAACTGTCCCTTCTTTGTGTTCCTACATGCTCTAGATGGGCACCATGCCGTCCTACTGAGACATCTGGATGGCTGGAGCAAGAAAGTACAGATGGGGTTGGAGGGATTGATTAGCAGTTAAGGCATTTGCCTGCAGAGCCAAAGGACCCAGGTTTGAATCCCCAGGACCTACATAAGCCAGACCCACAAAGGGGCACACGCGTCTGGAGTTTGTTTGCAGTGGCTGGAGGCCCTGACATGTCCATTCTCCCCCCCCCCTCTCTCTCTCTCTTTCTCTGTGCCAAATAAATAAATAAAAATATTTAAGAAAGTAGAGAAGGCCCCAGGTAGACAGGGTCGGCTTCTCAGCCACTAGGACCTTCCTTCCCACCACGGAGCTGGATTCTTCTCACAGGGTGACATGCATAGGGCCCCATGCTCGGTGTCATCTCCTGCTAACACTCTGACATTCTCAGTTCTACAACAAGGAACCCTGCCTTTTAAAAATCTGTGTGTGTTCGTGATCGTGTGCACATGAGGGGTGCACATGCACATATGTACATGTGCATGTTTAGGTCAGAAATGCCTTGGGTGTCATTCCTAGGTCACTATCCACTTTTTTAAAAAAATACTTTTTCATTTGTTTTTATTTATTTCAGAGATAGAAAAAGGCAGATAGAGAGAGGGAATGGGCACACCAGGGCCTTCAGCCACTGTAAATGAACCCCAGATGCATGTGTCACCTTGTGCATCTTGCTTACATGGGTCCTGGGGAATACAATCTGGGTCCTTTGGCTTCACAGGCAAATGCCTTAACTGCAAGGCCATCTCTTCAGCCCCACCATCCACTTTTTAATTTATTTATTTATTTATTTGAGAGACAGAGAGAGTGCAGATAGAGAGAGAAAGAGGGAAAGGACACACCAGGGCTTTTAGCTACTGCATATGAACTCCAGATACATGCACTACCTTGTGCTTCTGGCTTATGTGGGTCCTGGAGAATGAAAATGGGATCCTTTGGCTTTGCAGGCAAGTGCCTTAACCACTAAGCCATCTCTCTAACCCACCACTTACTCTTTTTGAGACAGAGTCTCTCAGTGGCCTGGAGCTCACCAATTAGGCTAGACTGGCTGACCAGCCAGCCACGGGGATTCTCCTGTTTCCACCTCTCCTGCACTGGGATTATAAGCATGTGCCACCACATTTGACATTTTCACATGGGTTCCGGGGATCCAAACTCAGGTCCCCACACCTGTGAGTCAAGCACGTTACCCACTGACCATCTCTTCAGCCTGGACCCTGCATGTTCTGCAGTGTGTAAATTACACAGCGGGTCTTGCCATACCCTGAGCAGTTTAGCCAAGTATTTTCCCTTCCATTCACTGAGGTCCATCCATAAGAGCAACTCAAGGCCTATGACGTCTCATCACAGCTCTGTGGCTGCTTCTGTGATTTTCCCAACCTGGCCTCCACGCATCTGCCCAGCTAGCCCACCCCTGAACCTATGTCTGCAGCCAAGAACTACTGGCATCCGTGGACAGCACCTCTGCCATGTCCACAGGTCTCCTTGCCTGGGCTAGGCAAACTGAACCTCAGCAGACAAGACCACCCCACACCCCGTTCTCACAATAAACCCTCTCCTTGCTCAGCTTATATTAGTCGCAGTAGCTTCTGTTGCTTGCCCCAAAAGCTGTGGCTTGGATCCCCTTCTTTGGGAAGTGAGAATAGACTTCTCGACCCCACCCAAGAGTGCACAATGCTAATCACTGGGGCTCTTGTCCAGTCCCCATGCAGATGGACAGCATGCTATGCCTGCTATGACTCTCCACCTGCAAGAAAATGCACGCGTGTCCCATTCCCAGATGGAGAGCACCGGAAGTGGAGCTTCCCAAATCTGTCGCGCTACCCAAGGAAACGTGAGGCAGGGTCCTCATCCCTGTTCTCGCGTGGGCAGCTCTTTTAATCATCCCTCACCCTGCAGCCTTCTCCCAGCCTGTCCAGCAGCCCCAGAAGCAGACGTAATGCTCACTTTCTTGGACCCAATTCCAAATTCCTTGTGGAAACCTCTGATTAATCCAGGTTTTATTCAGGTGTCCGTTCATCTCTGGACCAATCAGCAATGGTGAAGGAGCTAAAATGGCTTCTGAGAACTTCACCACAGCATGGCAAGGGAGAGAAATGCAGCTCCAGGGAAGGGCTCCGGTAGGCTTCACATTTGAGAGGGTGAGGAACAGAAGGTCTGAGGTTGAATGGCGGCTTCTGGTCCATGCCTGCCTCCACTGCCCGTGGAACGAGTTGCCTGAAGAAGTTGGGTAACCACCACCAGCTTCCCCGGGCTTCTGCTGGGCAGAAATCATAACAGGACGTCCTAAGCTGGGCACCTGTGTGTGAAGCTCTTGCTTGGCCTCACGTTTGATGACTCACCAACTATGGGCTTTTGTCATTACTACGAATATGGTCTGGGCTATTTTGGTGATGATGGAAACACAGCATCATTTGACAACCCAATAACCAGATAAACCTACTTCCTCCTCCACAAATCTAGCAGTTTCTAAGGAGATCCAGGCCACACTCTTTGTATACGTCCTACAGTCTTCTGTATACTATTTTCCACCATAAATTTTGTATGCGTTGTTTGTCTCGGACATTCACTTGACATGACTACCCTGTGCCTGGCTACAGCAGAGTACTCGACAAAGATCTAAGTCCTACTGTGACGAAACTGAGAGTCCAGTTCATTCTTTCACCAAAGCACAGACACATGCAACCTTTTCTGGTCCTACAGGTAACTTGTGAAGATGACTTTGGGGCTGGAGAGATGGATTAGCAGTTAAGGCACATGCCTGCGAAGCCTAAGGACCCTGATTCGATTCTCCAGGTCCCAAGTAAGCCAGATGCACATGGTGGCGCATGCATCTGGAGTTCGTTTGCAGTGGCTGGAGGCCCTGGCACGCCCATTCTCATTCTCTCTCTCTCTCTCTTTCTCTCTCTCTCCACCCCCCCATCTCAAATATATAAATAAATAAATAAATAAATAAATAAATAAATAAATAAATAAATAAGAAGATGATTTTGAGCTGGGCATGGTGGCACACGCCTTTAATTCCAGCACTTGAGAAGTAGAGGTAGAAGGGTTGCCATGAGTTCAAGACCATCCTGAGACTACATAGTGAATTCCAAGGTCAGCCTGGGCTAGAGTAAAACCTTACCTAAAAAAAAAAAAAGTCATAGCATTAAACACAATTGAAACATAATGAGACAAGGCCGACTGACCTTCTTGGGATAGAATTACAAATGACCATGTAGTCCTTGGCTTAAAAGAAAAAAGGCCTGGGGGCTGGATAGATTGCTTAGTAGTTAATGTGCTTGCATGTGAAACCTAAGGACCCAGGTTCAATTCCCCAGTCCCCACATAATCCAGATGCACAAGGTGGCACATGCCTCTGAAGTTCATTTCCAGTGGCTGGAGGCCCTGGCACACCCATTCTCTCTATCTGCCTCTTCCTCTCCCTCTCTCTAATAAGTAAATAAATAAAATATTGTTTTAAAAGATGAGAAACTTATTCATGCATAGTTCTAGGGTTTGGGTGATCAATTTTGATGGTCAACTCGATTCAATTAAGATGGCTTAGCGGTTAAGGCGCCTGCCTCCTAAGCCTAAGAATGCTGGTTCCAAACTCCAGCGGTTCCAATCTCCAGGTCCCACATTTAGCCAGATGCAAAGTGATGCAAGGGCACAATGCCGCACTTGACCACAAGGGGGTGCATGCATCTGGATTTCATTCGCAGCAGCTGAGAGGCTGCTGGCACATCCATCTCTATCTGTCTTCCTCTCCCTCTCTCTCTGTCTCTCTCCAAAAAAAAAAAGAAAGAAAGAAAGAAAGAAAGAAAGAAAGAAAGAAAGAAAAAGAAAAGAAAAGAAAGGAAAAAAAAAAAAAAAGAAAGAAAGAAAGAAAAGAAAAGAAAAGAAAAGAAAAGAAACACCTAAGGAATGAGTGACACAGTGGTTGTGTCTGTGAGGGTGTTTACAATGACAATTAGATCACTCTGACTTCATCAATGGATTAATCCCTTGATGGGTTTATATACTGGAAGGCGGCCAAAGGTAAGAGGTGGAGACTGAGAATGGAGGAAGGAGAACACTAGGGTGGGGTGTTGTGGGTCATATCTTGACCTGCTCCCTTCCTGTCTTTCCTGTTTCTCTACTTCCTGTCTGTCAAGAAGTTAAGAGCCTTCTCTGCCACACTCTTTTTTTTTTTTTTTTTTTTTTTTTTTTTGGTTTCTTGAGGTAGGGTTTTACTCTAGCCCAGGCTGACCTGGAATTCACTATGTAGCCTCAGGGTGGCCTCGAACTCATGGTGATCCTCCTACCTTTGCCTCCCCAAGAGCTGGGATTAAAGGCGTGCGCCACCACACTCAGCCTCTGCCACACACTCTTGCTTTGTGACTCTACCCAAGCATGTGGGTTTAAGTTTCTGGGGACTGAACCCTCTGAAATTTGAGCCAAATAAATCTTTCCTCCTTTATGTCTTTTCAGCCAGGTCACAACAAGAAAGGTTACTCATCTAAGAACAAAAATCCACCATCAAGGTGATCACAGGTAGGTTTCTCTTGAAGCCTCCAGAGGGACCATTGGTTCCCAACCTGTCTTCAGCTTCCAGCAGCAGCTAGCCACCCTCAGGTACATCCTCCAATCTCTGCCTCCACATCACATAGCCTCCCCTCCATGTGTCTCTGGCTCTCTAATTTCCCTCTTCTTTTTTATTTTTATTTTTTATGTTCTTTGTTTATTTATTTGAGAGAGAGAGAAAGAGGCAGAGAGAGACAGAGAATGGGCGCACCAGGGCCTCCAGCCACTGCAAATGAACTCCAGATGCGTGCGCCCCCTTGTGTATCTGGCTTATGTGGGTCCTGGAGAATCAAACTGGGATCTTTTGGCTTTGCAGGCAAATGCCTTAACCGCTAAGCCATCTCTCCAGCCCCCTAATTTCCCTCTTCTTTTTCTCACAAAGACACTAGTCATTGGATTTAAGGTGCTCTTTAAACGCAGGACCATCTTAGCAGTCCAACATCCTATTGAGCCATACATGTAGCAGCTACTTTCTCATTACTAGGACAAAACATGGGACCAGAAGCAGCGTATGGTGGGAAAAAAGTTTATTTCTGGCTGACAGTTTCCAGAGGAAGTTTGATCAAGGTAGGGAGAGCATGGCAGGGGCAGACAGCTGGATGTCACATCTCCACAGCAGCAGGGTAGAAGTAGAGAAAGTAAACCCAGTATGGCAAGTGGAACTGGGTTATGGTCATAATGGCCACCCCCAACAGCACACCTCCCCCAGCAAGGCTCCACCTCCCAAAGGCTCTACCAGCATGAGGCTTAATCACAAACACATGAGGCTATGGGGACATTTCTCATTAAACCACCACAACATAGAAAGAGTAAGGTGAGACTATATAGCCCAACTCACCCATGCAGTAGAGGGCTCACTAGGGTCTCAGAGAATGTGGCCTGCTGTTATCTTTACTGGGTGAGAAATCCGTTTTCAGCCAAAGTTTCAAGCAGGAAGTGACTACTCTGATCAAAGTGACTTTAAAACACATCTCCTCTAACACCACCAGCAGCAGACGCTGACATCATTCTCCTCGCCACGCGATGCACCAAGGGCACAACGTTGCTTCCACAGAACCGCTGCCAACACTGCCTGCCCCAGAACTCATCAGCAGGCGGCAGTCAGACAAATGCAGCTGGCATCTGCAAACAAGTCTCTCTGCCAAACACCCGAACTGGGCTGTTCAGAAACATCAATGTCATAACACACATGCACACACACACACACACACACACACACACAATGGCTAAATGGCTGGGGACATCTCAAGAGTAAAGAAGTTTTTAAAAATGTGAAGAGTAAAGATAATGCACTGTCTGTGATTGGGTATTGTATTTTTAAAAAAGAACAGCTGCAAAGCATATCAAGATAGTGTGAGGGGGTTGACAATGGAGTCACTTTGTATTAAACAAAAATATTTTATCATTACTTCTTGAGTGTGGCCATCAAGCTGGGGTCATGGAAGAAACACCCATAGCAATCAGCAGTGTGTGACCAGGGCAGGATATAACAAAACCTGCCAATTAGCCCTCAAAATGCGATCTGTAAAAAGTGTAGGAGCATGTGTGTATGCACATGTGCATATTGGAAAGACAGAAAGAGGGAGAAAGATACAGTTCTCCAATAAGGGACACACCTAAGTTTCTCTTTCCAGATGGCAGTGACTGCCAGGAGACACAAAACTCAACAAAATGCTGAGAAGAAGTGACATTTGAGTGTTCAGCTCTTAATGAGACATCTGTGCCACACCCTGCAAGGCTCATGAACTGTGGCAGAGGCAGTGGCTAAAAGAACGTAAGAGCCAAAGCATGGGGAACAGAGCTCCAGAACTCTGTCTCCCAGTGACAAAGTGGCCATCGCCACCAAACAATTGCACCTGAACAGGCCGCAGTTTCAGCCCAAAGATTTCATTTCTTTCTGTGCCAAATCCCTCTGCTCATACCAGTCTATTTCTGCACAATACAACCTTACACAAGTTCTCAGGACACAGGCATAACAGCAAGCCTCTCACACATACTACTTCTAGCCAAGTCCAGGCAAAGCTCTTTCTCACCCTCATAAGCCAAACCTTACAGTCTATAGCTCTTAAAACATTCAGGTCTTTCAACTCTGACAAGAATAGTCCACCAAGCTGACTTTACAGCACTGCAAGACATCTCTTAGGCCAAAGTTTCAGATCTTTACATATCCCTCCCTCATAAATCAGCTACAAAAGGCCTAAAGCCAGACAGTCAGGTGTCTAGCAGCAATGACCTCACATCTCAGTACAAAGTTTACTTTTGTAGTCAGATTCACATTGCTGGAAGAAAACACCTGACCAAGAGCAGTTTGTTGGAGGAGAAGGTCTATTTTGGCTTCCACACTCGAGGGGAAGCCCCATGATGGCAGGGAAAATGATGCCATGAGCAGAGAGTGAACATCACCTCCTGACCAACATCAGGTGGACAACAGCAACAGGAGAGTGTGCCAAACACTGGCAAGGGTAAGCTGACTATAACACCCATCAGCCCTCCCTAACAATACATCACTTCCAGGAGGTTTCAATTCCCAAATTGCCACCAGCTGAGGACCTAAACATTCAGAACATTTAAGTTTATGGGGGACACCTGAATCAAACCACCACACTTCCCCCCCCCAACACTGAAGCCCTTCTTCTTCCCAAAGAGCTCCACTTCTGCTTTGATGTGCTTTGTTTGTGACCCACTGAAGTTAATTAGGGTGGCCTGCACGGGTAGGGGGTCACTTACTGGAGCATGCCACTTACCAGGGGCATTACCACTGAATAACATAACTCCCCCTCCCCAGAAACCCTTAACTGACAACATTTCTCATGAGCCCCTCCCCAAACCATGATTGGCACAATCTTGTGTGGGTCGTGTGCAGATAACAGCAGCTACTGCGAGGTCATGAATGCAATGGCCACGTCCTGTCCAGCAGATTAAGTTCCACAGCACTTCTTCGCATCCTCTGGCTCTTCCATTCTTCTTCCCTCTCTCCTGTCATGTTCTCTGGGCCTTGGAGGGGGTGACAGAGATGCCCCACTTAGAGCTGAGCACTCGACAGTCCCTTATTCTCAGCACTTTGACCCATAATGAGTCTGCAATAACTGGAACAATGGCTGTGAGGGCTTATACCTGCCTGGGGTTGCCCTGGCTCACCACAGAGCTTAGCTCACAGCTATCGTTTATTAAATGCCACTCAGCTGAGAGATTGCTTTTGATATCAACCGGCAGTTTCGCCCCCATAGCAGCCACTGTGCAACCAGGCTGCCAGCCTCGCTCATTCCCTCCCCACCACCTTCCTGACACCACACTAGTGTGTTTTCTTTATTTTGCTTTGTTTGTGGTGCTGAGGATGGAACACACAGCCTTGCACATGATAAGGGCACCTCTACTTCTGGACTCCATCCCCATGGGGTCCTGCAAAGTGGTTTCACAACAAGCCTCCAAGTCTGTTTGAGTCACTTTTAAAAGTCACAAGCATCTATCAAATGGCCCAGGTGACATGAAAACTACATGGCATGGGACCCTAAGCTACATTCTCCCTTCATCCCATGGTCTGGGGACAGCTCACCTCCCAGCCTCACCTCGAGACAGCCTGATACATCCTCCTATATCACTTGGAGCCAACAGCCAAGAGCAGAACAGCACCACAGAGGGAGCAGCCCACAGTTCAGCTGGCAGAGCACACAGTCTGCTTTAAGCCCCATTTGTTCACAGTTATGAGCTTCTTGTCAGTGCTCAAAGAATCCATGAGAGCGTCTCATGCCAAAAAGGGGACTCCCGAACAGCTCCTCTTGCCAGGAAGGTGCTGTTTCCCAATTAATTCTGACCTTCTGATCACAAGTGCATATACGAAGCACAGGCAAAGAAACAAAAGTCCCTGGAAAAAAATACATTTTTCTTACATGTTAAAAGATCCCACTTCTACCCTGGGCTTTCATTTCCTCTCACTCAAGGACCAGTTCTATGAACGCCAAATTACACCCCCAAAGAAGGGTGCATTAGAGGATCAATTTATTTAATTGGCCCAGGTAATTAGAGAGGAGTGGAAAACCTCACAGTGAAGGCACAGGGGCAGCAGGAGCCTGTGAGGGAGCAGCACATTCTGTATGGAGAGAGGCATTGCTGGATCCGGATGATCCATCCTGTGGTTTCCGTGGGGTGCCAGATGGGGGCCAAGGTGGCCCCAGCACAATGTAGTCATACAGCCCTTGCCAGACCCAGAGATAGTGGTGGCTCCCAAACCATTCAGAAGCAGCAAGGTTTTCGTGTGTGTGTGTGTGTGTGTGTGTGTGTGTGTACACAGAAAGCAGCCTCAGAAATCATCACTCATGTACACTGACTCCTTTAAAATAAGGACTCCTTGGCCTAGAGCTCACCAATTAGGCTAGACTAGCTGGCCAGTGAGCTCTGGAAACCCACCTGTCTCCATCTCCCCAGTGCTGCTGTTACAAGCACGTGTCACCACATGCCCCAATATGTTGTGGGGGTTCTGGGGTTAGGTCCTCATGCTTACAAGGCAAACACTTTACCAACTGAGCTACCACACCAGCCACCTGGTTTTTTGAGTGGTCCGAATGCCCCTTAAGAGGTCTATCCTCCCCCAAAAATCTGAGGTGCGGAATGCAAAGTCGACTATAGAAAAACAAATCTTGACAGCATCTACAATGCTCTGTCTTTTATAGTCAAAGCGCTGTATCTGGAGCACAGAAACCCCAACCGGCAACAACCGCTCGGCTCTGTTTCTGCCAGTTAGATGATTGTAAGATGCACGTTAATCGTTCCACTCCTCTACTGCCCTCTCCTCTCCCCATCCTTACCTAGTTTCTCTCTCTTCCATTCCACCTTAGACTTCCTGACCTGGCACTTATTTCATTTTATGTGATGATCTCTAGCTTCCATCCATTTTCTTGCAAACATCATTTCATTATTCAATTATGTATAGCTGAATAATACTCCTGGGTGTGTGTGTGTGTGTGTGTGTGTGTGTGTGTGTGTGTGTGTGTGTGTGTGTGTGTACAAGCACACATGCATGTGGAGGACCAGAACTCAGGTGTCAGCATCAGAACCACCATTCCCCTTTCTTGAGACAGGGTCTCTCATTGGCCTGGAACTCAACAAGTAGGCTAGACTAGCTGACCAGTGAGCCCCAGGGATCCACTTTTTTTGGCCTCCCCAGCCCAGACATTAAAAGCACATGCCATCACGCCCAGCTTTTTCTTTTAAACATAAGTTTTGGGACCAAACTCAGGTCCTCATGCATAGATTGACCCCTCTCCTCAGCCCAAGAGAACTGTTTTTTGGGGTTCGTTTTCATCTTCATTTAATGAGATAACAGATTCTCCTATTGCAGAGATGGACAACTGGATACTACTGGGTATTGTTTCCAAACTTACGGAGATTCCAGACCATGGCAGGCAGAGGGAGATGGGAGAGGGGCATTGCCAACCAGGGTCCAAAGAACCTATAGTGAAGTCCCCAACTTTGCTCCCCACGGCTACAATTAAGCAAGGGAATGTCCACAAGTTCCAAAGCCATGGAGTGATGGGGACTTGAATGAAATCAAAGAATGTTCATGAAGTTGAGTCCAGATTAATAAGAAACTGCTCATTTCCTAAGACCGAAGCTGCATCCTCCTTTAAACTTGAACTTTTAAGAGAGTAGACTGCAGATCAAAAAGTACTTTAGGCCAGCTTGAGACTACATAGTGAATTCTAGGCCAGACTAGGATAAAGTGAGACCCTACCTCCAAAAATCAAAACAAACAAACAAACAAACAAACAAAAGTATTTCCTAATCCTTTGGGAACTGGCAGGACAGGCAGATTACCAGCTCCACCAGTTGGAGGAAGCCCAGCACCATGAGGCAAAGAAGACTGACTTTAGTAGAGACTTTCTCACTGCTATGACAGAATACCTGTCAGGAAGCAATTCAAAGAGGGAAAGCATTTGTTCTGGCTTACTGTTTCAAGGGGGATACATCCCATCATGGTGGGGAAGGCATGGCAGCAGGAGCAGGAGGCCATCTAGCCACACTGTGTCTGTCTGTAATCAGGATGCAGAGGATAAACAAGAAGTGGAGTCAGATTATAAAACCTCAAGGCCCGGCCCCAGTGACCCACTTCTTCCAGCAAGGCTCCACATCCTAACAGTTCCACAACCTTCCCCAAACATCACCACCAGCTGGGGACCAAGTGTTCAAACACAGGAGTCTATGGAGGACATTACACATTCAAACCACAACACTGGTATAGGGTCTTGCCGATTTCACAAGTCCCCAGGCATGTTGACACAGGGAGATAAGTGACATGAGCTGACAATCACACACTGGAAACTTAGTTCTTCAGCATGTCAGTGCTGGAGGATAAGACCTGATAAGTGTTTGGATCATGAGGGTGCAGCTCTCGGGAATGGACTAATAATGCCTTTGTCTGGAGTGTGGAAGACTGCCAAGCAAGTCTGCCCTGGTCTTCCACATTCAACCACTTGCCCTTCCACTTTCTACCATGAGTTGAAACAACAACATGACACCTTCCCCACAATCCCAGTAGGCAAGGGCTCCAGGCTCTTGGAATCCCCAGCTACTTCAAGGAAAGAGTGGAGTGGTGTCTCTGCTCCTGCCCTAAAGGATGTTTACAAGGCCAATACAAACCCTATAGCATCCAGCAACTTGACAGACATCTGTGCTTCCCAGCAGCAGCCCAGTCCTTACTGCGGCTGACATCACCATACTTCCCCTCACCTTGATTCCCCCATCTGTGTCACAAGGACACCCATCCCACTTGGCCACAACAGTCTGGCATCTGAAGATTTTCACAGATCCATCTGTGAGACAAAGTGAGAGCAGGCTTTCCTGGAAGATTCATTCAAGAACTACTGGAGCTGGTGGGCAGGCTGGCAAGGCCCCCTGCGGCTTATTAGCATACAAATGACTGAGTTCTCCTTAGAGCTGCCAGCACAGCCAGGCTAATGAAGAGAAGTGTCTAAGAATCCATATCTTTGGAAATGTCTAATTAATCTGATGCATGTTAAGGTGCTGGGACAATGTGTCTGCTGAGCCCAGGAGGACAGAAAGAATGAGGGAAGGTTTCTGCTGCAACATGGGCCAAGGGACTTAGACAGCTGCGTGAGCAAGGTGTGGAGGTCAGGATTAGTCCAGACTGTACCCAGGCACTGGTGGTGAAATCTGTTCCCTGGGTTGTGACTACTTGGTTGATGGAATGGAGAAAAAATGAGGGAGTTAGAGAGGGAGGGAGGACATAAGGGAGGGAGAAAAGGAGGACAGGAAGGCATGTTGGTTAATCTTCATTGACAACCTGCCTGGATTTAGAATCACCTAGAAGACATCTCCAGGCACTTCTGTGAGGGTGTTCCCAGAGAGGATTAACTGAGGAGCAAAGACCTACCCTGAAGTGGGAAGCACTATCCCATGGGCTAGGGACTCAGACTGAGTCAAAGGAGAAAAATAAAAAGCTAGTTGAGTACCCCTATGGTCAGCTTCCTGGAAAGCCTACAGGCGAGCAAGTTCCTGCCACCATGGCCACGAGACACTCCTGTCACTCTGCTTGCCCTTCCCATGATGAGCTATATGCCTCAAACTGTGAGCTGAGATAAATCTTTCTTCCTTTAAGTTGCTGAAGCTGAGTGTTTTATCATACTGACAGGAAAGCAACTAATACAACGAGGAGGAGAAAGGGAGAAGGGAGAGGAGGTAAGGCTGCATATGGCACAGGTAGGTTCCATGTGACACACACACATGCTCTCCACCTCTACATATTTCACACTTCCATCCACCATGAGCTGCTCAGAAGATGCATTTCTTTTTTTTTTCTTTTCTTTATTTGAGAGAGAGAAAGAGGCAGAAAGATTGAGAGGGAGAGAGAGAGAGAGAGAGAGAGAGAGAGAGAGCAGGAGAGAATGGGAGCACCAAGGCCTCCAGCCACTGCAAACAAACTCCAGACACATGTATCACCTTATGCATCTGGCTTACGTGGGTCCTAGGGAATCAATCCTGGGTCCTTTGGTTTTGCAGGCAAACACCTTAACTGCTAAGCTATCTCTCCAGCCCAAGATACATTTCTTATAATACATGCATAGATAGCGCTCTGTCTGCTTTGTGTCAAGACTGCTCACGGCACTTTGAAACATTAAGCCACCAGAACCTTATAAGGTAGATATTCCAATTGCTTTTCAAAGTGGAGGCGTCACAGGCTGTGCAGGATGGGAGCTAATCCTTGAAGGATGTGGAAGATTTGGGGCTCAAGTGTCCTGTGACATATAAGCTCTAAGAGGAAAGGACATAAGCCAGAGCTACTGTGGTGACCTGGCCTTTCTGCGGGCTGAAGGACGCCTCCCAAGACACAGCTTTGCCCACATGCTGCATGAGAAAGCACCCCACAGATGCTAACCATGAGCATCTAGCCATGCCCAGACCAGAGCCCCTGCAGGATGGATTGTCCTACCAGAGTCTGAGCCCCAGGTGTGCTCAATGGGGACACGGTCAAACCCACATTTGAACCCAGCCAAACCCATCTCTGTTTGAAGGGATATGCTCCCCAAACCCACTGTAGATAGTGGACAATCAAACCCAAACCCACTGTAGATAGTGGAGGTGAAGGGATATGTACAATGGGGACACGGTCAAACCCACTGTAGATAGTAGAGGTGAAGGGATATGTACAGTGGGGACACGGTCAAACCCACTGTAGGTAGTGGAGGTGAAGGGATATGTACAGTGGGGACACGGTCAACCCCACTGTAGATAGTGGAGGTGAAGGGATATGTACAGTGGGGACACGGCCAAACCCACTGTAGGGACAAACCCACTGTAGATAGCCAAACCCAAACTGTAGATAGTGGAGGTGAAGGGGGATATGTAAACCCAGTGGGGACACGGCCAAACCCACTGTAGATAGTGGAGGTGAAGGGATATGTACAGTGGGGACACGGCCAAACCCACTGTAGATAGTGGACAGTGAAGGGATAGTGGGGTGGGAAGGGGGATATGGCAAACACTGTAGATAGTGGAGGTGAACCCACTGTAGATAGTGGAGGTGAAGGGATATGTACAGTGGGGACACGGCCAAACCCACTGTAGATAGTGGAGGTGAAGGGATATTTACAGTAGGGACACGGTCAAACCCACTGTAGATAGTGGAGGTGAAGGGATGCCAGTGGTGTAAGGTGAAGGGAGGCAGGCAGAGGTGAAGGGGAAAAAGGAGGTCACCTCAGGATGCGGCTGGTGACTGACATGTAGTGGTCACTGACCCATCAGTGACTGACCTGTCAGGAAGCTAAGACTTCATGAGCTTTCTGCTCAGGTCCCCAGAGGTTTGCTCTGCATGAAGACAGGCCCAGCATTCTTCCCCTTAATCTGAACCACTAGCTCAGTACAACATGGGTGCCATCTCCTGCTGCCCAAGGTCCATGTCCCTATTTGCTCCCAGTTGTACACACTCCATTCCATCCCATGGTCCTAAGTGGAGGACAAGGAAGACAGCCTGTGATCTTCACCACTTCCCTCATCTATAGCAGGAGCCCCTCCCTGGCCCCCCAACGGCTTACAGAATGTGATGTGTTATTTCTCATGACTTTCCCCCAATAGGAACCCATGGCAAATTTTGCTCCCACCTGCATTCCTGGGGGGACATTTAGCAATGTCAAGAAATATATTTCATTGGAGCTATTTCTGGGATCCAGGTGGGAGAAGCCAGGAAAGCTGATCACCATTCTACAATGTAGAGGGCAGCTCCTGTCACCAAGAGTGATTCAAACCCAAATGTCAATAGTATTGAGGTTGGGGAACTGAGAAATCCAAAATTCACTCAGTCCCCAGTGCTTGGATGCAAACTCACAGCTTCCCTGGGGCCCAAGAAAGACTTAGAACCAGTAAAACATCTGGCCTCAAATGTAGTATGCCCAGGGTACACTGCAGCCCATGCCCAGGCCACTCACAGCGTTGGCAATTGAGCCACAGGCAAGGTGGCCACAGGGCAATACCTGCTTGGCTCAGCAGCAGACATACATCCAACATGCCTGGGGTCTCCTGGTGACTCCCAATGCTCCAGTGCCTTCTTTCCAGGTCTTCAGGCTCCAGGCTGTTGGCCCCAGTGTAGAGCAAGAGGAGGAGAACTTGGAGAGTCTAAGACACTTCCTGGTCACTAGACACAATGTGCCCTGCTAGCTATGCCTAGCCTAAATATCATGTCTGCATTCTGCATCCTCTCCTCTACATAGATTCATGCCAAGTAGGTTGGGGACCACTCTCACAATGTGTTTCAGACTCTGCAAGAGAAAGAGTGGGAGGTCCGGTGACTGAAGGTGCAGAGCTTTTGAAGACCCACGCTTCCTAAAAGACTTCTAAAGCCGGGCATGGTGGCGCACACCTTTAATCCCAGCACTCGGGAGGCAGAGGTAGGAGGATCGCCGTGAGTTCAAGGCCACCCTGAGACTACATGGTTAATTCCAGGTCAGCCTGGGCCAGAGTGAGACCCTACCTTGAAAAAAAAAAAAAAAAAAAAAAAAAGACTTCTAAGAACATGCTCTGGAATCATTGGGGGCTCCTTGGACTTCCTTTTTTCTGTTCTGAACTTTTTGTGCAAAAGGCCAGAAAAGCACTAAATTTATTCCCACCCAAAGACTCAAGCCAGTTATCCATACCTCACAACTGCAAAGCCCACCCTTTGCCTAAAATCCCACCCATCCATCATTAGCTTATTCAGCCTTGCTTATCCTTCAAGACACAGGTAAGACCCTGTTTCCTCTAGAAATCCTTCTCTGAGGCACAGCAAGGCTTACATGACTCTCCTCTGTGTGTTTGTATCAGTTACTTTCTCACTGTGAGGACAAAATACCCAACCAGAAGCAGCTTAGGGAAGAAAATAGTTTATTTCAGCTTACAATTAAAGAAGGCAGAGTCCTTTTTTGGCATGAAAAGCAAGGCAGGAGCAGAAACTGACATCACACCATCATCTCAGAAAGGAGGATGGAGAGGAGAGAGAGGAGAGAGAGAGAGAGAGCAGCAAGTGAGGCTAAACTACAAAAACCTCAAAGCCAGCTCCCAGTGACACACTTCCTCCAGCAAGGCTCCACCTCCTAAAGACTGCACAACGTCCCTAAACAGCGCCACCTGCTGGGAATCAAGCATTCAGACACCTGAGTCTATGGGGGACACTTCACAATCATACTACCACAGAGTCCATCAACTTATCACTTGCACATCAGCAGTCCATGTCTCACCTGTGCACGCCAAGACCAAAGCAAGGATTCCCAGATTCCCACCTACTTTTCCTCCTGTCACACAGCTAAGTCACCTTTCCCAGCCTTCCCTGCAGCAAGGTGAGACCCTGTGACTACAGCCTGCCCAAGGGAATGTGGTTGGAAGTGAGGCATGCCCCCTCACAGGGATGACCTATGACCACCCACCGTGGACTCCTCCATGCCTCTCTCCTCTTGGCTTGGTGGATACAGGGCACACAGGTGAGAATGTCAAGGCCCAGAGGATGATGATGATGATGAAGGTTGGACACGGAAGTTTGGATCCCTGAATGTCTTTTTGGAAGCCATACAGCCAATAGCCACCGTGATCCATTACACGGACAACAAACCCCTACTGCATGAGTCGCTGGAGACTTGGGGCTCTTGTCTTATGCATTGTCATACTTTTCTCTTTGAACTTGATAAATGACCCTGAATCATCAGAATTTCCTCACTAGGCTGGGAGCTCCAAGAGCACACAGCCGTGATCATGTCTCATCCCCAGAATCTAGCACTAGGCCTGTCCTTGGGTCAGTGCTGTGGGTGGACATCTCTGAGAGGATCCTCCAGACTCCCAGATGGAAATCTTCCAAAGATTAAAAACTGCCCTTGAAGTGAATGTGGTGGGAAGAGAAGGAATGAGCTCACTGGGGAGGGGCTATGAACCAAAGACAAACAGAGAGTCGGTCTGAAGTGGCTGCCTGGCTCCTTGCCTAAGAACCAGGGAGTGGAGAGTGGAGACATTATGGTGCAAGTCCTGCAGTCCCAAGGGCTGGCGAACCAGAAGTTCTGATAACCAAGGACAGGAGAGTAAGAACACCCAGTCTCCACCAAAATAGGGTGTGATTTCACCCTTCCATCTTTCTGCTCCTCCTGAGGCACCCAGCCATCTCTACAAGGAGGGAAGATCTCATCCACTGGTCCACTGACTTGCAAACCAGTTTCCTCTACACATACTTCACAGACCCACCTAGGTGGCCCAGTTATAATCAAACACTAGCCCACCCAGCTTCCCTTCCAGCAGGATAAGGATAACGAGTGTCTGATGAAGCACCATGGATGAGAGGTGTGAGTGGCAAGAAAGAAAAGATGGCTCTGGGCATAGGTCCACCTGCATCATGCCCTGGAGCTTCCCCAAGCAGGCCCTGTCAGTTGAACTCATGGGGAAAACCCCAGAAGAAACCTTCAACCTTGCTGACTTAAATCCTGGAGACCTGTTGGCATTTAATCACCTGGGATTACTTGCCCTGTGGGGCGGTAATGGTGGGATCCAACATGGCAATGGGAATTCCAACTTCAGCAATTTCTCCTGGAGCCACCTGCCTCACCCTGCAGTGCTTAGGCCTCCTAGAATGTTCCTTTCCTGTCTCCTCCCCACTACCAAAGCCATTTGCCTAGCCAGTGCCCAGATTCCACCCTCAATTGTCCTGCACTGGATATACTGGCCCCCTTTCCAATGGCTCTACTGTGATTATACCCAAGACAGATGCACCACCCCTTCCACATGGCCAACATGCATGTGTCTCCCAGGGTTATATTACAGTGTTTGTGGCCTTTGAGAGGTCATAACCTCCATTGGGGTGGAGAGATTTCTCAGTGGTTAAGGAACTCACCTGCAAGTTCCATTCCCCAGTCACCACATAAAGCCAGATGTATAAGATGGCCCATATGTCTGAAGTTCATTTGGAGCAGCTAGAAGCCCTGGCACACCCATTCTCCTCTCTCTATCTGCCTCTTTCTGTTTCTCACTCTCTTTCAAATTAAAGAAATAATAAAATAAAAATTATTTTCAAAAATAAATTTCAAAGGTGTTAATATAAAGAACACGTCACTATTATGAATTTAAGTTTTTCTTTATAGCTCAGTTGTAGAGCACCAGCCTAGCATGTACAAAGCCCTGGGGTCCAGTTCTAGCACAGGAAGATAAGAAGGGAGGGAGAGAAGGAAGAAAAGAGAGAGAGAGGGAATCAAAGCATGTCCTTGGGCCTTGGCACTATGCCTGCTGTGCTAAGGGATGGCAACAGTGCTAATGGCTTGCTGTGTCTTCCCAGATGCCCCAGGAAAGTAGAGAGACTACTCACATCAATTCCAGGACAAAGACTGCTGCACAATGGGGTGGAAGCTCTGAGTTTCCCCTGCAGATCCAGGAGACCCCACATTGCAATACTCACACTCCCCTCACAGAAACTGCATGACATCTACCCTAATGCTGGCTTATTCTTAGATCTCCAAGATCCACGTTCTGAAGTTGAGCTACCCAAACTAAAAGTCAGCTCTACCAAGGACCAACCATGTGACCTGACCTTGGCTAAGTGACCTCTATCCAAGTCTCTATTTCCTGGTATAACAATGGAGGAAATGCCACATCTGCCCAACAAAGTGGCCAAGAAGGCTTAAGGAGCCAAAACTCAGAAAGTTCTCCAGGTGTGGTGCTCACACTGTCATTGTTACTCTCCATGGTGATGGTGTTCTTGCTCCTTGGACCCCCCTCGAGAGCATCAGAGGAGGTAGAACCTTACTCAGAGAAAGGACACACAGGCTAAGCATGGCAGTGCTTGCCTGATTCCCAGCACTTGGGAGGCTGAGGCAGAAGGATCGTAAGTTGTAGGGCAACCTCAGTGACCTAGGGAGATTCTATCTCAAAAAAATAAAAATAAAAATGAGAGAGGAAAAGAGAGAGAGGGCTGGAAAAAATGGCTCAGTAGTTAAGTGCAGTTCCTGTGCAAGACTTGAGACCATTGAGTCTGATTCCCTAGAACCCATATAAATAGCTGGGCATGGCCACCACATGTCTGTAACCCCAGTTCTGGGGGTAGCAGAGATCAGAGAATTGTTGGGAGTCTCAAAAGCACCACTGCTCTGGAATCAGTGAAGAGACGTCTCACGGAAAGAAGTGGGTGAGCAATATAAGGAAACGTCCAGCATTTTCCTCTGGCTCCATACACGCACATCACATCTGCACACACACACACATATACATCACATCACATATATACACCACACCCCACATCTAACATACACACACATACACATGCAAAAATATAAATAAAACAAGAATAGAATCAATTCCCAATTTATAAGAAATGTGAGCAAGAGGGTTGATGCTCAGAGGGGAGCCCTGCCCAGAAGGAGGAGGGCTCTCTCCACATGAGAAACACATTTCCTCCTGTGCCATCATCTGGTTTCTCGAGCCTTTAAAACGAGATAAGGAACAAGCTGGGGACATGGCTTCAGTGGACAAGTGCTTGCTTTACAAAGATGAGGACCTGAGTTTGATGCCCAGAGTCTGCACAAAAATGTCAGGCAACAATGATGGGTACTTGTACTCCCCACATTGGGGAGGTGACTCAGGATGAGCCAAGGGGCTCGTGAGGCAGCCAGCTGAGCATAATGAGCAAGCTCCACGCCAATGAAAGTGTGTCTCAAAAAAAAAAAAAAAAGTGAATGGTGTTCCTAAGAAATGATACTTGAGGCTGTCCTCTGGCCTCTGAATGTACCTACATAGATGTACATGCACACACACACACACACACACACACACACACACACACACACCTGCACCCACACACATAAATGCACACACATAACAAAAATACCTGGGATTTGCACTATTTTCAGAAGGAGCTGATACAAGTAAATCGCATGGTGACAGACAGACATGTTGGCCCCTTGGATTTATTGTAACCTGACAGTAGGGTGTGGATACAGCCTTGGCCCATGATCTCCAGATCAGCCAATGACAATAAGAGGTACAAGGAACACACACCATACAGAGAAGAAACAGAGATATTTAATCATGCACCCAAATTCACTCCACCTGAGGAATACTGGGATTCCTGCAGTGGTCTACTTAATTCCTAAGCCCACAGATCTGTTGCCCATGGCTATGAAGAGTAGAGAGCCCTGGTGTGGTGGTGCACATCTTTAATCCCAACACTGAGGAGGCAGAGGACAGAGAATTGCAGTGAGCTCAAGGCCAGTCTGAGACTACATAGTGAATTCCAGGCCAGCTTGGGCTAGAGTGGGACCCACCTCGGTAAACAAGCACACACACAATAATAATAATAATAATAATAATAATAATAATAATAATAATAATAATAATAATAATAATAATAATAATGAGGAGGAGGAGGAGGAGGACTTTGAACCAAATTTAAGGGGACAGAGAGATATCTCAGTCAGGAAAGTGCTTGACTTCCAAGCATGAGGACCTGAGTTCATTCCCAGGACCCATACAAAAACAGCCACATGTGCTAGGTGTGGTGGTTCCTGCCTTTAATCCTAGCATGTTGCAGGATTGCCATGAGTTTGAGGCCAGCCTGGGCTAGAGTGAGACCCTACCTCAAAAAAAAAAAAAAAAGCCAGCCAGATATGGTTGGGCATGGCTATAACCCTCGCACTGGGGTGGGGACAGGAGGATCTCTGGGGCTTGTCTTGTAGTCATACTACCATAATTGAGATCTTGTCTCAAAAAAGGTGGACAGCACCTGAAGAATATCACCTAAGATGGTCTTTGGCTAACACACACACAAAACACACACACACAGAGACACCATACATTCACACATACACACAGGTGAAAGAGCATTTGTGGCCAGTCACTGAGACTTCCTGGCTTGCTATCAGTATGGAGGAAGCAGCCACTCCAGATCAAAGTACCATAAAAAAGGTCTGGCTTCTGAATCACTAGAAAATGGCTCAAGGGATGTGCCACCTCTACCATATCTTCCTGAAGCCCCGGAGAAACTGTAGAGGAAGCAGCAACATGAACACTGCTCTCACTAATAGCCTGACAACCAGCTCCAGGGCAATGGTGACAGACACAGTGATCAATCAAAACCCATCAAAGCAGAAATCCAGAGGCTACAGAGAACTCAACACTAAATTAGATGCCAATAGGCCTGCCATGGCTCATGGAATATTGTGGAAGAGGGGGTGGAAAGATTGTAAGAGCCACAGAGTAGGTAGAAGTACCCTGAGGCACAGTCCCCTGCTACCTCAAGGGACTGACTGAGGCTGTCATGACCCCCACTGTGAATACCACAACTCCACTGAGGAGTTCCCCTGGAAAACAGGAGGAGGATAAGGGGATAAAAGAGTATAACCTGTTATATATTAAATTAAATTTATTTTTAAAAAATAAAGAAAATAGGTCAAAGAATAATATTCATGTGCATCCACTATAGTAAATGAAGTCCCCCAGGATAAGAGGAATTGTGTTTTGCATGTCTACGTACATCTCCACACAGATGCCAGACACTAATAAAATCACTTCCCTTGTGTTTCATTACTTTACAGTGTCTCACTGCATGTGTAATCATCATTTAAAAAAAAAAAAAAAAATTGAGGTGAGGCTGGGAAGCTGGCTTGGTCGGGAAAGTACTCTCCCGCCAAGCATGAAGACCTGAGTTCATCTCTAGAACCCAAGTTTAAAAAGCCATGTCAGGGCTGGAGAAATAACTTAATGGTTAAAAGAGCTCGCTTGCAAAGCCAAAGGACCCAGGTTTGATTCCCCAAGACCCACGTAAGCCAGATGCACAAGGTAGTGCATGCATCTGGAGTTTGCAGTGGCTGGAGGCCCTGGCATGCCCATTTTCTCTCTCTCTCTCTCTCTCTCTGACTCAAATAAATAAAATAAAATATTTTTTTAAAACTCAGTGACTCTGATTATAAGTAATCCCAGTTCTCGGGAAGCAGAGACAGATCCCTGGGGCTCGCCAGCCACTTAGTCTAGCCTGATTAGGTGACCTCTGAGCCAGTGAGACATTCTGTCTCAAAATAAGGTGGACAGTGCCTGAGGAAGACACTCAAGGTTTTCCTCTGGCCTCCCAATGTGCATGTACTCACGTGTACATGTACCTGCACACACATATGCACATGCGCACACACATACATACACATATACAAAGCATTGAATGACATGACCAAATTTAAATGGCTCTGGTACTTAAGCATGACAAGGCATGAGAGACCCCAAGGTCAGCCTCCGAATGAATTAATCCTGATGTGTTGCAGAAAAGCAAGTTCTGTCTCCATTTGACTGTAAGGAAAGCTGCTTCTTCTCTGTGAGCACTGTTACCAATCACTACAGATAGATAAAAGGAAAGAATAATACTGAGGAAGGAAAGGGGAGGGGAGGGGGGATGACTGAGAGATCAGAGAATTCTGGGGAGAAGTAGTAGATACCCCCAAAGTGCAAGCACTTGCCTTGTACAAACCCTATTAGAGGGGCTCGAGAGATGTTACCTGTCATGCAAGCATGAGGGCCTGAGAACACCTGAGCTCCAAACCCAGCACTCACATAAAAACGCAGGGGTAGCTACAATGCCTGGGACGGGGGTGGAGGGCAGAGATAGGAGAATCACCTGGGCTTGCTGATCAGCCAGTCTGACTGACAAAATAGTAGCCCCGGGTTCAATGAAAGACTCTGTCTCAAGGCATTAATGCAGAAGAGTAATAGACAGGGACATCTGACATCTTCCTCTGGCCTGTGCACATATGCACATCTACACACAAACATATGTACACTATGTATTTATGTGACACACACACCAAAAAAAAATACTGTTGAAGTGATGGTAGAAGAATTCAAAAGCTATAGAGCCGCAAGAACTAAGACTGAAAAGGAATCGTTCCACTATGGACAGACTATAATAAAGTTATGGAGCATGGCTGAGTAGTACAGGAAGTGAGAGTGAGGAAACTCCATCAAAGAGAACATGAAAAAAGAAAAGGATGGCCAAGGACAAAGCCAACCTGCCTTCCGAGGTCCCAAAGAGCCCTGAAGTGAAAGCTCCAAGCCCAACAGAAAAAATGCCCCCATGTCAGGAGGAAGTCACTGTCTACTGCTATGCAGTCCACATCAAAGCAGCAGGCATATGGGAGAGAAGGCTCCAGAACAAATAAATGAGGGGAGAACTTGACTGTGTACTTAATACAAGACACAGCTTAAGCCAGGTACCTGCAATCCCAGCACTTGGGAAACAGAGGCAGAGGAATCACGAGTTCAAGGCCAGCCTGGGCTACATGAGATCTCATTTCAAAACACCAAAGCAAAAGCCAAAACCAAAAAAGAAAAAAGTTTGCCGGGCGTAGTGGTGCACGCCTTTAATCCCAGCACTCAGAGGCAGAGGTAGGAGGATCGCCGAGAGTTCAAAGCCATCTTGAGACTACAGAGTGAATTCTAGGTCAGCCTGTGCTAGAGCCAGACCCTTCCTTGATAAAACAGAAAAAAAGAAAACTTGAAAAAATGGTAAGTACACAGCAAAGGAAAAAGAGTTAAAGAAAAAAAAGGAAAGGCAACTATAAACTCCAGAGGAGAAACAAAATGTCATCTTAGTATTGTCAGCTCTGAAAACAACAATATTGATATAACCAAGCCAATATTGATTTTTGCTAAAATAAATAAATGTGCTGGGGTTGGAGGGAAGAGGAGGCCTGGCATGAGGTTAGAACTCATTTATCATAGCCAGAAACCTGAACTGATAATGACTGTTTGTCGGCGTCACACTGCTGTGGCAAAATACGTGAGGAAACAGCTTAAACAGAGGAAAGGTTTAAGGGGCTCAAGCTTTCTCAGATTCAGTCGAGGGTCTCTTGGCTCCTTTGCTGTGGGCATGTGCTGAGGAAGGACATCATGGTGGGGGTGGGTGGAATGAAACAAAATTGCTCACCTCATGGTGTCCAGGAAGCAAAAAGAAGGGAAGAAGGGGAGGCAAGAACAAAATATAACCTTTAAGGGCACATGCCAGTGTGATAGTTTGAACGTATGGTGTCCTAGGCGCAGGTGTTTTATTAAAATTGAGTTTGAAGCTTCAGCACCTGGCAGGCAGACGCCTACTACAGGGGGTGTGTCACTGGGGATGGATCTGAATTCTAACCCAAAGGTATGGAGAGAGGTTTGAGTTCTGGCGGGGTCCCTGCTGCTTGCTGCTTTTTGGTTTTTGATGACTGCTGGTGGTTTCTCTCTCTCAGCTTGGATGTGTGAACGGGAGCAGCTTCTTCCACCACTGATGGAACTTCCCCTGGATCTGTAAGCGTGAAATAAATCCCTTCCTCCCATAAAACCAGGTTTGGTTTGGATGCTCATCCCAGCCTTGTGGAGCTGTCCACTATCCCCAGTGAGCCCCTTCCTCCTAAACTTGCCATCACTTCCTAGTGGTGTCATCAGCTGGGGACCTTTAACAGCCTTTAGCACACGAGACTGTGTGGGACATTTTGGATCTAAACCATCAGGACAGTTGAAAATGACTGATCAAGTCATGGGGGTATGCACCTGTAATCTCAACACTTGGGATGTAGGAACAGGAGAAACACAAGTTCAAGGTCAGCAGGGGCTACAAACCAAGACCCACAAAAAGAAGAA
Source organism: Orientallactaga sibirica (assembly GCA_036365145.1). NCBI lineage: Eukaryota > Metazoa > Chordata > Mammalia > Rodentia > Dipodidae > Orientallactaga > Orientallactaga sibirica. Next base: position 41,186,161 of record JAEOAD010000008.1, on the reverse strand, counting down.
CTAGCTTCCATGGGTAGATGAAATCAAATGACATTTATCTTCGATGCTTGGCTTATTTTACTTCACACAACCTCCTCCTGCCGTCTCTAGTTGTCATAGATGACAAAGTTTCATTTTCTTTATAGCTGAGTAGCATTCCAATTTCTATGAGATTATCATATCAATTAAGAGTAATATAATGCTTTCTTGGGCTGGAGAGATGACTTAGCAGTTAAGACACCTTCCTGCTAAGCCTAAGAATGCTGGTTCCAATCTCCAGGTCCCACCTTTAGCCAGACGCAGTGACACAAGGGCGCAATGCCACACTTGCCCACAAGGGGGCACACGCATCTGGATTTCGTTCTCAGCAGCTGAGAGGCTGCTGGCGCACCCATTCTCTATCTGTCTTCCTCTCCCTCTCTCTCTCTGTGTCTCTCTCCAAAAAAAAAAAAAAAAGAGTAATATAATGCTTTCTCACAGTTTGAATGAAATGTCCCCCATAGCATCATGTTTTTCAAATACTTGATTCTCAGCCAGTGGCAGTTTTAGAAAGTTGTTGGGTATCTAGAAAGTAGAGCCTTGCTGGAGGAATTGGGTGGGTCTTGGGTTGTTACAGCCCAAGCCCCTGCTTGCCACATCTATCTCAGTCTTGCTACTGCCTCCAAGATGGTATGACAGGATGTGATGCCCAGCTCTGCTCTACCATGATAAAACTTCCCCTTGAAACTGGACGCTAGAAATAAACCCTTTCCTCCCATGAACTGCTCCTGGCTGGATGTTTTGTCCCAGCAACAAGAAAGTAACTGCTCCACGTTTAGCAGACTCTGGGGAAGGCAGGGCAAGGTTGCGGGAGAGGATGGACAACAGTATGGCGGAAGTGAGCTTTGGTGAGTTCTGGCGTGCAGCAGGGTGACTAGCAAACCAAGATGCATTGTGTATTTCATACAGCTAAAAGAAAAGATTTTGAGTGTTTTGCAGCAAAATGATAAATATTTTAAATGATGGATGTTACTAATTACACTGATTTGATCATTAAACCTCACAGTGTGCCCCATAAACATATGCAATTACTATGTATTGATTTTTTAAAAAAGCTAGTGAAGCTTACTGGCTGAGCCTTAACTCGGAAGCTAAAAATTCAGTCATTACTCCCTGTGCGTGGACAGAGGCAGAGTGACTCTTTCTATTATGAGCCCAGCAGAAGTGTTCCTCTGGTCGCCATAAGCACAATCACTTTAATAGCATGCATTTTAAGACTGTTAGGCAGGTGCATGCACATGTGTGTGACCCCCATGTGTAATCTATTGTGTGTTTGTAAATTCCCCAAATGGTCAGCTTCTCCTCTCCCCACTGAGCAGGACAGGATGACATATCACCCTCAGAAAGCGGCAGCTCACAGAGGGGAGGAGGTGATGGAGACTTTGGCTTTTTCTGTAGTCTTTCTTATGTGTGTATGTTCATGTGTGTGCCTGCATGTTTGTGCCTGCATGTGCACATGTGCAGACAACCTCAGGAGTCTTTCCCAATATATAGTCCATATTTTTTTTTTGGAGAGAGACAGAGAGAGAGGGACAGATAAAGAATGGGTGCTCCAGCAGCCTCTCAGCCACTGTGAACGAACTCCAGACATATGCACCCCCTTGTGGGCAAGTGTGGCATTGTGCCCTAGCATCACTGCATCTGGCTAAATGTGGGACCTGGAGAATCGAATGGGCATTCTTAGGCTTAGCAGGCAGGCACTTTAACCGCTAAGCCATCCCTCCAGCCCCACATTTTTTTATTAGACTCACTGGCCTGGAGCTCACCAAGTGGGCTAGATTGCCTGGCTGGTGAGCCCCAGGGATCCTCCTGTCTTCCTCCCCAGCACTGGGATTACAAGCATGTCCCACTGTGCCTGGAACTTTACATGGGTTGTGGGAATCCAAAGCCAGTTCCTCATTCTTGCATGACAAGTACTGTACTGAGTCAGCCGTCTCTCCCACCTCTTAGAGTCTGGTCTGCTGTCTCATGGGAACTTCACTACAGGCCTGTGTTACTTTCAGGACTTTTGTTGAGAGATGACAGTGGCAGGGAGATCGTGGGGAACCCTGCAGACACTGGGCAGGGGGTGGGACAGATCCCAGAAGAAGACCAGCAGATCTATCCCAACTGGGGGCCCACTAAAGTCTACAGCCTGAGCCCAGCATTGGAACTTGTCATGTGTCACCTCAAACGCCACCGCCAGGCTTGAAACATAGGCAGAGAAGTAACAATGACAAACCAGGGAACCCACCCAGTGAAATTTAATAAGCGCGTAACCACTCGGTTGCCAAGCCGCAAGAACAGTCGTCTTTCTGTGGGGGTTTTCTCCCCCACTGAGGCACTCAGAGGAAGTGCAAATACTAATTTCATATTTCTGCTGTAACCATCCAGCCGAGGCTGCCAAAGTTTGCAGCCATGGGGGAGGCACAAACCCAGCAGCTGCGGCTTCTAGAAGCAATTCTCACTTTACATGAAATTACCCCCAAACCCTAGTGATGGGTGGGGGCGCTGAAGCCCAGAGCTGCTCCTCTGAGCTGAGGGTTTGCATTCAGCTGTTACAGAGAAGCAGACCAAAGCATGTGAGGGACCAGGGGGTGGTTATGCCAGCAAGGGCAGTGTGTGACCAACCGTGTAGTGTGTGACCGACCGTGTATTTCTCCTGAGAGCCGATTAATCTCTTATCCCATTCTCCCTTTACCAGACTTCTTCGAGATCCCCACTGGACCACTGAAAAGGGCATTCTAAAATGTACGTGTACCTCCCTGAAACATGGCTGCCTATCACGTGGAGATCCTGGGCCATGTCTGACCCCACTGCAGCACACTTTCTCATCATGCCAGTAGTTCTAGATTCCCTGTCTGTGCTAACACAGTCACCCCCATGATACCTTTATGACCATCACCACCAATGAGAGAAAGATGAGAACAAGAAAGTGCAAGGAGGGTATGTAATTTACACGAGGTAACACAGCTACAAAGTTGTAGATTTGGGCTGGGGAGATGGCTCCGAAGTTAATGGTGCTTGCTGGCAAAGCCTGCTGGCCTGGGGTTTAATTCCCCACTATTCCTATACAGCCAGGTAAACAAAGTGGTACATGCGTCTGGAGTTTGGGTTGTGGCAAGAGACCCTGACATGCTCATTCATGTTCTCTCTCTCTCTCTCTTTCTTACTCTCTCTTTCCTCACAGATAAGGAAATAAAAATACTTTTTAAAGTAGGAGAGCTGGCGGTTGAAACCAGCTGGTTGACTCTGGAGTCCATGTTCTGCTGTTCAACGCATCTGCTTGCGCAGTTGATAAAATAAAAGAAAGGCTGAGGAGATGGCTCGGCAGGTAAAAACACTTGCTGTGCAAACCTAGCAATTGCATTTCAAATTCCCAGAACCTATGAGAAGCCAGACACAGTAGCACACACATCTGTTATGTGCCTTTGAATGACAGGCAGGTCAGGAGAGTCCCAGAGCTCATGGGGTCAGCTAGCCTGGCATTCATAGCAGCATACAACAAGAGACACACCCTGAGGTTGTCCTCTGACCTCCACACATGCACTATATCATATATGCACCCATACACACACACACACACACACACACACACACACACATTCAAGTAAAGGAGGGCGCTGAGGAACTGGCTCAGGGAACGGCTTGCCATGCAAGCATGAGGACCTAAGCTCAGATCCCCAACACCTACTTAAAAGCTGAGTGGCAGCACATGATTTTAATCCCAGCAATGGGAAGTTGGAGACACAACTGGGCTTGCTGGCTACCGAGTCTAACCAAATTGGTAAGCTTCAGGTTCAATGAGACCTTGTCTCAAAAATAAAGGTGGAAAGTGATTGAGAAAAACACTTGTCATTGGCCTCTGGCCTCCATATGCACACATACATGTACACACACAATACAAATATGAGCACTCATTACATACATACACACATAAACAAATGTGCAAAAAAATCTTTACTGAGATATGATTTACATATCTATATATGTCATCCATTTCAGGCCTACAGCCCATAGGGTTTTAGGGTCCTCACTGTTGTAAAACCATGACCACAGTCGTTCTTAGAAAATTTCACTCCCCAGAACCACTAGTCATCACTCCCCACTTCTCTCCCCCTACACTCATCCCCTCTTCCCAACTCACCAGACGCCAGCAATCACTGAGTTAATGGCTATACATTTCCCTGTTTAGGATTTTTTTCTATTCTTCCTACTTAACTGTAATTACATATTCATGAAGAAACACTCAACAGGGCCAATCATGAGGGACATGCAAATCCAAGGCTCACCAAGCATCACCGCCCACCTGCAAGAAAGGCTGCCAGCAAAAAGACAGGCTGGCAAGGATGCAGAGAGAGGGGAGCACCTGCCAGCCAAGAGTGAGGACATAAATTCATGCAGCCATGTGAGGATGGCATGGAGGGACTTCAGGTGAAAACACAGAATGATACACTGCACAGTCAACAGGTATCTCCTCCTCAGCCATAGAGGAGAATGAGGGCCTGGGGAGATGGCTCAGTGAGTAAAGTACTTGCCTGGCAAGCATAAGAACCTGAGTTCAGATCCCCAGAACCATATAAGAATTCTGGGCATGGTGGCACACGCCTGTAATCCCAGCACTGGGGAGGTGGAAACAGGTGGACCATGGGGGCTTTCTGGCCAGCTAGGCTGACCTCATTGGCAAGCTCCAGGCCAGTGAGAGACTCAGTGTCAAAAAGAAGTGGACAGCATACCTGAGGATCCCACCCAAAGTCATCCTCTGGCATCCATACGCATGCGCACTCACATGCCCAAACATAGATGAACACTCATACACGCACTATGTATGCCACACACACACATGCAAAAGAAAATGGAGAGAAGAATGAAGTGTGTCATTCACAGGAAAATGAACAGGGCCACAGATCACTGCCATAAGTGAAATGAGCAGACTCAGAAAGACAACATCACATGTTTTCTTTCATATACAGAATCTGGATTTTAAAGATATACATAGGGCCTGGAGAGATGGCTTAGCAGTTAAGCACTTGCCTGTGAAGCCAAACGACCCCAGTCAGAAGCTCGATTCCCCAGGACCCACATAAGCCAGATGCACCAGGAGGTGCATGCGCCTGGAGTTCGTTTGCAGTGGCTGGAGGCTCTGGTGTGCCCATTCTCACTCTATCTGCCTGTTTCTCTCTCTCTCTCTCTCTCTCTCTTTCACTCTTAAATAAATAAATAAATACCAAAAAATTAAAGATATACATATATGTGTATGTGTGTGCAAGTGTCATGAAAGTTGAAGGAAGACATTTAGGAAGAAGGAGGGGAGAAGCAGAAAGGGAGAAAAAAGGTCAAGAAAGGAAAATGGGGCTGGAGAGATGGCTTGGCGGTTAAGGCGCCTGCCTGCCAAGCCTAAGAATGCCGGTTCCAATCTCCAGGTCCCATGTTTAACCAGACGTAAAGTGACACAAGGGCGCAATGCCACACTTGCCCACAAGGGGGCGCATGTATCTGGAGTTCATTCACAGCAGCTGAGAGGCCGCTGTTGCTCCCATTCTCTCTCTCTCACTCTACTTCTCTCTCTCTCTCTCTCTGTCTGTCTCTCTCAAATAAAAAGAAGAGAGGAAAATGAAGGATGAAGACAAGCAGAGCACATGATGGACATTTTGTGTCTAAGCACCATGATGAACCCATTACTGTGATATGTGGATAAGTGTGACTATAATGAATACATGCTATGAAAGAAAAGCAAGAGTCTCAAATGCACTGTATGGGACAGTTTCTGTCCTAATTGAGCCTTGGTCTCTTTCCAGTCCTACCCATCATCAGTGACAGTTCCAGCCATCATCTCAGATGAAACTTCAGCACATGACTAACTCCAACTTCACAGTCAAGCTGTGGGGAATCACACCTGGAACATCTACCTCCACATGAATGCAGGACATTGCCGGGGCCCATCACACACTCCAAGCCAATGCCACCTCTCCTACAAGACAGAGGTTCTTCCTGGTGATGTCTCTCATGATGGTCCCATCACCCCCATTATTCTTAAACCTGTCTTCTCAAAGCCAAGAAGATCTCTTCATAGTTTGCAAATTCCTCCATAGCCTTTAGACCCTCCTCACCCAGGCCTCTGCCATGAGTCCTTCCAACGTGGCCACTCTGGCTCCGTTAGCTTCCTGAGCTTGGCGGCATGCTCCACCAAAGAGCCTTTGTATCTGCTCCATCTGCCCAAAATGCTCTTTGGGCACCAGCATGTCTCACTTGCTTCCTGACCACCCCAGTGAAATGCAGCCTGCCCCAGCCCTAGGCCTGCTAGCCCCTTCCCAATTTCTTTTTCTCAAGAGTAATTATCACCTGGAATAGTATACTCAACTATGTTCCAATGAACATGTCTTCAGTGAAAAAGAACAATGTCACCATTTATGACAATTCAGTTTTTAGGATGCTGACAAGGGGACATTTTAAAATGTCAACCAAAGTATGCACATTTGTTGTTGTCTAGGAATACAGAGGTCCCTGAATTAGCTAAGCAAACAGCATTTCCTAAATTTATTTAATCTCAGGAGTCTCTTGTCAGATTTAGCATTTCTTGAGAAATTCTTGGCCAGAGATACAGGGGTATCTAGATGGCTTTGGAAGGCAAGAGGGACAAAATTTTGGTGGTAGACAAAGACAATTTCTTCTATGAGCCAGCCACAATGCAGAGATAGATTTCCAAGAGCACTCTGCAGATAAGCCTCCCAAAGATGAGCTAGAATCAATTAGTGATGTCTGCATGAGTCACCAGAAAAATGGAGTAGAAAAGTGAGAGGGACAGAATTCTGGTGAGGGCAGGCAAAGATATTTCCCCTTTACGACCCAGCCATAACTCAATGACAGAGATTTCCAAGAGTGTTATATGGATATAGATCCTGGAGATGGGCTAGGATTAGTGATGTCTGCACAGGGCAGAACATGTTGGGATAGAATCACAGATATTTGACTTTCCTGATCATGATCTTTCACAAACCCAGAAGCATCCATCTGCATGTCACCTTGCTCTGCACCAGTGGGATTTCTCCATTTCTTCATTTTCACAAGAGAAATTCTCTCTCTCTCTCTCTCTCTCTCTCTCTCTCTCTCAAAGGCAAGAAATATAGAGAGCTAACATTCAATAAAATCTCATAGATCTCAAGCCAAGGGCTGTGAAAGCTTCTTTGTTTTGCCAATCAATAGGGTGAAACATGGTCTTTAAAGATGTCAGAGAAACATCGAGAGATAGATGTCGACTGGAGGAAAGAAATAGAACCCCGTTGTTTACCACAAGCTCCCCCATCAGTCACTGTCCACTGAAGTGAGGGGCCTTGTAGCAGAAGACAGCAGGCAGATATTAGAGATTCCATAAGAATCCCTACCAAGATTTTGCTGATTGCAATAGAAGTCCATGAAGTACTGCTTCACTGGGAGCCCCACCCTAGTCCACTCTTACACAGGACCAGCCAGTTTCTGCAAAGTCATGAGGCCTTGAAGGGTACAGGCTGGCCTTGCTTTCAGCCCAAGCTCTCTGCTTCCAGCTCTCATTCTCTTAATCTCTCTCTCTCTGACTCGTGCGTGTGTGTGTGTGTGTGTGTGTGTGTGTGCGCGTGCGCGCGCGCATGCGCATGTGCGCATGTGTCTCTGTCTGTGTGGTCTATGTCTCTCTTTGTCTCTCTGCTTGGTCAGCCATGATATCAACAAACCACAAGTCCCCACCACCATGGACCGAGCCACAACACCATGCCTTCCCCACCAGTACGTACCATATTCCCTGAAACCAGGAGCCAGAATAAATTCTTCTTTCTTTACGTTACTTATTTCAGGAATTTGGTCACAGCAGCAGGAAAGTAACTAATACAACAACCATTGCTCAGTCCCAACCCACTTACAAAACCACCATGTAACACACTGAACAACGCAAACCACAGGTGGATGAACCGTGACCTGTGCACAAAAAAGAACTCCCCAGAAAAGCAGACAAGTGACAAAGAAGTGAGAGTGGGTAAGAGATAGGAAAAGCAGAGCTCATGAGACACTGTCTGAACTGCCAAGAATCTCATGAGGGCGTTCAAACCCACACGTGGGATCATTTCTTTATTTGTTCCAGACACTGCCTTCCTCTGGGGAACTTCTGCCCGTTCTCCAAGTGCCTGCTGAAGTTCTTCCAAAAATGTTATTTTCTTCAGAGCACTCATCACCAGTTACGATTCATTTAAGAGCTTAATTTCCATCTTCCCTGCGAGGCCATGAGCTCCATGAAGGAAGAAACAGGGCCTTATGTATTCACTGCTGTGTCTCCAGGACTTAAAAACATGTGTGGAATAGTAAATGCTGTGGGCTGAGGATATGGCTCAGTTGTTAGAGTGCTTGTCTAGCATGTATGAAGCCCTGCATTCAATCCCAGCACTGCACAAAACCATATATGGTGATGCATGCCAGTAATCCCAGCAGTGGAGAAGTGGAGGTAGAAGGATCAGAAGTTCAGTGTCATCCTCAGCTACGTAGCAAGTTTGAAGCCAGTCTGAGCTACATGAGACTCTATAGTAAGCAAAAAAACGAAGGAGGAGGAGGAGGAGGAGAAGGAGCAGCAGCAGCAAAAGCAAGTGCTTTGACAGTTTTTGTGAAATGCCCCCCACAGGTTGGTATATAAAAATGCTTGATCAGCCCATGCCTTTAATCCCAGACCTCGGGAGGCAGAGGTAGGAGGATCACTGTGAGTTCAAGGCCACCCTGAGACTACAGAGTGAATTCCAGGTCAGCCTGGGCTAGAGTGAGACACTACCTCAAAAAACAAACAAATAAATAGAAGGAAGGAAAGAAAGAAAAAAAGAAAGAGAGAAAGAGGGAGGGAAGGAGGGAGGGAGGGAAGAAGGAAGGAAGGAAGGAAGGGAGGAAGGGAGGAAGGAAGGCAAGCAAGCTTGGTCCCAGATGGTGGTGCTATTTGCAGAGTTTGGGGGATGTTTTAGAGGTGGAAGTGGGTCATTGGAAGTGTGACTTTGAAGGTTTTACCTAGTTCCCTGTTCCTTTCTCTCACCTCCATCCTTCTCTTCTTCCCTCCATCTCTCTCTCCCTCCCTCCTTCTTTCCTTCCATCTCTCCTTCTCTACTTCCTGTCTGCCACAAGGCACAAAAACACTTCCGCGACCATGACATTCTGCCTCAACACACAGGGCCAAGCAACCATGGTCTGGGGCCTCTGACACTGTGAGCCCGAATAAATCCTCCTGGAAGCTTCTTCTCCCAGGTGTTCTGGTGACCGCTCTGTAAGAATGACTGATAGAGGGATTTGATGAATATTTACTTGATGCATGGATCAGCTACACTCAACTTGATGCAGATGTGTGATAGGACTTCATGACCATGTCCAGATCACCAAGACAGACCCATCACCTCCAAAGCACAGGGTACGAAAGGCATAAATAGTTGCTGTCTTGTGGTCACACTGCCCCAACCAGTAGCAAAAAAAAAAAAAAAAAGGAGGCACTTCGGCTGTTCCAACCCTCATACACCTATGCAGAGAGAAGCAGAGGGACTCAGTGACACCTTGTCATGATTATAGTGCTCAGAAGCCCAGTGATTTACTGCTCCTAAAAGGTACAGAAGAGGCCACCAACGTGTAAAATCTCCCAAAACTTAATCCTTTAAATTCTCCTGTCCAGGAGCTGTCATAAAGCAATATTTTGTGAGCTAGAGATTCTAATAAAACTGACTATGAGCTGATAAAGCCTTCCTGGGTAGCCCGAGGGCTGATATATGAATAATCTGCCCACATTGTGCCCTGTCGTTCCAATATTCCTTTAGAGATTTGTCAGAAGAAAATTTAAATAAAATTAAAGTTCAAATGGAAATGAGAAATGAAGTTATGATTGAGGCTATAGTCTCATATTGGATTTTTTTTAAAAAGGCGAGAAAAGTCCCATTTAAGATTTCCTGTTTGATATTTATGGATCCAAATAGAGGTATATCCACTGTGTCTTGTTTAAAAGGGTGGTACTCAGGGCTTGCCCCTGCCCCCCACCTTATTTCAATGCTAGACATAGCTGCAGGGGAGTAAACAACAGCTCGACTTCTATGGGCAATCCAATTTTAATCATTTTTGCTTTATTGGAATTTTCATAGGAATCTAGGTACAAGAGAATTAATTTATGTCATAAAAAAAAAAGCACAAGAAGCAGGGTGGGATGAGGCGGATGGTAATTCCATGCCTATAACATATAGCTCCTTTTTTCCTAACATATGCTCCTTGATCAGGGAGAGGGGGGAGGAGACATGAGCAAGGCCTGCCATCAAGCCACTCAAAATGGAAAGCATGCTGCTGTTTGCTGAGACATGAGCACCTGCAACTTCAAACACACAGCTTCTCTCCAGAGTTCCAGAATGTTTCCTGCCCCTGACCAGATGGAGAGAAGCAACTGCAGCAGAGACGGAAGTGACAGCAGGCAGGTGTCTGGAAGGCCATGGAGAGAGAGAGCTTGACTGGGGAGCTGATGCTGGCTTCCAGAGACTAGCATTTACCACAGCCCAAGCCCTGTGGCCTATCTGCAAGTTGGCTTCTGCCCGCGCAGCTCATACACGACAACCCAAGGGCACACTCCCAGAAGGAGAAGTACACTATCCAGGGTACCCTGTGTCACAGAGATCTCTCAATGAAATTGGTGAAGTGCCCTCTCCCCGCACCCAGTCTATGCTTACAACAGCTTTATTTCTGAATCAAAAAGAACAGTTTTCTGGCACCAAAACATTTTTCCTTATCAAATAAAAGCTTGCTAGGGAGAGAAAGGTCATCACTGGGCTTAACCAGCAGTAGACCTTGCAAGTTACTTAGGCAAAATGTGCCAACCAGTGCAATGGTGGCATGTCTGTTATGGAGAAAAAACAAATGCTCTCTGATCTGATTTGAGGTTTGTTCCACAGGAGGCAATTCGTGCCTGGTACTAAAAACCTAGCCAAAAGCTTATGGCTGGGAAAGTCATAAGCTCTAGGAGGGAGACTACTGCTACTATCTGGCTAAATGGATATATTATGCCCACCAAATTGTCCTTTAAATATTTATGTCAGTTTATGCCCATATATTAATGCTACTCTCACTTTGGTTAGAGAAGCTTCTCTTTGAATGGCAGTTGACTAGTGAGGAGACTCAAAACTCATCAAAATGCTGAGTGGGGGGGGGCGGTGCTGGAGAAATGGCTTAGTGGTTAAGGCATTTGCCTGCAAATCCAAAGGATCCCAGCTCAATTCTCCAGGACCCACGTAAGCCAGATGCACAAGGGGAACATGCATCTGGAGTTCGTTTGCAGTGGCTAGAGGCCCTGGCGTGCCCATTCTCTCTCTGTCTGCCTCTCTTCTCTCTCTCTCTCTCTCTCTCTCTCTCTCTCTCTCTCTCTGCTTGTAAATAAATAAATAAAATTTTAAAAATTGTAAAAAAAGAAAAAGAAAAAGAAATGACAGTGAGGGGCTGGAGAGATGGCTTAGCAGTTAAAGCGCCTGCCTGCCAAGCCTAAGAACCCTGGTTCCAATCTCCAGTTCCCACATTTAGCCAGACGCAAAGTGATACAAGGGCACAATGCTGCATTTGCCCACAATGGGGTGCACACATCTGGAGTTCGTTCACAGTGGCTGAGAGGCTGCTGATGCGCTGCTGATGCACCCATTCTCTATCTGTTTCCTCCTTTCTTTCTTTCTGTGTCTCTCTCAAAAAGAAAAGAAAAGAAAAGAAAAGAAAAGAAAGGAAAGGAAAGGAAAGGAAAGGAAAGGAAAGGAAAGGAAAGAAAAGAAAAGAAAAGAAAAGAAAAGAAAAGAAAAGAAAAGAAAAGAAAAGAAAAGAAAAGGAACGACAGTGGGGTGTTCAGCACCAAAACATATCTCTGTCATACCCTCCAAAGCTCAGGGACCATTGTGGAAGAGATGGCAGAAAGAATGTCAGAGCTAAAGGATGGGGAGGAGTGCTTTGGAATGCTGTCTGCCACACACAAAGTAGTTGTTCCATACATAACCTCACAGTATTTGACACTATATACACAAGACCTGCTAACATGAGGGCAACAAAGTGATGACATTGAAATAGAAAAGGGACTAGTTGGAAAAAAGAAGGGATTCAGTGGAGGGGGAATACAGGAGAGGAACAAATGAAGGCAGTGGAAGAGGATTATGTATATACATGGAGATTGTCAATAAAAAGGGGTTTTTTTTAAAGCGTTTTTAAATTAATTATTTTTTTATTATTTATTTATTTTTTGAGAGAGAGAGATACAGAAATAGGCAGATAGAGAGAGAGAGAGAGAATGGATGCACCAGGGCCTCCAGCCACTGCAAACGAACTCCAGATGCATGCACCCCCTTGTGCATCTGGCTTACGTGGGTCCTGGAGAATCGAGCCTCGAACCGGGGCCTTAGACTTCATAGGCAAGCATTTAACCGCTAAGCCATCTCTCCAGCCCCTAAATTAATTATTTTAAAGATACCAACAAAAAGACACAGAGTATCAAAACAATAATAACAAAAGAAAATAAAGGAACAGGGATGGAGATATTGCTTATTGGTTAAGGCACTTGCCTGCAAAGGCAAAGAACCCAGGTTCAATTCCCCAGGACCCATGTAAGCCAGATACACAAGGGGGTGCATGTGTCTAAAGTTTGCTTGCAGTGGCTGGGAGCCCTTGGGTGCCTATTCTCTCTCTCTCAAATAAATAAATAAAAATAAAAAATATTTTAAAAAACAGAAGAGTATACAAAGAGAAAAAAATCAGGATTATTAGACTTAATCTTGATTCTATCAATAATGTTAACAGCCTAAACACTCCACATACAAGGCCTGACTGACAAACTGAAGAGAAGGCAAGACTAACTTACCTGCTATTTCTAAGAAACAATCTAAAGACACACAGAGATTGAACTAAAATGACCACTACTCACTAGAGATCTAGTGTCACATTAATATCATGTCAGGCTGGTGGAGATGGCTTAGTGGTTAAAAGTGCTTGCTGCACGAGCCTGAGAACCAGAGTTCAAATCCCAAGGATGCACATACTGCTAGACACAAGTACCACACATCTCTACTCCCAACATGCCTATGGCAATGAGAGGAGAACCAGGGAAGAACCCTGAAGCTCGCAGACCAGCTGGTATAGCATCTGTAGTGACAAAACAAGGTGAGACCCGTCTCAAATAAGTTACAAGGCAAGGACTGAAACCTTGATGCCCTCTGACCTCTGCATGTCTATTCAGACATACGCACACATACACACACACAAGGTATTTATAATGATAAAAGGCCCATTTATAAACAAGACAAGATAATTTTGACACATGTGAGTGGTACACATATATGTGTATGCATTCTTGTATGTATGCATGTGCAAGTATGTTGTGTGTGTGTGTGTGTGTGTGTGTGTGTGTGTGTGTGTGTGGAGGCCAGAAGTCAATGTCAAGTGTCCTCAGTTGCTCTCTATCTTAATTCTTGAGACAGAGTCTCCTGGTCTAGAACTCATCAATTTGGGAAGACTGGCTAACCAGCAGGCCCCAGCAATCCTCCTGTCTCTGCCTCTCCGGCACTGGGATGGCTAGTGTGCACCACCACACCTGGCATTTTCCATGGATCTTCAAACTCACACAGCAAGTGCTTTACCCACTGAGGCATCTCACAAGCCCCAGCACCTGGTGTGAAATAGTAACAGAAAGAACCAAATGAAGAGAGTGAGAAACCCAGAACCCTAGTGCACCCCACTCTAAGTAACGGCACTAAGGGGACATAGGATTTGGATAGTGCTAGGCCAACTTGATTTACTTGATATTTGAAGGACAACAGACCTTAGAGAGACAGAAGACACCCTCCTGTCAAGTCCCCATGGAATCCTCCTGTGGTGCTTTGATTCAGGTGTTCCCCATAAACTTAGGTGTTCTGAATGCTAGGTTCCCAGCTAATGGAGATTTGGGAATTAACGCCTCCTGGAGGCGGTGTATTGTTGGGGGCGGGCTTATGGTGTTATAGCCAGTTTCCCCTTGCCAGTGTTTGGCAGACTCTCCTATTGTCCACCTTATGTTGGCCAGGGGATGATATCCACCCTCTGCTCATGCCATTATTTTCCCTGCCGTTGTGGTGCGTCCCCTCAAGTCTATAAGCCAAAATAAACCCTTTTTTTCCCAAAAGCTGTTTTTAGTGGGGTGATTTCTGCCAGCAAGGCGAACCTGACTGCAACATCTCTCTAAGAGAGACTACTCATTACAGCTGTAAAAATAAACCAAGTCACACCAACCTCAGAAATGCAGAAGCCCAAACAATTTCATCCAACGTCCACAAGACTAAGTTATTTAGAAAATTATCTAACACAGGCCATATCTTACCACTGAGATACTGGCCCATCCTTGTCCACTGCTGCTCTAGTCACAGTAGCTAGGAAATAGAATCAACGCTCATCAACTGATGTCTGGATAATGAAGATGCGGCATTTGCTCAGCTGTAAAGAAAAATGAAATTATGACCCATGCAGGAAAATGGATGGAACTTGAAAAGGTTAGACTAAATGAGGTCATCCAGGCCCAGAAAGACAATAATTGCTGGTTCCCTCTCATAGATGGACCTTAACTTTTACTATTTCTATGTATGAGTTAGGGGATGCAGGTATGGGTAGAGACTATAAAATAGATAAGAGAACACAAAAGGGGCATAAGAGATATTGAGAAAGGGTGGGGTGTGCAAAAGGACTCTTACAACATGTAGGTGGAAACCAGCTGTGGTGGGAAGAAGGAATGTGGGGGAGAGGGATGGGAGAGAAGGAAGAGAAATAAAGTTATTTGAAAAACACCATAAAGAAACCTAATTCTTTGTATACCAACAAAAATTGTTAATAAAAAATAAAAATAGCTAGTAAGACCCTATTGCTGAAGACATCTCATGCCTGAGAAGCATGGTCACTGAGAAAGCAACCTGGTGTGGAGCAGAAAATCTTCTCCCTGTAGACCAGCCAACTGAAAGCTGGAAAAAGCTGCATTGCACGCAGTGTATGGGAGACAGAAGTCATCAGCAGTGAAAACAGTGGACACTGAATATTCAAGCTTGGCCAGACAGGCCCAATGACTGAACGGGTGCAATAGTGGCATGTCTATTCTTGGGGTAACCAACTGCTCCATAATTGGACTGAAGGCCCTCTCTACGGGAGGGAATACATACCTGGTACTGAAAAACCTAAGTAAAAGTCTTTGGTAGGTGAGGTCATGAGCCTTAGGGGTATAAGCCTGCTCTCATCTGACTAAATGTATATATTATTCCCACCAAGCTGCCCTGAAAGCACTACACTTAATGTTCATATTCACATATTAATGCTACTCTCACTTCTGGTTAGAGAAGCTTCTCTTTTCAGATGGTGATGACCACTGGGATGACCCAAAAGGCAACATAGTGCTGAGAAGAAGGGATGGAGGAGTGCCCAGCACTGAAACACCTCGGTCACACCCTACTAGGCTCAGGGACCATTGCGGAAGAGGGGGCGGATAGAATGGAAGAGCCAAAGGAAGGGTATAACCTCTTACAATGCAACTGTCCAGACAGAAACTGGCCTCGATATCCATGACCTTGCAGTGCCTAGCAATACCTTTGCAAAACCCTCAAAATAGAAGAAAAAGATGATGACATCAAATTAAAAGAGAGACTAATGGAGAGAGGGAGGGAATATGATGGAGACTTGAGTCCTAAAGGGGAATGGGGGGAGGGAAGGGAAATATCACGTGGGTTTTTCCTTTGTATGTGAGTATAAAAGTCAATAAAAACAATAATATAAAAAAATAGCTACCCAAGATTTAGAAATTAAACAACATGCTTCTAAACATTAATGAATGAAAGATAAAATCATGGAGAGATGAGAACATACTTTGGAACCCGGGCTGTGGGTACATCTAGTGGCAGAGCACTTGTCAAGCATGTGTGAGGTCCTGGGATTGGTCCCCAGCATCACACACACACACACACACACACACACACACACACACACACAACTAATAATGAAATTTGAACTATAGAATGACCTAAGAGTAATATTGTGGTAGTGTGAATAGCTGCCCCCCCCAATAGATTTGGGAGTTTATTAAAACTTCTTGGATTGCCAGCCGCCTGGCTGGAGGAGGTGTCAGTGGGTGGATCTTAGGGTCCAGCCCTAAGGTGTAGTGTTGGATTTTGGATTCCAGTCTGAATATGTGCAAAGTGCCTGAGTTCTGCCTAGAATTTCTAAGTGTGTGTGTGTGTGTGTGTGTGTGTGTGTGTGTGTCTGGGGTTTTTTTGTTTTTGTTTTTGTTTTTGTTTTGCCTGTGTCTTCTCTCTCCCTCTCTGCTTGGACTTGTGAAAGCAGGCCAGCTTCTTCTGCCATTATGGAATTTCTCCTGGGTCTGTAAGCTTCAATAAATATCCCTTCCTCCATAACTATGCCTGGTTTGGAAGTTCATCTCAGCAATCTGAAGCTGTCTACTACAAATATATTGAAAAGTGCTATTATAGATTCCTATGTTAGAAAATAAGATTTAAAATAAATGATCCCAGGCTGGGGAGATGGCTCAGTGTATAAGAGTACTTGCCACAAGTATGAGGGTCTAAGGGAGCCTGAGACCACCTGAGGTGGATGCCCCAGCACCAGGGTAAACACGAGTGTGGCTATGCATATCTGTAACCCCAGTCTTGCGGGCAGCAGTGACAGGAGAATCCCTAGGGCTCCCGAAGCTCAGTGTTTAGAGGGAGACTCTGTCTCAAGGAAATATGTGGATGCATGGTAGAGGAAGGACATCTGACATTCTCCTCTGGCATACACATAGGCTCCCACATCTGCACATACATGTGCATAGACCACACACACACACGAAGGAAAGCAAATAACCTAAACTTCTGCCTGAATAAACACCATAAGGAAGATCACATGAAGGCTAACATAAATACAAGAAATTAAACAGTAATATGAGATGGAAAACAGCAATGGTAGAATTCACAAACCCAGAAATTGGCCCTTGAAATAATGACTAAAATCAATGCATGCTGCATTCATTTTAAACTGGTACATGATGAACCGGCAACAGAAGACAGGGAACCATTGCTATTGCTTCATTTGTTCAGGTCAGGAATCTATGTATGGCTCACATGGAGCCTCTAGGCCCTGGTCTCTCACACAGCTGCAGTAAGGTATCTGCTGGGGTGGATCCCTGGGCCCAAACTCCCTTATGAACCCCTAAGCAAGTGGCAGACAATTACAACCTAATGGACCAAGGATCAATGTTTCCCCTTAGCTGATTATAGGGTACTTCCCTCAATTCCTTACCACCATGGTGGTAGCTGGCTTGCACCAGAGCAGGTAAGCAAAAGAGGAAGGAAGAATGTGCAAGGTAGAGTGTGTATTGTGTGTGATATGACACATGTAGTGAATGCACTTGTGTGTGTGGAGCATGGGCTGTGTGCACACACGCAGAGGCGAGAGGAGAGTGTCAGGTGCCCTCCTCTTGCTCACCCACTTGTTTCCTTGAGACAGTGTGGCAGTTATTCCTGTGTTGCTGGGACAACACACACAACCACAAGCAGCTAATGGGAGGAAAGGGTTTATTCAGGCTTTCAGTTTCAAAGGAAGTTTCACCACGGTGGACGAGCATGGCACAGCTGGGGCATCACACCTGCATATGAGGAAGGACTGAAGCCACTGAGTGAGTCAGCTCTCAACACCCAGTGGGGCTGACCTGAAGGTCCACTCTCAGCAATGCATCTCCTCCAGCCAGGCTGAGCCTCCCAAAGGCTCCGCCAGCTGAGGACTAAGTAGAAATCTTAATCACAAATGCTTGAAGCTACGGGGAACAGTCTACAATCAAACCACCACAGATAGAGTCTCTCAATCAACCTAGAGCAGCTGTGTACACTGTTGTTTTGTTTCTCTGTTTGTTTTTGGTCAGTGAGTCTAAGCAATTCTTCCCATCTCCACAGCACTGGGGTTATAGACATGGGTCGCCATGCCCAGCTGTACTTGAGTGCTGGAGAACCAGGCAGACTAAGGCATTTTCAAGTCTTCATGCTTGCACAGCAAATGCTCTTCTTAATTGCTGAACCATCTCCCCAGCTTACAAGAGCTTTTTTATAAACTGATCTCAAAAGTAACATCTCATCACTTACTCCTTACTGTATTGATTAGAAGTAAGTCAGGGGCCTGGGGAGACGGCTCAGTGATTAAGGTGATTGCTTGCAAAGCCCGCTGGCCTGGTTTTGATTCCCCAGTACCCACACAAAACCAGATGCACAAAGTGGTGCATGTGTCTGGAGTTTTCTTGCAGTGGAAAGAAGCTCCGTTGTACCCATTTTCTCCCTGACTTACATGCAAATAAATTAATTTAAAATTTTTTTTAAGTCAGTAAGCTTCAGTTCACACCAAAAGGACTGGGATGACCTAAGGATGTTGTCAGGTTTTCTTCAGTGTGACAAATTATCTGACATAAGCCATTTAAAGGAGGGAAATTTTATTTTACCTCACAATTTCAGAGGGCTTTCTGTCCATACTTGCTCAGTCCCATGCACTTGGGAAGAACATTCTGGTGGCAGGACTATGTGGCAGAAGCTGTTCACATCATGGTAGACAGGAAGTAGAGAGAGGAAGGGACTGGAATCAGGTATAACCTTCACTGGCACACCCAAGTGACCTACTTCCTCCTACTATACCCCACCTTCTAATATTTTCACTGCCTCCCATCCGGCTGAGGACCAAGTACTCAACACATAAGTCTGTGGGAGGCACTTCACATTCAAACCACAATGGAAGATGGTAAAGGCAAAACTGAAATGGAAGCTGTTTCAAGGGTTGAATGCCACAAACAAACAAGATGTCCAATAAAAATAGAGAAAATAAATTGCTAATGCTGGGAATAAAAGAAGAGACATCAACATGGGTCACAAAATAACTCAGAGGATAAGAAGACAAAATGGGCAAGGTTTTATCAATTAATTCAACAACCTGAATGCATTTCTTGAAAATTGCAAAACTGAGAAAAAGAGCCGGGCGTGGTGGCACACGCCTTTAATCCCAGCACTCGGGAGGCAGAGGTAAGAGGATCACCAAGAGTTCAAGGCCACCCTGAGACTACATAGTGAATTCCAGGTCAGCCTGGGCCAGAGTGAGACCCTACCTTGAAAAACAAAAAACAAAAAAAAAAAAACAGAAAAAAAGACATAAGAGACATGAATACCATATAACAATAAATAAATTCCTAATTTAATATTTCCCATAAACAAAGTCTTAGTGCCAGAGATTTTCATGGATAACTTTAATTAAACATTTAAGAATTAAATAAAACAAGATTAGTCAAGTTCTTTCAGAAAGTAATAGAGACAGGATCCCTTCCAACTCAGTTATAAGGCTCACTGATGCGCATACAAGAAGTATTGCAAGCCAACATCCCTCGTGAGAAGTGATGCAAAACTCCTTCATAAAAATACGTGCAGGGCTGGAGAGATGGCTTAGCGGTTAAGGCGCCTGCCTGCTAAGCCTAAGAACCCGGTTCCAATCTCCAGGTCCCACATTTAGCCAGATGCAAAGTGACGCAAGGGAGCAATGCCGAACTTGCCCACAAGGGGGCACACACATCTGAATTTCTTTCACAGCAGCTGAGAGACTGCTGGCACGCCCATCCCTGTCTCCCTCTCCCTCTCTATCTCTCTCTCTGTGTCTCTCCAAAAATAAATAAAACAATTAAAAAAATTAAAAATACATGCAAATCACATCCCACAATATCTACAAAGCAAATGATATTTAACTGAGGAAGGCAGTACTGGTTCAGGATTTGAAAAGCAATGTGAGTAAGTCCACATGTTAAGGAATCAACAGATGCAGGAAAGTGCTTGACAAAGTTTTACACCCATGCATGATTCCTGAAGCCCTTCGGCAGACTGTAAAAGGGGAATTCCTTAATCTGATAATGAGTGTCCATTTTTTAAAGAGCTATAGCTAATATCACACTTAGTGGCAAGAATGAATACTGTCTCCCTTACAGATCAAGAATAAGGCAAGGGGGCTAGAGAGATGGCTCAACAGTTAAGATACTTGCCTACAAAGAATAACAACCCAAGTTCAATTCCCCAGTACCCACATAAAGCCAGATGCACAAACTGGCTCATGCATCTGGAGTTTGTTTACAGCGGCTGGAGGCTCTAGTGTGTCTTCTCTCTCTCTCTGCTTGCAAATAAATAAATAAAATATTATTTAAAAGAATAAAGCAAGTACATCTTTTATCATTACTTCTTTTCAAAATTTTGCTTAAATTGCTAGTGAATACAATAAGACAAGAAAAGTGAAATATACATATAAAAATCATAACTATCAGTACTTGCAAATGAGATGATTGTCTACATAAAAAAGCCTTTTAAAATCTCACCAAATTCTTTTCTTTCTTATTATTTTCTATCTTCTTTTTTTTGTTTGTTTGTTTTTTGTTTTTTGTTTTTTGTTTTTTGTTTTTTGTTTTTCAAGGTAGGGTCTCACTTTAGTCCAGGCTGACCTGGAATTATGTAGTCTCAGGGTGACCTCGAACTCATGGTGATCCTCTTATCTCTGCCTCCCAAGTGCTGGGATTAAAGGCATGCACCACCACGCCCAGCTTCACCAAATTCTTAATTGAATTGATAATAATTTTAAACACCAGCTCAATATATGAAAACCCATTAAATTTTATGTACTAGCAATAAATAATTGGAAAATAAAATTTTAAAATAATATTTAAGTATCAAAAGATATCAAATAACTAAGAATAAATCTAAAATATATACTTACAAAACCTCCAAATGGAAATTACTTTAAGAAGACCTAAGAAAACGGAGTTGCATAATAAATGGTATGTTCATGGATTCAAATATTTAATATTATTATAACATCAGTTCTCCACTCAAAATATCTGTAAATTCATCCTAACCACAATCTCAGCAGGATTTCTTTTATATGGACCTGAAAACAGAGTGGGAAAACACTTTGGATGAAAGTGGTGATAATAAAGTCCTTGCCTCATTCCTGATAAGGGAGAACAAAGTTGGAAGACTCACTTGGCCTGACTCCATGTCTTCCTGTACAGTCATGATTCCCATGGGATTGATAGAAGGCTGGGTCACAGTCACAGAGAATAAACTCCAGAAACATATCCACACATGTGATCAATTTTTTTCTTTTCTTTTCTTTTTCTTTTTTCTTTTTGGAGACAGGGTCTCACTATGTAGCTGAGGATGACCTCTGCTCTACCTCCAGAGTATTTGGATTACAGGTCTGTACTACCACACCCACTTTAAGTAGTGCTAGGATCGAACCCAGGGCCCTGTGCATCCCAGGCGAGAACTCTACCCACTAAGCAACATCCAAAGTCATGAAATCAGTGAGCAGAGAGAAGGCACCCCACAGCTGTTGATTGAACACATGAATTTCCGTAGGGGAAAGAGCATTCTTCCTCGGCTGCACACTGTAAGTGGAGATGGACCAGAGACTGGCACACAACATTAAAATCAGAAAGCCTCTATGAAAAAGAAATCCAAGGAGGGGGATAGGCTTATCGACTTGGAAGAAACCAGCAAAGTTCTGTAGACCAAAGCTAAAGGCACTGACAAAAGCTAATGCAGCATAGATCGCACTTCATAAAAACTTTAAAACTTTGACAGATCTGGTGAAACCTATCTATAATCTCAGCCCTTGAAACAAAAAGGCAGGAGGATTGCAAGTTCAAAGCTAACTTGGGTTTACTAGAGAGACCCTGACTCATAAAAAAAAAAAAAAATCCAGGCTGGAGAAATGGCTTAGCGGTTAAGGCATTTGCCTGCAAAGCCAAAGGATCCCAGTGCAACTCTCCAGGACCCACATAAACCAGATGCACAAGGGGCACATGCATCTGGAGTTCGTTTGCAGTGGCTGGAGGCCCTGGTGTGCCTATTCTCTCTCTCTCTCTCTCTCTCTCTCTCTCTCTCTCTCTCTCATTCTCTCTCTGTTTTCTCTGTCAAATAAATAAATATAAAAATATTTAAAAAGAAAACGAGTTTGGTGTGCAGATTAGTGAAAGAATATTTGCCTAGCATGTGCAAAGCGCCAGAGTCCATCTCTAGCACCATACCATGAAAGGAAACATCAAATTACCTGCTCATGAAAAAACATCACATAGGAAATGATCAGGCACGCCCTGGATTGAAATTAGATATCTACAACCTATGCATGTGACAGTGTGCTGCTGTACAGGATATCTATAAAGGACCCTGAGTAATCCATAATTTGAAAAAAAATAGAACACACAATATAAAAAATGAACAGGCTAGCCAGGCATGGTGGCGCACAACTTTAATCCCAGCACTCAGAAGGCAGACGTAGGAGGATCGCTGTGAGTTGGAGGCCACCCTGAGACAACATAGTAAATTCCAGGTCAGCCTGAGCTAGAGTAAGACCCTACCTTGAAAAACCAAAAAAATAATAATAATAATAAATAAATAAATAAATAAAATAAACAGACTTGAAGTAAGTGTCCAACAGAAGACATTCAATAGCTAGTAAGCACATGAAAAAATAACTGAGCATCCATGGTCACTGGGAAAAGCCACACAGAAGTCATGACCAGGTGTCATTTCATCCTGAGAGAAACCACTGTCGTCAAAAGCAATTGTCACATCAGATGCTACTGAAGATGTAGAAGCCGGCTGGGGTGACAGCTCAGCAGATAACAGCACTCACTGTGCAAGCATGAAGGGATAAGAGGCCTGCTTCACTATGAGTTTGATTTCTCGGCACCCACATAAAGACCCAGGTGTGGCCGTGCACCTCTCTAACCCCAGTCCTGTGGGGAACAGAGACCAGAAAATTGCTCAGGCTTTCTGGGCAGCCATTCTGACTGAAAGTGGCAGCTGTACGTTCACTGAGAGACTCTGTCTCGAGGAAACACGTGGATGAGTGACAGAGGAGGGTTGTTGACATTCTCCTCCAGCCCCTGCTTGTGCATGAAGTACCTGAGTCTGCACACACATGTGTATACACCACACACACCAAAAAGAAAAGGAGAGAAAAGAAAGAAAGAAAGAAAGAAAGAAAGAAAGAAAGAAAGAAAAAGAAAGAAAGAAAAAAGAGAGAGAGAGAGAGAAAGAAAGAAAGAAGGAAGGAAGGAAGGAAGGAAGGAAGGAAGGAAGGAAGGAAGGAAGGAAGGAAGAGGGAGGGAAGGAAAGAAAGAGAGAAAGAAAGAAAAGAAGGAAGGAAGGAAGGAAGGAAGGAAGGAAGGAAGGAAGGAAGGAAGGAAGGAAAAAGAGAAGTGCTAAGTCCTGCACCTTCCTTGAGAGAATGGTGCCAACATTTTGGAAAACTGTTTGACGGTTTCTTATAAAGTCAAAAATACTTGTATCCTGGGCTGGAGAGATGGCTTAGGGGTTAAGGCGCCTGCCTGCTAAGCCTAAGAACCCGGTTCCAATCTCCAGGTCCCACGTTTAGCCAGATGCAAAGTGACGCAAGGGCGCAATGCTGCACCTGCCCACAAGGGGGTGCACGCATCTGGATTTCGTTCACAGCAGCTGAGAGACTGCTGGTGCAGCCATCTCTATCTGTCTCCCTCTCCCTCTCTGTCTCTCTCTCTCTGTGTCTCTCTCCAAAAATAAATAAAATAATAAAAAACATTTTTAAAAATACTTGTATCCTATTACCCAACCCCCCAACTCCTGAGTATTTAAGAGAAAAAAATAAAAGCAGGTGTCGATGGCTCTTCATACAAGTTTTACTCTATGAGAACCAGTCACTAGTGGGTGAGTGAACTGTCACAAGCGATGTACATGAAGGAGGACACTGAGGAGGAGCTGGGGGGGTGGTGACTCAGTCCAAAAAGAACGTGACTTGCAAGCATGAGGAACTGAGTTTGAGTCGTCAGCATCCACGTAAAAATGCAGAGTATATGGAGCTGGAAAGATGGATCAGAGATAAAGGTACTTGCTGGCAAGCCTGCTGGCCCCAGTTCAATACCTCAGCACCCACATGAAGCTAGTCACAAAAACGGTACATGTGTCTGTAATCCCAACACACCTACGACGAGAAGCTGAGCCAGAAGAATCCAGAAGCTCATGGACCAGCTAGACACAAAGCAGGAAAAGAAAGAAAGAAAGAAAGAAAGAAAGAAAGAAAGAAAGAAAGAAAGAAAGAAAGAAAGAAAGAAAGAAAGAAAGAGAGAAAGAAAGAGGGAAAGAGAGAAAGAGAGAAAGGGAGAAAGAAAGAGAAAGAAAGAAAGAAAGAAAGAAAGAAAGAAAGAAAAAGAAAGAAAGAGAAAGAGAGAGAGAGACTATCTCAAGCAATGTGGGAGGAGAGGACAAACACCCTCAGGTTGTCCACAGACTGCCACATGCCTACACACACATGCACACACACATACATATACACACAAAATAAATAAAAATAAATAAAATGCCAGGTGTGGCAGCAAGCATCTATAATCCCAGACTATAATTGTAGTGCCGGAGAGCTGGAGGCAGGAGGATCCCTGGAGTTTGCTGGCCAGGTAGTCTCGCCAAATCAGTGAGTCCCAGCTTCAGTGAGAGAGTTTGTTACAACTAAGGTGGAGGATAGTTGAAAAAGACACCCAACATTAGCCTGCAGCCCGTGGGTGCTACTGTACTCACGTGTGTGCACACATACATCACACAGACAGACAGCCCAGTCATGAGCTGAGACTGGCCTTTGTTTCGGTCATGAGGTGGTGGGTGCGCAACTTCATTTATCAGATCCCATTTGAAATGTGCTGAACTGTCACCCGAAATTTCAGAACTCTACCCAAGTCACTGTGGGACACCCTGGAGCTAAGTGAAATGGAAGGAACTTTACCAGAACAATTTGGATATGAGCACTAAACCAAACTCACCCAACTGACTTCCCTCACAGGCAGGGCAAATGACACAGAGCTGGCACTCAGGCAACTATTTGCATCGGGATTTAATGGAAAATATGGTCTTGTCACTCAGAGGAAAAACAAATCACAGCCCACACTGGATCTGGAGCTTAATAACCCTGCTGCACCTCGGTGTTGGTGGAGGCGCTGCTGCGGTGATATTAAACCCGGAAGTCAGCTGAGACGCTCCCGCGGCATTTCTGCCAGAAGTTTCCTGAAAATTGCCCTTTCTGCACCAAAGCGTCTCAGCTGGAAACGTCAAATGCACTCCATTCTGGGGTCTTGCAAATTAAAGCAGCCAGTGGTCCTTCTGCCCCAGGCTAGACCAAAATAAGCACATGCCGGTACAAAACAGATTTAACTCTCCTGCAGCAATCCAAATTGTTTGAATATCATTTCTTGGTGTCATCCAGTAATTTTTCATAAAAGCAAATAAGAATCCTTCTGGTATGACCAGATATTGCTAAATTCAAGATAGTGGGTAGGAGGGGGAAGCCAATACAGGGATGCACAGCAAAAGGCATTTCAAAGTCTAAACATCTGCACCATAAACACACACCTTCCTCTTTGTCAAGGGACCTGGAGTTCTCACACACTGGAGGGCCCGCCCGGAGGTATGCTCTGAGCTATCTGGTCTCATCCACCCTTTCCCACCCATCTTTACCTCTGCTCTCCGCCAGCCAAGTCACCTCCTTCATCCCCACCCCCACCCCAGCTCTTGAACCTTCACCTGGGGACAACTTGTACCCCACACAGGGCACAAAGGAATAGCTTCACCCAGGTATATCACTCTCACACACACACAGCTCCCCAGTGCCCTGTGCATATACAACGATAAGAGTTCATCTTCTCTGACCATAGGCTATCTTATCTTAACAAAGCCTGCAGGACACTCTCAGGTCAGTGGAAGGCCCAAGGTGAGCCTGACAATATGTCATTCCAATCCCTTACTTCCTCTCTCCAGCCTCACTTCCCGACACTCTCCCCTTCCCTCCAGTCTTCAGCCACCCTCACCTCTCTGAAGTCCCTCTGATCTGTTCCACACCATGGACTTCTAGACCCTCAAGTTCCTTCCCTTGATATGCAGTTCAGTTAGTACACCCACCCCCATGACTCCAAAACAGCTTCTGGTTTTCACTATGCATATATGCCCTCTGGGTCTTTCTCAGCAATTTGAATTTAATGGGAGAAAAGAAGATGAAGGCTTCCTGCATCCAACACCATTGACTTCAAGGATCCTTTACTTTGCAGGCACATGGTGTCTTTGCAAAGCCAGAATTAACCTAACACAAAGTTTTTTAATGTCACTTTGTTTGAGGGGAGGAGAAGAAGTTGGTTTGGTTTTGGAGACATGGTCTCACTTTGTACACCAGGCTGGTCTCTAATATGCGATTCTCTCCTTTTCTTAATTATTTATTTATTTATTTATTTATTTATTTATTTATTTATTTATTTGAGAGAGATAGAGGAAGAGCAGATAGAGAGAGACAGAGAGAATGGGCACACCAGGGCCTCCAGCCACCACAAAGAACTCCAGACACGTGCACCCCCTTGTGCATCTGGCTTATGTGGGTCCTGGAGAATCAAACTGGGGTCCTTAGGCTTCGTAGGCAAACAGCTTAACTGCTGAGCCATTTCCCCAGCCCCCTAATTTGCAATTCTCTTGCCGCCGCCTCCCCAGTGCTGAGATTACAGGGACACGCCACCATGCCCAGCTGACAGCACGTTTAAGAAGAGAAATACGACATCATGACTACCCATGCTCCTTCTGCCCTTCCCTCCACACCAGAGCGAATTGATTTTGCTCCAGCTTACTGAGCATAATAAATGCCACCTTCCTATTTCTGTAAATGCCGTTGCATCTGCTCTGAGTCCCGAACACCTGGCAGGTAATAAATGCATTCTTGGTGTCAGAGTTGCTTTCTCATGTCTGTGGGTTTAGATAAGAGTTTGAGGCAGGGGCACGTGCAGTTGTGTGCATGCACATGTAGTGGCCAGAGTACAACCTTGGGTATCATTCCTCAGGTACTGTCCACCTTCTTTGCAGACAGGGTCTCTCGTTGGCTTTGAAGACTCTAAGTAGGCTAGACTGGTTGGCTAATGAGCCCCAAGGGTCCTGTTGTCAGCCTCCCCAGCACTGGGATTACAAGCATGTTGCCACCATGCCTGGCTTTGTTTACATATGTTCTGGGAATGAAACTCAAGTCCTCATGCTTGTAAAGCCAGCATGTTCCTGACTGAGCTATCTCCCCTCCCTTGGGTTTCTTTTGAGGACATTTTGTGTGATTATGTGTTTCCAGTTTTTTAGTAGCTATACCTCCAAGGAAGATGCACAAAAGAGAAGAAAAGCTGGAACAATTTGCAACGACCTTTACTCTCAGAAAAATTAAAAGTCTAATAAAGGGACTGGAGAGATGGCTTAGTAGTTAAGGAGCTTGCCTGTGAAGGCTAAGAACTCCTGTTCGAATCTCCAGGTCCTGCATAAGCCAGGCACAATGACACAAGCATGCAATGTCGCACATGCACACAAGGGGGCACATGAGTCTGGAGTTCATTTGTAGAGACTGAAGGCCCTGGCACACCTATTCTCTCTCTCTCTCTCTCTCTCTCTCTCTCTCTCTCTCCCCCTCTGTCTCTCTCTCTCTCTCAAATTTTTAAAAAGTCTAATAAGGTCCATATCACACTTAGAAGGATGGTTAGAACTAAAAAGACCAAAACAAGAAGCATTGGTGTGAATATGGAGAATGTGGAACCACCACACACAGTTGGAGAACATGGAGAAGCTACAGTGGGAAACAGTTTGACAACACTTCAGCCTGTAATCCCACTCCTTAATCTTGGGAGTCAGAAGCAAGAGGATCATGAGTTCTAGGCCAGCCTGGGCTACATAGCAAGACCTTGTCTAAAAAAATCCTCCCAACAAATTGTTAGACAGAGAGACCCTTGATGCCCTCCCCCCCAAATATTACAGGGTATTCCAAGGTCCACAAGAACTAGGAGGTAAAAACCCTGTTGCTGAAGACTCCACATGCTTGGGCTGCAGGTCACTGAGAAATCAAGCTGGAGCTGAGCTATAAGCCTCCTCCCTGTTGACCAGCTGTCAAGATGCTGGAAAGAGCCAGGCAGCCTGTTGGGGGAGAAAAGTCATTAACGGTATTAACCAGCAATGGACCCTGCAAGATTTATGGCTGGCCAGCCAGGCCAATATGCAAACTGGTTCAATGGTGGCATATCTGTTATGGGTGAAACCAATTACTCTCTGATTGGACTCGAGGCCCACTCCACAGGAGGGATTTCCTTCCTGGTACTAAACACCTAATCAAAAGCCTATAGCTTAGAAGTCATAAACCCTGGAGGAGAAATTACTACTGTTGTCTGTGTAAGTAGATATATTTTGCCCACTGAACTGCCCTCTAAATACTTATGTTATGCCATATATTAATGCTACTCTTACATTTATTCAAAGCTTCTTTTTTCAGATGGCAATGACCACAGGTGTAACTCAAAACTCACCATTGTTCTGAGAAGAAGTGCCAGTGAAGTGATCAGTACTAAGTGAGACATTTCTGTCACATCCTCCAAGGCTCAGGACCATTGTGGAAGAGGTGGCAAAAAGAATGTAAAAGCTAGAGCTGGACATGGTGGCACATGCCTTTAATCCCAGCTCTTGGGAGGCAGAAATAGGAGGATCGCCGTGAGTTCAAGGCCACCCTGAGATTACATAGTGAATTCCAGGTCAGCCTGAGCTAGAGTGAGACCCTACCACGAAAAACCGAAAAAAAAAAAAAAAAAAAAAATGTAAAAGCTGGGCTGGAGAGATGGCTTAGCTAGCAGTTAAGGCACTTGCCTGCAAAGCCAAAGGACCCAGGTTCGACTCCCAGGACCCACATAAGCCAGATGCAAAAGGGGGCGCATGCATCTGGAGTTCGTTTGCAGTGGCTGGAGGCCCTGGCACACATTCTCTCTCTTTTCTCTCTCTCTCTATCTCTGACTCTCTCTCTCTCTCTCTCTCTCTCAAACAAATAAATAAAAATAAAATAAAAAGCATGTAAAAGCTAAACAAAGGGGAAGAGTGCTTACAATACTGTCTTCCAGACACAAAGTGGCCTTGATATTCATGACTTCACAGTAGCTGATGCTGCCTACACAAAACACACATGACAAGAAGGAAAAAAATGACATCAAAATAGAAGAAAGACTAGTTGAAAAGAAGGCATCCAGTGGGGGGGAATAGGGAAGGGGTAATGGAAGGAGACTCTGCTCAGGTATATTGTCTATATGTATGAAAGCTGTCAATAAAGTTTTTTATTAAACAAAAACAGGAGCTAGAGAGATTGGCTCAGTGGGTAAGGTGCTTGCCACACAAACACGAGTACCTGAGTTCAGATCCCCAAAACCCATGTACAAGCTGGGGTGGCGGTTCATGCCTGTGACCCCATCACAAGAGAAGAAGGAACAGGGTGATCCCTAGAGCTTGCTAGCTAGCGAATCTAGCTGAATTGGGAGCTCCATCCTCAGTGACAGAGCCTGTGTCAACAAATAAAACACACACACAGAAGAGCTCTGTGGAGATGGCCAAGCATGGGGGACTGCAGAGGCCTCGGAGACCACTCTAGTTTCATCCCCATGGCCCACATAGCCATCTGGTGGTGGCCATGTGCATCCAGTAGGGAAGCAGTGACCTGAGAATCACCTGAGCTCAGGAGGAAACAGCAAGTTCCAGGGTTACTAAGAGACTCCAGCTCAGAGAACAGGGTGGAGTGATGGAGCAGCTGCCCGGTCACAGAGGTGAGCACGCCCTTCTACAGAGAATGCTTGGAGACACAAGGGCACATACATGTGAAGTCACCACACACACACATACACACATACATACACACACACACAGGTGAACACACCCTTCAACAGGAGAATGCATGGAGGGATACAAGGGCACATTCATGTGAAGACACTACACACACATACATACATACATACATACATACATACATACATACAGACACACACAGAGGTGAGCACAGAGGGACACAAGGGCACATTCATGTGAAGACACTACACACACATACATACATTACATACATACATACATACACAGACAGACACACACAGACACACACAGAGGTGAGCACACCCTTTTATAGGAGAATTCATGGAGGGACACAAGGGCACATTCATGTGAAGACACTACACACACACACACAAACGTTTAATGATTAAGCATAGAATTGGCCCATGACCCAGCAATGTTCAGTACAGAACCAACCTTGGGTTATTTTAATATACAGAAAATGAACTTAGTTCTTGGCAAGAAGAGAGGAAAAGAGACAAAGAAACGGGGCCATGAGCATACATTAATGCCCATGGGACACACAGTCCCAAGAGGACCTCATGGCTGCCTCCTTACAGAGCAGCTGCCCTGTGCCCAGTCCTGGAGGAAGGTGTTGGATCCAGGGAGCCATGGGAAGAGCAACCTTGGTGTCAACCTATATTACTTAATTTCTCATCACTGGGACAAGTTATCCAACCAGAAGCTTAAGGAAGGAAAGGATTTACTTCCTGCTTAGAGTTTCAAGGGTAGATTTCATCACAGCAGGGAAAGCACACAGCAGGAGCAGACAGCTGGGCGTCACATCTGCACAGCATCATGGGGGAAGTAGACAGAGCTCTCTCGGTCAGGCTGGATTATAAAACCCCAAGGCCCACTCACAATGGCATGCTTTCTCCAGCAAGGAACCACCTCCCAAAAGCTCCACAGCCTTCCAGAGCAGCACAAGCTGAGGATTCAGCATTCAGACACATGAGACCATGGGGGACATTTAACACTTACATTTACATTATATTTTACATCCAACCACCATACAGCCAAAGAAT
Source organism: Orientallactaga sibirica (assembly GCA_036365145.1). Classification (NCBI taxonomy): domain Eukaryota; kingdom Metazoa; phylum Chordata; class Mammalia; order Rodentia; family Dipodidae; genus Orientallactaga; species Orientallactaga sibirica. The sequence continues at coordinate 41,155,416 of JAEOAD010000008.1, read as the reverse complement.
GGAGGTGTTTGCACCACTCCAATCTTCCTACTTCACCCATGGATATCAGACCTAAACTTCTGTACCAAGTTGAGCATTCCTGTGCTTTTTGTCACCCTGAGGAAATTTCAAGTTCAACAAGCATAAGATGATTAGCTGAGAAACATATCTCTCACCAAAAAGAAAAAAAATACTAAGAATATGCAGAGTCAGGATTAACACAAATTGCGTTTGTGTGTGTGACGTGCACACATTTTCAAGAGCAATGAAAAATATGTTCATTCTCAAGTCAGGCATCAGGACGAGGCTGATCAAGGTACTTGCTCAGTTAAATCTTGGGCCCCTCCATAATCTGGGTTAAAGTAGAGGGCCCCTATGGAGCCCATGTTTCACGCACCCTTTTCTCAATCACACCTGGCAAGTTTAGGTGTGCAGCAGTTCCATACCAGTGTGTTAAGTGAACAGAAAGAAGACAGTAATTGTGACCTCTGGAGGTGAAATCAGGATCCCAGATATGGGATGGCTCTCCTAGACACTGTGGCCAAACTCCTCAGCCTCGCCATGATTCCTGCGTCTGAACTTGAGCCTCCTATGGGCCCCTTGTTACAAAAGCATTGTGTGTACCGATTTGCAACAGAAGCACTGGGTATTTACACAAGCACCCACTTGGATTTGCTGGGCGCTGAGTTGTGTCCAAAATTTCTGCAAAATCCATTGCAAATTCATGTTTTGTCCTCTTGCTTGTGCTACAGGCCCTGTCCTTCAAAGGATGACCAATACAGACATGCGCAACACACTCCCATCCCGGGCTCTGACACCCTCAAAGGCTCACGCTGCAGTTCCCCACATTTATCTGCTAACTGTCCAACTGTAAGCCATGAGTGCCTGTGTCAGTCACCCAGCCAATCCCTCCCCTCACAGTGCATCTTTCTAACTGCATTCTAAACTAACTGGAGTGCATGATGTACACGCATCAAAAATAGACATTGTGATCTCCTTACAAACCAAATAGACCCATGCCATGGCACTCAGTATGACAGACACCACACTGAGGACCCCTGGATCCTCCAGGCCCTCAGTGCCCTTTCCCCATTCCCTCTGCCAACAATTTGTGCCTGTTCAAAGAAGAGGACACGGTCAGGTGATATCATGGAGGCGGGGCAGTTTTGCCACCAAGGGATATATGGTGGTGTCTGGGGTTGTCACACTTTGGGGGATGCTGCTCAACTTCCTACAGGGCACAGGGGAGTCACCATCACAGGAAAATGTGACCCAAAATATCAGGAGGGTCGAGGTAGAGAGACCTGGATGTCAGGAGCCACACAGCACATCATATACTCCTGTGGTTGACCCTTGTGGTCATGTTGGAAGCAGGAATGTCACAGGGAGGCAAAGATAATCCAACACAAAGACTCTGAATTGGTCAAATCCCAGTTCATTACAGTGAGACTCTGGCTTCCATTGGTTCTGTCTCATTTTCAGCTGGTTTTTGTTTAAGTGGCATTTGCTGGGCTCAAGGGCAAAGCTGAGGTTCACACCCCCATAGGTATACACTGCCAAGTACATGCAGTCACTCATCCCCAGATACACACACATGTGCACATACATGCAGATACATACCTACCCAGAGACACACATGGACACATGCACTCAGACAGACGCACACATAGAGACATGTGTACACCCAGTAAATCCACACAAACACACACACACCTACACATAGGCACGCACACACAGATACATGTACCCAGAGATACACACACACATATGCACATTCACACACAAAGACACACACAGAACTAACTGCAGGGTAAAGTCCTACGTACACAGGACCCCCACAAAGCAGAAGCGTGGCTGTGGAGGTATACTCCCAAAGAGGTCTCAGCTCAGATCCAGCAGTCCAGCTGCCCCACCTGTCACAGTCTCCCCCTCTAGGAAAGGAAGATTTTTTTTTTCTTCCCTTCTGCATCTCAAAGCAGGCCCTGCCTCCAAAGCTGCATGTATTGATCAGCCCTTTATGGTCAATTTTCTTTTAGTTTAACCAGAGAAAAATATAATCTCATTATAACCCTCCTGACAGCTGGGAATCAGTCATCCTAAATCGAATTCTGCATGTTTGTGTGATTAAGTTGTTTAATTTTGGGGACGATGAAGCAAAGGCACCTGCCATGTTTCAATGTAATTAGCACAGAGTGTGCACATCTGACGGGCTGGGGCATCACAAGTCCTGTGCCTGGAGCCTCGTCAGCATTCTGCCAGGAGTCCCTAAAATGCGAGATGAGGAAGAGAAACTTATGAACTTAGCTGTACTTGTGCACAGGGTGCAAAGAGCATGGCATACCTTGGTCTTTGCACACTTTGGCTCTCTGAACTGCTGACTCCCAGATTTTTCTATCTCATAAACTTGTAACAATTATTTTAAAATTTGGGAACCAATATAAGATTGACCTTTTCTGGTAAGGACAGACAAATAAATGAAGAAAGAGAATATGGTAGAAATATAATATGAAGAAGAAAATGAAAGCATGTCACTTGCAGGAAAATGGACATAACAGGAAATCATCATAAGTGAACTAAGCCAAACTCAGAAGATGTCACCTTTTTTCTCTCTTGTGTAGAATACAAGTCTTACACAAATACATAAAACCATCTATGACTTCCGTCAAGATGGCAGACTAAGAGCCATGCCAAAGAAACCCAGGGAAAAGAAGAGACAACATAAGATACAATACACTCTCCTACCAAAAAGTGAAGGTGGGTAAGGAATTATTAACCCAGGTGAGACCGGAGCAGAGAAGCAGGAGGGAGCTGGAGCTTCCAGCAACCACACAATCATCAGGATCCAGATCCAGCCTCCAGCCAGAGGCTTCTGGAAAGAGCTTCTACTCACTGGGGCCTGCCTGAGCCCACGAGAGCACAAGTACTGGGAAGGGGTTCTTCTACTCACAACCACCTTGCAAAATAAAAATAAATAAATAAATAACCTGAAGGAGCCAACAACAGGGTCTGGCTGTGCAGCTCCGGAACAACTTCAGACGCTCTCCGCAGCCTCCCTCCCTATTCCTCCCCTCGCTATTCCTCCTCTTGCCGTTCCTCCCTTCCCCCCGTCCCCCCACCATCCCCCCGCCGGCCCCCCCTCGCCATCCTCCCCTTGCCGTTCCTTCCCTCCCCGTCCCCCTCCTCACCATCCTCCCCTCGCCGTTCCTCCCTCCCCGTTCCTCCCCACCATCCCCCCCTCACCATCCCCCCCCTCACCATCCCCCCCTCGCCATTCCTCCCCTCACTATTCCACCAGCACCAAGAAGCCACTGGAGATCGCTGGACACCATGGCATCAGAACCACCACTCCCCACACAGCCTCTCATACAGCTGATCTGAAGAGCAGATCTATCGACCTAGACAGCTAAGCCGAGTCCACAGTGCAACAAAGAGGGATCCAGCTTCATACTCAAGGCAAGTGAGAAAGAAAGTCACCCTAAAAGGTAACAGGGCCATACTTTACACTAGCCTTGTTTGTTTCCCCACCAGCAATTATTGAAGTCAAAAGGAATACTACTTTTAATTTGCTACTAGGACATTTGCAAAGCAGGCATATTCAATAATTTGGGTCACTCCTGCTATTTACATGGAAAGTAATTTAGAAGCCACATCTGGCACCTTGAGCTCCTACCCAGAAGATGTAACTTCTGATCTACATGTCTAAGAATACAGCTTATAACTAAAAGGCAAAAGCATTGAAATAACTCGAGATGTAAAAATGCTATGCAACAATATAAGAAATACAAAAAGTCAGGACAGGGGCTGGAGAGATGGCTTAGCAGTTAAGGCATTTGCCTGCGAAGCCAAAGGACCCTGGTTTGATTCTCCAGGTCACACATAAGCCAGATGCACAAGGGGGAGCAGGTGTCTGGAGTTCATTTGCAGTGGCTAGAGGCCCTGGGGTGCCCATTCTCACTCTCTCTCTCTCTCTCTCTCTCTCTCTCTTCTCTCTTTCCCACTCTGTCTCAAATAAATAAATAAAACTAAAATATTTTTTAAAAATCAGGACAACATAATTCCTCCAAAAATTATAAATCTAACAGTAATGACCTCCAGTGAGACTGAATTAGATGAAATACCAGACAGAGAATTCAAAAGAATGATTCTAAATATGCTCAAAGAAATCAAAGATGAGATCAAAAGAATCAAAGAAGAAAATAAACTCCTGAAGGAATCCCACAAGAAATAACTTAATGAAAAAAGGAGGTCAATCCAAGATGTGAGTAAAGAAACAGAAATACCAATCTGAAACACTAGAAGTGAAAAACACAGTAAGCCAAAGTAAAAACTCAGTAGGAAAGTCTCACCAATAGAATGGATCAAGGAGAGGACAGAAAATTGGACCTTGAAGATAAGGTGGCAGACCTGGAACATTTCAACAAACAGAAAGACAGGCCAGTAAGAAGGCATGAGTTGGAATTTCAAGACATTCGGGAAACTATGAAGAGGTAAACAGGAATTCAGGATATAGACAAATTTTAATCTAAAGGCATAGTAAGTATTTTTAACAAAATCATAGAAGCTAAATTTCCAAAAATAAGGCAAAAGGTTCCAATACAGATGCAAGAGACATTTAGAACAACAAACAGACCTCTCCTTGCCATATTATAATTAAACTACTAAACACACAGGCCAAAGAAAATATATGGAAACTGGGTGTGGTGGTGCACACCTTTAATCCCAGCACTTGGGAGGCAGACATAGGAGGATCGCCATGAGTTCAAGGCCACCCTGAGACTACTTAGTGAATTCCAGGCCAGCCTGGGCTAGAGCGAGACCCTACCTTGAAAAACCAAAAAAAAGAAAGAAAATATATGGAAAGTAGTAAGAGAGAAATACCTAGTCACCTAAAAAGGTAAGCCCATCAGAATAATAGCAGATTACTCAACACAAACTTTAAAAGCCAGATGAGCTTGGAATGATGTATTCCAAGTTCTGAAAGATAACGACTGTCAATCCAGATTACTATATCAAGCAAAACTGCCTGTCATAATTGAAGGAGAAATGAGAATTTTCCATGATAAAAACAGACTAAAGGAATACATGACCATTTGGGCCAGCTCAATAGAAAATACTGGATGGGATCCTTCAATCTGAAGAGAAGGAAAAGCACACGCATGAGAAAACAGGAAAGAATAAACCATGGCCAAACAATACTGGATGTAGGAGAGTAACAGAAAAATCAGCAAGTGCCACAAAATCAAGAAGATCAGGAAAAAATATACAACTTTTAATAATAATTTTAATATCAATGGTCTTAATGCCCAACCAAGGCACAGACTTGTAGACTAGACTGAAAGACAGGATCCAAGGGCTGGAGACATGGCTTAGACATGCAAAGCCAAAGGATCCAGTTTCAATTCCCCAGGACCCATGTTAGCCAGATGCACAAGGGAGCACATGCATATGGAGTTCATTTGCAGTGGCTGGAGGCTTTGGCGTGCCCTCTTTCTCTCTCTCTCTCTCTCTCTCTCGGATCCAAGAACACAGGGGAAGGGCAAGAGTACAGTGTTCATGGCGATCATGACACCAGGAAAAGGCTGAAGGAGATAAACACAGAGAACATCCAACTCCAACTAAGCTAGATATCCAGAGACACAGAGGCTCCCAAAACCTCATCACTGAAACAGAACTAAAATGACCCCAATGTGGCTCAGGGAAATTTGCAGAAGAGGGGGCGGAAAGATTGTTAGAGTCACAAGTTGGGGCATTATGCACAGAGACTGGGGCCTACCCACCAGAACTCTTGACTACCCCCACAATGCATGACCCACATTCCCCATTGATGAGGGTCCCTTTGGAAGAGGGAGGACAGGAAGGAGGACAATAGAACCAATTCTATGAATGTAAAATCAGAATAATATAAATAAAAAATATTTTTTTAAATCTAGGATCCATGCTGGAGAGATGGTTCAGTGGTTAAGGTACTTGTCTGCAAAGCCTAACAACCCAGGTTCAATTCCCCAGTACCCACATAAAGCCAGATATACAAAGTATTGCAAGCTTCTGGAGTTTGTTTGCAGCAGCTGGAGGATTTGGTGCACTCATTCTCTCTGTCTATCTCTCTTCATTCTCTCTACTTGCAAATAAATAAGTAAATAACAGGATCCTTCTGTCTGTTGTCTCCAAGAAACTCACCTCTGCATAAAAGACAGACACTGGGCTGGGGAGATGGCTTAGTGGTTAAGGCGCCTGCCTGCGAAGCCAAAGAATGCCCATTCGAATCTCCAGGTCCCACGTTTAACCAGACACAAAAAGTGATACAAGGGCACAATGCTGCACTTGCCCACAAAAGGGGCACACATGTCTGGAGTTCATTCACAAAGGCTGAGAGGCCACTGGCACACCCATTCTCTCTCTGTCACTCTCAAATTAAAAAAAAAAAAAAGACACTATCTTAGGGTGAAAGGATATAAAATGGTATTTTAAGCAAATTGACCTAGGAAACAAGCAGGTGTTGCTGTTCTAATATCTGACAGCATTAACAGACCAACCAAACGAGAGATCACTGCAATTCCTATACGTTGAACATAGGTACACACAATTACATTAAACAAACACTACTAGATGTAAAGTCACAGATAACCCCTAGTACAATTGTTGTAGGTGACTTCCATTTCCTGTTCTCACCAATTAACAGGTCATCCCAGCAAAGAACTAGAGAAGTGTCTGGATTAAATAACATCCTAGAACAAATAGACTTAAGAGACATCTGCAGAACATTCCATCCAATTGCTACAGAATACACATTCCTTTCAGCAGCACATGGAACATTCTCTAAAATAGACCATATATTAAGACTCAAAGCAACTCTTAACAAATACAGGAAAACTGAAATTATTGCTTTTACTCTATCTGATCACAATGGGATAAAACTACAAATGAACAGCAAGAAAGACTATAGAATACACACAAACTCATGGAAATTACACAAGACACTTTTGAATGATGAGTGGATCATTGACGAAATCAAAGAAAACATTAAAAAAATTCCTAGAATCAAATGATAAACAAAGCACAGTGTACCAAAAACCTATGGGATATATTGAAGGCAGTCATAAGAAGGACATGTATAGCTTTAAATGCCTATATTAAGAAATTAGTGCTGGAGAGTAGGCTTAGAGGTTAAGCCTTGCCTGTGAAGCCTAAGGACCCGCGGTTCGAGGCTCAATTCCCCAGTACCCATGTAAGCCAGATGCACAAGGTGGCACAGGCATCTGGAGTTCACTTGCAGTGGCTGGAGGCCCTGGTGCACCCATTCTCTCTCTCTCTCTCTCTCTCTCTCTCTCTCTCTCTCTCTTTCTCTCTCATGTGCCTCTTTCTCTCTGTGTCTGTTGCTAATGAATAAATTTTTAAAATTTTTTAAGATTTAAAAAAAATAGAAATTAGGTCAGGAGTGGTGGCATACCCCTTTAATCCCATCACTCAGGAGGCAGAGGTAGGAGGATAGCCATGGAGTACAAGACCACCCTGAGACTGCATAGTGAATTCCAGGTCAGCCTGGGCTAGAGTGAGACCCTGCCTAGAAAACCAAAAAGAAAAGAAAAGGAAAAAAAAAAGAAATTAGAGGGGTCACAAGTAAACAACTTAATGCTATACCTTCAGTCCTTGGAAAAAGAAGAGCAAGGCAAACCAAAAATCAGTAGATAGAGAGAAGTGATAATGATCAGGGCAGTTTGAAAAAAAATCATTCTAAGTGAGATCATGCAGGCACAAAAAGACAAATGTCACATGTACTCTCTCATGTGCAGTTCCTAACAGGGATCAATTGGATATGAGTGCAAACAGGAGTAAACATCAGGAATATGGGCATAAAACTAGTTGAAACCAGGAGAGAGAAGATTGTATGGGAGTTGGAATAAAAGTAGTGGAAGCCAGGAAGCTAGAAAGGGGCCGTGAGGGAGGGAGGAAAAGGGAGGGTTAAGGGGGAGGATATAGTAGATTTGTAAGTAGATGGGGAAGAGTCCTGGGAGTAAAATGGTTTAAGTGAGATCAGGGGAAGGGATAGAGGAGAAGAGAGGGTGGGAGAAAGGTTAATCAAAATTTAAAATTATGACCTATTACAGCTACAAATAAGCCATATGGGAACCTACTTTGCTAGCTATTAATATGTATGTTAAAAAAAGGAAGTTTAGGCAGAAGTATTCTGCTGAGGTGGATAATGCTATGCCCACAGGCCATAGGTAGTTATTAGAAAAAAATTCAGTGCCAGGGATGGGATACTTTCCAGTACGTTGCTGGTCAGGGGGGCCCACAGTGCCCCAAAAACACTAAAGACTATGTCAAAGGCTCTTGGTTGCTCACCAGAGCTAGATGGTAAGATCCTATTGCTGAAGACTCCACATGCTTGGGCTGCAAGTCACTGAGAAACCAAGCTGGAGCCGAGCTGGAAGCCTCCTCCCTGCTGACTAGCTGTTAGAATGCTGGAAAGAGCTATGCAGCCTCTTGGGGGAGAAAAGTCATCAATGTGGTTTATTGTCTATGAAGTATACAAGTTGTCAATAAAACAAGTGAAAAAGAAAAGAAAAGTTATCAATGGTCTTAAGCAGTAGTGGACCCTGAAAGCCTTACAGCTGGACAGCCAGGCCAAATGTGCCAAATGGTGCAATGGTGGAATGTCTGTTATAGGGGAAACCAGTCACTGTCTGATTGGATTGGAGGCCAGCTCCACAGAAGGAAATTTATGCCTGGTATAATAAAAAAATCTAGTCAAGGGCTAGAGAGGTGTCTTAGCAGTTAAGGAGCTTGCCTGCAAAGCCAAAGGATCCCAGTTCGATATCCCAGAACCAACATAAGCCAGATGCAGAAGGTGACGCATACATAGGGAGTGCCTTGGCAGTGGATGAAGGCCTTGGCATACCCATTCTTTCTTTCTCTCTCTCTGTATCTATCTATCTATCTATCTATCTATATCTATCATCTGCCTTGTTCTCTCAAGTATACAAACAGAAATAAAAATAAAATTTTTTTAAGCCTAGTCAAAAGCCTACGATGGCTGAGGAGGTCACAAGTCCTAGGGGGAGAACTGCTACTCTTGTCTGGCCAAAAGCACATATCATGCCCACCAAACTGCCCTCAAAACTCTTATCTTTATGCCTATAACTCTCTCTTTTGGTTAGAGAATCTTATCCATTCAGATGGTAGTGACCACTGAAGTGACACAAGACTCACCTCAGTGCTAAGAAGTGACAGTGGGGTGTTCAGCACTGAGACATCTCTATCACGCCTTCCAAGGCTCAGGCACCACTGGAGAAGAGGTGGTGAGAAGAACGTGAGAGCTAAAGGAAGGGGAGGAGTGTTTACGATGCTGACTTCTAGACCCAAAGTGGCCTCAATATTCATGACCTCACAGAGGCTGACACTACCTACACAAGACCTCTACACAACAGGAGGAAAAGATGATGACATCAAAATAGAAGAAACCAGTTGGAAAGAAGAAGGGATTCAAGGAGGGGTGATTTGAGAGGGAAAAGGAGAGTGGTGGGAAGAGATTCTGATTATGGTATATTGTCTATACTCATGAAAGTTGGCAATAAAAAGTTAAAAAAAAAAAAACAGCTGGGGATGGAGGCACACGCCTTTAACCCCAGCATTAGGGAGGCTGAGGTAGGAAGATCTCTGTGAGTTTGAGGCCAGCATAGGGCTACAGAGTGAGTTCCAGGTTAGCCGGCACCAGAGTGAGACCCCACCTTGAAAAAAGCGAAAAAAAGAACTGGAGGGATGGCTTAGTGGTTAAAGTGCCTGTCTGAAAAACCAAAGGACCCAGGTTCAATTCCCCAGGACCCACATAAGCCAGATGCACAAGGTGACACATGCTTCTGGAGTTCATTTGCAGTGGCGGAAGGCCCTGGGCGCCCATTCTCTTTCTATCTGCCCCCCCCGAGATAAATAAAATAAATAAATAAAATTAAAAATTTAAAAAGCTAATAAATAAAACAAAAAAGTTTTTTTAATCTATATTTATGACATGAAAGTAGAAGTGAGACTGTCTGGAGGAAGGAAGTTAAGAAGTAGGAGGAAGAAAGGGACTGTGTGCGCGTGAGTATTTTCACAGTACATGAGATACTTGAATCAAGATGTCATTATGAAACCCATCACTATGCATAAGGAATGCAAGCCAATAAATTTCTTCCTTTTTAAGTTTTTATTAGCATAAATTAGTTATTCATAATAATGAATTCCATTATGACATTTTCCTACACGTATAATGTATTTTGTTCATCCTCACTCCTCATGCCAAAAAAAAAATCTCAGACATTTTTAGCTATCAATTTTTAGAGAAAGAGGGAAATCCCACCACTATCAGTCAGGATAGGTTACCAACTGCTACAGTGACAAATAAGCCCCAAAACCAGAAGTTTCCTTTCTTTTTGTCTGCCTGTGTATATGTGTATGGTGTACATGTACATGTATATGTGTTCACATGTATGTGGGCATGTGTGTGCATGTGTACATGTGTTTGCATATGCTTGTGGAGGCCAGAGGTTGACACTGGGCATCTTTCTTGATTGCACTCCACTTTATTTACTGAGGCGGGGTCTCTCACTTCACCCAGAGCTCACAAATTCATCTAGTCTAGCCAGCCAGCTTGCCCCAGAGATTCCCCTGTCTCTGCCTCCCAACTACTAGGATTACAGATGGGCCGCCACATCCACTAACCTTTACATGGGTGCTGGGGATCTGAACTCCTATTTTCACGTCTATGCAACAGGTGATCTACCAACTGAGCCATTGCCCCAGCCCCCTGCATCCTCACTTTGCTGTATGTGTGCTTCACATGGAGGAGCCAGCTATGAAGGGGCTCAGCTTCCATACCAACCTAATCCGGGGCTGTAGGAATGAAGCCAATGGAGGTTCATTATTTGGGTCCCCATCCACAGCCCAAGCAGAGGAGGAGGGACACATTAGAGGCCTGTGCCAAGCAACTGGATTCCCAGTCAAAAATCACACACTGCATGCCAGCCGTGGTGGCGCATGCCTTTAATCCCGGCACTCGGGAGGCAGAGGTAGGAGGATCACCGTGAGTTCGAGGCCACCCTGAGAATACAGAGTGAATTCCAGGTCAGCATGGGCTAGAGTGAGACCCTACCTTGAAAAAAAAAAAAAAAAAAAAAGTCACACACTGCTTGCCCTTCTACCCCAGTCATAACCACCCGCCACCACCACAAAATGAAGGATGCATGATCCTTCCACACACCAAAACACAAAGAAGGGTTAGGAGTATGGCTCAGTTGGCAGAGTGATTATAAGAATGCATAAAGCCCTGGGTTCGATCCCCAGCACTGCACAAAACTGTACATGGTGGTGCACATCTATGATCCCAGCACTTGGGAGATGGAAACAGGAGTTCAAGACAATCCTTGCATACATAGTAAGTTTGAGGCTAGCCTGGGCTACATGAGACCCTGCCTCAAGAAAGAAAAGAGAACTAGATATGAATATCAGAAAACTGTATCCCATCCAACTTCACAGAATGTTAAATCTTAAAATACACAAGACATGCCATAGAATAGACATGACCTCAGAATCCAGAGCAATGTCCTGCAGAAAGGACGGTGCACAGTCTTTCATCAATGTACACATTGCTGTGGCATTTCCACCTTTTCTTCATTTCATCCAAGTTGTCATGGTCTAAGAAATACCATCAGAGGACACTCTAAGGCTCTCTTGTGCAAAACCAGATTTTAAAAAGACCAAGAACAAAGCCGGGTGTGGTGGCGCATGCCTTTAATCCCAGCACTTGGGAGGCAGAAGTAGGAGGATCACCGTGAGTTCAAGGCCACCCTGAGACTACACAGTTACTTCCAGGTCAGCCTGAGCCAGAGTGACACCCTACCTCGAAAAAAAAAAAAAAAAAAAAAAAAAGACCAAGAACAGCCAGGGACCTGCTGAAGCCCTCTCCCAACAGCACACAGACTCACCAGACCATCCTGCACCCAGCATCTCTCTGTGGCCTTCATAGCCTGCTCATATTTTTTATCTTTGCTGCTGTGGAGCCATCTGGTCCCAAAATGCCAAGCTCCTACACCAGCTGCATTCTTGCATCCTCTGACCCTGTGACTCCTGCCCACCTTCAGGAACCCACATTCCTTATAGCCTCGGGGTCCCCTTCTTGCCCTACTTGGGCAGCCTGGACCCTTCCATCAGCTCCTTCTGTAATAGATTCCTTAATGTGCTCTTCCCACCCTCCACCCTCGGCCACTCCCCACACCTGGCTTACCCATTAACAATGTGCCCATGACCACCCATATTCGGCCTTCTGGGCCTTCTGGGCTGGATGTGGAAAGTAACACAGCACAAATGCAGCAGTTCCTCAAATCCCCTCTGGTCACCTTCCCTCTTATTCAGCCAGACATTTAGGCATCACAGGGACCCTCCAGTCTTTCCTATAATGGTCATCTCTAAAACCTTTTCCACATTCTAAGACCCCCAAAGCCATCACTGGGCTTTTTCTGTTATAGGACATCAAAGCTTGCTGGGAGTTGAGATTCCTCAGCTCGCTCCACTTCTGCCACTGCATTTGTCAGCTGTGTTTTACTGTGAGGAAATGCCTGAGGTGGTTAACTTATAAAGGGAAATAGTCTCTTTGAGCTCATGGGTCTTGAGGTGCAGATCTGACAGCACCACTTTTTCTAGCCTTGTGCATGGAGAGCCGATACTTAGGGCAGAGAAGTCGGAGCAGAGAGCAAGAGAGCAAAGCCCTACAACTTCCTTCCAGGGCACACCACCACCAGCAACCTAATGACCCTCTAGGCTCCACCTCTGGGAGGTCCTACAACCTCCTAAAAGTGCCACGCTGGGGACCACTCTTTTGGGGGACAGTGATCTATCTGGACAGTAACCCACATTTCTTCATCCTCACCTGTCTCCTCTGCTCACCCATCTCATAAGGAAAAGCATTCCTTCCCCCCCCCCACCATGCCTCCAGTGAGGCCTCCTTCCCTCTCTCCCTGGGACTCATCTCCCATGATGCACATCTTTCACCCACTGCTCAAATCATGAGTACTGTGCCTGGGGCCCTTCGATGATGGCCATGTTGGTCTCCACACACCAAAAAGCAAGCCTTCCATGATCCAGAGTCTTCCCTCAGGTGACAGTCACTCAGGGCCCCTTCCCATCTGCAGGTAAAACTAGAGACTCTTAGGGCATGGCCTCAACCTCCTCCCAGTTCTGGACCCCAACACATCCTTTGACACTCCTGTGGAATGGTTGTCATTCTTGTCACCACACCTGGGGCTTTTCCATAAACACCACTCTGGCCTCTTAATGTTCTCTCCCACTCTCTCTCTTTCCTCTCTCCCCCTCCCTCTCCTCTTCCTCTCCCTCTCTCTCTCTCCCCCCTCTCTCTTTCTTCTTCTCTCTCTCTCCCTCTCTCTCTCCCTCACTCTCTTCCTCTCTCTTCTCTCTCTCTCCCTCTCTTTCTCTCCCTCTCTCTCTCCCCTCTCTCTCTTTCTTCTCTCTCTCTCTCTCTCTCTCTCTCCCTCTCTCTCTCTTTCCCTCTCTCTCTCTTCCTCTCTCTCTCTTCCTGTCTGTCTCTCATTAATAAATTAAATATTTTTAAGGTTGTCTTCTGTCTTCCACATACACACCAAGGCATGCATGCTCACACACACATAAACACACACACACATATACACACGCTTTAAAAATTTAACAAATCATGATGAAACAGTGACTTGAAAACAATTGTTATTCCATAGTTTCTGTGGGCCATAAATAAACAAGTAACTTAGCTGAAAAAACTGTAAACATTCATCCACCCACACTAGCAATTGTGTTTAAGTTTGTGCCAGGGCCTTTGCTAAAGGCAAATCAGAAGGCCTGGGCAGCCGGGCATGGTGGCGCATGCCTTTAATCCCAGCACTTGGGAGGCAGAGGTAGGAGGATTACTGAGAGTTTGAGGCCACCCTGAGACTACATAGTGAATTCCAGGTCAGCCTGAACTACAGTGAAACCCTACCTCGAAAAACAAAAAAAAAAAAAAAAAAAAAAATGACTGGGCAGTTTACAAGATATGATAAGACAGTGCATGGGCAGGTACATTCCTAACACTATCTTACAGAATAATCCCTGGGATTCTGGTTGCCATGTTGTAAAAGTCACCCTCTAGAGACCAGCCAGATGACATCAAATCCAGTCCATCTCTGAGTCACTGAATGTTATATACTTTTCCTAAGCCTCAGTTTCCTCATCTGTCAAATGTCTCCATTCATTGATTAGACTCAAGTTGAGCATATGCGAGACACCAGAGTGTCACCATCAGAGTGTCCTCCCAGTGACCCCACTCTAGAACAGGGGCTGATTTCCACCAAAGCGCCATGCACCTCACAATCATCTGATATTAGAAAAACAGATAACAAGTGTTGCTATGACAGTCACTGTGGCCAGGAGTCCCTGAAGATGCACTGACTCAGTGGCAGTAGGGATCTTTACCAGGTGAAGCAGTGGGGGCAGAGAAAAGATCTCCAAGCAGAGGGAGAACATGGTGTGCAAAGGGCCTATGGCAGGAAAGAGTTTAGAGAGTTCAAGAGGCTGGAGAGTATAGCAAACACACAGGAGCCCAGCCTGGAAAAGACACAAGGCCCTTCAGCCACACTCCTATGGACAAGTTTATGATGGGAAGGAAGAGATTTGGTTATCTCACAAAACACAGGGTGCTTTTGTCAACACGATGAGGAGAGTCTAAAGGCTCCTGGAGTTTCTAGAAGGGGTGGTCGTGCGAATGAGGCTTCCCCTTCTTCTCCAAGCCCCTCATGGAAGAAACTTTGCCACCACTGGGTACTATTGGCCATCTCCCTGGCTAAGCCACTGAGCTCCAAACAGGCCGATGAGGCACCTTTTGCTGCTGTGTTTGCAAGAGTAGAGCCAACCCCAGGGCAGGGAGCAGCACCACAGCTGGACAGCGCTAGTGTCTAAAGCATCCAACCCACAGCCTCCAGGGGGCACTAAAGCAGGCCAAGAAGGTACTCAGCAGCTGCTCCCACCAGCGTGACACATAGAGAGGTTCCTTACCCCTCATAAACACAACCATGTGCTTGGAGACTTACAGAGAATATCATACACACATGCACTTGTACCCACATGTGCATATGCACACACATGTGATCATCATGTATATATACCACTCATGCTCACAGGTCTACAGGCAAGCGCACGTGCCTTGTAGAGTCCTGGTCAAGTATCAAGCAGGGACCACGATACAGGTCCCCTTCTCTCCAGGACCCTTTGCACCTTGTGACTTGGGTTGACTAGCTTGCAAAAGCTGCAAAGTCTCCCTTGCCCAGACAGGAGCAGAGACACAGCCCACCTAGGGCATTCAAGGAGGATGGCCTGAGGACTGGTGGTTTGGTGCATAGTCAGTAGTGATGGCAGAGACAGGTTCACAGAGCCGAGGCAACTCAAATGCCATCAGAACAGGATGCCACGCAGAGGCCGCTGTGAGCCCTAAACAGAAGATGGCAAGCAGGAGGATTCACAGAGCCCAGCCACACACACCCGGGACACGGTAACAGTGTGTATGAATGGTTGTATGAATGTAAAATGTCCTCCACAGCCTCATGTGTTTGTGACGAAGCCTCGTTCTTATGCTGGTGGAGCCATTGGGAGGTGAAGCCTTGGGGAGGTGAGCCAATGGAGGCTGATCTTGGGATTTTTATAGTCCATCCCTACTTACCAGTGCAAGCAAGCTCACTCACTCGCTCTCTCCCTCTCCTTCCTGCCTTCAGATACAGTAAGTTACAATGCCCCAGCTGGCTGCTCTGCCAGGCTTTCCCATCCCTGATGAAATTTCCCCTCAAACCCGAAACCAACTCTTTTCTTCCATAAGCTCCTTCTGGTCAAGTGTTTTATCCCAGCAATGGGAAGGTCACTGCAACATGGTGTGACTGCTCTCTGGATAGACTAGACAGGGGGGCTTTTTCCTGTTGGTGAAATCTATGCTTCTTCCCATAGCCTTCTTCTCTCTCCTCCCACCCCTCCTTCTTCCTTTCAGATTCAGACATCCCTTCAGATGTTCCTACTCACAGCTCTTGCCAGCCCTGCTCCTGTTCTGGGGTCAGAAGCTGACTGGAGGCCAAGGTGGAGCTGGGCTGGGGGAGCAGACGGCTTACTGCTGGCGCTGAGCAGGAGGGGACGATACCTCTCTCCTCCTCCCTGCTCCTCCTCCAGCTGAACCTGGTGCACCCTGAGGCTGGCCTGTATGGTGGCCTGCACAGAGGACCATGCAGGAAGTTGTGTGTTGCTCAAAGAACAAACAAGGAAAAGTAAACGCACCATCTGCTGATTAGTGAGAGAGCTTCCAAGGCAGGCCTTCCATACGTATGCCCAGACATTCTGAAACTTCAGTTGGGGGGATGGTTAATTTAAAACCTGACTTCTTGAGTTTGCAGAACCCATCCACTCTCTCCCTTCCGGTACCCTAGAGACTCCATCCTTCAGAGCCAATATGTATGAATGAAGACAGCTGTGTAAAGTAGGTCCCTGAATATTTGCTGGGAGACCCATGGTAGAGGAAACGTGGGAAGGAAGGAGCAAATAATCACACAAAATTCAGATGGCACACGAGGCCCAGAACCTGTCCACAGAGGCCAGAAGTTCCGAGTCCTACCCCAATACCAGACATGGGCAAAGCTGAGACTAATGGTGGCAAAGTCCCCAGGGCTGTACCTATTTCAAGAGCAGCTGTGTTGCACTCCCAAGGGAGCCCAAAGAGATACAAAAACTTCCTGAGACTTTCAGGATGTAGGCACCAGCAAATATATATATATATATATTTATATATTCCCCCTGTGCAGGGTCAGAAGACATTTTCAGTACTGCAGGCCTTTCCATCTCTGTCCCAACTGCCTTAAAGTTTCTGGTGCAGGAGGAAAACAGTCAAAGACAGTAAACACATGAACTAATGTTACTATAATAAAGTTTCAATAAAGCTTTATTGATCCACAGAGCTGGGGCCGGCTCTGCCCCCCAGGCTGTAGTCTGTCTCCTCTATTGGGAGTATGACTTCTGGGGCAGCAAGGACAGACCCACCTTGTCTACCAACACCTGGCTTATAGTTCTGCTCAAATACTGGAAATGGAATGGTAACTGCAATGCCTGCCCTCCCCACTATGGACAGAAGGGATATGTCTAAACGGAACCATCTTTTGATCTCTTAAGCAAAGGAACTGCCAGGGCAAGGATATTCCACCAGGGTGATGTTCCCCACCAAGGAGAGCGGTACAGTGGAAGAGAGCCTTGTGGGAAGATGACGTTCTAAAGAGGTCTATCCCAACCCAGTCTACGAACTCGTGAGCATTCCCTGCTTCTCTGCACACAGCTGGTAGAGCTGGAGAGTCCAGGCCTGGGATGAAGCGCTGTGTACACACCTGTCATCCCAGACCATGGGAGGCTGAAGCAAGAGGATTGTGACTCCAAGGCCATCCTGGGTTACACAGCAAGGTGCTATAGAAATAAATGATAAATAACCTAGCTACTCCAGGCTCATAAACAGCCTCTTCTACTCCAACTGTAGCTCCTTCAAGGACATTCTCGCCTACTCCCCTGGTATGCAGTGACACACACCAGGTCAGAATTCCAGCCTGAACTTCCCTTTCTGGCTCCAGCTCGACTGTCTCATCGGCTATCATCATCCGGGTCTTGGAGCAAACTGAGTTAAAGAGTCCATAGTCAAATTCTTGTTCTTCTCAGCATCGTGGAGGTCAACTCAGATCCTGCCTCTCCTTCATGGCCCACCCTTTGGGATGGATCTCATGGAATGAAGGTCATACTCAATCCAGCCACCCAGCCCACCTCAGCTCACCCTGCAGAAGGCCTGAACCAGGTTTCAAGCTAGTCCTCCTTCTACCCTTTGAGCTCCATGTCACAGTGCAGGAGCCAGCACAGGAAATAGTCACCTTATGGGGTTAAACATGATGGAGAGGGCTGGGGAGATGGCTTAGCGGGTAAGGCGTTTGCCTGTGAAGCCTAAGGACCCAAGTTCGATTCCCCAGGACCCACGTAAGCCAGATGCACAAGGTGGTGCATATGTCTGGAGTTCGTTTGCAGTAGCTGGAGGCCCTGATGCACCCATTCACTCTTTCTCTCTGCCTCTTCCTCTCACTCTCTCAAATTAAAAAAAAAAAAATCTTTAAAAAGAAAAATGGTGGAGATTAGAGAGGCATGCTCCAAAATAATGACTGACAACAACCCACTTCATTCCAGCCAAGATGCACACAGTAACTCCAGGATGTAGGCACAGCGATGAAATATTTCCAAAACAATTACAGCCAGGTTTAGCCTGTGCTCCCCCAAACCACTGCAGGTACCAGGGGGTGTGCCCCTCACTCTCTGTGTTCCAGCTAAAAGGAATGTCCTCTGGTCATCCTCCTAGAAGGACTCTACCCCCACAGTTCTGAACCTTTGGGACGTGTGGACTCCCCCCCCCCAATCTCCCAGTTAAGCAGTGCAACCCTCCACAATGTGCCATACACATTAGACAACCCCCTCCCCCGTTCCAGTGGGTGGCGATGACTTCATGTCAGCCCAAGAGATCGTTACCAGGGAAATATCTACATCTCAGCAGAGACAGCCTTCACCCAGGTAGTCCAGCTGTGCTCGGATGGGAATCCAAATACCCAGATGTGGTCCAAATGCTCTGTCTCGGCAGCCGGCTCTAGGAGGATGCCACCTGCTCTGCCTCCCAGGTCCCTACCCCTGGAACCAAACAGCTAACTGAGGAGAGCCCATTTATCTCCTTCTGCAGAAGGTCGGAGACCTACCAGAATGTCCCTTTGCATGCTGCCACTGGATAGAAGACAGACTGAATTGCCCACATCGTGTTGAACAGAGCACACTCACCACTTATTTTGTGTCTTTTCTGTGTTGAGGCACTAGGCCAACCATTTTCCACCGGCTATATGGCTATACTGATGAATCCCCACATTTCCTTCCCATGCGGTATCTCATTATCTATATATTATAATTAGGGAAACTGAGGCCTGTTGAGATACAGTAAGCCTCTCATGGCCATACAGCTCCTACGTGGCACAGTGGAAACTCATTTTCACATTCATCCTGGCTGGGAAACACTGTCCTTCAATAATGACATGACCATTGCCATGTTGAAACCAGAGCAGCTATGATCGATTACCCACACAAGACCCTCATAAGACTGGGCTTACTGACATCCCCACTGGGGACAAGGGAGGACTCAGGAAGCTGCACAAGACAAAAGCAGAACTTGGAACAACCAATCATAGTAAAGCCTTTACAGTGCCAGATGTGGGGGTGAGAAGGGATGCTTTATCCTTAAAGATATCTGGACATAGCCCGATGCCCAAGCAGCTTTGCAGAGAAAAGTCCCTGCCTTCTGCAAGGACATACAAGTTATTACAAGTACTGGGGAAGCTGGGCAACTCTTCAATAATAAGTATATCTACTCTTAAGTTGCCCATGCTTCTTGTAAGTGACCTCTCACCCACGCTGCTCCTCCCAAGCTGGACTCCAGTGGGATCATCACTCTCTCCATCTGGTACGAACAGAAACAGACTCCCTGAGAAAAGTCACGCAGCACTTCTCTTAAGCGTTTCCACAAGGAGAGCTAGGGGTACGGCTCAGCAGAAGAGCCCTTGCCTGACATGCAGGAAGCTCTGTGTTGGCTCCCAGTGCAATAACAAAAATGAAATAAGGGGCTGGAGAGGCTCAGTGCTTAAAGTGCTTTCCTGCAAAGCCTAACAGACCTGGGGTTCAATTCCATAGGACCTATGTAAAGTCAGACACACAAGGTGCCACATGCGTCTGGAATTCGTTTGCAGTGGCTAGAGGCCCTGGCATGCCCCATTCCCTCTCTCTTCCCTACCCTCTCTCATAAATAAATAAATAATAATAAATGAAATAAAGCAAAATGTACACCAATAGCTCTCAACCTAGATGATTTTGCCACCCCACTCCCTAGAGGCAGCGGGTGAGGTCTGGAAGGTGTCTAGCTGGGTAGAGGCCAGGTTCAATGCCACCAAGTATCTGAAAATTCTCAGGGCAGCACTGCTACCTCCACAAACAACGACATGGCCCCAGATGCAGACAGTGCTGAGGTGAGGAACACAGTGTGGGCCAGTGCTAGTGAGGACAGGAACCCCACAGTCTTGACGATGTGTCCAGACCCGGCTCCCTTGCTGCCTGTGACCTTCCTCGTCTAGCCATAGTACTGCATGGGCTTGCCCCGCAAATGCACTGGGGAGGCGGTGTGGTCGTGAGCATCCTTTGGTGCTCAGTTCCACCTGCCAAAACCCAACTGTCTGAGGTTGAAGAAATCAGAGAAAGAAGCATTGATAAGCAAATCCCTGGAGAGTTTTTTTTTTTCTCCCCTGCAGGAAGATCCAGGGACTGGAATCACCGCCCCCCCCCGGGGGGGAGGCTAGAGATCACAGAAGGAGCGCGGTGAAGTTTCCCACTTTAACTGGGAATCAGAAGCGCTCCCACCCCCACCGCGTCTCCAGTAAAAAGCCACACTCACTCAGGTGCTGGGAGCAGGGGCGGGGTGAGGGAGGAGTGCGGGGGGGGGGGAGCCCGAAATGCCTGTGTGTCTTCTCAAAGCCTCCTCTAGCAACAAGCCAAGCCAGCAATCCCCTACCCCAAAGACAAGAGCAGATCCCAGAAGCCACTCAGAGGGACCACCAATCACAGCGAGGACTCTGACAACACAGTGCCAGGACTAAAGATGACAAGGGACATTCTATCCTTGAAAAATGTCTGGAGGTAGCCTGATGGCCAAGCAGCTTTGCACAGAGAAGTCCAAAATGGCCTGTCGCTAAAGAATGAGGAAGGCCATGACATTTTTGCCAAGCTAACATTCTTTACAGATGAACTCTCACAAAAAGGTGCTCTCTACCCCACTCCCATGAAGCCCATGGATGAACACATGGGCTGTGCTCCCCAAGGAAACAGCCGGCTCCCCTCAGCACAGCCTGGAAACTCTCCGTAGGTTCTCAGAAGAGAACACTCCATACATATGAACAAGAAGAAAGTAGCGTGTGCGCAGCAGGTGTCAGAGGCAGCGCTGGATTTGGGGGCAAATCTTTAAACTTGAAAAGCAAGATTCTATGTGTGCAAGGGACCACATGATCCCAAAAGGATGGGGCCATGTTCAGGTCCTGTCTCATTCCTGTGTAACCCTCCAAACCACAGTGCTCTTTTTTCCCTCTGGGGACCTAAAGCTCAGTGGGGTTTCTGCCTTTTGAGAATTCCATCACGCACATGGCATTCTTTTAACCTCCAGAAAGCATTTAATGGGGACATGCTGGCCTACGCCTTCCCTCATCCAGAACCAAACACAACACGAAGCCACTTCGGTGGAGTAAATTTCAGGACTAAATCACATTTGCTGAGCACACACTGTGTGTGAGGAGCCATTGGAAGTGCTTCCTGTGAACCAGCCTTATTTAATCTCAGGAATAATAACCCCATGAACCCATGCCTGCTGACATATCATGGGATGCTAAGGCTCAGAAAAGTGAAGTGACTTGCCCCCGGATAGCCAGCTAAGGACAGGAAAAACGTGAATGTCAATCTGAGCAGCCTGGCTCCAGCCCCACATTCCCAACTACTCTGCTGCCCTTGGTCACTTCCACTGACTGTGGCATCCTGGTTGTTAGCAGAGCCTCATGACCAAGAGGGACATGACATGAAAGGAGGAAAGGGGACTTCCAACAACAAAAGTGACCATAGCATTGATCTGCCACTGCAATCATGCTTGGAATCTGGCTCTCCTCTGTGCATCACAAGTCCTTTCTCCACCTGCCCATGGTGTGGCCCAGAAAGCCTTTCATAAGCACTGCTGTCCTTCTCCTAGGCTCTCACAGAAGAGTCACCTGGCTCGTGGTGGTCCAGGCTCAGGGTCCAATAGCCTCTATGGCAGATTCGGGTGCTGCTGCTACCAGAAAGGTTCCAGAAGCTTCTGGGAGGAACCATGTGCCTACCATGCTAGGTTTCAATGTGGCCAGATACCAGATGACTCATAGGGAAGGGGATGCTCCCTCCTGGGGCTCATTAGCCACTCATCATATTTTGAAAGCAAGCTCCGCCAAGCAAATGGTAAAGAACAGGAATATTTGGACAGGAACAAATAGTTCAGCCCCATCACCCATTAAAGAATATCAAGGTGACAGTTGCATTCAGGGAGCTAGTGTCCTCGTGACCCTCGTCTGTCCTCCAAGTGTATGTCCCTACCCCTGGCCCCATGAAGCTCAGTGAAGTCACACCTCAAGGAGTCCAGGGAGGAAGCTGATAGAGCACCCCTGGAGGCCAGGTGGTCCCCTGAACTTCATCCCACACATGACAGTGACTCACGTCCCCCATACATAACAAACCACCAGGTAGGCACATTCAGCCAGGGAGCAACGCATCACCCCAGAATTGCCAGGGAGGTGAGGAGAACTTTGCCTGGCTGTCCCCCTCTGTGAGGCTTGGGAAAAGGGGACTGATGTGGAAGCCATCTGCCTCCTGTCCACTCTCCCCATGCAACTGGGAAGGGAGGTGACAGCAGCAAAGTGCAAGGCAGGTGACAGGACACATAGCTGCTGTAGTCCTGGGCTGGACACAGGGCAGCAGGGTGTGGAGAAGCTTGGTGCCCTGTGTTTGTCCCTACCCAAAGCCCTTCCCAGGAGACAGTTCGTCACCAGAGAGGTGTTCCAACACCCCTGCCCAGGAGAAGGGTGCTGCTGAGGCCCGGTCAGGGCCACCCCACCTCCTTTTCCTTCTGCCTCCCCCTCCCCAAAGACACCCCTTCACTCTTTTAAGAAAGCCACAGGGGGCCAACCAGGTCTCTCCTCCAGCTACATCACAGCCTTCTCAGCGCCACATAAACAAGGTGTTTGACACCAACCGCCCCAGCTCCAGTTCCCGGAGAGGTACCCACAAGCCTGCACACTGCACCCTGCAGGAGTTGCTATCCAAATTCTCAACTTCACCCTGGAGGTGGTGGAGCATCCCTGGGCCACCCCGGCCCTAGCCCACGTCCCCCACGACGCCCCCTGCTCACTTACACCTCTGCCTTCGCCACCTGGGTGGGCGCCGAGCTCCTCTCCGCCTGGACGCGGTGCGTCTTCTCCGTCCTCCGTCTCTGCGCTTCCCCCTTGCATCCCCAGCCTCAACCTCTTCTGCTCGGGACCAGCATCGTCCTCCCTCCTCAGTCGGCCCTCCCTGCCTCCTCGCAGCTTGCCCGCGTCTTCAGGGCTGCCTGCTGGACTGGCCATGGCTCCAGGGAGGGGGAAGCTCCCTCTGCCTGCACTTGGGGACCCGAGAAAGGAAGCAGGCGCCTCCCGCTGCAAGCGGCCTCGCGGTGGCAGCGGGGCTTCTGCGCGCGGGCTCAGGGTCCACGGGGCTCCGCGCTGGGCAGCTAGGTGGACCGCTACTGGCTCAGGACCGCCCTCTGCTGGCGATCGCGTGCACCGCGAGCACAGGCGAAGCCTGCAAGGGATGCACCCGCTGGACCAGGCCAGTGCCCACTGAGGTAAAGCCCTATCCCCAGTCAGGTTGTACCGGATACCCAAGAAAGGGAGCAGAGAAAGAAAGCCCCCCGAAAGGTTGAAAGGCACAGCTACACGGGGCTTTGGATATATTCCGAATTTGGATTGATTTACACACAGCCTAAAATGAGCTGGCTACAAGTGCTTGGAGAACTCTGGTAGAGCACCCTCTCCAGGAAAATGCACCAGGAGGCGGAGACTCTCAGTAGATAATTCCTGAGCATCATTATGGACCCAGTAAGTGCAGTGGTGAGGGGGGAAATACAATGAACACAGCGGGTCCTGCCACTGCCTCTGGCCAGTTGCAGATCCTACCCCCATGGGAAGGGCCAGGGGGTAAACATTGCCAGTAGAGAAAAATCTGCACAAAAGAACTGGGTGTATAGGATCCAGGGAGGCAGGAGTTTCTCCAGGGACAGACAATGGGAGGGCTACAGAGGGAGGACCATCCCTCTGGAGGAAGTGACAGGAGATGTGTCCATGTACCCGAGGAATTGCTCTTGGCAAGGTATTTTGACAAAGAAAATGGCCCTGGAGCTATGTCAGGGATAGCAAGATGCTTGCTGTCTTGCAGGCCTGGAGCACGGAGGAAGAGGGGAGATGGGGATGGTGGACAGAGTGACCCAGCCACGCAGGGCCAGACTAGACAAAGTGTCCTTCCAGGCCCAGCCAGGACGCCACACAGCAATGCAGACCTATGAAGGGAGAAAACTGGGAAACACTCTGGACTTGATGATTTGGTAACAGAGTGAACCCAAGCAAACCCTTAGCATGGGTGGGACTTTGTTTCAGCTCTGTGATGTACTGAGATGTGGATGGGCTAGGCCCAAGCCCAGAGCAGGCTGAGCAAGCACCCACAGACTTCTGACCCACCTCAGGAGCAAAAGAGGCAGGGGACACCACCAGGATTCCCAGACCCTCTGCCCCAGCCTCATCCTGCACTGGACCCCACTGCCATTGCGTCTGACGTTCTTTTTATAATTGTGTTTGTATATGTTTATATGATGTGTGTATGAAGTGGCTGCGTGTGGAGAGGTGCAGGTATGCATGTGCCACAGCACATGTTTGGAAGTCAAAGAACAGCCTCAAGTGTTGGTCCACACCTTTCACCGTGTCTGAGGCAGGTTCTCTCTTTCACACCACTGCATTCACAAAGTCAGTTTCCCCTGCGGGCACACTGGGCTTGTAAACCTAACTCGTGATCATCTTTATAAGAGCTCTGCGGATCTGAACTCAGGCCGTCCAGCTTGCACAAAAACGTGCTTTACCCGAGCTGGAGAGATTGTTTAGCGGTTAATTCTCTTGCCTGTCAAGCCTAAAAACACCCGTTCGATTCTCCAGGTCCCACGTTTAGCCAGACACGTGACACAAGGGTGCAATGACGCCCACAAGGGAGCGCCCACATCTGAGTCTGGAGTTCATTCACAGCAGCTGAGAGGCTGCTGGGGGCGTTTTCTCTCTCTCTCTCTCTCTCTCTCTCTCTCTCAAAAAAAAAAAAGTGTTTTACCCCTTTTGTGATTTGAATGTAAAACGCCTCCTGTAGCCTCATGTGTTTGAATACTTAATATCCAGTTGGTGGCCCTGTTTGGAAAGGTTGTGGCATGTTTGGGAGATGGAACCTTTCTAGAGAAAGTTGTCACTGTGGGCAGATCTTGGGGTGTTACTGTCCAGCCCCACTTGCTGCACTCAGATTGAGCTTGCTACTTCCTCCATGCTGATGTGAATATGGGATACCCAGATGTCTGCTCATGCCACACGCTCCCTGCTGTGATGAACATTTCCTGATGACTATGAGCTGGAAATAAACCCTTTCCTTCCATAAGCTGCTTCTAGTCAGGTGTTTCATCCCAGCAACAAGAAATAACTGTCACGGGCTGGAGAGATGGCTTAGTGGTTAAGGCGCCTTCCTGCTAAGCCTAAGAATGCTGGTTCCAATCTCCAGCGGTTCCAATCTCCAGGTCCACGTTTAGCCAGATGCCAAGTGATGCAAGGGTGCAATGCTGCACTTGCCCACAAAGGGGCGCACACGTCTGGATTTCATTCACAGCAGCTGAGAAACTGCTGACGCACCCATCTCTATCTGTCTCCCTCTCCCTCTCTGCCTGTCTGTCTCTCTGTGTCTCTCTCCAAAAATAAATAAAATAATTTTTAAAATGTTAAAAAGAAATAACTGTCGCAATGATTGAGCCATCTCCCCAGTCCACCTTGTATCATCCTTTCCCCCACTCCAGCTAAGGTCAGTACTTTACCCTTCCAGCTGTCAGAGGGGGCAGCACATAATAGGTGCCCAGAGTGGGTAAGTGGGTGTGCTCCAACGCATCCTCTCTCCTCAGCATAAACAATCCTAGTAAGTACACATGGGGCTTACGACTCCCTTCCATGACGACTTACATGTTAATGCACTGAAACCTCACATCAGCTCTACGAGTGGGTACCATTACAAACCCCATTGTACACAGAGGGGGACTAAAGACAGCCAGAGATGTGCCCGAGGCACACTGCAGTGGCTGGGACCCCATGATAGCAGCATCCAATAGCCAAAGGTAGATGGACACGATCCCTTCACAAGCTGCAATATCAAAGCCGCAGTCAAAAACCTATGGCAGGTGTGACACATGGACCTGTGATGATGGCACTGGAGCACTGAGCTCCTAGAAGTGAAGCAGATTGGCAGCCGAGTGTGGCCTTCCTTGATCTGTGTAAGCAGAAGGGTTCTGGCTTGAAGGCGAGCAAGGGAGCAGAAGTCTAGGTTGAGTCAGAGAAACAGGGTACTGCAACTCCTCCATCACTTCCCAGACTTGAGGCGGTTTGCCGAGCTAAAACCTTTGACTGAAGGGTAGACCAGATCCCCTCAAGGGACATGCCCCACTACACCAATGGGACACTGCTAGTCTTTCTTCCAGGTGGCCCTAAAGAGATCTGCAGCCTTTGACCATTGGGGCTATACATTGGGCACAGACGCATCAGATGTTTTCTGAGATTACTGGACCTGGGTTCTGAACTGATACTAATCTTAAGGGCCCCAAACATCACTGAGGTGCACCAGTCAGAGCTAGACTTGTGGAGGCCAGGGGACCAATGGATGGACTGTTAATCCAAGTCCAGCTCACAGTGAGTACATGTTGGGATTCCAAGTCAGTGTGTCCCAAACTTTAAACACACTGATGTCCCTGGAGAAAAAAAAATGATCAGGGCTCCAGTCCCTATGTGTCTGGCCTGACCAAGGTCACCGTGTCAAACCCCTCTCTTGCAGAATTTTAAACCAGGCAGGAGGATGAGGAACAATGAAAAGAATAGAAGAAGTGACTAGCCTGGGGATCTCAACTGCATAATATAAATACTGCTTTTGCTCTAGCTGAGTTTGGCCAGTCTCTTCTCAAGATGGTAGAAAGTACCATCTCTTCTTCCTGCTGCCTTGCATCTGGCTTTACATGGGTGCTGGGGGATTGAACTAGGGATGGCAAGTTTTCGAGGAAGTGCCTATAATTACTAAGCCATCTCTCCAGCCCCAGGATTGTTAATTTGATTATCAACTTGATTATACCAAGAACCAAATAAAGAGATATGCCTCTTGGGCAGGTCTGCGAGAGTGTTTCCAGGAAATATTGATGCAGTTAAGAATCTTCCCCCAAAGTGAGCAGACTTCCCCCTTCCAGTAGTAGACTATATATACAGAAGCTGCAGGAGACCACATGGCCTCTTGCCTGGATGCCCTTGCTACTTGCTGGTGTGTGTGTCTACCCTGTCACTTCTATTCTTTGTGCACATTGGAAACCAACTTCTTCAGCTTGCCAACAGACTGAAAACCAGCAGCTCTCCGGGAATCCTCCAGACCTTCTGTGCCAGATTGGGACTGCTGAGGCATCCAGCCTCACAGACTGAGTAGCTACCAGGTTCTCAGCCTCTCCAGCCTACAGACAGCCATTGTTGGACTGCCTAGCGTCTGTCATGTAAGCAGTCTAATAAACCCCTTTGTATTATGCATTCACTGTACCATTGTATTCCTCTAGAGAAGCCTGATTCATACACATACCTAAAGTTGTACCTCCTTAATGCCACAGGCTTTGCTTAATCCGATCAATTTGACAATTCCAGTTAACCATCACAGACAGTGGTCTCCATGACAAGGTCCTATAGGGAAATCTCGCTGCTTTAGAAGTCTCCCACACTTGGTTTTAACTTCTGTGAACCACCACAGCTTCTGGCGCGGCCAAGCCATTAGCTGGACCGTGGTTTTTAGGTGATTGATGGTTATAGCCGCTATTGCCAATTACTTTTAACCTGGATAATTCATGGGAAGTGGGATAATGAAACAGGTAGCCTGACATCAGAAGACAGGGTGTGAGTTTCCCAAGGCATGGGAGTTAGATCCTAAGAGTGTAGCCAAATTTGATGGTGAAGACAGGAAAATGACTAGAATAAAGGGAAACCCTTGACTCAGAGCTAAGAAAGTGATTTCCTGCCCAACGACTAGAAGAGGCAGTGCTTGGGGAAAGTTGTGAGTTCTCTCTCAGTGTAAGAACACAGTTCTCCAAAGGTTAAAGCAAAGATGCATAGCTGCGAAAGTATAGAGAGTAAGTTCTCAGCCCTAAACGGGACATCTATATCACCCTATCTGCGGCTCAGGAAACATCTTAGAAGCCTGGGAGGAAAGAATATAAGAGCTGGTGAATGGAGAGGAGGCTGTGGAACACTGTCTTCTGGACAAAACTTGGCCATTACATTCACAAACTCACAGCAACAGTGAGTTACACCCAT
Source organism: Orientallactaga sibirica (assembly GCA_036365145.1). Classification (NCBI taxonomy): domain Eukaryota; kingdom Metazoa; phylum Chordata; class Mammalia; order Rodentia; family Dipodidae; genus Orientallactaga; species Orientallactaga sibirica. Next base: position 41,127,139 of record JAEOAD010000008.1, on the reverse strand, counting down.
CAACATTCCATCATGAATGGGGGGAGGGGCTCACGAGGTCTTCACCTCTCCTGGAGTTGCTATTGGCAGTTAATGATTGCAGAGGGAGGGAAGTATGTTCTTCATTTGGTATAACCCTGGTAAGTTGCCCATACTCCTGCAAATAACCCTCCAACAACGTTCATTAAACTCAGTGGGTCGGGAAAAAATAAAAACATGAAAGTATGAAGGGGATTAGAAGGGGGTTTAATGGGAGGGGGATACATGAATGTAATAGGAAGTGAATATGATCACAATACATTATATACATATAAAATTATCAAAGATAACAAAATTATCACCATTTCGGGTGTGTGATAAGTAAATAACAGGCAACAAAACAGCTAGTCAACATAATATGAATTCTGAGAGATTAGGAACCATTTAGAGTAAGATTTGCCTCTATGGGTAGGGTCTTTGGACACCCCCAGAGATGACACATCTGGCTCTAAGGACAGCCAATGACAACTCCACTTCCCCACAATGTAGATCCCCAATATCTCATTTCTTCTATCCTCAGCTCTGAAGCCATATGGCAAGCAGGCATCTGCCAGGACCAGAGAACAAACAGATGTCCATGTCTGAACAGCTTCTGCAGCCCTTCTCAGGAGCATCCCAGACGCAGAGATATTTGTCTTGATTGTCTAAGTCTCTCCTCCTCTTGTTCTAAGTGGGCTTGTATATGTGCCCCATTGTTTTCTTCTGTGAGGTGCTGATTGCTGCAAGAGCCTTTTAATACACACAAGAGCTCTGACAACAAAGACGAATCCTTGCCTTCTCCAAGGATGACTGCACCATAAACTGCAGGGCTTAAGAGAAGAGCATTCAAGGCAGCGCCCACACATCCTGGCATGTGAGAGACCGCACTGAAGAGGAGAGAGGCCCCCTGCCCCAACTCCAACCAGTTTGTCAGCCACACATAGATTCACAAAGGATCGTGAGGCAATGCAGGAGTAAAAACAGAGTCCCAAAGCAGGCACACACCTAGGCTCAGGATTTTCCATACAGATCCCCCAACCGCACCCTTTAAGAGCCATGTTATGGTTTATTCAAAATGTAATATGTCCCTCGTTGGCTCACATGTTAGATCACTTAGTCCCCAGCTTGTGCTGTCTTGGGAGGCTGTAAAACATTTATAAGGTGGGATCTAGCTTAAGGAGGTAGATCTTACGGGGGGGTCTTAGTGAGTATGACTGAGCCCTGCATCTTGTCCAGACTCTGCTTCTTGGTCTGTGAAAAATGTGAGGCATTCCAGACACATGTTTCCACCACCATGAACTCTACCCTCTCAAGCCATGAGCCATAATACATCTTCCTTCCCTGAAGCTGCATGATCCAAGTATTTTATCAGAGTGATGAGACAAGTTGACCTTCGACTCAACATGCCACCATTACCAGGGCATGATGTTACAGTTCCAGAGGGCCCATCAGGGTGGGGAAAGCAGGGCAGGAGCAGGAATAGGCACCACCTCATCAAGTCAGCAAGGAGGAAGTACAGAGCAGTGAAAGCACTTTCTCCTTTTTACACAGTCCAGGAATCCAGCCCAGGGGGCAATGCCACCCACAGTTAGGATGGGTCCTCACACCCCAACTAATCCACTCCAGGAAATTTCTCACAGATGTGACCAGAGGTTTTGTTTCCATGGTGATTTCAAATTCTGTCAAGATGATAACCACCGATTAACCATTACAAGAGGGTAAGCATGTGTATAGAAAAGCCACAAAATGAGTCAAACAGTAAGGATTTAATTTTGTTTCCAAAAATGTCTTGTTAGGAAATTTTGATGGGAAATGATTAGCCCAGGGAAAGAGCTGAATAAATTCTTATAAGCTAAAAAAAAAAAAAAAAAAAGATGCGAGTATTTTTGAGTGTTCTTACACATCCCTGCTGGTCTCTGTTGGAACCTCAGAGAATGTTGTTATGGAAGTGGACCAATCCTAGCACTGAGACTTCTCTTCCATGGGTACTGATGGTTCACCAATTCCATCCTGCCTCCAGCTTCTAATCCTCCCTCCTGCTTCAGAATCAGGGAGTTTGTCAGCAACACAAATAGCCCATTGAAGGAGACTGTACACAGAGGTTAGGCTGTTCAGCTAGGGTGGACAGGACATAGAAAAAGCCAAGAGCTCACTGTTGGGGGTCTTATTTTTTTCCATAAAATTTATGTGATCCTTTTATGAAAGGAACATGAATGTGAGTTTGTGTGGGTAATGGGACAAAGCCTAATAGTTCCCTGAATTTCTTTTCTTCTTTGTTTGTTTTTTCTTTAATCACTCCCCAAACCCCACTTGAACCTTTCCACCCCAGAACCTGAATTCTGAATTCTTGACCCATTTAAAATTGTATTTGCATAGTTCCATTTTCCTGAGAGGGAGATACGATCCTGCACTCACATTAACAAAGGGGTCCATGGGCTCCAAGAGACAAGGACCATCAAATCATGGAATTTATTTTAGTGTTTAATATAATTCAATCCTAGAAATGCCTGAGAAGCAAAGGGGAGGGCTGTTGTGGTTGGCATGCTATGCATCTGTGTGTGCTAGCTCCTTTCTTCCCCATACTCATGAGGCACTGTTGCTGCAGCTCCATTTATCAAATAGGCTTGGGAATTACCAAGAAAGCACTTGGTAATTCCCCATGTTGATAAGAACCATTGTAATGTTAGGAAAATAATGAAAGCTGTTGATTTTGAGAGTCCACTATATGTCAGGCACAGTTGCAGCCACTTTGCATGGATTGGCTTATTTAACTTTCCTTATAACCCATTAGGGCAGATGTCATTATCAGCTCATTTTACAGATGAGGAATCTAAAGCTCTGAACAGTTAAACAACCAATCCCAATCCATCCCATCGGTTAGGGACAGAGCATGGATGTGTATGGCAGTTATTGCCTCAATTTTAGGTTTGTAACCTAATAGGGATTGTACCATTCAGAACTTTATGGTGATCACTATAAGATCAGCCTGACTTACCTACTTTGGACCAGTAATGTGTTGTGAAATGCTTCCAGTGTTAACATCTCAAGCATCCGTGCTCTTAGATCTCTCTTCATTAGATGCCCGTCACCACCCAGGAGCTGTCGCATGCACATGACAGAATAAGAGGAAACCTCAGCATAAGAGGAAACCTCAGCAACACCTCAGCAGGTGGTAGAAATTATGTAATGAACTTCCTGGTAAAATGATGGCATAGGGGCCACGCCAAACCATCCTAGGGAGGGACTGAAGCAAAACAACAGCAAAATGCACTCTTCTTCTGAAAAGTGAAGGAGTATAGGTTCTTCTTAGACATAGTGGAGAAGCAGGAGAGGCCACCAGAAAGAAGGAAAATGGCCAGAAGCCCACTGAGGCGCTTGTGGCCCACTGATCCACGTGTGATCCATGCACCACCTGGATCCGCCCACCAGGCCCCAGTGGCAGGCGGCAGCAGCAGAGACCAAACAAGGGGATTTTCCAACCTCATCAGCCTCCTTGCAAAGTCAAGAAATCTGAAGGAAAGACAGCTGAGATCAGCTAAGGAGCTACTGAAAGGGATACAGTTGCTTGAGCAACTCCAGGTTTCCTACATTCTCCCATCCCCCAACCATCAGAACTTGAACCTCAGAACCTCCAGCATTCAGCCCCCAGTGGCAGCACATCCAGCACAGCTGATCAGAACTCCAGCTCCACAGCACAACACGGAGGGATCAAGGTGGGCACTCAGCATTGGAGAGATTGGAAGCCACCCCAAAAAGTAATGAGGCCGACTGGCCAAAAAAAAAAAAGTATACAGGCCGGCATTAGAAGTGCTAATCTCTCTTTCCATGTCAGGACAGGTTATGGGTTACATGGCAGAAAGATTGTAAGAGCCAAAGGAAGGGTATGACTCCTTACAATGCAACTGTCCAGACAAAAATTGGCCTCGATATCCATGACTCTGCAGTGCCTATCAATACCTTCACAAGTCCCTCCTAATTGGAGAAAAAGATGATGACATCAAAATAAAAGAGAGACTAATGGAGAGAGGGAAGGGTTAAGATGGAAAGTGGAGTTGTGAAGGTGGGAGTAGGGAGGGAAATATCATAGTTTATTGTAAGTATAGAAATTGTCAATAAAAAAATAAAATTTTTAAAAAAAGAAATTATTTAATGGAGGTATGTCTGGCTCCTGGCAATATCCTAGATTCCTGCACGGAAATCCCTGCTCTGAGTGTAAGACACAGAAGACATTCAGTGAGGCCCTAGTCACCTCCAAAGAATACATATATCATAGCACCAAGGAAGCATCCATGGGTTTGTGGTATACTTGATTATTATTAACACAGAGTAGATTGTTTCCCATCCCCTGGGCCTGAGCAAGAAGCCAAAGCCTCCTAAGACAGAAATGTATTTCATTTTCTTCCCATGAGTGAATAGCCCCCAACACTATGAACCAATGACCTCCAACGCCATGGTCCACTGACCTCATCACCTTGGTCCACCAAGCCTCACCTCAGCACCCTCGGCACCACAATCCAACAACTCCAGCACCATGGTACCATTACCCAGCAACCCCAGCACCTTGATCCACCAAGCTCCTTCCTTCCGTCCTTTGTTCGTTCATTCTTTCTCCCTCTCTCTCTCTCTCTCCCCCTCTCTCCTTTTCTTCTCTTCCTAACTACTTGCTCTCTTCTTGCTAAGATTGCTCCTACCTTCAGCATGACCCCACATGTACTTCTGCACCCTAGGTCTTGCCTCCAGTCCCCTTCCTCTAGCAGGCATTTCCTCAGCACCATGGCCAGAACAAACATCCCTTTTCCCAGGCCCTGGAGGACAGTACACCTCTGACCCAACCCTCTCTTTACCTTTCTTTCTCTCCCTCTGTTCCCCCCTCTCTCCTTCTCTACCCAACCTCACTTACAGCGGTATATCACACTTGGGCCCAAGGAGGTCTCTGAGACTCAGGGATCCGTGCATCTGAAGGAGAAAGCACAGCTTGTGTAGGTCCCAGACACTCTGGCAGTGACATATGATTGACATGGCACTGAACCCCAGAGAAGGGACAAAGAGGAAAGGAGGTTAAATAGTAAAGTTTCACGAGGTACTAACTTTCAACATCTGATGACTTTTCTCATCACTATGACAAAATACATGGAGAGAAGCAGCTTAACGGAAGACGGGTTTGTGTTGAGGGTACAGTCCATTGTGGCAAGGAAGGCATGGTGGCTGGAGTGCTAGATGGCTGGTCACATTGCACAGTCAGGAAACAGAAAGCTATGCATGCTGGTGCTCAGCTGTTTCTCTCCCTTTCATTCAGTCCAGGACCCAGCCCATGGAATTGTGCCACGCACATTCAGGGTGGGTCTTTCCTCCTCGGCTAAACCTCTCTGGAAATTCCCTTTCAGACATGCTCGGAGGTCTGTTTCCATGAAGAATCTTGGTCACGCTGACAATGGAGATGAACCATCCACCATTCCAGGCCAGATTAGGGCAATTCCAGAGAGTGAATGGGCTAGGAGGCCAGACACAGCTTCTTTCTCCTCACCTATATTTCAGTCCTCTGACTTTTTTCTTGAAATCACTTGTGTGAGCATCTAGGCTGGGTACAAACATGTTTAGGGGATGAAAAACAAGGGCCGGAGGGAAGGGGAGTGATTATGGAGACCCTGCAGGAGGGGAGCAGGCTGAAAGCAAGGAACTGCAGATGTGCACCTTAGGATGGATTCTTTCTATTCGGCTGTGCAAAGAATTAAAGATCTAACACTGCTTAACAAAGTCAGACACTGCAAATTGCCTTATATGCCCAATGCCATCTAATCATGACAACTCCGTGAAGTTGGCACAATTCCTGTAATATGCATGGGAACATGGAGACCCAGAAAGGTTGAACGACTTGATTGGAGTCACAAAGCTAGGAAGCATTATAGGGACAGTGTGAGGACTATTTAAAAAAAAAAAAAAAAAGGCAGAAGCCACGTGGTTTAGAGGGTAGAAGTGAGTCTTGAGGGTAGGAATTAGTAAGCTTGGAGATGATTTTTTCCTAACGTCTGATCCTATCCAACAGTCTTTATAAAGTCTTCTTTATAAAGCAATACTGGTAAGGTTTTCTGTCTGTTTGGGTTTGGGTTTTGAGTCTCTGAAATCCAGACAGATCTGGAACTCATTACACAGACTAGGCTGACCTTGAGCCTCAGGCATCCTACCTGCCTTAGCCTTCTGAGTTCCGGGTGACAGGTGTGAGCCACCACATCTGGCAACAGTGAATTATTTTCCATGTACATGAAGCACCATTAGAGAGAAAAACTCAAAGCCCTTCTCTACCTGGGAAGCTAAAGAAACAAGGGCACTGCAAGCCATTTGGAAGCCATGGCTGAATCCAGTGCCCCAGGGAAACCTTCATTGAGCCTGCCTGAGCCCACGCTGTCAGCTGGAAACCAGCCTTACCCTCTACCCCAGGGGTTACTCCATCAGCACATGGTAGTGGATTTCCTGAGGAAGAATACAAGGCAAGAATGTCACAAAAAAAGATTTCAAGGATTAGCAGGGATGATTTGTAATCAACTTGCCTTGGTTCAAACCCTATCTACTCCACTTTCTGGGTGACTTTGATCAAGTGATTTAAATCTGCTTAATGGGAAATGGTTGGAAACACCAAATAGAATCGCCCAGACGCGTGCACCCCCTTGTGGGCATGAGCGACATTACACGCTTGCATCAGTTTTGGATCTGGTTAAATGTGGAACCTGGAGATTTGAATAAGCATTCTTAGGCTTTGCAGGCAGGCATCTTAACTACTAAGCCATCTCTCTGCCCAAGAATAACTTTTAACAAAGCATCTCATCCTAGCTTATTGTGCCATTCTAGATTGACAAGGGGCTGGTTCTGATAACAGGAAACTAAAGTTGTGCATAGGAAATCACAACACAGGTTACAGAATAACATGTTTGAAACATATACGTAGTCAGTGTGATGTGTACTGTTTATCTTCAACATGAGTTCAGAATCCCCCAAGTATCTGGAAAGACACACCTTGGAGTGTGTTCATCTGGGAATTCCCACAGACTCAGTGCCGAGGAAAGATGGATCTTTAATGCAGTAGGCATCGCCATGAGATGGGGGACGGAAGAGAATAAAATGGGGAACAGGAGAAAGCCGGACAGAGTTAGTAATCCCATTTCTATTTCTGGTCCACTATGATGTGAAATGCTCCACAACATGACAGAGTGAATCCCTTGAAAGCATGAGCAAAATAAGTGTTCCTCCCCTTTGGATTGCCTATATCGGCCATTTTGGTATCAGCAGTAAAAAGTAACTGTTACAGTCAGTCATGAACAAAATTTTTTCTCAGAAACAATGGAGAAAATTTTTAAGAAGGTTTCATTGGGTCAAGAAAGTTCCAGGGAATTGTGAGAAGCCCCATGGAAAGCAGGTAGGAACCCAGAGGCCAGTGGTGGGAGTAAAGCGTGTTCTAAACTGAGAAAAGGGGTAAGCCAGCCATCAAGGCACAAAGACAATCACTTGAACAGCTGCAACTTCAAGGCAATAGTAGGGGATAAGGCAAAAAAGGTGGCCTTGAACCTGCTTGAGGATGTTTAGAAATGGAAAATACAAGAAATGAGGACTATTTAATGTTTCTAAACAATGCACATGAAAAATCAAGCCCATGTTATGTGAAGAGAAGAAAGACGAGGTGGAGGGGTGCTATTTTCTACACAATGGCCAGGGGAAGGCTGTCAGTAACCATTAGGTTCAGCTGGGACCAGTGCCAGACCACTTAGCATCAGGAGGGAGCTTGTGGTTGCCAAGGACAACTGTTCTGATGTCATAATTTCAGTCCAAAAGTGCTTGGTCTTTGCAATGTGTGGTCAGTGTGTCTGTAAGAACACAAGTCCTTACCCCTGCCATGCTAATACTTCCTAGGACAATGCAGCCACATCCTTCCTCCCCCTGACAGTTGATCTTTCTCCCGATGTGCAATGTGTGGATCAACAGATGCTGTTTGCTGACATGCCAGGGAACAGGAAAGAGTTCTCTGATCAAGGAAATGGGATCATTTGGGGTCAGTCCATAAAGCCATGGTCATGACCATGTGATATCCATGGTGACTGGGGTGTGGTCACCCCTTTCCACATGTCCTGGGCCTGTAAGCAACCAGGAGACAGGGATCCTAGCAGATTCGTGTGTAAACTTTATTTTGTACTGCCATTCTGCCTGGTGTTCAAGGGTTGTCTTCACAAATTAATCTAATTCAGTGACCATACACCACAGAAATGTATTCTCTGATGCTTCTAGGGGCCATTAGTATACAATCAATGTCACTGAGCCAAGATCAAGATTCCTCGGGGTTCTGTGGGGTCCCAAGGAAGATTATTTCTGCTTCTGGTGACTTGACCTCCCATGACTCAGGGCAATCATTCAGTTTCTGTTTCTGTCTTCTTACGTTCTTTATTTCTGGTGTCTGGGAGTCTCTGTCCTCTTATTCTTTGCCACAAGTCATTCGTCTTAACACACCCTGCCCCCATGCAGCATTGCTTCTCAAAACCCTGAACTATCTACACCTACAAAAGACCTTATCTCCAGATCTGGTCACTTTCTGAGGCTCTGGGTAGACATACATTTTGGGGATACTTTTCAATCTGTATGTTGTCTTGATAACCCAGAGTCCGTTTGGAGGTACAGAGGGAAGGGTATGATGGGGGAATTCAGAGAGGATCCAGGAGGAGGTACTGATATTCTAAATCAGGTGAGAGACAGAGGAAGGAAAACACAAGACTAGAGGTTCTCGAAGCAACACGGAGATTTGGAGAACAGCTCAGTGGTAAGCACACTTGACTAGTATGGACAAGGCCTTGGGGTCAATCCCCAGCACCACTAAAGAGTATCCTTGAGGGGTGGCACATTCACCATGTGGCCCTAAGCTTCCATGCTTGAGTGACCAGGGACATAAGGAAACCAATGACATTGCAAGGTGGTCTGAACCCATTGGAGCTATTTCACAACATTGCAAGTTGTAGGGCACTACTGGCAATAACAACTACCTTGGTCTATAGTCATTCAAATGAATATGGCCAGAAGAAAGGAACCCCTGTCCACACCCAGTGACAAGGCCAGCTTTGGACCCTGTGAACACACACACACCACCCTTCCTTTACTGCTTATAGATTACTGCCTTGCTGCAGCTGCCTACATTTAACAAACATCATTTCACTTACACTTATTTGTTAAAACATGTAAAAAAAAAATCACCACACACAGAATGGTTGAAGTCAACACAAATTTATTTTCTCAAGGTTCTGGGGGAAGGAGGGGAAGGGGAGACTGCGGGAGGAGGAGGGAGGGATGCTTGAAGTAAAGGTATCATATGAAGACTTCTCAGGAGGGTCTTGTATTCCCGTTCCTGCCCGGACCGCAGGGTCCACACACTCACTTGTAGACTGATGCTAGTTTGCTTCATCATCTTCACAGCTGTGCTTTGGGAATCTCACTAGGGTCACCCACTTCTTTAATGACTGAGAGTTCTGGGATGGCCCGAGGCAGCAGCAGAGTCTAATTCGCTGCCACACCTTCCAGCGCCTGGTTAGAAGCCGAGGCTGTGGGCTGGCTTCTCTTCTGTACTGTGGGTGCTTGAGGTCTCTTCCGTGTGTGCGCTCCAGACTGCTTTCTTGGCCGTGGGTTCCCTGGCTAGAGGCTACTGCAGCTTTCTCTTCTGGGATCCAAGGGCATGGAATGTTCTCGGGCAACTCCAGATGGTGGCAGGGACAGAGGGTGCCTGGAGCAGTCACTGGCCAAAAATATTTGAGGCCTGGGGTGACAGTGGGCATCGTCTGCAGGAAGGACAGGGGTATATTAGACACAGTGGCACTTCTGAAGCCTTGTGCTCTGCCTGGTGGCCGTCCTCATGCTACTCCTGCACTTTTAAGAGTGAACAAAAGGTCCAAATTACAGGCATCATTTGTCTCCTCTTTTGGTAGAGAGGGAAGGCAGAAGTATCGGTGGAGGGCAGGAGTCGGTCAGGGGAAGCGTATGTCCCAGGCCACGCTGGTTTTTCTTGGGCTTTCCCCTCATTACTCCTGCATGCCTGGTATTGGAGCAGGCAGTAAGTTCCCATTAACTGGTCAAATTTATATTACAAAAATAGACTGGTATGTGTCATATGGATTACATCCCATGTCCCTCATCACAGCCAGGATGGCAGCATGTAGCCTTCTGGGGAACATCTGCTTGAGAAGACTTGAACACCCTTCACTTCGCTGGAGCCAGAAGCAAGTCATAAGTTGCTTCACTGGGAACCACAGATCAGGGTCAACAATTATTAATAGGCTTATTGGTTCAGTTAATTCTTCTGATAAGTGATCAGGTACATTATATTCCCCTGCTGCAATCTTTTGTTTCAATTCTTTTTTTCTTTTTTAATTAATTAATTTATTCGTTTTTTATTATTTATTTTTTATTGACAACTTCTTTAATTGTAGACAATATCCCATGGTACTTCTCTCCCTCCCCCCATTTTCCCCTTTGAAACTCCACTCTCCATTATATCCCCTTCCCCTCTCAATCAGTCTCTTTTATTTTGATGTCATCATCTTTTTCCCCTATTAGGATGGTCTTGTGTAGGTAGTGTCAGGCACTGTGAGGTCATGGATATCCAGGCCATTTTGTATCTGGAGGAGCTCATTGTAAAGAGTCCTACCCTTCCTTTGGCTCTTACATTCTTTCTGCCAACTCTTCCGCAATGGACCCTGAGCCTTGGAAAGTGTGTTAGAGATGTTTCAGTGCTGAGCACTCCTCTGTCCCTTCTTCTCAGCACCATGGTGCCTTCTGAGTCATCCCAAGGTCACCACCATCTAAAAAGAGAAGCTTCTCTAATCTAAAGTGAGAGTAGCATTAATATATGGGTGTGGACATTAAGAGAAGTGCTTACTGAGCAGTTTGGTGAGCATAATATATACATTTAGCCAGGCACCAGCAGACGTTACACCTTTAGTGCTCATGACTACCCCTGTTGTTTTCAGTATCAGGGATGTATTCCCTCCCATGGAGCTGGCCTCCAGTCCAATTAGAGAGCAGTTGGTTTCCCCCATAACAGACATGCCACTATTGCACCTGCTGGCTCATTTGGTTTTATTTCAATGCTTACAGTGTGGTATATTCAAATGGGACAGTGCTGGTGACACTATGGTATAACAGGACACCCAAGGACCACACATCCTTTTCTGTAGCATCCCATGGTTGGTGCTTGTAAACTTTCTGGTGAAAGTTATGTGAAACCACCACAGAGCTTGGTAAACTTCCCCCTGGCCTGAATTTAGTGCTCAGACCAAAGTCAATGACAACAACCTTGCCTGTAGAATACACTCTGATGTTGTCTGGCTTGATATCTTGGTGTGCTATCCCTCAGTCATGGAAGTAGTGTATAGCATCCAGGATTTGTCAGAATATTCTGCATGCCTCGACCTCCTTCAGGTAGCCCCCCTTGCAGATATCCCATAGAGTGGTGTCTGGCACAGTTCCAGAACCAGGCAAATCTTCTCTTTCATTTCAATTATCTGGAACAGGGGGATGACATTCAGGTGATTGGTGATCTTCAAAATGTCTACCTCCACCCTAATTTAAAACAATTTCCTATCCGCCTTTTCCAATATTTTGATGGCAACCAAAACACCAGTAAGTCAGTGTCCAGCCAACATGATTTGGAACAGCCCCAGTGGCCTAAAAGACTGAGACCACGGGGTCTCATCAGTTATGAGACATGAGCAAGGGTACCAAATAAAAAGATAAAGTAAAATATAAATGAAATATATCATTAATAAAAGTAAAACAAAAAATCAAAACTAAAAACAAGACCAAAAAAAAAAAAAAAAAAAGCAAATTCCTACACCAAAGACTACCCAAAGGAAAAGAAAAACCATGGAAGCCCTAGTGCTATAGAAGATAGAAAGACTGTAAGAGCCTTGGGGTGGGAAGGAGTATCCTGAGGCATTGTCCTCCATTCCCAAGACTGACTGGCACACTCATGACCCCACAGTGAATACCAGTAACACCACTGAAGAGGTCCCCCAGTGGAATGGGGGTAAGGAAGAGAAGATATAAGAGGATAACCTAATGGGAATATGACCAGATACAGTATGTTCATAAAGTCCACAAATAATATAAATAAAATGAAAATTTGCAAAATAAAGAAATAAAAAACTGGTGCCTTGGGGTCTCAGGAACTCTTAGCCAGGAAAGGAATAGTCTGGGACTATGGCATTCTGTCCTTATTCCTGTTCTGCCCAGGGGTGAAGAAATGAGTCCACCCTCAGATGCAAGAAGGACCACAAGAGAGCCCAAGAATCTAAGGCAGAGAAAAATGACCTGAGAATCCCAGGGAAGAGGAGACCCTAAGACAAACAGACCACCTGTGAAGAAGAGGTGTTATGGCAGCCATTTTAAAGGGAGCTTGCAGCCTGGGAACAAGGAACAGTGGCATTAGCCAAGCCATGAGTTCAGTCCCCAGTGCCACAATAAAATAAAAGAGAGAGCATGCCATCTGATGTATGGCAAATTCCTCTGCATTGAAAGCAGTAAACAACTATTGCCACATTGTCAAAAGCAGCTGGTACAACTCACGAAAGACTAGTGAGATTGGGTCTGTTGACATTCCTCTATAGAAGGAAGGGCATGTGGAAGACATCAGAGCTCCATCTGAGATCTCTGGCATCTCTTGAGATGTCACGATGCACAGGACCTGTGGGCCTCAGGGGAGATGGAGTATATAGATGGCAAAAGATCAAGGAACAATGAGCTGTACCCAAACAACTATGGGGAGGTTGTCTGGTTTTAGTACTGCTTTGGGGACTCCATGTTCCTGTAAGTAACTGCTCACCTTGCACTGTAAGTAACCCCTTTAAACTCATTGGCTCACTAAAACTGGTTTTGATACAACTGTACTTTCGTCTGTCATCTGTATCTTATCTGGGTGACTAGATGCGTGTTTGCTTCTCCAGGGAAAAAAGTTTCATGCAACATTGCCTCAGGCTTGCAAGTGCAGATGCACCAGCTGTGGCTTCCAGAAACTGCTTCTCTGCTGTACCATTCTTTAGTCACAGTGCTGGGACCCATCTGACTGCCCACAAGACCATGGGCTCACCACAAGGAATAATAGCTCACATGTTTGGAGCTCCTCCTAGGTGTCAAAACTATGTTGAGAGCGCAATGAGTTCTTCAAGCCTCATATCACTGAATTCTTGTCATAACACTAAAAGGTGTGGATTCTCTTCCTACACTGAGGATGAAAGCAAGAAGCTGATAGAAAGTAAGGCCCCGTTGCTAAAGACACCACAGGCTGTGGTCAAAGGACATTGAGAGGCCATGCTCGAACTGAAAGGGAAGCTGCTGTCCTCCTGGCTCGCCTTCATAGTGCCGGAAACTGCTATGGAAGCTTCTGGGGGATACTGGAAACCAATAGCATGAATAAGCAGGAGATCCTGAAAGCTATGAAATCCAGGCAAGGAGTACACACCTGGGCAATAGTGGCACACAGCCTATGCTGATAACCACCTGTTCCCAGACTGGACATGGGACCCCGTCAGTGGGAGAGAACTCATACCTGGTACTGGGAACCAAGTCAAAACCCCATGGATAGGAAGCTCATGGACTCCAGAGAGAACCTCCAGCGTTCTTTGGCTAAGAAGAGTGAGCATACACATCAAAAAGTCTCTCAAGGGCTGGAGAGATGGCTTAGCAGTTAAGGCGCCCGTCTGCTAAACCTAAGAACCCGGTTCCAATCTCCAGGTCCCATGTTTAGCCAGATGCAAAGTGACACAAGGGCACAATGCCGCACTTGCCCACAAGGGGGCGCACACATCTGGATTTTGTTCACAGCAGCTGAAAGACTGCTGGCGCACCCATCTCTATCTGTCTCCCTCTCCCTCTGTCTGTCTCTCTCTGTGTCTCTCTCCAAAAATAAATAAAATAATTTTTTAAAAGTCTCTCAAATAATGATGCTTGTCCCCTGTTATCCAAGCTGCTCTCACTTTTGGTTAGAGACTCTGTTTTATTTTGCAGATGGCATATAAGAGTGGGGAGATCCAGTATCCATCAACATGACAGGAAAAGATAGCTGACTGCTTATCACAAGATGTATCACCTCTGTGCACTGCCGGGACCCAGGAGACACTGCAGAGGAAGTGACAACATGAGCACTTCTCTCACTGCTAGCCTGAAAACTAGCACCAGGGAGATGGCAACAGACCCTGTGATCATTCAAAACTCAACAAAGTAGAAATCCAGAGGCTACCAAGAACTCAACACTAAATCAGACTTCTAACATGCCCACCAAGGCTAAGAGAACATTGCAGAAGGGGCAGGAAGATTGTAAGAGCTACAGGGTGGGTAGGAATATCCCAAGACATGCCCCTCCCACAACAGAAACTGTCTGAGGCCTTCAGGACCCCACAGTGAATATCAATAACGCCACTGAGGTGGGCCTACAGTGAAATGGGGGTGGGGAAGAAGAGATATAAGAGTATAACCTTTTTTTGCACATTTTTATGAGAGTGAGTGAGAATTGGTACACCAGGGTCTCCAGTCACTACAAATGAACGCCAGATGTGTGTGCCACCTTGTGCAACCTTATGTGCTTGCATCACTTGTGTGTCTGGCTTAGGATCTGGAGAGTTGAACATGGTTCCTCGGGCTTCACAGGCAAGCACCTTAACCACTGAGCCATCTCTCCAGCCTGAGTATAACCCTTTTAAAAGTAAGTATTTAAAAAAAAAAAGAAGAAGAAGCTGAGACATTCAATCGCCTTCTCCAAGTCAAGGGCACAGCCAGGATTCCAAACAAGTTCCTGTGACTCCACAATGCTGGGATGATTGCCTGACCAAGGTCTAACTTCCTATAACACAGTAGACTCTTTCACCTAAGCCCACACCTTTAGCTATGGATGGAAACTCACCTCTGAATCTCAGGTAACCAATATTGGGCCAGAGATCCATACTGTTGGAGTAGGCATGTTGCTCAGTGGTGGAGTGCTTGCTTAACATGCATAAGGCCCTGGTTCCATTTCAGCATAACCTTCCTCCCCACCCTTCAAAGTTAGCACTGTTTCAAATTGTGGCAGCTGGTCCCATAACCATGACCACAAAACTGCAGAAAGGCCACCAATCCAAACCTTGTCCACATTCTCCACACACACACTCCTGTACAAATGATTATGTAATTTTGGTGCTTGCTGCCCTTCTGAATGCTAATCCAGTTCTCCTAACCTCACTGTGGCCCAGCCTCCTGACTGCCCCCATCAGCCCATCCTACAAGGCTCTAATACTTCATATCCAAACCTACTCCCATACTGACAAAAGGTCACAGTTGCCAATATCAAGATCAAAGCCAAGGTCTGTATGCTGGACACAAAGGAGAGCTGACTTTAGTTTCACTCTAATAAAATGAAAATATAAAGCAGAAGAAAAATGAGGAAGGCCAGCTCTGAGGCTGCACCATATCCCATAAATGACAAATGCTCTGTGTTCATGTCAGGAAGCCAAGGCTGTAAAAGCCACAAGTGAATTAGGATGGAGTCCAGGGGTGACATCATGTGAGAACATCTTCTTGAACCATCACTATCTGAGAACAAGGTTGGTGCTGGTCAGCCAGAGGCCTCAGCCACCCCGCCCCTGAAGGGCCTCCCAAAGTAGAGAACAATGCAGACATGAATTCTAAAATCACAGCTTCTCTTAAGGTGGCCAGAGTAGTCAGGGGCACAATTACCCACTCAGCCTCCATGAAAACAATTCCAAGAAGGGCATGAGAGTGGGCACCTCCCCACCACAAGATCATGCCCCCATGAGTATGGTGATCCATCCTTAACACCCTTGTCTTCTCAGGGAGCAATCCCATAGACCACCCCCTACTTCCAGCTCTTCTTCAAATACCCAAGGAGCCAAAGAGCCTCGATCCATCCTGAAGAGGCAGGAAGCCCCTTAAGACCTCACTTCAACCAATCAGATATTATCAGGACTGTAGCCCTGAAAGAGACTGCAAAGGGGTTGGGAAGAGGACTCAGTGGGTAAAGAGCTTGCCTTGCAAGCATGAGGGTCCAAGTATAGATTCCCAGAGTCCATGTAAATGCCAGGCATGGCAACATGCCCCTGAATCCCAGTGCTAGGGAAGGGGAGACGGGACTTCTGGGAAAAGCTGGCTAAGTAGTCTAGGCAAATTGGTGAGCTCTGGCGAGAGACCCTGTTTCAACAAATAAGGTAGAAAGAGTTTGAAAAAGGCATTCCAGAGCTGGAGAGATGGCTTAGCCATTAAGGTGCCTGCCTGCCAAGCCCAAGAATGCCCATTGGATCTCCAAGTCCCACATTTAGCCAGATGCATGTGACACAAGCACGCAATGCCATTCTTGCCCACAAGGGGACACATGCATCCGAAGTTCCTTCACAGTGTCTGAAGGTTGCTAGCATGCCCATTCTCTCTCTGTCTCTGTCTCTCGAATAATAAATTTTTTAAAAAAGATAAAGACATTCCACGGCAACCTCTTGCCTACACACACATATGCACATGCACTTGCACACACACACACACACACACATGCTGCACACAGACACACCATGCACACAACACACACACATACACATGCAAAAAAAAGAATCAGAAAAAAGAAAGCTTCAGGGCTGGAGAGATGGCTTAGTGATTAAGGCTCTTGCCTTTGAAGCCTAAGGACCCAGGTTCAACTT
The DNA here is from genome assembly GCA_036365145.1 of Orientallactaga sibirica. Taxonomy (NCBI): domain Eukaryota; kingdom Metazoa; phylum Chordata; class Mammalia; order Rodentia; family Dipodidae; genus Orientallactaga; species Orientallactaga sibirica. The sequence goes on along the minus strand of JAEOAD010000008.1, from coordinate 41,110,448 downwards.
TCCAGAATGCACCTAAACCAGATGCATATGGTGGTGCATGTGTCTGGAGTTTGTTTGCAATGGATGGATAGCCTGGCATGTTCTTTCTCTCTCTCTCTCATCATAAATAAATGAATAAATAAATAGATAGATAAAAGTATTTAATAAAAAGAAAGATGGGGTGAGTTCTCTGCTCTTGGGGAGCTCTTGTTGGATGGCTCTTCCTCCCACATTCCTGCCACTGCCCAGACCTGGTCCTGCAGTTGCTGGCAGGTTCTGTGAGCTCCCTCTATGCTAACTTAAGCAGAGGCCGCTGCTGCTTCTTACAGCTACAAAACCCTGTCTTTCCACTGTGGGAACTGGTACAATTCTATTTAAGGGAACCAGAACTCATCTATTTTAATTTTTGTAATTTTTTAAATTTATTTTTGAGGAGAGAGAGAATGAGCATGGGCATCCCAGGGCCTCTTAACCACTACAAACAAACTTCAGACACATGCACCACTTTGTGCATCTGGCTTTAAATGGGTACTGGGGAATCAAACCTAGGCTGACAGGCTTTACAAGCAAGCACTTTTAACTGCTGAGCCATCTCTCCAGTCCCAGAACCTGTTTAGATGCCTGCCAGGAAGAAGTACCCAAAAGGCTGGAGAGTTGGTTTAGCAGTTAAAGCATTTGCCTGCAAAGCCAAAGGATCTAGATTCAACTCCCCAGTGCCCATGTAAGCCAGATGCGCTGAGGGGCACATGCATCTAGAGTTCATTTGCAGTGGCTGGAGACCCTGATGTGCCCATTCTCTACCTGCCTCTTTCTCTCTCCTTCTCTCTCTGTCTCTGTCTCTCAAATAAAAAAAAAAAAAGCCTAGAGAGACTTGAGAAAGGTAGAAAATTGCTGTGCATTGAGGGAAGCCCAGGTGTGAGATGCAAGGTGCCTATCTCATACCTGAGGCCCTTTGCAAATGCTTTACCCTGGCCCTTCCATCAGATCTGGACATTAATGCCACTTCCTCAGGAAAATTAACATAGTAACTCATCATAAGTTGGATTATAGTCATCCAAGAGCCCCATAAGAGAGAGGGACCAGGACAGTTCAGCTTACCACTCTCTCCCTGGTGTCTACCACAGCTGGCATATAATTGGCCTTCCACGCAATGCTATAAAAATTCACAATGGTAAAACAGAATCATCTGTCCACATGATGAACATTCTCATGGCACGCAGGAGGTTCATGCTACCATTACCACCCATGGTTAGCAGACAGGACCTGAGAAACAAAGGGTTTAAGGAATTTGTCGTAAATCACCTACAAGATGCAAAGTGATTTATGCCAGCAATCAGCTGGCTGTGTCCTTTCACTCTACCCAAACAAGAGACAATTCATGTACTGGTATGTGGCAGCGTTTGCAATTCTCTGCATTTGACAGAAGTGAACGCAGTAGCTAGGGTAGTGCCCCCTAGCGTCCCACGTCTCAGGTAGCAGGACTCAGCTCTACAAATGGATATCAGGGCCCTTGGCTCTGAAGTGGTACAGCTCTTGTGTAGGGCCAAGAAGCCGAGATTCCCCTGGCCTTCCAGCTTCTGAGTAGGCCCAGATAATGGGATTCCTCAAGGCTGAGTGGCAGCATGACAGAGACCCTTGACCTGCAGAGTCAGCAGGACTGACAACCAAGGACTGAGGTTCCCTTCTCTGGCTCTTTATAGACTTTTGTCCTGCTTTGGGCTCCACTCTCTGCCCTTGCTTGCCTTCTATTTCCATTGCCTCTTCCAGCCCTGGCTACTCCCTTGAACTGGTACCTGGCTCAGGGATGTAGCCTCGGCTAGTTGTCACCATCTACACCACTTTATGGTCACTGCTGCTTCCTCACCACTCGTGGGTCCTGTGGCTTCACCTCTTGAACTGTCCACAAGCAGCTTGGATGCTTGCTACTCTCCTTCCCACTCTGCTTCAAGGGGAGAGACATTATTGCACTCCACCACTACTTGGATAATTTTTGGACAATCCCTCTCTATGTATATACAATGTAACCTGATCATAATCCCCTCCCACCACCCTTCTTGCACTCCCATCCCCTTCCACTGAACACCCTCTTGCTCCAACTAGTCCTTCTTCTATTTTGATGTCATTTTTTTTCCTTCCTCTGTCATCCATGACCACATGTGGATGGGCCCAATATCATGCAGATTGTGTGCAGGTAGCAGCAACTGCTATGAGGTCTGAATACAACAGTCACTTTATGTCTGGAAGATAGTGTTCCAAAGCACTCCTGCTGTCCTTTGGCTTCTACATCATTTCCACGATTTCTTCTGCGATATTCTCTGAACCTTGGAGCGTGTGAGAGAGATGTTTCATTGCCTGCTGAACACTCAGCCAACATGTCTTCTAAGCACTTTGATGGTAATCCACCTCTTGATGGAGGTTGAGAAGCTTTTAGAAGAATTCATGGGATTGAAGAGATTGGAGCCATCTGCCAAAACAAGTTGTATTTTGCCCAACTTCACCTCCGTGTGTATGTGTGTGTGTGTGTGTGTGTGTGTGTGTGTGTGTGCTCATATGTGTGTAGATGTATGTGCCTCATGTGAACATGTGCAGAGACCCTAGGATATCGGGTGCCCTCCGTCACTCTTCCGCCTTATTTCCCTGAAACAGAATCTCTCAATGAACCTGGAGCTGCCAATGTTCAGTTATAGTGGCTGACCTGTGAGCCCTTGTGTGGCAACTGTCTCCCCATGTCCTCAGCACTGAGCTTACAGGCATGCATGACCATGCTTGTCCATCTTTCTTTATGAGAGAGATAGAGAGACAGAGAGACAGAGAGAGAATTGGCCCACCAAGACCTCTAGCCACTGCAATCAAACTCCAGACATGTGCGCCACCTTGTGTGCATGTGTGACCTTGTGTGCATGCATCATCTTGTGCATCTGGTTCAAGTGGTTCTGAGGAATCAAACCTAGGTCCTTAGGTTTCACAGGCAAGCACTTTAACTGCTAAGCCATTGCTCCAGTCCTGTCTGTCTTTATGTGAGTGCTGGGGATGGAACTGAGATCCTCGTGCTTACGCAGCAAGTACTCTTACCCACTGAGTCATCCCCACAGCCCCAACAAGCACGACTGTTCATGAGTCACCCTACAGGCCCCAATGAGAGTTTAGAAAGAAAAGCACTGCAGTCTAAAAAGAGAAGCTAGGAAACGTCAAAGGCAGGCCTGGGGAGGGCAGAAAGCTAGGGTGACTCCCCTGTAGTATTTACATATTTTTACTTCATTTCCCTCCCAGGCCTGGAGGTCTACTAACTAGAAAGCCATTTGTGATAACTCGCTACCAATTTTAAAATGCAGACACCTTGGGGGCTAGCCAGAGTCCTCCAAACAGTGTGCAGTTTACTTTCAAGGACTGTGCCTCACACTCACTGCTGAGAGCTGGCTGCAGGGGAAGACTGGGGAGAGCATCCCCTACCTCTGTAGCCAGAAGCTCACCTGGATAGGCATGGGAGGGGGAAGAGGGAACTGGTGATCTGCATTGCAGGGAGGACCAGGAGCTTGTCTGTAAGTTACACCATGTCTCCTGTAATCTCAACCTGACTTGATATGGCATGGTAGCAACATTTACAGTCCCTGCTGGTGGGATGGGTCACTTTTTATATGTACCCATGCACACAGGTTGAGGGACATAGCTCATTCAGTAAAGTGGCTGCCTCCCAGGCAGGAGGACCTGAGTTCATCTCTAGTACCCACATAAAATGCCAAACATGGTGGAATGCACCTATAATCCCAGAGCTGGGGAGGCAGAGATAGGAGGATCCTTAGAGCTCACTGGCCAGCCAATCTGTGGAATTAGTGTGCTCCAGGCCATGAGACACCCTGTCTCAAATAAGGTAGATAGTGTTCCTGGGGATTATGCCTCAAGATGTCTGGCCTTAACAAACATGTATACGTGGGCACATGCACCTGCACACACACTAACATGTAAACACAAATACATAAATGAACAAATCCCCTGCACAGTTGTGCAGAGAGGCCATAATTCAGTGTCACACGCCCCTCAAGCCCTCTGGCAGCACTTGTAATCCAACAAGACAGAAAGCTTGCCACAGAAGCCATGTCAGTGTGGAAGAATGTGGTTCTGCTCCAGCTCCCAAAGCGAAGCTGCCAGCTGCTGGCTTGCACAGAGGGTTCCCAGGAAAAGCCTCCATCCAGGCATGGTGGCTGGCCTCTGTTCCTTACTCCCTAGAGGTAAGTTTCTCTTTCCTAATGCACCTGAGCTAAGAGGTGCCACCTGCCAGCCGCTGCAGCTCTCCCTGCTGACATCTCTGAGCATCCCTGCTCTCTAACCGGTCACCAGCCCTGCTGCCCCTCAACAAGCCTTTGCTGCTGGATTTTACCCTCCAGCAAGGTGGACTGTCTTCGTGGCTGTGAGCACACCACAGCTCTTTCCCTAGCTGCGGCTAAAGCTCTGTCTGTCATCTGGCCTGGATGCTGAGGACTTGGAGAAGGATCCTCCTCTGAGCCCTAGGAGGTGGCCATCCTTGTGTCTGCTTTCCCACCTCACCGAAGCAGATGTCAGAGAAGTTTAGCAGCTGATCCAAGCTCAAACAGCCAGGCATGTCTAACCTGCAGACTTCTGGTCACATGTGGTCCCGTGTGGCCGAGAATAGCTATGAAGCCAGCCCCACCAAGCACCAAAACCTCCAAACATTATTAGATTTTTTTTCTTCTTCTTCTTCTCTGGTGCTAGAAATTGAATCCAGACCTGTGTGTACTGAGCTAACACTATCAGTGAGCCATATCCGTACGATGTTCTTATAACTCGACTGTGCAGTTCTCAAGCATGAACTTTGTAGGTGAACAACATCTTGTAGTTTCAAATGGTTGGACCAGCTAGTGGCTATGTCCTGTGAGTTAGATGTGTCCATTCCTGTCTTGAAACAGAGCACCTGTGGTTACCAGCAGGAGAGCTTCTGCACTGGGCCAGTTAGCATTCACTGGTGGAAGGAGTGTGGAGGCTCAGGAGATCCTCACCAGGCCTATGAGTCTCCAATGCTTCCGTCAATAAACCCAATAAACTTATTGATTCACAAAGCTGGACTTAGACAGAATCCTTTTTTAAAAAATATTTATTTACAAGCACAGAGACAGGAAGGGAGAGAGAATGGGTGCTCCAGGGCCTCCTGCCACTATAAATGCATTTTGTGGGTACTGGAGAATCAAACCCAAGCTATCAAACTTTGCAAGCAAGTGCCTTTAACTGCTGAGCCATCTCTCCTCCAAGAATCTTGTATTACTGGTGATGGGTGTGTGATGCATGTGGGGTGTGTGTGTGTGTGTGTGTGTATGCACATGTGTGTAGATGCTGTACCCCATGCACACTCATGTAGATGCCAGAAGAGGACACTGGATGTACTCTTCCACCTTGAGACAGAGTCTCTCACCGAACATGGAGCCCTCTGCTTTTCAGTTAGATGGGCTGACCAAGTGACTCTCCTGTTTCTATCCCCTTCAGCACTAAGGTTTACAGACGTGCTTTTTACACACAGGCTGAGATTAAACTCAGTCTTGTACAGAAAGCCCTATGTGGCAGTTTGAATGCATGTGCCCCAATCAATTCAGGTTTTTGTGAGTTTTTTTTTTTGTTGTTGTTTTTTGTTTTTTCAAAGTAGGGTCTCACTCACTCTAGCCCAGGCTGACCTGGACTTCACTCTGTAGTCTCAGGGTGGCCTTGAACTCATCATGCCCTTCCTACCTCTGCCTCCCAAGTGCTGGGATTAAAAACTTGTGCCACTACATCCAGCTCAATTCAGTTGTATTAAAGCTTCTTGGGTTTCCAGCTGCCTGGCTGGAAAAGGTGTCACTGTGGGTGGATCCTAGTGTCCAGCCCTAAGGTGTGTCTAATGCCAGCCCAAGATAAGCAGAGTACTTGAGCTCTGTCTGGGGCTCCTGGAGTGTGCTTGCTTGTGCTGCTGGTGGTGGCTTTTCTCTCTGCATGGACCTGTGAAAGGAGGGCCACTTCTGCCATTATGGAACTTCCCCTGCATCTGTAAGCTTCAAATAAATTCCCTTCCTCCCACAACTGTGCCTGGAGGTTCATCCCAGCAATGTGAAGCTAATTACCACACCCTGTTACCACTGATCCATCGTGGCAGCCCTGAACAGAACCCTTTCTTTGGTCTGTTGGTGATCTATCAAGAGCATAGAGGTTTCTTTTTACACGTGATAGTCACGTGGCAGCTAGGTAAGGGCTAGAGCTAGACTCAACTCTTTTTCTTCCCATAAGCCTTGTACTTGATTCCATTCTGCTAGTGGGTCCCCTCATGGGCAAGACCAGGAAAACACAGGCTGATGGCCTTACAGAGTGCCAAAGTAGGGACAGGAGTGTTGGTGGAAGCCAGCTCCTGTCTGTGACAAGCACTGTGTCTCTTCCAGCCAAGACAAGCCATAGAGATGGAAACCCAAGGACTGCGATTAAGGGCCAGCTTGAAGCAACCATGGTACAAAAAAGCAAAGGGGACGCAGAAGAGCCCTGCCACACGGGGTGGATGGGAGGTGAGGAGACCTCGGAGGCCACGTGATGCCTGGTAAATCTTCATGTCCAGCCAAGGTCAAGGATGTGAATGCAGAGGACAGTGGAGAAACCTGACAAAAGGAAAGGGAGGGATCCAAGATGGTAGCTGGATGTTCTAGAGACATGGAGGATATGGTGAGCCTCAGCTGGGAAGGCAGGAGGAAAGAATGTCAGGAAAGGACAGGCAAGCTAAGGAATGTCCAGTGTGCAGTGAGCTGTGGCCTATGCAAACCGGGGTCTACAGAGAGTTCCAGACGGGAAATGAAGCTCTTAGGGGCTTGAAGTTAGGAGAATTCCCCCTAGAGAATACAAAGAAAAATAAAACATGAGAGACAGGTAGATGAAACTCAAGATTAAAGCTAACCAACCATCAGACTCCTTCCAAGAAGACAGTGACTGGAGGATTCCCCAGGCAGAGCTATGCCAAGCCATCTCCACAGATCATAGTCATAACAGGACAGCTGCTGGGACCATCTCCATCAAAGCATTTAGTGCTGGGCTAGAGTGACGCTCAGTGCTAAAGCATTTACTCAGCATTTGTAAGGCCCTGGGATCCATCCCTAGCACTGACAATACATGTTTAGTGCTGCTTTAAAAATAAAAATAATGCACCTGGGGAGATGGCTCAGCAGAGCAAGGCATTTGCTAGCAAAGCTTGACAGCCCAGTTCAATTCCCCAGCATTTGCATAAAGCCAGTTGCAAAGTGGTGCATGCATCTGTGACCCCAGCACTCCTGTTGTTAGAATTCAGGATTGACTAGAGCAAAGTAAGAAATACAAGTGAAGCTGGGCGTGGTGGCGCACGCCTTTAATCCCAGCACTTGGGAAGCAGATGTAGGAGGATCTCTGTGAGTTCAAGGCCACCCTGAGACTACATAGTGAATTTCAGGTTAGCCTGGACTAGAATGAAACCCTACCTCCAAAAACAAAAACAAAATAAAAGGAAAGAAAGAAAGAGAGAAAAGAGAAAAAGAAAGCCCATACAAACTATTCTTTATTGGAGATATAGCAGCTTTCCCCAGATAAAGTTGCTGCTGGTGAGTTTGAATATGGGAGAGAGCAGAGATACATAGGGTGAGGGATGAGGTGGTGGAGGTGGTCTTTGGGAGAAGAATGGGGGGAAGGTAAGGCCTTTTATTTTGTTTACTAATTGTTTGTCCAGATCTTTGAACTATGAGCTTGTTTTTGTTTTGTTTTTTTGTTTTTGTTTTTTATAAGAGAGAAAGAGAATTGGCACACCAAGGCCTCTAGCCACTATAATTGAACTCCAGATGTGGGTGCAACCTTGTATACCCGTGCAACCTTGTGCACTTGCATCACCTTGTACACCTGGCTTATGTGGGATCTGGAGAGTCGAGCATGAGTCCTTAAGCTTTGCAGACAAGCTCCTTAACTGCTATGCCATCTCTCCAGCCCTTAAACTTGTTTTTTAACAGAGTCCTCATCATGCTATGGTCTCAGAATGTTTTATGGTCCACCAAGTTCAGTGGTCCGAGGCCAATGGTTAATTAACTCTTCACTTATGACAATGTGAGGCAGAACCAAAAGAATACAAAGCTAGCAGGCCAGCTACTCTTATGTTCAACTGAGACTTATTAGTTCCTCTGTGTATTAGTCAGGGTTCTCTAGAGGAACAGAATGGACAGAATGAATTGTATTAAAAGGGGATTTATTGGATTAGCTTACACAGTCCAGCAATAGCAGGTTTCAGGTCTCTGTAGTGGTCCCAATCTGGCACTGAAAGACCCCCTGGTCTTCAGTCCACACTGGAGAGCAGCAACACCAAGCAGCAGGTTTCCAGCTAGAAGGTGGAGCACAGACACAACCAGCCCCCTCAAGAGTTGTCTTCTGATTCTTCCTTTAGTTAATCCTTCCTATGAGGAATGTATATTCCAAACAAATAGCATGAGTAAAGACCCGTTCAAGAAGGTGGAGCACAGACACCTGCACTTCACATGTGTATACACATGAGTACACACACACATGCACACACACACATGCGCACGCACACACACACACACACACACAATTTTTAAAATAAAATAATAGATCTGGGGAGATGGTTCAGTGGTTAAAGGTACTTGCTTGCAAAGCTTGCCAGTCTGGGTTTGATTCTCTAGTACTCATATAAAGGCCAATGCACAAAGTGACACATGCATCTGGAGTTCATTTGCAGCAGCAAGAGGCCCTGGCACACACATATACTTCCTCTCTCTCCCACAAATAAATAAACCTATATATATTTTTTAAATAATTAAATAAAATAATAATAAGGACTGGGAATGTAGCTCAGTGATAGAACACCTATGTAGCATGTAGAAGGCCTTAGATTCAATACACAGTACCACAAAAATAATAAATAAAAAATAAACAAGTCTGTGGATATAGCTGAACTGGTGAGTGCTTGCATGCTAGCATGCATGAAGCCTTAATTCCCATCCCAACTACCATGTAAACCTGGGCATGGCATATGGTAGTAATCCCAGCACTGGGGAGGTGGAGGCAGGGGAATTAGAACTCCTCATAGCTCAAGGCCAGTCTAGGCTACATAAGTACTTGTCTCAGAAAAAAAATCAAAAATAAAATGGACAAGAGTCTGTCTATTAAAACCCCTGGAGGAATGCTTCCACAAGTGTCTATCAAACGAGAACAGGATCTCCCTCGAGGGTGTTATAACAAGTGTGAGAAACTAGCTCCATTGTCTGTAAACCTTTCTGCCTAGTCAGCACGAGGCCCTGATCCAGCTGAAATGACTTCCTGTTGACTCCCAGGCTGAGAATACACACGCTGTCAGTTTTTGAGATTCCCTTCATGCCAGGTGTGAATAATTTCCAGAGTCAAAACACTCCCGACACTCAAAATCAAAATGACATTGGGTCATAGAGGAAGCAGATTAGAAGCCAATCACCTTGATGATTTTTTTAACTGTGAGAAGCCATTAGTGCCACTGAATAAGCAAATCTGTTTTCATAACCAGATTTTTATAGGCTACTGGGAATAAAGTTTCCCCTAAGTGGGCGATTTGTACAACCATCGCCTTTGGGGCTCTGGCATGACTGTTTTGATGAGGAACTGTTCCTTTAATTATGTGGAAGGCCAATTACCACGTTATAGCCACATTGTTCTGCCGGCTGGCTCTCCTTTTGCCACTTCTATCACTTCAGAACTGTCATTCGGGAGGAAACGCAACCCCCAAGAAGACACTTGAGGCAGATAATGCTGGAAATAAAGATGTTTTCGTGAATTCAATTGAGCTACAACATGAAAGTTATTTTGTTGAATAAAACATAACACAATAATGAGCATGTGTGTGTGTAAGTGCTATGGCAAAGGCAATGATAGCTTAAGAGAGAACGGTCCCCTTTCCCCATTCTCTCACTCACTAGAGCAATAGATAATGCTGGAGTGGGGGCTTTCTCCCAGGCATGCTTCATGTGGGGCGAAGGACTCTGTTTCTGCAACTCTGCAGCCTGAGAAAGTGAAAGAGAGGAAGGCAAAGGCGCTAATCTGGGAGTCTTTCTTAGAAGGGTCTGCTGAGATTTCTTGCACCCATTTCCCACCCAGGAAAGACTTTCCTGAGAAGCTGAGATGAATCACTCCCTCACTTCACCCTGTAAGACTTGGAGGGAGACATGGAAGAAACCATTAGAGTTAGTATAGAGAAAGAACAGAGAAAGTCAGGTCAGGGTAAAGATACTGTGATGGGGCTGGAGAAATGGCTTAGTGGTCAAGACGCTTGCCTGTGAAAGCTAAGGACCCAAGTTCCATTCCCCAAGACCCATGTAAGCCAGATGCACAAGGTGGCACATGCTTCTGGAGTTTGTTTACAGTGGCTGGAGGTCATGGCATGCTCTCTCTATCTATCTCTCAAATAAATTTAAAAAAAGTAAAATGAAAATTATTTTAAAAGATACTGGTCTATGTTGGTCTCAAGCCTGCCTCTGGTGAACAGGACCCATGGCTGCCCCTCTCCATGATTCAGTGGTTCTTGTCTGTAAAGAGGAGATGCCAGAGCTGGGGAGATGGCTTATGCAGTAAAGTGTTTTCCATCGAAGCATTATGATCAGAGTTCAAACCCAAGAACTCACCTTTAAAAGTGAAAAAAATTAAAGCAAAATCTGAGCATTGTGGTACAAAATGCACATCCTAGCCCTGGAGGAGCAGTGACAGGCATCCCTAGAGCTCACTGGTGAGTTCAGGCCAGTGAGAGACCCTGTCTGGCAAAAAAAAAAAAAAAAAAAAAGGTGGACAGTACCTGAGGATGACACCCTAGACCTCCTGGCCTACACACACATGAGCATGCATGCATACACACACACACACACACACACAAATGTAGTGGTAAAGGAAGAGATGCTGAGTATAGTGGCTCACACCTATATTAGTAGGCTGAGGCAGGAGGATTACAATGAGTTTGAGGCCAGCATGAGTGTGAGACCCTGTCTCAAAAAATAAAAAGAGGACTAGAACAGACTTCAAGGCCTCCTTAAAAGTGTGAACATTCCCTGACCCTGTCCATCTAGATGTCACTTTTTATTCATACTGACAGAAATCTTGACTGGTTTTCCTAGAAAATACATCATCATCAAGCTTCATCTATAAAATAGGATTGCCTGAAACTACGTAGGTGAGGCCTGAGATGTATCTTTCTGACAAGAAAGATAAATCGCCAGTAAGTGTTGGAAATATTTAACTTGTTCTCCTTGTGCCAGAGACAACATTGTCTACCACACAATTGTGCCTCATGGTCATTCAGGAAGATTACACTTCCCACACTCCTTTAAGTATAGGTTTGGCCCATGTGACTACATTTCCACGAATAGAAATGTAAGAAATCATTTCCCATCCCAAGTAATACTACCCATAGTGAGAAAAGGAAAAAGGGAAATGAGAGAATCACAAGATGGCAATGTCTGATATCTCTGAAACATTTCTGGAAGAGGAACTGCAATGTGGGTATTAAACCACTCAGACTTCAGGGTCTGTTTGTCATAGCAGCATTACTTAGTGTTACACTAACACTGTAAGGTTCTGCAAGGTCTAACTCACAGGAAAAGAAGCTGGCTTCAATTCCACTGCCAATCTTGATACACATAAGAGTAAAACCTCTCTCCTAAAGTTCAGATGATCCACATTCTTTTTAAGTACACAAGGAACATTTGTACAAATAATAACATATTTACCCAAGGGAATCTCAACAAACATGTGTAAAGTTGCAACAAAATCCACTATATATTTTTTCACTGTCCAGATCACATTTTATAACCATAATACATCAATATTAGAAATTGATGGAAAATGACTGAAGGTCTATAGTGGGAATTCAAGACTTCAGATGGTATCTTATTTACAAACAAATAAAAAAGATGCTGTGAGCCTGTCTTATCAACACCACAGTAATGCATACACACCAAACTGTGGGAGTTCCTGCATGTGTGCATGTGTGTGTGTGTGTGTGTGTGTGTGTGTGTGTGCATGCCTGTATGTATGTGTGTGTGAGGCCTTGAGGAAGATGTCATCTGCATCGCCCAGTGGTTTAAAGGCATTACTTGGAATGCTTCATCTCAGTGACTCAACTTGGTGGGACAGAAAAGCATCTGAGAGATTAGCAAAAGGGTGTGAGGGTGTCATGAGGGCAGAAGACTCACCCTGAGTATGGGCAGCAGCATCCCATAGGCTGGGGGTTTGGGGCTGGAGAGATGGCTTAGCAGTTAAGGCACTCATCTGCAAAGCCAAAGGACCCAGATTTGATTCCCCAGGACCCACATAAACCAGATGTACAAAGTGGCACATGCATCTGGAATTCATTTGCAGTGCCTGAAGGCTCTGGCATTCTCATTTTCTCCCTCCCTCTCTCCCTCCTCTCTCTCTCTCTATCTATCTATCTATCTCTCCCCCCTTCTTCTCATTCTCTCACAAATTAATAAATAAATAACAACCATAGGCTGGGGTTTGGATAAAATGAAAGGAAGTCCTACATGGGGCATTCTCCTCCTCTCTCTCTCTCTCTCTCTCTCTCCTCTCTCTCACTGTCTCTCTCCATTTGTTTCTCTGCCCCACCACACCACACCCTCTGTGGTGATTTGATTCAGGTGTCCCCCATAAACGTAGGTGTTCTGAATGCTAAGTCCCCAGCTGATGGAGATTTGGGAATTAACACCTCCTGGAGGCAGTGTATTGTTGGAGGCGGGCTTATGGGTGTTAGAGCCAGTTTCCTCTTGCCAGTGTTTGGCACACTCTCCTGTTCCTGTTATCTCATGCCATCCTTTTCCCCTGCCATCATCCTCCTCTCGAGTCTATAAGCCAAAAGAAAACCCTTTTTTTCCCCAAAAGATGCTCTTGATCAGGTGATTTCTGCCAGCAATGTGAACCTGACTGCAACACTCTCCCTACCACAATGGACTAAAACCTCTGAAATCATAAGCAATACATGTTTCCTCCATTTGAGTGGTTTTTCTCAGCTATTCATTCACAGTAACAAAAAGTCTAAGGCTTATGTATCCCTAAACAAATTCCTTAGCCTGGGCTAGAATGAGACCCTACCTCAAAAAACAAACAAAAAAAAAAGTTTTTAAAAAGAGCTATGTAAAGGTGTCACAAAAATAATCTTACAATTTTTGTGTGCATGTGGACATTTATAGACACATGTATGCATGTGGAGGTCAGGGACAGTCTCAGACACCATCCTCAAGAACACTGTCCCCTGCCTTTAAGACAGGATCCCTTGTTGGGCTGGAGCACAGAAGTTAGGCTAGACCAACTGCCTATGAGCCCCAGGGATCCTCCTGCCTCTGCCTCCCCAGCACAGGATCACAGGCACACATAGTCACTCAGGTCCTTTCCTTTGCAAGGCAAGCACTTCACCCACTGAGCCATCTTCCCAGCCCCCAAGTCACATGTTTTAAGTTAGTTGACAAATTTGTGTTCAGCTGGCTTCATAGCTATCCACATGTAGTCACATACATCCCACATGCCAGGAGTTCTACCTGACACCAATCCCTTGGACAACCAAAAGGAGGAATTGCTCACAATTCTCCAGGATGGTGAGGACATACTGGAACTTTCTATCTCCCTGCACACACCTTGTCCAGGTGGCCAGTAAATGTTCATAGGGAATGTGAACACACAGGAACCAGGGTTGCCCAATCCATAGAAGGACCTCAAGGGTGATGCTCATGAAAGAAGTAGGACAGAAGTGAGTTCCTGCTGGCTGCTCTTGATATATGGACCTCAAGAAGGGATGGAGCACAATGACTAAGACAGAAACCTGGAGAGGTCTTGTGTAGGAAAGGCACTAAGGTATGCAAAGATGAACAGGGGAAATTTCAATTGTCAAAGCTTCTTTGTGAGCAGAGCAAGGTTGGTGCATGTCTGTAATCCCAGCACCAGGGAGGCTGAAGCAGGAAGACTGCAGGCTTGGGGTCAGCCTGTGTTATGTGGATAAAGACTTGTCTAAAAAAATAAATAGGAGGTGGAGAGATGGCTCAGCAGTTAAAGGTATTTGCTTGCAGAACCTAATGGGTTTGATTCCATAGTACCCATGTAAATTCAGATGCACTAAATGGCGCATACACCTGGAGTTTATTTGCAGTGGCAAGAGGCTCTGATGCACCCAAACTCACTCTCTATCATTCTCTCTCTGCCTCTCTCTCTCTCTCTCTCTGCCTCTTTCTGTGTCTGTCTCTCTTAAATAAATAACAAATTATATATTAAAAAGTAGTATGAATTAAATAAAAAGCACCTCAAAACAAGAAAATGACAATCAATGCCATGAATAAGCAATTTTTAAAAATAGATATAATTTAATAAGACTGGAGAGATGGTTTAGCGGTTAAGATGCTTGCCTGCAAAGCCCAAGGACCCAGTTTTGATTCCCCAGTACCCACATAAGCCAGATACATATGAAGGCACATGCATCTGGAGTTTGTTTGCAGTGGCTAGAGGCCCTGGCATGCCCATTCTCTCTCTTTCTCTATCTGCCTCTCTCTCCCCCACCCTCAAATAAATAAATATAAATATAAATGTTTTTTTAAAAAGCAATAACTTTGAAAAAGCAAATGTTCTATACATGCATCTCTGTAGCGGCCACTGGATGCAGTACATACTACCACCTCTGGGTAGCTTCAGGCCACAGGCACAGCCCTCACAATACACAGAAAATCAGGGTGTTGGCAAGGTCAGGACCATATTGCATCTACTGAGGATGGTGAGTTCCAGGAACCCTTGGAGCTGCCTAGCTTGTCCACCACACCATGCCAGTCTTCACCTCCATCTGGATCTCAGGTGTGTGTGCAAGCATGTCTGTGTAGATGTACACTTACACCCTCTTCTTTAGCTAAAGGACACAGGAGCCCATGCCAACTAGCATGCTGTCACCTTAACTAGTTTTAATCTGTGAGGGTCATATTTCCAAATAAGTCCCATCCTAAGTAATGCCGTTAGAACTTCCACATATCTTTTTGGGAAAGACAATTCAACACATTGTGTGTGTGTGTGCGCGCACGCATGTTTATTAAGTCATTAAATAGAGGGGCTGAAAATGTAGCTCAGTGGTACAACACTTGACTAAAATGCATGGGGCCCTGCACTCGATCCCCAGCACTGAAAAACAAAATCAAATTACACTTTTTTTAAAATATATTTTTATTTATCTATTTGAGAGAAAGAGATATAGAAATAGGCAGACAGAGAGAGAGAGAGAATGGATGCGCCAGGGCCTCCAGCCACTGCAAACAAATTCCAGATGCATGTGCCCCCTTGTGCATCTGGCTTATGTGGGTCCTGGGGAATCAAACCTGGGTCCTTTGGCTTTGCAGGCAAGCTCCTTAACCATTAAGCCATCTCTCCAGCCCCCAAATTACACATTTAAGAGTACACTCTAGAGCTGGGAAGATGGCTCAACAGTTAAAGGCACATGCTTGCAAAATCTGCAGCCTGGGCTCAGTATCCATGTAAAGTCAGATGCACAAAGTGTCACAAGTATCTGGAGTTCATTTGAAGGAGCAAGAGGCCCTGGAATGCTCACCTTTTCTCTGTTTCTCTCTCTCCCCTGCAGATAAACCAATAAACATATTTTAAGAGTGCACTCTACGAGGAGGGTTTCTTGTGAAGAGGAAGGGGCTCAGCAGGAGTAGGAGGAGATAAAAGAGAGTAAAGGGAGATGAAGATGATCAAAATACATTATGCATGTATGAAATTGTCAAATGTAAATAAATATTTTTTAAATAGGAGTACAGGTATACTTAAAAAAAAAAAAAAAGAGTAGGGCTGGAGAGATGGCTTAGCAGTTAAGGCGTTTGACTGCAAAGCCAAAGGACTCTGGTTTGACTCTGCAGGACCCATGTAAGCCAGATGCACAAGGGACACATGCACCTGGAGTTCATTTGCAGTGGCTGAAGGCCCTGGTGTGCCCATTCATATTCTCTCTCTCTCTCTCTCTCTCTCTCTCAAATAAATAAATAAATAAATAAATAAATAAAATATTTTTAAAATGTTTTTTAAAAAAAGAGTATCCTCTACTATACAAATATTTTAGCTCAAAAGAAAACACAAAGAACTTGCTAACTATTTAGCTCAGTGGCAATGCACTTGCCTGGCATGCATGAAGCCCTGGGTTTAATCTTCAATATGATAAGATGAGGAGAGGAGAAGGGAGGAAGGGGAAGAGGAGAAGAGATGAAATTAAAATAAAATGAAACCAAATCAAATAATTAAACTTACATAAAGGGGGGAAACAAACATATAAGGACCACCAATTCCCATCTGTCTGTGAGCTTGCAGGAGTTGGGGTCAGAAATAAGACTCCCTATTTATTATGGCCATAGGATGCACTTCTGAAATGGCCTTTTCCTCCTGTGTTACCTGTCACTCTCCTCATAAAGTCGGCCAGGACTCCCAGGATCTGCCCTCTGTGTGGCTGGGAGAGGCCGAGGGCCAAGCACCTGTCACTATAAGACTGGGGTGGCTACTACATTAGCAGGACCAGCCAGCTGCACACTTGCTGCCCCCATGTGCACCACTTGGCAGACAAGAATGAATTTTTAAAGACTGATTACACATTCTTTTTTATTGGTGCCATGTTTGTGGAGTTTGTTGTTCCCAGCTGGTGCCACAGTGGGTGACAGAAGAAAGAGGAATGAATAATGCATATTACAGCCTCAGAGATCCATGCTATCAAGACAGCAAGGATTTGAGAGGGCATGAGAGAGATGCATATGATTGCCATGTTCCCCCTGAAAACTGGGGACTGCTGTTGGTTTGAAAAGGTCCACACAATAGATGAATCCCACATCCCCAAATCTAACCTGTTGATGCATGGCCCCAAGTACATAAATATTCACAAATAAGGATGTTTACCCTGGTTCTGTCCTGACTGGATGCAAGGATGATGGCTAGAGGCAGAGGACAAGAGAGCAAGGAGGAGTGAAGGGAGAAGAGGAAAAGAGAAGAAGAGAGGAAGGAAGGAGAGGAGAGAAGTTGGAGGCTCACTGAGGCCCAAGCCATGCCACATTGTACCCACTGCTTATCCACAAACACTGTGAAAAGTAGGGGCTAAGACATCAGCGCAAAAAGATCAAAACCTGCCCTGTGGTTCTATGTCACCCCAGTCAGCATGTCTATCATCACAACAAATGCTGGTGAGGATGTGGGGAAAGGGGAATCCTTACTCACTGCTGCTGTGAGTGTGACTAGTCCAGCCACTATGGAAATCAGTGTGGAGGCTCCTCAAGAAGCTGAAAATAGATCTACCATATGACCCAGCTATACCGCTCCTAGACATACCCCTGAAGGACTCCAAGTCAGTGTGCCACAGAGATCCCTGCACATCCACGTTGACTGTTGCCAAGATGTGGACTCAGCCTCGGTGTGCGTCCATAAACAAAGGAACGGGTATGGCAGTTGTGGTGGGTGTACACACTGCAGTGTAGTCAGTCATAAAGATGAAATAGTGTGTGCAGGAAAATAATGGAACTGGGGATCGTCGTATTAAGCAACAAAAGACAAATATCACATTTTCTCATACTCGGGATCTAGATTTTACATAGGAGTGTGTGTGTGTGAGTGAGTGTGTGAGTGTGTGTGTGTGTGTGTGTGTGTGTGTGTGTGTAAGCACATACATGATATGAAAGGAGAAGTAACACTACTTGTGTTGAGGATGGAGACCACTGGGAAGGAGTCTGGGGACAAGAGAAGTAATAGGACTTGAAAATGAGCAAAGGACAATGCTGGACCTGAATGGAAACATCACTATGAAACCCACTGTGTTTGTACAACAGCCGAAAGATTAGCTAAATATTGAAGAACAAAGTCGAAGCTACAGCAAGGGCATTGCTGTCAGCCTGAGCTCTAAGCCCAGACAGGTGGTTTCAGTTCTCATCTGTGAAACAGGATTGCCAGTGGGTCCCACCAGGCCAGGCTGATGTGAAAGTAAAGAAGATGCACTCGTAGCAAGATGACACACTATGTTCCACAACAGATACCCTGAGCTGAAGCTCTGGGACAGGAGTGTATCTGGGAGGTGATCCTGGGCAGCAGTATTAGGAAGTGGCACAGGGAAGGAGACAGTGACAAGAGGAAGCGGAGACAGAGGGATGATGAGCAGGTCCCTGCTTCACCACCTGTCCCAAGTAAGTATCCCCAACAAACACCAAGGCTGTTGACAGATCCTGAGGATATAAAGTTGAACAGTCAACATCACCACACTGGCCACCATAGTCATTTTATTTATTTATTTATTTATTTTTTATTTTATTTTATTTTATTTTATTTATTTATTTATTTATTTATTGGTTTTGCGAGTTTTTCGAGGTAGGGTCTCACTCTGGTCCAGGCTGACCTGGAATTAACTATGTAGTCTCAGGGTGGCCTCGAACTCTCGGGGATCCTCCTACCTCTGCCTCCCGAGTGCTGGGATTAAAGGCGTGCGCCACCACGCCCGGCACCATAGTCATTTTAAAAAGACAACCCAGTGACCCTGAGAAACAAAGGTCCCTTGTCATAGTCGATACAAGTAAAAGCTGGGCCTAATGGGACCAGGATACTGGGGAGACACTGGGGAGGCTGAGGCAGCAGGATCAAAAGTTTAAGGACTGTCTGGCTAAGTTCAAGGCCAAGGCCAGCCTGAGCAACACCCACAATAAACCCAGATGTGGCTGGGGAGGTGGACAGTAGAATCTGTAGGGTTTGCTGACTAGCTAGTCTACCCTAATCAGTGAGCTGCAGGGACAGTGAAAGGGCTTATCTCAAAAAAATCAAGGTGGCGGTCTGGAGAGATGGCTTAGCTGTTAAGGCGCATGCCTGTGAAGCCGAAGGGCCCGGTTCGATTCTCCAGGTCCCACGTAAGCCAGTTGTACATGGTGGCACATGCGTTTGGAGTTCGTCTGCAGTGGCTGGAGGCCCTGGCATGCCTATTCTCCCTCTCCCTCTCTCTATCTCTAATAAATAAATTTTTAAAAATCAAGGTGGCAAGCAGTTGAGCAAGCAACTGGACATTGACCTTTGAACTTTACATGCACACATTCACGCAATACATACACCAACACATATGAGCACAAAAACACACGCGCCCTGGGCCCGCCTCAGCGCCGCCGCTCCCTAGGACAGGCGGCCGGACCCCAGGAGCGCCAGGCCCCGCCTGGAACCCGCACCACAACCCGGTCTGGCTGGGTACTATGCGCCGCCTCTCAGACTCACACTTGACTGTCAGGGGGCGCCCGCCCCGCGCCGCTCCGCCTCCCAGACCGAGCCCCGCCCGTCCCCCTCTTCCTCCCCACCAACCTCGGCCCGCCATCTTGACTCCGACCTGTAGGCCCGCCATCTTGACTCCGAACTGTAGGCCCGCCATCTTGACTCCGACCTCTAGGCCCGCCATCTTGACTCCGACCTCTAGGCCCGCCATCTTGACTCGAACTCTAGGCCCGCCATCTTGACTCCGAACTCTAGGCCCGCCATCCTGACTCCGACCTGTAGCCCCGCCATCTTGACGCGCCATCTTGACTCCGCCATCTTGACTCCGCCCTCTAGGCCCCGCCCCCTGACTCCGCCCCTTGACCCCACTCGATTGACTCCGCCTTCTCGACCCCGCCCCTTGCTCCCGCTCTCTTGACTCCGCCCCCTTGGTCCGGCCCCCCCCCCAGCCCGCCTGCTGGGCTCCGTCCACTTCCCCGCGCTTTTCCAGCGATGTCCCCTCCTATCGTTGGGGCGCGAGGACGGCGCGAGCACCGAGGCTCTTCTGCGGACCTTCGACGCCGTTAACTGGCAGGTGGGTGTCCTGCGGGCGTCGGGGCGGGGAGGTTCCTTCCCCTGGCAGGTGGGTGTCCTGTGGGCGTCGGAGCGGGGAGGCTCCTTCCCCTGGCAGGTGGGTGTCCTGCGGGCGTCCAGTCGGGGCGGCTCCTCCCCTAGCAGGTGGGTGTCCTGTGGGCATCGGGTCCGTGCAGTTCCTTCCCCTGGCAGGTGGGTGCCGGGCGGGCGTCGGGTCGCGGCGACCCGGCGCTGAGCCGTGGGTGCAGCACTCCCCTCCCTGGGAAGAGATGGGACCGGGAAGGTCACAGACCGGGCAGGGCCGCTTCCCGGTGGTCACCCAGCCGCCCTCCCATTGAGAGGTCAGCGCCCTGGATGGCGAGAGCTCCCGTAAGGGTGACTAGGTCACACTCCCCTCGCGTCCCCCCAGGGCTGGGGCGAAGGCTTCCTGGCGGCCTGGGTTCAATGCCCCAGCACCCCCAGAAAGACGGACAGGGCCATCTCCCAGGCAGCTGGAGACTCAGGTTTATGGAGGGCCAGGAAGAGAGCCAAGCGGGAGGGATGTAGTTGGGCACTGGGGCCCTTCTGCCCACCCGCCAATGGAGCGTGCCTGGAGAACTCACGGTGAGATAACTCACAGGGGCCACACAGTCAGGACACAGATGCCTTGAGGGGCTGCCCTGTCTAACTGGAGGGCAGTTAGTTATTTGTGTTATCTCATCCACTCAAGACGTTTAGCCCCCAGGACACTTCCCGTGGGGAATATGTGTATTTAACCCAACATTAACCACATGCCGAGCTCTCAATTCATTGTTGTTAGGTTTGGGTCAAGATCTGAGACTGCTCCAATTATCAAGTGTGAGTGGTCGTGTGCCCTGCTAAGTGCTCGCTTAGGTTTGTCCAGTGTCCCCGCACTGGCGTCTATTACTGTCACTCAGTTTGACCAGCAGGAGTAGAGTCAGTAGTTGAGAGCCCTGCCTGGGGGACCAGCGTCCTGCTGGGAACGTGCCTCAAACCACTGTGCAGTGACCTTGGACATTTAGTAAGATGGAGGATATAATGATACTGAATTGTGCTGCCAAACAGCTGGCCCCGGGTTCCTTTGTCCTTCCCAGGTGGAAGGCTTGGTCACGTGGGATGCTGCCCTCTGCCTCGCAGAGTGGGCCATCGAGAACCCAACCACCTTCACGAACAGGTGACCTTGGGGCAGGGTACCAAGGCAGGGTGGTCCTGGTGCAGTCATGGGCTTAGGTCCCCCTTTCTCCCATCCAGGACTGTTCTTGAGCTGGGCAGTGGAGCCGGTCTCACGGGCCTGGCCATTTGTAAGACGTGCCACCCCAGAGCCTATGTCTTCAGTGACTCCCACAGCCGTGTGCTGGAGCAGCTCCGCGGCAACGTGGTCCTCAATGGGCTCTGCACAGAGCCGGGGGCTGCCACTGAAGCAGGCGGCACACAAGTGACGGTGGCTGAGCTGGACTGGGACGAAGTGACTGCCTCTCAGCTCTCTGCAATCCAGCCGGACATTGTCATCGCGGCAGGTGACGTGGGGCTGATGGGGCTGTAGCAGGGAGGGACCCTGGGTCTCCCAGTGTCATCAGAGCCTCAGACCCCCACGTGGAGACAGCAGATCATGTAATGGCTCTGTTCATGGTTGTGTAGCTGTCCCAGCAGAGCTTGACATAAGGAACCAGGTGTCTGGGTACTGCAGCACCCCATCAGGGAAGTGGTGGCCAGCCCTGCCCATTCTACTCAGGACCCCACCATGAGGCAGCCCACAACCACTTTGTTGTTAAGTGGGGCAGACTGGCCATAGAGGGCCATGGAAGGCAGCACCACTCTCCCAGGCCATGTCCACTCTTTTACGTGTCACCAGTACCCAGTCCTGTGACAGGAATAGGCTGGGATGGCCGGGGCAAAGTCCAGGTCCTCCTGGATACGGGCTCTGTACAGCTGGGCTGTTTTGCTGTTACCACCATGCTGTATGGCCCCCAGTCCCATGTCTTTTGAGAGACCACAGGAGGGAGTCTGTCTCTCCTGGTACCAGGATGGACTTAAGGAAAGGTGGTGTTTGGCTCTGTAGCCAAAGACATGTATTCTCTTTCTGGCACCATAGTGGTGGTCAATATCAGAGCATGTCCCTGCAAGCCTGGCCTCAGCTGAAACTGACACCACAAGGCCCCAGGAGAAGTCCAAAGGTGGCGCAGGGTCTGCTTCATTAAGGATCTTCAAAGTGGGTGAGAGAGGGAGAGCAAATGTCTGGGCCCAGAGCCCGGGGGTTTACACCACTGCAGCATCTTTTACCGCTTCCCACATGAGGGAGGCACTTCCTTCTCTCACCTGGGATTTCTGTCAAATAGCATAAATCTATCATAACTGCTGTCCTCAGTCCTGTCTCCTGTACTAAAGTTGTCTCAACCAAGAACTTGTGCTTTGGTGGTGAATCTTAACAGCAGGCCTTTTTAGTAATCAAGAGCTTTTCATTGTAGATGTGCTGTACTGCCCGGAAGTGACCCTCTTGCTGGTCAGGGTCCTGAAGATCCTTGCTGCCTGCCAGAGGAAGTGGACTGCTGATGTCTCTGTAGCCTACACTGTCTGCAACCCAGAAACGGGCCAACTGATCACCATTGAGCTGGGTGAGTCCCCAGACTATGGACTAGTGTACTGTCTCCTGGAGGGCTCCTGGTGAGCCAGTCAGGAAAGTTAAAGAATTAAGGCTGGAACAGGTAGAAAGCTCCAAGCCCACTTGAGTGCATGGAACTTCAGACAGGGCTGCTGAGCCAGCAGCAGGAGGCAGCCCAGCACCATGACCCTAGAGATCCCCACTCAGCCCCCCACTGTGTGCTTCCAACAGCTTCCATGAGCCCTGGTCTGTAAAATAGAAGTGGCAAGTGATGTCAGTGGTATTAGGGCTCCACCACATTCTCGCCCCATCCACAGAGGGCAGGCCTTCCATGTGGAGCTGGGTGGTTCTTTCCTCTTCCTGTTCCTCTCCTGGTCTGTAATGACATCAGCCTGGAGGACAGTAGAGCAGCCCTGAACCTGCAGGAAGTGCTCAAGAGCAGGCAGCTCATGGCCAGCAGGGGGCGCTTGAGAGTAGGCCGTCACTGTTTCAGGCACACAGTCACTGGAAGAGGAGCTGGGGACCTTAGAGAAGGGCTAAGGAGCCATCCATCTGCACAGTGCTCAGATGACACTGCTGGGAGCCAGGCCCATCCTCCAGCCTAAAATGACACAGTATCATGAAAAAAGCCGTAATAGAGACAATCCTGCCGGTTCATACATGATACATTTCCAGCCTCACTGACCAAAGCATCATGGAGAAGCGCTTGGATCACATGTGGGATGAACTTTGAATATTGGTCATTTTTTCAGTGATTACAACAAACACTCTCCAAATCTTAGTGCCTTTCCACAGCAAACTTTCCTTTCCCACAGGTCCACAGGAACCTTAGCTTGATGGCCCAGAGAGACACAGGACTTGGGTTGGTTCTGAGAGCTCCACCCACCTGAAGAGTCAGCAGGACCATGTCACAGTGATCACAGCAGGTAACAGGGTGAAAGGAAATGCAAAGACTCTGGAGTCTCTGCTTGGATGGGGTGAGATGAGGGTCTGTTGGCCACAGTGCTCATGTGATTAAGGCCATCACAGCAGTGGGGTTGAGGAGTACAATCTACCCTGTTTATGGGAAGGGACCGTGAGTGAATGAAAAGTCACGTGGGTTTATATTTCCACTGCAAGGAAGGAACTATTCAGTCCCCATGTCCTGCTGTCCATGAGTTAAGATTCAGAAACTCAAATGATGCCAGTACAGTCTCTGGCCTTCACATGTACATGCACTCACACACATATGGACATGCATACATACAACACACACGCATACTAAACAACAGGGTTCGTAGAATTTTCTGCAGGTACTCGGAAGGTAGCACTGTAGAGAGGCCCTGGTGATTCCAAGCCCCTCTGCTACCCTACCATTTCCAAGTTGTGCCCTTCATAATAAATAGTAAGAGTATGTATGGCATTTTCCTAAAGTCTGTGAGCTATTCTGCCAAATTACCACATCTAGGGGAAGGGTGTGGCAGCCCTCAAATTGACTTTTGAACAAGAGAAAGTTGAACTGGAGATGGGAACCTGACAGCTCGTATCCGAAGTAGGGGTGGTATGTGAGACTGAGTCTTTAAACATATAGAACGTGATGCTAATGCCAGGCAGTTAGTGTCAGAATTGAACTGAACTGCAAGTCACCCAGTAGGTGTCAGGCAAGTGGAGAGGTGTCACTGGAAATGACACTGTGGATTGGTATCAGGAGAGAAAAACTGTTGTCAAAGAGAAAACCATCCAAGCCTGCCATGTGCAAAATGAATAAACCTGATATTGTTACTCAGTTCAGCAAGTTAACTTGCTGCATAGTACTTGGGCAAGTATTTGACAAAATTTTGACTATTGAAGAAAAAAAACTGTTCCAAGATTGTAGGTTCCAAGATGTAGAACTTACTTCTCAAAAGGAACCCAGACAGCATGGGTATCAAGAAAAATTATCCAAAATTTAGAAATTAGACCAAAACAATTATACATACTAGATCTTTTGACTTGTTCTTCATACATATTTGCAGTATCAAAAGATCTAGGGCTGGAGAGATGGCTTAGGGGTTAAGGTGTTTGCCTGCAAAGCCAAAGGACCTCAGTTCAATTCCCTAGGACACACATAAGCCAGATACACAAGGTGGCGCACACATCTGGAGTTTGTTTGCAGTGGCTGGAGGCCCTAGCTTGCCCATATTCATTCATTCATTCTCTCTCTCTCAAATAAATAAATAAATAAGTTTTTTTAAAAGGGCTCAAGAGATGGCTTAGTGGTTAAGGCGCCTGCCTGCTAAGCCTAAGAACATCAGTTCCAATCTCCAGGTCCCACGTTTAGCCAGATGCAAAGTGATGTAAGGGCGCAATGCCGCACTTGCCCACAAGGGGGCACAGAGGCTGCTGGCGGGCCCATTCTCTGTCTTCCTCTCCCTGACTCACTCACTCACACCCTCTCTCTCTCTCTCTCTCTCTCTCTCTCTCTCTCTCTCTCTCTCTGTGTGCGTGTGTCTGTCTCAAAAAAAAAAAAAAGATCTAGTATGAGAGGGCTGGATAGATGGCTTAGTGGTTAAGGAGTTTGCCTGTGAAGCAAGGACCCAGGTTCGATACCCCATGACCCACATAAGCCAGATGTACAAGGTAGTTCATGTGCCTGCAGTTCCTTTATGGTGGCTGGAAGCCCTGGTGTGCCCATGCTCGCTTCCCTCTCCCCGTTCCTCTCTGTCTCTCCCTCTCTCCCTTGCTCTCAATATGTAAAGAGATCATATGTGCAACACAACAACTACTTTTTTTTTTCAATAAGCGGATGATAACTTTTCCCTCTGTGGCGAAACATAGGTTACTATGGTGATATAAGAGATATGTTAGTTTATTTCAGTATGGTAAATATTACACTAGATGTACATTTTACAGCATCATTTTGTATACCTTAAATATATACACTGAAATTTATTGTGCAAATAAAGGAAATGTAAGTATGGTGTGTTATGGGGTCCTCTGAACACAATTTTGCCTAATGTAAAGGTTTGAGGATAGCATCCCTGAAAGTGTGACTCAAGAATGGGAATGAAGTGAAGGAAGGAAAGCTGGGTAGGGGTGGAGCTGCTGCAAAGGCCCATAGTTCTGGACTAAAGAGAGGGTGTAGGGCTGAGAACCATCAACAGATGGAAGCTATGCAGGGACTTCCAGAAACGTCCCCAAACTCCACAACAGGAGAGAAGGGAAGGGAAGCTTATCACCCTCCTTCCCTAATCAGACATGCAGATGGCTTTGGTATCAGTGTAAGTCATCAAATGACTCCCACTGAAGGAAGAGCTACAGGGCTCAGCCCTGAGACTCAGCATCTCAGCTCAGCCTCAGAGAACAGCAGTTTCCTCACCGCAGTTTCGTTCTCTGGGATCTCAGGACCTGGCACTGGGGAAGCCCTTTCAGCTTTCCCAATGCCTCAGTGACACAGTGGCCTAATGGAACTTACATCCATGTAAAGCATGGGACAACATGTAGGCTCCCTCTGGTCCCTGCCACCACTTTGTAGAAAGGGAATTTAATTATATCCCAAACTGCTTCTCATTTGGTTGGACATTTCAGAAGGCAAGAGGGAAACAATAATACTAAGTTTAAAAAATATCAGGGCTGATGTTGCTGGGATATTAAGTCACTTGTCATAAAACAGGATAACTAGAATGCAGTAGAAGAAGTTAGCTTTTCCACAGGCAGGTCTTTGTAAGTAAGTGAGGTTTGACTTGGAGAATTACATACAAAGCGCTTCGTTCTGCAGTCAGTCCAAGCAATGTCAGCTGTGTGAAAGAATCTGTCTGGAGGTTTGACACTGGTGCAGGAGAGTAATAGATAATTACAAAAAAACTAATAATAATAATGCCAGCTCTATAGATGCCATTTCTTAAGTAGATTCAACTTCATCTGTGTTGTGGGATAAGAATAATTTCTGCCTACTACAGACCGTAGGCTGGTATGCACACTTTCCAGTGTCTGTTTCAACCCTTACCCTCTCCCTGTTGGTAATTTTAGAAGGTGGGCCTAGGGGAAGTGATGAGGGTGTTAGGTGACGTCATGAGCTGCACTCTTTTTTTTTAATTAATTTATTTATTTGACAGAGAAAGAGGGGGAGAGAGAGAGAGAGAATGGGCGCACCAGGGCCTCCAGCCACTGCAAACAAACTCCAGACACATGTGCCCCCTTGTGCATCTGGCTAACGTGGGTCCTGGGGAATCAAACCAGGGTCCTTCAGCTTTGCAGGCAAATGCCTTATCCACTAAGTCATCCCTCCAGCCCATGAGCTGTACTCTTCATGGGTGGATTTTCATACCTTGTGAGTGGGAGCTGCTTCCTCTCTGTGCTTTCTGCCACGTGAGTAGTCTATCTAGAGGAGAGCTTAGGCCAGAACTCAGCCAAGTGGCACCTTGCTTTCAAACTCCCATCCTCCCGAACTGGGAGACATAGGTTTATGCTGTTTATCAATCACACAGGTTATAGCAGCTCATGCTGGTTATAAAAGAGCGTGAGGTGACATATGCATTCAAAGTGGTCATTTAGGATCTTGTATGTGGTAAGAGTTCAATATTGTCTATCATTATAATAATGTTATAAAAATCAGGAAGGCTTTCCTAAAATTTCTTACTGTTACCAAGTCTTAATTTTAAATTCTAGAGGGTTCTTTTTTTAATCTGTTACAAATTCATGTTCACAAACAGTTTTAAAGAGCATGTCAGTGTTCTAGGCAGTTTTCATGTTTTTCATTCAACTTTGAGAATCTGAGGGTCAGGTGGATTTAAAGCTAAGAGATGACAAAGTAGAAAACTGAGTTGTCTGTTTGCCTGAATCTGTCCCATTGTTAACACCTGAACTTCAACATCCTGCACAATCTACAGTCCTGAGCCAACCAGGCCATTGAGCACATGGATTATAGAAGTGCTTCCAGGATGCACGGTGAATCCTAGAACCAGGCCTGACCCCAGGCCTCCTAAAACCCAGTCCTGAGGGCAGCCCGACCCAACATGCCTCTTAGCAACCCCTTCAGTGGGCTGAGGAGCAGCAGTTTACTCCCAGGAGCTCGAACTCATCAATGTGAGGACAGAGAGTGGTTGCTATTATTTTTGTGAATCTGGCACTGTGAAAACATGAGGCAGAGTAAAAAATTCATATAGCAAACTGGATGTTGTTTACTAAATGTACCACAGTTACTGAATAATGCCAGTTGTTGTTCATGGGGATGTGAACCTAGCATTGCAGGATGTATTCAAGACATGGGGAATATCTATGTTTGTAAACAATGCAAAGTCTCCCTATTTTCAAAAGCTGAAAACTAACTCTATTATAAAGACTAAAAACAGGCCTGGACACCACAGTGCTAAGAAGTGACAGGAGTGCTCAGCACTGAAACATCTATCACACCTTCCAAGGCTCAGGGTCCATTGCAGAAGAGGTGGCAGAAAGAATGTAAGAGCCAAGGGAAGGGTAGGACTGCTTCCAGACACAAATGGCCTGAATATCCATGACCACACAGTGCCTGACACTACCTACACAAGACCATCATAACAGGAGGAAAACATGATGATACCAAAATAAAAGAGAGACTAACTAAGAGGGGGAGGGGTATGATGGAAAGCAGAGTTGAGAAGGGGAAAGTGGCGGCAGAAGAATTATCATGTTTATTGTCTATAATTATGGAAGTTGTCAATAAAAAAAAAATTTTTTTAAGCATATGTCACCATGAAGGAAAAAAAAACTGACCTGGGAGACAGCTCAGGCCAGAAAGTGTTTGCCTCACAAGCATGAGATCTGAGTGCAATCCCCCAGGACCCACATTAAAAACAAACAACAACCACGAAAATTGAGTGAGGTCGGCATGCTTGTAATATCAGTTCCAGGGTGGTGAAGCCTGGCGGATCCCAAGAGCTCAGTGGCAGCCAGCACAGTGCAGTTAGGGAGGTCCAGGCCAGTGAGAGTCTATTTCAACAAAGATGGATGTCACTTGAGTAACAACACTCCACATCGGCCTCTTGCCTCTCCACACATGTACAGACATATACATCTGCACATATACACAAACATATGTGTGTGCACACACAAACACACTATTTAAAAACAAACAGAACAAAAACCTGTGTGAACCACACCAAAGCTATTAGAGGGCATGATGAAGCTGCCAGCCAACACTTCCCAACCCTGACTTAGAGCACACTGCCTGTTCTCAAGCTTTTGTATATTCTCGTTCTCTTGCCCGGCAGCCATTGCTTCCTTGTACCTGTTCACAAAGCCAGCTCACCCTCCTTAGGGATCAGAGGCTACCGATCAAAGGTGCCACATCCTGCTAGTGTGCCTGCCATCATGCAGAGGAGCCCAGTGCTCTGATCTGGAACTTCTATTCTCTGTCCATATTCACTTCCTTATTTATTCATCGTCATATCTTCATCTCATCGCTAGCTTTGAAGTCTCTCCTGCCTTCAGGTACACATGTGTAAACTCAGCATTGGTTCTTGATGTATAACAGACACTTAGAAGGGAATATGTGTAAAGCTGAGGTTTGTGTCAAGTACCTTTAAACTTGTCCTGGAAAGCTCAGTAACTGGGGTTTTCCTTGCTTTCTCTCTCCCCTTCATATACTGTATCAATTACTAATGAGATCCTTTTGTCTCCTCCTTCATGATACATCGATAACCCAACCCCTTCTCAACCCGGGATCTGCAGTATCACAATTTCCCCCTACATTAGAATAGCCTCCCCACTGGTCTGGCTTCTACCATTGCCCCTCTGCAAATGATAAATGCACAATAGCCATGTGACCACCAAGTCTCTGCTGCGCCCTCTCCTGTGGACCCCATTTTATTTAGGATAAGAGCCAAACCTCCCAGAGACCTGTAATCTGTCCTGTTCCCTATTATATCTCTACTTGTTGCCTTGTTACCCACATCTTGGTTTCTTTATACTCTGGTTTCATTTTGTTTTTCCAAACTGAGTTTTCTCTAAGTAATCTCGTGCTTATCCTTGTCCCCTTCAGACCCTCGTAGGAAAATTGTCCTTAAATCCAACATGTGCAGTTGTGATCTGCGCATCAGCCTCCTCTGTCCCCACCTGATAACTCTGATCATCACTTGTTTTATTTTCTCTGTGGTATTATTTATTACCATTTATTATTAAATACACTTTACTTATCTTGTTCTCTATGTTCTCATTAGCTCCTAGGAAAAAGAGTTTTGCTGTGTTTTTTTTTTTATTTTTAAAGAGAGAGAATTAGCATGCCAGGGCCTCAGCCACTACAGTCAAATTCCAGATATTTGCACCACCTGATGAGCATGTGCGACCTTGCACTTGCCTCACCTTTGTGCATCAGGCTTATGTGGAATCTGGAGAGTCGAACATTGGTCCTCAGCAAGCACCTTATCTGCTAAGCCCAGTTTTGCAGTTTTTAATTTCTCAAACTCCAGAACTAAAACAATGCCCAGCATGATCAGTGTTCAATAAGTACATGCTGAGTGAATTAATCAAATAACTAGGACAATGTCATGTAAAATATCCAAAAGATTATCCATCCTTTAAGAAGGATTGTAGAGATTTGACTCCATCAGAATAGAAACATTTCTGCTGAACCAAAATGTGGTTTGAATCAGGTGTATCCATAAACTCACATGTTTTGAATGCTTGGCCCCTAGCTGATGGCTATTTAGAAGGTGGAACCCTGCTGGAGGAGATGTGTTTTTGGAGGCAGGCTTAGGAATGGTATAGCTAACCTCCTCTTGCCAGAGTTTGACTCACTTCCCTATTGCTGTTTGCCAGCTGCTGTGGCAGAGCTGATGTCCAGCCTCTGCTCATTCTATGCTTTCCCTGCCATCATGAAGCTTCCCCTCTTAACTATAAGGCAAAATAAAAAGCTTTCCTCTCATCAGCTGCTTTTTGTTGGGTGCTTTATCTGAGCAGCAAGAAGGTAACTATAAGAGAAAACAAACATATATTATAAATATATAGGAGAGCAAGTATTCTGTAATACTCAAACAGAAAAGTCTAATTAATTTTTATGAATGTTTTCTTTTGCATAGATAAGAGAAAATTGTAATACCCTGGTATAAAATTGACAAAGGACACAAAAAGGCATTTCACTGTGTACTAGCAGGAGTGGTGACCAATAACTAAATAAATACCAATTAAAACACCTAGACATTCTCAATAGGCTTGAAAGTACAAAGGAATATATAATCGAAGATGTTAGTGAGAATGGCAAATAGTGTAAAAATCAAAGTAGACTTGGGATTTCAGTCACAACTGTGCAAATATATATATATATATAGGGTACATATCCTATGACCTAGTAAGAACTTATACTACATTCATCCTTCCAGAACTGCATACAGGTATAAATGTACAAGGAAGTTTATAGCAACATTCTCCACAAAAGCAAGACGCTGCCAACAACCTAAGTATCCATACATAGTAAGTTGTGAGCTTTTTTAAGTGGGTCAGAACTTCTCCATTTGTTTGCATTTTATTTACTTTGGCATTGAGGTTGAAGCAGGGCCCACATGCTAAATATGTTGGCATTATTCCTAAAAGCTACATGGATGGAGCAGAAAGTAGGCATTGTGGAGGAAAATATGTCATTGCCCCTAACCTCATGGATTTCCCCGAAGTTCTGTATGTCAGAAGTGACAGTGAACGTTTATATGTACATGGTCAGTGAGGTGGTAGCCACCAGGATTGGCCGGGACAAGTGCAAGACTGCTTAGGGTCATGAGATTGGTAGAAGTTTCTAAGAACAATTATCCTGATGCATCATTTCTGCCCAAACCTGCAGTCCTTTTCCAGGGCTTAGTTGGCATGTCCAGAAGGATACAAGCCCTTACCTGCTACTCTGCTAATTCCTAGCATAATGTAGACAAGATTTGCCTTCTTTTAGTCAGCTGGTCTTTTTCCTGATTTGCCCTGATTCTTGTACCATAAAGATGCTGTTTCCTCAGATGCCAAGGAACATGAGGGATTTCTGTTTGAGACACTCTGTTCCTTGGATACAGCCTTTCCCACCAACTTGAACACCAGGGAATGTTTCAACTGGAGTGCAACTTCACTCAGTCCAGGTTTAAGATTATGGCCCTGTCTGTACCCGATCCCTTTCAGCAGTCATTCAAAACATCAATTATATTGTACACATAGAGGTACACCTTGCAAATCCAGGGAGAGGGATGTGCATTTGGCAATGGTAGTCACCTGCTCTGATATGATAATAGTAGCATTTGCATTAAGAGGGGAAATTGACAGGGATTCCGGTGTTCCACAAGGGAATTCAAGACAATGAAAACACAAATGATATTATAGAATAGGACTCTTTGAGGTCTGCCCGTTTGTTACGGTCATGGCCACGGGTTATCCATGGTAACTGGGGTTTGTACTCACCCTTTCCATGTCTCCTGTGCCTGCATGAAACTACATGACAATAGAGTAGGCCCCTGGCACATATGTTTGCAAAATTGAATGATTTTGTACTGTCCTGTCACTTGATTTTCAAGGGCTGCATTAACAAATTACCCCCAACTCAGTGACTAGACCCCAGAGAATTTCAGTCCAAGAACCACTGTTGTAAAATCCATTTCACTGAGGCAAGACCCAAGGTGTCATCAGGATCCTCCAGTATCTCTAAAGAGATTTCTTCTTTACTACTTCTGGGGACTCTTGGCCTCCATGATGTAAGGCCGTCATTCCAGTCTCTGCTTCCATCTTCTTACAGTCTTCAACCCTGGGAGTCTATACTCTGTGTCCTCTTTGTATTATATGTATGTCACTGGGTTTGTCCACTCCTCCCCCAATGAAGGAATTCATCTCCAAACCTTGAGGTGACCACGTATACAAAGAGCTCATTTCGTCATCTGGTCACTTTCTGAGGTCTGGTTAGACATACAGTTTGGGAAGGACACTTTTCAAACTGAATATTCTCCTTCATCCTCAAAGTGACTGTGGTAGTTTGAATGGGAACCATCTTCCATAGCCTTATGTGTTTGAATACTCGATTCCCAGCTGGGGGCAATTGGGAAGTGTTACAGTCAGGTGTGCATTGTTGGCAGAAATCACCTGACCAAGAGCAGCTTGTGGGGGAAAAGGTTTATTTTGGCTTACAGACTTGAGGGGAAGCTCCATGATGGCAGGGGAAAACGATGACATGAGCAGAGATTGGACACCACCTCCTGGCTAACACAAGATGGACAATAGCAACACGAGAGTATGCCAAACACTGGCATGGAGAAACTGGCTATAACACCCATAAGCCTGCCCCTGACAATACACTGCCTCCAGGAGGTATTAATTTCCAATTTCCATCAGCTGGGGAACCTAGCATTCAGAACACCTAAGTTTATGGGGGACACCTGAATCAAACCACCACATTCCACTCCTAGACACCTAACCATACATGATGTAAGATGCAATGCAAAGCCGGGCGTGGTGGCGCATGCCTTTAATCCCAGCACTTGGGAGGCAGAGGTAGGAGGATCGCCAAGAGTTCGAGGCCACCCTGAGACTACATAGTTAATTCCAGGTCAGCCTGGACCAGAGTGAGACCCTACCTTGAAAAACCAAAAAAAAAAAAAAAGATGCAATGCATTTTTCCAACTTTAAAAGTCCCCATAGTTTTCATCAATCTTAATGATGTTCAAACATTCCCGTAGTCCAAGGGCTTTTAACTGAGCCATATACCAAAAAATCCCCCAAAACCCCTAATGGGACAGAATAAACTTTTACACTGCAAAAGATGGCATTGGGCATAGCAAAGAAATAGTCAACAAATACAAGATTTAAACAGGGCAATCTGTGGCTCCAAGTCCAAGAACAACTCTAGTCAGTGTCAAGTCTGATAATTCTAACCAGCAACAAGTCTCTGGAGTTCCAATTCTGCCCCTCCAGCTAGGCTACTCACAGTCTAGGAAAACTTCATCCTGGGTGGGCAGCAACCCTTAGCAACCATCTCATGGTCCCGGCATCTGTGCTGGGTCTCCACTGCAACCCACGGTCCATCCTCATGACTCCATCGAGTCTCCATGCAGGCATCCAGCAAACCTGCTTCACACTGTCCATGGCTGTTCCCAAAAT
The DNA here is from genome assembly GCA_036365145.1 of Orientallactaga sibirica. Taxonomy (NCBI): domain Eukaryota; kingdom Metazoa; phylum Chordata; class Mammalia; order Rodentia; family Dipodidae; genus Orientallactaga; species Orientallactaga sibirica. The sequence continues at coordinate 41,077,012 of JAEOAD010000008.1, read as the reverse complement.
GCAAGAGTGCATTGCAAATTCAATGACCCTCCTTTTCCTGCATTTCTTATACTCCACAGTACCAGGTAGGGTGCCAATTTGTTAACCTGAGGGGAATAAAGCAGACTTTGAAGAACGGGACACTCCTTGAACATTCAGGCCCCTCAAAAGAGTCAACATTCTTTCTGTTTTCCCAATGCAAATCACCTGGCCCAGTCTCAATAGTTGTAATCTCTCAATTGCAGCTGAACTGGCAGCAGTTTAATCCAAAGATTTCTTTTTTTTTTTTTTCTGTGTCCATCTCCCTCTCCTCATACCAGTCTACTTCTATGCAATACAACCCTGCACAAGTTCTCAGGACATGGCCATAACAACAAACCTCTCACACAAACTGCCCCTAGCACCATCCAGCAAAGCTTCTCCTCACCCTCACAAGCCAAACCTCACAGTCCATAGTTCTTACTGCATTCAGGTCTTTCAACTCTAACCAGAATAGTCCATCAAGCTGCACCTACAGCACTGTGAGGTGTCTCTGATGCCAAGGTTGCAAATCTTTCCACATTCCTCTCAAAAATCAGCCCCAAAAGGCCAAAGCCTCACAGTCAGGTGTCCAGCAGCAATGCCACTCTCGGTACCAACTTTACTGTTGCAGCCAGGTTCACATTGCTGGCAGAAATCACCCAACCAAGAGCAGCTTGTGGGGAAAAGTTTATTTTGGCTCACAGACTTGAAGGGAAGCTCCATGGTGGCAGGAGGAAACAATGGCATGAGCAGAGAGTGGACATCACTCCCTGGCCAACACAAGATGGACAATAGCATCACGAGAGTGTGCCAAACACTAGCTATAGCACCCATAAGCCTGCCCCCAACAATACACCACCTCCAGGAAGCTTTAATTTCCAATTTCCATCAGCTGGGGAACCTAGCATTCAGAACACCTAAGTTTACGGGGAACACCTGAAACCTCCAAAACCACAAGAAGGTTTTGGAATCATTGGAAGTGGAGCCTTGCTATAGCAGGTGGGTCACTGAGGATTGACAGTGGACCTTGAGTTTCATTAGCCCTTCCCACTGGGTGTTCAAGGATAGCTCACTCAGATTACCTCCTTCCCCCTCTGCACTGACAAGATGTGACTCTCACTTGCCTGCTCTGCCATGCACTGCTGCCAAGGTAAAGCTTCTACTCCAAACTGTAACTTGAAGTAAACCCTTTCCTCCCATAAGCTGTTTTGGTTGATTGGTATATACCACCAAGACAGAAAATGCTACAGAACATTCATAATGATAGTGAAGTCATTGCTACAGTGAAACTGACTACATGAGGAACCTTGAGTGTGGGAGGAATATGGAAACATTTGGAACTTTGGAGTACAGAAGCCTTGCTGTATTTTAAGCAGACCTTGAAAAGGCCATTCTGGTGAGAGTTTGAAAGACTATTACATAGCAAAGTGGACTGTGAAGGCTTTGCATAGGAAGTCTCACAGAGGCAAAAAGACTTTTCTGTCTAGAAGCAGTTTGTGTGATGATCTGGTGGAGAGGCTGCTGCCTTCTGCCCATGTCCTGAGAAATCATGCAAAGGTGAATTTAAAAGTGCTGGTGTGTTGGGCAGAGGAAAAGTACAGGCATAAAGATATGAAAAAGGTGAGGTGGTTTGTATCCTGGGCAGAAGAGAGTGCAATCAGTGCTGCTACAATTGTATAAGAGAGTGTTACTACTGAGGCTGGGCCAGATGCTCTGCATTGAGACAATAGGACTTGCGCTGGTGATTTTGTAAGGAAGGTCCTGAAAGAAGAATGCTAAAGGAGTTTCCTGTCCTTCAAAGTCATCATTATCAACATTGGATATATAAATATGGCAGCCCCCATCTGGGACTGGGTTTTGAAGTTTGACAAATGCAGGAAATATAGGGTCATTGAGACAGTGAAAGGCATGTAGAAGTCGCTGTGAGGCCTTTGGATGGAGCAGTGAAGATGAACCTTAGGTGACAGTAGAAATTCCAGGATTTTGAAGAGGCCAGAACCAAGGAAAGCTGCAGCCTCGGTGTCCCCAGACTGCAAGTGGCCCCGCTGGAGAGGTGGAGAGTTGCCAGAGCATTTTGGAGCCCAGAAGAGTTCATCACAGTCCCAGGTGCCAGACATGGAAGTGCAGGATTTGATGCTTGCCCTGAGGATTACCCTGCAATGATCCAGGCTTTCCTTGCTATGCCTTCTTTGTGCAATGGGCATGTTTACTCTGTGCTTTGGTATATCGGAAGTATGAAACTTGTGCTTTGATTTTGCAGACTCACAGTTAAGAAGCTATTTTAAATGACGATCTCAATCGAGACTTTGGACTTCTAACCCAGTTTAGGACTGGTAAAGACTATAGGGTCTTTTAAAGTTGGATTAAATGCATTTTGTATCAGGAGATGGCAATAAGACTATGGAGGCCAAGGGCAGAAGTTAGTGACCTGATTGTTAAATGCCTCCCATAGCCTCATGTGTTGTTTTTTTTTTTTTTTTTTTTGGAGAGATAGTGAGAGGGAGACAGAAATGGGCGCGCCAGCAGTCTCTCAGCTACTGTAAACGAAATCCAGATGTGTGCGCCCCCTTGTGGGCAAGTGCGGCATTGCGCCCTTGCCTCACTTTGCATCTGGCTAAACGTGGGACCTGGAGATTGGAACCACTGGACATTGGAGCCAGCATTCTTAGGCTTAGCAGGCAGGCGCCTTAGCCACTAAGCCATCTCTCCAGCCCGCCTCATGTGTTTTCAATATTTGGTCCCCAGTTGTTGGCAATTTAGGAAGGTTGTGGAACCTTTGAGAGGTAGAACCTTGCTAGTGGAAATGTAATGCCAAGGGCAAACTTTGAGTCTTATTAGCCCATCCTTCAGGGTGTTCAGAGTGAGCTCACTCAGATTACTTCCTTCCACTGTTGCTGCACCAAGATGGGTGCTCGGTTAGCTGCTCTGCCATGCATTCCCCATCAGGATGAAGCTTCCACTTGAAATGCCATGCTCTGAAATAAAGCCTTTCTTCCCATAAGGTGCTTTGGTTATGTCCCAGCAATAAGTTAACTGACGCATTGATATAACCCAGCTTGGGCTTCTAGTGGGAAGGAAGTATGTGATCAGATTAATCCAGGAAGAGATAGTGAAATAATCAGGTGAGAGGCAGAGGAGAGGAAACAAGCAATATGTGGGTTCAGAACACAATGGAAAGGTCTGTAGAATAGCTCAGTGGCAGAGTACTTGCCAGGCATGTTCTGGGGCCTGAGTTCTGTTCCTAGCATATAAAAATAAGAATCACAAATGAACCCAAACTTCTATGCCAGAGTGACCAGGGATGTTAAGAGCAGGTATTTGTGCAACAATGGAAAACTAAGATCTTCAAAGTGGTCTCATCCCGTAGGAGCTATTTCACTACATTGCAAGTTGTAGGCAACTTGTGGGAATATACACGATGTTGGACTATGGTCATTGAAATGAATTATATCCAAAGGGAAACCCTATCCACACTCATGAAAAGATGATCTTTTGAATCTATCTTGATATTTAAACTCTGAAATGAATTATTTCCAGATGAGAGGGGACCTTATCCGCATCCTACGAGGCCAGCTTTGGACCCTGTAAACATACACACCACTCTTCATTTGCTGATTATAAATTTGTACTTTGTTTCTGCTGTCAGCTTTCTGAGTTTAATTAACAAATATTGTTTGCCCATACATATTAGTTTACTATAACAGTGGTAAAAAAAAAAAAAATCACTGCACACTGGATGGTTGAAGACAACACAAATACATTTCCTGAAGACTCTCTGAGGAGGGAGAGTGGAGGCTTCAAGTGGGGGGGGGCTTTCACCAAAGGTGTAATATGAGGGCTTCTCGGGAGGGTCTTTCCTTCCCTTTCCCACAGTGACCACAGGATATACACTTATCAGTGTCCTTCACATTGTCTGGGGCTTCATGGTCTTCACAGTTGTCCACTGCTGTCACTGGAGTCACATGGTGCTGGAATGAATGGGCATTCCGAGAAGGCCAGAGGCAGACACAGATTTTCCTTATGTAGTTTAGATTCTCCCCTACAAGGCCTGGCACCTGAGCAGGCCCTGGTTCATGGTGGTCCTCTTCAGAGATGTTCTCCATGCTGGCCATCTTGTCCAGGAACTGGGGACTGCTTCTGTGACTGTGTGTACCCAGGGTAGATGCTGCAGGCTTCTCTTCTGTCATATTCTTGGCGGCCATCTTCTCCAGGAGCTCAGGACTGCTCCTGTGACTGGGTGTCCTGGGTAAGATGCTGCAGCCTTTTCTACTATCATCTCAGGGCTTATGGTCTTCTCCAGGAGCTCGGAACTGCTCCCTGGACCATGGGTGACCTGGGTGGGTATTGCAGGCTTCGCTTTCATCATCTCATGGATTATAGTCTTCTCGGCGAGCTCAGGACTGCTCCCTGGTCTTTGGGTAACCACATAAATGCCGAGGTCTTTTCTTCTGTCATTTGAGGACTTATCTTTTCTCTGGAAGCTGTGGACTAAGGCTGGGACAGAGCAGTAATGGGGTGAATATATTTAGGGCTGAGGGTGACAATGGGCCTCTTCTTTGGACAGGATAGCTGTATGTTAGGCAAACTGACTCAGCCTGCTGGGGATCCTCAGACAGTGCCTGCACTTTCAAGCTTAAAGACAAGATCCAAAAGGCAGACACATAGTCTTCACTTTTTGGGGCCAAAAGAAAGGCAGCAGATTTGGAGTGGGTGGGGAAAGGTGTTGTCCCTGGAAACACGGGTTTGTCTTGGGCCTTGTATTGTAGTGCCAGGTATTTCAATAGGCAGTATGTTGCCATTAACTGATCAAATGTAACCTCGTTGAATGGACTCAATGGTGTCGCCTAGGTCAGACCACATAAACTCCATGAAGGACAGGGTGTAAGATTTCCAGCTGGCTGGGGAGCAGCTCACGTGACCTGAACCTCCTTCTCCTTGCTGAAGGCAAGAGTGCTTCAAAGGTCCGTCACTACAGAGGATAGTTACAGATCCACCGTGAGTAACTGGTTGATTAGATCCATTAAGTCTTCAGACACGTCTTCCGTTTCCTTGTAATTCCCTTCTAAAATGTTCTGTTTGAGTGCCCAAGTTGACTTAGATTCAAAAGGGAGGGTCAGGCACATACATGGTCTTCCCTACTTCAGTCAGAAGGGAGTCAGCAGATTTGGTAGGGTGAGCAAAGGTGTTGTCCCTGGACAGAATGGTTTGTCTTTGGCCTATTATCGCAGTGCCTGGTATTGCAGTTGGCAGTATGTTGCCATTAATGTGTTAAAGTTAACTGTGTTGGATGGACTCAATAGAGTCACCTAGTTCTAGCCACATATACTCCATGACTGACAAGATGTAAGATGTCCAGCTTTCTGGGGAGCAGCTCACAATACCTGAATGTCCTTCACCTTGCTGGAGACAAGGGTGCTCCATAGTGTCCATCACTGTGGGCCTCAGTTCCACATCAACAGTTAGTAACTGGCTGATTAAATCCCTTATGTCTTCAGATACGTGTTCCGGTTCCTTGTAATTCCCTTCTAAAATGTTCTGTTTGAGGTCCCAAATTGACTTAGATTTAAAATGAAGGGTCCTGAAGACTCCCCATACTTGGGCTGCAAGGTCATTCAGCAATCCTGCTGGAGCTGAGCTGAAAACCTCCTCCATGTAGACCAGCTGACAGAAATCTGGAAAGCGCTGTGCTGCATGCAGTTACATAGGAGACAGAGAAATCACCATTAGAGATAAATAACAGTGGACACTGCAAGTCTTAAATTAGACCAACTGGGCCAACTGATCCAATGAGTGCAATAGTGGCATGTCTGTTATGGAGAAACCAACTGCTCTCTTATTGGACTGGAGACCCGCTCCATGGGGGGAATACATCCCTGATACTGAAAACCTACAACAGGGGTAGTCATGAGCCCTAAGGTTGTAGCATCTGCTGGTGTCTGGATAAATGTATATACTATGCTCACCAAACTGCCCAGTAAGCACTTCTCTTAATGTCCGTACCCATATATTAATGCTACTCTCACTTTTGGTTAAAGAAACTTCTCTTTTCAGATGGTGGTGACCTTGGGATGACTCAGAAGGCACCATAGTGCTGAGAAGAAGGGACAGAGGAGTGCTCAGCATTGAAACATCTCTATCACACCTTCCAAGGCTCAGGGTCCATTGCGGAAGAGGTGGCAGAAAGAATGTAAGAGCCAAAGGAAGGGTAGGACTTCTTACAATGCTCTCTTACAGACAGAAAGGGCCTGTATGTTCATGACCTTGCAGTGACTGACACTACCTACACAAGACCATCATAATAGGAGGAAAGGATGATGACATCTAAAAAAAAAAAAAATACAGAGAGAGTGTTTGACAGGGGGAAGTGGTATGACGGATTGTGGAGTTCATAGGGGAAAGTGGCGGAAGGAATGAATCACCGTGGTTTGTTGTCTATTACTATGGAAGTTTTCAATTAAAAAAAGGGAGGGTCAGGCACATATTCACACGTTGGATTCAGCAGAAAGGCAGATTTGGTGAAGGTGTGGAAAGGTGTTATCCCCGGACATACAGGTTTGTCTTGGACCTTGTATCGCAGTGCCAAGTAATGCAGTAGGTAGTTTATTGCTATAGTCAAAGTTAAACCTTCTTGGATAGACTTAATGGTGTCGCCTCAGTCAAACCACAAAAGCTCCACGAAGGACAGGATATAAGATGTCCAGCTGCCTGGGGAGCAGCTCACGATGGTCCTTGCTGGAGCCAGTGGTGCTCCATAGTGTCCATCACTGTGGGCCTCAGATCCGGGTCCACAGTTCTTGACTGGCTGATTAAATCCCTTAAGTCTTCAGATATGTGTTCTGGTTCCTTGTAATTCTATTCTATAATGTACTCTTTGAATTTCCACAGTGATGTGAACCCCTTTCACCTTGCTAGAGGATCCATAATATCCATTGCAATGAGCCTCAGTTCAAGGGCCACAGTTAGTAACTGCCTGATTAGACCTGTTACATCCTTCTAAAATGTTCAGTTTGAGTGCCCAAAGTGACTTAGATTCAAAAGGGAAGGTCAGGCACATGGTCTTTCCTGCTTGGGGTAGAGGGAAGTCAGCAAATTTGGTAGGGGTGAGGAAAGGTGTTGTCCCTGGACAGACTGGTTTGTCTTGGGCACTATTATTGCAGTGCCTGGTATTGCAGTTGGCAGTATGTTGCTGTTAATCTGTCAAAGTTAACTTTGTTGGATGGACTCAAGGTGTCGCCTAGCTCTAGCCACATAAACCCCATGACTGACAGGACATAAGATGTGCAGCTTTCTGGGGAACAGGTCACCTTGCTGGAGACAAGGGTGCTCCATAATGTCCATCACAGTGGGGCTCAATTCTGGGTCCACAGTTAATGACTGGATGATTAGATCCAGTTAAGCCTTCAGATACTTGTTCCAGTTCCTTAAAATTCCCTTCTAAAATGTTCCGTGTGAGTTCCCAAATTGACTTAGATTCAAAAGGGAGGGTCAGGCATATAATCTTCCCTACTTGTCAGAGAGAAGTCAGCAGATTTGGTGGAGGTGGGAAAAGATGTTGTCCCTGGACCTATGGGTTTGTCTTGGGCCTTGTATTTTAGTTCCTGGTATTGCAGTAGGCAGTGGTTGCCATGAATCTGCCAAAGTTAACCTTGTTGGATGGGCTCAGTGGTATTGCTTATGCAAACCACATGAAGTCCACGACGGACAGGATGTAAGATGTCCTGGTGTCTGGGGAGCACTCACGATGGCCTGAACCCCTTCACCTTGCTGGAGGCAAGGGCGCTCCACAGTGTCCATCGCTGTGGACCTCAGTTTCACATCCACAGTTAGTAACTGGCTGATTAAATCCCTTATGTCTTCAGGTATGTGTCCTGGTTTCTTATAATTCCCTTCTAAAATGTGCTGTTTAAGTTATAAATTGACTTCAAATCCAAAGGGAGGGTCAGGCACATAGTTTTCACTCTTTGAGGTCAGAGGGATGGCAGGAGATATGGTGGGGCTGGGGAAAGGTCTTCTCCCTGAACTTACAGGTTTGTCTTGTGCCTCATTTTGCAGTTCTTGGTATTGAAGTAGGCAGTGTGTTGCCATTAATCTGTCAAAGTTAAGTTTGTTGGATGGACTCAGTGGTGTTACCTAGGTCAAACCACATAAAGCCACGAAGGACAGGATGTAAGATGTCCAGCTGCCTGGGGAGCAGCTCCCGATGGTCTGAACCCTGTTCTTGCTGGAGCCAGTGGTGCTCCACAGTGTCCATTGCTGTGGCACAGTTCCAGGTCCACAGTTCTTGACCGGCTGATTAGATCCCTTAACTCTTCAGATACATGTTCCAGTTCCTTGTAATTCCATACTATGGTGATCTCTTTGGGTTTCCACAATGACGTGAACCCTCTTCACCTTGCTGGAGGCAAGAGTACTCCATCACTTTGGGCCTCAGTTCAAGGGCCACAGTTAGTAACTGGCTGATTAGACCTGTTACATCCTTCTAAAATGTTCAGTTTGAGTGCCCAAAGTGACTTGGATTCAAAAGGGAGGGTCAGGCACATGGTCTTTCCTGCTTGGGGTAGAGGGAAGTCAGCAGATTTGGTAGGGGTGAGGAAAGGTGTTGTTCCTGGACAGACTGGTTTGTCTTGGGCACTATTATTGCAGTGCCTGGTATTGAAGTAGGCAGTATGTTGCCATTAATCTGTCAAAGTTAACCTTGTTGGATGGGCTCAATGGTGTTACATAGTTCTAGCCACATAAATCCTATGACTGACAGGATGTAAGATGTGCAGCTGTCTGGGGAACAGGTCACAGTGACCTGATCTCCCTTCACCTTGCTGGAGGCAAGGGTGCTCCATAATGTCCCTCACTGTGGGCCTCACTACCAGGTCCACAGTTAGTGACTGGCTGATTAGATCTGTTAAGTCTTCAGATAAGTATTCTGGTTCCTTGTAATTCCCTCCCATAATGTTCTCTTTTAGTACCCATAATAGACTTTAGATTCAAAAGGGAGGGTCAGTCACATAGTCTTCACTCTTTGTGGTCAGAGGGAAGGCAGCAGAGTTTGTCACGGTGGGGAAAGTTGTCACAGGACATACAGGTTTGTCTTGTGCCTTGTTTTTCAGTTCCTGGCATTGCAGTAGGCAGAATGTTACCATTAGTTGGTCAAAGTTAACCTTGTTGGATGGACTCACTTGTGTCACTTAGGTCAAACCACATAAATTCCATTACTGACAGGATGCTCAGCTGTGTGTTGAACAGTTCACGATGACCTGAACCCCTTCACCTTGCTTGAGGCATGGGTGCTCCATAATGCCAATCACTGTGAGCATCACTTCTGCGTCCACAGTTAATAACTGGCTGATTAGGTCCCTTATGTCTTCAGATACGTGTTTGGTTCCTTAAAATTCCCTTCTAAAATGTTCTGTGTGAGTTCCCAAATTAACTTAGATTCAAAAGGTAGGGTCAGGCATATAATCTTCCCTACTTGTCAGAGAGAAGTCAGCAGATTTGGTGGAGGTGGGAAAAGATGTTGTCCCTGGACCTATGGGTTTGTCTTGGGCCTTGTATTTTAGTTCCTGGTATTGCAGTAGGCAGTGCATTGCCATGAATCTGCCAAAGTTAACCTTGTTGGATGGGCTCAGTGGTATTGCTTATGTCAAACCACGTGAAGTCCACGACAGACAGGATGTAAGATGTCCTGGTGTCTGGGGAGCACTCACGATGGCCTGAACCCCTTCACCTTGCTGGAGGCAAGGGCACTCCATAGTGTCCATCGCTGTGGGCCTCAGTTTCACATCCACAGTTAGTAACTGGCTGATTAAATCCCTTATGTCTTCAGGTATGTGTCCTGGTTTCTTATAATTCCCTTCTAAAATGTGCTGTTTAAGTTATAAATTGACTTCAAATCCAAAGGGAGGGTCAGGCACATAGTTTTCACTCTTTGAGGTCAGAGGGATGGCAGGAGATATGGTGGGGCTGGGGAAAGGTCTTCTCCCTGAACTTACAGGTTTGTCTTGTGCCTCATTTTGCAGTTCTTGGTATTGAAGTAGGCAGTGTGTTGCCATTAATCTGTCAAAGTTAAGTTTGTTGGATGGACTCAGTGGTGTTACCTAGGTCAAACCACATAAAGCCACGAAGGACAGGATGTAAGATGTCCAGCTGCCTGGGGAGCAGCTCCCGATGGTCTGAACCCTGTTCTTGCTGGAGCCAGTGGTGCTCCACAGTGTCCATTGCTGTGGCACAGTTCCAGGTCCACAGTTCTTGACCGGCTGATTAGATCCCTTAACTCTTCAGATACATGTTCCGGTTCCTTGTAATTCCATACTATGGTGATCTCTTTGGGTTTCCACAATGACGTGAACCCTCTTCACCTTGCTGGAGGCAAGAGTACTCCATCACTATGGGCCTCAGTTCAAGGGCCACAGTTAGTAACCGGCTGATTAGACCTGTTACATCCTTCTAAAATGTTCAGTTTGAGTGCCCAAAGTGACTTGGATTCAAAAGGGAGAGACCAGGCATGTGGCGCACACCTTTAATCCCAGCACTCGGGAGGCAGAGGTAGGATTGCAGTGAGTTCAAGGCCACCCTGAGACTACACAGTGAATTCTAGGTCAGCCTGGACTGGAGTGAAACCCTACTTGGAAAAAATGAAATAAAAAAAATAAAAGGGAGGGTTAGGCACATGGTCTTCCCTACTTGGGGTCAGAGGGAAGTCAGCAGATTTGGTAGGGGTGAGGAAAGGTGTTGTCCCTGGACAGACTGGTTTGCCTTGGGCTTGTTATTGCAGTGCCTGGCATTGCAGTAGGCAGTATGTTGCCATTAATCTGTCAAAGATAACCTTGTTGGATGGGCTTAATGGTGTCGCCTAGTTGTAGCCACATATAGTCCATGACTAACAGGAAGTAAGATGTACAGCTGTCTGGGGAACAAGTCACAGTGACCTGATCTCCCTTCATCTTGCTGGAGGCAAGGATGCTCCATAATGTCCCTCACTATGGGCCTCAATTCTGGGTCCACAGTTAGTGACTTGCTGTTTAGATCCCTTATGTCTTCAGATATGTATTCCGGTACCTTGTAATTCCCTTCTGAAATGTTCTGCTTGAGTTCCCAAATTGACTTAGATTCAAAAGGGAGGGTCAGGCATATATAGTCTTCACTCTTTGGGGTCAGAGGGACGTAGCCAATTTGGTGAGAGTGGGGAAAGGTCTTGTCTGTGGACATACGGGTTTTTCTTGGGTCTTGTCTTGGATTGCCTGTGTCATGAGCATCCAGTTAAGTAGTGGAGAGCCTGATCAATTTACACTTGTCACACTTTATTTGACACACTTCAAGTTAAATTAACACATAGTTCAATGTTCCTAGCCTCACTCTAGATCTTAAGCCTAGCCAGAGGCTGCTCACCTGATGACACTTGGTCCGTGGGAGGCATTTGGGTCAGCTGTCCTCCTTCTCCTTCTCCGTTGGTCAGCCAACTCGAACCAGGGACTCCCACAGGTGGCAGGTCTAATGGTGGGTATTAACACAGAAGGCAACATGGAGTCATTCCCCTCTGGGTTGAGTGACAGCTTCTTCAGCTTCCCCATGGATTTTTATACCCTTCTCCTCTGGTCCTTATCCATGGTTCTAATAACTACCTTAGTTTTGGCTCATTGGCATATCAACACATAGCTGGTTGTGTTTGTGGCTTCTGGTTGCCATGGTGAAGATGTCATTGCTAGGTGAGTGCCTCATCTTGTTTATACTAACTGATGGTCCTAACATCCCACCCCCTGATGCCTCAAGCATATAGGGGCACAGGGGCATCACAAAATCACATACCACAAATTGCTGCATCTAACAAAATACTGCAGACAGTGGCCAGATTACACAGCAAACATCATCATGTCAGTCGTATCATATCAGTGAGTCATATGGGTAATACACTTCAAAATGTGATACTGCCCAAAAGTTTGCTGGTACAATTTCCATGTCAAATAAGCAGATAACTGGAAGAAGCAAAACATAGCAAACGGTCTTACAAGAGATCTAAGGTAATATCCTTCCAATGTTCTAACAGGGCTTGCTGGCTTCTTTGTTGGTTCCATGGACCTCCAAGAGAAGTCAAGCATTAGCAGGACAGAATCAGGGTTATGCATAATCTTAGGCCGAATAGCTGTGGGGTATGTATAACATCTATCAGAGACATATAGTGCTACCTCATCGATAAAAAGCTAAGTCATGATGCAGGATATGGCATAAAACCACAGCAAAAAGCGTGTCATCATCACGCTGAAGCCCAATGATAACGGGCCAACAGCAAATACAGAAGTGGCATTTTGAGGGCCATCTGATTAAAACCCTTATGTCTTCAGATACATGTTCCAGTACCTTGTAATTCCCTTCTAAAATGTTCTGTTTGAGTTCCCGAATTGTCTTACATTCAAAAGGGAGGGTCTTGGTGACCATAAGTATAGAAGTACACCCAAATGCCACATCTCCTTTTCCAGGCCATCATGTACTCAGCACAGGATTACTTCTGGAGAAGTATATGTGTAATCCCCATGGCACCTGGTCAGCATTTGTCCTGGCAAAAATCTGGTGGCCAGGCTAAAGTCGATGATGGTGACCTTACCCCTAACCTCTAGCATGATATTATCTGGCTGATGTCTCAGTGTCTTATCCCTTGGTCATGGCAGTAACACATGGCATCCAGAACTTGGCTAAAAATTCTTTGGGCCTCATCCTCCTGCAAGCAGACCTTCCTTCGGGTGTGCTCTATCAGCTCTTTCTGATACCAGAATTCTGTAACCAAGTATGTATTTTCTTCCATTTCAACACTCTGAATCAGGGACACAATGTTTGGGTGTGAGTCAGCTGCAAAATGTCCACCTCCCCTGTAACTTTGAGGAACTTCTCCTCTGCCTTCTCCAATGCCTTGATGGCAACGATGACGCCCATTAGGCGGTGGCGAGCTCTTCATACTTTTGAATAGGTGCCCCAGCCTGTGAGGCCAACGTCCTCATACTGGGCCAATCACAGCTGTCCATGACCAACAGTCACAGAAGGGCCCATGACAATGTGTGGCTCAGGTGGGCCACAGAGGTTCACACTGAGGGTTTTGGAAATTAAAGCCCGGAGGATGCTTCACATCCTTTGGCTTCCTCTTTGACAGTCTGTAATCCCTTCTGTGTCAAAGCCCTCTTGGTTTCTCCACTCACCACGTTACTTTCCTCTCATTCTCAGTGATGGTCTCCAGCACGTGCTGCCTCATCACTGATCCTGGTTCTGCTCATAAAATCTGATCCCTTTCCTGGTTTTGATATTAGGATATTTTTATTTACTCACTGAATATTTTCCATTCAATGAACTATCTTGATGGTGTCACTTTGGGTGTCTATAAAGGGATCCAGCTTAACATGACTGTGGCCATATTGGCTGTGTCCAACATGGCCTGCCAGGTGACCCTGGCATGCATCCCTAGCCTTGTAGGACAGAGTCTTCAGGGATGTCAGCAGAATATGCTGTTGACAGCTCATACACAAACTGCTGTTCTAAATTTTCAACTATTTGCTGTTAACATTGAACAGAAGTACTATGAGATTTAGTGTCCTGGCAACTCTGACAGAGTAAGTGGTATGTGAGGAGTTTGGGTACTTTATACATGGCAGACAAGCTCTTATCACTTCTGTTTTCTACTGGCTCTGGTGGTGCAACTGGACAGAGGGAGTTTTCTTCTTTTAAGCCAACAAGACAAGGCTGTGATAACCTGCATTATGACTGATGGTGAGGAAAAGCGCCTTCCAAGTGGGTTAGGCTCCACACAGAGCACTAATCCTGACGTGGGTGACAGTATTTGTCTGGCCAAGCAGTGAAAGCAAAGGGCCTGGCTCTGATCTCTCACAACGTCACTGCAGACGTCCATGCCTGCCTGAGTGTCCTTTGGCTATGCTTCCATCAGCTTTTCCATGATACTGCTGCTTAGCTGGTGGAGCAGTCAGCAGTGTGGCCACCTCCTCCTGCTGGTCCAGAGTCACCTTCACCCATTTCCCAGGTCACTCTAAAGGGGGACAGTGAGGAATGGGGCACAAGGGGAATCTGCTTAAGGCTGAGGGTCTGAGCACTTACCAAAGGACCACCTTGATGAAGGTCATGTTTCCTCAGGCCCATGGCAGCACATCCCCTCCCTTGACTTTTACTAGCTGGAGGAATACCATGGCTGTATTACCCAGGAGTTAGAACAGGTACCAGGGGCTTGTGTCCTTAGAGGTAGACAAAGGAAGGGGCTCATCTGGAGGTGGGCTTCCAGAAACTGATGATGTGAATGTTATACCATGCCTCCACCATGATGGAGGAATCCTTTGAGAGCATGTGCTAAATAAGTACTTCCTCCCCTTTGTGTTGCCCACGTCAATGATTGTAATCCCAGTAATAAATAATATTACTGTTAGTAAGGGGCCTCACTTGCTCAGAAACAATGACAAAAGCTTTTGAGAAGGTTTCTTTGCGTTGAGAAGGTACCAGGAATGTGTCAGAAGCAGACAGCTTGTGAATGGTCCTCATTGAGAGCAGGTAGGAACCAGGAGACAAATGGTGGGAAGAAAGCAAGTTCCAAATCGAAAAAAGAACTAAACCAGCCATGAAGGGAAAAACATTCAAGTCACATGAACAGCTGACTCTTAAGGCTATAGTGGAATATAAGGCAGGGAATGTAGCTTTAGACCTGCTTAAGAATTCTATGCTCAGGTCGCAAATATGCACAAGGTGGCTCAAATGTGTAGAGTTTGTTTGCAGGGGCTGAAGGCCATGGTGTGCCAATTTCTCTCTCTCTCTCTCTCTCTCTCTCTCTCTCTCTTGCTGTCACTCTCTCACATAAAACAAAAAGATGAGTTTGTTGGGCTTGCCTCAAAAAAACAAGAATGCTGTGCTCATTTGATGGAAAATATAAGAAATGAGGGCTATTTAACCTTTCTGGCCATGCACAAAAAGTGGAGTGACTTAGAAAAATCATGATAAGAGAGGTCACACAGGCCCAGAAAGACAAAGGTCACATATGCAGTTCCCTCACCTGGACCAGTGTCAGTTAATTGTAAGCCTTTATAAGTATCAGCAGTCTGGATGTGGTACTCTAATGAAGCCAGGAGAAAAGGAAATAGGGAGGAGAGGAAGGGCTAATCAACAATAAGACCATGGTTAGCAACAGAAAGAAAAAAGAAAGGAAAGAAGGAAAGGAGGGAAGACTAGGCTTGGGGTAGAGAAAGGGGGAATATACAAAACTGATCCAACATGAATCAATTCCACTGAAACCTTCCTGGATACCATCTTTATATGTCATTACTCTCAGTAAGGGAGAGGGAGGCCCCAAACAGAAGAGCCTCATAAAAGGTGGAGAAAGCATAACCCTAAAACCATGAACTCTGGCTGGTACTTCCCAGGGCTGGAATTTGGTCCCCCACATGGTGATCTGTTGGTCAGGGAGACATAGGACCCCAAAATAATACAGGTCATGCCAAAACACTTGATACCTGCAAGAGCTAAAAGGTAAGTCCCTGTTGCTGACAGCATCACAGCCCGGAGCCACAAGACATCAAATGACCATGCTGGTACTGAGAGGGAAGCCAGTTTCCTCTGGGATATCCCTCATAGTTCTGGAAAGTGCTATGAGAGCTGCTGGAGAATAACGGCTACCAGCAGAGTGAATAAGCAGATCCTGCCAGTTACAAAATCAACCTGCCGAGCGGGAAGCATACACTTGTGCCATAGTGGCACACAGCCGATGCAGGTAACCAACTGCTCACAGACTGAACACAAGACCTGCTCAGTGCGGGAGAACTCATAGCTGGCTCTGGGAACCAAGCCAGATTCCCTATGACAGGAAAGCAATAGGCTCCAGAGAGAGCCATCACTGCTCTTTAACGAAGAAGAGTGGACTTAACATGTCACTAAGTCTCTCTAATAACTAGGCTTATCCCCTTTAATTCAAACGGCGCTCACGTTTGTTGGAGTATCTATTGTATCTTACAGATGGTGGAGAACCAGTATATTATCAATACATCAGGAAGACAGAGGTGACTGTCTACCATGAGATGGGTCACCTCCACCTCATCTGCCTGGGCCCAGAAGTCACTACAGAGGAAGTGGTGACACAAATACAGCTCTCACAGCTAGCCTGAAAACCAGTTCCAGGGCAATGGTGACAAACGGGGCTGTCACTCACACCTCATCAAAAAGAGATGCAGAGTCCACAGACAAAGCAACACTAAGATCTCTATCTTTCCCACCAAGGCTCAGGAGCATTGCGGAAGAGGGGGCGGCAAGATTGTAAGAGCCTTAGGGTGGGTGGAAATATCCTGAGCACTGTATCCCTCCCCCCAGAGACTGACTGAGGCTTCTCAGTCCCCACAATGAATACCATAAACACCACTGAAGAAACCTTCAGAATTTGAGCAAGGGGGAGAAGGGGACCTAAATAGTACCACTTTTTATTTAAAAACTAATAATAAAAACATTAAGCATGTAAAAAACATTTAAGAAATTAAATGAAAACATAGAGGGGGTGACAGGGTGTCCAGTGATCCACAGGTGAGGGCAAGAAATGACAAAACACAAATGACACCATGGATTAGGATCCTCTGGGGCTGGTCCATATGATGCAGTCATGATCATGTGTCATCCCTGTTGACTAGGGTATGTGGGCACTACTTTCCAAGTCTCCCATGCTGGGCATGAGACCAGAATGCACAATACAGAATGTCCCTGGCAAAGTTTGTTTGCCAACTTTAACTTTTTGTACTACCCACTCCCCTGATGTTCATGGCTTTCATAACAAATTGTCCCAAACTCCAGGACTACACACCACTGAAATTTATTCTCTGGTATTTCTATCATCGACTGGTCCAAAATCAATGTCATTGAGCCAAGAACAAGTTCTCCTTAAGGTCCTCTGGCACACCTAGGGCAGTTCTACTACTGGTGATTCTTGCCCCTCCCCACCCCATGTCACAGGGGCCTACATCATTCCAGGCCCTACATCAACCTTACAACTTTCATCTCCATGTGTCTCTAGTCTTCTCCCCGTGTTGTGACATAAGTCATTGGATTTATCCCACCCTCAAGCAATGCAGGATTAAATTCAAGACTCTAATTGTATATTCCAAGACCTTTTTTTTCAAGTTTTGTCACACTGTGATACTAGCTAGACATAAATCTTGGGGAGAACAGTTTTTAAATCCTCAAATTATATAAAACATAGTGAGTACAAAGAATAGGCTGTGATCGGAGGGAGTTATGGAATAATCCAGGAAGAAGTACTATAATCCCAATTCAGGTGAGAGGCAGAGGATGGAAATCAAAATTCAGGTTTCTAGAAATGCAGAGGTCTGAAGGGAGAGTTCAGTAGGAGAACACTTGCCTAGCATTTTCAAGGCTCTGAGCTCCCAACCAACACCACCAAACAAACAAGAATCATTGCAAGGATGGGAATTTTAACGACCCTAAGCTTGTATGCCTGAGTGACCGGGGGAGTGAGTGATGGTTATTTGTACAGAGGTGGAACACTACAACCTTTCGAGATGACCTGACTCCCTGGGAGTTCTTTTACAACTTTGCAAGTATTAGGTCCCTTATGGCAACAAAAACTATCTTGGTGTATAGACCTTGAAATTATGTCCAGAAGAGAGTAAACCATGTCCACACCAATGAAAAGACCAACACTAGAGCCTGTGAACATCCATGCCATACTTCATCGTTTATAAATCTCTGACTTCTGTTTTAATGCTGTGCTTTCCATATTGAATAATAAATATCTCGGGCTGGAGAGATGGCTTAGTGGTTAAGGTGCCAGCCTGCCAAGCCTTAGAACACCCGTTAGATTCTCCAGGTCCCCCATTTAGCCAGATGCAAAGTGATGCAAGGGCATGATGCCACACTTGCCCACAAGGGGGTGCATGTGTCTGGAATTCATTCACAGTGGCTGAGTGGCCGCTGGTGCGCCCATTCTCTGTCTGTCTGTCTCTCTCAAAAAACTCTTGGCACATAATTTTGCTTAGGCAAATGTAAAAAGTATTACTGCTCACTGGATAGTTAAAAGTAACACAAATTATTTTCTCACATATTTGGAGGAAACAAGCCTGCACTGAAAGCCAAGAACAAGTGCCTTCCTTAAGGGAATATGTATGACTTTTTTTTTAGAGAGAGAGAGAAAGAATTGGCATGCTAGGTCTTCGGCCACTGAAATCAAACTCCAGACAATTGCACCACCTAGTTGGCATGTGTAACCTTATGCTTGCCCCACTTTGTGTGTCTGGCTAATGTGAGATCTGCAGAGAAGATTGGTCCATAGGCTTCACAGGCAAGTGCCTTAACCACTAAGCCATCTCTCCAACCTCATGACTTTCGTGTCATAACTACAGTGTCCACACAGTTCTCCTTAAGGGGCTATGCTTTGAGCATCCTGTCCTTTCTTGGCATCATGCAACCTCAGTGTACTCTGAAGTTTCAGTGGTCTCGTGATTTTTGTTGCTGCCCCCTGCTTTCACTATAACCACTTTTTTCTGCAATGGGTAAGATTTGTTCTGGGGTGGCACACAGAAGCCAAGTCTCCATAGACAGTATGCAGTTTTTGTGGCTGGAGAGGTGGCTTAGCAGTTAAGGTGCTTGCCTGCAAAGACAAAGACTGGCTTAATTCCCCAGTATCTACATAAAGCTACATCCACATCTAGAGTTTATTTGCAGTGGCTAGAGTCCCTGGCATGTCCATTCTCTTCCTCCCCTCTTGCAGTTCTCCCTGGCTACCAGTGGTGACATCAAGTAGATGCTGCAAGCCCCCTTCTCAAATAGAAATAGAGCATGTGAAATAGAGCATGGATGGAGGTCAGGGACAGTCCTTGCCTTTTACCTTGTTTGAAACAGGTTGTTCATTACTGTGTGCTAGCTGATCCATGAGCTTCAGGGATTCTCCTGTCTCTGCCTCTCATCTCCCCATAGGAGCACTGGGATTGCAGATGCTCGTGCCCCTTCACCAGGGTTCTGGGATCCAAGCTCAGGGCTTCATGTTTACATAGCAAGCACTTTACCTGCTGAGCCATCTTCCCAGCCCTCTTGTCATTTCTCAGATTGCTGGTTCTTGTTTTTTTGCTTTTTACTTACAGGACTTGGTTTCCCTCTGCTTAGTTCAGTATCAAAGTGTTTCCTCTTGGTGAACTAGCTGGTGTTTAGAAAGAGAACCTGGTACAAGGTCAGGAGATTGGTGACTTGGCACATGTTAGGCATGTGTGGTGGTTTGACTCAGGTATCCCCCATACACTTGGTGTTCTGAATGCTAGGTCCCCAGTTGATGGCAACGTGGGAATTATAGCCTCCTGGAGGCAGTGTGTTGTTGGAGGTGGGATTATGGTTACTATAGCCAGCTTCCTTTTGCCAGTGTTTGTTCACACTCTCCTGTTGCTTTTGTCCATCTGATGTTGGCCAGGAGGTGATGTCTCTGCTCATGCCATCATTTCCCACTGCCATCATGGACTTTCCCCTTGAGTCTGTAAGCCAAAATAAACTTTTTCCCCCCACAAGCTGCTCTTGGTTGGGTGTTTTCTGCCAGCAATGTGAATCTGACTGCTACAGCAAAATCGGTACCAACAAGGGGGATCATTATTACTAGAAACCTGACTGTGTGGCTTTTGGAGCTGATTTTTGGGAAGAATGTGGAAGGATTTGAAACCTTGGCCTAAGACACAGCTTGCAGTGCTGTAAGTACAGCTTGATGGACTATTCTGGTCAGAGTTGAAAGACCTGAATGCAGTAAGAACTATGGATCATGAGGTTTGGCTTATGAGGGAGAGAAAGAGCTTTGTAGGGACTGGGCTAGAGGCCATTTATGGGAGAAGCTTGCTGTTATGCCCATGTCCTGAGAACTTGTGCATAGTAGCCTTGCATAGAAATGGACTAGTGTGAGCAAGGGATATGGCACAGAAAGAAATCTTGGGGCTGAAGCTTCTGCCCATGCAGCTGCAATTGTTTGAGAGATTACAACCATTGAGGTTGAGCCAGATGACCTGCATTGGGATGACAGGAAGAATGTAGAGTCTTTTGAAGGGGCCTGAATGCCATAGATTCCAAGCGTGTTGACTACAAGCACAGGTGACTTGCTTTTATCACTCATCTCAGGCTTAGGAGGCATGTCCATGCACACTATGTCAAGCAGCACAGCCAAGGGCCATGCCAAGGCCCAGGCTATGTCTCCAGATCAGGCTCAGACCCAGTCTGCAGCTTCCCCTCCAGCTGTAGCTGAAGAGTCCAGGCCACTGTGAAATCCCAATAGTAAAGCCTCTGTCCACCCAGTTGAAGACAGGTGGCCTGGTGTGTCTCCCTGGCTATTTGCAGATGGCTGGTGTCCTGTGCTATTTCTGCACATAAATTCAAGACAGGATCTATTGCCAAAAAAACAAACAATCCTCTGATTCACCATGCCTTAGCCAATGATGCTTCTGAGATGAGAGTCCCAGCTGCCTTTGCATCCATGACTTATAGCCCACAGGCATCTCCCCACTCCGGCAGGATGGTGCTTGTGTTCAGCGTATGGAGGAGAGTGCCCATTTGGAACAGGCTGGTGCATTAAATGAGTATCCCATCATTTAACATGATCAACGCCCACAGTATTGCTCCAAGTCCACAGTCCTCATTCTCAGAAGAAGGCAGGCCACCATGACTGTGAGACCCAGAAAAGGCCACACAAGCCAAAAGCACTCTCTAAAGAACCCTAGGCATGTTTGGAGAGGGAAGTGATGGAGAACTTCTCCAGTGAGGTTGTCATGACTGTTAGAGATATGTAACACAACACTGCTAGACTTCAACTAGAAGCCTTGGAGCAAGAGTGCAGTAGGCAGAATTCCTGATGATGACACCAGGGGTTGTCCTCTGACTGCCATACATGTATGCACACATGTTCATGCACATCACACATGTGCAAAAAGGAAATAAAGAAAATCTCTTTTGAACTTGGGAACTTGTAAACAGAACGGGAGTGCAATTTCTGCTTAATAGAAAGTAATGTCACCTGGGTGGTGGCTTAGTGGCAGAGTGCTCATCTGGCAAGTGTAAACCCTGTGTTCCACCCCAGCACCTAAGGGGAGAAAAGGAAAACATAATGGCCAAGTGGTTCGTCCCAATACTGGGTACCCTGAGGCCCTAAGTAGTAACCTGACCTCAGAAATATCTTGGGGGGGGGGACAAAATTTGACCAGTTGGCTTCCCCCTCATTCCAGTCTCTTCCAGAGCACAGCCAGAGCCAAACTCAGCCTTCCAAAACTCAGATATGTGGTGTCTATCCTTTCACACTTAACCACACATACTTCCCTCACAACAGTGATGGACTCTCTTCACAGGCCACCCATAAAAAGATCTTTGTGCTCTGTGACACAAATTCTGGCACCCACAGGGAGAGACCAGAGACAATGAGAAGCCTCCATCAACCTTAACCTCTCATGAGTGGCTTCATAGAAAAATGGAAAAGCCAGGATGGGCCTGGAAAAAGTATGACCTGTTGTTCCAGCAAGAAAACTTAAGAGTAACGGTCATACCCACACCAACAGGACAGTACACTAAGGGAGAATAATGAAGACAATAAAATGAGCCAAATGGTTTTCCAATTGTGATAGCCATGGGGAACAATGATTATGCTAGTTAAAGGATAGAATAGTAAATACCTAGTCCTTTGCACCCAGTTAAGTGCTCAGATTATTTCTCAGAAGTGTTTGTTGAAAATAGGACTTAATTGTCAAGGCTCCCAAAATTAACAGTCAAGTACCAAGGGTGTGTCCACTCAAGAGTTCGTTTCACAGAGCAGCATGGCTCCTAAAACTCCTAGGAGATCAAATAAGAGTTTCCTAAGATGACAGCCTGGGAAGCTGGAGAAAGTATATGTTTGTTGAGAACAAAGCATACATCATCAAATTCAAGTGGGGGACATCTGTAATTCCATGTGCAAATGTGAGAAACTCAACTGGATTTCAGAACTGCCTGAGACTCTGATAATACCAATGTCAGCTAACTGTAAATAATAAGTCAGCCCCACAAAATGTTAATCATTTCATCCTTCTAGTCAATTCCATGTGTCAGGGCCAAATTGATTAATATGTAAGTTAAACAAAGTCTGTCACTAAAAACTAAGAATCATGGCTAGTGTCTATCAGAAATGCAATCTATAAATATTGGAAGATTTGCAAAGTAAAGCAACCATAGCAATTCTATTATCAGGAATGAAAATGTACTACCTGAACAGGTTACAAATAAGGTGCTAATATCCACAAGAGAAAGAATTCCTCTATCTGTTTTAGTAGGTTAATCACAAGGGAGAAGAGGATGACTTTTTTTCTCCTGACTACCGCCTTTCTGCCAAGGAGTAACATCTTAGCTGTTTTGCATCACTGGACAAAACATCTCACAGAAACAACTTAAATAATGAAGGATTTTTTTTTTTAAGGGAGAGACAGAGAAAGAAAAAGAGAGAGACAGAGAATGGGCACACCAGCGGCCTCCCAGCCACTGTGAATGAATTCCAGATACATGCACCCCCTTGTGGAAAAGTGTGGCGTTGCACCCTTGCATCACTTTTTGTGTCTGGCTAAATGTGGGACCTGGAGAATCGAACCAGCATTCTTAGGCTTCTCAGGCAGGCACCTTAACCACTAAGCCATCTCCCCAGCCCTAAACAAGGAAGGATTTATCATGGCTCATGGTTTCAGAAGTTTCCATCTGAAGCCAACTCCCTGCTGGCTAGCTCTCACAGGGCTCAAAAGTGCTATGTGAACTGCTGGGGAATGATAGGCGCCAATAGTGTGAACAAGCAGGGAATCCTGCAGGCTACAAAATCAACCAGCCAGGCAAGATGTGCACACCAATGCAATAGTGGCACACAGACTATGAGGGGAATAAGCTGCTTTCTGATGAGATCTGAGGCCAGTTCAGTGGGAGAGAATTCATACTCCATACTGAGAACCAAGTCAGAAGCCTATGGCTTGGTAGGTCATACAACCTAGAGGGAAGTTTCCACTGTTCTGTGGCTAAATTGAGACTGTACACCCATCAAAAAAAAAAAAAAAAACAACTTTCTAAATGTCTATGTCTATTCCCTTTGATCTACTCTTGGTTAGAGAATCTGCTTTTGACATATGGTAATGAATACCAGAGAGACCCAAGATCCATCAGTATGACAAAAAAAGAAAGCTGGCTGTCTAGCACAAGGCTTGGCATCTCTACCACATCTGTCAGGGCCAGGAAACATTAAAAGGAAGTGTTGGATTAACTATGAGTGCTGCTCTCACTGCTAGTCTGAGAACTGCTCCAGGGAGATGGTGATAGACATTGAGGAGATTCAAGATTCATCAGAACAGAAAATCAGAGGCTGCTAACAACTCAACTTCTTACACACCCTCCAAGGCTCAGGGAGATGGTTTAGCGTTTAAAGGCACTTGCTTACAAAGCCTACAAGCCTGGGTTTGATTCCCCAGTATCCACATAAAGCCAAACACACCAAGTAGCTCATGCATTTGTAGTTTGCAGTGGCAAAAGGCCGTGGTGTGCCCATACTGTACATTCATATTTTCTCTCTCTCTCTTTTAAATAAATAAAAATATTTTTAAGTGGACTGTATTTCTAAGGAATGACACCCAAAGTTGTCCTCTGGCCTCCACATGTCTGCACACACATGTAGCCACACATTCATAAATATGTATAGACACATATGCATATGTATCCACACATAAAAAAATATACACAATCCTTCAAAAGAAAACACAAGTCAATGGTCATTGTGAGACAGAAGTGAGGTGTTCTGGGGGCTGCTCAAGCCAACTGCTGCTGCACAGCAGAAAGCTTAGATGCAGGACGACTGTGGGACAGACATTGCCCCAGAAATGCATGAAGAACACTGGCTGTGAGAAGGAGCCAAACACAGTCATGGAGCAGGCCACTTGCTTGCTCTGGGCTTGTCACAGCTCCAGAGTTCAAGAATTGTGAGAAAAATCAAAGAGTCCTTGTGCAGTGATGCAAGAAATGGTCACGGTAAAATTCAATGATTCATCATGCCAGGTTTTTCCCATTTTTGAGACACAGTTTGGTTTTGTAGCCCAGATTAGCCTTGAACTTGTGATCCTCCTGCCTCAGCCTCTTGAGTGCTGGGATCACAGGTGGCACCACTGCACCAGGCTTTGATTGATGCTTTACAGCCTGTGGCGAGGCACAACAATGAGATGAGAGTACATGGGGAGCAGAGCTGCTCACCCCAAGGCTGTTGGAAAACTTGCCTCCAGCAACCTCCCCTCCTCCCAGGAAGCCTTACCTCTTTATTTTTTTTATATATGTTTAGGGTTGTTTTTAAAAAAAAATTTCAAACAGAGGAAGAAGGAGAGAAAAAGAATGAATGGGCATGCTAGGGCCTCTTTCCACTGCAAATGAACTCCAGATGGATGTACCACTTATGTGTTTAGCTTCACGTGAGTACTGAGTAATTGAACCCAGGCCAGTTTTGGACAGGCAAGCTTTGCAAGCTAGTACCTTTAACCACTGAGGCATCTAACCAGTCCTTTTCTTGATTTTTAAAAATATTTTTATTTAAGCCAGGTGTAATGGCACAAATCTTTAATGCCAGCACTTGAAAGGCAGAGGTAGGAGGATCACCATGAGTTCAAGGCCACCCTGAGAATACACAGTGAATTCTAGGCTAACCTGAGCTAGAGCAAGACCCTATCTTTAAAAATATATGTTTGTTTGTTTATTTATTTATTTATTTATTTTATTTATTTATTTATTTATTTTCAAGCAGAGACAAACAGACACAGAGAGAGACAGAGAGACAGTGGGCATGCCAGGCCTCAAGCCACTGCAAATGAACTCCAGCTGCAAATACTACTTTGTGCATCTGGCTTTACATGACTATTAGGGAATCAAGCCTGGGTGTTTAGGCTTTTCAGGCAAGTGTCTTAACCACTAAGCCATCTCTACAGCCCCCACTTTTCTTAAAATTTTAATGCATAGGTGTACATGTGTACATGCATGTTTGCTTGCATGTGTGTGGAGATGAGAAAAAATCCCAAGTGTCATCCTCAGGATGCCATCCAGCTCCTTTGAGACAGGGTCACCAATTAGGCTACACTTGGTGACAAGTGAGCCCCAGGGACCCTACATCTCCATCTCCCCAGCACTGGGATTACAACCACATGCCATGACACCTGGCATTTAACAAGATCTCTGAGCATTCTCCCCAGCTCCAAACCTCATTTTCTCAAGGCCCCACCACCTCCTCGTAGCACCACAGCCTGAGGCTAAGCCTTCAACAAAAGGCTTTTGGGAAACATTCAAGGTCTAACCTAGAGCAAGGTCTCTCAATGAGGACAGGTCCACAGATACTCAGGCACCTGGCAGTATTGAAGGGCAAGGTGAGTGATCCTTCCAGATCTCTTCTCAGGAGCCCATCATCAGGGCATCATGAGCCCATAATCTGAGCATAGATTCTTGGTGGTCTACACCATGGCCTCAAAGGCATTCTCTAAGCCAGCATGGAGGACCCATACTGGGTGGACAGGCACCTTCTCTGCACACCAGGCCAATGTTAAACCAACTTATCAGTGTCTCAAGCATCATGTTGCTCAACTAGAATATCTGTTGGTCTAAGAATCTATAAACAGTGGGTCAATAAGGTTACTTTGTCATTTGAAAAAGAGCATGAAGATCATGAGTTTGAGGTCAGCCTGGGCTAATCCCACAGTCTCAGATTGTCCATGGACCAAAAAGTGAGAAACTCCCAGTTTCTAAGGTCTGAGGCAGGGTGCTTCTGCCACAGACCAAGAACGAATACCTTGTCCTGAAGCTGTAATCTGATGAGGTGTAGATGCAGCAGATCATACAAGAGGCCTCTTATTGGCGTTCAAAAGTCCCATGGGAAAGGAGAGGAAGAAGGAGAGAGAGATCTGACCTGGTGGATTACCCAAAGGGCTGTCAGAGACTTGGCTGAGCTCAAAGAGGTATTTTGGACATGCACCAGGGAGTAGCCCTGGCAGAACTCTTCTCCTCAGTCTCCACAAATAAGCCACCAAGCTCATGCAATCTGAGGGTCAGAGTGAGAGGGAAAAGAGGAGGAAAAAGCTGCCAGGTGTCAATCTGGGTTTACACAGAGCACCGATAAAGCTCCCTGAGCAGTGAGGCCGAACGGAACTTGCACTGCTCATGTAGACAAAAGCCAAGAAAGACCAGAGGTCTCCGGTCACACTGGTGACTGTTTAGTCCAAATAATGGGCTCAGTGTGTGTCTGTGCTCCCAAAGGAATGAGACGCTGGCAGGGAGGTGGGAAAGAGGAGAGGGAAAGAAAAGGGGAGGGCATGCAGCCTGAAAGCCCTGAAGGGCTCCAAGTCATGGCACCAAAATGTAAGGATAGGGTAGGAGAAAAGCAAGAAAGAACTGATAGACTATTGAGAGGTACAGCGAGGGGCAGCAGCCTTCCTGCAGAATGAAGGCTGAAGCACTGAGTCAGGCTGGGGTTCAAATTTATAAGGGGGATCCTAACGCAAACAGACTGAACCAGCTGAAGCAGAGAAGGCATCAAAGTTACTTGCTTAGAATGGGCTCTTTACACTGAGAAAGCAAGCTGGTGCTGAGCAGAAAACCTTCTCCCTGTAGACCAGCCAACTGAAAGCTGGAAAAAGCTGCACTGCATGCAGCCCTATGGGAGACAGAAGTCATCAGCAGTGAAAACAGTGGGCACTGAAAATTCAAGTTTGGCCATACAGGCCCAATGACTGAACGAGTGCAATAGTGGCATGTCTGCTCTTGGGGTAACCAACTGCTCCATAATTGGACTGAAGGTCCTCTCTATGGGAGGGAATACATACCTGGTACTGAAAAACCTAAGCAAAAGTCTATGGCAGGGGAGGTCATGAGCCTTAGGGGTATAAAGCCTGTGCTTGTCTGGTTAAATGTATATATTATTCCCACCAAGCTACCCTGAAAGCACTACACTTAATGTTCATATTCACATATTAATGCTACTCCCACTTCTGGTTAGAGAAACTTCTCTTTTCAGATGGTGATGACCACTGGGATGACCCAAAAGGCAACATAGTGCTGAGGAGAAGGGATGGAGGAGTGCCCAGTACTGAAACACCTCTGTCACACCCTCCAAGGCTCAGGGACCATTGCGAAAGAGGGGGTGGATAGAATGGAAGAGCCAAAGGAAGGGTATGACTTCTTACAATGCAACTGCCCAGACAGAAATTGGCCTCGATATCCATGACCTTGCAGTGCCTAGCAATACCTTCACAAGACCCTCAAAATAGAAGAAAAAGATGATGACATCAAATTAAAAGAGAGACTAATGGAGAGAGGGAGATGATATGATGGAGACTGGAGTTCTAAAGTGGAATGGGGGGAGGGGAGGGAAATATCATGTGTTTTTTGTATGTAAGTATAGAAGTTGTCAAAAAAAAATAATAATAATAAAAGAATGGGCTCTTTAGCAGAATTGACTAGAGAGGACTGGATGTCTCCATTCTTACTGCCTTCTAATCTTACAGTTAGCTATTAACCCTTTAGTTTCCTCTAGTTTTCAGGGAAGGCTATTAACCCTTTATCAGATAGCTTCAGGTTCACTGAGTTAAACTTTCAGACCAGGCACAGTTATGGAGGAAGGGATTTATTGAAGCTTACAGATCCAGGAGAAGTTCCATAATGGCAGAAGAAACTGGCCTGCTTTCACAGGACCAAACAAAGAGAAAAACCACAAGCCAAAAGCCACACTACACAGCACACTTCAGGAACCCAGGTGGAAACAGGAACTTTGCATATCTTAAGACTGGAATTTTAAACCCACCACCACAGTTAGGGCTGGACCCTAAGATCCACCCAGTGACACCACCTCCAGCCAGATGGCTGCAGATCCAAACTACAAACTAATAAAACACGGAATATATTGGAGGCCATCTATTCAAAGTACCACAGCAGTTAAGGTGCTTGCCCATGGACCCATGTTTGACTCTCCAGATCCCACCTAAGCCAGATGCACAAAGGTGAGGCAAGGGCAAGGTTGCACATGCCCACTAGGTAGCAAATGTCTGGAGTTCGATTTCAATGGCTGAGGCCCTGGCACACCAATTCATATTCTTTCTCTCTCTCCCCCTCCCCCCCTTTCCTCTCTCAAGCAAAAGTTTTAAAATATATATATATTTGACTATGGAACCAGAGTACCCAGGTTGAATGACCTGACCCAGTACTTGCCATTGACAACTCAGTGCCCATTTTTCCATCTTTGTGTCTCAGTTTCCATATCTACAAAAGGGAGATGATGACAGTGCCCTCTCTGGGCTGATTGGAGACTAAAGGGGTTTCCATATACTTGGTAAGGCATCCAGAACAACTCACTGTGTGCATAAGCATTGTGTGTGTGAGCTTTCTGTTCCTATCAGTGTTGTTACAGCTTTATGATATTTCTTGTGGGTATGCCTTCCTTGCTCTCGTTCTCAAAGACTTTACGTCCTTGGTATTCACTCTCACTTGTAGTTTAAATTGCCAAAATCTCATGAATCCAGCAAGCATGCTGTTAATTAAGGGATAGTTCTCTTTCAGAGGATTGCAGCCTACAATGTCTTTCATGAGGGTCGGAGAAATGGTTCAACTATTAAGAGAGCTTGCTTGCAAAGCCTAATGGGCTAGGTTCAATTCCCAAGTACCCACAAAAAGCCAAATGTACAAACTGGTGCTTGTGTCTAGAGTTCATATGCAGAACATCAGGATGCCTTGGTGTGCCCATTCTCTGCCCCACTTCTCTTTCTCTCATAAATATATTTTAAAAATAAAATATGGCTGGAGAGACTGCTTAGTGGTTAAAGTGCTTCCTGAAAAGCCAAAGGGACCCAGGTTCAATTGCCCAGGACCCTTGTAAGCCAGATGCACAAGGGGATGCATACATCTGGAGTTCATTTGCAGTGGCTGGAGGCCCTGGCATGCCCACTCTCTCTTTCTCTACCTGCTTATTTCTCTCTCTCTCTCAAATAAATAAATAAATAAATAAATAAATAAATAAATGTTAAAAATAAATGAAACTTTAAAAAAATGATTTACTTGATTTTTTTCTTCAGTGAATTATACTATATTTCAACAAAGGTGGCCTTGGCTTTCATGACATGCACATGGACCTGAAAACCATATGCAGAGTTTGTAGGCCTAACTGCAAAAACAATCATCTGGTGGAACATTTCTAACAGCATCCTCCTCTATTCACTGATGATGTGAGCTCTTGGGGGGAGTCCTCCAAGACCCCACAATGGTTGACTGGTTGTCACCCATTGTGGTACTTTGAATGTATGGCCCCCATTGACTCAGGTGTTAAAATTAAACGTGTAGCTTGGGTCTCCAGCTGTGTGGCTGGAGGAGGTGTTACTGGAGGTGCATCGTGGGGACCAGCCCAAAGGTGTGTTTTGGGGATGGATCTGAATTCCAGCCTGAAGGTATGCAGAGGGGTTTGATCTCTGGAGGGGTCCTGCTTGCTGCCTGTTTGTGCTTGCTGCTTCTGGTGTCTGCTGGCTGGTGGTGGTTGCTCTCTGTGTTTTGATTTATGAATGGTAACTAGCTTCTTCCGCTAGGTGAGGGAAGATCCCCTGGATCTGTAGGCTGAAATATATCCCTTTCCTCCCATAAAGGCTGTCGGGTTGGATATTCATCCCAGCATTGTGTAACTGTCTACTATGGCCAGGAAATGCTCTGAAACTCCTCCTCAGCAGCTGTTTGATCCTTGCAGGGTTAATGAACCACTGCCTCACACCACTGACCTCGGTGGACCATAAAACTGTCTGGGACCTCTGTTAAAAAGTGAGCTCATAACTCAAAAGATCCAGCCACAAGAGCTATCGGGCCACCTGGACAGTCAATTAGTAAACAACAACAAAAAAAGGGCCTTACATTCCCCTCATTCTTCTCCCCCTAAAATCTCCCCCACCCCATCCCTCACTCTATATATCTCAGCTCTCCCACATTCAAACACAGCAGTGGCGGTTTCATTCTGGGCAAGCTACTATCCCTGCAATAAAAAAAAATATATAGTCTGCTGGGTTTCTTTCTCTCTAGTATTCCTCGCGTCACTCTAGTCAGTCCCAAATTCTAACAATCCTGATAGGGAAAAATAAAAGCAAAATGGGGTCTTTGGGGGTTAAAGAGAAGGCTCAGCAGCTAAAGGCACTTATTTGCAAAGCCTGTCAACCTGGGTTAAATTTCCCAGGACCCACATAAAGCCAGATGCACAAAGTGGTGTATGCATCTTCAGTTCATTCACAGGGGCAGACTTACTCTCTCACTCTCTGTCTATCAACTAAATAAATCGAATATTTTTTTAAAGGGGTCTTTTGCCAGGTGTGATTGCACAGGCCTATAAGCAGCACTGCAGAGGCTGAGGCAAGATCAGAAGTTCAAGTCTACCTGTAGCTACATAGCAAGTTTGAGGCCAGAGTGGGCTACATGAAGATCCAAATTGAGTTGGGGAGACGGTTCAGCAGATAAGAGCACTTGCTGCATAAGCAGGAGGGCTGAGACTGGCCAAGTTTGATCCTCAGAAATCACATAAAAAGCTGGGGGTGAGCATGCATGTCTGTAATTCCATTCCTGTGGTGGGTGGACACCTGAGAATCCCTGGGGCTCACTGACCAACAAACAGCAGCTCTAGGTTTACTATCAAAATCACATACAGTACAATAATACAAGACTCCCCATGTTCCCCTCAGGCATGCACACATGGGGTATACGCATCTGTACACACACATCTGCATATGCCACATACATCATAACACATACCACATATACATCACACATCCTCTACACACAGAAACACCCAAATAAAAGGAGAGAGAAAATGAACAAGAGTTTTAGTGTCTTACTGCCTCTAATCAGGGCCACTAAGACACAGGACATCAGGCAAACTGATTTTCTGCAAATTGACTTTTAGCAAATTCATCATTGGGCAGGATGCTCTTTAGATAGATGGGTCACGGTGAAGAGGTCATTTAGTAAATCAGCTTACAACAGCTTGCCCTCAGACAGTTCTCTGCACTGAGCACTTTCTTGGGCTAAATGTACATTTCATTTTCATAATTAATATTCACTTGAGCCTGGATAGGAAACTTCCCAGAGACCCAGGAGCCACCAGAACAGCCTCTTAATAATCAGACAATTAAAACTCTCTGATTTGGGGAGGAGGGTGTGAGCACACCCATGGGTGCACATGTGCCATAGGGTGCCTGTGGAGGTCAGAGCACAACCTCAAAGTGTTAGCCCTCACCGTCCACCTTCTTTGAAACAAGGTCTCTTGTTCTGCACCACACAGGCCAACCTACCTGGCCTGCAAGCCGAGGGATTGCCCTCTCTGTCCCTCATTGCCATGGGTGCACTGGGATTACAGATTCATGTGTCACTGTGTCAGGCGTAGTGTGGGTTCTGGGATCCATATTCTGGCAATCAGACTTGCACACCCAGTGTTTTTAACCACTGAGCAATGTTCCCCACTCTCTGTATCTTTCTCTCTCCCTCTTTCTTTTCAAAATAGGGTCTTACTCTAGCCCAGGTTGACATGAGAGATCCTCCTACCTCTGCCTTCTGAGTGTTGAGATTAAAGACGTGCACCCCACTCTTTTTCTGTTTTGCCCTACTTTTTGGGGGGGGATTGTAAACTTTTTTTACTGACTTTTTTTGACATTTTCATCCGTATATACAATGCATTTTGATTCCTCCATACTGCTCATTTCCCCTTTCCTCTCCCACTAAAACCTCCCTCCCCACCAGATTCCTCATCTATGCTTTTATTTATTTGGATATATTTGCATACACGTTTGTGTGTGTGTGTGTGTGTGTGTGTGTGTGTGTGTGTGGCGTATGCACGTGTATGCGCTATTGTGGTTCCTCACTGATTTAAATCAGGATCTCGTGCAAATCATGTCAGGGAGGTTATTTACTGGAGAACAGGCAACACTCCCACCCCCACCTCCCCTTTAAAGGAGAAGACTTCCCCTCTGCCAGCAGTCATCAGTTCCCACTATTTACTCTGGGAGGAGGGACGTGTGGGATCTCATGAACCCCTCCCTCATCCCTGTTGAGACACTGACCGGCTCTGTACAGGAAACCCTGAATTTATGTATCCAGAAGATAGCGCTCTGCAGCCCCACTCCTCATCCTCCTGATCTGACCTTCCCTCCACCTCCTCTAGCCGCTCTTGCAGCCTCGGTGCCTGACAGTGCCAAGCATGCAGTAGGTGCATAACAAATATTGGGTAATGTTGGGTGACAGACACAAAGGCTGAGGTAGCGGGAGGGTGCCCTTGCTAGCGCTGTTGAGTTGGATGCGAGGATAAAGCCACCCGGACCGACACAAGGGCGCGTAGAACAAGACCGCCCAGAAGCAGGATCAAGAATCCTTAAGGTGGCCTGTGGCCAGACCCGAGCTTTGCAGGGAGCCCGCCTGTCCCTGAGGAAACCTGGACGGGGCTCCTCCTCCCAGATGCCAACCCGGACGGGCCCCGCCTCCCACATGCCAACCCGGACGGGCCCCGCCTCCCACATGCCAACCCGGACGAGGCTCCTCCTCCCACATGCCAACCCGAACGAGGCTCCTCCTCCCACATACCAACCCAGACGGGGCTCCTCCTCCCACATACCAACCCGGACGGGGCCCGCCTCCCACATGCCAAACCGGACGGGGCCCGCCTCCCACATGCCAACCCGGACGGGGCTCCTCCTCCCACATGCCAACCCGGACGGGCCCGCCTCCCACATGCCAAACCGGACGGGCCCCGCCTCCCACATGCCAACCCGGACGGGGCAGCGTCCTCTCAGATGCCAACCCGGACGGGGCTCCTCCCACATGCCAACCCGGACGGCCCCGCCCCAGGTACAGCATTGACAACCTGGCCGCCGCCCGCCGCCCCGACCAGGCCCCACGTCAGGCCACAAGCCCCGCTCCTGGGCCTCTGCCAGGCGCTGTAAGAACTCCGGAGCGCAAGCGTCACCCAAGTATCCGCCCACTGGCCCTCAAGCCCTTCTCCTGGACCCCCGCAGCACCTCACCACGCCTCCAAGAAGCCCCGCTGGAGCCCCGCCGCCCGCTCTCTGGGACACGCCCCTGCCTCCAAGCCCCGCCCCCAGCCCCGCCGCCCGCTCTCTGGGACACGCCCCTGCCTCCAAGCCCCGCCCCTAGACCTGCCGCCCGCTCTCTAGGACACGCCCCTGCCTCCAAGCCCCGCCCCCAGATCCGCCGCCCGCTCTCTGGGACACGCCCCTGCCCCCAAGCTCCGCCCCCAGCTCCGCCGCCCGCTCTCTGGGACACGCCCCTGCCTCCAAGCCCCGCCCCCAGCCCCGCCGCCCGCTCTCTGGGACACGCCCCTGCCTCCAAGCCCCGCCCCTAGACCTGCCGCCCGCTCTCTAGGACACGCCCCTGCATCCAAGCCCCGCCCCTTGCTCCGCAGCCCGGCCAGAGCCCCGCCTGTTCCCCGCCCCCTTGACACCGCCATCTTGATTCCGCCATCTTGGCCCAAGCCTCTTGGCCCCGCCATCTTGACCCCGCCCCCTTGGTCCCGCCCTCTTGCCTCCGCCCCCTTGGCCCCGCCCCACCCCGGCTCCTGGGCTTCGGCCGCTTCCCGCGCTTTTCCAGTGAAGTCCGCTTCTATCGTTGGGGCGCGAGGACCGCGCGAGCACCGAGGCTCTTCTGCGGACCTTCGACGCCTTCAACTGGCAGGCGGGTGTCCTGCGGGCATCGGGTCGGGGCGGCTCCTCCCCTGGCAGGTGGGTGTCCTGCGGGCATCAAGGTCGGGACGGCTCCTCGCCTGGCAGGTGGTGTCCTGCGGGCATCGAGGTCGAGGCGGCTCCTCCCCTGGCAGGTGGGTGTCCTGCGGGCATCGAGGTCGGGACGGCTCCTCGCCTGGCAGGTGGTGTCCTGCGGACGTATGGTGGGGGCGGCTCCTTCCCCTGGCAGGTGGGTGCCGGGCGGGCGTCGGGTCGCGGCGGCCCGGCGCTGAGCCGTGGGTGCAGCACTCCCCTCCCTGGGAAGAGATGGGACCTGGGAGGTCGCAGACGGGGCAGGGCCACTTCCCGGTGGTCACCCAGCCGCCCTCCCATTGAGAGGTCAGCGCCCTGGATGGCGAGAGCTCCCATAAGGCTGACCGGGTCACACCCCATGGCGTCCCCCCAGGGCTGGAGTGAAAGCTTCCTGGCAGCATGGGTTTAATGCCCCACCACCCCCAGAAAGACGGACAGGGCCATCTCTGGAGGCATCTGGAGACTCAGGTTTATGGAGGGTGAAGGGGGAGGGGCCTGCGGCTGGGCACTCGGGCCCTTCTGCCCACCCGCCAATGGAGCGTGCCTAGAGAACTCACTGTGAGATAACTCACAGGGGCCACACAGTCAGGACACAGATGCCTTGAGGGGCTGCCCTGTCTAACTGGAGGGCAGTTAGTTATTTGTGTTATCTCATCCACTCAAGACGTTTAGCCCCCAGGACACTTCCCGTGGGGAATATGTGTATTTAACCCAACATTAACCACATGCCGAGCTCTCAATTCATTGTAGTTAGGTTTGGGTCAGGATCTAAAACTGGTCCAAATATCAAGCGTGACTGGTCGTGTGCCCTGCTAAGTGCTCGCTTAGGTTTGTCCACAGTGTCCCCGCACTGGCGTCTATTACTGTCACTCAGTTTGACCAGCAGGAGTAGAGTCAGTAGTTGAGAGCTCTGCTTGGGGGACCAGTGTCCTGCTGGGAACGTGCCTCAAACCACTGTGCAGTGACTTGGACACTTAGTAAGATGGAGGATATAATGATACTGAATTGTGCTGCCAAACAGCTGGCCCGGGTTCCTTTGTCCTTCCTTCCCAGGTGGAAGGCTTGGGGAGGCAAGTCTAGTGACTTCTCTGGCAGCTTTGATTTCCCTTGGTGTGGAGTCTGTAGGGAAGCTGAACAGCCAGCGAGTGGCGCCCTCCGCTGCTGCAAGCCTCTGCATATGGGGCCGGTGGCTCTTGTGAGGGTCAGGACGTCTAGGTGGTCCTCAGCAGATGCCTATAGCTGGAGGCATTATAGCTTCCTGCAGGCTTGGGTATATCAGACCTCCCAGTCCTCGGTAGCCGCCACTGCAGGCCTAGGAACTTGAGCTTCATCAGTCCTTAACAGTGGCCCTCTGTTTTGCTGATTTTTCCACTGCGACCTGAGCAGTGAAGCAGTCCGTCAGGACAGCCCTGGGGACAAGGAAGTACAAAAGCCCTGAGCTAGAAACCAGGCTGCCGGGATGAAGGCCAACAAAGGACCCCGTGGGAGGGTACAGAAGCAGCATGGGGGAGGCTGGTAGGAGATTACAGTTAGAAAGACAGTGAGGTGGTGGGAAGGATGAAGTGGTTCACAGTGGGCCACATTCCTGCCTCTGCACTGGAGCCAGGCTCACTGCTGGACTTGAGTCCGCTGTGACAGAGGTGGCATAGCCAGACCTGGTTCTGCTGTACCTGACAGGCCAGCTCAGTCCCCAAGCCACTGTGACCCAGGCGTGGGCAGCCACAGCAAAGCAGGCTCCTGGTCGCTGGGCAGAGATCACTCAAGCTCTTTGTGAGTATGTAATGAACTGAGACATCTCTCTCCTTGGAACAGAGCTTAGAAGAGAAATTACGAGAGTCTTCAGATTCTGAGCTGCTGCTGGATATTTTGCAGAAGGTGAGAGCGCCCCAACCTCTCTGGGATGGTCCCCTACAGCCTCCTGACCTGCAGGACAACCCACCAGCTGAGCCGCAGGTGGCCTGTATCCTTCTCAAACATCCAAGCCCAGGAACAAAACCACTGCATTGAAGTCAGCACCCTGTGGTGTCCCCAGCTCTCACAGCTGTGGCTGGTTGGTTTCCTTGAATAGACACACATCTGCATGAGCGAGGCGGGAAGCAAGGGGAGGTGCTAAACCACAGAGATACAGGAGGAGGACCAGCTTCTAGCATCTGGGAGCCATTTTCAGACCCTTCTTGTCACATAAGGACAAGATAAGGAGGCCATCTTGCCCACTCCTGTCTTAGATGGAGGCGGGCGTTGGCCTGGGAAATGCATGAGCCTGAGGGGCAGAGGCAGGACAACCACTTGGCCTGGCCTAGCCCCCATCCCACTGGGACCCTCACTGTGGATTGAGGACAGGTCACACCACATCCTGCACCTTGACCTTCTCAGTGGTCATGAGCTTTCTGAAAGGCCACAGAAGTTCCCGTCCCCAGGAAGACTCACACCAGCAGAGTGTGCTGGCATACAAGTGTATGGCAAGCAGGAGACGTTCCCCCAGTCACTGAGCTCATGCAAGTACGGAGTGAGGAATTCTGTGCTGAGCCAGAGGGAGAGTTGGAGGCCAGCAGAGGCCATTAGTGAGACCTTGTCCAGGGAGAAAAGGAAGTAGTGAAGGAAGGGGGAGGGAGGGAAGAGGAAGGCAAAGGAGGAGGAAGGAAGAGCTGTCTTGCAGCTCACTCACCTTCACCCAGAGGCTCCATGTAGGTGGCAGAGCAGAAAGGCGAGAGCCTCTTTCACCTGCTGCTTTGTCAATGCGCCTAACCAGGAAGCCCCGAGGGCTGCAGGGTGTCCTGTGTCCCCCTGGCCAGCAAGCTGCCTCTCCCTCCAGGTCCATTTTCCTGCCTCTTGCTCCTCCCTGTGCTCCTCCCTCCACAGTGCCATGCTGGGCCCTCTCAGGGCTGCTCCTGCTGCCTGGAGTCACTCCTGCATTTGGCTTCTGGAGGCTTACACTGCGGCCTCAGCCAGAGTCCTGGCAGCTCAGTCAACCCTGGTGCTCACTGTTTGTTCCCATCACCAACCTAAAGGGGGGCTGGTCCATGTGCTCGGGTTCAGAGTGAACACTAGAAGGGGGAGGCTGGTCCATGTGCTCGGGTTCAGAGTGGACCCTAGAAGCAGGAGCTGGTTCATGTACTGAGGTTCAGGGTGGACACTAGAAGGGGGTGCTGGTTCACAGCTTCCTAACCCTCCTCCGCTTTCCTCAGGCGCACCCATACAGCAGCCCACCACACAAGGCCAGGTACTGGCCTCCATGTTCAGTGACCCAGACAAGCCCGAGCCGCTGACTGACCCAGCCCCACACCTACTTTCTAACACAGCCAGCAGGATGGAGAAGTCCTCATCCTCTGTGAGAGAGGAGAGTCACAGACCACTCCCGACACACCCAGCCCAGCCCAGCACAGACACCAGCCCTTGCTCCAGGGGAGAGGACAGGAGCTCATCTGAGGGGCAGACGAGGCTCAAGCATTGGGATGGGGCAGACCTGTCCAGCTTCTGCTGCTTATTAGTAGCGCTGGCCGCCCACGCAGGTGTGTCACCACGCCACTCTGAGCGTCTCTCTCAGTGAACACCGACCTCTCCGTGGCCATGTCCAAGGGTGCTGAGCTGAAGGGCAGAGGAGAGCCATAGAATGCTGGGTGTCACAGAGCAGGTGCAGGGACAGGATGGCTTTGGCCACCACAGGCTCCTGACCCCACAGCAAGATGATTGCTCGCTGGCACAAGGCCACACTAGGAAACCCCTTGTCTGCCACTTAATGCCACCTCCTCATGCTTCCCTTATCATTCCATGGGGGTGCAGTGACATCTCCTGTGGCCACCATGAGCACAGAGACAGACTGCTTTGAAAATCAGTCTTTAAACCGGGTGTGGTGGTGCATGCTTTTAATCCCAGCACTCGGGAGGTAGAAGTAGGAGGAGTTCTGAGAGTTCAAGGCCACCCTGAGACTACATAGTAAATTCCAGGTCAGCATGGGCTAGAGTGAGACCCTACCTTGAAAAACCTGAAACAGTCAAAATAAGAAGGGAAATTAGTCTTTACCTTGGCCAACCATACATTGAGTTGCTTACTCTTGAGGTGGTGGGCAAATGAGATATATTTTCAACCTAGATACTTTTAGCTGTAGGGTAGAACTGTGTGGACAGGACCTAATGTAAAATTCCATGGTGGGACTGGAAAGACCTAATGTAAAAATGGATGGTGTGTCTATGGAGAAGGGGCCTCATGTATGACCACATGGTGCCTCTGGGCAGACAGGACCTCATGTCAGACTGCATGGCGGTCTGTGGAGACAGGACGTCATGTCAGACTGCATGGCGGTCTGTGGAGACAGGACGTCATGTCAGACTGCATGGCGGTCTGTGGAGACAGGATGTCATGTCAGACTGCATGGCGGGTCTGTGGAGACAGGATGTCATGTCAGACTGCATGGTGGGTCTGTAGAAACAGGACATCACGTCAGACTGCATGGTGGGTCTGTAGAGACAGGACATCACGTCAGACTGCATGGTGGGTCTGTGGAGACAGGATGTTACGTCAGACTGCATGGTGGGTCTGTAGAAACAGGATGTCATGTCAGACTGCATGGTGAGTCTGTGGAGACAGGACATCACGTCAGACTGCATGGTGGGTCTGTGGAGACAGAACGTCATGACAGACTGCATGGTGGGTCTGTGGAGACAGGACCTCACATAAGACTGCATGGTGGGTCTGTGGAGATAGGATCTCATGTAAGACTGCATGGTGGGTCTGTGCAGACAGGATGTTATGTAAGCTGAGGAGCAGCTAGGCATAACATAATGTCAGGTAATGTAATGTCAATGACCCACAAACTAGAAGTGAAGCACCAGTGTGACTGCGGACTAAAACACTCATGGGAATATCTTTGTCCGTCATTAAGTAGAGTTTAAGAATGTGGGCTAGAGAGATGGCTTAGCAGTTAAGATGTTTGCCTGCAAAGCCAAGGATCCCATTTTGATTCTCTGGGACCCACCTGAGCCAGATGCACAGGTGGCGCATGCATCTGGAGTTCATTTGCAGTGGCTGGAGGCCCTGGCACACCCATTCTCTCTCCCTCCCTCTGTCTCTCTCTCCCTCTGTCTCTCTCTCTCTCTCGGAGGATTTGAAACTTTAGACTAAGGGATGCCTTGCACTGCTGTAAGTACAGCTTAATGGACTATTTTCTTCAGAGTTGAAAAACCTCCATGCATTAAGAACTATGGACGGTGAAGTTTGTCTTATGTGTGTGAGAAAGAGCTTTGCCAGGACTGGGCTAGAACCAGTTTCTGTGATTGGCTGGGTATTATGCCCATGTCCTGAGAATTTATGCAGGGTTGCATTGTGTAGAAATGGACTGGTGTGAGCAGAGGAAAATGGCACAGAAATGAAATCTTTGGTTCCAAAACTTCCACCCTTTCAGCTGCAATTGTATTACAGATTACGAGCCCTGAGTTTTTGCCAGCTGACTTGCATTGATACAACAGAAAGAATACAGTCTTTTGAAGGTGTGTCCTGTTCTTCAAAGTTGCTTCGTTCCCCCCTGGATTAACAAACTGGCACCCCACCTGGTACTGTGGAGTATGAGAAATGCAGGAAAGAGAGGGCCACTGAGTTTGCAGCACAGTTTTATGTTTGGGGAACGGATGGGCAGTGTGAAACAGGTTTGCCTGATTGCCAGCATGGAGACCCAATGGAGCCATAAGGATGGTCCGTGAGTTTTAGTGGACCCTATAGATATGCCAGGACTGCTACCTGGCTGCCAAGGAGAGCTCCTAGCCCCGATTAAAGTTTTCTAAGACTATTAGTTGCCTAGGTGGAGGTGTGAAATTGGAACTCCAGACACATGTCGTTTGTTAGAATTATGGACTTGGAGATTTATCACTGATTACAATTGTTGGACTTGGAGCTACAGAGTTTGGTGTTTGCCCTGGTTGCTTTAAGTCTTGTATGGGTTGAATATTTCTTTGCTATGCCCAATGCCATCTTTGCAACGTGAAGATTGATTCTTGGCCATTATGGGCTGTTTGGTTTATTTTTGATATTATGGCTCAGTTAAAAGATTTGGACTGTGGTGCTGTTTCAACATCATTGTGAGTGATAAAAACTAAGGGGACTTTTAAACTTGGATGAATGCATTGGACTTTATATCATGTATGGTTATCAGTTTATGGGGGCCTGGGGAGGAATGTGGTGGTTTGCTTCAGGTGTCCCCCATAAACTTAGGTGTTCTGAAAAGCTAGGTTCCCAACTGATGGAGATTTGAGAATTAATGCCTCCAGGAGGTGGTGTATTATTGGGGTGGACTTATGGGTGTTATAGCCAGCTTCCTCTTCCCACTGTTTGGAGATTTGAGAATTAATGCCTCCAGGAGGCGGTGTATTATTGGGGTGGACTTATGGGTGTTATAGCCAGCTTCCTCTTCCCACTGTTTGGAACGCTGTCCTATTGTTGTTGTCCTCCTGATGTTGGCCAGGAAGTGACGTACAGCTTCTGCTCAGGCCATGGTTTTCTGCTCCCGTCCTGGAGCTTCCCTCTTGAACGAAATCCAAAATAAACCTTTGTTTCCCACAAACTGCTCTTGGTCTAGTGTTTTCTGTGAGCAGTGTGAACCTGACTGCAAGAGTAAAGTTGGTCCCAAGAGTGGGGTCATTGCTGCTTGAAACCTGATTGTGTGGCTTTGGCCTTTTTGAGCTGATTTTCAGGAGGAATGTGGAAGGATCTGAAACCTCGGCCTAAGAGATGCCTTGCAGTGCTGTAAGTACAGCTTGATATGGACTATTCTGATCAAACTCAGACCTGAATGCATTAAGAACTATGGTCTGTGAGGTCTGGCTTATGAGGGTGAGAAAGAATTTCACCAGGACTGGGCTAGAAGCATTTTGTGTGTGAGGCTTGTTGTAATGCTCGTGTCCTGAGAATTTGTGCAGGTTTGCATTGTATAGAAATGGCCTGGTGTGAGCATAGGGATATGGCACAGAAATGAAATCTTTTTTCCGAAACTTTTGCCTGTTCAGCTGCAATTGTATGAGAGATTACAACCATTGACATTGGGCTTGCTGACCTGCACTGGGACAACAGAAAGAATGCAGAGTCTGCTGCAGAAGTGTTCTGTTCTTCAAAGTCTGCCTCATTCCACCATGGATTAACAAAGTGGTACCCCTCCTTGTGCTTGGAGTATGAGAAATACAGGAAAGACAGGGTCACTGAATTTGCAGCACGGTCTTGTCTTTTGGAAACACCTGTGGGCAGTGTCAAGCAGGTTTGCTGGATTGCCTGCATGAAGACCAGATGGAGCCATGAGGATGGATCATGTGTTTCAGTGGAGACTCAGAAGAGATGCCAGGACCACGAGATGGCTGCTATAGAGAACTGCCAGTACTGTGTGATGTTTTCCAAGCCTGGGAGTAGCCTACCTGGAGGGGCGGAATTGGAACTCCAGAGACTTGTCATTGGTTAGAATTATTGGACTTGGAGATTTGTTACTGACAAGAGTGGTTGGTCTTGGAGCTACAGAGTTTGTTGTTTGCCCAAGTTGTTTAAAATCTTGTATTGGTTGAATATTTCTTTGCTATGCCCAATGCCATCTTTGTATCTCTTTTGTCATCTCATGGATTATGGTCTTCTCAGGGAGCTTGGGACTGCTCCTTCAGTCATTGGTACCCTGCATAGATGCTGCAGCCTTCGCTTCTTCATTTGAGGACTTGCCTTCTTCTCTGAAAGTTATGGACCAGGGCTGGGGCAGACAGTACCTGAAGCAGTAATGGGACAAAGACATTTGGGGCTTGGGGTGACAGTGGGCCTCTTCTTGGGCAGGACAGGTGTATGTTAGGCAACTGGTACTTTGGCAAGCCTTGTGCTTTGCCTGTCAGCCGTCCTCGGGCTGCTTCTGCACTTTTAATTGTGAAGACAAAAATCTAAAAGGCAGGTACACAATGTTTCCTCTTCAAGGAACTTGAACCTGACACAACTGTCCTCATACTGGACCAATCACAGCTGACCATGACCACAGAGGTTCACATTGAGGCTTTTGGAAATTAAAGCCCGGAGGATGCTTCACGTCCTTTGGCTTCCTCTTTGACAGTCTGTAATCCCTTCTGTGTCAAAGCCCTCTTGGTTTCTCCACTCACCACGTTACTTTCCTCTCATTCTCAGTGATGGTCTCCAGCACGTGCTGCCCAGTCACTGATCCTGTAAGGCTGGTTCTGCTCATAAAATCCACCCCGGTGACCATTAACATCTAAGAAGTTGATGTAAAGATCCCTTTCCTGGTTTTGATTTTCAGGATACTTTTTAAATATCCTAATAATTCCCATCCAATGAACTTTCTTGATGGTATCACTTTGGGTATCTATAAAGGGATCTATAAAGGGATCCAGCTTAACATGAGTGTGGCCATTTTGGCTGTGTCCAACATGACCTGCCAGGTGACCCTGACATGTATCCCTAGCTCTGTAGGACAGAGTCGTCAGGGTCTTCTTTTAAGCTAACAGGACGTGACTGCCCTTATCTCTTCTGTTTTTCTCCTGGCTCTGGTGGTGCAACTGGACAGAGGCTCTGAGTTTTTTTTCTTTAAGCCAACAAGACGAGACTGTGATAACCTGTGTTAGGACTGATGGTGAGGAAAAGCGCCTTCCAGCCGTGGCTAACTGCACACACCGCAGAGATATTAAAACACATGAAAACAATCACCACACACTGGATGGCTGAAGTCAACACAAATCTATTCTCTCAAGGCTGGGAGAAAGAGGGACTGGGGGGATTGGAGGAGTAGCAGGGAGAGGAGCTCGCAGCAGAGGCATCACAGGAAGACTGCTCAGGAGGGTCTTTTCTTCCCTTTCCTGCCACAGCCGCGGGATGTGCATACACCTGACTGTCCTATAGACTGGAAGGGCCTTCATGATCTTCACCACCATCCACTGCCGTCACTGGGGACACACGCTTCCTGAATAGGTGGAAATTCTGGGGAGGCCTGTGGTGAAACAGTCTTCTTAGGCAGCTTTGGATGCTCCCCCGCAAGGCCTTCCAGCAGCTGGGCAGGCCCTGGTCACAGGTTTCAGTGTCCTCGTCAGCGATGCTCTCCCGGGTGGCCATCCTAGGGAGCTTCGGCCTGCTCCTTTGGCCATGGGGACCCCGGGTAGGTGCAGGTTTCTCTTTTTTCATTTGAGAACTTGCCTCCTGCAGAAGCTGTGGACCAGGGTTGCAGCAGAGGGAGCCTGGAGCAGTAACGGGAGAAGACATTTGGGACTTGGCATGACAGTGGGCCTCTTCTTTGGACAGGACAGCTGTAGGTTTAGGACAACTAGCATTCCAGAAAATTTTTATCTTTGCATGCTGGCCATGCTCAGGTGATTCCTGCACTTTTACGTGTGAAGACAAGGTTTGAAAGGCAGATAATGATGTTTCCTCTTCGGAGGCAGAGGGAAGAGGGTAAGATCAATGGGGGTGGGGAAAGGCGTCATCGCTGGGCAGACAGCCTTGTCTTCAGCCTTGTCCCCCATCCTACTCTGTGCCTGGTGCTGAAATAGGCGGTACATAGCCATGAGTCTGTCAGACTTACATTGCTGAATGGACTGAACTATGTTGCCTACGTCAAACTGCATGAAGTCCATCACTGATAGAATGTCAGTGTCCAGCTCTCTGGGGAGCAGCTCATGACCACCTGACCCCCCCCTTGGCCTTGCTGGACCTAAGGGTGCTTCATAACTTCCATCACTGAGGGCCTCAGTTCTGGGTCAACAGTTAGTAATTTTTGAATTAGTGCACTTAAATCTTCAGAAAATTGTATTGCTTTCTTGTAGTTCCCTTTAATAATGTTTTCTCTGGGGCCCTCAGTTGAGGAAGATTCAAAAGGGCAGGTCCCAGTGACCATAAAATAGAGAAGGACACCCAGAGACCACATGTCCTTTTTGGGGCCATCATATGGTTGCCACATCATCACTTCTGGAGACATATACATGAAAGCCCCACAGTACCTCTTCAACCGTTGTCCTGGCGAAACTCTGGCAGCCACGCCAAAGTCGATGACGATGGCCCTGCCCCTCGCATCCAGCATTATGTTATCTGGCTTGATGTCGAGGTGTGCTATCCCTTGGCTGTGGCAATAACACAGGGCATCTAAAACTTGCCTAAAAATTCTGCGGGCCTTGTCCTCCTGCAAGCTGCCCTTACTGTCTATGTAGTGCAGCAGCTCTGTCTGGCACAATTCCAGAACCAAGTATATATTCTTCTCTGTTTCAACTATCTGAAACAGGGACACAATGTTCAGGTGTGTGGTAAGCGGCAAAATTTCCACATCCTCTGCGACTCTGAGAAATCTCGCCTGTTGCTTGTTTAATACCTTGATAGCACCGTTGACACTGGTTAGGTGATGGAGACCTCTTTGGACCTCCACATAGGAGCGCATATGAGGCCAAGGTCCTCATACTGAGACCAGAGGGTCTCATCACTCCAAGACATTGTAGCAAGGCTACAAATGCCAAATAAAATGTTAAAGTAAAATATAAATGAAACATGTAACTAACAAAAGAAAGTAAAATACAAAAGAAAAAGAAAAACGAAAAACTCAAACAAAATCCCTCACCAAAGACTACCCAAAGAAAACAAACCAGAAAGTAAATTCCAAAGAGCCAAAAAAT
The DNA here is from genome assembly GCA_036365145.1 of Orientallactaga sibirica. Classification (NCBI taxonomy): domain Eukaryota; kingdom Metazoa; phylum Chordata; class Mammalia; order Rodentia; family Dipodidae; genus Orientallactaga; species Orientallactaga sibirica. Next base: position 41,032,615 of record JAEOAD010000008.1, on the reverse strand, counting down.
AAAGTTCAAAGGCAAAAAGCCAAAAGCAAAAAAAAAAAAAAAAAGGAAACTCTCCTCCTCTTCTCTCCTCCCTTCCTCTCCCCTCCACACTTGACTTGTAAGTTTCAGAGAGGAAAGAAGACTTAGCTGGACTGGCCTAGACATAGTGTGTGATGTTCTGATGGAGAAGCTGTTGACTTCTGCCCATGTCCTGTGAAACCAAGCAAAGTTGGATTTAAAAGTAAATATGCTGGTGTGTCTGGCAGAGGAAAAGTAGAGAGCAGAAAGCTATGAAAGATGCAAGTAGGTTTCAATCCTGTGCACAGAGACTGCAGTCAGTTCTACTAATGTTAAGAGAGTACCACCATTGAGGATGGGTCAGGTGCTCTGCATTTGGACTATAAGACTAGTACTGATTGTGATTGAAAGGAGGGGCCTAAAAGAAGAATGCTGAAGGAGTTTTCTGCTCATTAAAGTTGGCTTTATTCCTAGTGGATTTACATATTTGACATCCCACCTGGTATTGGTTTTGAAAGTATGACAGATGTAGGAAATTCAGGGTCATTGAGTCTAGCCATGGTTTCTGGGCAGTGTAAGGCATGTAGAAGTCTCTTCAGGGAGGCCCTGTGAGGCCATTGTATGGAGTGGTGAAAATGAACCTTCAGTTGCAATGCAGACCCAGGGGTTTTGAAGAGGACAGGAACTGTGAGATGGACACCATGGAAGGCTACAGGCTCCGGTGGATCTGCCCAGACTGCAGGCTGCAAAGCTGGAGGGGTGGAGAGTTGCCAAAACACTTGGGAGTCCAGAGGATTTCATAGCAGTCCCAGGTGCCACACACAGAACTGCAGGATTTGATGTTTGCCCTGATAATTTTCTATCTTGACTTGGTCTAGTCTTTCCTTGCTATTCCTTCTGTTTGTAACAGGAATGTTTACTCTGTGCTATGATGTGTTGGAAGCATGAAACTTGGGTTTTCATTTTCCAGACCCACAGTTAAGACTTGGACTTTTGAACAGTGTTGTGACTGGTAAGGAATATGGGAACTTTTAAGGTGAGACCAAATTCATTATGTATCACGAGATGGCTATGAATGTATGGGGCCAGAGGAGAATGTAATGGCTTGAATGTGAAATGTCCCATATGGCCCCATGTGTTCTGAATACTTGGTCCCCAGCTGGTGGCAGTTTGGGAAGATTGTGGAACCTTTCAAAGGTTGAGCCTCGCTAGAGGAGATCCGTTGCCAAATCTAGACCTTCAGGCCTATTAGACATCCCTGTGGGTGTTCAGAGGTAGCTCACTCAGAGTACTTCCTTCTGCTTCTGCTGTGACAAGATGTGATGGTCAGTTAGCTGCTCTGCCTTGCCCTCCCCACCACAGCGAAGCTTCCACTCGAAACTGTGCTCTGAAACAAGCCCTTTCTTCCCATAAACTGCTTTTGGTACCTGCTACAGTGACATTAGCCAGTGTCAGGTTGGGAGTGCAAAGAGAAGGAAACCTGTGATCTAGGAAATTCAAAGAATACCCCAGGAAGACATGCTGAAATCGTCAATCACGTGAGAGACAGAGGAGGTTTCTATACACAGTGAAAAGGCCTGTAGGAGAGCTCAGTGACAGAGCACCTGCCTATCATGTTCAAGGGCCCTACTAACATTAAGTCATTAAGTTAGATTTAGAATGGGAGCACCTCTGCAGTCATTAAAGGGGTGGTAATTAAAGAAATGATTCTAAGCCTCTGTGCCTGAGTGACCAGGGACATGAGGAGGGGGTGTTTTTGCATCCATGGAAAACTGTGACCTTTCAAGGTGATCTGATCCCATAGGATCTGTTGTACATCATTGCAAGTTGTGTTAAGTTGTGTCAATAAAATCTATTGTGGGGGCTGGGGAGAACTTCTTTATGAAGCCTGTCAGCCTGAGCTCAGTTCCCATGTAGCCATGTAGAGCCAGATGCACAATATATCTATAGTTTGTTTGTAGTGGCAAGAGGCCCTAGAAACACTCTTTCTCTCCCCACACTCAAACCAACAATAAATAAATTTATTTATTTATTTGTGTGTGTGTGTGAGAGAGAGAGAGAGTGTGTGAGAATGGGTGCACCAGGGCCTCTAGCCACTGCAAACGCCACTCCAGATACATGCACCACCATGGGCATCTGGCTTATGTGGGAACTGGAGAATCGAACCAAGTCTTCAGGCTTCACAGGCATGTGCCTTAACTGCTAAGCCATCTCTCCAGCCCCAATAAATTTATTTTTTTAAGTATATTGGTCTAGAGTTACTGCAATGAGATGAATCCCTATCAGTAGCCAATGACAAAGCCAGCTTTGAACCTAAGTATCTTGGTATTTAAAAATTGAAATCCTGAAATGTCTGGGAGAAGGATAACTTATATACACCCATGAGAAGGCCAGCTTTGGACCCTGTAAACATTTACACTATCCTTTATTTATTTATTTATTTTTTTATTTTTTTATTTTTTTGGTTTTTCAAGGTAGGGTCTCACTCTAGCCCAGGCTGACCTGGAATTCATTATGTAGTCTCAAGGGTGGCCTTGAACTCACGGTGATCCTCCTACCTCTGCCCCCCCCCCATCCCGAGTGCTGGGATTAAAGGCGTGCGCCACCACGCCCGGCTTCATCCTTTCTTGACTGCTTATAAATTTGTGGTTCTCTGACCTCTGTTTCACCTGCCTGTTTTCCACATTTAATTAACAAATATCTTTATTGAAATATTTTTATTTATTTAAAACAGAGGGAGGTAGGGAGGAAGGGTGGGTAGAAGGGAGGGAGAGAGAGAGAGAAAGAGAGTGAGAATGAGAGTCCCAGGAACTCAGCACTTCAAACAAACTCCAGATGTATGCACCACTTTGTGTATCTGGCTTTATGTAGGTACTAAGGAATTGAGGCCAGACCAGCAGGTTTAGCAAGCAAGTGCCTTTAACTGCTCTCTCCAGCCCTTAACAAATATCTTTAACCCATACATATTGGTTGGCCATAACAGTTGTAAAAAAAATCGCTACACACTGGATGATTGAATGAAACACAAATGTCATCTCTCAAAGTTCTGAAGGGAAAGAAGTGAGAAGAAAGTTTGCATTAAAGGTGTAATATGGAGACTGTGGTGTCCTTAATGTCTCTGAGGAAGATCCTTTCTGGCCATCATCACAGGGTCCACAGAGCTCAGTGTCCTGACTAGTCTTGGTTTTCATGACTTTTGTAGCTGTCCTCGCCTTTCATTGATGCTTTCCTTTTCTTGCCATTATTTATTTATTTATTTATTTATTTATTTATTTATTTATTTATTTATTTTTGAGGCAGGGTGCCTAGGCCAGGCTGACCAAGACCTCACTCTGTACTACTAGAACTCCTGGAAATCCTGCTACATCAGCCTTCTGAGTACAGTGATTAAAGGTGTGTGCCACCATAAATGCCTGGGGCTTCTCCTTTTAAAAGGGTAAAATTTTCCAGGCTGGAGAGATGGCTTAGTGGTTAAGCACTTGCCTGTGAAGCCTAAGGACCCCGGTTCGAGGCTCAATTCTCCAGATCCCATGTAAGCCAGCTGCACATGGTGATGCATGCATCTGGAGTTTGTTTGCAGTGGCTAGAGGCTCTGGCACACCCATTCTCTCTCTCTCCCTTTCTCTGTCTCTAATAAGTAAATTTTAAAAAAAGTTTGGCTTTGAATCAGGTCTGATGATTTATTTTTTTAAAAAGGGTAAAATTTCCTTCAGGATGACCGACAACAGTGGAGTCTTAAAAAAAAAAATTTTTTTTTTTTGAGATAGGGTTTCACTCTAGCCCAGGCTGACTCACACTCAGGGTGATCCTCCTACCTTTGCACACACGTGCAAAGAAATATAAGATGATGGTTATGATGATATGCAGTGATGAGGGAAGAAGAAAGAGAGAAGCCCGTGCCTGCTAGCAGTTTCCATTTCTTGGCATGCCACCTACTTAGGTCACACTTCTAGTCCTCCAGTCTTTTTTTTTTTTTTTTTTGCCTGCCTGCCTGCTTGCTTGCTTGCTTTCTTTCCTTCTTTCTTTCTCTTTCTTTCTTTCTTTCTTTCTTTCTTTCTTTCTTTCTTTCTTTCTTTCTTTCATAGGTAGGGTCTCACTCTAGCCCAGTCTGACCTGGAACTCACTGTGTAGTTCCAGGCTGTCCTTGAACTCACAGTGAGCCTCCTACCTCAGCCTCCCAAGTGCTGGGATTAAAGGCGTGCGCCACCATGCCCAGCTAGGTCACACTTCTAGACTTAGCCTAAAGGTTCTGTGTGTGTGTGTGTGTGTGTGTGTGTGTGTGTGTGTCAACCTGAAAGGGTCAGGCTAGCACTGATCAGGGACTGGACACTCTGAGTAACAGCTCTTGAGCAATGATGGTGGTTGGAGTGTGTGAGTACCTCAGCTCCCTTACTCCTCAATGGGACAATGCAGACATGAGTTATTGTTTAAGTTCCAAAGCTCACTACCCCTCACTGGCATAACTCTGACTGCGTGTGAGAACCTCAGCTCCCTTACTGTTCATTGGCACAACTCTGATGTGAAAGTCCTGCACTGGATCTTAGGTGCCAAAAGGAATGGAACTTGTTTTCCCATCACAGTCATTTACTAGGGAAGTTGAACATCATCTACCCACAGGTGTCTCCTGATGTCACCTCACAAATAGAGCACTCACATCCTTGTCTCATGATCATCTGATTTTGAAGGATGGAACTGGGCGTCTGATGATTCTGACAGTGTCCATAATACTGCCTAATAGTGAGTGCTTCTGAAACGTGGACCAGTCTATCACATACGGTAGACTTATTTCTTCCACTCAGCACTCACAGAGGTCCACAGTGCAGGCCTTATCGTTGTCAGTCCCGCTTTGTAGGTGAGAGCTAACTGAGGCTCAGAGACCCCTGCAAAGTTACACACGTCTTCAGTGTCACTGCCAGAGCATGAGTCCAGATGTCTACAACTCACAGTTGGAGGACACATCGTCTGTGCCACACTGTCTCCTGGTCTTTTGTTTCCCTTGTCTATAGAGAGGACAGATACTTGTCTTTGCTGGTTCTGAGGGTGACAGTTCCAACTTCTGTGAGGCTTCAGCAGGGAGGTGCTGCACAGTTCCTCAGGGCAAGGAGCACCAGGGAGGTGGGGAGGGAGGCTGGGTCAGCTGTCCTCTGAGTCAGAGTGTTAAGTATTGATAGAGCACCTCTTGCATGACAAGCGCAGTCAGAAGCAAGGTCCTCGAAGACCTCAAAGGAACGTACAGATTTGGCCATTTTCTCCACCAGAAAAAATGATGTATTTTTGTTTGTTTGTTTGTTTCAGTTTTGCTATGCTCAGGAACAAGGAGGCCCGAATACATGCTAAGAAAGTGCTCTGCCACTCAACTACATCCTTAGCCCTCCAGCAGTGAAGATAAGATGGGAGGCACATTCCATGTGATCTGGAGACCCGCTGGGTAAGTAAAAATGCCCCTAGACTCAATGGATGTGGCTCAGTTGGTAGAGTGCTTGCTTAGCATGCACAGAGCCCTGAGTTCCATCTCCAGTACTGCATAAACTCGGTGTGGTGGTGTCCATCTGTAAAACTCCACACTCAGGAGGTGGAGGCGGAGGCAGGGACCAGGAGTTCAAGGTCATCCTCAGCTACATAATGAGTTTGAGGCCAGCTTGGTATATATGAAACCCTATCTCAAAAAATAAAATAGAAGGTGGGCAGATGGCTCAGCAGATAAGAGCACCTGCCACACAAACAGGAGAAACGGAGACAGCCTGAGTTCTCTGTTAGCACCCACATGAGAATCTGGGTGTGGCTAGGCACATCTCTAGTCCAGTCTTGGGGATACAGGAATGAGCCGCCATAGCCAGCTCTCTTGAGCACTTAGCATTAGAAATTAGTTTTCTTGTTTATATGCTTGTCTTGTTACAGCCTGTCTCCAAGGACTAGGATGGAGGCTGCTGGTGGCAGGACCATGAACCCAAGCTCAGCAGCTGACACTCAGTGGTTACTAAATGCATTATCTGTTAAAGGAGAGCGCTCGTCAGATCCCCCACCCCAACCAACTGAGAAAGTAACTTAGCAAAACTGGTGACAATGAGAGTTGCAAAGTGTGAAGCCAGATACGGCAATGCAGGTCTGAAATCCCTGCACTGGGAAGCAGTGGCAAGAGGATCGCCACAAGTTCAAGGCAAGCCTCAACTATATAATGAGATCCTGCCTCAAAAACTCAGTCAAGAGCTGGGCGTGGTGGCACATGCCTTTAATCCCAGCACTTGGGAGGCAGAGGTAGGAGGATCGCCGTGAGTTCAAGGCCACCCTGAGACTACAGAGTGAATTCCAGGTCAGCCTGAGCTAAAGCGAGACCCTACCTCGAAAAACCAAAAAAAAAAAAAAAAAACTCAGTCAAAAATGTTACAACGGAAATGGCGGAAAGGCTACCTGACTTCAGCCACATAAGGGTCTCTTGGGCAGCTACCCACAAGGTCAGGAACTGTGGGGGGACAAAGGCTGACTTTTGGAATTGGTCAGAGCTTTTTGGGATCCAGGGGGAGGGCCTCACCAGTTCTGCTCACTCTGGGCAATGACAGGGCACACTACAACCTACAACCCAGGGTATGGAAGGCCAGTCACCATCGCCAGGGTGGGTTCCCAACGATAGGGCCAGCTGCAACCCCACAGCCCAAGGTCCCGGCCATGTCCAACAGTTTGACAGCCTTCTCACAGTCCCAGCCCGATTTTAGCAATGCCCAACAGTCGGTGCTCAGTGTGGAGTCCAGAAGAGAGCTTCAGGTGCCTTCTCTGTCACTCATATGCGTGTTTCTTTAAGGTGCAGTCTCCCTCAACCTAGAGCTGCTGTTTTTCCATCAATAAGCCCCAGTGATTCCCCAGTCTCTACCCATGCCCCACCAATGTCAGTCACCTGATGTTATCCTTCAATCACTGCAGGCGACTGGGGCACCAGATGGGCACAGACACATACCACACACGCATGTGCACACTCAAAAAATTCAGGCCAGGCGTGGTGGCACACGCCTTTAATCTCAGCACTTGGGAGGCAGAGGTAGGAGGATTGCCATGAGTTCGAGGCCACCCTGAGACTACATAGTGAATTCCAGGTCAGCCTGAGCTAGAGCAAGACCCTACCTTGAAAAAACAAAAAAAGAAAAAAATTGAGGCCAGGAATATGCACAGTGAGGAGAGTGCTTTCCTAGCATGCATGAAGCCCTGGGTTCCATCTCAGCTTTGAACAAAAGTAATCATGGTGGCTTTCTCTATATATCATCTATTTATCATCTATCTATCTCTGTCTGCCTCTCAAATAAATAAAAATAAAATACAAAAAATAAACAAATAAATAAATAAAAACATTTTTCAAAAAAGAACAGAGAACCTGAGAGATAACAAATGTCTTGGTCAAAACAACATGGCCATTGGGAACGGTAGAACTGGCATTCAGTGTCGGGTTCACCTCCAATTTCAACCTCACCCAGAGGTCCTGAACTTCTAGTAGCTTTGGGAACAGGCACTGCTGAGAGCACAGGCCTGGGAAACCAGCTGCACATTGTAACATGGTCTGGACCTCAGGTTCCCTTCTGTGCCGTGGGTTGCTGCTCTCTAAGCATCTACTGTCAGACTCCCTTCATCCAAAGTCCCACACTCTACTGTCTTCCCTCTCACGCCTCTGCGTGATCCCTTCCAGCCAGAGCTGCTCTTCTGGAAAGAGCTCTAAGACTGACAGACAGTGAGTGAAGGGAAGTCCCCAGTGCAGACTCGGTGCTCTCTGGAAAACACTACCGGCATTCCTGAAGGACACCTGCTGCCCCAGCAGCCCTGTGGAAGGAAGACACAGGCTGAGCAACCAGGGATGCTCATGTGCAAAGGGCTTCCTCCACCACTGACAGCTTTCTTCACAAGGGTCCCGGTGAAGCCTGTGAGAATCAGCTTGCATAGCACCTGACTGTACACTTCCCTTTCTCACTCCTCCTTAGCCAGAAAGACAGCAACAGCTTTCCTAGCCCAGAAACGCTGAAGCAGGGCCTGACCCTCAGAGCCTGCTCCAGACTTGCTGAGTGAGGTCCTCCACAGTTGAATGATGGGACGCTATGCCTCCTTACCTTTGATGGCCTCGGGTGAGGGTGAGGCAGACTTTTTCAGAAAAGGGTCCATGCAGGTATTCAGCGCTGCTGTGACAACCGTGCCACCAGTGCAAAAATGAGTTGGTGTGGCTTCCTTCCAGTAAGACTTTATTGACACTGATATTTTAACTTCATATAATCTTCACGGGTCTATTTATAAGATCCCCCTTGTCATCTAAGCTATAAAGCCCCATATTCTCTCAAGTCATACTGAAGCAGGTGAGGGCCTAGCATGGTGACGTGCACCTTTCCTCCCAGCGTTCAGGAAGCTGACGCAGGAGGATGAGCAGTAGGTGCCAGTCTGCACTACAGAGTGAAACCCCGCCTCACTGTAAGTAGCATCTTTCATTACCTTTATCCCATGGACTGGCTTTGTAGTTTGCCAGCCTTCACTGTGGACTGTTTCTTTCTTTTTTTTTTTCCATTTTAAAATCTCTCTTTATTGTGCATGTGTGTGTCTCTGTGTGTGCCACATGCCAGAACACATGTGTTTGAGGTCAGAGGACAGCTTTGAGGTGTTGGTCTTCACCTTCCACCTTATTTGAGACAGTTCTTGTAGTTTGCTGCGAGGAATGCCAGACTAGTTCATATGTGAGCTTCAGGATTCTCCTAGCCAGCCTCCCATTACCATAGACACATGCCCTGCTTTTCACCAACTTACGTGGGTGCTGGGGATTGAACGCTGGTCAGCAGGCTTGAGTAGCAAGTGCTTTCAGCCACTGAGACTGCTCCTTAACAAGTTGCAAATAAAATAAAATTAGAATCATTGCCCATTTTCATACACATAGATCACTACTACTTTGTTTTGTTTGGTTTTTCAAGTCAGGGTCTCACTCTATCTCAGGCTGACCTGGAATTTACTATGCAGTCCCAGGCTGGCCTCAAACTCAGCGATCCTCCTACCTCTACCTCTCAAGTGCTGGAATTAAAGGTGTACACTGCAACACTCAGCCCACTACTACTTTTTATTTTATTTATTTATTTTTTATTTTTGGAGAGAAACACAGAGACAGATAGAGAGAGAGGGAGACAGAGAATGGGTGCGCCAGCAGTCTCTTAGCTGCTGTGAACAAAATCCAGATGTGTGCGCCCCCCTGTGGGCAAGTGCAGCATTGCACCCTTGAGTCACTTTGCATCTGGCTATACGTGGGACCTGGAGATTGGAACCAGGTTCTTAGGATTAGCAGGCAGGCACCTTAACCGCTAAGCCATCTCTCCAGCCCAACCCACTACTACTTATTAAAAATATTTTTATTTATTGTGAGAAAGGGAGTGTGTGAAAGAGAGTATGAATGTGCCAGGGCCTCTAGCCACTGCAGATGAACTCCAGACACATGCACCATTTTGTGCATCTGGCTAGATGGGGGTCCTGGGGATTGGCACCCCAGACCGTCAAGCTTTACAAGCAAGTGCTTCCAACTGCTGAGCCCATGATCACTGCTTCTGCCAATGTGAGAATCATTCACAGTTTCAACACACAGAGACTACTACGTATGCTAGTGACATTTCCTCACTCAATATCTCTCTCTCTCTCCTTGCATCATTGCTGTTCAGTGTGATAGCCACTCCATATGTGATTTGTGTGCAGGGTGAGGATTGAGACAGGAATGCACCTTGTAGCTCATGCTGGGTTGGAACTCACTTATTAGCCCAAGTTGGCCTTAAACTCAGAGCAATCCTCCTGCCTCAACTTCCCAAGTCCTGGGATGGCAGGTATAAGCCACCATACCCCACTTATATGTGATTATTCAACTTAAAGTTAGATACATCTGGGACTGGGGAAATGATTCAACAGGTAAGAAAAAGAGAAAGCCCGAGACCAAGTAAGTGTGGTTCCAGGCCCCCATGTTCAAAAGGTGGACATGACCATGCCCACCTGTAACCCCAGTCCTATGGGGAGCAGAGACAGGAGGTTTGCTGAGAGTTGCAACATACATGCCAAAAACATAGATATAACTAGGCAGTCACGGTGATCCATGATGGTAATCCTTGCACTAGGGAAACTAAGATAGGTATATCACAAGGTCAAGGCCAGCCTGAGCTGCATAGCAAGACTGTATCAAAAAGCAAGCAAAGCCAGATGTGATGGTGCACACCTTTAATCCCAGCACTTGAGAGGCAGAGGTAGGAGGATCATAATGAGTTCAAGGATACCTTGAGACTACATAGTGAATTCCAGGTCAATATGGGGCTAGAGCAAGATCCTACCTTAGGAGGAAAAAAGCAAGCAAAAATTAGATACGATTAAAATTTCAGTTTTTCAATGGAGCAGTCATTTCAAGGAGTCAGTGCCTTCTTGTGGCCAGTATCCACCATGTGGCTGCCACAGAAGTCCAGACATATATTTCTATTATCACAGAATGTTCTATCAGCACCAGTGTGTTTAGATCAAGTTTTACAGATTTAGGGGGGAAAATTGTTTCTGTGAATGCCAGCATTCCCTGAAAACACTGGCACAGCATTTCTGGACTGTTCTGTTTTCAACACCTATGTTTTTATTTTCAGTTTAATGCATTGTGTTCCCCTGTGAGTCCATGCTGGATATGAGTTCCCAGGGTAGCTGTCTCACAAACAACATGATAGTGAACCACTGTATCATCTACCACTTGCCCTTCCGTTGTGTTAGGCTAAGTTCCCACAGGTTAAATTGCTAGCTCAAAAGTTAAACTCCACACCACATCCCCACACACACACACACACAACTCTTGTTTTCTTGTAATTTATTTATTTGGGTATTTACAGACAGGGTCTCAGTGTGTTTCCCAGGCTGGCCTCAAATTCATGACTCATGATCTTTCTGCCTCGGCCTCTTCAGTGCTGGGACTGCAGGAATAAGACCGTTGCTCATTCATTAGATTTTATTATAATTTTGTTGTTGTTGAGACAGGATCTCATGTAGCCCAGACTGGTTTGAATTCACTGTATAGCTGAGGAAGGGAGGGAGGGAGGGAGGGAGGGAAGAACAAGGGAGGGGAGGAGGAGGAGAGGAGAGGAAAGGAAGAAGAAAAAAGGAAGAAAGACGGAAGAAAGGAAAGAAGAAGGGAAGGGAGGGAGGGAAGGAAGGAAAACAGGGTTGCAGAGATGGCTTAGCAGTTAAGGCACTTGCTTGCAAAGCCTAAGGACCTAGATTCAATTCCCCAGTACCCATGTAAAGGCAGATGCACAAGGTGGAAGCTGTGTCTGGAGTTAGTTTACAGTGGCCCTGTGTGCCCATTCTCTCTTTCTGTCTCTCTCTCTCTCTCTCTCTCTCTCTCTTTATTTTTTTTAAGATTTTATTTTTATTTATTTATTTATTAGAGACAGAAGGAGGGGGAGAGAGAGAATGGGCACACCAGGGCCTCTAGCCACTACAAATGAACTCCAGACACATGTGCCACCATGTGCATCTGGCTTCTTACATGGGACCTGGAGAATTAAACCGAGGTCCTTAGGCTTCACAGGCTAACAACCGTGAATCCATCTCTGCAGCCCTCTCTCAAATTGTAAAAAAAAATTTTCAAAAAATAAGGAAGGATGGAGGGAAGGGAGGAAGAGAGAAAGGAAGGGCTGTGGGGCTGTGAGTCCCCCACACCCTATTTTGAACTAGTTAGTTCTCACATCGCTTTGCAATTGCCAGATTCATTCTTATCACATCTGAGGTTTGATTTCTACCACAAAGGAGGTTTCCTGGTCACTGTCTCCATTGACTCACGAGGAAACTGGCTCCTGTTCTAACTCAGAGTCCAGCACTCTTCGCTGTCCGCCCGCGTCTGTGGACCTTGCCGTGGTCTTGGGGGGCTGCGAGAGGAGTCTTGAGTATTGGACGTGGGGGCGGGCAGAAGTTTATAGCCTGAGATTCTAGGGTTAGAGAGACAGAATCCTAGCCCATGGAGGAGATGGGGCAGCTACATTCTGGCCTGCCACCTCAAGGGTCTTAGGGTTTCAGGAGATGGAAATGTGATAAAGATCCAGGTTAGATCAGCCTGGAGAGTGGTCCCCGCCTTTGGGGATGAGGCGCCCAGCTCCATCACACTTGATGAGGGTCCCAGGCCGTCCTTTTCCCAGCCCCTGTGTTCCCTAGCGCTGGCTGCCCCTCCTCCTAGACCCCCAGTGCATCCCGCAGGCAGAGGCCGGACTCTGCACCCCCCCCCGCCTTCCCCCTCCCCCGGGGGGCGGTGGCCCGTGGCGGTCGCTCCCGTTGGTTGCGGCTCGAGCAGGGCCAGAGGCGGCGGCGCTGATTGGCCAGGGCGGCTGGGCGGAGCCTGGGAGCCGGGTGAGTCGCTGGGGGAAGCCTAGCAGATGCCAGGAGCAGTTCGGATCGCTGGAAGCATTTCTCCAAGTCTGAGACCGGTGGATTGGAGTCCACAGTTCACAGCAGGTGCCGGGAGGTAAGTGCGAGTGCCCTGGAGAGCATAGGGTGGGCCCTTTGGAGGGGAGCCCTACCCCCAGGGAGCAAAACCAGAGCATCTTTACGGAGGAGAATCCGGGCCCTCCATCCTCTGAAGACGCGTTCCTGCAGGGAAAGGGAAGGCTCTTGCCCTCTCCATCCCTCAGACAGCAGAGCCGCTTCTGCCCTTCAGAAAGGGCCCTTCCTCCCGGCACAGCCTTGCAGGGGTGGTCCTCTCTTTCACATATGCGCGTGCGGGCGTACACACACACACACACACACACACACACACACACACACACACACATCCTCTCCCTCCCTGGCATCTAGACCCTTCCATTCTCACTAAAGTGTTTGGGTCTCTTTCTTCTGCCATGTGCCCCTCCAGATGGGAGAAGCCTCGTCAACTACACAGGAGTCTTGTCCTCCCACAGTGAAGTCCTGGAGAATAAGCCCCTGTCCCTAGCACAAGGACAGACCGAAGCAAAGGCTCCGCCAGGCACCTTCCAACCCCCCAAGGCCCTTCTTGCATGCTCACCTGAGGAGCTCTGGAGAGAGACGAATCCCCTTCTAACCTTAGACCCTTCCTCACCCATAGGAGAGGCCACAGGGGTACCCACCCACCACACTAAAGGCATAGAAGGGGTGTTCACTCAGATAGGACGCCTATGCCTGACGGAGTTGTCCACCCCTCCCCTGTCCTTTCATTCAAATCTTACCCTATTCCCCCCCACACACACACACTTTTCCCACCTCATTTTAACTACTCCCACGCAGTACCCCACCTGACAATTCCACCCCATTTCTCCTCACTGAGTAGCCTCAGCAAAGGCCAGGGGAGGTTTCGTCAAACTGAAGCCCTTAAAACTGTGACCCTGGGCCCAGAGTCCCTCGGAGGAACCTCCATACTCTGAGAACACAGCAGGACCAGCAGGGACCCCTTTCCAGTGCCACCTTCACCGACACACATACAAGGGGCTGCGTTCCACGTTTTCCCTCCGTCCTTCCTTACTGTTGGACAAGGGGCGTCAGTGCAGGGGGGGCTGCTGGGCCTCTGCCAAGAGCCTTCCATTTGTTCTGTGGGTCTGCCCCTGCGAACGCCTGTGGCTATCACCTGGTGGAATTCCCTGGGCATTCAGCCAAGAGAGAGAGATGCTTCTGGGCCTGTCCACTGGGCTGGGGACAGTACTGGCTCTGCTAGTGTGATGATGTTGTGCTAGGGTCAGGATGCTGTGGCCTGAGGATGCTCGGTGGGCCACACTGAGAAGTAAGAGAAAGCAATGAGTCTACCTTGATTTGGAGCTGGGTTCCTTGCTGCTGGTATCTTAGGGCAAATGTGGCTATGGAGGCCAAAGAGGTCAGCGCTAGGAGAGCCAGATAAATCTGCATCCATCTGCAATCCTAAAATGTAAAAGGGCTTCAAGATTAAAGACCCCACCCCTTTGTTTGATAGTCAAAACAAATTGAGACAAAAGAAGGGAAGAAACTTGTTCAAGGTCACCCAGCCAGTGAGTAACAAAGCTGGCACAGCTCCTGCAGAGCCCATGGGATTGTGCTTACTTCTCAACACTAGCTTGTCTTCTCATTTACCATGGGCACTGGGCACGGTGTCTCCAATTGTCCTAGGAAACACCAAGGCTCCTCAAAGTCACACACCTTAGAAGGAGCAAAGGTGAGGCTCAGACCATCATCATGCAGTCTCCTGCTGGAGCCCTTCCTGGGTGTATGCACTCCACTTTCTTCCCAGCTGACCTTTTTTGAGCTCACTACCAGTGTTAGCTTGCTGAAATCAAGACTGATTCCAGACAGCAGATGCCATAACTGCACACCTCCATAGAGACCTCATTGTGTGGTTAGCTTTGTTCTAGGAACTTCTGACAAACTCTGAGGAAGTCACTTCCCTCTCTACCCCTGCTCATTCTCTCTGGCTCCAGTTCCTCCCTACAGGACAGTCTCACCCCTGCTCAGGGCCCTGCATCCTTTCTTAGGGCATCAGGTGAGAAAAAGGCTGAAATTCTGCTGTCCTTTCACTCAGCTGAGCAGCAGGGACCAGATCCCTATAAATGGGAAGATCTGGGAAGCAGCTCTCCATGTTCCTTCCCTGCCCAGCTTCCAGTTGGAGGGTGGCTGTCACACTTCAAGGTAGTGCTGAGAGCTGAGTCCAAGGTACAAATTGAGACATGAGGGTATTGGTCTCTATCTGGCCCTTGGAATATGATCTTGGGGAAATTATTGTTGCTGTTCATACTCCAAGTAAGACGAGTTTTGACGCCCTGTGCACACGTGTTGGACTTGGGGCGGGGGGAATCCATGGACACTGGGGATTAAACTCAGGTTTTCCTGCTTTAGCAGCAAGTAAGTGTTCTTACCCTGGGCTGTTTCCCAGCCCCACTAAGTGAGTTAATCCTTTAAAGCACCTACAGCACAGTGAATAAGTAGAAGCAGTGGCCTTCAATTTCAGATGAGACTGGGGACCCTGTTGTAGACAGCCCACAGGACAGAGGCAACACACAAACACAGGCTATTGGAGACAGAGTGAGTCTTCCAGGGAGACAGTGCAGTGCACGGAATGGACCGCCAACCCCACAGTCAGGTGGAGCCTAGAGCCAGCCGTCACTACTGCTGCCTGGGGACCCAGGACAGGGTGTTCACGTCTCCCCATCTCAGCTCTGTTTCTGTGATCTGTTCAGGGTGGCCGTGAGATGAAGGTGAGTCTAGTTCAGGATTACTCACCATCAGCCCTGCTGACAGTCTTCGGTTGAATAATTCTTGGGTGTAAGTTTGGTTCTGTGCATGTGAGATACTTGTCATCTTCCTTTCTCTGTACATACTGGATGCCAGCGACAGCCCTGTGGTGGATAAGAGATATCTCTAGATGGGGACAAAGTCCTCCTCCCTCCCTCCCTTCTCTCCATTGAGAACCCTTGGTCCAGTCATGGAACATGGCTGATACTGGAGCTGAGTCAGCGCCTTTTCCTTACACAGGCTTCTTTCTCTGGTTTCTGCCTGATGCCAGAACAGGAGGTGTCCAGCTGCTGAGCCTCCCAATGTCAATGACAATTTTATTTTATTTTATAAAATATTTTTTTATTTATTTGAGTGAGTGAGAGAGAGAGAGAGAGAGTTTATAAGTACGGACACACCAGGGCCTCTTGCCACTGCATGAATTCTAGATGCATGCACTACTTTGTGCATCTGGATTTATGTAGGTACAGAAGAATTGGACCCACACTATCAGACTTTACAAGCAAGTTCCTTTAGCCACTATGCCATCAATGACAATTTTAGTCCTTCACGTTTAAGCAAAATTTTGCCATTTGCAGAGCATGTTAATCTCTTATACTAGGTTTTCCATTATACAGATAAAACAGGGCTCACAGAGGTGAAAAGACTTGTCTAAGTCCTGTCCTCAGCAGGAAGCATTTTGAGAAACCAGCTTCCTCTGGATCCTTCCTCAGAAGAACAAGAGGCAGCCTCTCAAAATTTAAACCACTTAAAGACACTTTGACTCAGCAACCTAAGGTCAGGGAATCTGCTATGGAAATGCTTCTCACGTGTACAGATAACTTGGGAACATCCACTATAGGGCTTTGCCACTCCAGTGTGAGGAGGGGTAACATTCAAGTGAAAAGGAGCAGTAGTTTGAGGTCTATTTTAATGAAAACAATAATGCCATAGCATCATTGTACAGAGTATGGTCTCATTAAAAATATATAGGTAAGGACTGGAGAGAGATTGCTTAGTGGTTAAGGCTCTTGCCTGCAAAGCCTAATAACCCAAGTTCAATTCCTCAGTACCCATGTAAAGCCAGATGCACAAAGTGGTGCATGCATCTGGAGTTTGTTTGCAGTGGCTAGAGATCCTAGCATACTCGCTCTTTCCTTCCTTCCTTCTTTCCTTCCTTCCTTCCTCTCTTTCTGCTTGAAAATAAAGTATTACAATTTTTTGGGGTTTTTATTTTATATATTTATTGGGAGGGGGAGAATGAGCATGCCAAGGTCTCTAGCCACTGCAAACAAACTCCAGACACATGTACCACCATGTGCCTTACTGGGATTGGGGAAATCGAACCTGGGTCCTTGAGCTTTGCAAGTGAGTGCCTCAACCACTAAGCCATCTCTCCAGCCCCAATTTTGTTTTTGTTTTTGTTTGCTTTTCAAGGTAAGATCTCACTCTAGCCCAGGCTGACATGGAATTCACTATGTAGTCTCAAAGGTGGCCTCGAACACACAGTGATCCTCCTACCTCTGCCTCCATGCCTGGCTCCCAATTTTTTAAATAAAATAAAAAAATAAAAATACATAAGTATACATCAATTACGTGGGTAGAGAAGCAGAGGCACGAAGAAAGTGTATATATATTTATATGAATAGGTTCATGTGGGAAGAGGAAAAGCCAGCTTTTTGTGCTTTGCAACAAACACAAACCCAGAAAGAAGAAACTTCCTCAAACCAGAAGTTGCCAGTGGCAGAAACTCAGTTCTTCTGAGCTTCCAGAGAGTTCTAGAGCCAATAACCAGGAATTTGAGGTTTTATCTACACAAGCTGAGTGTGTGGAGGTCTTTCCCCTTGTGACAACCTGAGGTCAGCCACATGGCCTCTGAGAGCCTCACTCCCCTAAAACATAAGTACAGTGTCAGGGACATTAGAAAGAAGACAAATACGTGACAGTGGGAATCAGTGTTGGGCAATAATAGAAGCTACCTCATTGGGTAATGTGAGGATTCAATGGAACCTTGTGTTCTGACCCTTGGTACATATCCGGTACGTAATTAATGTAACCCCTGGCCTCAGCCCACCTCCTTTTCCCTTCATTTGCTTATTTCTTCACCTAGGAGACAGATGACAAAAGCCTTGCAGGTGACAGCTGGTGAGCCTAAGGCCTGCAGATATAGGCTCAGCAGGCTGGAACCAGAGCCCCCAGCCTCCACTGTGCTCCCGAACCACCATGCTTGTCAGGAGTCTTCAGCAGAAAGCTGGGGGAAGAGTTTGAGTGGAAGGAACCATGTTCCACTTCCTCCTCCTTGTGTTTGTCATCACTTCCTCTAACACTCCAAGGATGTGACCTCTAATTACACATTCATTCCCTCAGTAAGATCCACTTTCCAAGGGCAACTTGTCTGTCAAAAGCTACTTCATGGGCCTTCTCTTTTCAATTTTTTTTTTTTAGTCAAGTACTTGCTATGTATCTCTGGATGACACACTACTCTAGCCCAAGGTGACCTTGAACTTAATATGTAGCTTAGACTTGCCTCAAACTTAAGACAGTCCCCTAGCCTCAGCCTCTTGAATGCTAGGATTCTAAGTGTGAGCCACCACACCCAACTACGGACCATCATTTTGTATGTGTGTGTGCGTGTGTGTACTATGTGTGCTTAAATATATTCCTATCTGTGTGTGGGCACACATGTATGCATGCACACATGTGGAGGCTGGAGGTCAACATTAGGTGTCTTAAAGATTTTGTTTGTTTGTTTTTGAGAGACAGAGACAGTTGGTGCACCAGGACCTCCAGCCACTGCAGTCAAACTCCAGACACATGCACCATCTTTTGTGCATGTGCGACCTTTCTCACTTGCATCACCTTGTGTGTCTGGCTTAAGTGGGACCTGGAGAGTTGAACATGGGTCCCTAAGCTTCACAAGCAAGCGCCTTAATGGCTAAGCCACCTCTCCAGCCCATCCACCTTATTTTTTTTTTTAGAGAGAGAGAGGGGAGACAGATAGAGATGTGCACGCCAGCAGCCTCTCAGCTGTTGCAAACGAAATCCAGATGTGTGCACCTCCTTGTGGTCAAGTGTGGCATTGCGCCCTTGCGTCACTTTGCATCTGGCTAAACGTGGGACCTGGAGATTGGAACTGATGTTCTTAGGCTTAGGAGACAGGCGCCTTAACCGCTAAGCCATCTCTCCAGCCTCCACATTTTTTTAAGCAGGCTCTTGTACTGAACTTAAAGCTCACCAGTCAAGCCCTAGCTATCATCCTGTCTATGCCTCCCCGACGCTGGGATGACAGGTGCATGCCACTATGTCCAGCTTTATGTAGGAGTTGGGGGATCAGAACTCAAGTCCTCATGCTAGCACTGCAGGTGCTTTATGCACTGAGCATTTCCCCAGCTCCAGTCCATCTTTTAGAGGGAATTACCCTTGAACCTCTGCCACCCTGAGCCAGAAAACCATCCTCCCTCTCTGCACTCTCTCCACCCACATTCAGGGTCCACTTAGGACCTTCAGTGGTGCTGGGCTTCCTTCTCTTCAGGCATTTCCTGGAAAGTAGAGCTCACCCTGCCTCTTCATTCCTGTGTCCCAAATTCACCGCACAGCGTCCACACAGCTTTGTAACTAGTGTGAAGATTGTATTTCATTTTTAGTTGGCATTCAGAGATTAAAGTACCATGTATTCCACTGCCTCTTCCCCCAGGACCTCCCCTTCTGTTTATATGTCACATGTGTCCTTTCCCCTCCCCTTGCTCCCCTGACTGCCCATCTCTTTATATTCACGCTTGGTTATCATTCTGCCATTACAGTCTTACCCACATGTGCTGCATATAGACCCATTCTTACAGCTGTTACAAACTAGGATCTGCGTATGAGAGAGAACATGCAACTTTGGTCTTTCTGAGTTTGGGTCACTTCATATAATTTATTTCCAGGTCCATCCATTTTTTGGCAAATTTCATTTCTCGTGCTGTCAAGTAGCATTCCGTTCTATCTGTACACTACATTCTCAGTATCCAGTGCATAATGTCAAGTTGAGTCTTGTCATCTGGGAGTTCATGAAGCACATCCATAATGCCATCCTCTGTCATCACTGTCTGGCTCCAAACCCCTTCCTCACCCTGTAAGAAGAGCCACATCCACTCAGCCCCCTTCCTACTCTCCCAGCCTGCGGCAGCTGTTTTGGCTTCCTCTGTCCATGCTATGGATTTGCTGATCCAAGTCCTTCACCCACGCAGACTCCCACCCAGTATGTGCTGTCTGTTGTGATTAGCTTCCCCATGATTTTACGTGAATGAGTACTTCATCCCTTTTCAGAGATACATACTAGTTTGTTGTGTGGACAGACTGCATGCTCCTCTGTTCATCAGTTCCCTTGTCTCTGCATTTTGGCTGTTGTGAACACACATGCACAGGTGTCACCTTAAGACCTGCTCTCAGTTTTGTTGAGTATATGCCAAGGAGTTGACCTCAGGCACCATGTGATGACTCTCTTTCTGAGGACCTCCCCGACTGCCTCCCACAGGTGGCAACACTGCATTCCCTCTAGCAGTTCCCTCCCCTGGAGCCTCTCAGCGTCCCCACATCCTCACCCACATTTGCTGATTCTTCGTTACTTCACAGGCAAGTGCCTTAATCACTAAGCCATCTCTCAGCTCATGACATTCTTTTTTTAAGAAATCTGTTTTCTCGAGGTAGGGTCCCACTTTAGCCCAGGCTGACCTGGAATTCCCTATATAGTCTCAGGGTGGCTTCAAACTCATGGCAGTCCTCCTACCTCTGCTGGGATTAAATGTATGCACCATCACGCCTGTCTAGAATCTATTATTTATTTGACGGGGAGGAAAGGAGAATAGATGTGCCAAGGCCTCTTGCCACTACAAACAAACAAACTCCAGACTCATGTGCCACTTTGTGCATCTGGGTTTACATGGGTACTGAGGAATCAAACCAAGGCTGGCAGTTTTGCAAGCAAGTACTTTTAACCACAGGGCCATCGCCCCAGCCTAGTTTCATTCTTCTTTAGGGCGGTGTAACGTATTCTACTAGTTTTTTTCAAAGACAGGGTCTCATATAGCTCAGGCTGGCCTTGAACTCATTGTGTAATGAAGGATGACCTGGAACTCCTAATCCTCCTACCTCTACCTCCCAAGCACTGGGGTTACAGATGTGCACCACCCGATGTATCTTACCATATTCTTAATCCACTCATGGATAATGAGCAACCAAGAAGACTCCCTAGCTTGGCTGCTGTGAAGAGCTGTAGAGTGAGCCTTAATGTGCAGGTATCTCGGTGGTGGGTTTGCTTGGACTTCTTTGGGTAAATACCTAGGAGTGGTAGAACTCAGTCAAATGGAAAGTTGAAGTTTTCATTTTGTTGAGACACCACCATACTGGTTTCCACAGTGACTGTGGCAGGTCACACTCCCACCAGCAGTAAACCAGGGTTGCTCCCCGTCTTCCTCACCAGCAGTGAACCAAGGCTTCTCCCCCTTGTCCTCACCAGCACTGAACTACGGTTCTTTCCCCTCGTCCTCATTTGTTGCCTTGATGTGCTTTACCTTGTAGAATGTCTGAGCTGACCTTGCTGTATGGAGAGAGACAGGCTCAGGGTAGCCGGGCTTTGCCCAAGGTCACACAGTGTCCATGAAGCCAGGAAAGATTCATCCACTCCTTAAGCAGGAGCCAGATCCTATGGACTTAAAATGCCACAGCCTTGGTACATGACAGTGTGGCATGGGGGCTGGGGTAGCATTTTGAAACTGTCAGCTTTTATCTCCAAGAGGAGGGAACTCCAAGATGATGTCAAGGTTCTTGGAAAACCAGAACCAAAATTGTATTCTTCACAAATTCAGCAAGCCTGTCTTGGCTCTCTGGAATGTGGTATGGAACAGGGCAACAGAGGTCATCAGCACAGCAGTGTTCACCATCACTTCCCTCCTTGATGGTTGCATGCATTGCTTGCATAACTGTGCACAGGCCTAGGGGGTGTGCTTGTGCATTTGTGTTAGGGGGACAGGGTGCTGCAGAGCACCTCCAGGCTTGCTGAGAGACACAAGCCTACAATGTACCTGTCCCTCAAGATGCTGTGGGAAAGGAATTTTCTCCCTATAAAACCAAGTTTCCAGGGAGGAGGGAAATAATGGTACCAACACATGATGCATCCATACAAAGTTTCAACTTAATAATAAAAAAAAAAAAAAAGTTTCCTGGGGCTGAGGAGATGGCACAGTGGATAAAGTTCTTGCCACACAAGCATGAGGACCTGAGTTTAGAGCCCCAGCACCTACATAAATTCCTCCTGGGCATGGGCATAGGCCTGCCTACACTGCCAGTGCTCCAGCTACAGAAATCCTCAGGGCAAGCTGTCTAGCTTCACTAGCAACCAGTGAGCCCTGGGTTCAAGTGAGGGAGCCTGTTCAGCAAGTAAACTGGCAAGAGATAAAGGAAGAAACCCAGCATCAACCTGCAGTTTCCACATGTGCACATATGTTCACAGTGCCAACATGTAAAGCACACACAACATACCAAGGTTCCCATGATGGATGTGGGGGAAGATGATGGCAGGTTTCATTGTGTGTGTGTGTGTGTGTGTGTGTGTGTGTGTGTGTGTGTACAGGCCAGAGGACACATTCAGGGGTCATTCTCAAGAATGCCATCGATCTCTTATTGGGTCTCTCATTGGCCTGAAATTCACCGTGTAGGCCAGACTAGCTGGCCAATGAGCCCCAGGATCCTCCTGTCTCTGCCACCCCAGAGCAGGGATTACAGGTGTGCACCACCACACTAAGCATTTCATGTGGGTACCAGCACTGAACTTGGGTCTTCTTGTGTGCCCAGCATTGTGCTGAAAGCTATTTCTCCAGCCACCATGGCGGGGGTTTTAGCAAAGATATTATATGATTTTTATTGGCATTTGAGAAGTCCCTTCCGGAAGGTGGACATCCAGTATAGTCACTTTCTCCCACCAATGAGCCCAGCTTCTGTGAGGGAAGAAGCCAATCCCAGAGGCAGGTTGCTGGCCTTGTAGCAAAAAGCTTTTAAGACCTTCAGTCTCCTTGGAGCAAGATGGCAGAACACCAGCCAAAAGAGCAAGGGACCACCTCCCAGGCAGTGCTGATCCTGGGCAGGAACAAAGACTGCCTCCCCTCTCCTCGTCCAGAGCTGTTAATAGCTGTCTGGCTTTGCAGGCTGCGAGTGCGATGGAGGGGACAGGCTGGAAATGAGCACAGAGGAGCATTTGTGTAAATTACTGCCTGCACACAGATTTCCATGCCTGGCATCCCTCCTTAGACCAGCACACCGCCCTCCCAGGCACTGAGAACCAGGTTCAAGAACCACACAGAAAAAGAGCAGTGACATTGTGACAGAGTCAGAGTAAGCAGAGAACAAGAGAAAACATTCAGAGGATCCTGCCCTAGCTTTATCATAATGACAGTGACCCACAAACACAGCAGGCACCACTGCTCTAAGGTCTTGATGTGACCGTGCACCTCACCCTGCCGAATGAGGCAAGAGTGGCCAGATCTCAGGGACAGGAAACGGAGGCTCCGAGAAGATGAGCAGCACATCAAGGGTCTCGTCCTAGAGCAGCACTGGAGAAGAGATGACTTGAGTGCTCAGCACTAAATGAGAATCTACCTCACCCCGGACATTGTGGAAGAGGGGACAGAAAGAATGTAAGAGCCAGGGGATGTGGAGGAGTGCTTTGGAAAGCTGTCTGCCAGACATGTGGTGGCCATTGCATTCTTGAACTCATAGCAGCTGTCATTACCTCCACCATATTGGGCCTATCAATGTTTTGTCATGGGTGGTAGAGAAGGACAAAATAATAATCAAAAGAGGGACTGGTTGAAGAGGGAGTTTGGTGGAAGGAGGACAGGGGAAGAGGGACAAAGGTAGACAACAGGAGGGGATTATGAGCAAAATTCATTATGTTCACATATGAAAGTCATCAAGAAAAAGGTTCAGGGGGCTGGAGAGATGGCTTAGCAGTTAAGGCACTTGCCTGAAAAGCCAAAGGACCCAGGTTCAATTCCCCAGGACCCACACAAGCCAGATGCGTAAGGGAATGCACATATCTGGAGATCATTTGCAGTGGCTGGAGGCCCTGGCGTGCTCATATTCTCCCCACCCCCCAACCCCATGCCTACTTCTGTATCTCTGTCTCAAAAAAGTTTGTTACTCTTTTTGTTTGTTTTTTTCAAGGTAGTGTCTCACTCTAGCCCAGGCTGACCTGGTCTTCATCATGTAGTCTCTCCAGGGTGGCCTCGAACTCTCAGCAGTCCTCCTATCTCTGCCTCCTGAGTGCTGGGATTAATGGTATGCACCACCACACCTGGCTAAGAAAAAGTTTTAAAAGCAGCAGAATTTGTAGGGAGAAAGCTGAGCTTAAAGATTCTTGAGTTCTAATGTCCCTGCTGAACAACTTGGACATCCCTGGGTGTGTCCATGCTGGCTCTAGCCTCAGTGTACTCATCTGACCGGGAAGCATGAATGAACATCTTGTTCACAGAGAGCTGGAGTGAGGGATCAGGTGCTGATCACCATTTGACCATTAAAAAAAGTGAGGTCAGGTACTGGAGAGGTGGCTTAGCACTTAAGGCACTTGCCTGCAAAGCCAAAAGTCACAGGTTCGATTCCCTAGTACCCATGTAAGGCCAGATGCACAAGGTAGCACATATATCTGGCATTATTTTGCAGTGGCTATAGGCCCTCATGCACATGTTCTCTCCCTCTTTCTCTCTCTCAAATAAATAATAAAATATTTTTAAAGTAGGGTCAGAAATTCAAAAGGCTGCTGGATCCATGGGCACACCTGAATCCCAGCACCTGGGAGGCTGAGGTAGGAGGGTACTAAATTTGAAGCAAGAATGGGATACAGAGCTGGGGAGATGGCTCATCTGTTAAAGATGTTTGCTTACAGAGCCTCGTGACCCATGTTTGATTCCCCAGGACCCATATAAAGCTAAATGCACAAAGTGACACATGGTTCTGGAGTTTGTTAGCAGTGTTATTCATTCATTCTCCCTCTCCCTTCCTCCCTCCCTCCCTCCCAACCCCCCCTCTCTCTTTCTCCCCTCAAATCAATAATTTTAAAACATACTGGAGGGCTGGGGAGATGGCTCAATGATTAAAGACACTTGCTTGCAAACTAACAACCCTGGTCCAATTCCCTAGTACTTTATGTAAAACCACACAAGGTGGCCCATGCTTCTGAGTTCATTTGTAGGGCAGAAGGCCCTGATGCTCCCATTCTGCTCATATATTCTCTCTCTCTCTCTCTCTCTCTCTTTTCTCCTTGTGAATAATCAAAAAATATTTTTTTAAATGGGATACATAGTGATTTCCAAGTCATCCTGGGATATAGCAAAATCCTATGTTTCACCTCAAAACAGGCAAGGAGACAGAGGGGTCTGGGGAAATATTCACTGGGTAAAGTGCTCTGCAAACATGAGGACCTGGTTTCAGATCCTCAGCACCTATATAGAAAGCCAGCCTTGGTGTCTAGAATTTGTAATCCCAGCACTTGCCAGGCAGAGACAGGAGAATCGCTGGGGCTTGCTAGCTAGCTGGTCTAGCTCAGTGGGAACTGAATTTCCCCAGGACTGGTAATGTTTAACCTGTGGAAGTTTGCAGTGGAGACACACTTTATCTCCAGGACTGCTGGACTCAGCTGTCCCCAAACTTGAAGGGGAAAGGTCAGCTGCAGGGGTTAGGAGGCCCATGTGGGAGCTTTCCCCATGGAAGCGACCCTGGGACCTGTGCCAGGGATCCAAAGGTGGCACGGGGCTGTGCTTTTAATAGGGATTAAAAGGGCACTCAGAGCCTTTGCTGGCTTCTGTTTTCAATAACCTCACGCCTATTAATCATTGAACCATGCAGCAGCCCCATGGTATCTGTCCTCATTAACATCTTGTACATGTGAGTGTGTTTGGGTGTGTGCATGGGGGGAGGCTAGAGGACAACCTCGGGTGTCATTCCTCAGGTGTCATCCACCTTCTTTGAGACAGCATCTTTCAATGCCCTGGAGCTTTCCAACTAGGCTAGACTGGCTGGCCAGCAAGCTGCAAGGATCCATCTATCTCCACCTCCCTAGTGCTGGGATTGCAGGTGTACACTAACACACCCAGTGTTTTTCTATGGGTTCTGGGGGATCACGCTAGATGCCTCATACTTGGGAGGTGAGCACTTGATGGATGAGCATCTCCTCAGCCCCTCTGATTGTTTTACAAACAAGGAAACTGAGGCACCAAAAAGGGAAGAAACTTAACGCCTTACACACAGCTGAAATTTCCGTGCTGTTGGATTAGGACTGTTCAAGGGCAGGGCTGGAGACACAGGCAGGTAGCCAGCACTCGGTTAGCACATACAGGCCCTAGATCATTTGATTTCCAGCACAAGCAGGACCGGGGAGGATGCGGGGGGTTTGTGCTGGGCATCAGTGCAGAGAATAGTCACCACTGGCCCATCCCAGTGCCCAGGCTGAGTTGCCCACCTCTCCTCAAGGAACTTGTTTCCTCCACCCCTCTCACATAGGTTTATCACTCTTATAATTCTCCATGTTTCCATCCCTGGCCCTTGCCCATAAATCCCTTGAAGATTCAGGATGCCAACGTCCTCTCTGTGTCACCAGCATCATGTCAGAATCCAGCACTGAAGTTAATGTGTTACTGTCAGTGTTTGCTAAATGAATATTAAGTTGACATTCTTGAGGGTTGGTATATATTTAGATCCTCATTTTGTTTGAGGGGACTTTGTTTTACCTAGCATTTCTTTTCATTTTTGTTTTTCTCAGTCATGATCACATATAGCCCAGGCTGGTCTCAAACTCATTATGTACCTGAAGCTGCCTTGAACTCCTGTTTGCCTGCTTCCACCTTCCTAATGCTGGGAAACCAATGTAGGGTGTTGTAGGATGTGCAGGGTATGTGTCACCATGCCCAGCTTCATGCTTCTACCATGGCACCTTCCGCATGATGGACTATACCACTTCAAACTGTGAGCCAAAACAAGACCTTCCTCCCCTAAGCTACTTTTGTCAGATATTTTGTCACAGCCATGAGGAAAGTAACTAATACTGATTTCTTCCCATATCTGTTGGAAAAATCATGTGACTGAGCCTCAGTTTTCTTATATGGAGAATGGACCTTCCCCACAGAATGCATTGAGATTGGTTGTCAGGGCACACAGGAAGACCTCTCAAAAGGTTCCCACTTTCTGCAAAAGCATCTTCTGAGTCATTAAACAAGGTATCTTCTATGAGGATTGTTTTTTTTTAATTTTTGTTTGTTTATTTATTTATTTATTTATTTATTTATTTATTTGAGAGCAACAGAGAGAGAGAAAGAGGCAAAGAGAGAGAGAAAAGAAAGAGAATGGGCGTGCCAGGGTCTCCAGCCACTGCAAACAAACTCCAGATGCATGCGCCCCCTTGTGCATATGGTTTATGTGGGTCCTGGGGAATCGAGCCTCGAGCTGAGGTCCTTAGGCTTCACAGGCAAGCGCTTAACCACTAAGCCATCTCTCCAGCCCCTGAGGCTTATTTTTTCACTCTGTGAAATGGAAGAGTTGGACCAGATCTCTGATTTTTTTTTTTCTTTTTATTGTATTTGGTGTGTGTAGCACAGTGCACATGTGGAGGTTAGAAGACAACTTTCAGTCAGTTCTTGCCTTTCATCCTGTTTATTAAAATGTTTGATATATGTACTTGTCAGAGGTGGGATACTGCCATGACACGTGTGTGGGTGTCAGAAGACAACCTCAAGGTGACTGTACTCCACCTTCTTTGAGACAGGGTCTCTTGCCACAAACAAATTGCCAGACTGCAAACTGTCAGACTAGCTGGCCTGTGAGCTTTGGATTCTCCTGGTTCTGCCTCCCACTGTCATAGACACATTGGAATCACAGATGCATATGGCTTTATGTAGGTGGTGGGGAATTGAACTCAGGTTGGAAAGCTTTGTAAGCAAGAGGCTTTAACCATTGAACTGTCTCCATCTTGTTTTTTTGGTTTTTTTTGTTTTTTTTGTTTTTTTTTTTTTTTTTTTTTTTTTTTGTTTTTCGAGGTAGGATCTCACTCTAGTTCAGGCTGACCTGGAATTCACTATGTAGTCTCAGGGTGGCCTTGAACTCACGGCAATCCTCCTACCTCTGCCTCCCGAGTGCTGGGATTAAAGGCGTGAGCCACCACGCCCGGCTCCATCTTGTTTTTGAGGCAGGGTATCCACTGACCCATCTCCCCAGCCTCTCTTTGAGGTTTGCATCTAGATCTTAAAAGGTTTGATTCAATAGCCACTTCACTAAAACAGTGCAATGATAGCATGGCCATGACCGGCACATTTGCAAAACTTAGACGTGAAATAACTTCAGTTTTCTGTCCCAGGCAAAGAGGGAAATGGAGGAAAAGAAAAAAAATCGTGCTGGGGCCGCTGGCACCTGTCCTTGTCTAACCAGTACTGAGTCTGTGTGCTCTAGTTATCTTCTTGTTGCTAGGACAAAACAGTGGGTGGGAGGAAAGATTTCATTTGGTTTACAGTGTTCATAATGGCAGTGGACATGGCATGAGCAGAGGCTGGACGTCACCTCTGTCACAGCAGGTGGAAAACAGCAGCAGGAGAGTGAGCTGAACTCTGGCAAGGGGGAGCTGGCCATCATACTCCTAAGCCTGTCCCAAACAATACACCTCCTCCTGCAAGACCCTGTCTTCTAAATTGCCAGCAGCTAGGAAACGAGCATTCAGAACACCTGAGTTTATGGGGGACATGTAATTCAAACTGCCACACTATGTCAGCGCAGTCCTTTTTTCCTGAGTCTCCTGGAGTCTGAAGCAAGTCCCAGTTGTGTCTTGGGATGTCCTTTGGGAACACAGTGCTCATGTGGGTGCCACATTGTTTGGGAAGAAAGTTGCTGACTTGACATCTCCCCAGTTGAGTTGGCACAGGGAGCTAGAGAGAGAGCTCCTCAGAGATTTCTCCTCAGAGTGAGAGCAGATGGTTCCCAGAGCTTGTGATAAGAGCCTGAGCTTGCTGTGGTTTTAATTTCCTGCAAGAGCCAAATGATTGTGAAGATTGCCTTTCCTGGCCCTGTAGAGCGTCCCTATGCACTGCACTTAGGCTTTGCAGAAAACAGAGCTACATTCTAAGCTCAAATGCCATTCTTGCTACAAGAACAGAGGCAGGGTAGAGAAGATGGTTCAGTCAATAAAGAGCTTGCTGTGCAAGCATGAGGACATGAGTTTGGATCCTTAGCACCCATGTAAAAGCTGGGACAGCGTATCCCTAAAAGATAAAAATAAATATAGAGACCTGAAATAATGGGGTTACTTTGATCGAGTTGTGGGTCATGGGAGGCCTCTGAAAGGCTGGTGTTTGGCATGAGGAAAGAGTTCCATCAGAGCCTTGGGCAGCTCATTCCATGCAGGGGCCCAGCAAGGGCACCAAAGGATGAGCCCAGGTACTGGGAGTGCTTCAGAGTACAGTGAGAAGGCGAGGTGATTACGAGTGGAGGTGTTGTGAACATTGGTGTTCAAGAGTCTACATGAGTCCCTGGTTTCAGCTCTTTGGGTATATACCTGGGGGCAGAATTTCTGAATCCTGTGGTGACCATATGTCTGACTTCTTGGGAACTGCCAAACTGCCTTCACAGTGTGTGCATAATTGTAGTCAAAGTGATGACAGGGTGACAAGCAGATACCACATCCTAGAAGGGGAAACAGAGAAACAGAGGGAAGAGCTGGAGGAGAGGATGCATTGTTGACACCATCTTTGGGACATTCACCCTGCCATACTGAGCATGGATTCATTCAGTTATTCTCTCAGGGAATATTTCTTTTTTAAAGTTGTAAAGTTGACTTTAATGAAAGACCAGGAATGTATCACAAGTGGTGGTCGTCAGCTGTTAGTGATGTCCTATCTCACAGCATACTTCTATGGATATCCTTAATTTCTACTTCACCCTTGGTGACCCTTCAGAATTCCTACCACTCTCATGGAGGCTTCTTACATCCTGACTCAGTAATGTTTCCCAGATTCCAACAAACTGTATTCTTTGTGCCCCAGACGACATCAGTCTGCACCCTTTCTTGCTCAAAGTAAGGCACGAGTAGCCTTCCTCCCATCCTCTGAGCCTCACTGGTCAGTGGTCCACACTTGCAGAGGGGAACAGTCTAGGATGGAAGTGTTGGTAGACCGTGTCCTGCATAAATGATGCCTTCTTGGTTCCTCCTCACACAGGTACCATGCCTGGTGTGGCAAATGCAGATGTCAGGATTATCCTTGTCCTCTTGCAGCTTATGATTACTTAGAGATAAGCCATTAGCTAAAATTATGAGATTAATTTTGAAAAACAGTGATCTGTACTTTCCTGATGTTCTCTTCCTCACAATTTCTACAACGCAGACTACGTCACATGGAGATGCACACTCCGTGAACTTCACCTGTAGAAACACCAGTGGAACCAAGTTATAACTGCTCTGACAGAGCTTCTTCATACCCAAAGGGTGATTCACGTGGCTGTCTAACATGCAGAACTCCCTGGAGAGGGGCTCTGCTGTGCTTGAGACCCATGTGGACAGAGTCACACAGCACATGCTCTGGTTTGGGCGTCTCCCTTGTCACTGCCAGGGAAGTCCCAATGAATTCATTGGGTTAAACCACAGTGAGGCTGTAGAGGAAACATGTACAAGAGCATATGGTGGAGGGACAGAAGCCAAGTCTGGAAAGAATATATGAATTCCAGTAACAATGGAGCCTTGCGCTTTGCCTGTCCTGCCCATGGGACATGGGTCCACTGTGTGCCTGTCCCTGCCTCTGCAATGTGGGGCCATTATCTGCCTGAGCAGAAGGCCACCAGCTCTATAATAGTTCCTACTGGGATCAAATCCCACCCATGCTCCCAGGAAAATATGACAGGTCTATGGGTACAAGACTTGTGTGTTAGCTACATCTCATTGTCGTGAACAAATACCTGACCAGAAGCAACTCAGGGAAGGAAAGAAGTTTGACTTGGCTTATAGTTTTAAGGGGAAGTTTCATAGCAGCAATAGCAAGAGCCCTCTTGTCACATTGCATCCACAGAGAGCAAGAAGTGCAGCCAGCCTATGAACCCTCAAGGCCCACCCCCAGTGACCGACTTCCTTCAGCAAGGCTCCCTTAAAAGGTTCCACAACTTTCTCAAACCACCAGCTGGGGACCAGGTGTTCAAACACATTAGCCTTCGAGGAACATCTCTCATTCAAACCACAAACAGCTTGAAATCTAGCACATCACGTGACATTTCTCTGTAGCTCAGTTTCTCCTTTTATCACATCTAAATGCTGTCATCACTGATGACCATCACTGATGGCCCCCTTTCCCTGAAGGGAGTACATCCCAGCCCACTGAGAGTGAGTGAAACTGCAGCCAAACAAACCCTCCTGTGGTTTTCCTCTGTGCCCAGCAGGAGTGCCCCCTTGTGTCGCTGTTCTTGCATTCAGGGACATTCAGTAAGCAAGGGTTACTGGGACACAGGAACTGTGGCATTGTTGATCTAAGTGACTAAGGGCAATTAATGTGCACATCTGGACAAGGGGTGACTCACATCTGGGACAGAGTGAGTGAATCCATTGCCATACTCAGAACACTGCAATTTAAGACTTAGGTGTTGTGTATTTCTGGAACATTCTTGTTGTAGCTACTGTGGCATTGCTGAGACAAAACACCCAACCTAAAGCAGCTGATGGGAGGGAAGTGTTTGTTTTGGGGAAGCTCCATGATGGCTGGGAAAGCACGGCATGAGCAGAGGCTGGACATCACCTCTGCCACAGCAGGAGGACAACAGCAGCAGGAGAGTGAGCCAAACTCTGGCAAGGAGGAGCTGGCTATAACACCCCTGAGGCCACCCCCAGAAACACCTTCAGCAAGCCTCCACCCAGGGTTCCTTCATGCCCTTCACAGTTTCTCTGTGTTGAAAAGGCTGCAGAGGTCCTTTCCCAAAACATTTGGCAATATTAATCATATAGATCACTAACTAAGAATCAAAAGCTAGAAAAGGGCCGGGCGTGGTGGCGCACGCCTTTAATCCCAGCACTCAGGAGGCAGAGGTAGGAGGATCGCCATGAGTTCGAGGCCACCCTGAGACTACATAGTGAATTCCAGGTCAGCCTGGAGCCAGAGTGAGACCCTACCTTGAAAAACCAAAAAAAAAAAAAAAAAAAAAAAGCTAGAAAAGGGAGGGGCTGGAGAGATGGCTTGGTGGTTAAGGTGTTTGCCTGCGAAGCCTAAGGACCCAGGTTTGATTCCCCAGTACCCACATAAGCCAGATGCACAAGGTGGCATATGCGTCTGGAATTGGTTTGCAGTGGCTAGAGACCCTGGCACACCCATTCTCTTCCTCTTCTCCCTCTCCCTCTCCCTCTCCCTCTCCTCTCTCTCTCTCTCTCTCACACACACACACACACACTCAGAAAATAAAAACAAGTAAACAATATTTTAAAAAAAGAAAGAAACTAGAAAAAGGTTTTTAAATAAAAGGAGTCTTCTGCTCCAAAACCTCATATTCGAGATCAAACAACATTAAACAGAAAACAGATTGCCCTCCTTCTGTGCTTCATCGTGTATTGGTTCATGGTCTTGTTTTTGAGCCTCTATAAATTTACACCCAGGCTGCATATATGTCTCTCTCTGTCTCTAAGAAATAAATAAGTAAATAAAACTTTATATGTTTCTCTCTGTCTGCTTCAAAAATCGTTTTCCTGTCCTTTACACAGATTCTGCTAATTTCTGTAGAATGAGCATGTATGCAATTTAGGTGAGTGTCCCTCTGATTTTGATCAACTACATTGTTTTCAGTTCTCTGCTCTTCGAAATGACACTGGACATGGGGTGGGGAGATGGATCAGTATTCAAAGGTGCTTGCTTGCAAAGCATGCTTGCCTGGGTTCTATTCCCAAAGCACCCACATAATCTGGGTGCAAAAAGTGGTGCAAGCATCTGGTGTTCATCTGCAACAGCAAGAGGCCCTGGCATGCACACATACACACACAGAACAAATAAAATTTTTAAATATTATACTGTATTGGACATTTCTGAGACTAGAGCTCTTCCTTCATTGATGACTTTGCATTAGCTAAATTCCCAGAGTTGAGGGTTTTTTGTGTGTGTGTGTGTGTGTGTTTTTAAGATCTGAGTATTTAATACCTCTTTTGTCCTTGTGACTACAGTGTTTTCCAGAAGGGTTAGGCTTAGGCACTGTAGGGTTGGACTGGGAGTGTAGTGTTGGACTGGGAGCCAAGGGTAAGGTCCTGACTCCCAAAGAAGAAATCTACAGATAGCATAACTTCTGGGTGGTTCCTTGACTCCACACCTAGCACACACCCTTGGTTTTATAAAGTAGTTAAGAGAGAGGGCAGATTCCACAGTCCCTCCAGCCAACAGTGCTGTCATGTGAATACAGCTAATCCCTAACCATTTTCCCATGGTTCTCTGTACAGCCTCCATGCTCTTAGAGTAAGCCTTTGTACACAGGAGGCATTTAGTACAGGCATGCCATTTGCAGAATGACTTTTCTTCTGAGCCCTCATCTCCTTCGTATGTAAGATTCCACTCAGCAAATACTGAATGTGCCCATGACACTGTAGGTCATCTCTGGGAAGTGGACAGGACATCATGGAAGGCCTGCATTCAGAAGACACTCGTGCAAATACTTATACAAACTCAAACTGATGTGTGAAAAGAGTAAGAACTTTAGGGATAATGGAAATTGAGGAGAGCATAATTTAATGTGAAGGTTAAAAACAGCCAGACACATGTGCCACTTTTTGCATCTGGCTTAACAGGGGTACTAGGGAGCTGAACCCAGGCCATCAGGCTTTGCAAGCAAGTGCCTTTAATTGCTGAGCCATCTCTCCAGCCCCCACATTGTACACATTTTGAATGTGTGTGTTCATGAGTGTGTCAGGGATGTACATGTAATATGCATATGGAAACCAGAGGATGACCTTGAATGTCACCCCTCAGGCATCATCCACCTTTCTTTGAGAAAGTGTTTCAAATTGGCTTGGAGCTCACCAATTAGACTTGGGAAGTTGAGGTGTGAAGATCTCCAGTTCATGGGCAATCTGAGCAATTTAGCAAGACGTTGTCTCAAAATAAAGAAAGGGAGCCGGGCATGGTGGCGTACGCCTTTAATCCCAGCACTCGGGAGGCAGAGGTAGGAGGATCGCCATGAATTCGAGGCCACCCTGAGATTACATAGTGAATTCCAGGTCAGCCTTGACCAGAGTGAGACCTACTTCGAAAAAAAAAAAAAAAAAAAAAAAAAAAGTAAAGAAAGGGCTGGGAATACAGGTCAGTGATAGAACACTTGCCTGCTATGTGGAAGGCCCGAGGTTTAATCTCCATAGAAACAACAATAACTCATTTTTTTAGCAAAAGAAACATTTTTTTAAACCAGTCATAGTAGTACACACCTATAATCTCAGCATGCTGGCAGCTGAGGCAGGAGGATCACAAGTTCATGGCCAGCCTGAACCTACATAGTGAGCCCCTGTCTCAAAACAACCACAAAAGAAATAGACTTCAGGGGCTGGAGAGACTGCTTAGTGGTTAAGGCACTTGCCTGCAAAGCCTAACAACACGAATTCAATTCCCCAGTACCCACATAAAGCCAGAAGCACATGGTGCATCTGGAGTTCCTTTTGCAGTGGCAGGAGCCTCTGGCATGCCTATTCTCCCTCCTTCTCTCAACTTGCA
This sequence comes from Orientallactaga sibirica, assembly GCA_036365145.1. NCBI lineage: Eukaryota > Metazoa > Chordata > Mammalia > Rodentia > Dipodidae > Orientallactaga > Orientallactaga sibirica. The sequence continues at coordinate 40,998,701 of JAEOAD010000008.1, read as the reverse complement.
AATAAATAAAATGTTTTTAATTTTTTTAAAAGAAATAAACTTCTGCATGCTGTTTTCACCTCCAAGGCTAAATTCAATCAATGAATAGAGATGAGGAAACAGGCTCTGTAACTTGAAGGTGTGCACAGGGACTAGACCATCCACCCCTCTGTCACCTGTGGGATTCCCTTAAAACTGCCCCATTCTCCAGCATATGTTCTGTGGCTTCTTTCGCTCACTGATTAGGTAGTTTCCACCATGGTCCTCAGAAAAAAGAGAGAGAAGATGGACGTTCAGTGGAACCCTGCAACCTTTCCTGGTGGTGTGGTCAGTGTTTTATTGTTGAGGGACACCTGGAGGCCAGGAACCATGTTCCTGAGCCTCAAGCCTTTTGTTTCCTTCCTGATGGGAAGCTCATCTCAACACTTGGGAGAAGTGTTGGCAGAAGAGGTAATTGTCAAGCCAGTGTTCCATGGACACGTGCCTATCTACTTATGTCTCAAGTCAGCATAGCCCCCAACAGTAAGGACCTGCTGGGCTGTGGGGGACATCACACCACGCATGCTCATTTGCAACTTGCTGTAACTTAATGTGAGAATGTGCTTTCCCACACTGATCTATCAAGTACATATGTTACAGGCGTACAAAACTTACTAAACCAGTTTCTACTAGTGGCCATTTAAAGAAACACTATTATTGGACTGGAGAGATGGATTAGCTGTTAAGGCACCTGCCTACTAAGCCTAAGAATGCACGTTCGATCTCCAGGTCCCACGTTTAGCCAGACGTAAAGTGACACAAGAGCACAATGCTGAACTTGCCCACAAGGGGTTGCACATGTCTGGAGTTTGTTCACAGCAGCTGAGAGACCATTGGTGTGCCCATTCTCTCTCTCTCTCTCTCTCTCTCTCTCTCTCTCTCTCTCTCTGTCTGTCTCTGAAAAAAGAAACACTATTATTGAGAATTTTAACACATGAGCACACTGTACTTTGATCATAGTCCTGTCCCATTACCCTCTTGTGTCCCCATCCCACACTCCCTCCCACTAGCTTCCCCTCTTTCCTTTGTTTTTTATTTATTAGAGAGAGGAGTGTATAGGTGCACCAAAGCCACTTGCCACTGTAAATACTCCAAACACATGTGCCACTTTGTATGTCTGGCTTTAAATGAGTACTGGGAAGTCAAACCCATGCCCACAGGCTTTTCAAGCACATGCTTTTAGTTGCTAAGCCATCTCCCCAGCCCTTTCCTCTGCTTTGAAAAATATCTCATTCCTTTTGTCCTCCTGCATCCTACGGATCTAAATGTTGGTGGGTACAGAACTTTGCAGGTCTTTTGGTGGTAATGACAACTACTGTGAGGTCATGAGTGTACCAGTCAGGTCATATCCAGGGGACAGTGTCCCAAAGTACTCCTTCCCACCATGTGGCTCTTACATTCTTTCCACTGTCTTTCACAATGCTCCCTGGGCCATGGAAGGCATGAGGGTTCAACTTTCTTCATTTCTTTCTTTCTTTCTTTCTTTCTTTCTTTCTTTCTTCCTTTCTTTGCTTATGCACTTGTGTATGGGTATGTATGTACACACTGGGGTCTTTTGCCACTGCAAACAAATGTCATATGCATGTGCCACTTTTTTTGTTGTTTTTGTTTTTGTAGGTAGGGTCTCACTCTAGCCCAGGCTGACCTGGAATTCATTATGTATTCTCAGGGTGACCTCAAACTCATGGCGATCCTCCTACCTCTGCCTCCCAGTGCTGGGATTAAAGGTGTGTGCCACCACACCCGGCGCATGTGCCACTTTTTGCATCTACATTTACGTGGGGTGCTGAGGAATTGAATCTGGGCCAACAGGCTCTGCAAGCAAGTACCTTTAACCACTGAGCCATCTCCCAAGACCTCAGGTTCTTTTCAGTTTATATTAACAAAACAAATTCCTTCAAGTAGAGTGATGATACGGGAAAAAAAAGAGGTTGCAAGCCGGACGTGGTGGCTCACGCCTTTAATCCCAGCATTCAGGAGACACAGGTAGGAGGATAGCTGTGAGTTTGAGGCCACCATGAGACTCCATAGTGAATTCCAGGTCATCCTGGGCTAACCTGGGAAACCCTACCTCGAAAAACAAAAAAAAAAAAAAAAAAAAAAAAAGTGGTTCTTACATGTAAAATGTATAGATGTAAATGAAATGTCCCCCAAGTCATATATATAAGTCTCCTCCCCCTAGCAATGTATGAAACACCCATTCCCCACCCTCCAACATGGCCAGCTATTTAAGTCAGTGAACAAGCAAAAGGGGTGAATGGCGGCTGGAGCCCCACCAGGTGGTTAATCCAGGTGTCCAGCTAAGTGATGCTGGGGTCCAGAGCTGGGACAAGACAAGTAGGAGAGACGTTGGAACCCAGAGCTGGTGTAGGAGTCTGATCTCAACTGTGGTAATAAGTGAAGAGTATGGGGGAAGGACTCGGGGATGCTGCACGTGTCTGCTGAGAGCATTGAGTCCATGGTGCCTGTGTTTGCTGGACGGAGGAAGGACTCGGGGATGCCGCACGTGTCTGCTGTGAGCATTGAGTCCATGGTGCCTGTGTTTACTGGACGGAGGAAGGACTCGGGGATGCCGCACGTGTCTGCTGTGAGCATTGAGTCCATGGTGCCTGTGTTTGCTGGACGGAGGAAGGACTCGGGGATGCCGCACGTGTCTGCTGAGAGCATTGAGTCCATGGTGCCTGTGTTTGCTGGACGGAGGAAGGACTCGGGGATGCCGCACGTGTCTGCTGAGAGCATTGAGTCCATGGTGCCTGTGTTTGCTGACAGGCTGGTCTCAGAAAGGGGGTAGTATGCTAAAGGGAAGACAGTGTCTTTGGTTGGGAATATTATCAGCTTGGTATGGAGGAATATTCTGGGCCAGACCAGAGAGTGAGCATAATGAATCATTTGTGGAAACCATGAATGTGCGTGAAATGAACGGATGGAGAGAGGGAAGGAGGGAGTGAGGGAGGGAGGGGAAAAATGGATGGATGGAGAGATGGATGAAGAGAGATGGATAAGTGGATGGATGATAGTTGAATTGACAAATGAGAAGATGGAGAGGTGAAGAGAGAGAGAATGGATGAATGAGCAGGCAGACAGAAACCTAGATTTTATTCAGTGTAGATAGAAGAGGAAATTGGTTTTGTGATTTGAAAATGATCAAATCCTTAATGTTATACAGACTGAAATATTTTTGGTGAAGGTACCAATGTCTGCAAATAGTTGGAAATGCATCAAAAAGTAGGTAGGGTTAATATAAGCATGGAGGGGCAGTTGTGGTTAAACAGACATGGGAGGCTGTTAATGCCTGCAGCTCTCATGGTAAGGACATTATCACATTTGTTTCAACTTTACAGTCCCTTGGAAATTTCCATGATAAACTGATGGGAAGCATTCTCAAGGATAATTGTTGGTGGTTTCATGTGATTCATCCAGTATATTTACATGTCACCTGGCCTGAAAGGCCAAGAGATCCCTTTAGGCTGCCAACGTGCAACGTGAACGTGTCTCCTTTGGCCTGCTCTCCCCAGATCTGGGGGCCCCAGGTTTCTCCTGCCTGAGTTCAGGCTGAACTGTCCTAGCACGCTGATGACTGCGCTGAGTACCCGGTATCTGGCTTGTAATAATTACAGATTTGCTCCGAGATTTGATCCCATTGGTTGCCCTGGCAACAGAGTAATAGCTCAACAAGCATCTCTGTCTCAGCCTCTAGTCTGGGTGGCCCCAACCCCTTGCCATCGTTGTCATGGTAACTGATGAGCAGCACATGACTGAAAATTCAAATCACCCCACTCCCCTCCCCATCCTGTCATAGTCCTCCTTCTGGGCCCCTTAGGCAATGACCCTGGTTTAGGATATAGTAAGAGGTAATTGATCTTCAAGGTCACCTCCCACCCTGGGAAGAGGGGGCAGGGTTCTGATGGACGACTGAGCAAGGGCAGACCCTCCGCCCCGGGGATTTCCGTATGACTGAGAGCTCCTGCCTGGCTGGAGCTGGATCTGCTGAGCAGAGGCCACAGCCATGGTGCTGGGGATGCATTTAGGAATCTGAAGCTTTGTCCGTCCTCAGGGGTACCTGAGCCTTGCTAAGAAGAATTTAGGGAGATGCCCGGGAAGAGGGAAGGAGTGGAGAAGCCAATTTCAGATGGCTTTAGATGCTGTGGTTTGTTTGGATTGAACCAAATTGAGCTTAAAACATCTTTAAAAATCTATGTTCAGCCGGCCGCGGTGGCGCACGCCTTTAATCCCAGCACTCGGGAGACAGAGGTAGGAGGATCGCCGTGAGTTCAAGGCCACCCTGAGACTACATAGTTAATTCCAGGTCAGCCTGGGCCAGAGTGAGACCCTACCTCGAAAAACCAAAAAAAAAAAAAAAAAAAAAAAAAAATGTTCTACTTCCTCTGTTTGATCGTTTTTTTCCCTCCTATTTCTGTTTCTTTATGAATCCTTCCCTTTCCATTTCCCTCTGGAAGCTCCTCCCTTTCCTACTCAACCTTCAGTGTGTCTGTCTCTCCCCTCCTCCTTTACCTCCTTTCCATCCCTCTGCTTCATACACTTGCCAGTACAGGCTCCAGGCATCCTTTCCCCAAACCTGCTTTGTTTCCAGGGCAGCCCTTTTTGCTGTCTTGTACCTGAGCCCGTGTTTGGGGACTTCCTGGATGTGCAGCGTCCCCTCGAGAGTTGAGAGCTGGTATCTGCTGGCACTTCCAAGGCTGAGCCCAGCCAGCCATGGCCCTGGGGTCTTTCACATAGAATGGCGCATAAAGGAAATGTTTTTTTTTAATTATTATTTTTTTATTGACAACTTTTATACTTACATACAAAAAAACTCACCTGATATTTCCCTCCCCTCCCCCATTCCACTTTAGAAGTCCAATCTCCATCATATCCCCTCCCTCTGTCCATTAGTCTCTCTCTTAATTTGACATCAGATTAAGAGGAAATGTTTTTTAAAAAGCAGGAGAGCTGGGGTCCCTAGAAGTGAAGTGAGGGGTCACCTTGAAAAGGTGTTTTTGGATCCGGGCATGGTGACACACGCCTTTAATCCCAGCACTCTGGAGGCAGAGGTAGGAGGATCACCATGAGTTCAAGGCCACCCTAAGACTACATAGTGAATTCTAGGTCAGCCTGGGCTAGAGCATGACCCTACCTTGAAAAACCAAAAAAAAAAAAAATTTAAAAAGGTGTTTTTGGGGGGCTGGAGAGATGGCTTAGTGGTTAAGCACTTGCCTGTGAGGCCTAAGGATCCAGGTTTGAGGCTCAAGTCCTCAGGACCCACGTAAGCCAGATGCACATGGTGGCGCATGCATCTGGAGTTCGTGTGCAGTGACTAGAGGTCCTGGTGCGCCCATTCTCTCTCTCTTTCCCTTTCTCTGTCTCTAATAAGTAAATAAATAAAAATAGGGGGAAAAAGCATCATTTTAAAAAATGGTGTTTTTGACTCAAGCCCCCCCTCCAATAAACAAACCTTCCCTCCCTCCCTCAAGACTGGCACAGCCCCTACATCCCTTTCTCCTTGAAGCCACGAGAAATGGAAGGCTGCAGGAGATGCAGTCCATGGCGTTTCACTTGTTCTCCTCCCCCAGACAGGCTGCTGCCAAATGCAAGCATGAAGCAGCCTTGGATAGCAGCTCCCTGCACTTGTCCTTGTCAATTAGAAATTCATTTTGAATGTCCCTCAAAAGCAGCCCATGCCCCAAGAGGCAGCCAAAGGAAGCGATTTTAGAAAATGAAATTTCATTTGCAGGGTAACATGCCGGAATCCTGGCAGCCTGCCTTGTAGGGTCCTGTGGTCAGAGTGTGCAAGCTGGCAGCCACATCACCCTGGCAGGGTGTCCTTTGTGCTTGGCCTGTCCCTGAATAGTTGGGAGACTTGGTGGGCCCCTGGTCTGGGTAAATGATGACTTTGGTGTGGACACCCTTCAGAGGGGACAGAGCCAGACACAAGCACCAATCTCAGGAAGTTTCAGAAGTGATCCTGCAAGCCCCACAGGAGCCCCCCGCTAAGAGGTTTTGCTGCCACTTGCATTTCTTCCAAAGATGCCCCTGCACTTCCCCTGCTCTGGCCTCTTGTTTGTCGTGGCCACTTTTTTCCTCTTTCCAGAGCTCCACCTATCTTTAAACTTCTTTTATTGCTTCCAGGAAATCTGTTTGTTCATTCGTTTGTCTGAAACAGGGTCTCATGTAGCCCAGGCTGGCCCTGAACTTTCTTAATGAGCCTGCTTCCACTTCCCCAGAGTTAGAACCATCTGCCACCACACCCTGCTGTTCCCAGGGTAGCTACTCCTTGCATGCTTTGCACACTTGGACCTCGGGCACCATTGTCCTTCTGCCCTCTTTCCCCACATTCACCCACAAGCTTCAGTTTATTTGCAGAGTAACTGCCTTGGACTCTTAAAATATAAATGTCTTCAAAGGCCAAATGGCTAAGAAGCACTTCAGGAATTAAAAAGCCATGGATTTGAATGCAGTGTGTGACCCTGGGGTGGAGGCTAGATCAAGGGACACCCCAAAAAAAATATATCCATGAGAGACATTTTGGATACAAATGGGGAAATTTGAATATAGACTATGTATTAGACAATAGTTAATAGGAAAATAACTTTGTATCTCAAATAAGTTGTCCTGAAGTTCAGGAGGAAAATAATCTTTTTCTTAGAAGGTACAGGCTGAAATATGAAGGGATGAAATCACACGGAGATGGTGACAATTCAGAAGGTAGAATGGAACACAGAAAGAGACCAGGAGTGAGGAAGTGTGTGGCCCTGTTCATTTGACAGTTACTGTGGATGGTTTTGTTCCGGTTTTCATCTGATTGAGTCTTTGTGGCATTCTTTGGCTATTCTGGGGATGGAACCCAGGGCCTTGTGTGTACTTGACAAGAGCTCGTCCACTGAACTATATCCCCAGCCCAGCCCTGTTGTCAAATTTTTATTTGGGGGGACTGGAGAGATGGCTTAGCAGTAAAGGCACTTGCCTATGAAACCTAGGGATCCAGGTTCAATTCCCCAGTACCCACGTAACCCAGATGCACAAAGTGGTGCATGCATCTGGAGTTCGTTTATAGTGATAGCAACCCTGGCGTATCCATTCTCTCCCGTCCCCGCCCCTCCCTCCCTCTTTCTCTTGCTCTAAAATCAATAAATGAAAATAACTATTAAAAAACACATTCAGGGCTGGAGAGGTGGCTTAGAGGTTAAGGTGCATGCCTGTGAAGCCTAAGGACTCCGGTTCGATTCTCCAGGTCCCACGTAAGCCAGATACACAAGGTGGCGCCTGCATCTGGAGTTCGTTTGCAGTGGCTGGAGGCCCTAGTGCACCCATTCTCACTCTCTCTCTAATATGTAAATAAATAAAATTTATTTTAAAAAATTCAAAGCCAGGCGTAGTGGCGCACACATTTAATCCCAGCACTTGGGAGGCAGAGGTAGGAGGATTGCCATGAGTTTAAGGCCACCCTGAGACTACATAGTGAATTCCAGGTCAGTCTGAACTAAAGTGAGACCCTACCTCAGAAAAAAAAAAAAAAAAAAAACATTCATTTGCAGTAGCTGGAAGCCCTGACACACCCATTCTCTCTATCTGCCCTATTCCCTCTCTTCCCCCCTTCTCTCTCTCAAATAAATATATAAACAAAATATTTTAAAATTTTTATTTATTTGTTTATTTCTTTGAGTGAGTATGGGTGTACCAGTTTCTCTTGCCCCTGCAAATAAACTCCATATATATGTGCCACTTTGTATTTCTGGCTTTATGTGGGTACTGGAGAATTGAACCCAGATTGGCAGGCTTTGCAAACAAACACCTTTAACCTCTGAGCCATTTCTCAAGCCTCTTTTTGTTAAAATTTATTTGAGAATAATGTCTCCCTAAGTTACTTAGATTGGCCTTGAAATCATTCTGTAGCCCAGTTGGGCCTTGAACTTGAGATCCTCCTGTCTCTGACTACCAAGAGCTGGGATTACAGGTGTGTACCACCTCATCTGGCCACCAGCAGTCACTGAACTTTGACATGACAAGGATAACCCAGCACTCCTGTAGCTCCCCAGAAGACACTTCAGCTTCGATGAGTCACTTTCAGTTTTCATTTCATTGAAAAGAACACCGGAACAAGCTGGGTGTTCTGACACACACCTGTACTCCAGTGCTTGAGAGGCTGAGGCAGGAGGATCAGGAGTGCAAGCCCTGGTTACATAGCCACTTCTAGCCAGCCTGGACTATGTAAGATCCTGTCTCAAAACAAACAGAATGCTAGTTGGAGAGCCAGACTAGGTTTATGTCCTACCTTAGAGACTTAACAGCATATGACGTTGGGCAAGTCTCTAAACCTCGCTCTGTTTTTTCCTTTGTGACAGTAGAAAATGAGAGCTTCACCGGGCATGGTGGTGCATGCCTTCAATCCCAGCACTTGGGAGGCAGAGGTAGGAGGATCGCCATGAGTTCGAGGCCACTCTGAGATGACATAGTGAATTCCAGGTCAGCCTGGACTAGAGGGAGACCCTACCTCAAAAAAAAAAAAAAAAAAAGAAAGAAAGAAAATAAGAGCTTGTATTTGGAGATAGTTCTGAAGTGTTTTTTTGTTTGTTTGTTTTTTTATGTTTTTGAGGCAAACCTAACAGACTGGCCTTTTTAAAATTATTAAATTATTATATTTATTGAGGGAAGTTCATATATGAAAATACTATTATATAAGATGTTTAAATAAACAAACAAAAAAAAAGGTTAGGAAAGCTGGGCATGGTGGCACACACCTTTATTACCAGCACTCGGGAGGCAGAGGTAAGAGGATCGCTATGAGTTTGAGGTCAGCCTGAGACTACATAGTGAATTCCAGATCAGCCTTGGTTACAGTGAGACCATACCTCAAAAAAAAAAAAGTTATGAATAGTCTTTATGTCTATGTATATGAATATATATGACATGTGTGGGGCACACATGCCACAGAGCACATGTGGAGGTCAGAAGTTAACCTCACAGGATGTAGGTCTTCACCTTCCCCTGTATTTGAGGCAAGGTCTCTCTTGTTGCTTGCCACTGGGAACACCAGACTAGCTGGCCCAAGAACTCCAGGACTCAAAAATAAATAAATAAATAAAATAAATAAATAAATAAATAAATAAATAAATAAATGCCAAGCATGGTGACACACGCCTTTAATCCCAGCACTTGGGAGGCAGAGATAGGAGGATCGCCAAGAGTTCAAGGCCACCCTGAGACTACGTAGTGAATTCCAGGTCAGCCTGAGCTAGAGAGTGAGATCCTACCTCAAAAAAAAAAAAAAAAATTAATTAATTAATTTTTAAAAAATGAACTCCAGGACTCTCCTGATTCCACCTCCCATTGCCAAAGGACATATTGGGATTGCAGATGCATGAGCCACTGAGTCCAGCTTTATGTGGGTTCAAAGGATCTGAACTTCAGTCATGGGCTTACGCAGCAAGCAATTCTAACCACTGTGCCATCTCTCCAGCCTGAAAGTAATGAATAATCTTGGTGTCGAACCAAGACAATGATTTTTGTGCAGCGTTTATCAAGTAGCCTAGAGTGCTTGCAAGCCAGCACAGTGAGTAGAAGGAATATTGATCCTGAGCCAGACATGGTGACATACAGCTGTGATCCCAGCTCTGAAGAGGATGAGGTAGAGTGACTGTGATGTTAACGCCAGCATGAGCCGCATATGCAAAACCCTGTCTCAGAATAACTAAATCAAATGAGACTAACAGGGATTAAATTAAAATCCCTAACCACCCCTTCTCCATGAAGTAGGCTTGATCATGTTACTTAATTCACCCCTGTATCCCAGTTTAACATACATATTTCCCATAGACCTTTTTTGCATTTATTTATTTATTTGTTTATCTGAGAGAGTGAGGGGGAAGATATATATATAAAGAGAGAGAGAATGGGCACACTAGGGCCTCTAGCCACTACAAATGAACTCCAGACACATACACCACCTTGTGTTTATGTGGGTCCTGGGGAATCAAACCTGGGTCCTTAAGCTTTGCAGATAAGCACCTTAACCACTAAGTCATCTCCCCAGTCCCCTTTCTTGCTTTTTGTTATTTTCCCAGCTTTTTCCACCAGAAAGGAATGGAGAGGTTTTGCTGCCTGGCTCCACCATCTCCCACCTGTGGGCAGTAGGGTTAGGAAATACCAATGTAAAAACGAATGAATGAATGGGTGGTCCAGAAACGTAGTAAATAACAATGAATGAATGAATGAATGACCAGAAAATACCAGTGTCAAACAATGACTGAATAAACAAAACAGGATAAAGGGAGAGACAGCTGTGTATATTGCACATGAAGCGTGAAAGAACATGTTATATAAGTTCTTAGGTGACGGAAACATGGGAGATGATGATAGCTGTTAAAACTGGCTGGCAGGCCGGGCGTGGTGGCGCACGCCTTTAATCCCAGCACTCGGGAGGCAGAGGTAGGAGGATCGCTGAGAGTTCAAGGCCACCCTGAGACTACATAGTTAATTCCAGGTCAGCCTGGACCAGAGTGAGACCCTACCTCGAAAAACCAAAAAAAAAAAAAAAAAAAAAAAAAAAACTGGCTGGCAGGCCTCGTCAAATCTATGCAGCCAGCCTGTGTGCTTCAAATTTTTCACAACAAAGCCAGCATGGTGGCATATGCCTGTAATCCCAGGGAACCTACAGAGAGATGGGAGGGGGAGACAGAATTGCCCAGAAACATGTGGGCCAGCTAGCTAAACAGAGCAGGGGATGAGAGACCCTGCCTTGAAAACAAGGTGAAAGGTGAGGACCACCACCTAAAAGTTTTGTCCTCTGACCTTCACGCATGTGCACATACACACACACGTGAAAAATGTACACTTACACACACAACAACAAAGTGGGCATGCCTGCTAGTGGAAGCAAGGAACCCAGGTAGTTTCAGGCACGCTGGTGAGCTCCCCTTCACAAGAAGGCCCCAGCATAAATTCTCTCCCAGTTGTACTAATTCAGGAGACTGAGCTGCCTGTTGACTACACACTGGAGAATAATTGATTACTTATTTTTTTAAGAGAGACAAAAAGAACTAGGCATGGTGACGCATGCCTTTAATCCCGGCACTCTGGAGGCAGAGGTAGGAAGATCACCGCAAGACTACATAGTAAATTCCAGGTCAGCCTGGACTACAGCGAGACCCTACCTTGAAAAAAGAGAGAGAGAGAGATTAAAAATAACACTTGCTGACCTTGAACACTGGTAACTAGGGGCATCGCACGGTCAACCTTCTCCCCCACAGAGAGTCCATGTCAGCCCTCACACTGGAGTTGTCTTTTCTTCTTGTCTCCAAGTCCCATTCCTTTCACTAAGCTCAGCTGGTAAAATGCTTGCTGCACAAATATGAGAACATGAGCTCAGATCCTCAGCATGAAAATGCTGGGTGTAGTGGCAAATGCCTGTGAGCCCAGCCCTGGGGAAGCTAAAGAGAGAATCCCCAGGATTTGCTAGTCTAGCCAAATCAGTGAGCTATAGGTCCAATGAAAGACCCTATCTCAAAAAATAAGGTGGGGGGCTGGAGGGAAGGCTTAGTGGTTGAGGCATTTGCCTGCAAAGCCAAAGGACCCAGGTTCAGTTCCCAATACCCACATAAAGCCAGATGCACAAAGTGGCATATTCTTCTGGAGTTCATTTGCAGCAGCTAGAGGCCCTGGCATGCCCACTCTCTCTCTCTCTCTCTCCACACACACACACATACACACACAGCTGTGGAGAGATGGCTCAGTAGTTAAAGGGACTTGCTTGCAAGCCTGCCTGCTCGAGTTTTGATTCCCCAGCCCCCGACCCCAAAGTGGCACATGTGTCTGTAATCCCAACACCACTATGGCAATGCGAGGTGAAGCTGGAGCACCGGGATGCAGCCCAGCTAGACTGTGCATTCACCACAGCAAAATGACATGAAAAGCTCTGTCTCAAGTAAAAGTGGAAGGAGAGGACAGACACCAAAGATTGTTCTCAGACCCCCTCACATGCACCATAACACATGCGCACCCATCCACACACACACACACACACAATTTTGAAAAATTCAAAATATGGGCAGAAAAATACAAGTAAAATATTCAACAAGTATTTCTGTTTTTGTTGTTTCTTTTCCTAGCTCTGTGTCACTCTCATTTCAAAATTGCTTATTATACTCAATAGATATTTTTGTAAGCTTTATAGGAAAAGTCTATAATAGATAAACTAAAAACAGTAAACAAAAAGTCAAAATATACTATTAGGGAAAAATATTTAGCCACAAAGGAAGACAATAAGAAATGGAGCCGGGCTTGGTGGCGCACGCCTTTAATCCCAGCACTTGGGAGGCAGAGGTAGGAGGATCACTGTAAATTCGAGGCCACCCTGAAACTACATAGTGAATTCCAGGTCAGCCTGGGCTAGAATGAGACCCTACCTCGAAAAACCAAAAAAAAAAAAAAAAAAAAAAAAACAGAAAAGAAAAGAGAAGACAAGACAAGAGAAAAGGAGGAAAAGCCGGGCATGGTGGCACACACCTTTAATCCCAGCACTCAGGAGGCAGAGGTAGGAGGATCGCCGTGAGTTCGAGGCCACCCTGAGACTACACAGTGAATTCCAGGTCAGCCTGAGCTATAGTGAGACCCTACCTCGAAAAAAAAATAAATAAACAAAAAAAAAAATAAAAAGAAATGGAGGAAAAAAACTACAGTAAAATTAGAAACAAGTTACTTAGTGTATATAGTAAGTCCTTTACCTATAAATAATTCCCTTACCTTACATGTAAATGAATTAAATTTTTCCAACAAAAAGACAGAACAGCTGGCTAAGTAGATAAAGTACTTGCTTCCTGACTCTTGAGTACCTGAGTTAAAAGCTGGAAGCTGTGGTGATCTTTTATAATCTCAGTGTACATACTGCCAGAAGGGAGGTAGAGTTAGAAGAACTTTCCAGAAACTACCAGAACCATGAATAACTACAAGAGACTCTGCCTCAAAATGAGGTAGGAGACAAGGATTCACCTAAAAGTTATTCTCTGACCTCCACACACATAGCCATACTAAAAATAAATAATAAAAGAGCAACTGAATGATTTTGTTAATATTGTATTTATTTATTTTTTATTTATTTTTTATTTATTTATTTGACAGAGAGAAAGGGAGAGAGAGAGAATGGACACACCAGGGCCTCTAGCCACTGCAAAGGAACTCCAGATATGTGCACCCCTTGTGCATCTGGCTTACATGGGTCCTGGGGAATTGAACTGAGGTTCTTAGGCTTCAAAGGCAAATGCCTTAACCACTAAGCCATTTTCCCAACCCTTGAAATCTTTTTGTTTGTTGGTTTTGGTTTTTTGTTTTTCAAGGTAGGGTCACGCTCTAGCCAAGGCTAACCTAGAACTCACTCTGTAGTCCCAGCCTGGCCTTGAACGCATGACGATCCTCCTACCTCTCTGCCTCCTGAGAGTTGGGATTAAAGGAATGTGGCACCATGCCTGCCTCTGAATGGATTTAGAAAAAAAAAACTGAAGTCCCAATCCATAAGAAATTCATTTTTAGGACACACATAGATTGAAAATGAAGTGATGGAAAATAAATCTGAAAGAAAGTAGTAATAGCCATATTTATATTAGGTAAAATAGAGTTTAGGCCAAAAGCAGTAAATAGAGATAAGGAAGGTTATTGTATAATGATGAAGGGGTCACTTCATCAAGAGGAAGTAACAGCTGGAAAATGTACCCAATGTCATAGCACTTACATGTATAAAGCAAACCCTTACAGACTCCAATACAATGGTAACAAGGGACTTCAACCCCTACCTTTAGCCCCAGATGAACCGTCCAGATAGAAAGTGAACTATATACATATGAAAGAGAACTGTGTGTGGTGGTGCATGCCTACAATCCCAACACTAGGGAGGTGGAGGTTAGAGGGTCAGGAATTCAAGGCCAGCCTACATAAAACCTTGCTTGTCTCAAAAACAAACAGTTATTGATATCAGGGGACTGTAAGACTGTATCCAAGTGGTACACCAGGCCTTCAGAAATCTGTTTTATTTGTTCTCCACCTCAGTGTTCCTGGTATTTGCATATTCAGCAGGGCTTGGCCTGACTTCTTTTCTCTGGACGGGAAGTAATATCTGCTCCAATCAGACGATGACCTGGTTTGTTAGTTGTTGGATTTTCCCACCAGAACACAAGGTCCAGAGAACAGAAGACCCAGCCTCACTGGGGTGTGGCAGTGCTTAGAAGGATGTCCTGAGCCTTTACAGAGATGGAAAACGAAGCTGAGCACCCACAAGCCCCTGAGTTCAATTCCTAGCCCTACCAAAAAAGAGGTGGAGAACAGATTTGGGCAACAGGACCATATGAGGCTTCAGCCAGTGTAGCTTCCCAGCACTGGCCCAGCCCAGATCCTGCTCATCCCTGCCTCCATCCTGCAGGGAATTGAAATCTCCAACTAGCTCAGCATCCAGTTTCCTTGCACGTACTTCCTGCCCCGAGGCACTGTGTGGCTCATATTCAGTGGGTTTCAATTGGAAGTACACCTGTTCTGTTTTGTCCTGTTTTTTTGTTTGTTTTGTTTTGTTTTGTTTTGTTTTGTTTTGTTTTGTTTTGTTTTGTTTTGTTTTGCGAGGTAGGGTCTCACTCTGGTCCAGGCTGACCTGGAATTAACTATGTAGTCTCAGGGTGGCCTCGAACTCTCAGTGATCCTCCTACCTCTGCCTCCCAAGTGCTGGGATTAAAGGCGTGCGCCACCACGCCCGGCAGTCCTGTTTTTTATTTACGAGAGAGAGCAAGAAAGAAAGAGACACTTGGCATGCCAGAGTCTCCAGCCACTGCAAACGAACTCTAGACACGTGCACCACCTTGTGTGCATGCACCACCTTGTTCATCTGGCTTACATGGGTTCTGAGGAGTCAAACCTAGGTCCTTGGGCTTCACAGGCAAGTGCCTTAACTGCTAAGCCATGTCTTCAGCCCCTAGGTTTTTTTTTTAATTGTCTGTGCCATATTCTGGCTGAGTCCCTGAGTCCCTGGTTGATGCCTACCTAAGCTTTGCTGATTGGGAGCCTGGACTAGGGGGTGATTGAGGCAGGCCAGCTTCTTGCTCATAGACAAGGCATCTGAGCTCTTTGCAGGGCCACGGCATGTGTGAAGGATCTTCCCATAGGGTGGGCAGTGGAGAAAATGCCTTCCTGAGAGGGTCTGAGCTCTTTGGAAATTGACAGATGGCTGTCAGTGTTCCTTCTGTCTGCAATGTGGTGGTTCAGGAATCCAGTTCCCCTGACAGAAAGAGAATGAGAATGGGTGTACTAGGGCCTCTAGCCACTGCAAATGAACTTCAGAGGTATGCGCCACTTTGTGATCTGGCTTTTTCGTGGGTGATGGAGAATTGAACCCAGGTCATTAGGCTTTGCAGGCAAGTAAGTGCCTTAGCCACTGAGTCATCTCTCTAGTTCTTCCAACCTTATTTTTGAGACAGGGTCTCTCACCGAGCTCACTGATTTGGCTAGCTCCATAGCCCTAGAGATCTCCTGCCTCACACTCCTCAGCACTGGGATTTCAGGCACACACTCCATATGTGGGTGCAGGGGAGCTGAGCTCAGGTCTTCACGCTGACACAACAAGCACTTTTCCCAGTGACCCACCTCCCTGGCCCCTCATTCTTCCTGTTTTACAGATGGGGACAACTGAGGCCCTGAGCCATGGAGCACCTTGTCCAGGGTCCCTGAACTCAGACACATCCCACGGTGATCTGTCGCTCACTTCCTGGCTCTGGTGATGCTCAGACTTTCATGGGCACCAACCCTTGCTCATCTCTAGACCAGCACCCTGTCTCCTTACAAGAGTCCCTGATGAGTGTATGAAACCCCAGGTGGCCAACTGTGGGAAGTCACGAGTGCAAGGAGGGCTCATGCTGCAGAGAACACTGGGGAGGCTGCTCATTTTGGGTCTGGAGGCCACCCATCACAGCCCTATGAATGGGACTCTGTTAGCCAACTGCAAAGACCCAAGGCTCTGGTTTATTGGTTACCATGGAGACCCCTGGCCTTAACGACAGAGGCACACTTGGCAGAGTATGCCATTGTGTCCCATGGAGTCTGCAGAAAAGCTGCAGACAGGAAAGGAGTATCCTGAGACCCTGCCTCTACTTAGTCTTCAGCCGAGACAGAGGAATGGCAGACAGCATTTTGAGGCCCCGAGAGGTCAGAGCGGTGGGGGAGGGGTGTCTGTTTCTAGCCAGTGGTGCATGCAGAGGTTTTGGGAAGTAGAGCAGTGAAAACGTGAGTCAGACGCCATCTTCCGAGTGTTTGTCTGTTCGGTGACTGTAGCACAAGGCATTGCTCCAGGGCTGGGCTTTCAACAGCACCCAGGTCTCAGTTCACACTCTGCTAGTCTACAAAGTAGGTATTTGTTACTACCTCCCTTTTACAGACAAGGACACTGAGGCGTTAGAGAAGTGACTTGACGTGCCTGAAATCACACACAGCAAGTGAAGGAAGACACGGGTGATGCATCTTCCGTGAGAGCCTTTTGAAGACTACAACAACTGGATTGGCTGGGTTTTTTGTGCTGGTTTTGGTGTAAGTGTATGTTGTATGTGCATGGGCACGTGTGTGCCATGGCATGCATGTGGAGGTCAGGGAACAGCCTCAGCGCCTCAGTCCTCACTTTCTACCTTGGTTTGAGACAGGGTTTTTTATTTTTTTTAATTATTGACAACTTCCATAATTATAGACAATAAACCATGATAAGTCCCTCCCCCTCACTTTCCCCTTCACAGCTCCACTCTCCATCATGTCCCCTCCCCCTCTCTCCATCAGTCTCTCTTTTATTTTGATGTCATGATCTTTTCCTCCTATTAGGATAGTCTTGTGTAGGTAGTGTCAGGCACTGTGAGGGCGTGGATATCCAGGCCATTTTGTGTCTGGAGGAGCACATTGTAAGGAGTCCTACCCTTTTGGCTCTTACATTCTTTCTGCCCCCTCTTCCACAATGGAAGGTGTGACAGAGATGTTTCAGTGCTGAGCACTCCTCTGTGAGACAGGGTTTCTTAACTAGCTGGCCTGTGAGCTTCAGGGTTCTCCTGCCTCCTATTGCTGTGGGTACTCTGGGATCATAGATGTGTGTGATGTTGTGTCTCGCTTTCCATGTACCCTGGGGATCTGAACTCCACACTTAAGGCTTATGCAGCAAGCTCTTTTGGCCTCTCAGTCATCTCTCCAGCTCTAAGAGGCCATTTGTATCCAATACCACGCACATCACCTGCACAGGGGCCCACCACAGGGTTCTTCACCTGGATCCCTCTCCCAGAGACTTCGTTTGCAAGGTCAGAATTCCTCATTTCCAGGAGTTAAGGGTCATACAAACCTGTGGTTAGCAGTAGTTCTAACCTGTATCCAGAACTTTCTGCCTGCTCAGATACTGGTGAGGCACAAGTTTACTTGGTGTGGAAGAGACCTGGTCCTGAGGAGAAGGTCAGGTGCAACCAGGACTACAAATCTGAGACCTTGTTACTCTGAGCCTCTCAGCCAGGGCAGAGCCTGCAGATAAACGCAATTGCATGTAGAAAGTATCAAACGTAGCCAATGAGCAAGATGGGCAGTGGAGGCTTACTTACTACTGCTGCTCTCTCTGCAGAAGTGGAGGTGTTGTTTTGTTTTAGATGGAGAGCCACCCTAGGCAAACACTCTACCATGAAGCTACCTCCTCCAGGGCAAATTACAAGGGTTTAAATGGATGTTTTTTTCCTGACTTCTCACGTTAACATCAAAACATGGAACTCTTGCTGTCCATCCCATCCCATTCTTCATCTCACCCCACCTCACCCATCCTCCCAATGCACAAGCCAGATAAGAGCAAGCAGAGACAAGTGATTAGCATTTTAATTAAAGAACGGTGGACAGGGAGAAACAGAAGAGATCTAGGCACCGGTTTTCTGGGTAGGCCAGGGTTTTCAACTTGTCTTGAAGGAGATGCACAGTAAGAAATAGAATTTATTGTAGATTCACCTCAGAGCCGCAACAAAATCGCCTCAGCTTGTCATGTGCTTTGACGGATCCTATGCTGCTAAATGTATTTGTTTTAGATTTCTTTTTCATTTCTGAACACATCAAAGAAAAAGTCCCATTGGATGCTAGCTTCCTTTAACACCTGTCTGCTTCTATTTTTTGTTTGTTTGTTTTTGTTTGTTTGTTTGATGGATGGTTTAGAGGGTGATGTTTTGTGGGGTTTCTTTTTTCTTTTCTTTTCTTTTTTTTTTTTGGAAACATGGTCTTATGTAGCCTGGCTGGTCTTAAACTCACTGTGTAGCTAAGGATGTCCTTGAAATTTTGATCCTCTAGCCTCTACCTCCCTAGTGTACTGAGGTTACAGCACGTACCATCAATCCTGGCTTAGTCTGTCATTCTAGCAAAAGGAGAGGGTCAGATCTGGGGCTGAAGCTTTGGGCAGTCAGCAATGTCCAGTTTTCAGTTAGATACACTGTTTTCAGGTTGTCTGTCTGTCACTACAAAAAAAAAACATAGAATAAACTATTCTATTTATTCTAAAGCCATATGTGAGTCACCATACATACCCTGGGAACACAAATTCAGGTTACCCCAAGTACCATAGTCAACATGCCAACAGTTCCAGGAATTTTTTATAACGACAGAATAAAGACAACCATAAGCCAAAATACTTTAAATATTTCAAAACATCAGGTTAGACTGCAAAGCTAAAAAATATCTGCTATAGGACCCAGTTGTTGTCTGGGGACATTTCCAGCTAGGGGGCTGTTCCTAAATTCCAAAGGATATACTTACTAGCCACAAGGATGTGAGGTCACACAGAGGTGAGTAATAAAAGCTATTTAGGGGGCTAAGATAGCCCAAGATTATTTGGCTTCAAATCTGTGCCATTCCATCTCTCCACAATCACAATTCCAGATCAGTCCATCATCCTATAGGATGTTTAACACAGGACAGCATGTTTTTTTTGTTTTTTGTTTTTCTGGAAGCTTCAGTTCACACTGTGGATCGAAACCCAGGGCTTCCTCCATGCCAAGTGGGCTCTCCTCTACTGAGCTGTATGTCCAGCCCTGGATTTCCCAGTCTTGAAGTTGTACAGATTGAGTCATCCAGCTTTTGTGACACCTTCCACGTGTGCATCTTCACTTAGCACGGCGAGCCTGGTTTGTCTTTGCAGTCTGTGTTCTGCTCTGTTCCTGTCTGTGGCTGAGCAGTCACACTGTATGCACAGGCTGTCTTGTATCAATCCCTGCATCTGTTGATGGACGTTTGGACTGTGTTAGCCTCCTAGCTGTTCTGAAGAGCGCCACTATGAATGTGCAGCGGCTGTGTATTTGTGTGTGTTTTCATTTCTTTTGGGTCCATACCTCAGCACAGTTACTATACCATATGCAATTATTGTTTCTTCTCGTGGTCTATGTGATGTGTGTATGCACATATATGTCCAGATGTGCTTGTAGACACACAGAGCCAGAGGAGAATGTTGTATGTCCATCCTCTACCACCCATCCAAATATTTTCTCTCTCATTCTCTCTCTCTCTCTCTCTCTCTCTCTCTTTTTTTTTTTTTTTTAAGGGTCTCACTCTAGCCCAG
This sequence comes from Orientallactaga sibirica, assembly GCA_036365145.1. Classification (NCBI taxonomy): domain Eukaryota; kingdom Metazoa; phylum Chordata; class Mammalia; order Rodentia; family Dipodidae; genus Orientallactaga; species Orientallactaga sibirica. Next base: position 40,979,116 of record JAEOAD010000008.1, on the reverse strand, counting down.
GCTGACCTGAAATTCACTATGTAGTCTCAGGGTGGCCTTGAACTCACGCAATCCTCCTACCTCTGCCTCCCGAGTGCTGGGATTAAAGGTGTGTGCCACCACGCCCAGCTATTTTTCTCTTTTTTAATAGTTTATTTATTTGTAAGCAGAGAGAGATATGGAGAGAGAAGAGACAGACAGAATGGGTGCACCCAGGCTTCTAGCCACTGCAAATGAATTTCAGATGCATTCACCACGTTGTGCATCTGACTTTACGTAGACACTGGGGAATCAAGCCAGGGTCATTAGGCTTTGCAGGCAAGCAAGCGGTTTAGCTGCCAAGCCATTTCTCCAGCCTATCCAAGTAATTTTCTTGAGACCAAGTGTCTATCTGGACACAGAGCTGTGGTTTTTCCTCAAGCCCCAGGGATTCTTGGTCTCTTCTCTGGGAGTTATGGACATATGTGACCACGCCTGGCTGTTGAAGTGGGTGCTGAGGAGTTGAATTCACTGGCCTCATGCTCTCATGCTTGTAGCAAGCACTCTTAGCCTCCTACCACCCCTAGACCCCCGTGTTTAACTTGTTGGGAAATATATGACTCTTGTTTTAGGATCCCCCTATATAGATAGCTCAAGCTGGATTTAGCCTACCAGAAGTGCCAGGATTATGGGAGTATGCAACCCCATCTTATTTAGAAACCCATAATTCTTTTATTCATTTACTTATTTATCTCTCCATTTAGTCAGGCTCTTGGCTATGTAGCCTTTATTGGCCTCTAACTCACCACAATCCTTCTGCCTCAGCCTCTCTCCAGTGTTGGGATTACGTACTCAAGTAGAACCCATGTCTCTTAATTAAAAGTTGACATCAGCCAGGCGTGGTGGCGCATGCCTTTAATCCCAGCACTGGGGAGGCAGAGGTAGGAGTATTGCCGTGAGTTCGAGGCCACCCTGAGACTACATAGTGAATTCCAGGTCAGCCTGAGCCAGAGTGAAACCCTACCTCAAAAAACAAAACAAAACAAAAAAAGTTGATATCAGGGGGGCTGGAGAAGATGGCTTAACGGTTAAGGCAGTTGCCTGTAAAGCCAAAGGAGCCCGGTTAAATTCTCCAGGACCCACGTAAGCCAGATGCACAAGGAGGCACATGTATCTGGAGTTCATTTGCAGAGACTGAAGGCCCTGGCGTGCCCATTCTCTCTCTCTCTCTCTCTCTCTCTCTCTACCTCTTTCTCTCTCAAGTAAATAAATAAATAAATGTTTTTTAAGTTGACATCAGGGGTTGGAGAAGTAGCTCAGTGTTTAAGATACTTGCTTGCAAAGCCTAACAGTCTGGGTTCAATTCCCTAGCACCCACATAAAGCCAGTGCACAAAGTGGTGCATGCATCTGGAGTTCGTTTGTTTGCAACAGCTGGAGGCCCTGGCATGCCCATAACATCTCCCTCTTCTCTCTCTCTTCATGTAAATAAATAAATAATTTTTTAAAGTTGACATTTGCCAGATATGATGACACACACCATTAATCCCAGCACTCGAGAGGCTGAGGTAGGAGGAGCACTGTGAGTTCAAGGCCAGCCTGAGACCAATTCCAAGTTAGCTTAGGCTAGAGGGAGACCCTACCTTGAAAAACCAAAAAAAAAAAATTTAATATAAAAATAGTAAGTTGACATCAAGTCAGGCGTGGTGGCACATGCCTTTAATCCCAGTACTCAGGAGGCATAGGAAGGAGGATCACAATGAGTTCAAGGCCAGCCTAAGACTACAATAGTGAATTCCAGTTCAACCTAGGCTAGATCGAGACCCTACCTTTAAAAAAAAAAAAAAAAAAAAAAAAAAAACAGGGCTAGAAGGATGGCTTAGCAGTTAAGGCATTTGCCTGCAAAGCTGAAGGACCCAGGTTTGATTCCCCAGGACCCATGTTAGCCAGATGCACAAGGGGGCACATGCATCTGGAGCTCCTTTGCAGTGGCTGGAGGCCCTGGCATGCCCATGCTCTCTCTCTCTCTCTCTCTCTTGCTCTCTTTCTCTGTCAAATAAATAAATAAATAGATTTTTAAAAAGTTGACACCAGCTCTTCAGACAGAAGATTAAAGAGTTGATCCCTGGATTCCACCCCGCCCTACCATCAGTATCCTCCAACAACCCTACCTCGTGAGTTCATGGTGACTTGGGTATCCCATGGATGGGCCAAGGGCACATCTCCTGCCCCTCAGGGAGTCCAGTAAGCACAGACCCACAGCAGCCTAGAGCTGATGGTGGCCTCATCCCCTGGAGAAAGCTCCAGAGGAGTCATTGGCTGAGGTCAGACTGGCTCTGCACGCGGGGTCAGCTCCAGTGAATCGAGTCCCTCTCCACTCCTGTGATTTCCAGTCCTACACCTTGTTCTGCACCTGGATCCTGACTGTCCTCCATCATTTGACACTGCTCACACCTCACCTCTCCCTTCTTCTTTGACGTCTGTAACTTGATGAACTTCGTGTTGCTCAGGTGAGGTTTCCCTGGCACAGTAGCCCTAGCCAGGCCAGACCTCCCCATCTTCCCCTAGCACTGTGCACATACCTGCCAAATAGTCATGACTCTATTCTGGGGCTGATTGGTTGTCTTTTTTTAATGTGTGTTTGTGTGTGTTTGTGCATGTGCGCATATGTGTGGAGGCCACAGGACATTCTCAGTTGTCATTTCTCAGGAGCATGATCCAACTTTTGTTTTTGTTTTCTGAGATGGGGGTCTCTTACTGGCCTGGAGCTCCCCAGTTAGGCTAGCTGGTCATCATTGAAGCCCAGGAGTCCTCATGTCCCCATCTCCCCACTCCCGACCACACCCAGGGTTTTGACATGGGTTCTGGGTACCACAAGCCTGGGCTCAGGTCTTCGCACTTGTGAGCAAGAACTTTACATGGAGCTACATCCCCAGTCCTGCGGATTACGGTGTTGATTTCTTTCTTGTTTTTGTTCTTGTTTTTAGACAAGGTCTCGCTAGGCATACCAGGCTGCCCCTAAACTTACTGGGTAGCCTGTGCTGGTCTTGAACTCAAAATCCTCCTGCCTCAGCCTCCAAACTTCTGGAATTATTGGTGCACCACTATGCCTAGCTTTCCATTCTGCCTTATACAGGATTCACTGTTGACAGGGAACTGGAAAGTTTTATATATGTACCTTTCCAGGTTATTTTAAGGATTTAATGACAGGATGAACAAAACAGCCTAGTACATTGAATTCTCCCACCCTTTTCCCTGTCAAAATCCTCTGCCACTAAATTAAGAGCTTCTAAGAGAGTGTTTCATCGAATCTTTCTTCCCCCAAATCTAAAAGATTCAGTGCCTCACCTGTAACAGCTGCCTAATGAACTCGTGTTGGTTGGGTTAGTGGGCGAGAGAGAGTGAGGAGCGTTAGCTCTCCCGTTATTTGAAGTACGTACTCTGTATGAGGAGCTTGTGCTAATGGGAAACACGGCTTTGTTAGAAGGTCAGCTTCAACTGCAGGCCACCAAAATGTCACTTGCCGCCGGAATATATTTTCTAGAGTGACATTTTGTAATTAAGTGCATGGGGCCAGGCATGGTGCTGCACACCTTTACTCCCAGCACTTGGGAGGTGAGGTAGAAGGATCACTGTGAGTTTGAGGTCAGCCTGAGACGACAGAGTGAATTCCAGGTCAGCCTGAGCTAGAGCGAGACCCTACCTCGATAAACCAAAAGAAGAAGAAGAATTAGAAGAAGGAGGAGGAGGAGGAGGGAAGGGGAAGGAGAAGAAGGAGTAGTAGTAGCAGTCATGGGCGTGGCTCACATTTTTTAAGAATATTCATTTATTAATGCTCAAGTTCTCCAAGATTCTTGCATTTCAAAGCAAATGTAATAGAAATGGAATTAGTTCATGTCTCAGTGCTCCTGTTAGAGGAGAATGTTTTGGTATGTGTGTAGTGTGGTGTGTGTGTGTTTGAACATGTCGGTCACACTGCATTGCGTCCTTGAGACAGTCACTCACTGAATCTGGAGCTGCCGTTTTTTTCAGTCAGAGTGGCTGACCAGTGAGTCCCAGTGATTCTCCTGTCTCCCTCCCCACAGGACTGGGGCTACAGGCATGTGTGGGTGTGTCCAGCCTTTTTTTTTTTTTACGTGTTGCTGAAGATCAAATTCAGGCTTCCTCTGGTCCTCATGCTTGTGCAGCAAGTTCTCTTCCCGACTGAGAGTTTCCTCGGCTGCAGACATGTCGTCTTCAGTGAGAGGCAGTTACTGTTCTCTGTGTAGTTATTCTACTGCTAAGTTAATGGGTATGCCTTGTATTGGATATGCCAGAATTGATTTTTGAAAACTCATTATATTGTCAAGAAAAGAAAATGGTTTTTAAGCTAATTCATGGTCACACTTTAAAAGCCCCCCCCCCATTCCTCCCCCTCAAAAAAAATTTCCTCTGGTAAAAAGAAATAAAATGGGGCTGATGAGATTGCTCGGTGGATAAAGCACTTACCACACAATGCTGATCACCCAAGTTCAGATCCTCAGGCACCATGTAAAAGCCAGAGCTGGGGCTTCTGTGATCCCAGCATGCCGAAGGGAAGAAGGGACACAGAGAGACAAGAGAATTTCCCAGACACTCACGGAGCAGCTAGCAGCAGTGAACAGCAAGAATGGGGAAGCCTGCTCAAATGAGGAGGAAGGTGAAGGACACCAGAAGTTGTCCTGTGACCTCCACATGTACATGTCTACACACGCTCACACATATGAACACATAGACATTAATGCGGGAGGAGAGCTCTGTGGCCTTAGATCTCCCACACCAGCACTTTTCAAGTCTTGGGTTCTTATGTACATTAGCAAAGAATCAAAAACGCAGACTCATGGGAAGAGTCAGTTAGGAGATTTATTTGAGGGAGAGTTAGAATTAAGAAGTGAAGCAAAGCAGAAAAGTCCAAGCCAAAAGAAATTCTTCCCCTTCCCAGCCAGCCTGGGAAGAGGGGGAGACAAAACGATTGCCCTCACATAGCAAAGGAGAGGCTAAGGGGCTCAGAGAGCTAAGAGAGTCAGAGAGGTCACACGGTATCACACACACGTGCATGCACGCGCACCTCAAGCCCGCTTATGTGAATCAGACATCCAATTAGAGTGAGCCTCATCAGCAGACTCAGGTGCACAGGGAGAAACCTGATGGTTGGTAGACCATCAACATTCCATCATGGATGTTCATGGGATCCCACTCCTTTCAGAGGAGCTATAGGCAATTAATGGGGAGAAGCTGTTGAGTGGGAATAGGAGGGGAATAAGAAAAAGTAATGAGGAGTGATATGATTAAAATACATGAGTCCCTGTCTGAAACTGTCAAAAAATAAAATGAAATTACAAAAGCAAAGCATTTCTCATCAAATGGGGAGATGGTGAAAAGCCAGAGGCAGGAGTGGGGTCCCTGTAGGTCTGAATCTGTTTGTACTCTCTTTTAGGGTGGCCACAAGTGAAGGGGTCCCTGTTCCCATAGGAGGGGGCCATGGCCTTCATGTTGCTCCCCCGACGGCTGGCCTGCAGCTCCCAGCCCAACTTCCGCCTCCTTGTACCTGGTAAGTCCTGGGATCACAGCAAGACCTGGTCCTAACAGAGCCATTGTCCAGACAAGGCATGCAGGGCAGAAGAGTCCCTGGGAACAAAGGACCTGACTGCTTCTTGGCGCTGTCCCACCCCTGCCTAATAAAACCATCGAGATTGCTAGCCTCCCCCTCTCCCATCTCTGTCCCCAGGTCGCTGGTTCAGCAGAAAGCAGGGAGATGGTTACCTGGGGCCACACTGTCTGCTCAGAGGTACTCTCTACGTTAGAAACATCCAGAAAGAAAGATGCACTGCTGCAGATGGTGGCAGGGATCAAAGAAAGCCGCTAAAGTAACCGGGCACAGTGGGCACTCCTGTAATCCCAGCACTGGGAGGCTGAGGCAGGAGGGTTAGGAGTTCAAGGCCACCTTGGGCTAAGGACTGAAACCCTGCCAGAGAGAGAGAAAGACCCCTAGCACCCACATAAATGCCAGGTGGGCATAGTGATTCTCCTGCAGTCACAGCACTTGGGAGGCTAAGACAGGATCCCCAGGGCAAGCTGGCTAGCCAGACTAGCCCAAGTGATGAGCTCTGATTCAAGTGAGAGCCCCTGTCTCACTAAATAAGATAGAGAGGGCTGGGGAGATGGCTTAGCATTGAGGCGCTGGCCTGTGAATCCTGAGAACCCAGTTTCACTTGCCTGTACCCACATAAAGCCAGATGCACATGGCGGCACATGTATCTGGAGTTGACTCCTTGCAGTGGCTAGAGGCTCTGGTTTACCCGTTCTCTCTCTCTCTCTCTCTCTCTCTCTCTCTCTCTCCTCTCTCTCTCCCTCTTTCTCTATCTCCCTACCTCTCTCAAATAAATAAATAAATAAAATATTTTTTTAAATAAGGTGGAGAGGGATCAAAGGAGACACCGACATCAACTTCTGGCCTTGGAACATACACATACACCTTGCATACATGCACACATGGAGAGGGTTAGAGAGAGACCGTACAGAGAAAAAAGAAGCCACAAAGGTATATGCGGACAGTCTGACTTTCGGCAGTTTGACTTACATTGTTTTGACTTAATTAAGTGCAAAGTGGATGCATGTTTGTAGAAACTGTACTTCAGTTTGTACATTTGGATCTGTCTGCAAACTCATCACTGCAGAATAATTCCCTGTCGCGGCCCTGGGCAGTGCAAGCCACAGCTCCCGGGCAGGAACTGACGCCATGTCTCTGCAGCACACCCGCCATGCAGCTATTAGCTTTAGCTCAGTGCCTGCAGCATTCTGCACGCCCAGTGTGCTCCCAGCTGTGTGTGGATGAAAGCAGCCATGCGGCTTGTTCACCTCCAGCACAATGCTCAGCAGATTACACTTGACTGTAAAGCAGGCTTCGGTTGGATGACTCTGCATAATAGTGGCTGATGAAAGTGTTTGCGCATATTTAAGGCAGGCTGGGCTGAGGCTGGGATGCTCAGTTGTGTGCTAGTCAATGCTAACTGCAATAAAAATGCCTGAAACAGGCTGCTTAGGTAGTAGTGAGGTTTATTTTGTGCATAGTTTTAGAAGTTCAACAGCCAAGATGGAGTGAGGAGCATTGGTTTGGCCTATGTGACAGTGTGTCAGAAAAAAAGTGGAAAAAGAGAGAGAAAATGGATGGGTTCCATAGTCCCTTTTGAAGGCATGCTGCCAATAACCAAAAGCCCTCTTGTAAGGCCTGACACTACATAGTGAATTCCAGGTCAGCCTGGGATAGAGTGAGACCCTACCTCAAAAAACAAGCAAAAAAAACTGGCACATGCATCTGGAGTTCATTTGCACTGGCTAGAGGCCCTGGCATGCCCATTTTCATTCTCTCTTCCCTAGCAAATAAAATAAAAATATTTTTTAAAAAACACACTGAAGGGCTGGAGATACGGCTTAGCAGTTAAGTGCTTGCCTGTGAAGCCTAAGGACCCTGGTTCAAGGCACGATTCCCCAGTACCCAAATAAACCAGATGCCCCACAAATAATTTTTTTGTTTTTGTTTTTGTTTTTGTTTTTGTTTTTGTTTTCGAGGTAGGGTCTCACTCTGGTCCAGGCTGACCCAGAATTAACTATGTAGTCTCAGGGTAACCTCAAACTCACGGCGATCCTCCTACCTTTGCCTCCCGAGTACTGGGATTAAAGGCGTGCGCCACCACGCCTGGCTCCCACAAATAATTTTTTTTAATTTGAGACAGAGAGAGAGAGACGGAGAGGAAGAGGCAGAGAGAGAATGGGCGAGCCAGGGCTTCTCAGCCACTGTGAACGAACTCCAGACGCATGGGCCTCCATTGTGTGCATGTGTGACATTGTGCACTTACATCACTTTTTGCCTCTGGCTAAACGTGGGACCTGGAGATTCAAATGGATGTTCTTAGGCTTCACAGGCAGGTGCCTTAACCGCTAAGCCATCTCTCCAGCCCAAATAAATATCTTTAATAGTTTATTTATTTGCGAAGAGAGAGAGAGAGAATGGACACATCAGAGCCTCTTTCCACTTGCAAATAAACTCCAGATGCATACACCACTTTGTACATCTGGCTTTATGTGGGTACTGGGGCTGTTAAGACTATGGGCAAGCACCTTAACTGCTGAGCCATCTCTCCAGACCAAATACATATTTAAAAAAAAAAAAAGTAAGGTGGAAAATGATTGCAGAAGCAAGTAACATTGACTTCTGACCTCCACACACATGCACACAGTGCACAAACACACACATACCCAACATGGCCGTCAGCATGTGCCTTGACTTTCAACACTTTTCCAATGGAGTGAACTCTTAGAAGTCCATTTTCAAAATCAAAAACAACAGAAGCTCCAGGCGTGGTGGTGCACACCTTTAATCCCAGCACTCGGGAGGCAGAGGTGGGAGGATCGCCGTGAGTTCGAGGCCACCCTGAGAATACAGAGTGAATTCCAGGTCAGCCTGAGCTGGAGTGAGACCCTACCTCAAAAAAAAAAAAAAAAAAAAAAAAACAGAAGGGCTGGAGGGATGGTTTGGTGGTTAAGGTGGAGGGATGGTTTGGTGGTTAAGGTGCTTGCCTGTGAAGCCTAAGAACTCATATTTGAATCTCCAGGTCCTACATAAGCCAGATGCACAGCAACACAAGCACACAATATTGCACATGTACACGAGGAGGCACATACATCTGCAGTTCATTTGCAGCAACTGAAGGTCCTAACACATCCATTCTCTCTCTCTCAAATTACAAAAAAAAAAAAAAAAAAAAAAAAAAAAAAAAAAATAGAAGCTTCTTTCCTCATGCCTATGTAAGCGTGGTGTTGAACCTCAGCTAGACCTTAAACACAGCCCTCCAGAAGTCTGCATATCATATAATCAATTCAGGAAACTTTGATATCCAAAGCAATAACAGGAAATGAACAATGATTTAAATATTTTCTCTAATATCATGGCTTTGCATAGTTTAACAAGGGGTGTATGTGAGAGAGAGTGTGTGTGTACATGCATATGTATTACATGATATCTTGGCACATTTGGGGGTCTTGTGTGTTTTTTCCATCTGCTGGGGAATGAACCCAGGGATTTCTACATGCTAGGCAAACATTTGGCCACTGAGCCATACTCCAGCCCTTGGTGCATTTTTTTCTTTTAGCTTCTGAGCCTTAGTTCCTATTCTGTGTGTTGAAGATAGTAATGATAGACAGATACATAGATGATGCAATGATTGTTGCATAATAGAGTGACAAGTTGATAATAGATGATAGAAGATAGTTGTGAGGGTCAATCTCTGGCTGTCAACTTGACAGAATTTAGAATCACCATGGAAACAAATCTGTAGGCATATCTGTAAGGGGTTTTCTAGATTAGATTAGTTGATGGGAGGACTCACCCTAACTGTGGAAGGCACTATTCCCTGGGCTGGGGTCCTGGACTCTGTAAAAAAAGAGAGAGCTGAAGCCGGGCATGGTGGCGCACACCTTTAATCCCAGCACTTGGGAGGCAGAGGTAAGAGGATCGCCGTGAATTCAAGGCCACCATTACACTACATAGTGAATTCCAGGTCAGCCTGAGCTAGAGTGAGACACTACCTTGAAAAACCAAAAAAAAAAAAAACACGAGAGAGAGAGAGCTGGCTGAGCAGCAGCATTCCTCACTGTTGGCTTCCTCACTGTGCAAAATGTGACCAGCTTCCTCAAACTCCTGCTGCCATGCCTTTCCTGCCACAATGGACTGTAACCCCGCCATGATGGAATTTGTCCCCTCAATCACGAGCCAGAATAAAACCTTCTTTGCTTGAGTTGCTTTTGTCAGCTGTTTGTCACGGTAATGAGAAAAGAGACCGATACACATGGGGTCTTACTTGTTAAAGAGTGGCCTTGCCCTCCAGTCAGGCCATCTATGGGGCTCATCATCATGTGCACTGTCCTTTCTGCAGCACCCAGATACATCAGTCAAGCTGCCGCCAAAGTCGATGTGGAATTTGATTATGATGGGCCCCTGATGAAGACAGAGGTTCCTGGGCCTAGATCTCAGGTGAGTCTATCACACCTGAGAAAGAGCTGCAGGAAGCAAGACCACGGGCAGCCGTGGGCAGCTTGGAACATAGCTGAGTATCAGGGTACTTACTAGAGTGGGTAAGGCCTTTGGTTCTATTCCTAGTGCTGAAGAAAAAAAAAAAAAGAAAGGAAGGAGGGATCCTTGTTTTCATGAGGACTAGATAAGTATCTTTAGCAGGAATTTTTTGCTAAGCATTTGCCTGGCAAGCATGAGGACCAGTGCTTGAGTCCCAGAACTCACATTAATCCCAGCACTTGGGAGGCAGAGATGGGAGGATCACCATGAGTTTGAGGCCACCCTGAGACTACATAGTGAATTCCAGTTCACTCTGAGCTAGAGTGAGACCCTACCTTGAAAAACTAAGAAAAAAAAAAAAAAAAAAGTTCTGGACATCGTGGCATGTTCTTGTAACTGCAGTGCTGGGGACATAGATGAATCCCTGGGATTCATTGACCACCTGGTCCTAGTCTAGCCTACTTGGTGAGCTTCAGGCCATTGACAGACCCTGTCTCAAAAAGAAGTAGATAGTGTTGCTGGAGATAGCACCCAAGGTTGTCTTCAGGCCTCCACATACATGCACATGCATATGCATACACACTCATACACACATAACAAAAAAAATGTGCTTCATTTTATTTTCTGGGCATCTAAATCTCCGGTGTGTCTGTTATACTTGCAACTTAACTGCATTATAGAATACACACTTATCAGCTATTTATATTAAGCAATTTAACATATTTATTTAAAATTGTAACTAATAAACCATCAAGTTATTGGCCATGAAGTGGGTGTGGGGGGAGTCCCAAGAATTGGAAAAACGTGAGAGATGTTGAGGCTTCCTTGGCAAGAGTGTCATGCTGGACTGTTTTTGTTCTTGCCTGCAGGAACTAATGAAACAGCTGAACGTGATCCAGGTAAGCGGGCATAAGATGAGTCCGGCTGTTGTCTCTTTACTCAGCTCTGCCAGCGAACGCGTGCTGATCTGTGCTGGCCCTGGGTTCTAGAACCTTTTTCCAGTTTCCCTGTGATTTCATCTTTGATCCATTCGCTATGAATCTGTCACTTTGTGAATTTCCCACATTTTTTTCTGATACTGATTTCTGCTTTTATCCCACTGTGGTTGGGAAGCATCTTGTATTATTTTAAATTTTCTGAGCCTTCTTTTATGACCTCACATGTGGTCTGTGCTGGAGAATGTTCCCTACAAACTTGAGCAGGATGTATATGGGTGGTACTCTTTGGTTTTCTATTGGTTTGTTGGTTGCTATGCTATTTTGTTTTTGTTTTTAAACAAGATATCTCTGTGTAACCCAAGCTGATCTCCAATTCACAATCCTCCTGCCTCAGCTACTCAGGTGATGGAAGTGCAAGCATGTGCACCACACCCAGCTGGTGGAATGCTGTATGGATGTTAAGATGGTTGCTTTTAGGATGCTGGTCAAGTCTTATGCTTCCTGACTGATCTTCTGCCTAACTCAATTCACTCCTGAATGACACATGATGTCACCATTGCAACAGAACTATTTATCTCTTCAGTTATGTCCATTTTTGATGTATTTGGGTCTCTGTTGTTTGGTGCAAATATGTTCACAATTATTATATCTTCTCAGTGAATTGACCCTCTCTCATTATAAAATGTCTCTCTGTAGTAGCATTTTTACTTTTATTTCATTTATTGATTGATTATGAATTTGATTGTATAACCCTAACAGGTTATAGTAGCATTTTAAAAAAATATGTGTGGCAGCTGCATGTGGTGGTGCACGCATTTAATCCCAGCCCTCAGGAGGCAGAGGGAGGAGGATTGCCATGAGTTTGAGGCCACCCTGAGAATACATAGTGAATTTCAGGTCAGCCTGGGCCAGAGTGAGACCCTACCTTGAAAAAATGTGTGCAGTATGCATGCATGCATGTGTATAGGAGTGTTCATATGTGTGTAGGAGCACTGAGTGTGCACAAGTGCACATACATGTGTGCATGTGTGTGTGGAGGCCATATGTAGATCGTTCTTCAATTCTTCAACTGTTCTCCAGTTTATTCTTCTAACCAGCATCTGCCACTGAACCTAGAGCTCATGATGAGGATAACTAGCTAGCGGGGGAGCGCCAGGGATTCTCCTGACTCCACCTCCCAGGGCTGTGATTACAGGCATGCACCACCACACCTGGCATTTTTAGTGGAAAATGGGAATCTCAGCTCAGGTTTTCATGCTTGTGCAGCAAGTGTTTACCAACTGAGCCATCTCCACAGCCTCTGTCACAGCATCTTTGTTGTTCTTTTGTAGTCGCTTTTGCCTCTATGTAGCATAAGCTGTTATAATTTTTTTTCTCATGGCTACTGTATGCATCATCAATAGTTTTTCCATTATTTCATTTTCAACTGATTTGTATTCTTGACCTTACAGTGTGTCTCTGTAAATAGCATATATCTGGACCTGAATAGCCAATCAGACAATCTCTAACTTTTTTCTATTTAGTTATTTTGTTCTCTTTTTTTGTTTGTTTTATTTTTTTTTTAGGGGGGGGTCAAGATAGGATTTCACTGTAGTCCAGGGTGACTGGAATTCACTATATAGTCTCAGGGCCTCCAACTCACAGCGATCCTCCTACCTCAGCCTCCCGAGTACTGGGATTAAAGGTGTGCACCACCATGCCTAGCTTAGTTATTTTGTTCTGTTTGAGATAGTGTATCATGTATCCCAGGCTTGTCTTGACTCATTATGTAATGGAGGACAACCTTGAATTCCTGATCTTCCTGCCTCTTCCTCCTGAGAGGGCTCGGATCACAGGCTGTGTACCACTACTTGCCGCAACCTCTCACTTTTGATTGGCTTATTTTACCCATTTATAGTTAATAGTATTTTTATATGATTGGGTTAACATCTACCATTTTGCCTCTGATCTCCATATGCCTGTTGTTTCCCTTCATTCTTTCATCCTTCTTTTTCTATTTTATTTATGCATTAAGTTCATATTTTCTAGTGTCGTATTTTTATTTCTTTTTTTACAATTTTTATTTCTTAATGATTAAAACTTCTGCTTTTAACCAGACTTGGTGGTGCACACCTTTAATCCCAGCACTTGGAAGGCAGAGGTAGGAGGAGCACCATACATTCAAGGCCACCCTGTGACTACATAGTGAATTCCAGGTCAGCCTGGGCTAGAGCAAGGCCCTACCTCAAAAAATAAAAAAAATTTAAAAAAATTTTTTGCTTTTGTTAGTGTTAGTTAGTAAAGCTTACCACATACACTTCACTTATCAGAACTTGCTTCTGACTGAATTCTCTACTATTCCTTTTTTAATATTTTATTTATTTATTTATTTGCAAGAAGAGAAAAAGAGTGTGCCAAGGTATCTAGCCACTGCAAATGAACTCCAGATACATGTACCACTTCGTGCATTTGGCTTTACATGAGTACTGGGGAATCAAACCCAGGTTGTTAGGCATTTCAGGCAAGTGTCTTAACTGCTGAGTCATCTCTCCAGCCTGCCACCTTTCTTATTGTGATAAAAAATGCATATATAGGCCAGGTGTGGTGGTCCATGCCTTTAATCCCAGCACTTGAGAGGCAGAGATAGGAGGTTCTCTGTGAGTTTGAGGTTCGCCTAGGACTACAGAGAGAGTTCCAGGTCAGCCTGGATGTGAGTGAGACCCTACCTCCAAAAAACAATAAAAAATAATAAAATAATAAAAATACATATCAAATTTCACAAAATACAAAACCACAGCTTTATGAACTATTATAACACAAACCACCCCATGTCAATCGTCCCAGAGCAAAACCACAATATTTCCAGCACCACAGATACCCTGCGTGTCCACAGAATGATCCAGACACAGTCTGCTTCACCTGTTCAAACTTATTCCAAAAAGACAAAAAATCTTGGGAGTTGTAACCAGCCTGAACCAGTCTCCTCTTTCCCAAGAATGCAGAGGCTGTGCATTTTTTCTGCAACTATGAAGAGAGCCGAGGAAACTACCTGGTGGATGTGGATGGCAACCGCATGTTGGACCTTTATTCCCAGATCTCCTCCGTCCCCATAGGTAAGAGCTTGAAAGCCCATCCTTGAGGAGCTCCTCTCTCTCTTCTCCTCTCCTCTTTTCCTTCTCTCTCTTTTCTGTGGTGGTCAGCTTTAGCTGTTTCCCATAGGTACCCCCTTTGTGTGTTGCCAGCTTCTCCCCCAAAAGTAAAAGAAGGAGCAAGTACTGGCAGAGGGTGTATTAGAAATATGATGGGCCTTCCTGCATCTGCTCCTCCCTAAGCCCTACAAAGTGAGTGTGTATTCATGTCTCCATTTTGCAGAGAAATAAAGAAAAGTTAGAGCGGCATCTATCTTGCAGAGCAATTGAAGCTCGCTGCTGGTGTCTGTTGGCTCTACGGGAAGCAGAGCCTGGACAAGGATTCTTGAGCAAGTAATCTACCGAGGGGAGAGTGCTCACAGGTAGAGGAGGCAAGGACATGGCGTCCAGCAGGGGAGAAGACCAAAAGGATGAGGTCTCCGCCTGTGTGTGGGTGTAGGTTAGCTTATGGGAGCCAAGGGACAACCTTGGGCGTCATTCCTCAGATACCATCTACCTTTCTTTAGAGACAGGATCTCTCGCTGGCCTATAAGTAGCTAATCAGGCGAGACTGGCTGGCCAGGGAGCCCAGGGGATCCTATTGTCTACTCTTCCACAGCACTGATTACAAATACATGCTACTGTGCTCAGGTTTTTTTTTACATAGGCTCTGGGAACAGAACTCAGTGCTCATGCTTGTGAGGCAAGCCCTTTATTCACCAAGGCTGGTCTGTTTGCACCCCTGTGCTGGCCACTCATTGCCCATCAGCTGCCAAAGGGAGGACCTGTGCAATCTTCCAGCAAAGCAGCCTCCATTCATGGAAGACAGTTTCCAGAGGAGGCAGCTGGAGCTGTGACCAACCAACACACACAGCAGCTGGAAGAGAGATGGGTGACCTGCCCATAAGATGTGACCTTAGTTGGGTGCCAGCAGCACCTGCTTCCCTCCCCAGGCTCACCTGCCAGCCACAGGGCACGGAGCAGACGATGAGACTGACAGGTGAATTGGAAAACGCAGTAGCTGCTGTTTGCAGCTTAGATGGTTAATGTCCCTGTGCTTGATGGATGCTGGGCTATCTTCACTGGTCTGTGGACTGTGCCTGATGAAGCCTTTCACAGATGATATGACTTACTAATGCCAAGGAAAAGGCATGTGGAAGGTCTGGTACTCCTGATCAGCAGCTCTCCATCCCTGCCTCTCAACACACTGGGACATCCCCCTCCCCCAGCCTTAGGTCCACTCTCCCCCCTCCTCCCAAGCCTACATCCCCAAACCTATTTGTTTCCCATTGAGCTGTGACCAGACAGTAATAGTGACTCACTCTTTCCGGGAGTCCATCCTTCGAGGATGCCTCAGCCTCTGAAATACTTACAAAACCCATCTCCCCTTTGTGATGGAGTAGAAGGGAACAGTTCTCAATCATCCTGGGCTCCAATCCAGGCTCCATCTCTTAGCTGTGACTCTGAGACCTATGCACAGGACACCTTCTGCTTGACCCGCTCCTCCTCCCTGTGCACAGTGGGGGGAGAGGGTCAGGCCTTCAGCACTGTCAAATGATTAAAGGTCTGCAGTTGATTCTAGCCACCTTTTCTACTATAGTTGTCTTTTGAGAAGATTTACTTTATTTTACTATATTATTTACTTAGTATTTTGAGACAGGAGCTCTCTATGTAGCCCAGGCTGGCTTAGAACTCAAGATCCTTCTGCCTCAGACTCTCAAGTCCTGGGCTTAACAGGCATGTGTCACCATGTCCAGTTGTTATTTTTCTTTTCTTTTCTTTCTTTCTTTCTTTTTTTCTTTTCTTTCTTTCTTTTTTTTTTTTTTTTTTTTTTTTTGACACAGAGTCACATATAACTCAGGCCAGCCTTGAACTCATAGCGTAGTTGGGGCTAACCTTAAACTCCTGAAACTCCTGTTTCTACTTCCTAAATGAATTACAGGCCTGTGCCATCATACCCAGCTCCCAGCTTTTATTATTATTATTATTATGTGTGTTGCTGTATGTATGTGTGGATGTGTATGGTATGCGGGGCATGTGTGTGCTACAGCACATAGGAAGGTCTGAGGACAACCTCAGGGTGTTTGTCCTTCCTGGTTGTTAGTTCTTGCTTGTTTGTTTGCTTTTTCACTGGGTAGTCTTCTTCTGGTTTTGCCTTCCACTGCCATTGGCGTGTTGGGATCAGACATGCATGCATGTTGGTGTCCACATGGAGCTTGGGGCTCTGAACTCTGGGATCAGACTTGCCCAGTAATTGCTTTATCACTGAGCCAAATCTCCAACCCTTAGACTCATTTCTATGCAGTATCCTTGCAGACACCTGCTCTGCAGTGGGGTGGGCATGGGGGTCCCACAGCTTGGAAGCCTGGGGTGGTGTTTCCCTGATTTGAAGCAGCAACTGGCTCTGTTTTCATCTCTCTCGCCAAGAAAAGACCCTGCAGCTGTGGCTTACTGAGATGTACTGGCCAGAGTTTATCCACTGAGGCAGAAAAGTCATAAACACCCAGGCAGCATGATAAGGAGCCAGAGGGTAAATGATCTCTGGCCAGAAAACAATTGGAAAAACCCAGAGTATTCATTCCATCCTTGAGTGATGAGCGTTGTCCAGCCCTGAGCGCAGAGAGCCTTGTGTGGGCCAGGAAAGAGGCTGGGGAATGTTAACTGTCTCCTTAAATCCACCACCCCCTGCCCGTCATCTCCCCAGCCCCTCCTCCACAGCAGACAGAGTGAAACCACAAAAACTTTCCAGTCTCCTTCGATCTTTTTAATTCTCTGAAGGAGAAAGGCTTGCCTGGGAGATGCTGGGACTTTAATACCTGTCTAACTCAATAGTCTCAGACGAAGGAAAGTAAGCCCCAGGTTCAGAGCCTTTGCAGACAGCATAAAGATAGTTTTCACTGCTTTCAGTCTCTAGCCACAAAGTGGCTAAAGTTAATGCATTTCAATTAAAAAGTGAAATTAGGTACAAGGTCTGTGTCTTCCCCCATTAACCCTGCTGTGACTAAATGCTGTTGACTGAGTAGCTTATAAGCAATAGAAATTTACTTCTCCCAGTTTGGGAAGCTGGGAAGCTCAAGGTCAAGGCATCAGCAAATTGAATGTCTGAAGACCTGCTTTCTGGTTCAAAGGTGTTGCCTTTCCTATGTCCTCACATGGCAGGGCGGGTGGCGGGGGAGGTTCACATGCAAATGAACTGCAAGGCATCTGCCCCCTCTTTTGAAGGTTCCATGCTCATGACCCAGTTAGGCCCTACAGACCCCAGCTCCCAGCACCTTGAAGGGCTATTTTCAGCATCTGAGTTTGCTGAGGAAAAGAGTATTTTCATTTTGTGTGATACGGGGGTGGAGATGTGGCTCAGTGAGTAGAGTGCTTACCTAGCATGTAGGAAGCTCTGTGTTTGTGTGCCAGCACAGCATCAACCAGGCATGGTTGCACACACCTATAATCTCAGAACTCAGAAGGTAAAAGCAGGAGGATCAGAAGTTCAGGGTCATCATTGCTACATAGGGAGTTGGAGGCCACCCTCAAAAAACAATTTATACTCTTTGAGACCAGGACTTTATTTTTTCCCCAAAATCTGTTTCTTTTTCCAGGATCTACTGACTACTCCTTGCTCAGATATGCTGCTTTTCTATTCTTGACTGTGTCCCTGGATCCCTACACTATTAAGATGTATTGACTGGGGTTGGGGAACATAGATTCCTGTTTTAGAGGTACTTGCTTGCAAAGCCAACCAGCCCAGGTTCCGTTCCCAAGTCACGTTTGTAAGCCAGATGCAAAAAGTGACACATGCATCTGGTGTTTGTTTGCAGTGGCTGGAGAACCTGGCACAACCATACACATGCACACACACGTAAAAATAAATGATTTTCATTTAAAAATGTATTGAAGCCACGTGTGGTGGCACATGTCTTTAATCCCAGCACTCAGGAGGCAGAGGTAGGAAGGACTGCCATGAGTTCAAGGTCACCCTGAGACTATATAGTGAATTCTAGGTCAGCCTGGGCTAGAACAAGACCCTACCTCAAAAAAAACAAAACAAAACAAAAAAAGTATTGAGCTGAACATGTAGGAGGATTATGGTCTCCAGACCTCAGTGCCTGTCTTTCTATAACTTGAGCTTTCTGCCAGGCTTTTACCACAGTTAGCATTAATGAACGGAAAGCTCCCTGCACATTGCGCGTGATAAATACATGGAAGCTGTCAAACAAGGAAGGATGGAGATAGCACTCCCACCCTAAGCCAGAATGCCCTGGTCCAAAGTCTGCCCTAGACATAAAGGAGGTAGGGATGTCCCCTGACCTCAGCATCTCCTGCTTTTTTGTGTATCACAGGGTCCCATGTAGCCAAAGCTATCCTTGAACTCATTATGTAGCCAAGACTGGTCTTGAACTTCTTCCAGATCCTCCTGCCCCAGCCTCCCCAGTGCTGAGATTAGAGGCTCCTATTTTTCATGTGCGTTATTAAGTTGGCCATGCCTGACTTCATGTTGCTGCTAGCAGGGTTAAGAGAGACCATGAGGGGCTGGAGATGGCTCAGCAGTTAAGGCGCTTGCCTGCAAGGCCTAAGGACCCAGGTTCAATTCCCTAGTACTCATGTATAGTAGAGTCCTGGCATGCCCATTCCCCTCTCTCTCTCTCTCTCTCTCTCTCTCTCTCTCTCTCTCATAAATAAGTAAATAGTAAATATATTTTTTAAAGTGAGGCCATGAGTATAATGCATTTCACACAGAGCCTGGCACATAGCTGATGTTCAATAAGTGGGAATCACAGTGAATTACTTACATGTGTTTGATGAGTTTCATGTTTGTTTATATGTTTGTGACAGGGTCTTGCTATGTAGCTCAAGCTGGCCTAGAACTCACTATGTAGTCTATATAGGCTTCAAACTCCTGATCCTCATGCCTTAGCCTCCCAAGTGCTGGGAGTATAAGTATGCATTACCAGACCCAACTTTTATACGTGTGTGTGTGTGTGTGTGTGTGTGTGTGTGTATGTGTGTATAGTTTGTGTATAAAGTCTGAAGGTTTCTCAGAATGGCTGCCAAGGTTATTCAACCAGATCAAGCTGTAGTTTACATGTTTTCATTCATTTGACAAACACTGGGCATGCAGTGTCCAAGAAGCCCCACGTAGCTTCCTGGGGAGACAGTGCTATAATGATGCCAGTCAGTGCATCTTTTCTTGGGTCCATTTCTGCATCATTCATTGCATACAGAAATGCACTTGACAGACTGGAGAAGTGGCTTAGCCAGCAAGAGCTCCTGCTGCCCAATCATGAAGACCCGAGTTTGATTCACAGAAACCACATAGAAATGCGGGCATGGCAGCACACCTGTGACTCCAGCACGTGAGGGGCAGAGACAAGATGATCACTGGGGCTCCCTGGTCAGCCAGTCTTAACTGAAAATAAAAAGTAGTGAACTCTTACATTCATTGTGAGACTCTGGCTCAAGAAAGAAAGGCAGAAGAGCAATAGAGAAGACACTAGACATCTTTTCTGACCTCCATACACATGCACACAGGGCGTGATCATCTGTACATGTGCATATACCATGCACATGCATGCTTACACATGCAGAAGAGAAAAAGAAGTGCAGTTGATGTTCTGTAGCGGTCTTGCAACCCTCCTTACTTACTTATTGGCACTAATAGTTCTTACATGGCTCCTCGGGATTTTTATATACAAGAGAGTGTTATCAGCAGATAGGGATACTTTCACTTTACTGTTCCAAACCAAGCACTGAGCATTTCTTTTAAAAAAACAAACAAACAAACTATTTTAGCTGGGTGTGGTGGTGCATGCCTTTAATCGCAGAGGTAGGGGGATCGCTGTGAGTCTGAGACCACCCTGAGACTACATAGTGAATTCCAGGTCAGCCTGGACCAGAGTGAAACCCTACCCCGAAAAACAAAACCAAAAAAACCTATTTTTATTTACTTAGAGAAAGAGGAGAGAGAGAGAATGAAATGCCAAGACCTCTTGCCACTGAAAACAAACCCCAGATGCATACACCACTGTGTGCATCTGGCTTTACATGGATGCTGGGGAATTGAACCTCAGCCTGGCAGGCTTTACAAGTAAGCTCCTTTAACCACTTAGCCACCTCCCCAACCGTGGCATTGCTTTTTCTTCTCTTTTCACCCTTATTGGAATGTCTAATTGACTGTGGCAAGAGTCTTGCTCTTGAGCTTGGAGAAAGGCATCTTGTCATGTTCATGGCTGAGTATGACATTAGCTGTTGGTTTTAGTTTTGGTTTTGAGACAGAGTTGCATGCAGTCCAAGCTAGCCCCACACTTGCTGTGTAACTGAGGTCAACCTTAAGCTTCTGATCCTCGTGCCTCCCCCTGCTGAATGCACACGTGTGCTACCACTCTTAGTTGTGTTATGCTGGGGATTGAACACAGGACTTCGTGCGTGTCCGGCAAGCACTTTACTGAGTGACCGAGCTTCATCATCTGCCCTGTTATTTTTGAATTTTTATATTTAACTTGTAATTAAGAGGAGTGAGTAGTGTCTTTCCCAAGCCTAAGCCCCAGCCCCAGCCCCAGCTCCTCTCCCCGAGGCAGCCATGCTACTACTTTCCTCCAGCGAGATATCCAGTGCATACATGGGCATATCTGCACTCTGCCTCCCCTTTCACACTTGGCTGTAGATGACACCAGTTTTTCTAATCTGCACAAATGAGTCTCTCTTGTCCCTGTCTGCAGTGGCATGGTTTCATTGGGAAGTATTCGTCAGGTGCCTGAATCACAGTTTATTTCCCTGATCCACACCTGACACGTTAGATTGCCCTCAGATCCTGAAATGCTAGTGTTACAGCCAAGACCATGCATGGAAGGTAACTTCACAGAATAGCCGTTCCTAAATCAGAGTATTCTAAGGCTAGTCATGTAACGTCAGCTCTGTGGCAGGGTCCTGGGCACAGCACATGTATGAAGACAAGATACAGCACATGTATGAAGACAAGATATGGCATGCTGGTCACAGAAGGCAGATGGCATCGCTTGGTCCCCAAGCAAACACGGTTTTCCCATGAACACTGGGGGAGAAGGCAGGACTGTCTTGCAGTTCACACCTTGGCCTCTGGACATTTGCTGTGACCTTGTTGGACATTTCCAGGCTCCCCAGAAAGTCAAGATTGTTTGTCAAGGGCCAGGAATTTCTTTCTTTCTGCAAAGGATCCAAGGCCCTTTGGCATGTGGAGAGCATTGCAGGGATGGAAGGGAAGGGTGGGACAAGGGAGGGAGCAGGGGGAACCTCATCTGCAACACCGATCTCTGACCCTGTCCTCCTCTCCCCAGGTTACAACCATCCCGCCCTGATGAAACTTGTCCAACAGCCTCAGAACGCGGTATGTATCCCCGTAATGCAGAGTAAAGACCACCACCAAATCACTGGGCCAGTCGTCTGTCATTCATTCCATAAATATTTACTGAGCAGCTACTATGCACCAGGCACCTGGAATGCCTTCATGAGCAAAATGCAGCAATCCTCCTTCTCATGGGAATGGTTACTTAGCCCCATGCGTACGTAGAGAATTGCAACCCTAGTTAGGTTACAGAGAAAGGCACACAGGACATTGTGGGTATAAATAATGGTAACTGTTGCCATCTATGAACAGCTGTGTTTGGCTCTTCCTGGATGTAATGCTGACAAGTCTGTGAAGCAGCAGTTGTTGTCTCTGTCTTCTGGCTGAGGAAAGTCAAGTACAGAGAGGATTAGTGTGTGCTTCTCTCAGTGAGTGGAAAGTATCCTCTAGAGAGAGCCTCATGAGTTTGTCATTAAGCCTCATACTTCATCACCAGCTGGTGGAACCTTTGGGAAGTGGAGCCTTGCTGGAGGAGGTGTGTCACAAGGAGGTGGACCTTGGGATTTCAGCGCCATTTGCTGGTGCTAGCAAGCGCTCTCTCTCTGCTTCCTCCATGATGCTGTGCAGATGTGACACCTGACCGTCTTCCGTGCTTTCTCCACCATGATGAAACATTCCCCCTCCCCTGTGCCCTTTTTTTGTTTGTTTGTTTGTTTGGGTGTTTGTTTTCAAGGTAGGATCTCACTCTAGCCCAGGCTGACCTGGAACTCACTCTGTAGTCCTAAATTGGCCTTGAACTCACAGTGATCCTTCTATCTCTTCCTCCCAAGTTCTGGGATTAAAGGTGTGCACCACCAAGCCAGGCAAAATTTCCTCCTTCTTATGGGAGGAAATAAACCCTCTCCTCCCATAAGCTGTTTCCAGCCAGGTGCTTCTTTGTCCCAACAACAAGACGATAACGACCACGCTGTGTTTTCTTGTTGCTGTTACCAAATACCTGACAAAAAGCAACTTAAGTAGGGAAAGATTTATTTTGGTCACAGTTTGAGGGTACAGTCCATCACAACAAGGGCATCATGGTGTGTGGCACAGGCTTCACAGCACTCACTGTGTGAGGGAATACACTGCAGACAGCTCATCCACTCCACCGCAGATGGTCAGGTGTGTAGTTTCCCCTCTGAAGTAGACCATGGCTGCTGCTGATGGAGCCTGTGTCTTTTGGGGAGCCCACGTGTGCATTTCTGTTTAAGCCAAAGCTAGTGGGGGATGCATTCATGGTGTGTATTCAGCCAATCCAGCCAGTTTCCAAACTCTCCTACCAGCAGTGGGGCTGGAGTTCCCATTGCTGAGTGTGTTGGAGGGTTTCCACGTGACTTCTGGTTTCCAGAGTAAGGCAGGGAGACAAAAATCCCAAGCCTGGTCAGAAGCCCTTCTTCCCACTGAAATGAAGACCTCCTGAAAGCCGTCTTTCTCCCTGATCAGTGGATGTGTCTGTCTGGGAGGTGCCAGGACGCATTCTTGCCTCCAACTAACTGACAGGTGCCGTGGGGGTCTAGGTCCTGGGAAGATGTCTGTGGAGGCCGTCCGTGGCTGGGTGTGTTTACAGTCAAAGCTTCTTTGTTTCAAAACTTGTGCGAATCCCAGATGCCTCGGCAGCTGGTGCCAAAAGAACGAGTCAACAAACATGTCAAACACATTGGCAGTATCAGCTGCCCACGGAGGCAGAATCTTCCTGAAAACCTGCAGGTTCTGATTTCCACAAGGACACCAGCCCATTCTACCAGGAACCTTCTGTGCCATCCCATGCACCTGTCACCTCTCACCTAGGTGAGGGCAGGTCCTAACCCTCACCTCTGCACTTGGAAGTCTGGCTGTAACCTTGCTCCAGAAACCTGTCCCTTCTGCCAAGATAGTCATGCATGCATGGAACCCTCCCTGTCTGCTACCTTCAGGGTACAGCTGACCAGAACTGCTCCATTCCAAACGCAAAGTCCTTGTTGATCAGGCTCCTTCCTTTCTTTCCTCCCTCCTTCCTTCCTTCTCTCTTTCCCTCCTTCCTGCCTACCTTCCTTTTTTTCTTTTATTTTTATATGTCTGTATGTGGGAGTGTGCATGCACGTGCGTGTTGTGCACATCCACATGGAGGCCAGAAGACAATCCCGAATGTCACTCCTCATACAACACTCACCTTGCCAAGTAGGCCACATTGACTGGCCAGTGAGCCCCACGAGTCCTCTCATCTCCACCTCCCAGTACCAAGCTTACAGGGGCAAAGCACCACAAGCAGCTCTCGTACACAGGTTCTGGGAATCCAAACCCTGTGCTTGTGCAGCACTTTATCCACTGAGCCGTCTCCCCAGTCCACTAGGTCCCTTTGTATATTGCCCCAAAGCTGTGCAGTGAGTAGTGGGCATTGCGTACATACAGCTACAATTTGACTGCCTTCCACCCAGGGTGGATGTCACCATGGGGACCTGGTCAAGTAAGCAGACACCATGCTGTGACTTCTGGGTCTTTCTACCTGCATATCTCCATTTTTCAAGGCTGAGCTCCCGAACTTTCCACATGCCCTGTCACCTTACAGCTCCTTTAAAGCACAAGGCAAAGGTGCCCATGTGGGCAGATGAACACCCTGGAGCTCAGAGACGTCAAGTGACTTACCTAAGGTTAACAGCCAGAGCCAGTTCTCTTCTTGCTGAACTTTAAGATGGCTAAGCTGACAGCAGGCTCCTAGAAACCTGTCCTCATTTGATTCCGCAGCCTAATGTCCCAGATATCTTCTGTCCTCAATGTCACGCTTTGTCGAGCAAGAACACCACCCCCACATCTTTTCGGGGCCCAGATAGGCAGTGAAGCTGCCAACAAACCCCCTCCCCCGGGGGGCTGTTTCCCTGCAGCCCATGGCGACAGTTTGCTTCCTCCCTGCGCTCGTGATGCCCCTGATTCTGTCGGAACCCTAGGAACAGGCCAGAGCCAGAAGGTTATGTTTCTTCAAGAACCCCTCCAGCAACCCACAGCCTGCACTTGTGCCAAGCAAGCATGCACGCATTAACGTTTCAGCTGAAGGCTTCCTGAGGCTTCTGCCTGAGAATGGCATCCGAAGCCAGCAAACCTGAACCTGATTCATGGTTCTGTTTCTTCCTGTGTGTCTTGGGACAAGTTGCTTGACCTTTGGCCCTCAGTTTCCCCAACTCTGCAATGGGGAGGGTTCATACTTCCCATCCTTCCTGTCCCCTTCTACTTTTCTTAGACCCATTTGTGGCTCACAGAGCAGAGGTATGAATCTGTAACAATGTCTAGTGCCCAAACCAAGTGCTAAAGCCATCAGGCAAATGATTGCTGGGGCCTCCGTGTCCTTGAGTCTCGCCTCTGCCACACAGTGACAGCAATGTTTGGATTCATGTTGAGCTTGTTTATACTCAGGGTGCCTGAGAAGCCCCCACATCCCAGGATAATCGCCCCTTGTTGTCAACACAAGGGCTTCCTAAGTATCCCTGGCTGGCCTAGAACTCGTTGCATAGACCATGCTGCCCTCAAACTTGTAGCAGTCCTCCTGATGATAGCTATGCACCTGGCACAACCCCCCATTTTATAATTAAATAATCCTTATTTGTAATAGAACCGTTTCAGAGTCACAGAGCAGTTGTAGAAAGTTCTGAGCTTCTGTTCCCCAGCTCCCAACCCCACCACGGTTAAGTTTTCACCTCACCATAGTGCATTTGCAAAAACAGTGCATGCACGACACCACTGGCTTTATTTGGAGTTCACTGCTCTTCTAAGTACTGTTCTTTGTGCTGTGTTCTAGAATCCAAGCCAAGATGCCATGTTGCATTTAGTACAATCCCTTTTATAACGCAAGCCCACTTCCGCCTGACCTCACTGTTTACCCCTTGCACAGCTCCCTCTATTCCCTTCCTTCATCTCACCCAGATGGTTCTGGCAAATCCCCAGTCCCCAGCACTTCTCTGCTCTTATTTCACTGGAGATGTTTTTGTTTATTGGCACAAAGACAGCTCAGCTCCAAGAAAAGAGAGGGACAGGCTCCAGGTTAACTTCCAGCTGTGTCCCTGGCTTCCCACTTTTAGGGCCTCAGAATGACCCCATGCAGCTTCCATCTCTTTCTTGCAGATGCAGACTATTCTGGATCCACTGGCTTTATGTGTTCTCCCGCTGAATCTAATGCTTCTCTCTCCTGCAGTACAGTAGCTGTTCATCTGCTCAGTTAGAGATAATCGTAAGGGTGTGGAAAGCCCCTGTCCTATGACTGCCAGGTGGTGGGATCCATGCTTCTTTCCCTGGCCTCAGGGCTCCACTCTCCTACCTTCCTTCTGCGGTGGTGGGAACACTCTCTACCTGGCCTCGGCCACTCCGGAGAAAGTCACTACTTCCCAGGATGTTCCTAGTACTCATGTGAGCAAGGAAGGACAGGTTCTGTTATTTTAAAGACAAAATCAAAATAAATAAATAACGACAAATCATCGAGGACCATTCACGCTAAACGACTTAACCCTAATAGCTTTAGCATTCTTTTTTTTTTTTTTTTTTTTTTTATGTGAAAGGGAGAGAGAGAGAACTGGCATGCCAGGGCCTCTAGCCACTGCAATCGAGCTCTGGATGTGTGCATCCCTTTGTGCTCATGTGCAACCTTGTGTGCCTGCATCATTGTGTGTCTGGCTTACGTGAGACCTGGAGAGTCAAACAGGTCCTTAGGCTTCACAAGCAAGCGCCTTAGCTACTAAGCCATCTCTCCAGCCCTATTCTGTTTTGTTTTGCTTTGCTCTGCTCTGCTCTGCTCCTGTTCTGTTCTGTTCTGTTTGGCTTTGTTTTAGATAGAGTCTCGCATAGCCCAGGCTGACCTTGAACTCATTATGTAGCTGAGATGATCTTGAACTCCTGATCCTCCTGCCTCTTATCTCCCCAGGGCTGGGGTTACAGGTATATGCCACCACACCTGGCAGTAGCTTTAACTTATAATCGAGTACATTTACACACTCTGTGTGGCGGCACACATCTATAATCCTAGAAGGCAGGAGGCAGAGGCAGGAAGATTGACACAGGTTCAAGGTCAGCCTGGGTTACACAGTGAATTCCATGCCAAACAGGGCTACAGAGGGAGAACCTGTTTCTAAAAGAAATAAATAACAGAGTTAGGAATAAAAACCTTCCTGACTGGTTGTTTGCAAATAAAATAGAAACTGTCCACCACCATGTAAGGTGTCCTGTGTGAGTGTGATTTTTCAGAGCATCACCTTGAGTTAAAGAGATGAAGCACTTTGGTAACGGGATGCTGGGTACTGAGAGCACAGCTTTCTTCACTTGTTAAAGAACAGAATTTTGGGTTTGGAGGTGGAACGTCCCGCACAGGCTCCAGTGTTTGAACACTTGGTCCACAGCTGGTGGTGCTGGAAGGTTGTAGAAGGTGGAACCTTGCTGGAGGGTGTGGGTTACTAGAGGTGGGCCTTGAGGCTAAACAGCCCAGCCTCATTGCCTGTTCACCCTCTGCATCCTGACTATGAATGGGACCCCATGACTTCCTGCTCGTGCTGCCATGCCAAAATAAACCCTTTCCTCTCTTAAGCTGCTTGTGTGATCTCAGCAAAAAGTAAAGTAACACAAGACTATAACCTATGTAAAATATATATATATATTAGGGATGTTAAATGCTTAGCAGTTAAAGCATTTGCCTGCAAAGCCAAAGGACCCAGGTTCAATTCCCCAGGACCTACATAAACCAGATGCACAAGGGGTGCACATGTCTGGAGTTCATTTGCAGTGGCTAGAGGCCCTGGTGCACCCATTCTCTCCTTTCTCTCTCCCTCTCTCTCTCTGTCAAATAAATAAATAAAAATAAAATATTTTTAAAAATAAAAGAACACCACCAGCCTACATTCTGTGTCCATTTGAGCCCCTCTCCTTTGTAGAAGAGCACTGTAGCAGTTACCTTGTTGCTGGGACAAAACACCCGACCAGAAGCAGCTTGTGGGAGGAAAGGGGAACTTTTTTTGTGGCAGAGCAGGAAGCTGGCTCATGTCTTCATATATCAGCAGCAGAGAGAGAGCAGCCAAGAGAGAGCTAGCTAGCTCTGAACACCCACCTCACTGGGAATCAAGTAGGAGCTTAATCACAATCATTTGAGTAATGGGGGACATTTACATTCAAACCACCACAGCCCCAGAGCTTACCATTTGTCTGGTGGCCTTTTACAGAGCACATTTATCAACAGACCTGCCCTGGGAATCCTGCCTCCTGAGAACTTTGTAGACAAGCTCCACAAGTCCTTGCTGTCGGTGAGTCTGGGGAACAGCGCCCCCATGGGTGCAGCCCTGCTTGTAAGCCCTGCGGTCATCAGAGGTCACCAGCAGGGGCAGCAAAGAAAGGATGGAGGTTGCTGCTGATGAAATCGGGCCCTTTGCTTAGTCTCTTGTGAATATTTTTAACTTTCCTTCTGAAGAAAAGAAGGGGTCTGCGTTAGGGTAAAGGACACCATGGGAAATCAGTGTGTGTCCATGACAGGAACCTGGTAGGAGTGACTCAGTCCTCCTGTGGGTCTTTTCTTTCTATTTGTTGCAAGGATTAAAGTTACTTGGATCAGCATCTGCAAAGCGTGGGTGCCTTAGGGGAGGCCATCGCCTCAGGAGACATGAATGGGCCTTCTTTTCCTCTATTTTTCTCTCTCTTTCTCTCTCTCTCTCTTTTGCTCTCTTCTGGTTTTTTGAGGTAAGGTCTTGCTCTAGTCCAGGCTGACCTGGAATTCACTAGGTAGTCTCAGAGTGGTCTCAAACTCACAGCAATCCTCCTACCTCTGCCTCCCAAGTGCTGGGATTAAAGGAGTGTGCTGCCACACCCCAGCTATTCTCTTTTTTACGTGTGTGGATATGTGTATATATGTTCATGTGCATGTGGGTACATATGTGTATGTGACTGTGCATGCACAAGTGTGTGTATGTATGTAAACCAGATGATGTTGATGTCATGTCTTCCCTCTATCACTTCTTTATCTTATTTTTTTAACTTTTAAAAATAGTTTTATTTTTATTTATTTATTTGAGAGAAAGAGGGAGAGAGAGAGAATGGGCGCGCCAGGGCCTCCAGCCATTGCAAACGAACTCCAGATGCATGTGCCCCCTTGTGCATCTGCCTTACGTGGGTCCTGGGGAATCGAACCTGGGTCCTTTGGCTTTGCAGGCGAATGCCTTAATGGCTAAGCCAACTCTCCAGCCCTCTTTATCTTATTTTTAACCAATTGGATTAACCAATTTGGCTACATAAGTTAGCCAGCAAGCCCTGAAGATCCTGCTGTCTCCAGCTTCCTAGTGCTGGGACTACAGGCACAAAGCACCAAGCCCTGCATTTTACAAGGGTGCTGGGGATCTGAACTCAAGTCATCATGCTTGCATGAGAAACGAAGCCATCCCCAGAGATCCTGTTTGTCTTTTCTTGAGACAAGACATCTCTGTGTGGCCCATCTCAGCCTCCAGAGTGCTGGATTAACATTCCGGGCTCCACTGGGACTTCTTGCCCATTCTTTCTTTTCTGCCGGCCTCAAGGTCTTCCTGAGTGTCCCCCCATCCCTGGGAAAGCCTGAGCCCTCATCCTCACGTGCTGCTTCCAGGACTTCCCTAGGTCACTCCTTGCCTCCCTCAGCCTCTCCCCAGTGCTGAGGTGATGGAGGCTCGGCCTTTCCCGATCACTCACCGAGGCTCCCTCTGCAGGTGTCTCCCAAAGGCATGTCCCAGCTGATCACTATGGCCTGTGGATCCTGCTCCAATGAGAACGCCTTCAAGACCATCTTCATGTGGTACCGGGTGAGCCTGGGGTAGGAGCACACACCTGGACTCACACACACCTGGACTCAGCCACACACCTGGACTCAGCCACACACTCGCTTGACGGTTCTGTGGTCAGGGACAGATAGATCATCAGGAAGACCCAACATCCCAGTGCGCATGGTACCAAAGTCTGAGGCTCCGGTGCCAAACTACCTTGTTTTTCCTGCCATAGATTGTACCGTCTTCACAAACTTCAGCTGCTACAGCAGGAATATTAATGAATTGTATGCATATGCAAACACAGTTAAGTCTTGTGAGTCAGCTGCGATCAGTACATAAGACCACCTCTGAGAAAGCACTGTGCTGTATGGAGTCAGCACCACCGTGGGGGAGTGGGAGGACGTGTCCGGCTAGCCCAGCATGTGTGACTGTTGTCCACCGTGGGGGAGTGGGAGGACGTGTCTGGCTAGCCCAGCATGTGTGACTGTTGTCCACCGTGGGGGAGTGGGAGGACGTGTCCGGCTAGCCCAGCATGTGTGACTGTTGTCTTGGCAGAGCAAGGAGCGAGGGCAGAGGAGCTTCTCGGAAGAGGAGCTAGAGACCTGCATGATTAACCAGGTAGGTCAGCTGGGCTCTCGCATGGCCCATTTGGGGACTGACGCTGATGCAGTGAGCCTGTCCTCAGGTCGGAGATGCTCCCCAAGCACGCACACCCTCAGTTCATCCCCGTGTCCAGGCTCAGAAGCATGCTTCCTGAGCATTTAGTTCCTGGTCTAAAGAGGCCATGGATGTGCTCCAGACCAACAAAACCATCAGTAAACATGAACGTACAAGAGCGTCTGCCCCACTGTGTGTTTATAGTAACCATACCTAAACCACCTGTCTATCTAGGAATGGAGTAGGATTAGTTAAATGTAGGGGATTCTGAGTTTAGGTCAGGCAGTACAATAAGCATGCCATGTCAGAGGGAAGGGTGGAGGCGGCATGGAAAACCAAATGGATAGAATTGCCAACTTGCCCACAGCTCCAAAAGGAAGTAGGCATGTCCTCTTTGTGGGTGGGATCCTATGAGGTTTAGAGAGATGTGTCAGTTCCTTTCTCATTACTGGACCAGAAGCTGATATGAAAGGAAAAGGGTTTAAGTCAGCTTACAGTTGAAGTTTCAATGGGCAGGAAAGGCATGGCAGGCCAACATACCCTTGTTCATGTTACCCACCAACATGACTTGTCCCTCAGAGGAGTGCCCAGCACTGAAACATCTCTGTTACACCCACCAAGGCTCAGGGTCCATTGCAGAAAGGCGGCGGAAAGAATATAAGAGCCAAAGGAAGGGTACCACTTCTTACAATGCAACTGCCCAGATAGAAATTGGCCTCGAGATCCATGACCTTGCAGTGCCTAGAAATACCTTCACAAGACCCTCATAATAGGAGGAAAAGATGATGACATCAAAAGTAAAAGAGAGACTGACGGAGAGAGGGAGGGGATATGATGGAGAGTAGAGTTGTGAAGGGGAAAGTGGGGAGGGGAGAAATATCATGGTTTATTGTCTGTAAGTACAGAAGTTGTCAATAAAAAAAATGACTTGACCCAGCCTCACCTCAAACAGTCTGGCCACATGAGTTGAGGGACACGGAGAAAGTTACCTTAAGGCACTCTCCAGGCAGTTCCTAAAGGCATGCGCCAGCTATCACTATGGCCTTCAGCTCCTGCTCCAAGCAGAATGCTTTCAAGAGCATCTTTAAGTAGTACTGGGTGAGCTCTGAGATAGGAGCACACACACTCACTCCCATTGGACAGCTCATCCTGAGCCAGTGTTGACATCAGTGGCCAGAGACAGAATTCTAGGAAAGGCCCAACAACCCAAGGTGTGGCCCATTAGTCTGAGGCTCCGGTGTCAAATTTATCCAGTATAGTTATGTTTGAATCTTTCCAAGATCTTAGGGAAAGTGCTCTGGGGTCCTCCAGCCTCCCAGAGCCTGTGGATAAGTGGCTTCTGAGGCCTCCCCAAAGGTCTGGGGGGTCGGGGGGTACTGGGCGGAGCTGGCAGTCTGTTGGGGTGCTCCTGCTGGACGGAGAGTCCGGAAGCAAGCAGCGCTGCTTCCTCATCAGCTTGGAACTGGGTCGGGCTAGAACTCATGCATTGGGTTCTTGCCCTCCCGGAATCCTGCCCAAAGGAGAGGGAAAGATGCTGTCCCACTCCTGAATCAGCAGTCCTCTTTGAAGGAGTGCCTGGGCCATTGCTGGTAGCCAGGCGTTTCCTGTGAGAGGCTCCGCTCAGTCCCTCATGTCAGGACAGCTTCATAGTAAAGACCTGGGGAAACCAGAGCAGCCTGGTGCTGGGGTGGGCAGGATGCCCAGAGGGAGACTGTAAAATGAACTGACATCAGTGGCTCCCAACCAGCAGGAGGCCTGGTGGTAGGTCCTGGGGCCACCTGCTGCTGCCAGAGAGAAAAATAGTCCCAGTGAAGCTGCCCTTGCAGGAAGCCAGAAATTCAGACACTGGTGTGAAATTTCTTGGTTTGAACTTTGAAAAATTTTTTGTTTAGTTGATTTTTTTGTGGGGGTTTTCATTTATTTATTTGAGAGAGAGACAGTATGTATGAGCACACCAGGGCCTCCTGCCACTGAAAAGGAATTTGAGATACATGTACCACTTAGTGTGTCTGCCTTTATGTAGGTACCAGGGAATCAAATTTAGGCTGACTTTGCAAGCAAGTGCCCTTAATCACTGTGCAATCTCTCCATTCCTGGATTTTTAGTTGTTCTGTTTTATTTTATTTTTTGGAGGCAGGGTCCCACTCTAGCCTAGACTGAACTGGAACTTACTTTGCAGCTGAGGCTGGCCACAGACCATGGTGATGCTCCTGTCTCAGCCTCCTGAATGCTGGGATTAAAGGCGTGCTGGAATTATTTTTTAATTTTTTTAAATGAGGTCTGGAGAGGTGGTTTAGCGGTTATAGCACTTGCCTGCAAAGCCTAAGAACCCAGGTTCTATTCCCCAGTACCTATATAGGCCAGATGCACAAGGTAACACATGTATCTGGAGTTCATTTGCAGTGGCCGGAGGCCCTGGTACTCCCATTCTCTTCCTATCTATCTCCTCTCTCTCTCTCTCTGTCTCTCTCTCTCTCATAAATAAATTAATTAATTAATTTTAAAAAATTTTTTAATGAACAAAGCAAACACTTGCATGCTAGGCATAAACCTCCAGGATCCAGTTTATAAGCTTTGTCTAGAAGGACCCTGGCTCCCCTAGATGTCTGTGTTCCTGCAGGTTTACAGAGCAACACAGAGCTCGCAGTCACTGGTGCCTGTATTTCTTCATTCTAGGGCCCAGGATGCCCCGACTACAGCATCCTCTCCTTCATGGGTGCTTTCCACGGGCGGACCATGGGTAAGAAGGGACCACTGTGGTCCCATGGTGGCTTTTTGTTTAATTTATTCATTTTTTTAGAGAGAGAGAGAGAATTGGTACTCCAGGGCCTCAGCCACTGCAATCAAACTGCAGATGCTTGCACCACCTAGTGCGCATGTGTGACCTTGCATTTGCATCACCTTTATGTGTCTGTTTTACATGGGATCTGGAGAGAGATCAAACATGGATCCTTAGGCTTCACAGGCAAGCACCTTAACCGCTAAGCCATCTCTCCAGCCCCCATGATGGCTTTTAGAAATAAAATAAGAGGGCCTGGAGAGATGGCTTAGTGGTTAAGAGCTTGCCTGTGAAGCCTGTGAAGCCTAAGGACCCCTAAGGACCCCAGTTTGAGGTTCAATTCCCCAGGACCCACGTAAGCCAGATGCACAAAGTGGTACATGCATCTAGAGTTTGTTTGTAGTGGCTGGAGGCCCTGGCGTGCCCATTCTCTATCTGTCTCTGCCTCTTTCTCTGTCTGTTGCTCATAAATAAATAAATAAATAAATAAATAAATAAATAAATAAATAAATAAATAAAATAGAATCAGAGCTACAGCAATGACAGTTGCCTTTGCTCTAGTCATGGCAGTTCACACATACTGTCTCCTTGATTCCACACAATTTCCTGCAGAGGTGGGACAATTATGCTCATGTTGCAGATCTGGACACGGAGGGTTAGAGGTGGAAAGAACTTTCCAAGGTCATTGAATGACTGGGCCAGGATTTGAACCTTTACCTCTTACCTTCAGAGGTTGGTTGTAACCAGAGATAAATCACAAAGCAAATGCATGTGTATGCATGCACAAGCGTGCACGTGTGCGTGTGCACACACACACACACACACAATGATGGTCCATGGGTTCTGCAGCTTGGGGATGTTACAGTAACTGAGGACTGCAGGGATCTGGTTTTCTTGGATATTTCATGTGTGGATGTGGGACTAAGATGCCCATCATGAACATCTCAAAGACCACCCATGTAACTGCCTCAAAACTAGTGACCTCTTTTCTGTTTTGCTGGGCCCAGGCTGCTTAGCAACCACACACTCCAAAGCAATTCACAAGATTGACATCCCCTCCTTCGACTGGCCCATTGCACCATTTCCACGACTGAAATACCCTCTGGAGGAATTTGTGAAGGACAATGAGCAAGAGGAGGCCCGCTGCCTGGAGGAGGTAACCCCAACACCCATACACAATCCTCACTCCCTGTGTTCAGACGGTGGAGTACTGATCAGAGGACGGCCCCCAGGGAGGAAGAAGGAGCAGGTAGACTTCATGCCTCAAATGCTGCATGTGGGAGAAACAGCAAAACACATCTTGCTAACCCAGAATTCATCACCCATCATTTTCTCTAATACTATATTTCTTTGGGGACAAGCTTTAGTGACTCAAAAAATAAGGAGAATATAGGACTGGAGAGATGGCTCATTAAGGTGCTTTCCTGCTTACAAAGCCTAAGGACCTCAGTTTGATTCCCCAGTACCCACATACAGCCAGATGCACAGGTGATGCATGCCTCTGGAGTTGTTCAATGCAGTGGCTAGAGGCTCTGGCACCTATTCATTCATGCTCTCTCTCTCTCTCTCTCTCTCTCTCTCTCTCTCTCCTCTCTCCCTCCCTCCCTCCCTCCCTCCCTCTCTCCCTCCTTTCTCTCTCTCTCTCTCTCTTAAATAATTATATAAAAGGGGAATGTATTTAATTATGTGAGCGGGTAGCTCAGTGATAGAACACTTGCCTAGCATGTGGATTCCGTCATCAGTACTGCAACGAAAGAATATGAGTGTCCCAGGGGGGGACAGAGGCTCCACAGCATCCTGTAGTCCCCTGGTTTGCATTCTTTCACAGAGTCCTGGGATCTCTTTGGGTTTCCCTGGGGAATCACACTGGGAGAGGATGAGAATGTATAATCCCATGTCTCCATGTTTTCATCTGTCCCAGGTTCTGGAGGTCCATAGAAAACATGGGAAAGAGCTAGAGAAGTGACTTAGCAGTTAAGGCATTTGCCTGCAAAGCCTAAGGACTCCGGTTCGATTCTCTAGGTCCCACATAAGCCAGATGCACAAGGGGGCACACACGTATGGAGTTCGTTTGCAGTGGCTAGAGGCCCTGGCGTGCCCATTCTCACTCTCCCTCTCTCTCTTTCCCTCTTTCTGTCTCTAATAAATAAATAAATAAAAATAAAAATCTTTTAAAAAAAGAAAACATGGGTAAAACCACTATCGGGTTTGCACGAGAGCTCAGATGCAGCTGCTGTTTTCCTCTTGCCACATCATTCTTTGCAAATAAGTTCATATGTATTAAACATATGCTAAGCAACGTGCTAAGTTGTGGGTATTCTGCAGTCAATGCCACTCTGGGCATTTGGCTTTATGTGCGTACCAGGAAATTGGACCCTGGACTTTAGGCTTAGAAAACAAGTGCCTTCAAACCGCTAAACCATCTCTCCAACCCTTCAGCAGTAAATGAAAGAGACAGGATCACAGAGTCAGGTTTCCCTCTGTCCAGGAGAAATATAACACACACTACAAGCACATTTCTAGCTTCTAGTCATGACTTTATTTGAGCTGCATCTTTTTGGGGGGCGGATTCTTGACACAGTCTCACACTAGAGCCCAAAGTGCCCTGGGATTTACTTACTACATAGCGCAAGTTGGCCTCAGACTCACGACGATGCTCCTGCCTCAGCTTCCCAAGTGCTGTGATTATAGGCATGAGCCAATAGCATTTTATTGAATCTAATATACCAAAAATATGGCAACATGGTATTAATATTTTTTAATTGTTAGGGTTTTTTATTTTCAGCCCTTGAAATTCTATGTAAATTTTATTCTCAAGCACAGATTAACCTGAGCCAACTGCTCCACATGTTCCAGAGTCACATGTAGCACACGGCTGCTGTATGGGAAAAATACAGGGTAGTGAGAAAGAGAGGGGCTGGAGAGAGAGTTCAGCAGCAAAGGCACTTGCTTGCAAATCCTAACTGCCTGTGTGTGAGTCCTCATTACCCACATAAATTCAGATACACAAAGTGATGCACGTGTCTGGAGTTTGTGTGCAGAGACAGGAGGCCCTGGCATACCAGTTATCTCTCCCGACACCTGCACCACTTTGCACATCTGCCTTTACTGGGGAATCAAACCTGGACATCAGGCTTTGCAAGCAAGTGCCCTTAACCTCTGAGCCATCTCTCCATCTCTCCATTCCTTCTGAATACATTTAGACTAATAAAGTGTTATAGTTTTTACTGTTCATTATCCATAACACCCACTTGAACAAAAGTTCAAGAACTATAACCCCTTAGGGACAGTCAGGTGCTTTTCTCATATCCCATCACTGATAGAGCAAATTCTATAAACCGACTTCAGCAGTGTGTAGATTATGTACATGTGCCCATTTCAGTGTTTGCCTCAGTAAGCTGGATAAATAAATGTACCATCACCCCAACCAGGTCTGCTTATCCTCCGGGCAGTTGTTGTTTTGGTCAATCTGAGGATTTAGCCCACACACTCCCCAGCCCCACTCCACGAAACCGTGATGAGATTGCTGTCCTATGGACAAGCCTTGTAGCAGTTTCTCAAATGAGGTTCTGTCTCAGTCTGCCA
The DNA here is from genome assembly GCA_036365145.1 of Orientallactaga sibirica. Classification (NCBI taxonomy): domain Eukaryota; kingdom Metazoa; phylum Chordata; class Mammalia; order Rodentia; family Dipodidae; genus Orientallactaga; species Orientallactaga sibirica. The sequence continues at coordinate 40,942,925 of JAEOAD010000008.1, read as the reverse complement.
GCAGACTCACACACACCCAGCAGGACCAGTAGTGACATAGCAGTGGCTGGGTGTGATGGCGCACACCTGTAATCCTTGCATTCTGGAGGCCACTGAGCTACATGGTAAATTCTGACTCACCCTGAGCTATCAAGTGAGATTCTGTCTCGGAAAAAGCATAGAAATAACAACAACAGCCGGGCGTGGTGGCGCACGCCTTTAATCCCAGCACTCAGGAGGCAGAGGTAGGAGGATCGCCAAGAGTTCAAGGCCACCCTGAGACTACATAGTGAATTCCAGGTCAGCCTGAGCTACAGCGAGACCCTACCTCAAAAACAAAAAGAAAAAAAGAAAAAGAAATAACAACAACAATAACGTAGTGATGGGCTGGGGGTATAGCTTTGTTAGAATACTAGCCTAGCGTTCATGAAGCCCTGAGTTTGATGGGCAGTACTGTATGAACCAGGCATGGTGGAACACACCTGTAATCCCAACCCTTAGGAGTGGAAGCAGGAGGATCAAGAGTTCAAGGTCATTTTCAGTATACTTTCAGAAGGTTCTTAGAGCCCCAGGCACCAGCCACAGGTGCTGCTCAGGAGCCTTCTGAGCGTGTGTCACTTTCCTATTTGGGATGCAGGTGGAGGATCTGATTGTGAAATATCGGAAAAAGAAGAAGACCGTGGCTGGGATCATTGTGGAGCCCATCCAGTCTGAGGGTGGAGACAACCACGCCTCAGATGACTTCTTTCGGAAGCTGAGAGACATCGCCAGGAAGGTTAGAGGATATGGAATGAGGGGCCATGACGTTCGGGGTTGGGTTTTCAGGGCAAAGAATGAGCACCACTTGTGCATCGGGGCCATGTAAACTTCCACGTGGGCAGAGGCTGACCAGCACACCATTGGCAGAGGATTGGAGGTTAGGCTGGTGGTATGGCTCAGTGGGAGAACTTGCATAGCATACACAAAGCTCTGGGTTCCATCCCCAGCATTGCAAGAGGGAGGGGAGAAGGGAGGAGGGAGAAAAAGAGAGAAAGAGAGAGAGAGGAGAATTGTGTTAGGGAAAAATGGAGGATTCTTCTTTAAAATTATATTGCAAAATAAGCCTCCAGGGCTGGGGTTGTGCTCAGTGGTCAGGTACTTATTAAGCATGAGCATGGACCTGGGTTCAGTCCTCAGCACTGAAAAACAAAATTGTGTGCCATGGTGACTCGTGCCTGTAATTCCAGCACTCTGGATGCTAAAGCAGAAAGGTAAGGCCAGCCTGGACTACAGAGTAAGAGCACACCTTTTTAAAAAAAAAAAAAAAAATCAGCCGGGCGTGGTGGCGCACGCCTTTAATCCCAGCACTAGGGAGGCAGAGGTAGGAGGATCGCCGAGAGTTCGAGGCCACCCTGAGACTACATAGTTAATTCCAGGTCAGCCTGGACCAGAGTGAGACCCTACCTCGCAAAACCAAAAAAAAAAAAAAAAAAAAAATCAAGGCTGGAGAGAAGGCTTAGTGGTTAAGGAGCTTGTCTGCGAAGCCTAAGGATTCAGGGTCAGCTCCCCAGAACCCACATATGCCACACGTACAAGTGAGTCATGCGCACAAGGTGATTCAGGTGCACAAGGTGGCGCACACGTCTGGAGTTAAATTGCAATGGCTAGAGGTCCTGACATGCCAATTGCCTGTCTCTCTCTCTCTCTCTCTCTCTCTCTCTCTCTCTCTCTCTGTCTCTCATAAAGAAATCAACTCCAGCCTGCTGTTGTAATCTGTATCTTTTTCAATTAAGAGATCCCTGAGGTGCCTCAGCCTCCTTCCCTTGCATTCGAGAGGCTCTCTCTTGTCTTCCAGTGCATACTCACCAGGTAGAGAATGAACAAATAACATTGAGATCATGTGTTTATTTTAATGTTCTGGACACTGCATTAGTTAGTTGGCTTATCATTGTGACCAAATATGTGATCTGAACAATTTAATGTATGAAAGATTTATTTTACTTACTTGGGCAGAAGATCATGGCAGTAGGAGCATGGAGCAGAGGAGAGCTGTTCACATCATGGCTGACAGGAAGAAGAAAGAGCAAGACAGGAAGTGACCAGGATTTAATATAGCCCCCACAGACCTGCCTCTAGTGCCCTACTTCCTCCAGCTAGGCCTTATGTCCTAAAGTTTCCACAAACAAAATAGCACCACCAACTGAGGACCATATGTCTAACATGTGAGCCTGTGGGGAACATCTGATAGTCACACTGTAAAAGGCATGTGTAGGGCCAGGCATGGTGGTGCAGGCCTTTAATCCTAGCACTCGGGAGGCAGAGGTAGGAGGATTGCCAAGAGTTCGAGGCCACCCTGAGACTACATAGTGAATTCCAGGTCAGCCTGAGCTAGAGTGAGACCCTACCTTGAAAAACCAAAAAAAAAAAAAAGGAAAAAAAAGGCATGTGTAGGGCTGCAGAGATGGCTCAGCAGTTAAGTCACTTGCTTGCAAAGCCCAATGACCCAGGTTCAATTCCCCAGTACCCATGTAAAGTCATATGCACAAAGTGGCACATGCATCTGAAGTTTGTTTGCAGTGTCAAGAGACCCTGGCACTCCCAGTCCTTTACTTTCTCTCTCATTCTCTCTCCCTGTTTGCAAATAAATATTTTTTTTAAAGAGGCATGTATAGGGCTGGAGAGATGGATTAGCAGTTAAGGCGCTTGCATGCAAAGCCAAAGGACCTTGGTTCATTTCCTCAGAACCCATATAAACCAGATACACAAGGTAGCACATGCATCTGAAGTTCACTTGCAGTGGCTGGAATCCCTGGCACATCCAATCATATTCTCTCTCTGTTTCTCTCTCTCCCTCTGCTCCCTCCCTCTATTCCTATTTCTCTCTCTCAAATGAATAAACAAAAATAAAATATCTTTTAAAAAATAAAAAGGCAAAAATAAGTAAATAAATAAAATAAAAAATAAATTAAAAGGCATGTGTATAACTGGCATCTCAAACAAGTCATTTCATAGATAACGTGCAGGACGTGAGCTGACGTCAACATGCACATGGAATTCCTAACAGTCTGGGTGATACATGGAACATGGCAGCTGATGGGCAGGGACTGACTGCCTTCTCAAGCTTGCTGTTGCACACATTGCCTGCTGATGAGGTCACACGTGCTGCCGGGCTCTGCGGGTGTGGGGAACATTGGATGTTCTGGTTTGTTCCAGCCGGGTGACCCATTCAGAGGCAGCCCTGGCTGGAACTGTTCTTTCATTCTGTGTGGCCCCGGCTTTGCCTTACAGTTTAGCAGATAAGGATGACCACAGCCATGCTCCAGGTTGGGTGGTTGGGTGCTGTTGAGGGGTGCGGTGTCCCCAGCCTCTTACAAGTGTTCATTCTCCCTTCTCTGTTCCTCTCCAACCAGCATGGCTGTGCCTTCTTGGTAGATGAGGTGCAGACGGGAGGAGGCTGCACAGGCAAGTTCTGGGCCCATGAGCACTGGGGCTTGGATGACCCTGCGGATGTGATGACATTCAGCAAGAAGATGATGACTGGAGGCTTCTTCCACAAGGAGGAGTTCCGGCCCAGCGCTGTGAGTGGCGTTTTCTCTTTATTCAGAACACGTGAGGGAGGCCTTCCTCACGACTGCTCCCTTCTCGCACATGAGGAGCCAGTGAGCCTCTGGCAGGACACAGGCGTTTCCTAAAGCCTGATTGCAATCATTTTAGCTGATCATTGGTTGCAACACAGTCCCCCTGAATGCTAGCTCATGTCTTCTAGCCACATCGTAGCCATCTTGACTTATGTACACACACTGTGATGTGCACACAGTGACAGGGTGCCTCACGCTGCATCTCCCAGAAGGTACCCCATCATTGAGTGATGTGTGACGAGTTAAGAGAATAACCAGCTTGATTTGGGACCTGAGGGACTTCCTAGAATAGGGCAACCTGGTAAGGTTGTGTTTGGAAGACGTCAGTGACATAATCTGTTCTCTTGTCCCTCGTGTGTGGCCTACTGGTTTAGTTTCTCTCCTTTCCAAGAGAGGACAAGGTGTGTCTGGGGGCAGGGGGCTCCTCTGGGGTGTTCTGATGTGTGAACCCCTCTAACTTGGCCTCATCCCAGCCTTACCGGATATTCAACACCTGGCTGGGGGACCCGTCCAAGAACCTGATGCTGGCCGAGGTCATCAACGTCATCAAGCAGGAGGATCTGCTCAGCAATGCGACCCTCGCCGGGAAAACCCTGCTCACAGGGCTGCTGGACCTCCAGGTACCCATCCCAGCCCTGCGGGCTTCACTGAGCCTTTGCATGTGCTGTGTCCTGTGCAAGGAAGGCAGCCCCCATTCTTCATCCCAATCCCATTTCTAGTCCTGAGTCCTAATTCTCTTTGGACAACAAATTCAAACAACCCCTCCTTTCAGACTGGCCTTGAACTCACTATATAGCCAAGGATAACAATATCCCTCCTACCTCTACCTCCAGAGTGCTGGAATTACAGGCATGTGGCATCACATTTGGCTCACATATGTCCTAGTTGCTAGATAAAAAGTAAATAAAAGGAGGTAAAATTAATTTTAATAATAAATGATACTTAACCCATTATATCCAAAATGCTATCCTTTTAGTGGGTTATCAATACAAAAAAAAAAAAAAAGTAATGTGCCAGAAATGTTGCTCACCTATAATCCCAGCACTCAGGAGGCTGAGGCAGAAAGGCCACAAGTTCAAAATCTGCCTGAGCTGCAGAGGAAGTTGAAGACCAACCTGGTCCAAACCAGCCAGTGCTACATGACTACACAGCAGACTGGCTCAGAAAAAAAAAAAGAAGAAAACCTAAAACCAAAAGGAAAGGAGGGAGGAAGAAAAGGAGGAGGGAGGAAAAGAAAAATGGAAAGAAATGGAGAAAGAGGTGAGAAGCGAAAGTACTTTTGTGATTTTTCAGATTCCTTTATACTAAGTCTTTGAGATTTGGTGGTTTGTTTTTTAGGGTTTTTTTATTATTATTATTGGTTTTTCAAGGTAGAGTCTCACACTAACCCAGGCTGACCTGGAATGCACTATGCAGTCTCAGGCTGGTCTTGAACTTACAGCAATCCTTCTACCTCCACCTCCCAAGTACTAGGATTAAAGGCATATGCCACCACACCTGGCTTTGATGTGTGTGTTTTAAAACCAAAACACAACTCAGTTTGCACTTGCCACATTTCAGCAGCCACATGTGGCTGGCATATTGGATGGTGCCACTGTGCATTAGAACTTTTTCTCCAACACACAAATTCTACTCTCATAGGTGAAGGGTACAAGTGAGAAATTGCTAGGGGAACCAGTGTTCATAGGACTAGCCAGCAGGGTCCAGGAGTTGAGAAGAAAGATGACCTTCTACAAAGGGCTGATCTCAAAGACCCCCTCTTCTGAGGCTGGAAACACAGTCAGCAGTGACATGAGCAGAAGCCTACTGGAAGAGTAATGGTGGTGATGGTGGTGGTAGTGGTGGTGGTCATAGTGACAGTGATGATGATGATGGAGGTGGTAGTGGTGGTCGTAGTGACAGTGATGGTGATGATGGTGGTGGTAGTGGTCATAGTGACAGTGATGATGATGATGGTGGTAGTGGTCATAGTGACAGTGATGGTGGTAATGGTCATAGTGACAATGATAGTGATGATAGTGGTAGTGGTCATAGTGACAGTGATGGTGATGATGGTGGTAGTGGTCATAGTGACAGTGATGGCAGTGGTAGTGGTCATAGTGACAGTGATGATGGTGATAGTGGTCATAGTGACAGTGATGGCAGTGGTAGTGGTCATAGTGACAGTGATGATGGTGGTAGTGGTCATAGTGACAGTGATGATGGTGGTAGTGGTCATAGTGACAGTGATGGTGGTGGTAGTGGTCATAGTGACAGTGATGGTGATGATGGTGGTGGTAGTGGTCATAGTGACAGTGATGGTGATGATGGTGGTAGTGGTCATAGTGACAGTGATGATGGTGGTAGTGGTCATAGTGACAGTGATGGTGGTGGTAGTGGTCATAGTGACAGTGATGGTGGTGGTAATGGTCATAGTGACAGTGATGGTGATGATGGTGGTAGTGGTCATAGTGACAGTGATGGTGATGGTGGTGGTAGTAGTCATAGTGACAGTGATGGCAGTGGTAGTGGTCATAGTGACAGTGATGGTGGTGGTAGTGGTCATAGTGACAGTGATGGTGATGATGGTGGTGGTAGTGGTCATAGTGACAGTGATGGTTGTGGTAGTAGTGGTCATAGTGACAGTGATGATGGTGGTAGTGGTCATAGTGACAGTGATGATGGTGGTAGTGGTCATAGTGACAGTGATGGTGGTGGTAGTGGTCATAGTGACAGTGATGGTGGTGGTAGTGGTCATAGTGACAGTGATGATAGTGGTAGTGGTCATAGTGACAGTGATGATGGTGGTAGTGGTCATAGTGACAGTGATGGTGGTGGTAGTGGTCATAGTGACAGTGATGGTGGTAATGGTCATAGTGACAATGATAGTGATGATAGTGGTAGTGGTCATAGTGACAGTGATGGTGATGATGGTGGTAGTGGTCATAGTGACAGTGATGGCAGTGGTAGTGGTCATAGTGACAGTGATGATGGTGGTAGTGGTCATAGTGACAGTGATGGCAGTGGTAGTGGTCATAGTGACAGTGATGATGGTGGTAGTGGTCATAGTGACAGTGATGATGGTGGTAGTGGTCATAGTGACAGTGATGGTGGTGGTAGTGGTCATAGTGACAGTGATGGTGATGATGGTGGTGGTAGTGGTCATAGTGACAGTGATGGTGATGATGGTGGTGGTAGTGGTCATAGTGACAGTGATGATGGTGGTAGTGGTCATAGTGACAGTGATGGTGGTGGTAGTGGTCATAGTGACAGTGATGGTGGTGGTAATGGTCATAGTGACAGTGATGGTGATGATGGTGGTAGTAGTCATAGTGACAGTGATGGCAGTGGTAGTGGTCATAGTGACAGTGATGGTGGTGGTAGTGGTCATAGTGACAGTGATGGTGATGATGGTGGTGGTAGTGGTCATAGTGACAGTGATGGTTGTGGTAGTAGTGGTCATAGTGACAGTGATGATGGTGGTAGTGGTCATAGTGACAGTGATGATGGTGGTAGTGGTCATAGTGACAGTGATGGTGGTGGTAGTGGTCATAGTGACAGTGATGGTGGTGGTAGTGGTCATAGTGACAGTGATGATAGTGGTAGTGGTCATAGTGACAGTGATGATGGTGGTAGTGGTCATAGTGACAGTGATGGTGGTGGTAGTGGTCATAGTGACAGTGATGGTGATGATGGTGGTGGTAGTGGTCATAGTGACAGTGATGGTGATGATGGTGGTGGTAGTGGTCATAGTGACAGTGATGGTGATGATGGTGGTGGTAGTGGTCATAGTGACAGTGATGATGGTGGTAGTGGTCATAGTGACAGTGATGGTGGTGGTAGTGGTCATAGTGACAGTGATGATAGTGGTAGTGGTCATAGTGACAGTGATGATGGTGGTAGTGGTCATAGTGACAGTGATGGTGGTGGTAGTGGTCATAGTGACAGTGATGGTGATGATGGTGGTGGTAGTGGTCATAGTGACAGTGATGGTGATGATGGTGGTGGTAGTGGTCATAGTGACAGTGATGGTGATGATGGTGGTGGTAGTGGTCATAGTGACAGTGATGGTGGTGGTAGTGGTCATAGTGACAGTGATGGTGATGATGGTGGTGGTAGTGGTCATAGTGACAGTGATGGTGATGATGGTGGTGGTAGTGGTCATAGTGACAGTGATGGTGGTGGTAGTGGTCATAGTGATGGTGATGGTGGTGATAGTGGTCATAGTGACAGTGATGGTGATGATGGTGGTAGTGGTCATAGTGACAGTGATGATTGTGGTAGTGGTCATAGTGACAGTGATGGTGGTGGTAGTGGTCATAGTGACAGTGATGGAGATGATGGTGGTAGTGGTCATAGTGACAGTGATGGTGATGATGGTGGTGGTAGTGGTCATAGTGACAGTGATGGTGATGATGGTGGTAGTGGTCATAGTGACAGTGATGGTGGTGGTAGTGGTCATAGTGACAGTGATGGTGATGATGGTGGTGGTAGTGGTCATAGTGACAGTGATGGTGATGATGGTGGTGGTAGTGGTCATAGTGACAGTGATGGTGATGATGGTGGTGTAGTGGTCATAGTGACAGTGATGGTTGTGGTAGTGGTCATAGTGACAGTGATGGTGGTGGTAGTGGTCATAGTGACAGTGATGGTGATGATGGTGGTAGTGGTCATAGTGACAGTGATGGTGATGGTGGTGGTAGTGGTCATAGTGACAGTGATGGTTGCGGTAGTGGTCATAGTGACAGTGATGGTGGTGATGACTCAGCAGTTCCTTCTCATTGCTGGGACAAAAATCCTGACCAGAAGCAGCTTAGGGAAGAAAGCTTACAGTTTCAAGGGGAAGCTTCATGGTGGCAGAGAAAGCATGGTGGAGCAGACAGCTGAGGTGTCACAGCAGCTGGGAGGAAGCACCAAGCATGAGCTAACTCTGAACGCCCAGTGGCCTGGACTAATAAATCCCAAGGTCATCCCCCAATTACACACTTCCTCAAGCAAGGCTCCACCTCCCAAAGGCCCCACAATCTTCCCAAATTGCCACCAGCTGAGGAAAAATTACTCAAAATATATGAAGCTATGAGGGACATTTCATTCAAACCTCCATGAGGAGTGACAGTGGTGATGATGATGGTGGTGATGGTGGTGGTGATATGGTGGTGATGATGGTGGTGATGATGGTGTGATGGTGGTGATGGTGATATGATGGTGGTGAGAACAGTGTGGCAGTTGTGTTAGTCAGACTTTTTGTCCCTGTGACACATGCCTAAGGAAAGAAGATAGAAAAGATTTGTTTTGGTTCATTGCTTCAAAGGCTGCCGTCCATGGACTCTTGGCTCCATTGTTTCCGGAACTGGGGTGAGACAGCTCATGGTGGGGAATGTGTGGCAGGGCAAAGTTTTTTACTTCCTGGTGGACAGAAGCCGAGGATAGCAAGAAGGGGTCAAAGCAAGATCCACCCTTCAAAGACCTACCTTTACTGATCTACTTCTTCCAGCCCAGCTCCACCTGCCACATTTCTACTTCCTCCCAGTAGAGTCCTCCTAATCCAAATAATTGCCAACAGCCTCACCTCTGGACTCTACTGCCCAGTGGGGTCAGTGGCTCTTGCATGTTCAGTTTACAGAAGAGGAAACTGAGGTATGGGCTGTGTGATAGTTGATTGGTTTGAGAAGCACCTAGGAGATTAACGAATCTCCTGCATGTGTGTATTGGTGTTCTTATGCATGTAGGCACATGTGGGTATGTGTGCACATGTGTGTAAAGGTAACAGGACCACCTCGGAATACCATCCACCAGATTAATGTTTCCAGAGAGAATGATCTAAGTGGGGAGACGCACCCTGAATGTGAGCATGCACCAGGCCATGGTTAGTGAGGAAAGAGAGCAGGAGCCCATTCTCTCTGTGCTCTGGCACCACTGTGACCTAAGCTGCTCCCACATGCCCGCCTGCCATAACACTGAAACAGCAAGCAGAATCAATTCTCCCTTAAACTACTTTGCTCAGGGATTTTTGTCACAGCTGTGAGGAGTCTGAGTAGGCCTGGCCACTTAAGTGACTTAATCAGGGGTTGCGCAGTGAGAAAGAGTCAGCTGGGTTTAGCCAGGGCTCTTAACCAGCAATGGACCCTCCAGTCCCCGTAGAACCCCAGAGCCCGCCCTGGGGCCTCTGGGGAAGTACAGCCTCTGAGTGTGGCAGGTACTGGGGCACAAGCTCTGATACCAGCACGTCTTCCTGCTGCAGGCCCGGTACCCCCAGCTCATCAGCAGAGTGAGAGGACGAGGCACCTTTTGCTCCTTCGACACCCCAGATGAATCTGTACGGAACAAACTCATTCTAATTGCCAGAAACAAAGGTAAGGGGAGATAAAGTGGTCCACGCATCATCACTGCCCAAACATACCCGCTGTAGGCACATAATATTGCGAGCCACTGGTGGAGTGGGGAGGAGGCACAGCTAACCAGAGCCTGACTGTCCTCTCTAGAAAGCAGAAAAGTGCTGGGGATGGGACTCAGTTGGTAGAGTACTTGCCTAGCATGCTTGGACCCTATCCTTGGTCCCCAGCACCTCATAAACTGGGTGTGGGAGCACACTCCTGTAATGCCTGCACTCAGGAGGTGGAGGCAGGAGTTCAAGGTAATTTTTGCTGCATCGTAAGTTCGAGGGAGGCCAGTCTAGGCTACATCAGACCTTGTCAGAGTTGGAGAGAGGAGGGGGAAAGGCAGAGGAAGGGGAAGGGAACATAGTCCAAAGATGCTAAAGAATCTGAGTGTGGCAAATGTAAGCACTGAAGCCCCTCTTTAAAATAAACAGGGTCGAGCTGGGTGTGGTGGTGCACGCCTTTAATCCCAGCACTGGGGAGGCAGAGGTAGGAGGATTGCCATGAGTTTGAGGCCACCCTGAGAATACATAGTGAATTCCAGGTCAGCCTGGGCTAGAGTGAGATTCTACCTTGATAAACCAATAAATAAACAAACAAACAAACAAACAGGGTCCACATTCTTCAGCCCTTCCTGTGTGCTTCCAAAGTGGCCTGCATTTCTGTAATTTGTTAGCTTGCTTATTTTCTGGCCCCATCGCACCATGAGTTTCTGGCTAGCAAGCATCTATAGAGTTCTCTCCACCTAGTGCAGGGAGAGAGGCAGTGAAGGAAGATAAGGAAGAAGGGAGAGAGAAAGGGAGGAAGGGAAGGAAGGGCAGAAAGAAGGGTTGGAGGGAGAGAGAGAGAAGGAAAGTCATGGTGGGAATGTTGGATGGGAGCCTGGAGGAAAGTGATGCAAGGTGAATGGGGTTCGCCAACATGTGGCCCTACATGCCCGTGAGCCTAATCTACCCTGCCACTTCTTCCAGGTGTGGTGTTGGGGGGCTGCGGTGACAGGTCCATCCGTTTCCGTCCCATGCTGGTCTTCAGGGATCACCATGCTCATCTGTTCCTCAACATTTTCAGCGACATCTTAGCAGACTTCCAGTAAAGAAGCCATATCCCCACGACCCTCAGAGAAAACCAGTCTCAGCACTTGTCACATTGACTAGTTTGCCTAACTCGTGTTCTCACCTACAAATCAGAGATGCAGAGCCTGAAGGGTCCTTCATGAGGAGGGGATGTGGGGGAGGAGGAGTGAGGGCCTGGGTTTGGGTTTCCTCCCTGCAGTGCTCACGGTGCCGGCTGGCTGAAGCCCAGAAGTTCTGTGCAAGCCTTGGACACTGTCTTAGGAAGGGCCATACGGCCGAATTTCTGCCCACCCTTGACCAAACACATCAATCTCTTTGAAAGCCAGTCAGAGGTGTTAAACCTGTTCTGAGACTGTTCCATCTCAAGTACCCTGTCCTGGGATCAGAGATGCTGGCTTCCCCTCGCCCTATGCAAACAAACACCCCTCTTCTTTCCACCCAACCCAAGCTTTACACACCCCATACATGACCCTGAGAGGGGCTGGAAGGCTCCTGAAGACACAGGGAGGAAGGAGATGAGGACTGAGCTTACAGTGAGGCAGAGGGAGCTTCTGGCACCCTAAAGACAAGAGCCCACTCTCTGCTCTATGTGGAGTAATGCCCCTGAACTCTGAATGCTTTCGTTGGTGGGCCTCATCTCTTGAAGGATCTCTGAGGGGTATCCCTGTTGGTTCTCACTAACCATCCCCACTCTTCAAACTCTCTCCTTGTTAAGTGTCAACCTGGAGGTGTGGGAAGGAGAATGCAAGCCTCCAGGGATACACTCCAAGGAGCCTAAGCCCAGGGGTGGGGACAGGAGAACCCCTACATCTTGTCTCCAGGGCCTTTGGCCTTTGACTCCTCGTCCTGAGAAATCCTCCATCTTTCCCTCGTCCACCTTTCTCCTGAGTGTGGCTGCTCCATCGAGAGAGCCTTGCGGGGCCAGGTTTCTTCTTAGGTAGATGCAGTGAGCTAGAGGCAAGAGCAAAGCAGCCTATGGGTTCAAGGTGGTGCCCTTGTAGCAGCCCCGGGAACTGGTTTTTCTCAGGATGCCTGAGGGTGAAGCTTGCCAGGCAGACAGTGCTTACATAGGCTGCAGTGTCCCTTGGAACTAGAGAGCCTCATAATCTCTCGAAGAGCCCCTGATCATCCAGCAGAGAGACATTATCCACTGGGTAGCCTGTGCCTCGGTTGACTGTTTAGGGAGACAGCCATGTCAGAGTTCCCTCATGAGTACTTTGTTCTTCTAATAATGAATCATCCAAAGATCTAGCTCCTGCTCTTCCCCAGCTGTAACCATTAACCTATTTGTATAGTGTGGTAAAAGGCGCTGATGTGCTTAGTAGACGTGGCCAGACCCACAGCTCCCAGTGTGCTTTGCGTCCCTGCATTTGTCAACTAGTTTTGCCATGTTCAAGGTCATGTAATGGATGGTGTCTGCCTCCCACCCTCTGTAAACTTTCACTCAGTTGTACATTTATTTCCATATCATTTATCCGCTCATCAAACTTTCATGAAATACCTGTGCCATCCCAGGCCCTATGCTTACATCAGGAATACAACCATGAAATAAAATACAGTCTCTGTGCTGAAGGCATGCCCATCCCACTGGGAACTGCAGTCTTGCACCAATAATTAAAACCAGAGTGGCCAGTGTACTAACAGAGATGCAGAGTATAGGCCAGGCCAAGCAGCATTCAAGGAGAAAGCGGGTTGGAGCTGAGTGTTGCACAACGAGCGGGAGTTCACCAGCAGAGAACGTGAGGAACATTGCCGAAGGGGAACAGCGTGTACAAAGGCACACTGGTGCATGGTCCCATATATTACCCGGGGAGCCAGGCCCCACCAGCCATGTACCAAGGTTCAAGATCTTATTTAACAAATAAGGACAGTGCAGAGCAGACAATTCACGTGCTGGCTTAAGCTGCTTTCTCGGAAGAACTTTGGCATGGGTGTTTGCGTGCTCAGTAAGGCCCTTGGAGTCCACAAGGTACTGAGCCAGGTCACAAGGGGACTTAGCTCTTCAGTGCAGGGCGTCTCCGCTACCTGTTCTCTCCCCACAGGGCAGTGACAGGAATGAAGTCACTTCATCTGAAAAGTCATTTGCAGAATTAATATTCACTCCTTACCAGAGGGAGTTAATTCTCATTTTTAAAACAACGTTAAGGGCGGGAGAGATGGCTTAGCGGTTAAGGGGCTTGCCTGCAAAGCCTATGGACTCATGTTCAACTCTTCAGACCCCATGTAAGTCACATGCACAAGGTGACACATGCGTGCTAGGTGGTGCACGTGGCTAGAGTTCAGTTGCAGTGGCTGGAAGCCATGATATACCAATTCTCTCTCTCATTTAAAAAAAATTTTTTTAATTAAAAAACAATGTTAAGCCATTTACAACAAGTCCTTGACTCAGGGCCACAATGAGTTCCTGAGACGTAGTCTTGTTGGGGGGGGGGTGAGATTTTAGATAGAAGAATCGCAAGGAAAAGGATTTTCAACCAAATTCAAGATTAAAGAAACCAGAGGGGTTGGTGCAAACCCAGGGAGCCCGAGTGGGCCGGTTACCATGTAGGATGTGTTTTCTGTGGCTGAGACTCTGGAAATGAACCCATCACACATTAGTGCAACAGAGTTAGTCAACGTCTAGCAAGTCTTGTCACTTGTACAGAAACAAGGTCCCATACTAGCAAGTCTTAGCACATCCTCCCTTTTATGATAAATGGGTGGTTTTTTAAAAATAATTTTTACCAAGGCTCAGTAATCGTGTGAAACTGTGCACATTAATGTACCTATGGACCTCCACCTGTCTGTCTGTCTGTCTATCTATATATCAGCTCACAGTAGAGAAGCACAGCTAGGGACCATCACAGACTCACACGTACAAAGTGATCTTGTTTACAGTCTTCTGTTAACAGTGCCAATAATGATAAGGAAACTAATGTGTCACAATGTAACTGCTGACCATATGCACAATTCCATGAATTAAAACCTTCCTGTGTGGATCAGTGTTCCTCTAATTAAAAACATTTATAATGGAAGCATCCGTGTGAATGTGGCTTTTCTGGTGAGGCATTACTTTCTTGGAGAGAGACCCAGAAAGACCTTAATCATTGCAGATGAGTCAACAACAGAGCAAAGAAATGATTCCATCCAGGTCCAGCTTGGTGAGCGGATGAGTTTATTGGGGTTACTTGGAGGAGCTTGGGGAACTCAGCAGCTGCACCACACAAAAGCCCACCTCTGCATGGGTGATGATGCAGGAAAGCTGTATCCCAAGATCTCTGTGAAACTTGCAGCCTCTCCACTGAAGTCTCCTCCTCTCCCACTGCCCAGCTGTGGTCTACTGCTTATTTAGCCTCGAGAAAGGGCCTTGTGAGTCCTCAGAGCTTCTGTAGAAGTGACTCTTCTCCTTGCTGTGACGAAATACCTGACACCTGACAAGAACAACTTGTGGGAGGAAGGGTTTCTCTCAGCTCACAGTTCCAGAAGGGATGTTGACTGTCGTGTTGGGGAAGCCATGGCGATAGGAGTGAAAGACAGCTGGTCTCATTGCTCCCATAGTCAGGAAGGAGAGAGCAAATGGTCAGGAAGTGGAAACAGGCCAGAAAAACTCTAGGCTCACCCCCAAAGATCCACTTCTTCCAGCGAGGTTCCATCTCCTAAGTTCCCACAACCTTCCCAAGTAGGGTCACCAGCTGTTCACACACATGAGCCTCTGATTGTGTGCATTTCACGAGCCTCCACAAGGTACTATTCCTTTTTGAGGAGAACTAGAATGCGTGTTCATGTGTGAGCGAGGGCATGTGCATGCCACAGCACCCATGTGGAGGTACAGGTGTGTCCTACCCTCATGGTTCACAGCGCATTCTCCAAGCAGGCTGATCCACCCTTGGGCAAGAGGGTTCTCCTGACTCTGTCTCCTGTCTCACCACAGGCTCATTGGGATTATAGATACCTGCTACATCTGGCTTTACATGGTTTCTAGGGATCCAAACTCAGGTCCTCACACTTGTGTGGCAAACACTTTATGCACTGATCCATCAGGGCCAGCTCCAGCGACTGAGCAGAAGGATGGAGGACACTTCAAAACGGAAATGGGTGCCGGGCATGCTGGCGCACGCCTTTAATCCCAGCACTGGGGAAGCAGAGGTAGGAGGATCACCGAGAGTTCGAAGCCACCCTGAGACTACATAGTTAATTCCAGGTCAGCCTGGACCAGAGTGAGACCCTACCTTGCAAAACCAAAAAAAAAAAAAAAACGGAAATGGCCAGTCAGAGGCAGGGGGAGGCTGGCACGTCTGAGGTCAGTACTGCTCGGTCCCAGAGGGAGCCAAGACGCGGCTGGAGGCTGTCCTGGTTTGGATCTGGAGGGCCCTGTGCACACCCGGGTGTCCGGAGCTCTCCATGCTGGCTCTGGTTCTGTTAAGGGTTTAGGACAGTGAGATGCACTTAGAAATACTCTCAAGTGCTCCCATGAACAGGAAGACCAAAAGAAAGAACTGTTAGGAATCTGTGGAATCAATCACCTGTGGCCTGGACAAGGACAGTGATAATGGGAACAGAGAAAGAAAAGAATCACAGACACAGCTGGACATGGTGGTGTACGCCTTTAATCCCTCAAAAAAAAAAGAATCACACAAGATAGATTCTCAACACTGATGTACTTAATAATCTCTCTGAAAATAAACCTTTAAATAACAAAAGCCCTGATGCTTAGGCCTGAAACAGTGAAATTCTTTAGGTTATCAATGGAGTAGGCAAGGTGATGACTGATAAGAATAATCTGTAAGACATGAACACACAGAGTCACAAGGTGCTCCTGTGGGCACCTGTGGAAATCAGCAGACTCCCTGGTTCTTCAGCTGTTCTGAGCTATACGCACTTCTGCTCCCAAATGCCCTCTTGGTCTTTCACACCTTGATAATCTGAAGTTTGGGGGGCTGGAGAGATGGCTTAGTGGGTTTGCCTGTGAAGCCAAAGGACCCGAGTTCCATTCTCCAGGACCCATATAAGCCAGATGCACAAGATGGTGCAAGCATGTGGAGTTCATTTACAGTGGCTGAAGGCCCTGGCATGCCCATTCTCTCCCTCTCTCTCTGCCTGCCACTCCTTCTCTTTCTCTGCCTCTTTCTATCTCTCTCTCCCTCTCAAATAAGTAAAAATGAAAACCTGCAGTTTGTGGGCTGGAGAAATTGCTCTGTGGTTAAAGGTGCTCGCTTGAAAAGCCTGATGACCAGGGTTCAATATTCCAGCACCCACATAAAACTAGGCACATTGCTATAGTGTTTGTTTGCAGTGGCATGACTCTCTCACACACACACATGCACACACACATAAATTCAAAAATTTTTTTGGTTTTTCAAGGTAGGGTTTTGCTCTAGCTCAAGCTGACCTGGAATTCACTGTGTAGACTCAGGGTGGCCTTGAACTCATGGTGATCCACCTACCTCTGCCTCCTGAGTGCAGGGATTAAAGGCATGTGCCACC
This sequence comes from Orientallactaga sibirica, assembly GCA_036365145.1. Classification (NCBI taxonomy): domain Eukaryota; kingdom Metazoa; phylum Chordata; class Mammalia; order Rodentia; family Dipodidae; genus Orientallactaga; species Orientallactaga sibirica. The sequence goes on along the minus strand of JAEOAD010000008.1, from coordinate 40,926,437 downwards.
ATGCCCTGCTAAAATTTTGTTTGTTTGATTTGGTTTTTTGAGGTAGGGTCTCACTCTAGCTCAGGCTGACCTGCAATTTACTATGTAGTCTCAGGGTGGCCTCGAACTCATGGCGATCCTCCTACCTCTGCCTCCCAAGTGCTGGGATTAAAGCCGTGCACCACTCCATGCCCCATCTAAAATATTTTTTGAGAAAGAAAATAAGCAGTGTATCACACACTTCCTTAGGTCCCTTTTTTTAAAAAAGAAAAATTATTATTTATTTATTTATTTATTTATTTATTTATTTATGAGAAAGAAGCAGGGCTGGAGAGATGGCTTTGCGGTTAAGGTGTTTGCCTGCAAAGCCAAAGGATCCTGGTTCGACTCTCCAGGACCCACATAAGCCAGATGCACAAGGGGGCGCATGCATCTGGAGTTCGTTTGCAATGGCTGGAGGCCCTGGCATGTCCATTCTCTCTCTCTCTCTCTTCTCTCAAATAAATAAATAAAATATTAAAAAATAAATAAAATAGGAAAGAGGCAGATAGAATGGGCCCACCAGGAACTCTAGCCACTACAAACGAACTCCAGATGCACATGACACCTTATACATCTGGCTTTTCATGGGTACTGGGGATAGAACCCTTGTTGATAGGCTTTGCAGGCAAGTGCCTTAACCACTGAGCTATCTCTCCATCTCCCAGGTCCCTTTGTGTTTGTGTGTGTGAGTAATGTGGTATGTGGTGTATGCAGCACCCCGTACACTGTCCTATGTTGGGATCGCTCACCTGTGGTGGCTGGACAGAACGCAGTGTTCCATTCCATCACTCTTCTGTCTGGTCTAGTTTTGAGCCAGAGTCTTACTGATTCTGGAGCTTGGTGTAACTTGGAAGGTTCTCAGGTCTCTGCTCCCCTGTGTGACTGGGGTTACAGGTATGCATAGACATTTTTTTCTTTTTGAGGCAAGGTCTCTCATTGGCCTGCAGCTCACTGATTAGGCTAGACTGGCTGGCCAGCAAGCCTCATGGATCCACTTCCTGCCTCCCCAGCACTGGGATTACAGTAGCTATTTTTAGTTGGGTTCTGGGAATTGAACTGGGGATCCTCATACTTATGAGGCAAGTACTTTACTAACTGAGCCATCTTCCCGGTCCCTCAACACTGCTTTTTGCATGATGGCCCTCTTAAAATCCCAGCAATCAGGACCGAGGGTCACACGTAATTCCAACACCACCAGTGTATTCATGTAAGAGCTACGTTCCCACTCATAAATATTGTCTGTTTCCCAACGCTTGACAAGCTTGACTGATGCTGGAGTATTTCAACCGTTCATCAACAAAACGAATGTTTTGTCCCTAGTCCTGGCACAAACATGGCCAGATGGTATCTGCCCTGCCTGATTAACTCTAATCATGTAGCTGAATGCTGCGGGATCAAAACAAGGCCATAAAAGTTGGACTCTGCTCTGGGGCTCCAAGGGACCCTGCTGCTTTCCATTAAAGCACTCACGAATCCTAAAGCCCTAAGACACCCTCCAAAGAAAGGCTCCAGCCGCATTGTCTGTACAGGTTATCCTGGCTATCCCTGCACCCGAGCAGCTTGTCCCACAGATTACATTCTGGGGAGTGCAATAAACAAAGTGGTTTAATGATGGACTGGGAGACAGGAAAGACACCTGGTGGAATGACGCAGTCTCACTTTGGGAAAATAAAAAAGACAACAGTTGGGCTGGAGAGATGGCTTAGTGATGAAGGCATTTGCCTGTAAAAGCAAATGATCCCAGTTCTATTCCCCAGGACCCACGTAAGCCACACGCCCAAGGGGGTGCATGCATCTGGAGTTCCTTTGCAGTGACTGGAGGCCCTGGTGTGCCCATTCTCTCTCCCTCCCCCTTCTTTCTCTCTCTCAAATAAATAAATAAAATATATCTTAAAAAAAAAAAGAAGAAGAAGCCAGGCGTGGTGGCACATGCCTTTTATCCCAGCACGTGGGAGGCAGAGGTAGGAGGATCGCTGTGAGTTCAAGGCCAGCCTGAGAATACAGAGTAAATTCCAGGTCAGCCTGGGCTAGAGTGAGACCCTACCTCGAAAAACAAAACAAAACAAAACAAAAGGTCTTTCAGGGTCTAAAAGCATTAAACACAGCCACTTTCGTTGTTTGACGTACTGCTGATTCTGGTCTCCCCTCCCCGCTCACAAAACTCCCAGGAACTGCCCTGCAGGGGTGTTGGAGAAACCTAACCCATTTCCTGCTCATGTGGAGAGCTGTGACATCAGCTGGGGAGCCAGGAATGGGCTAATGCACCTTGCTTTGTATGCCCTCTGCTGGCACTACATGGAAGGCCAAGCTGGTGACAATGGGTTCTCACCCTTTCAGGCTTGGCAGTGAGCTGAACCCTCCCACACTCTGCTCCACACTGCGGTCACCTGGAGAACTAATATTAGCGACACCTGGGCATAGGTCTGGGCAAGTTTGAAAGCACAGCCACCATCAAAGTGATGAGCCAACAGCCATTGACCCTGGATAGCTAAATGACACTTCTCAACAAGACGGAGGCCCTCCAGGCTGGGTGACCCTTCAGATGCTAGGCCATTCCCATGTGTGCACCCTTGTGCCTCTGACTAGAAAAGCCAGGTGGACATGCACTGAAATAAGTGCTCCAAATATCTGAGGGCACACACTCCCCAGGCCATCCATCCAGTGCCAGGAAGCGGTACCAAAGGTACTAAAAGAATAAAACAGGTCTTGTGAGCCCACGACCCTGTCCTTTACATCATTTCATCCTTAACTGAAAGTGAGTGACGGCTTGAAGCTACTTCCTCTTGCTCTTACAAATTCTCTACCCTGGCCACTGCCACAGCTCTCAGTGACAGAGCATGTCTGCAGCATGAGCTGAGAAAGTGGAGATGCTTGGTGGGGCAGACAGGACCACATCTTACTGCAAGGCCCCGCTGGGAGCAGCTGCCTCCTGCCTCGGTTCCTCGGGAGCACAGGTACAAGCCATGGCACCGAGCTGTATGACTTCAGATTTTTTGGTTTTTCGAGGTAGGGTCTCACTCTAGCCCAGGATGACCTGGAATTCACTATGTAGTCTCAGGGTGGCCTCGAACTCAAGGCGATCCACCTACGTCTGCCTCCCGAGTGCTGGGATCAAAGACTTGTGCCACTTTGAGTGTGCTTAATGTCCTTCAATTGCACATTCAAAACATGGTTCTATGGAGGAGTTTCTAAGCGCATTTTATTACTATGAAAAATGACCAAAGCACTAAAACACCGAACATTTAACTGGTGACTTTGGAACAGCAAAATTCCAGCAACTGCCCTTCCCTCCTCCTTACAATGGTAGATTATTCACAGCAGCCTCGTTATGAAACAACACAGCAGAAGAGTCCCTCTGGCTTCATGACACTCCCAGACCTCCAACACGAGAGGCCCTGGATGTCTGCTGCGTGCTGTGCTCATGTGAACGTCAGTGCGTGGGAATCTCCTGACACACTGAAATGAGTCCACTCCAAGCTCCAGCTCAGTCCCTTCTGCTGGTGAACATGAGGGCAGCGTGGAAGCCTTCCTCTATGCTGGAAGTATGCATCAAAGGCTTAACATGCACTCTGGGCTGCTGACCTTGCAAAGCACTTAGCAGTCACTGGTTGTGCTGGCTTCTGGGCACTGGGGATGGAACCCAGGGCCCCACACATGACAGGCAAGAGCTCTACCACTGAGCTACACCCTCAGCCTCAGCACTGCTTGTCAATCTTCACATTCATCCTAACAGGACGGGCCACACTTTGCATCTCAGTGCGATAACCTGTCCAGGCTTTGGAGCAGAGCGCTGGCAGAGCTCAAATCTCCAGAAGCCACAAGCTGCATCCTGCTACCATCCCCTCGTCCTTCCAGTTTCACGGGGGTGGGCTGCCTCAGTGAATATCTCCCTCCATGATGGGTGGCCTCTTCACAGAAACTTCCAGACACTGTATTACTGAATGTTCCATGTACTAAGGTTTTTTTCCCAAATGTGACTATTCGGCTTCTTCCCCATCCACACACTTGGCCTTCCAGTCAACCTTCTCGTCAGGGATGTAGGTGTGCCTGGGGTTATGAGGCCTGGCTCCCCACTGTTTACTTGAGCTCAGCCAGGTTCCCAAACACCCGTGAGAATCGCTCTCTGTCCAAGACGCGGCCATAGCGCAGGGAGAGGTAGAAGGTCTGCTGGCCACTGTACTGTCGGATACGCATGAACACATCCTGGGCCCGGTCCTTGGATTCTGACAGGGGTATCACATCTGCCACGGGACAGTATGTGTCTCGCCGCCACCCCCAGAAGGTTAGGTGGGCCACTCGCAGCATGGTGCCTGATTCATTCACGTACAAGATGCCCACCAGCTTCTGGAAGAAGTAGCTCATCCAGCATAGCATGGCCAGGGCAAAGCCAGCTATCCCACCCAGGAGGCACAGCGAGTGGAATGTCAGGAGGCCCTGTGAATACCAATAGTAGCCTGGCGGCAAGGATATCACTGTCAGGGCCGTCTGCGCCAACTTCAGCCGAGACATGTACCCAAAGACTCTAATGGCCTTAAAACGATAGACCATCTGGAATCTCTCGGTCTCGGTGTCCAGTGGCTTCTCCTTCGGTGTGGGAGATCTGCTCCCCACCCACTTCTGCCCACTGAAGTACCATAGTCCGTGAAGAGGCCTTCCCCATGGGGCTGGCCCCCGCAATCTTGACACAGCTCGAAGAAGGGCAGCCTGGAAGGGAGACAATATTTCAACCATGCTAATCACACAGTGAACAGGGCATTACATCCCACCGAAAGGATATGATAACTTCCAGAAAAGGAATGAAGGATAAAGCCAGATGCTTTATTTCAGGTGAAATGTTATTTCAGACAAGTACCCCACTTCACTTTAAATACTTTAAAAAAAAAAGTCCAAGGCTGGAGGGATGGCTTAGTAGTAAAGGCGTTTGCCTGCAAAGCCAAAGTACCCAGGTTAGATTCCCCAGGACCCACGTTAGCCAGATGCACAAGGGGGCACACGCGTCTGGAGTTCACTTGCAATGCCTGGAGGCCCTGACGTGCCCATTCTCTCTCTCTCTCTCCCTCTTTCTGTCTGATAAATAAATAAATAATGTTTAAAAAAAAGTACAGGGCTGGAGAGATGACTTAGCGGTTAAGTGCTTGCCAGTGAAGCCTAAGGACCCTGGTTTGAGGCTCGATTCCCCAAGACCCATAAAAACCAGATGCACAAAGTGGCACGTGCATCTGGAGTTTGTTTGCATGCCCTGGCACGCCCTTCTCTCTCTCTGCCTCAAATAAATAAATAAACAAAAATAACAAAAAAAAAAAAAAAAAAAAAAAAAAGAAATTTACCCAAGGTCACACAGCACAACGAATGGGGTGCTGTCTGACTCTCAAACTTGTCCTCCTACTTCCCCAGGTAGTTCCATGTAAATATACAAAAAGTGTAGTTTCAGGGCCAAGGAAATGGCTCAATAAAGTTCGTGCCTCTATCACAAGCATGAGGAACTGAGTTTGATCCCCACTACCCACTTAAAAGCACTAGGTGTGGTGGGTGCCTGTAGGCTCAGTAGTGAGGAAGCAGATATGATGACCCCCAGGGCTAGCTGGCCAGCCAGTCTAGCTAACTGGCAAGTTCCAAGCCAATGAGCGACCCTGTCCAAAAAAAAGGGGGGGGGCGGGTGTGGTGGTGCACACCTTTAATCCCAGCACTCAGGAAGCAAAGTCAAGAGGATCGCCATGAGTTCAAGGCCACCCTGAGACTACATAGTGAATTACAGGTCAGTCTGGAGAGTGAGACCCTACCTCAAAAAAAAGGGGGGGGTGAAAGGTGAGTTCCTGAGTCCTGACACACACACACACATTTTTAAACAGGTGTGGTTTTATTCAGTCAACATATGGTGAGCGCCAAGTCTGGGATGGAACCTGGGGCCACACGGCTGTGCAAACACCTCCCCAAGAAGTAAACAAATCCGTGTGCTAGTGGGACATTTACCACCACAGGAACTTGGCAGTTCTCGGCCTGCTTTATACGTTATCTTACTGCAGAAGAATATTGTTGTTTTGTTGTTGTCTTGAGACTGGGTCTCATGTATCCCAGGCTTGCTAAAACTATGCAGCCGAGGATGACCTCGGACAGCTGATCCTTCTGCCCCTACCTCCCCAGACCTGGGCTTACAGGCGTGCACCACCAGGCCTGGCAGGACACTGCTTTCTTCTATCCTAGTTAAGGAAGTGGGAGACAGGGTGGACCGCAACACCCTGGGGCGAGGGCTCTCTTCAGTGAGAGTGGCAGCAAGCCCTGGGCTTTGAAGTCAGATGCGGTGTCCATCCTGGGGCCATCGGTCACTTAACCGTGTGGATCCTTGGGTGAGTTACTCCAGCAATCTGAGCCTCGCTTTCTCCACCTTGTCAAAGAGACTCAGAACATACTGAACGAGCTGACGGTTCCAAGGCCCTGAGCCTGGTACTTGGTGCACGGTGAACGCAGGGCAGTCTACCTACCACGTGACTTGAGGGGCGCAGGGGAGGCCGGGAAATACTAAGTTACAGCCCAAGACGTTGCGTCACACCCAGACTGTCCGAGTCACAGGCCCGGGAGTCCTATCTGCATGCATGCCCCAGGCCCGACCCGACCTGAGTCCCCAAATCGCGTCACCTCTCTCACTCGCCATCACCTCGCATTCTTACCATGAGCCCGTCGCCTGCTGCCGGAAGTAAACCCCATCAGCCGCCTTCGGGAATTCCAAGAGCGCATGCGCGGGCGCCATAGGGTTTTTTTTTTTTTTCCCAATACGCGTGCGCAATGAGCGTTGCATTTTGGGAGTTGGAGTCCCGCGGTTGAGTACCAGACGCCGTGAGACCTTTGAAGCTTCTCCTCTTCCCGGCGTGCCCTGCGGCGGGGGGGGGCGGACCCGGAAGCTCCGGGTGGAGTTCTTGCGCGAGGAACCCGGCGGCATGGCGGCGCTCTGCCTCTTCGACGTGGACGGGACCCTGACCGCGCCGCGGCAGGTAGGCGGCGCCCGGGGAGACTCGTCCGTGGCCGCCGACGCGGAGCCCTTGCTGCTGTTTCCACGGCCCGGTGGGGGCACGGGCATGAGGCACACGTGCTAAGCGGGATGGGATCCCCCCCCCAAAAAAAATACCTCTTCCGAGCAGGAAACTTCAGTTAGTTCGGGTGTAGTTCTGGACCTCACCGCAGGTCCTGGGGACCGGAATCAGGTCCCCTGTGCTGTCACCCGGGGGCTGTGTTCAAGATGGGCGTGTGACCGTGAGCAAGTCACTTCACCTCGGAAGCGTCTGCTGCCACAGCTCTATATACGTAAGCGGGAACCCTGCCTTGCCTGTTCTATAAGGAGGTTCCGAGGCCCTGATGAAATCGTGTGAGTTATGTCAGTTCTTGCACGTTATCAAGCCCGGAGCATTAACCACCTTCAGCCCCTGTGGTGGGCTGGGAAGGTGGAGGGACCCTGCATGGGTAGGTGCTGCCTGCTGCGAGCGTCCTTGGTAACTTGTTCCCCGGTCCCCTTGTGCGAGGGCTCACTGTTCTTGCAGTCAGGATCAGCCTTGTGCTGGGCTCTCTGCCTCTGTGGTGCACATTGGAGAGACTGACCATCAATCATTCAGACTGGACCCAAATGGTCTTACGGTCCACAACTTCTACCACACTCCTTTGAGTTTTGATGGGGTGTGGAAGTTAATGTGAACAGTATGTGACCCAGATATATCATTCTACCTTTTTTTTCTTCTTGTTTCGTTTTGGTTTTTTTGAGGTGGGCTATTCTGGAACTCACGGTGATGCTCCTATGTCAGCCTTCCTAGTGCAGGGATTAAAGGTTGCCATGCCCACTTCATTCTTCCTTTCTGAGCCACAGGTTTGATCCATCTAATAATGACTTTCAACTCGGAAGTTCTCCAGAGTCCCTTTGACTAAAATTCAGTGATGAGCACACACTTGTGAGTTATTAAAAGTGGGGTGGCACAGGCCTGTGATCCCAGCACTGCAGGCTAATGCAGGAGAATCACGTCAGCTTCAGCAACTTAGATCCTATCTCAGAAAAAAAAAAAAAAAGTCTGTTGATTGTATGTCTTTTCTAGTTCACTTCCATTATCAGGAGTTCCTTTCTCCATAATAAACTGTGTTTTTCTGGTAAAAAAAAAATATATATATGCTGAGCTTGATGGCACGCACCTTTAATCCCAGCACTTAGGAGGCAGGCAAAGGTAGGAGGATCTCTGAATTCAAGGTCAGCCTGGGCTACAGTGAGACCCTACCTCAGGAAAACACACACACAAAGCAATAATTTGTAAAAGCAGTGGTTGTCTAGAGCTGTGGGCCAGCAAATTATATTTTGAAAAGGGCCATATATTCAGTACTTTTCTCTTTGCAGATCATATGCTCTGGAGTAATTACTCAACTTTATTGCAAGAGTCATAGAAATGTAAACATGGAGTGACTGTGTTCCAGTAAACTTTATTACAGAATCAAACAGCTGCTCAGTTTGGTCCAGGAAACATAGTGAGCTGAGCTGCTTTTGTGGTGTTCATCTGCTGATTATGGTATGACTCATAATTGTTGTCTTTCCTTCCTGAAATGTAGAAAATTACGAAAGAAATGGATGACTTTCTACAAAAATTGAGGCAGAAGACCAGAATTGGAGTGGTCGGTGGGTCAGACTTCGAGAAAGTGCAAGAGCAGCTGGGGAGCGATGGTAATGGATGCACTGCTAGCTCCGCTTTGCTCAAAGATAACCTGCTCGTGAGGGTACCGAGACCTATAGCTAAGGGTCCTCTGCAGCCCAGCCACCATCACCTGGCGGCATGTTTTCTACTTCCTTCTCTGGGGAAACATTTATTCTGCCTGCATATTTCCTTTGCTTTAATCCTATAAAGTAAGTTCTAGAATTACCTAGAAAGACAAGCATCCACGTCTTTGCTCTTGGAAATCTTTCTGTATTCCCCACCACTGCCCCATTTCCCTGTGCATCCCAACCATATACAAAGGGACCCTCTGAGAGTAGGTGCCTCCTCCTCCTTGGTGCCCTCACTTGGTGTCTCCCAGCCTGACCCAGCAGCTCTCCCATATGCCAAGTCCCGCATGACTCCAGAAACTGGCAAGTTGTCATTGTCGGGTCTCACTGTATAGGCCCAGTGAGCCTTGAACATAGAGCAGTCCTCCAACCTCAGCCTCCTGCATGCTGGGATGCTGGGTGTGAACTCCCACATCTAGCTGAAAAAAAGTGTGCGTGCACATGCACGTATGTGGAGGCCAGAGGACAGCCTTGGGTGTCATTTCTCAGTGCTGTCTCCCTTTTCTTTAGGTCAGGGTCTCATTGACTGGAGCTCACCCAGTAGGCTTTACCGGCTGGTTAGCAAATCCCAGAGATCCATCTGTCTCTGCCTCCCCAGTGCTGAGATTACAAGTGTGCACCACCACACGTGCCCTTTATGTGGGTTCTGGGGTTCAAACTCAGATCCTCATGCTTACAAGGCAAGCATTTCACCCACTGAGCCATCACCCAAAGCTAGCTGGGAAGTCTTCCTGGCTCCTTTCTTGGAGATTCCTATCCTGAGTTGTCGGACCTGGGAATCCCATTTCAGCAGCACATCTCCTCAGAAAAATTCTGATGTCTGTGTTAGCGATGGCTCATAGGTTAAAGGCACTTGTTTACAAAGCCTTTTGGTCCAGATTCTGTTCCCTGGTACCCACATGAGGCCAGATGTACAAGGTGGCGCATGCGTGTGGAGTTCTTTTCCAGTGGCAGGAAGCACTTGGCACACCCATCTTTTCTCTATATCTCCTCTCTCTCTCTCTCAAATAAATAAATATGAAAAATAGTCTGAGGCCATCCCTGGTAATATAACACTTGTAATTTTTGGAAATTGGTCTATGTTTGTCTTAATGACCAAAGCTGTGTGTTACTCAACTCATCTATTTGGTCCCAAAGCCTCCGAAGTTTCTGGCCTTTGAGAAATCGTGGAGAAGGGCTGGAGAGACGGCTTAGTGGTTAAGGCCCATGCCTGCAAAGCCTAAGGACCCTGGTTCAATTCTCTAGGTCCCACGTAAGCCAGATGCACATGGTGGTGCATGCGTCTGGAGTTATTTGCAGTGGCTAGAGGCCCTGGCGCGCCTGTTCTCACCCTTTCTCCCTCTCTGTCTCTAGTAAATAAATAAATAAATAAATATTAAAGAAATAGTGGAGAAATTCGAGTGCTTGACACTTAAGCATGAGGACATGGAAGGGTGTGAGACCACCCAAGTTTGACTCCCCAGAACTCATGTAGAAAAATCTGGGGAAGAAAGCCGGGCGTGGTGGCGCATGCCTTTAATCCCAGCACTCGGGAGGCAGAGGTAGGAGGATTGCCATGAGTTCGAGGCCACCCTGAGACTACATAGTTAATTCCAGGTCAGCCTGGACCAGAGTGAAACCCTACCTCGAAAAACCAAAAAAAAAAAAAAAAAAAATCTGGGGAAGAGCTGGGGAGATGGCTTAGTGATTAAGGTGCTTGCCTGCAAAGCCAAAAGACCCAGGTTCAGTTTCCCAGGACCCACATAAAGCTGATGCAAAAAGTGGCTCATGCATTAGCATTTGTTTGCTGTGACAAGAGGCCCTTTTACACCCATAAACACACACATGCAAATAGATTTTTTAAAAATCTAAGTACTGGACAGTTAGCTTGGCAGTTAAGGTACTTGCCTGCAAAGCCCAAGAACCTAGGTTCAATTCCTCAGTACCCACATAAGCTAAATGCACAAGGTGGTGTATGTGTCTGGAATTTGTTTGCAGTGGCTGGAGATCCTGGTGCACCCATTCTCTCTCTGCCTCTTCTTCTTTCTTTCAAATAAATTAAAAAAAAATTTTTTTTGAGATAGGGTTTCACTCTAGCCCAGGCTGACCTGGAATTCACTATGTAGTCTCAGGGTAGCCTTGAACTCACGGCAGTCCTCCTACTTCTGCCTGCCAATTGCTAGGATTAAAGGCATGCACCACCACGCCTGGCAAATAAAATATTTTTAAAAAACAATTGTGAGTGGAGAGAGATGAACAGAGAGCTCTTCAGTACTCTAGTTCCAGCACAGTGGTTCTCACCTATAATCCAAGCACCTGGGGCCCAGGACCAGGGAATGTAGCTCACTTGGCAGTGTACCTGGTATGTGCAGTCCTAGGTTTGATCCCCAGAACCACATAAGCCAAATATGGTGGTATACTCCTGTAATTCCAGCACTCAGGAGATAAAGGCAGGAAGATCAGAAGTTCAAGGTCATCTTCAGCTACATAAGCAAGGTGGAGACCAGGCTAAGCTACATGAGATCCTGTCTCAAAAACAAAACAGCAGCCGGGCATGGTGGCACACACTCGGGAGGAAGAGGTAGGAGGATCGCCATGAGTTCAAGGCCACCCTGAGACTACATAGTGAATTCCAAGTCAGCCTGAGCTAGAGTGAGACCCTACCTGGGGAGAAAAAAAAAAGAAAAGAACAGTAACTATATAAATATAACCCAAGCATTTGGGAGGCTGAAGCAGGGGAGTTGTGAGTTTGAGACCAGCCTAGGCTGTGTAGTGAAATCCTGCCTTTAAAACAAGAAAAAAACTATTATTGTACCAAGACTTGACATCATAGAGCTAACTCTCCATGGCAGCCTTGGCTGTTCTGTTCATTAGGGACATTTAGCACTATCCCTGGCCTCTACCCACAAGATGCCAATAGAATATGTGTGTGTGCATGCATACACACACATATAACCTGAAATGCCTCCAGACATTGCCGGGTGTGTCCTGGAGACAGCATACCTTCTGTTGGGAACTGCCATTCTAGCTGTCACATTTTCAGTCTTTTTCCTCTTACTTTCATTTATTTTGCATGTGCGTGTGGTATATGTACATATGTGCCTTTGTGGTACTCCATGGGTTTCCCTGCAGTGGGGTATACTCACCTGCTATGGCCAGAGCACTGAGCAGGACACTATTGGGGGGGTCCCACTCCATCACTCTTCCACCCACCCGTTCCTATTTGAGCCAAAGTCTCAAATAAACTTGCCTCCCCCATCCCCCTCGTGAGCCCTGGAGATTGCTGGGTCTCTCGTGGGACTGGGGTTACTGGCATGCATGACCACTCCCAACTTTTAACGTGGATCTGGAGATTCAGACTCAGACTGTCTCAGAGCCTCATGCTTCACATTGAGCCATCTCCAGCCCTACCCTCACATTTAACAAGCACACCTGTCTAGACTGCTTGCTGGATATTACGGGACCGGTAATCTCTGTAGTCGCTTCAGAAGTCTCTTCACTTAAATCTCTTTTCCCTTGCAGGTGCTCTGTTTAGAAGAATTATCAATAATGGAATGGGGTACATTAAGCCCAAGAAATCTTGGGGCCTGGTGGTGATTGCCCTGTCTTCCCTTGCTGGCACACTAGCACCATGCTCAGAGGGTTTGTGTCAGTGTAGGGCAGTGCCATCCATTTCAAAGAGGGTATAACATGGGAGGCCAAGGTAGGAGTAAAGTCGTGAGTTTGAGGCCAGTCTGAGACTACATAGTGAATTCCAGGTCAGCCTGGGCTAGAGTGAGTCCCTACTTTGAAAAGCAAAAAAATGTGGAGGGGAGTATAACAAGAGAATCAAAACACACAAGCTAATGGCTGCCACCTGCATCAGAATCACATTGGCCAGGAGTGGTGGCCACAATGAGGGCAGGACCAGCCTAGGCCATAACAAGACCCTGTCTCAAGCCAAAAAAGTGGCTGGGTGTGGTGATGCACACCTTTAATCCCAGCACTCAGGAGGCAGAGGTAGGAGGATCGCTATGAGTTCAAGGCCACCCTGAGTCTACATAGTGAACTCCAGGTCAGCCTGGGCTAGAGCGAGACCCTACCTCAAAAAAACAGAAGAGCTGGAGAGATGGCTTAGCAGTTAAGGTGCATGCCTGCGGAGCCTAAGGACCCCTGTTTGGTTCTCCAGGTCCCACATAAACCAGATGCTCAAGGGGGCGCACACATCTGGAGTTCGTTTGCAATGGCTAGAGGCCCTGGTGCACCCATTCTCACTCATCCTCTCCCTTTCCCTCTCTGTCTCTAATAAATAAAAATAAAATATTTTAAAAATAAGAAAAAACAGAAGCTGGGTGTGGTGGTGCACGCCTTTAATCCCAGCACTCACGAGGCAGAGGTAGGATTGCCATGAGTTCAAGGCCACCCTGAGACTACATAGTTAATTCCAGGTCAGTATGGACCAGAATGAGACCCTACCTTGAAAAACCACAAAGAAGAAAAAGAAAAAACAAAAAAAGTTTGTGACCAAAACACTTTCTCTGAAAGGAGCATTTGGCACTGTCCTGGTCCAGGAGGGGGTAGTCATCTGTCCCAGTCCCTGCTGGGAGTCTAGCAGCTGTGGTGGTGGGTGTCAGGCAGGAAAGGCAAATGCAGGCCTGTTTCATTCTCAGTTTCTTTTGTTTTGATTGTAGTGGTTGAGAAGTACGATTATGTGTTTCCAGAAAATGGCTTGGTAGCCTACAAAGATGGGAAATTCTTGTGTAAACAGGTAGGCCTGAGTATATAACCTATTATATATTGCTGCTGTTAAAATGCTATTTGTTAGTCAGGCCTAGTGGTGCATACCTGTCATCCCAGCTGAGGTATGACAAGTTTAAGGCCAATTTGGGCTACAAAGTGAGTTCAAGGCCAGCCAGGGCAACTTAGTGAGATGATACCTTGTCTCCAGTTGTAAAACAGTGGAAAGCGGGATGGGAGAGATCATGTGTCAGAATGCCTCTGCGGAGCTGAGGAATGCAGAAAATGAGTCTTCATTGCATTCTTGCTGATATTTCACTTTCGGACTTTATGCTTGTTGCCTATTTCAGATTGGTAACTGATTTTTTTATAATTTTTAAAAATTTTTATGTATGTGAGATGTATGTATGTATGTATGTATGTGGGACAAAGAGACACTGAGCTGGGCGTGGTGGCGCATGCCTTTAATCCCAGCACTCAGGAGGCAGAGGTAGGGGGATCACCGAGAGTTCGAGGCCACCCTGAGACGACATAATTAATTCCAGGTCAGCCTGGACCAGAGTGAGACCCTACCTTGCAAAACCAAAAAAAAAAAAAAAAAAAAAACAAAGAGACACTGAATATGGATGTAGCAAAGCCTCCTGCCACTACAAATGAACTCCAGACACACTTTATGTATCCAGCTCTATGTAGATATTGGGGAATTGAATCTGGGTTGTCAGGCTTTACAAACAAGTGCCTTTGACCTCTGAGCTATCTCTCCAGCTCTAAATTGGTTGTTTTGTATTGTTTTGTTTTGTTTTGTTTTGTTTTGTTTTGTTTGTTTTGTTTTGTTTTGAGAGAGAGGGAGACAGAGAGAGAATGGGCACACCAGCAGTCTCAGCTGCTGTGAATGAAATCCAGGTGCGTGCGCCCCCTGTGGGCAAGTGCAGCATTGCACCTTGCGTCACTTTGCATCTGGCCAAACGTGGGACCTGGAGATTGGAACCGGGTTCGTAGGCTTAGCAGGCAAACGCCTTAACCGCTAAGCCATCTCTCCAGTCCAGTTTTTGGGTTTTTTGAGGTAGGGTCTCACTCTGGTCCAGGCTGACCTGGAATTAACTGTGTAGTCTCAGGGTGGCCTTGAACTCATGGCAATCTCCTACCTCTGCCTCCCGAGTGCTGGGATTAAAGGCGTGTGCCACCATGCCTGGCTGTTTGTTTTTTTATTAGAGACAGAGGAGAGAGAGGGAGAATGGGTACACCAGGGCCTCTAGCCACTGCAAACAAACTCCAGACGCATGCGCCATCATGTGCATCTGGCTTACATGGGATCTGGAGAATCAAACTGGGGTCGCTAGACTTCACAGGCATGCGTCTTAACCTCTAGGCCATCTCTCCAGTACTGTTTTTTATTTTATTTTATATATTTATTTGCGAGAGAATGTATGTGCCAGGGCCTGTTGCCACTGCAAACTAACTCCAAATGCATGTGCCACCTTGTGCATCTGGTTCTACATGAATACTGGGGAATCAAACCTAGTCTTTAAGTTTTACAGGCAAGGGCCTGAACTGCTGAGCCATCTCTCCAGCTCCCCATAATTGTTTTTAAAGATGATTAATTTTTTTGTTTGTTTGTTTGTTTGTTTTTTGAGGTAGTCTCGCTCTAGCCCAGGCTGACCTGGAATTGACTTTGTAGTCTCAGGGTGGTCTCAAACTCACAGCAATCCTTCCACCTACCTCCCAAGTGCTGGGATTAAAGGCACTTAAAGAGCACTTAGCACCGTGGTTCCTTCTGCATCAACTTGAGAGAAAGCTGAGTGGGACAAATATATCTTCATCAGCATCTGTAGATGTTTTAATTGAATAAGGCAGCCATAGTAAGCTCTTGGGTTCTTCCCAAAAGCATGAGAGAGATAATGAACAAAAAACTTGGAGCTCCAGTGGTGCAACCGGTTAGTGCGCAGTACTTACATGATCACAAAACTCGAGTGATGGAAGCAGAAAGTGCCTTTGACAGCAGCCTCCGTGGTTGGCCTGATGTTTTCCAGAAGGAAAGAGAAAGGTAGTGGTATGTGTCACTATCCCCCTGCATCTGCCTGATTTTCCAGTAATTGTGTCCAAAGACCTTAGTGTGCTGAAAGGCCTTTCCAATACATTTCCTGTTGTATCAGTAATGGCAGTGTTTCCTTATCTAGAATATTCAGGGTCATCTGGGTGAGACGCTAATCCAAGACCTAATCAACTACTGCCTGAGCTACATCTCGAAGATCAAACTCCCGAAGAAGAGGTAGGCTTGTTGTAGCAAAGAGGCTCCACCAGGGTGGGGTGGAGTGGAGTGAGGTTCTGGTTTACTGGCGTCTGAAGCCCAGCTGAGGAAAAGTAACGGGAAACAGTGTCCACAGGAAGGAGAGTTGTACAGGGCTGTCACTGGGGAAATCTGAGAGTCGGCGAAATAAGAGCTGCAGGGCCAGGCCTAGTGGTGTACACCTGTCGTCATCCTAGACTGAGGTGGGGATCACAAGCTCAGGCTATCTTGGGCTTCACAACAAGACTCTAAAAAATACTATGGAGAAAATGCCAGTTGTGTGGTTCACACCTGTCATCCCAGCGCAAGGGAGGCTGAGGCAGTAAGATTGCTGAGTTTCAGGCTTCCAGGCCAGCCTGAGCTACAGTCTCTAATGCAGTCTATTGTATGGGCTGGAGAGCCTAAGGACCCATGTTTGACTTTCCAGTCCCACATAAGCCAGATATACACAGTAACACAAGGCCGCACATGTGCACAAGGTAGTGCACGCATCTGAAGGTCGATTGCAGTGGCCAGAGGCCCTGATGTGTTAATTCTTTCTCCCTCTCTCTCTCTCAAAAAAAAAAAAACAAGAAGGAAGGAAGGAAGGAAGGAAAGAAAGAATGAATTTTGAAGCCAGGCATAGTAGCTCATGCCTATAATCCTAATGCTTGGAAGGCTGAATCAGGAGAATTGCCACAAATTTAAGACTAGCCTGGACTAAAGAATGAGACTCTGACTCAACCTTTCAGGCCCCCCCAAAAACCTAGGCTAGGCATTGTGGCACATACCTTCCTGTGTTTGGGAGGTAGAGGCAGGAGACTCAAGGGTTCAAGGTCAGGGCTAGGAGATGGCTCAGCATGTTTGTGCACAGGCACACGAGTGTGCGTGTGGAGGCCATGGGTAAATGCCAGTTGTCTTTCTCAGTTGCTTTCTGCCTTAACTATTGAGACAAGGTCTCTCGTTGGACGCAGAGCTCACCAATTTCAGCCAGTCAAGCTAGCCTGCAAGTGCAGGGATCCTCCTGTCTCCACCGCCAAGACATTGGGATTATAAAAGCACCCTATCATGTCCAGCATTGCCATGGGTCCTTGGATCTGAATTCGGGCAGGTCCTAGCTTTTCTGTGACAAATGCTTTATGAAGGGAGCCCTATCTCCAGCCCCAGTACAATGCTGTTTCTAAATCAGGCTATCTAAAATGCCATCTCATCAGCAATGGTCACCTAAAACACAAGGAGTCATGATTCTGCTTCTTCATTCTGCCTCAAATCCCAAAGTGGACTAGCCACTTCCAGGGAAGGCTGAGGCCCCGTGTAGTGGACAGCCCTGAGGAGCCTGGTTCACCTCACCCGTCCTATCTACAACTGCCCTGACTTTAGCCTGTCTCATGTTGTTCAAGTTAGTAAGGTATTTGGGGAACCTGTGTCTCCTTTTCCTCCCCAGGGGTACCTTCATCGAATTCCGAAACGGCATGTTGAATGTGTCCCCTATTGGAAGAAGCTGCAGCCAAGAAGAACGAATTGAGTTCTTTGAACTAGATAAAGTGAGTCCTAAAAACATCCTTGGGGAGGGGCTGGAGAGATTGTTCAGTGGTTAAATATGCTTGTTTGCAATGCCTGATGTCCTGTGTTCAGTTTCCCAGTATGCACACAAGGCCAGATACACAAAGCGGTGCATGTGTCTGGAATTTTTTTTACAGTGGCAGGAGGCCCTGGTGCACCCATGCTTGCTCTGTCTCTGTCTCAAATAAATAAATAGAAATATTTTTTTAAATGTCAAGGGAGCCGGGCGTGGTGGCACACGCCTTTCATCCCAGCACTTGGGAAGCAGAGGTAGGAGGATTGCCGTGAGTTCAAGGCCACCCTGAGACTACATAGTGAATTCCAGGTCAGCCTGAGCTAGAGTGAGACCCTACCTCGAAAAACCAAAAAAAAAAAAAATGTCAAGGGAGGTACTGGAGAAATGGCTTAGTGGTTAAGGCACTTGCCTGTGAGGCCTAAGGACCCAGGTTCGATTCTCTAGGTTCCACATAAGCCAGATGCATGTGGTGGCACATGTATCTGGAACTTGTTTGCAGTGGCTAGAGGCCCTGGCATGCACCCATTCTCCCTCTCCCTCTCCCTCTCTCTAATAAATAGAAGAAAAAAAGAAAAAAGTGTTAAAAAAAGAAAAAATGGTCCTTGGGAAATGGCTGGGTTCATGAAAGTAAGATGTGCGTACAACTGTGCAACCAATATTTAAAGCACTTCTACAGTGCCATGCAACAGACAGCTGGTATCTTTTTGTTTTTCTCAGAAAGAAAATATACGACAAAAATTTGTAGCAGACCTACAGAAGGAGTTTGCAGGAAAAGGCCTCACATTTTCCATAGGTACGGAACACAGAAATGCATTCCACACTTGGTACCCGTGTGCAGGAGGCATTTGTGGTCACCTCTGAACTTCTGACACCTCTGAAATTCTGACTACTCAGAGCATTGTCCACCACAACAGGACACTCCCAGCCAGGGAGTGGCTTCCAGGCTGTTGGTTCTGGTTTCACATCCTTACACCGTATGTTTTACTGCCTGCACTCTCTTCTTGCTCAAAAGGGTTGCTTCCTGACACATGAACAGTAAAAGCTTATCCTCAGGCTGGAGAGATGGCTTAGCGGTTAAGGTGCTTGCCTGCGAAACCGAAGGACCCAGGTTTGATTCCCCATAACCCACGTAAGACAGATGCATGTGGTGATGCATGTGTCTGGAGTTCATTTGCAGTGGCTGGAAGCCCTGGTTTGCCCATTCTTTGTCTAATTAATAGACAAATAAATGAAAAATATTTAAAGAATAAAAGCTTATCTTCACACCTCAGGCCAGAGAGAAGCACCTTGGTGAACTCCAGGCAGGAGTGGACCATGAGCCTCTCGGATGGAGAGACAAATGCCCTGCAGTGTGTCACCCACAAGCAGGAACCACAGAAGTCAGGCAGGCGGCTTTAATATATTTTTATTTGAGAGAGAGAAAGAGGCAGAAAGAGAGGATGGGCACGCCAGGGCCTCCAGCCATTGCAAACGAACTCCAGATGCATGCGCCCCCTTGTGCATCTGGCTTACATGGGTCCTGGAGAATCGAACCAAGATCCCCTGGCTTTGCAGGCAAAGCCTTAACCACTAAGCCATCCCTCCAGCCCAGGCAAGTGGCTTTTACAGAGCAAGAAACCAGTGCTCAGGGAGGAGAAGATGACAGTAGTCCAGGATCCATTGACTACCACAGAGCCAGTGTGGGGAGTTTCTGGTTTCTGCCTACAGCCTGTTCTCCAACATGACGAGGTAGAATATGCCTGCTAAACACTGGTAGGCAAGGCGATGCTAATGAGGCTTTACATAAAGCCCTTTTCCTTCACTGGCTTTAATAAATGCGTAGGGTGCAGGAAAACGCCTGAAATTCCTGAAAAGGAATGCTGTGTGCTATCTCACCAGTGTTCCTGAACTATGAGGCAGATGCCCATGGTATAGAGCTTTGAAAGGGATTTTGCTGCTGTGAAGGCCCCTTACCTTTGGTGTGGCATCTTTCACTGAGGGTAGGTTTTGGTTTTTTTTGAGACAAAGTCTCAGTCTGTAGCCCATGCTGGCCTCCTACTCACTGTATCCACCAAGCTGGCTTTGAACGTGTGGCAGTCCTTCTGCCTCAGATTCCCAAGTTTGAGATGACAGATGTGATCCTGCTCTGACAAGGGCTGGAGAAATGGCTTAGTGATTAAGGTGTGAGCCTGCAAAGTAAAAAGATCCAGGTTCAATTTCCCAGGACACACATAAGCCAGAATCACATGGTGGTGCATGCTTCTGGCGTTTGTTTGTATCAGCTAAAGGCCTTGGCATGCCCATTCTCTCTATGTGTCTGCCTTTTTCTCTCAAATAAATAAAATTAAATTTAAAAAAAGAAAAGTACCAGACAAGCCCAAGTGAATGATTGCCGTGGTAGGTTTTTCATAGGCCTGCTTTGTGCAAGCCCACTTCCTTGAAGAAGCACTTATGTGCAGACACATTACTCATTGTGACTCACTTTTAGACCCAGGTGAAGTGAATAATGCTGGGGGGAAATGTAGACCTGATTTCTAGAACCTGCCTGCTGAAGCAGCTGAAGTGGTAAATTAACCAGCCTTGGCAACCTATTTACTGACAAGAGAATAAACCGAAAATGGTTTCCCACAGCAAATAATAGCCTTAACCTTTCTTCTACAGGACTGAGGGTGGAGCCCAGAGCCCCAGGCATGCTAGGCCAGGGCTCTGTCACTGAGCTACATCCCCAGCCTTCACCAGCTTATTTAATTTTATTTTATTTTGCTTGTGTGATGTGCACATACCTTGGTTGCACCCCATGCACCGGCCTGTGGCTGGAAGCATTCACTTCCAGTAGGTGGAGCAGAACACTGGGGTCATTGAGTACCCCCTCTATCACTGTTCTGCCCAAACTCCAAACACATGTGCCACCATGTACATCTGCCTTACATGAGTTCTGTGGAATTGAACTTGGGTCCTAAGGCTTCACAGGCAAGTACCTTAACTGCTAAGCCATCTCTTCAGCCCTGGACTGCAGTTTTTCATGACCTTAAGTGACCTGGTCTTCTCTCCCTTTTGTGGGGTTTGGGGCTGTAGATATGTAGCCATGCCCACTTATTTTCATGGGATTTGAACTAGGCAGTTTCAGGCCCCACAGGAAGCACATGTAGCTACTGAGCCATCTCTCCAGCCCTCACTAGACTTTTCATCTTCGGCTTTCTTCCTGCGTTCCCCAACCTGGCAGGTGGCCAGATCAGCTTCGACGTCTTTCCTGATGGCTGGGACAAGAGGTATTGCCTGAGACATGTGGAACATGATGGTTACAAGACCATTTACTTCTTTGGAGACAAAACCATGCCTGTAAGTGTGACAGTCTTTTTTACAGTTTGATCAGTCTGGACGTGAAAGGAAAAAGCAACTATTGGCCTGGGTTTTTTTGTTGTTTCTTTTTTCCCCCATTGGCCACACTTTTTGCTGTCAGCCCAGCTCAAACTGAATGATGACTTCTGTCCCTACAAGGGTTGGGAGTGAGTCTTCCAAGCCTCGAACTCATGGAGGTCCTCCTAAGTACTAGGATTACAAGCATGAGCCACCACACCTGGCTGCTATTTTTATTTTATTTATTGCAGTGCTAGCAATCCAACACAAGGCCTCCTACATGCCACCAGGAAAGTAAGTAGGTGTTCTACTGGTGAACCCTCAGCCTTTTTTTTTTTTTTTTTTTTTTTTTTGAGGTAATGTCTCACTGTAGCGTAGGCTGACCTGGAATTCTAGTTACAGAATGGCCTTGAACTTACAGCAATCCTCCTACCTCTGCCACCTAACTGCTGGGATTAAAGGCTGTGCCACCATGCTCAGCCTTAGCCTTCTTAATAACAGAACAATGCCCTTTATCCACAGCCCTTTGTTGAGAGTATTGTTTGCAGAAAGAAACACGATGACTACAGGCTTTGAAAAAAGTAGATTTGACTTTAAGAATTAAGCTAACGTATCTAGGTGTGGTGGCTCACGCCTTTAATCCCAGCACTCAGGAGGATGAGGTAGGACGACTGCTGTGAGTTTGAAGCCAGTCTGGACTACATAGTATGTTTCAGATCAGCCTGGGCTATAGTGAAGCCCTGCCTTGGGGGGAAAAAATAAGCTAATGATTTTATACCTTTGGGCTGAGAGTTAGTGGGTAAAGCACTTGCCTCCTAAGCCTGAGTACCTGAGTTCAGATTCCCAGACCCCAAATAAAGCGGAATGCAGTAGAGCAAGCATCTGCAATCCCAGTGCACGTAAGACAAGAAGAGATGCGAACATGGGAGAATCCTCCAGAAGCTTGCAGGCCTAGTGAACACAGCAGTGAGCATCAAGAACCCCTTCCTCAGACAAGTGGAGGTGAGGACTGACATCCCTCCACGTGTATGCCATGGTGTGCACATGCCCATGCTCATACACATCACGTGCACATCTACACACCCTAGGTCTAAGGGAATCCTGGAAGCATCCTTGGTCTAAATAGTTTGGTGCCTTTTCTTAATCTTTTTTTTTTTTTTTTTTTTTTTTTTTTTGTGGTATTGAACCTAGGACCTCATGCATGTCAGGCAATCACTGCACCACTAAACTATATTGCCAGGCCTGTTCCTACTTTTTATTTATTTATTTTTTTTATTTACTTAAGAGAGAGGGGGGACAGAAAAAAGGAGAGAGAGTGAGTATAGGAACACCAGAGCTCCTGCCACTGCAGATAAACTCCAGATACATGCACCACTCTGTATATCTGGCTTTACATGGGTACTGGGGAATTGAACCTGGGCAATCAGGCTTTTCAAGAAAGCACCTTTAGCTGGGCATGGTGATGCATGCCTTTAATCTCAGCCCTTGGGTGACAGAGATAGGAGGATCACCATGCATTCAAGGCCACCCTGAGACTTCATAGTGAATTTCAGGTCAGCCTGAGCTGGAGGGAGACCCTACCTCAACAAAAAAAGACAGAAAGCACCTCTAACTTCTGAGCCATCTCTCCAACCCCCTACTTTTTCTTCAGAGCCAGGGTCTCACAAAGTTGCTCCACCTGGCTTTGGACGCACTCTGTAATCAGGCAGGCCTTGAACTCTGGATCCTCCCACCTCAGCTTCCTGAGTAGCTAGGATAACAGTTATATGCCACCAATCCCACCTTGGTAACATTTCTTACAGAAGGGAGAAGAGATTAAGACCAAATGTAACGTCAGGCTGGTGACGCACAGGCTGTAAATGAAGTCCGCAGGGTAGATAAAGGCACACAAGCGTTTGTTGGACTCACTGTGGTACAGCTGGTAAGGCCACAGAGACGCTGCAGAGGTGCTCTGGGGGCCACTCGTGTGGGGTCTACTCGAGGTGCCCTGGTTGCTTAGGTCTCATCTAGTGGACAGCTGTGAGGGTTTGTTTCTTTTGAGAGCTGGTTATCTGTGAGATGTCATGAATTACTAGGGCTCAGACTCCAGATGGTCTAGGTATGTTTAAAGGGTGGAATTTTAGGGCTGGAGTGATGGCTTAGTTAAGGAGATTGACTGCAAAGCCTAAGGACCCATGTTTGACTCTCCAGGTCCCACAGAAGCCAGATGCACAAGGTGACACATGCACACAAGTTCGCACATGCACACAAGATGGCACACACATCTGGAGTTTGATTGCAGTAGCTGGAGGCCCTGGTGTGCCAATTCTCATTCTCTCTCTCTCTCTCTCTCTCTCTCTCTCTCTCTCAAAAAAAAAAAAAAAAAAAAAAAAAAAGCCGGGAGTGGTGGCGCACGCCTTTAATCCCAGCACTTGGGAGGCAGAGGTAGGAGGATTGCTGTGAGTTCGAGGCCACCCTGAGATACAGAGTGAATTCCAGGTCAGTCTGGACTAGAGTGAGACCCTGCCTCGAAAAACCAAAAAAAAAAAAAGAAAGAAAAAAAAAAAAGCCAGTCTGTTGGGCTTGCCTTAAAAAAAAAAGAGTGGATCTTTTCACAGCAGTGTAACTTTCTGAGGAGATACTGTGGTGCTCAGAGGCAGCAGAGGTCACACTCTGAGTTTAGCCTGCCCTGAGGCAAAAACCTTTAATCCCAGCACTGGGCGGCAGGGGTGGGAGGATGGCCATGAAGTCAAGGCCATCCTGAGGCTACATAGTAAATTCCAGGTCACCCCAGGCTAGAGCGAAACCCTACCACAAAAAAAAAAAAAAAAAAAAAAAAAAGGAACCTAAATTAGGAGCTGGGCATAGTGGCACATGCACTGGGGAGGCTGAGGTAAGAGGATTGCCATGAGTTCGAGGCCACTCTGAGACCTACATAATGAATTCCATTCTAGGGCAGCCTGGGGCCAGAGTAGTGAGACCCTACCTCAAAAAAAAAAAAAAAAAAAAAAAGAGAAAGAAAGAAAAATAAGGTTAAATATCAAATGGCAAGAGTGAAAGGATCTACTGTTTCAGGCATCACTTTGGTCCAGGCCCTGACCTGGACAGTGCCGATGAACTTGGTCTCCTGCAGCTCTTTCTGCAGGGAATCCCTCCCTTGCTCTTCCCTCCACAGCGCCTGCCTCTAAAGGCCTTGGCCAGCCTCCCTCCTCACTAAAGGTGCAACATTTCAGTTCTGAAACCGAGAAGGACCGTGCGGGTCAAGGGGTGAAGAGATGTAAACCACCCAGGCTGGGAGTGGCCTGGCCACTCACCACAGCAGTGACCACACAGTAGCCTCGGTCTGAGAGCCCCAGTACCCTGGTCAACACTGTGGGCTGCCATTCCTCTCCTGAAGCAGCTGTATGAGCATGAAGTGAGGCCCCAGGAGGAGTTGGTAGGCCCTGGCCTGGCTTAGGAGAGCCAAGACGTGCATGTTCCCACACCCCAGGGCCTGCTCACAGCTGTCTCTGTCTCCGTGAAAACTGCAGACAGGTTCCGCTGAGATGGAGAGATGAGGGCCTGCCCTGGCTAGTCAGCACCTCCTAGTCACAGCCAGCCACGGGCAGCTGTGCTTCCAGCAGGAGCTTGTCTTCACCATCCTGGGCTGAGCTCCCTCTCCCAAGGGGCAGCAGGGGCACAGAACATGTTCTCTGCAAGGCCTTGGCTTAGTACACTTACCCATCCCTGAGAGGACTCCTTTGAGAGCCAGTTCTTGTGTGTGGCTCTGGCAGGCAGGCTTAGGCTAAGTTGCTGAGGCGAGGCCCTCAACAAAGACCTTGCATGAGTCACTGCTCCCCACCGTCCGCTTCCTAAACTAACGGTTGGTTGGACCAGATTAGAAGTCCTCAGGCTTAGGTGTGCTCTGGGTCCCCGCCATCACACCTTCCTCCTGCGTGCCAGACAGTGCTCCGAGGAGTAAGCATGCTCCCTCCCTGCTCGGCGGCAGCTCCACTGTCAGGGTGTGGCTGGCCTGCCACTGTGGCATCTGGACACGTTCAAGTGCCAGGCGTGGCATACATCTGTCTCCTGCCTTATATGCCAGAGAGATAGCATAGTGGTCAAGCTCTAAGCCACCATTAGACTTGACCTTCATTCCAGGGCCACCCTAAAGTCCACTGCACATCCTGGTTCTATGAAGCTTAGCCCTAGTGTTGTCCACTCACCTGCGCTTTCACAGCCCCTCGCCTGGCCTCGGCAGGGCTTTGAAGGCAGCTCCCTGGATCCCTGGCAGCCTTGCTTCCAGGGCAGGCCCTGCCTGGCCTGTTGTACCTCGAAGCTGATCATGAAATTATCATGGAGTCAAAATGCAGCGAAAGCGCTGACCAAAGCCACAGCGTGTGTTGCAGGTGACTGTACGCACAACAGGTGCCTGCGGGAACCCAGCCCAGGCCTTTTTCTGTGGAACTGGGTTCTCAGACTGCTAATGCTGTCCCCACATGGAATGATAACCAGGATTCGCCACTCAGCTGCTCCAATTGCTTTCAGAAAGGGCCAAAGGGTGCTAACCAGCCCGTGGGGTGGAGCCAGCACAGCAAACTGCCTCCTGCACCAGCCTCAGTCTGAGGGCCTTTTAGGGATTTAAATATTAATAGGCTTACTTCCTGCCGCCTTTGGGAATGGGATCATTCACTCCCCCCTCCCTCCCTCCCTCCTTTCCTTTCTTCTCTGGGAGCAGCTTTTGTTCTCAGCACTGGAGGGGGAAAGCTGAGCTTCCCCCTCTGGAGTCTAACCTCTGCTGTGTTTGCAAATCCAGTGAAATTTCCAGTTCCCAGAAGCCTCTGTCACTGGCTTAGCTTGGGATCTGCTCCCGCTGACCTCACCCCCCCCCCCCGTGGGCAGCAGCTCGGAGCTGCAGGAGTGGCCCAGCCCGTCTTGATTCTCCACACGCGGTGCTGTGAAGTGTGGGCTTCACACACACGCAGCTCACCTCAGATCTCAGCTTCCGCCCCCCGTCCCTCAGCAGCACCCAGGCACGGAGTGGGCTGACTAAAACCACTTCGCCCTTTGTGCCTCTGAGGTCTCTTTCCAAGGTAGTAGTGGCTGTCAGTGGCCTCTGAATGGCTCTTCCTTCATTTGTGTGCCCTCACCCACCCTCCCCCCACCCTGTTTTAGGGCAAACACCAGACAAGTGTATCTCTGAGGTATCTCTTGAGCTTTAGATTTAAACAAAGGAAGAACTGGGGTGGGCAGAAGGACTGTGTAAGTCAGCATCCCTGGCAGAGGAGTGGTCTGCTTGGTCCCTGTCACTTTTGGTTCTACAAGGTGATTCTTATCTCCCAGGGGAACAGGGAGCCATTGCCCTATCTGGCCGGTCCTGGGAGGCTCTGCTGTTCCTGGTATCCAAGGTGACTGCAGGCGCAGGACAAGGCTTTTATCTCTGTGCTTCTAGCCTTGAAGGGGGATGAGAAGTAGATGTGGTTACAATACAGTGGTAGCCTGATGCAGCATCAAGGAGACAAAACACATAATGAAGGCCACCCACCCCAGAGACCTTGCTTCTAAACTAGCAGCCCAGATGCCACTCATAAGGGGCCATTTAAATTTAATTAAGATCAGCCGGATGTGATGGCATATGCTTGTAATCCCAGCCCGAGGGAGGCTAAGTGATCGTGAGTTTGAGGCCAGCCTAGGCGCCATAGTGTGCCTCTGTCTCTAAATAAATAAATGAGTAAAACTGAAAACAACCAGTTCCTGTCTTGCTGGCTACACCCCAAGGGTCATCTTGCCACGTGGCTGTGGCCAGTACTGAGCACCATGTCCCTCATCACAAGAGTTTCAGGAAGCCACTCCAGGCCGTCTGCCCCACCAACACTGCTGATGATTTACAGAAGTTTGAGGACAGCTGTTAGAATTCTGTCACTCACTGTGCTTTCTCTAAAAAGTAAGCTTTAGACAGGTCTTCACAAATGCATCGTGATTTCTTTCTTAAGCATAATTACATGTTCCGCGCTCAGCTGCAGTTCAGGAGAAGGTCAAACCCGTGCTCAACAGCGACTAAACTAAACCCACATCCCTCTCTCGGAAATGAAGAGAATCCCCAACCCTAGGTACATCAGGTTCCTTGTTTTTCTGGCAACCAACCCAAGCTCCAGGTTCACAGCCACCCCAACCCAGACAGAACATGACCTTCTATGTCTGCTTTGTGTCTCTGCAGGGTGGCAATGACCATGAGATCTTCACAGACCCCAGAACCATCGGCTACACAGTGAAGGCGCCCGAGGACACACGCAAGATCTGTGAGGAGCTCTTTCCTTAACACGGAAGGGACACAGTGGGGCCAGCGCGAGGCCCTCCTAGTGTATATCCCAATGGCCACAGGGACAGGAGTTCCCACCCCTCTGCCACAGCACAGTAGGCCACCCAGTGGCCATACACCTCCACCTCCATCCAATGCCAGAAGTACCCCAAGGAAGAGAAAAGGACTTGTCAGAAACGGTTCTGTGCTCAGGAGGCCAAGGCAGGAAGACCACCACAATTCAAGGTCAGCCTAGGCTACATGGGGGATAGCCTATCTCAAAGACTGATAGGGTGCAGCTGCTTGGGTTAAGGGTGACTTCCCCATCCTTGAAACAGAAAAGAACAAAAATGTGCCAGGGCCCCTTCTTCATGGGTCTTGTGAAAATGGTTTCTTTTTCTTTTTTGAGGTAGGGTCTCACTCTAGCTCAGGCTGACCTGGAATTCCCTATGTAGTCTCGGGGTGGCCTTGAACTCTCAGTGATCCTCCTACCTCTGCCTCCCAAGTGCTGGGATTAAGGTGTGTGCCACCACGTCCTGTTTAGCCTTAAATTCTTGATCCTCCTGCCTCAGCCTCCTGCACCACCAGGCCCTGCTTAGAGTTTTGTGAAAATGTGACAGCTGCTAACATTCAGACCCTTGTATCACCTGAGAAAGGACAGGCTATCTGCGGTACCCACCAGGGAGAGAAGTTAAAGGATACTTCCTGATGCTGCCAAGAGTTGGCAGTGTGAGCAGTGCCAGGGCCCGCCCTGTGCTGGATCTACGGGCTGGATACCTTTGTTTTCCAACCAGCTTCCTGTTTGTTGGCCGGGCCTGCTGGACAGACAGCTGGCCAAGTAACAACTGACCCAACACGGTTTGCACCTTGCTGGCCTGGAATTCGGGCCAGCCCTCTTCACAACACTAACTGGCTTTCCTGTACCCAGAGAGGAGAGACTGTAGGGAACAGAACGCTGAGGGTGGCCCAGGAGCTCCTTGGACAAGCATCACTGGAGCCTGCCGCGAGAACGGTTCACGCCCCACTTTCTCGCATCTGGAAGTGTGCTCACCTGTTTGGTGCTGGGCAGGTGGCCTCTCTGGGAGCTGCCAGTGGATCTGGGCCAGGAGCCTTTGCACTCTGCTCCTGCCTCCAGCCACCACTGCCCCTTGGCTAGCTGCCTGGCATTAGGAGACAGCCCCTCCACCTCCTCTGCCCCCCACAAGAAACTGCCAGGACCCTCATCCTGTGGCTTCTGTCCCTGTTGCAGTTTACACATGGTACTGTAATGACCTGGCTGGCACATTAAAGAGATGGTTTTGTGTTGCTTTCTGGTGATCTCCCACTGGGGAGTGGGTAGGGAGGGCCTTCTCAGCCTTGACCTCCAGGACACCTGCTGCCCACTTCATCTCCCTTGTCACTGGAGACAGGGCTACCTCAGATCCTCCCACACCTTCTGCAGGGTCAGAACTTTCTAAGACCTTCCATGTGAAATGACTGGCCTTCCTTTGTGCCTCCTGTCCTGTGGGGCGGGGGGAGGTGTTTGGTCCTTTTTTTAATTATTTTTTTGGTTTTTTGAGGTAGGGTCTTGGCTCTAGCCCAGGCTGACCTGGAATTCACTACGTAGTCTCAGGCTGGCCTCGAACTCAAGTGATCCTCCTACCTCTGCCTCCATAGTGCTGGGATTAAAGGCATGTACCACCACGCCCAGCTTCCTGTCGTTTTTTTATTCAGTCTTCCCAGGACTTACTCAGAAGGCCTCACCTAGCCAGGCTTTGGCTGTAAAGTGTGGCTAAGGACATGGGCATGGCCTTGGCTTGTGCCTAGGGTGGCAGGGTCTGTAGTGTGCCTGCCAGCTATGTTAGCTTAAGGCAAGCTCATTTGACAGGCAGGGTGGCACCCATGGTACTGCACTAGAGCTTTCAGTGAAACACAAGGAATGAACCCCAACAGGGCTATATCATTCCCTCAGCCCAAGGAAGCCGGCAGAATACAGACATCACAAGGAATCTAGATACCATGTGTGTCAGGCGAGAAGCAAGCACAGAGGTTGCACCCAGGCAGTAGGCTATTTCAGAGTCATCCGTGCCCCAGGTAGAGGCTGGCCCAGGACTTTAGGTCACCCAAGGTTTAGGAAGCCTCAGAGAGAGCTTGGTTCCCATACCAGGGTCTACTTGACCCTGGGAAGGTGTTCCCCATCATTACCAACCCTGGGAGGCTAGGCCGAGGAGTAGAAGTTCAGATGTACCCTAATCCTAGTGCAGTCTGCACCCGCAACCCTGAATCACTTCTCAGACTTCCGCACCCACCCTGGGCACCTCCCTCCTCCACAGCACCCTAAAGTCAGTGTCTAGAAAGCTGGGCTGCTGTCTTGAAGTCTCATCTTGTGCGGCCTTCTTGAACAGGTTTGGTGGGTTGCTTGTCATTTCCCCAACACCGCATGTGATTAATCAAAACCCATCTCATGCACAGCATGTTGCTGTCCGCCTCACTAAGCAAAACTGCTCAGCCAGGCACAGGCCTCATAGCCCCCACCCTGCCTGTGGGCTGGCCAGGCTGCTATTGCTCACACTGCCCCATAAGCAAGCTGCTGCTCTGACCCAAGGGCCACTGGCCTGCTCCTGAGCCACAGGACCCAGGATGGGAGTGTAGCCTCGTCTCCATCCCCAGCCTCCCACTCGGACTGGGGAGCTCAAGATTGCAGCAGAGACCCCGAGACCCTTCTCACCACCGAGATGATGGGACCCTGACATTTCAAATGTCACCTGAGGCAGTTTATCCACAGCCCACCACACCAGTGTTGCCAAGAGGCTGTGTTCTAAAGCTTTTCCGGCTCTGGAGAATGAAGAGGGTTGGGCCAGCATTGTTAGACTACAGATCAGTGTGTGTCAGCCTTGTTTAGAAGAGACATCCTGTCTGGGGCACAGGAAAAGCTCCCGGTATGCGTACACACACATGTGCGCGCAAAGGTTAACCACAGCTCTGCACAAAACAAACTTTTTATTGAGAAAGAGGTGGCCAATTGGAAACAGGGTTTGGATTTGGGAATCTACATTCTATTCCTGGCTTGGTCACCAACACCATGTCCCTCCTCGTCTGTAAGTCAACACTCCCTTTGTGAACAGAGAAGGGATCTTTTCCAGCTCCAATACCCTGCAGTTCTAGAACACTCTACTGGCTGAAAAGATGTAGTCACACAGGAAGAGCCCTTTATAAAAGACTTGGCCAAGCGAGAGAATCCAGAGGTCACTGTGCCAGCAGAATGGGGCTCCCAGCTCCCTGTGGAGTAGGCCTGCTAGGAGTGCCTCATAGGGTGCCAGAGGGCAAAGCTACAGCAATACAGCAAAGGCTGGGGAGCCCTCTCATCCCGACACAAGTGGCTTTGGGAGTGTGTTCTGAAGACAAGCCCCAGGAAACCACTGGGGAGCAAGCCAAGACTGGAGGGGAAGAAGCCACCTTTGACACAGTATGAAAAAAAAAAAAAACAGCCACCAGCGACCCAAACAGGGACACAGCAGGCCCCACAGAGAGAGCAACTCAGGTGGAGGAGCCTGCGCTGAGCCCGCCACGCACACCAGCAAGGCGCACACAGGCTCAGCCATCCATCTCATCCATCGTCCCTGGGCTCATCTGCAAAACGTCAAGCCTTCACCCCTTCCACAAAGACAAAGTCCAGAGCTCAGTCACAGGGTGAGTGAGCTCCATGTGTTCCCGTATCAAATAACTCGCTTATCTGGATCACTCCTGTGGCCCCGAAGCCAGCTTCAAGACACATCCCAGCACTCACAGGTGAATTTGTAACTTTGTTGAGGCCACGTACTTGTAAGCAGGTTACCCAACCACTTCTATTTTTAGATCACAACTAAATCCAAACCAGACCACGGCAGAGCAAGTCCTAGGAATCTATCCGTTCACTAAAAACACAAGTCTACAGGTCACAGCAAGGTGCAGAGCCAGCTCTGAGAAAAGAGCTTCAGTTATATAGATTTAAAAACAACAACAACAACAGGGTGTGGTGGTGGTGGTCCACTGTATACCCCTGCACTTGGGAAGCCAAGATGGGAAGAATACCATGAGTTTGGGGCCAGCCTAGTGTACATAACACCTTCTCAAAAAAAAAAAAAAAAAAATCAGCCTGAAGGACAGGGCTGGGGATGTAGCCCAGTGCTGGAGTGCTCACCTAGCAGGCCATACGGCCCTGGGTTCAATCCCCAGCACAGAGAAGGGGGGAAAAGGAAAGTATTTCTTACAGCAGTTTTAAGAAACCCCATTCCCCACCATAGGTGTGCTTCTCCTTCAACGTTGCTTTGCAAGGCTGTCAGGAAGCAAGCTGCCTACTTTTCTCTGCATGAGTAGGAGAAAGTTCTGGGGCATTTGTTTTGTTCTGCAGTGCTGACAATGGAAGCCAGTTTTGCTATACGGCCCAGGCTGAAATGGAACTCACAATCTTCCCGTCTCAGCCTCCCAAGTGCTGGGATTACAGGTAGAAGCCACCAACCCGGTAGAAAGTTCTGTTTGGAAACAAAGGTCCTCTGCTCTCCATAGCCCTCTCCTCCGCACCCCATGGCCATCCCAGCATCAGCTTAGTGACAGGCTGTAAATGGCTGCTGCGGGGTGGTTACCAGTAAAGAAGCAAGTGGAAAACACCAGCCTTCTCAGAAGAGCCAGGGATCAGGCCCGAGCCGCAAGCAGCCAAGACCTGGCAGGAGCTCCTCAGATCCTCAGAGAGAGGCGGGACTCCTGGGAGACGTCATCCCCAGAGGATGGCAACAGCCCTGCTTGCAGAGGCACCAAAAGGCAAAGCCCTCACACACATCCCCCCCTCCTTTTGCCCCAGCCAGCTCTCTAGAACCAGCCAAGCTGAGAATTAGAAGGTGGATCTTGCCATGGTCTCAGAAGAGAGACAGAGACACTGGGTGGGAATTCACAGGACTGGTGACATACCCCAGAGGGCCACACAGATCTCCAATTCCACAAGGGGTTCAGTGGCAGCGCCTGCCGCTCTGCTGGGCAGTTGGGGAAGGATATTTGACCCACCCCCCGGGCTGGGGTTGGACCCTCCACTCAGCCACTGCCAGGTGCCTCTCCTTTTGGAATTCTTTTAATGCTTTTCAGATGGTGAGAGCATGCTGTGAAGGCTAGAGGCTGTGCTGGTGGAGGGGGCACCCCGAGCCTGCCCCCAATGCCCTTCCTCCAGGAGATGCACGAAAGGGACCAGGCCCCACCTTGGAGCCAGTGTTGTGTGGTGGAATATCATCTCCAGTGTGGCCCTTGCTCATCCCCCGTCCCCCAAAGTCTCCCCGAAGCCCAGGAGAAGGGGTCTTGCAGGTCCTAAGAGCTGATGACATGTCCAGACCAGGTCTCGTGCTTGGTGCCCGGTGCCAGATGGGTAATGACCACCTCCACGGCCTGCAGTTTCTCGTTCTTGGGTGGAATGGAGCACATCTTATAGGTGACCTCGTCACCTTCCACGGGGACATACTCCCCCTCCACACTGCAGGGGAGAAAAAGCAGTCAGTATCCGTAGACAGAAAAGCTCCACAAACTACCTGAGACATCCGAGTAAGGTACCCGTGCACCTGGTCTCCAGAGCCCTTCCAAGGAACAACCCCTCCTTCCCTTCCACCACTCTGTCCTGGCTGCAGCTGCCCTGGATGCTCACACCTCAGTATCCAATGTGAGATATGCTCTGACAGGTGGAAGAGCCAGAGTGATATGAGGCCATCATGAAATAAAACGGAAGTAAGGGGACGGTTTGAACCAGCTTTCCAGAGCTCCTGTGCATACACTGATTCTTGCTTCCACAGGACCCAGGATGAAAGGTGTGGATTTAGCATTGACTGTCCCAGACACTCAAGTAAGCCTTCAGAAATGTCCCTGATGGGCTGGGCAGGAGGGTGTAGGCCTGTAATGCCAGCTATTTGAGAAGCTGAGACAGGAATGGCAAGTTAAAGGCCTACCTGGCCTTCAAAGTGAAGTCAAGACCAATCCCTGATAACTTAGTGAAACCTTGTCTCTAAAGAAAAAGTAGCCAGGTGTGGTGGCACACACCTTTAATCCCAGCACTTGGGAGGGAAATAGGAGGATCACTGTGAGTTCAAGGCCAGCCCAGGACGACAAAGTGAGATCCAGGTCAGTCTGGGCTATAGTGAAACCCTACACTGAAAAAAAATAAAATAAAATCAGTCGGAGAGCTGGCTCAGCAGTCAAAGGCACTTGCTTGCAAAGCCTAATGGCCTGGGTTCAATTCCCCAATATCCACATAAAGCCAGATACACAAAGTAGCACATGCATCTGAAGTTTATTTGCAGTGGCTAGAGGCCCTGGTGCACACATACTCAACTATCTATCTATCTACATCTCTCTCTCTTTTAAATAAATAAAATTTAGCCAGGCATGGTGGCACACACCTTTAATCCCAGCACTTGGGAGGCAGAGGCAGGAGGATCACCATGAGTTCGAGGCCACCCTGAGACTACATAGTGAATTCCAAGTCAGCCTGAGCTAGAGTGAGACCCTACCTTGAGAAAAAAATGCCAGGCATGGTGGCGCACGCCTTTAATCCCAGCACTGGGAGGCAGAGGTAGGAGAATCACCATGAGTCGAGGCCACCCTGAGACTACATAGTGAATTCCAGGTCAGCCTGAGCTAGAGAGAGACTCTATCGCTGAAAACCAAAAAAAAAAAAAAAAAAAAAGTATATGTGTGTATGCACACACACCAGTGCTGAGGCCTGGTTGCACACACCTAGAATACCAGCCTGGAGGCAGGAAGCCACTAGTTCAAAGCCAGCCTCCTCTCCTTCTAAGGTTAGAGGCCAGCCTGGACTACATGAGCCTGTCTTTACGAGAAAATCAAAGGGGATTAGGATGTAGCTTGGTAGCAGAGCACTTGCCCACAATGTGCAAGGGCCTAAATTCAGTCCCTCATACCACAAAGAGAAGCCAAAGTCCACTAGGTGCCTCAAGCTAAGAACAGTCCTCCGTTGTGACCACCCCACAAATGTTCCCTGACCTAGCCAGTGGCTAACCACTTCACTGTGATGGTGACATCTTGATGCCACTTGATAAGACCCTGAGTCCCTAGGCCAGCTGACCGGTTTCATTTTGTTTTTGGGCTTTTTGGTTTTTCCAGGTAGGATCTTGCTCTAGCCCAGGCTGACCTCGAACTCACAGCAATCCTCCTACCTCTGCCTCCCAAATGCTAGGATTGAAGGCATGCACCACCACACCTGGCAGAGAGAGAGAATGGGCAAACCGGCACCTCCAGCTGCTACAAACAAACTCCAGGCACATGCGCCACCATGCATCTGGCTTTACATGGGTCCTGGGGAATCAAACTCGGATTGTTAGGCTTTGCAAGCAAGCACTTTAACCACTAAGCCATCTTTCCAGCCCTCTACCTCAGATTTTAAGGCAGGGTATCTCACTGAGCTTGGAGCTCACTGATTCTATTAACCAGCCATTAAGCTCCCAGGATCTTCCTTTCTCTGTCTCCCCAGTACTGCAATTGTAGGAACATGCCCAGCTCTTATGTGGGTGCTGGGGTCCAACTCAGATCTTCATGCTTGCACAATGAGCACTTCACCCACTGAGCCATCTCTCCAGTCCCATAACCCGTTTTCAAAACTGTGGTTTTAGGGTTTGCCGGGCAGAGGAGGACTCTGCCTGCCGCCAGCTCAAAGTTTGAGGCTGCAAGCAAGAGTGCTGCTCAGAGGTGGAGCGTTGGCCTGGTGGACGTATAAAGCACTGGATTTCATCCTAGCCCTATTTCATCCCTAGAAGAAAAGTCCGGAGGAACATGTTTGTGCCAAAGAAGAAGGTGGTCAGGATGGGGTGCCAGTGGAAACTCCCAGATCACCAAAACTTCCCTGGAGTCTAGAGGGGAGGCGTGAGGTGCTGGGAGTCCTGCAGTCCCCACCTTTGGCTCCCCTGGGCTTCCAGATACTCAGGAAGGAAGGACGTCAGTGAGCAAGTGGCAAGAGAAAGGGCCCAGCCCCGAACTTCCTTCCTGGAGCAGAGGGGCTGGGCAGCCCCCAGCCTCACCAGGCCACTAGGGTGAGGAAGCCGGGGATGATCCCTTGGCCCAAGGTCACCCTTCTCATCAGCCAAGCACAAAGCACTTAGACCTATCCCCAGCCATTCTCCACTGACACAACAGCCCCAGCTACCACCACCTTGACCCCAAGGGCATGACCATGGCTCAGGGCATCCACAGTAGGCAAACACTCAAATACCCAGTTTCTGCCACACGTGGACTCTTACTCACAGTGGCCTCACACAGCCCACTGAGCAAGTAGTCACCCAGGACCGTCATACATTCAGAGTGCCAGCCACCACACATACCTAACTTCATCCTTGTGCCTAATGCCCTTCTGTCATACACTGCCCCCACCTGCACAGGGTCATGGCCCTAGCCCAGGCCTCCCAGATGGGCCACCAAGGGACTCACTCGGAGATGTGCAGGAAGATGTCAGGGCCCCCATCGGCCGGGGTAATGAAGCCATGGCCCTTGGACCGGCAGAAGCATTTGCAGACTCCTTTGTAGACAGGGCCTTGTGATGCCCGCACAGTCCTGTCAGAGAGAGGGGGACATCAGCCCTTCACACAGCCACACTCTCCTGAGGCACACCCAGCTGTCTCTGCTCCTATCCACAGGTGGGCTCCAGGGAGGAAGCCCCTGCTAGAACCCCCATATACAGTCAGAAGAGGCTGTGCACTGTACAGCCCTGGGGGCTGTGCAAACACAGCGGTAGACAGGAATCTGAGTGACCTTGGCAAACTGTCTCGGGCCTGTTTCCCCATCTGGAAAAAGGGGTTTGGATGAATAAATCTTCAGAAACTGATTGTTATTAAAAGCAGCCCTTACTCACTGGGCCTAAAATACACACCTGTCCATGGCCACCCCAACATGGTTTCCACCCTGCAGCCAAGGAAGTGAAGGTGTCGGAGGAAAGAGGTCTGTGTGTGGCTGAAGCCTGCCCTGGTGATTCCCACCCACTGAGCCCCAGGCCGGGACAAGTTGCATGGGCAGCAGACACAGTGTCTCAAGTTTGGAGGGCACCTTCCTTGTTTCCAGCACCCATCACTCAGCACCCAGGACGTGGATCTCGCCTTGCTTGAGCAGCAGCCCCATGTCAGGAGTGTCTCCCACCTGCCCAACACTCACGCTGAGAAGGTCCTTGTCCGGCGAGTAGGCAGCGGGCTGGGGACCATGTTGCCCCTCAGCGGGGATGGAGAGCGTTCTCGGGCCCCAGGGGTGTCCAACAGCCCAACCGAAGCCTGATGTGTGGGGGGCTGGGGTGGTGGTGGGGGAGGCTCTGATGACATGGCTGACCTGGAGGGAGACAGGGAAACAGGGTCTCTCAAGGGTCTGGCCTCAGAGACCTGGGCTGGTGCAGCCTGGAGGCTCACGCCAGGTCACCTTGTCCAGAGCCACACCCCTAAGCTCAGGTGTCAGTTCAGGTGCCAGCTCTGGGCTCCTATGGCAGCCGTGGGCCTCCCAGTCACCACTGTGCAAGAAAATGCCAGGCCCGCCCCTACGGCAAGGACAGTACTGATCCCTGTAGGTCCCCAGCGTCCCCAACACAGACACTGGCATACTCAGGATCTGCAGTCAACATTGTGAGGGGTGGAGGCCCTCGGCCAGGACGACTTTAATGGCAGGTGCTCAGCTCAGTGCCCAACCCCACACAGCAGGGAAGGGCAGGGGCAAAATGGAACAGTACCCCAGAGATCTAGCAGTAGCCTTCTGGAGAGAACAGAACTCACCAGAGACAGTGGAGCTCCGTCAGGGGCCGATGTGAGCCCAGGGGCAGGTGGCAACCCAGAAATAAATACCCACAGGGACTGGGCACAAGGTGCCCCCAGCAAATTCCCACCCTTTCCTAGTATTGCCCCCTGCCAGCAAGTTGAATTCACTCAGCAACCCCCTAAGAGACACCAGGAAGTCAGGTGAGCTAGCAGAGGGCCTGGAATGGCCGCTGTACCAAGCAACCCTGTGGGACATCAAGGTGCCAGCTCAGAATAGACCTTGGCTCAAGGTCAGGAGCAGCTAACGAGGTACAGGCCTGGGTACCTTCCTGCCCTTCTCCTCTCTGCCTCAGTTTACACATCTGAGAAAAGGTAGGCCATGTGGACATCCCTCAACACCTGCTCAGGGCTAGGGACAGGGACTTAAGAGGGACCAAGCTGAGTAAAGATGTACCCTCGATGGTTCTGTGTGGCAACACAGGGCTTTCTAAATGTAAAATAGGAGGTTTCTTTTCAATATCCCAATGTCAGCCTGAAATTTCAAACCTCAGTTTTCAGCTACTTTTTTTTTCTTTCTTTCTTTTTTTTTTTTTTTTTTTTTTTTGGCTTTTTCGAGGTAGGCCCAAGATAACCTGAAACTCACTCTGTGGTCCCAGGCTGGCCTCGAACTCATAGCAGTCCTCCTACCTCTGCCTCCTCAGTCCTAGGATTAAAGGCATGCACCACTACTTCACACCCGGCTACTTTTTTTTCTTTCTTTTTCTTTCTTCTTTCTTTCTCTTTCTTTCTTTCTTTCTTTCTTTTTTTTTTTTGGAGATAGGGTCTCTTGCAGCCCAGGCTGGCTGGGATTATAGGCATGCACCACCAGGCCTGTTGTATTCCGTGCTGGAACTAGAATCCAGGGCTACATGCATGCTAAGTAAGATCTCTAGCAGGCGTCCTCAGCCAAGAACATGCAGCCCTGCTGACTCAGAGCCCCAGTTCATTTCCAGTTTGGAGTAACTCAATGGCTCTGGGTGCCCAAGTTTTCATCTCTGCTACCCAGCAAGTCTCCCTTTAGCCTCCACCCCTCCGCCCTCAAGTCCTCAGGTTCTGCGGAATCATGGCAAGAGCACCCCTCTCTGAAAAGCAAGAAACATCTCCTCCATATACCATATACTCCACATCCCTCTGGGGACTCAGTTCTGTCTTGCTGGGGAGGGGTGACTGGGCAGCCTTTCCAAGAAGCGGCTGCGTAGCTACCTCTTGACTCTCTTGTCAGCTCCAGCCACAGCCAGGCAGGAACACGAGTCCAGGAAAGCCCCCACCTCGTCCTTGCAGAGGCCCCCAGCTGCTGGACTGTTGGTCGGGGCTCCAGCACAGGTCATAAGAGTCCTAGAATGTTCCAATGCCCGGAATTCTGGGAAGAAGGCTGGTCCAGATAGACAGGGCAAATGGGCCACACCCAAGCCTCCCAGGGCAACAGGGAAGACTATAGGGACCTGGCAACACTGGGACGAGGTGGGGAGCTGCTCTTCCCCATTATCTAACCAGTCTACCCCAGCCCCCAGCTGGGCACATCTGACTTCAAATCTTCCCATCGGCTGTGTGATCCTGGGCAAGTAACTCAACCTCTCTGGGCCTCGGTTTCTGCAACATGCCAGCATCACAGCATCCTCATGAAAAGGAAACGAAGTCATGCACTGGGCACACACTCTGTCCAGAACAAGCACGCAGTAACGAGCATCAGAGTCACTCAACAAACACCAGGTTCTGCTGGTGGTACTGGAGACAGGGTTGAACCCAGATGCAGAGAATCAACAAGATGAAAATGTCTGCAAGGTCCTCAGATTGCGAAGAGACCTGCTACGAGAATGTGTGAGAGGCAAGGAGGTGACCAGGCATGGAGAACAGTACGTACGTACTCTAACCCAGCACTCCACAGGTACAGGCAGGGGGGTGTGTTTAGAGCCATCCTCAGCTACATGCCAAAAGTGAGACCAGCCTGGGCTCTATAAGACCCCACCTCAAAAGAAAAGCAATGGCCAGGCATGGTGGTGCATGCCTTTAATCCCAGCACTTGGGAGGCCCGGGTTTAGTTCCCCAGTATGCACATAAAGCCATATGCACAAAGTGACACAAGCATCTGGAGTTCATTTGCAGTGGCAGGAGGCTCTGGTGCATTCATACTCTCTGTCAAATAAGAACGCCGGTTCCAATCTCCAGTGGTTCCAATCTCCAGGTCCCACGTTTAGCCAGATGCAAGTTGACGCAAGGGCGCAATGCCACACTTGACCACAAGGGGGCACACGCATCTGGATTTCGTTCGCAGCAGCTCAGAGGCTGCTGGTGCGCCCATCTCTATCTGTCTTCCTCTCCCTCTCTCTCTGTGTCTCTCTCCAAAATAAACTAATTAAATAAAAATAGAGCTGGAGAGATGGCTTAGCAGTTAAGGCACTTGCCTGCAAAGTCAAAGGACCTAAGTTCAATTCCCCAGGACCCACGTAAGCCAGATGCACAAGGTGGCACTTTCTCTCAAATAAATAAATTAACATTAGGGCTGGGCGTGGTGGTGCATGCCTTTAAGCCCAGCACTCAGGAGACAGAGATAGGAGGATTGCCGTGACTTCAAGGCCACCCTGAGACTACACAGTTAATTCCAGGTTAGCCTGAGCTACAGTGAGACCCTACCTCAAAAAAACAAATAAATAATAAAAAATCTGGGTGTGGTGGTGCATGCCTTTAATCCCAGCACTAAGGAGGCTGAAGTAGTGAGGACTGCCATGAGTTCAAAGTCAACCTGGGCTAGATGAGTTTCAGGTCAGCACGATCCAGCCTCAAAAGTCAACAAAAAATAAGAAGAAGAAATAGAGGTAGGAGGATCACAGTGAGTTTGAGGCCAGCCTGAGTCTAATTCAGGTTGGCCTGGACTTGAGCAAGGTCCTACCTCGAAAAACCAAAAAAAGAAAAATAATAATAATAAATAAAAATAATAACTAAAAAGAGAGAAAACCAGGCCTGAGAGATGGCCCAGTGGTTAAGGCACTTGCTCATAAAGCCGAAGAACCCAAGTTCAATTCCCTAGTATCCACATAAAGCCAGATACACAAGGTGACACAAACATCTGGAGTTCATCGGCAGATGCTGGAGGACATGGTGCACCCATATTCATTCTCTCTCTCTCTCTCTCTCTCTCTCTCTCTCTTTCTGCTGTGTGTTGTGGTGCACATGCCTTTAATCCCAGCACTTGGGAGTCAGACGTAGGAGAATCACTGTGAGTTTGAGGGCAGCCTGAGACTACATAGCAAATTCCAGGTCAGCCTGGGCTAGAATAAGATTCTACCTCAAAAAACCAAAAAGGAGGGAGAAAGAGAAAGAGAGAAAGAGGGGTACTCAAAGGCCAGAGGTTGGGGAGAGAGAGCTCAATGTGACTGAAGGCCAGCAAGGGCTCTGAGTGGGGATGGGAGGCAGGAAATGAGGTGCAGAGGGGAGGCAGGCCCAGAAATCACACTGCATCACCTTCCTCATCTTGTTTCTTCCCTTCTGTGTAACCCATCAGCCTGCCTGCCTGCCTCCACAGCACTGGGTCGCCCACCTCTCACTGGGTCCCAAACAACAAACCCCTTGGTCTTCCCAAATCCGCCATGACCCTGAGAGAGGTCCAGGAAAGCCCATGGCCTTCAGAGGGGAGGACTTCTGAGAGAAACGTATCCCTCTATATCCGAGGG
The DNA here is from genome assembly GCA_036365145.1 of Orientallactaga sibirica. NCBI lineage: Eukaryota > Metazoa > Chordata > Mammalia > Rodentia > Dipodidae > Orientallactaga > Orientallactaga sibirica. Next base: position 40,886,061 of record JAEOAD010000008.1, on the reverse strand, counting down.
CCAGCCAGGGGCTGGAACAGAGCAGGACCTTGAGAACATTCCTCATAGGCCCGGGAAGCCACACCCGGGAGGACATTCAGTACCATACTTGTTCACTCAACAGTAGAGGAAACTGAGGCACAGAGAATGGGATGGGGTGAGGTCCACCTGGGAGACTCAGGAGGCTGCATCACCACCTAGCCGGCCTCTTGGAGGCCATCTGGACTGGACAGCAGCCGGGGTGGTCAGAAGCGGCTGAGCCAAGAGCCAGCCCACCCTGGAGGCCAAGGAAAGCAGGAGTGAATGGCTGTAGTGTGGGGCAGCTGGGTCAGACGCCAGCTGTGAGGGGAGCCAGCCAAGAGGCCGCTCACTCTGGCCCTTCGCACCACACACCAGGAGAGCATGGAGCAGCCTCTCCCTGCCCCCAAGCATGAGCTGTTTCCCACTTCTGACCCCTCCCAGCTATACCCGGAGTGGGCCTGGAGAAGGCGGGGCATGGAACCCTGCTGAGGGACTGGGAGTTGAGGCTGCAGGGGACTCTGTCTGGGCCAGTCCCTGGATGAGCCTTAAGCCTGTCACAAATTCTAATGAAATGTCATGGTCGGAGCAACATGACTGCTGGGCTGGGCGCACACATGTGTTTCTGTGGGTACGTGTGTATGTGGGGACACGTCTGTGTACATGGTCATGTGTGTGCAAGCATACCTAGGAGTGTGCACAAGTGGGGGGGCACGTCTGTGTATGTACGTGATCATGTGAGCAGGCATCTGCATATGTGTATGCAAGAATAGTAGGTATGTAGCCAGGTGTGGTGGCTCACGCCTTTAATCCCAGCACTCGGGAGGCAGAGGTAGGAGGATCGCCTAGAGTTCAAGGCCACCCTGAGACTACATAGTTAATTCCAGGTCAGCCTGGACCAGAGTGAGACCCTACCTCGAAAAACCAAAAAAAAAAAAAAAGAATAGTAGGTATGTGCACACCTGTGTAGGTGGGGGGCATGTCTGTGTATATGACCATGTGAGTGGGCATCTATAAAAGTAGGTAGGTGTATATGTGGGTGTTTGCCCAAGTGTATGCTTGCACAAAGCTATCCACACACATGTACATGCACGCATGCCGAATGCCGGAACTCATCGAGGCCTCTCCTCGGCCACCTGGGCACTGCACTGTTCTGTCAGGCACCACGTCACCCACATGCAGTAGCAGAAACCAAGGGATCTGGGATACTACCTTCCACACTCTTTTTTTTTTTCTTTTTTTTTTTAATTTTTTATTATTTATTTATTTATTTGAGAGAGAGAGAGATAGGCAGGTAGAGAGAGAGAGAGAGAGAGAGAGGGAATGGGTGCACCAGGGCCTCCAGCCACTGCAAATGAACTCCAGATGCATGCACCCCCTTGTGCATCTGGCTTACGTGGATCCTGGAGAATCGAGCCTTGAACCGGAGTCCTTAGGCTTCATAGGCAAGCGTTTAACCGCTAAGCCATCTCTCCAGCCCACCTTCCACACTCTCTTAATGCAGTGGGTGAAGTGAGTGAGGTCAGGCCATGGTTCCCCCCACCACACTGACTTCAGTTCCAAAAAGTACCCAGCCAAGGGAGGAGTTCAATGCCAGGGGGGGGGGCAGGAGGCCAAACCCACCCGGACTATCCCCAGAGAGGGTGTGTTTAGCCTTTACCCTGAGAACTGGTGAGAAGGGGCCTCAGCCCAAAATAGCCTGGGAATTTTCCACAGGGCCTGCAGCAAATCTGGAAGGTTTCAGAAGCTCAGCTGGGCACTAGACACCAACCCCTCCTCAGCACACCCCCAAGTCTAGGGATTCAGGACAAAATCATTCAGAGCCCCAGGTATCCACCTATCCTGCCCAGCACCCCTTGGGCTCCTGGCCTGGGAAGTCTCTAGCCAGATCCAGAAAATAACTTTTTACAAAAAAAAATTGCCGGGCATGGTGGCGCACGCCTTTAATCGCAGCACTCAGAAGGCAGAGGTAGGAGGATAACTGTGAGTTCAAGGCCACCCTGAGACTACAGAGTGAGTTCCAGGTCAGCCTGAGCTAGAGTGATACCCTACCTCAAAAAAACCAAAAAATAGCCGCTCGTGGTGGCACACGCCTTTAATCCCAGCACTCGGGAGGCAGAGGTAGGAGGATCACCGAGAGTTCGAGGCCACCCTGAGACTACATAGTTAATTCCAGGTCAGCCTGGACTAGAGTGAAACCCTACCTCAAAAAAAAAAAAAAACCAAAAAAATAATAATAATAATAATAATAATAATAATTTTTTTTTATGAGAGAGAGCACAAGCAAGAGAGAATTGGCACACCAGGGCCTCTAGCCACTACAATAGGACTCCAGCTGCATGCGCCACCTTGTGTGCAATACATCACCTCTTGCATCTGGCTTACGTGCGTTCTGGGGAGTCAAATCTGGGCCCTTAGGCTTCACAGGCAATCACCTTAACCATTAAGCCATCTTTCCAGCCCAAGAAAATAACTTTAAAATATATTTTTTCCCCTTGATTTTTCAAGGTAGGGTCTCACTTTAGTCATTCATGAGCCAGCCGGGTGTGGTGGCACATGCCTCTAATCCCAGCACTCGGGAGACAGAGGTAGGAGGATCGCCATGAGTTCGAGGCCACTCTGAGACTACACAGTGAATTCCAGGTCAGCCTGGGCTAGTGTGAGACCCTACCTTGGAAAACCAAACCAAACCAAAACAAACAAACAAATAAATAAATAAAAGGCATGAGCCACCATGCCTGGCCCCTATATTTTTCATTTATTTACTTGAAAGGGAGGAAAATAGAAAGAAGCAGAGAGAGTGTGTGTTTAGGCACAACAAAGCTTCCTGCCACTGCAAATGAATACCAGGTACAAACACCACTTCATTTGGCTTTATGTGAGTACTGGGGAATCGAACCCAGGAGATCCGGTTTAGCAACTGCACCATCTCTCCAGCCCCCAGAAAGTAACTTTTAATCATCTCCTCTTTCTTTTTCTTTTTTTATTATTATGTGTGCATGTATGTTTTATTATTATATGTGTGTGTGTATCCGTGTGTACATGCCACAGCATTTGTGTGGCGATCAGAGGACACCTCCAGGTCTTGGTCCTCTCCGTCCACCTCACTTGACACAGGTGTCTCTGGTTGTTTACCACTGGGAAGGCCAGACTAGCTGGCCCTCAAGCTCCAGGATTGTGACTCCACCTCCTGTTACCTGTAAGTGTGTGGGGATTCCAGACCCTCGTGCCACTTTGCATCAGGCTTTACCTAGGTGGGGAATCCGAACTTTGGTGAACAAGCTTATCAAGCAAGTTTACCTTTAAATGCTGAGCCATCTCCCCAGATCTGTTTTTCTTTTTCTTTTTTTTCTTTTTTTGAGACAGGGTCTCAATCTCCTGCCTCGATGCTGGGATAAGGAAAAAGGAAACCACCACGCCCAGCTGCTCGGGAGCCAGGTGTTTACTGAAAGGAAGGGGCCCTGAAAGTGCCCCCATCCATTTACACTTCAGCGAGAGGGCGATCACTTCCCAAGGCTCTTGCTTGAGTTTAGACTCCTGAAGGAAGGAAAATGGGGACTCAGGGGACAAGGAGTTGAGACACTTCATTCTTGGGCAATGCCAGAGCTTCTCTAGGCTGCTCTGCAGAATGGAGGTGTCTTGAGCGTTCTGTGGGTTTGTAACTGAGGAAGGCCATCTGGCATTGTGCTAGGATACCTTCTAGCTCAGGGCCAGATCACTGGCAGCAGGTGGATGGGCTCAAGGGTCAGGTCATCCTCAGGGCAGGGGACACAGCAGGTCACTAGAGCAAGACAGCCTGGCACGGAGGGAGAAGGCAGGAGGGTGGTGCTTTTCTGCTCTCACAGGCAGTGTGTATTAGATTCCCTTCCCACCAGGCCCACGGGGAACACCGCCATTCCCTGTTCACAGATGAGAAAGCAGGCGTAGAGAGATCTGAGGCCAGAACTTCTCACACTTCAATGCACCTTGGCAACAAGGATATACAAATGTGGATTTTGATTCCCAAGTTGTGGATGACCCCGTTTGGTTGATCGGTTAGTTGGGAGAATTTTGGGGGTGCTGAGGATGGAACCAGACACTCCAGCCTTCTAAGCATGGGCTCTGGCACCGAGCTGCTCTCCTACCCCAAGTCTGCACTTTTAAGGGGCTCCAAGGGAGACAGCTACTGCTGAGCAGCTGAGCACCCGAGAGGCAGCTCAGGTCTGTGTGTGGGAGTCAGGGGCTCTGGCCCATTTCCCAGCAGGTGGGGCTCCAGGAGGTTATAAATTTACCTACTGTCTTGGGATTACCAGCCCCACTCCTATCCCATGGGGCATGTGGCCGTGTGGCGGCGGGGGAGGGGGGCAGTAAGGGAGAGGGAGGAAACAGCTGAACTGGACACAGGGGTCTCTGGAAAGGACACTCCCCCCCCCCCAGGATTCAGACGCTGACACAATGTAGGGGGAGGCTTGACCCACACACTCCACTCCATTGTTCCGGGGAGAGCTGGGTTCAGCAAGAGGAGGGACGGGAGGGTGGGGCCAAGACCAGTGTTATCTTTGTTGTCCGGAAAAGCAAACAGCAAGGGAAGCTGGGTGAACCAGCCCAGTGACTGCCCTGTCCCCTCGGGCAGCCCAGTTAGCTGGAACCACTGGGTCTCTGAGTGCAGAGAGTAGCCTGTACATCCCAGATGAGCGTCTGGGGACCCACGGTGGCCCCTGAAACATCCACTGCCTTATCACCGCATAAGTACCACCCAGGGGACAGATAGCCACCGGCCACTTAAGCTCTCCACCTGAAAGTCCTTCTAGGGCCAAGCAAGGAGCGTCTATCTCCTCCAAGCAGAAGCTCTCCACTAACTGCTCCCTGCCTCAGTTCCCTGTCTGCCCACCTGGACAGGAACAGTGCAGTGTCCCAGGAGTGAAGACTCTAGCCCACACCAGCCCATGTGGAGGGGGAGACAGGCTATGTCAACAAGAGTACTCCCCAGGCAAGGGCTGGTCAGAAACTTCCCTCCCACTGCTGCCCCATTACAAGCCCAATTCCTGCCACAAAGTGGGACAAAGACAGCTTCCCTCCCAAGGAGCCCACCCTCAACCCCACCCAAAGACCAACTTGGGACTTAGCTCAGCTCATTCTGATCCCAACTCAGCATGCAGTGGCTGTTCTCACCCTAGAGGGTCCCCCTGAGAAGGAGAGAGCAGATGGCGACATCCATACAACTGCCCCAGGAGAAGACAGAGGAAGGCTGGGCCTCTGAGGCGGGGCCCCTGACACAGACCAGGGGCCGGAAGAGCTGGGTCTTAAAGGGACAGAGTCTGGAGGCAGGGAGGACAAGAGGCAGGGAGCAGCTGAAGAAGACTGAGGGAAGATAATAGAAAGCCCCGCTGAAAAGTTTGGGGCTTAAGATGACAATGGGGACATGGGACAATTTTACATGCAGGTGGGAAGGGGTGATGTGAAATGATTTTTTTTTTTCGAGGTAGGGTCTCACTCCAGCTCAGGCTGACTGAAATGATTTTTTTCTGTTTAGGTTGCTTTGGCTGTTTGAGAGAAAGTCTGCTATGTAGCCTAGGCTGGACTCGAACTCATAGCAATCCTGCTTTAGCCTCTCAAGTGTTGGGAGTGCTGGCATTACACATGTCAACCACATCACTGGCTGAACCAACTGTGTATGTGGTTTTGTTTTGAGACTTTTGTGTGTGTGTGTGACAGTCTCATGAAACCCAGGCTGTTCTCAAATTCACTACCCTAGCCCAAGATAACCTTGCATGAATGCTGGTATTCCCCAGGTTTAATGAACCAACTGTTTTTACAAATTCTCTCTGGCTTCGGCTTGGCGATCAGATTAGGCATATAAGACTGGGCACGGAGGCAAAACAGGAAAAGAAGAGAGGTGTTTTTATTTTTGTTTTTGTTTTAAGTGTCTCTCGTTCCCCACCAGCCCTGGACGAGCCAGCTCCCTCTATACGTACATACCCCTTTCTGCTAAGTTACATCTCAGTCACAGAGGAGGCCCCCCATTTTGCAGAGATCTCTCTCCACCTCTCAGAACCACATCCCCCTGAGCACACATCCCCTGCAACCCCTTAAAAGGGGTGGGCCACAGCCTGCCTTTAAAAATAAAATAAAACCACCAACGCTGCATTTCCGGCCAGCAAACTGGCCTGCCAGCGAAGGTAAAGTTTTTCCTCCGCGCGCCCTGGGGCCCCTACCCGGGCGCGAACACCCGGGACGAGCGCGCAGGGCGGTTCCTCCTCCTCCACATGCGGCCAATCGCGCGGGGCCAGGGCGGCTCCCGGCAGCCGGGCCTGGCCACCGTCCCACCGCCCAGCCCGCAGCTGGCGCGGCCAGGCCCAGGCTGGGTCGGCTCTGCTGTCGGCCGGCAGCACCCCCGCCCAGCCCCGCGCCCCTGCACCGAGTCACCCCATTGCAGGCTCCGACCCACGGGAGGGCGATGCGCAGGAGACGGCCGGGGAGAGCGCTCCCTGCATGCACAGAACAGGTGGCCAGGCGGGAAGTGGCCACCCGACGCCTCGGCCTCGGATCCCTCCGGCTGCGGCCACACCCACCCGTTTCCCGCGCGCCCCACCGATGAGCCAGGCGGAGCAGCTGGGGCATGTCTAGGGGGCCCCCAGAGAAAGCCCATGCGATCCACAGCTGGTGAGCCGAAAGGCCCCGCACGAGGAGATCAAGGGACCCCCAGCAGGCCGAGGTCCCATCCTCCGGGCCTCGCGGCCCACCACACCCTTCCCGCGGGTCCCGGGGAAGAGCCGCCTACCTGACAACGCGTTCGACTCCGCCAGCGGCTTCGCTCCGACTGCGAGCTGGAGCCCAGCGGAGCGGGAGGCGGGGCCCGGGGCGGGCAAACAAAGCCCCGCCTACGGGAGGGTCCCGGCCAATGGGAGAGCGGAGCGGGGCTCGGGGCGGGGCCAGCGGGGAGGGAAGGGACGCGCCGGGCTGCAGCTGCCCTGGGACCTTTGTGTGGGCGCCGGGCGCGCTGTAGCATGGAAGACGGGCCTGGGGACGCCAGTCGAAGCAGTGCCTGTGGCCGCAGACGCTCGCCAAGGGTCCAGTACCCGGGAAAGTAGGGAGATCGGGTCTCGGCACCCTGATGCAGGTCCCTCCCGCCCCACCACCTGCCCTTGACTCCAGATAAGCAGGGCGCGCTTGGGTTTCAGCACAGATAAAGGAATGCTGGGGAGAGACCCAAAGGAACAGGACGGAAAAGAAAACTATATGTAGTCAAAAAAAAAACCCATATGTATGTATGTATGTATGTATGTATGTGTATATATATATATATATAGTAAAAATGGTTTCGTTTTGGGGTTTTTTTTGGGGGGTTGTTTGTTTGTTTGTTTTTGTTTTTCGAGGTAGGGTTTCGCTCTAGCCCAGGCTGACCTGGAATTCACTATTGTAGTCTCAGGGTGGCCTCGAACTCTCCGCGATCCGCCTACCTCTGCCTCCCGTGTGCTGGGATTAAAAGCGTGCACCACCATGCCCTGCTATTAGGGGTTTTTGTTGTCGTTGTTGTTGTTTTGTTATTGTTTATTTATTTTTAAAATTTTATTTATTTATTTGCAAGTAGAGAGATAGAAGAGAGGCAGACACAGAGAGAATGGCCATGCCAGGGCTTCTAGCCACTGAAAACTAACTCCAGATGCATGTGCCCCTTGTGCATCTGGCTTATGTGGGTCCTGGAGAATCCAACCGGGATCCTTTGGCTTTGCAGGCAAACGCCTTAACCGCTAAGCCATTTCTCCAGCCCTAATTTTTGTTTTTTAATTTGAGAGAGAATAGGGGCACACCAGGACCTGCAAATGAGCTCCAGATGCATGGGCCACTTTGTGCTTCTGGCTTTACATGCGTACTGCAGAATTGAACTTGGTTTGTTAGGTTTTGCAAGCAAGTGGTTTAAACCACTGAACCATCTCCCCAGCCTGTGCTGTTTGTTTTTGCTCTCTTCTTTTTCATTTATTTACTTATTTAGTTGATTGATTTTGAGAAGGGGTCTCACTCTTTAGCACAGACGCACATCTAACTCCTGTCAGCCTTCCTGCCTCTGCCTCCCCAGTGCTGGGATGACAGGTGTACACCACCAGGCACACTTTCAATTTTCACTTACACTGCCCCCTTCAGCCCTCAGCTCTGAAGGTAAATATGCAGAAGAGGAAAGTGAGGCATAGAGACCCTGCTGTGACCTCCTTGTGGTCAAAGCAAGCCAGGGGCAGGCCCCCAACATGATCCAAACACCCAGGCCCCAGGGTCAGGTTCACTTATGGACATAGAGAAGTGGTATGCAGTAGCTGTCGTGGGGCAGTGGGCCTAGGAGCCATGGTGCCCCTGAAGTCCCTGCTGAAGCACCCCCTACCACCTCAGATACTCTGCACCATTAAGGGCCATGTGGTGGAAAACCAACCAACCAACACAACCAAGATTTGGAGGAAGGCCATCTACTGCTCCTGCTAATGTATCATGGTATCTTCGCCTTGGAAAAGTGTCTGTCAGGTCCCCAAGCAGGTAAACCTACGGCCACAGGACCTCGGTGTTCCCTCCTAGGCATGTGCCGACGAGAATTAAAATATGTGTCTACACAAACTTTCCCATGCCCAGTTCTTAGCAACATTCTTTCCAATAGCCAAAGAGTAGAGACGGGCAACCCATGTCCCTCAAGTAATGAATAAAGAAAATGAAAAAAAAAAAAAAACCACGCCTTTAATCCCAGCACTCAGGAGGCAGAGGTAGGAGGATCGCTGTGAGTTCGAGGCCATTCTGAGACTACAAAGTGATTTCCAGGTCAGCCTGAGCTAGAGTGAGACCCCACCTCGAAAAACAAAAAAGAAAATGGAGCCGCATGTGGTGGCGCACACCTTTAATCCCAGGCAGAGGTAGGAGGATCGTCATGAGTTCAAGGCCATCCTGAAACTAATTCCAGGTCAGCCTGGGCTAGAGTGATACCCTACCTCAAAAACCAGAAAGAAAAAAAAAAGCCAGGTGTGGTGGTGCACACCTTTAATCCAGCACCAGAGAGGCAGAGGTAGGAGGATCACTGTGACTTCCAGGCCAGCCTGAGACTACACAGTGAATTCCAGGTCAGCCTGGCCTAGAGCAAGACCCTATCTCAACAAAAAAAAAAAAAAAAAAAAAAGGAGCAGCTCCAAAGAAACATTGACCCTTAATGCCCTTCAGACTCCATCAAGACCAGGAGACACCACTGTCCTGCCTGACATCACTATCCCACCTCCTACACTGAAGCCTCATCCTTCATATGCTAGGGTTTGTTTGTTTGTTTGTTTGTTTTTGTTTGTTTGTTTTTTCAAGTTAGTGTCTTACTCTAGGAAGTTCCAGGCTGACCTAGAACTCACTCTGTAGTCACTCACGCATGTGTGCGCACGCGCACACACACACACACACACACAAGCAGGAAAAAAAATAAGGTGGAGAGTGATTGAGGACAACACCTGACATAGGCCTTTGGCCTCCACAAGCACACACACACACACACACACATGAAAAAAACCACACAATTTTTATTGTTTTGTTTGATTGCAGGGTAACACTCTGACATGGAGGCCTTTGGCCTCCACAAACTCTCACAAGCCACCTACCTCTGCCTCACATGCTGGGATGCATATACTACCACACACATGCATATTTTTAAAAACCCCATTTCCTTAAAGCTCAGCCCATGGCCCTAGGAATGAGCATGGTTCCTAGTTCTAGGTGTCACGATATTCCCAGCATACTTTGTACCCTAATTTGGGTCACATTTGAAGCTGGGTACACTATACCCTCCCTCACCTCTTAAATCCTTGCCACAGCCCCGTTAAATCTAAGAATCTAAGACTATTGATTTTTTCATGGACACGGAATGAGTCTCATGTCCACTTGCAAAAAGCAAGGCCACATCAGAGTTGAACCTGGACCTCTGAGACACTCCAAAGTGCCACCTCCGCAGGCCATTGGAATAGAAGGTCCTCGGCCCAGGAAAAAATCCCTCCTCCCAGGTCTCAGAGAAGAGTGGGAAGGACCTCAGGCTCTGGGGATACTCACTTCCCCTGGCCCAATGTACTTCTTTCTTCCTGTTGGGGTCAGTTCCTTCTGGACAGTACCCTCCCTGTCCTTGGCTCATATCCAGCCACTGCCCCTCTGTACAGCAGCCTGAGGTGTCTTCTCAGAAGGGGAGTCCTTGCCCCAAAGTCATGTGTCACCTCTGTTCAGTCTATTACAGTGCAATGGGCACCTCAGGACCTTTACGTGTGCTGTTCCTTTGCCTGGAACTCTGTTACTCTAACCTATTCATCCTACTTCCTGTGATAGCTTAAAGGTCTCTCCTCCAAAGAAATCTGTCAGCCCTAAGCCAGCCCACCCCCATGCAGTGTATCCCGTCATACACTGCTGCCGCAGGTGGGGAGGCTTTAGCGCCAGGCAGACCTCTCCCAGGCAGGATAGGGCAGTTACTCCAGCAGCCTTTCTCCAAGCCACTGCAGGCACTGTGGAATAGTTAACACCTCATTCCTGGAATTCCTTCTTCCTTGCCATCTTCCTGTCCACACTGGGCCCTTCAGAGAAGAGAGGATGTGCAAGAAGGAAAACAAATGTTCCTTTCCATACAAAGGGAAAACAAATGTCCTCAAAATGTCCCTCAAGCCAGGTGTGGTGACGCACATCTTTAATCCCAGCACTGGGAGGCAGAGGTAGGAGGATGGCCATGAGTTCGAGGCCACCCTGAGACTACATAGTGAATTCCAGGTCAGCCTGGACCAGAGTGAGACCCTGCCTCAAAAAACCAAAAACAAAAAAAACAAAAAAAACAAAAAGTCCAACACAGCTCAGGGAGGGGAGGGAGACTAGAACCACACACCTGCAAGAGACCATAAGGGCCTCTTCCGGGTCCCAAGGGTTACAGTTCCAAGCTTATTCCATTCCTGGGATGGCCTACTCTGGCCTGGCCTGTCTAACTCTGCTAATATACCAATTTCAAGGGTTTTGTTATCAATAGAGTACACTCTGCAAGGTTTCTGTGTGCAGAGCAAGGACCCAAGTGCTTCCCATGATTCCTGACATCCACCACTCATGTAACAATCTCTTTTTTTTAATTTTTATTTATTTGCAAGCAGAGAGAGAGATATATATATCAGAGGAAGAGGGAGAGAATGGGTGCGCCAGGGCCTCCAGCCACTGCAAACAAACTCCAGACGCATGCGCCCTCTTGCGTAACGTGGGTTCTGGGGAATCAAACCTGGGTCCTTTGGCTTTGCAGGCAAATGCCTTAACTGTGAAGCCGCCTCTCCAGCCCTCTTTTTGTTTTTAATACATTTAATTAATTTATTTAATTCAGAGAAAGACAGTGAGAGAAAGACAGGAAGAGAGAATGGGTGTGCATGTGCCACTCTGAGCATCTGGCTTATGTGGGTTCTGGGGAATCGAACCCAGGCCGTCAGTCTTTGCAGGCAAGCTCCTTAACCACTAAGCAATCTCTCCAGCCTTTGTAACAATCTTTTTGTTTTTGGTTTCTATGAAACGCTTCCATAGACCCCTTGAAATTACTATTTAGTTGAGGATGACCTTGAACACCTGACCGTCCTGCCTCTAATCTCTCAACTTCTGGAATGGCAGGACTGGCCCCTGATGACCACACTTGTATCTTTACAGAATGTTTGTTGTCTTCCTGCATTAAGCAACAGCAGACGCTCACGTACCAGCTGGATGTGGTGGCTCAAGCCTAAAATCCCAACACCTGGGAAAGAAACTGAGGCAGGAGGATTGCTTTGAGTTCCAGATCAGCCAGGGCTACATAGTAAGATCTTGTCCCAGATAAAACAGCAACATACGGGCTGGGAAAATGGCTTAGCGGTTAAGGCGTTTGTCTGTGAAGCCTAAGGACCTCGGTTCAATTCCCCAGGACCCATGTAAGCCATATGCACAAAGGGGCGCATGCATCTGAAGTTCGTTTGCAGTGGCTGGAGGCCCTGTGCGCCCATTCTCTTTATCTGTCTCTTCCTCTCTCTCTCTCTCTCTCTCAAATAAATCAGTAAAATATTTAAAAAAAAAAAAAACAGCAACGTAACAAACTTGAGCCAAGCGATATGATAGTGATGCAGGGTTGTAGTCCTGGGAGAGATCAGATCTCTAAAAAGATGTGGGAGACTCCCAGGCCCATGGACGCCAGCCAAGTTATCCTTGCCCAAGTTATCAAAGAATTGGAAACATGGACTCAGAGAAGGATAGATTGTGAATTATGAGATTTACTGTAGGAAGAGTTAGGATTAAGAGGGCAGGCAAGCAGGCAAGCCCAAGTCACACAAATCCTCCCCTTCCCAGCCTGTCTGATCTTCAATGGTCTGAAATGCAGGCGTCAAACAAGGTGGAAGGCAAGGCCCACACTCAAGGTTGTCCTCTGATGGCCACACATGTGCCATGATGGGCACATGCATGCACAGGCACACAAGGGGAAAGAAAGAAAGAAAGAAAGAAAGAAAGAAAGAAAGAAAGAAAGAAAGAAAGAGAGAGAGAGAGAGAGAGGGAGGGAGGGAGGGAGGGGGGAGGGAGGGGGGAGGGAGGGGAGGGAGGGAGGAAGGAAGGAAGGAAAGAAAGGGAGAGAAAGAAAGAGAAAGAAGGAGAGAAGGAGGGAGGGAGGGAAGGAAGGAAGGGAGAAAGAGAGAAAGAAGGAGGGGGAGGAGGGAGGGAGGGAAGGAAGGAAGGAAGGAAGGAAGGAAGGAAGGAAGGAAGGAAGGAGGGAAGGGGGGAAGGAAGATAGGTAGGTTGGTTCAAAGAATCAAAAATGTCTTCCTGGGGCCACACAGCTGGGAGTACAACAGTGTAGGCTTTACCTACCTTGTCCCTCCTCTGGGCCAGGCCTTATCTTGGGAGGGCAGAGGTTAAAACAATAGTATCAGAAATATACAAAAATAGTATCAGAAAACAGTCCTTCTGGCCTCAGGAAGAGGTCCACAAGAGTACAGGGAGGTGTGCACATGGCTCTCCCCTAAGGCTCCAGATCCTGGCTGCAGAGAGGGCGGGATCTACCCCGGGACCTGAGGCTGGCTTTCATGGCTCCTCGTCCCTTCTTGCCAGGCCTGTGAGTGACAGGATGAAAAAGAAGGCAGCGCTAGGACAGATGGGGCCCTAGGCCTGGGACACCCAGAGCAGGGAAAGTGGGGCTGATTCACAGCATGCTGGTGCTACCCCCTGGTGGCATGGGTTGAAATCGTTGGAACAGAGACCATCACTCATTGGTTTCCTCTTCATTCAGTATTTCCCCAGTTCAGACCCACCTATGCTGAAAGGACTTGTAGGTCCTCAAAATCCCTGAGGAAGAAATTAGCACCCAGCTCAATCCTGAGAGCTATAATTTCAAGTCTATATACAAAGACCCCAGGCCTTGGGGCATGACATCCAGAGGACTCCAGGGCAAATGGGGTGGTCTGTGATGTATGCATGCCTCCATCCGTCTGTTCATTCACTCAGCTTACATCTACTCCCACCTCACCCCCAAATTTGCATACCACAGTAAATAGCAGAAACTGAAGAATCTCTGTACCCAAGTCCTAAAGTCCCACAGGAGGAAACCTGGATGGCCTAACCTGTTCATACTGGTCCACTCAACTTCACTAGAATGAAAAAATGGAATCTTGGGCTGCAGAGATGGCTTAGCAGTTAGGGCATTTGCCTGTGAAGCCTAAGGACCCTGGTTCAATTCTCCAGATCCCACATAAACCAGATGCACATGCATCTGGAGTTCATTTGCAATGGCTACAGGCCCCGGCGTGCCCATTCTCTCTTACACACACTCTCTCTCCTCTCTCTATATATATCTAATAAATAAACAAAAATAAAATCTTTTTTAAAAAATGGAATCTTGGTGTGGCTCATACTTGTAATCCTACCACTTGGGAGGCTGAAGCAAGGGGGCTGCTAGGAGCTTGAGGCCAGCCTTGGTTACACAGCAGTTACAAGGACTCTGTCACAAATAAACAAGCACCTTAAAAAGGTTGCTATTGAGCCGGGCGTGGTGGCGCACGCCTTTAATCCCAGCACTCGGGAGGCAGAGGTAGGAGGATCGCCGTGAGTTCAAGGCCACCCTGAGACTACATAGTTAATTCCAGGTCAGCCTGGGCCAGAGTGAGACCCTACCTCGAAAACCAAAAAAAAAAAAAAAAAAAAAAAAAGTTGCTATTGCCAGGCGTGGTGGCGCACGCCTTTAATCCCAGCACTCGGGAGGCAGAGGTAGGAGGATCACCATGAGTTCAAGGCCACCATGAGACTACATAGTGAATTCCAGGTCAGCCTGAGCTAGAGTGAGAACCCACCGCGAAAAACCAAAAATAAATAAATAAATAAATAAATAAATAAATAAATAAGAAGAATAAAAAGATTGCTATTATGGGCTAGAGGGATGGCTTAGCGGTTAAGGTGTTTGCCTGCAAAGCCAAAGGGCCCCAGTTCGATTCCCCAGGACCCACGTTAGCCAGATGTACAAGGAGATGCATTGTTTTAATGTAAAGCAGTTGGGCCATCTTCCTTAAGATTATTAACGTGCTTCACAATAGCAGCTTCAGCAACCTAAAACTAGTCTCAGTGCCTATAATTTTAACTTGCTTGAGGTTTTCCAACTTAAAATCTTAAATCTCTCAGTCCAATACTTTTAGCCAAGACATCAGTCGATTACAAACTTAACCATGATTTAACTCTGGGCCTAGGCAGCAGAATGCAGCCATCCCTTATTCCAATAGCCCAGATCCAACAAAGTCCTCTGCAGTCTTTCCTTCCCTTTAGAAAGTTCATAAGCCAAGCCTTGAAGTTCAATTCTGTCTGCACTTAGCATTCTCAAACTCTCATCAGAATGGTCCATAAAACTTGTCTTACCACTCCAGAAGGTGTCTTCAGCTGCAAGCACCAAGTCCAAGTCTGTTCCTCTTAAACAAAGGTTCCAAAAGACCAAAATCCACATGGTCAGGTTCACTCACCCCATTCCTGGTACCAACTTCTATAGCAGACAGCTTCAGGTTCACTGAGATGAACTCCCAGACCAGGCAAAGTTATGGAGGAAGGGATATTTATTGAAGCTTACAGATCCAGGGGAAGTTCCGTAATGGCAGAAGAAGCTGGCCTGTAACACAAGAGAGCAAAAGCCACAAGCCAAAAGCCGCACAGCACAGCATAACTCAGGAAATCCAGCTAGGCACATTTTGTGTATCTTTAGATTGAAATCTCAAACCCACCACCACACCTTCAGATCCACCCAGTGACACTGCCTCCAGCCAGGTGGCTGCAGATGCAAACTACAAACTAATAAAACACTGAATATATTGGGGGCCATCTATTCAAACTACCACAGCCTCCCAAATCCTGGGATGGCAGCCTGCACCATCAGGCTCAATTCCAAACTTACTACATTCTAATTAAGAGGACACTATAGGGCTGAGTTAGGAGGCTCGCTCTTAAGTTTGAGACCAGCCTGGGATTCCAGAATGAGTTTCAGGTCAGCCTGGGCTAGAGTAAGGAAAAAAAAAAAAAAGCAGGAGGGAAGAGGAACTACATTCTAACTACACTGACAGCCCCCTCTCCCCCCAGCTCCCCTACCCAGCCTCAAAAAGCTTCCTTCTGCCACAAAAAGTAGTGGGGAATGGGGAAGGACCCCCCACTTCAAGCTGAGCTCCTGGTCAGATACTGAAGACATCACAATGGTCATGGAAGCAGCAGGAGGTCACAGGGACTCCTAGAGACAGGTGCCAGCCACTCAGAGATTGGAACCTAATAGACAACACTTTCGAGACATCATTTCCTGGACAAAAGACTTCCATGGATCCAAAAAAGGAACCACCCCAGGGTGAGGGTCCTCACTCAGAGCCTTGGTGAAGCCTGGGACAAGCGGACACTGGGAACATGGGGAAGCAGGAGAGGGGACCATAGGTCACCTTGCTGAACTGGGGGTTGATGCCTATCCCTCCAGAAGTCCCACTGCCCCACCACCACCACATGGGTAACCCAGTAGGGAAAATGGGCAGGAGGGGCTTCCTCTCTCAAAGCACCATTAGGAATCCACCAAGCAGTACCAATGGCTCCCTGTGTCAGGCACGACCATCCCATCCTCCATGTGAGCAGCACTGCCTATACTTGCTGAGGTGACCCTGGAAAGTCCCCAAGCCCCTCTGTTCTGTTTTCTTACTGAAATCCCTACCGGCCTCGTGCAACGGTGGAGAGGATCCAAAAAGGCTGATTCGGGCCACACAGTAGCTCAGCTTGGCATGGCTAGACTCCCGGGCTAGTGCAGTGCATGCTTCTTTTCCCACCTTTGATTTCTTCTATCAGATGAGTCTGAAAAACCAAACCCCAGGCAGGGCTGCTGGGGCCTGCAGAGCCAAGACTTTTCGAGGTCTACATGGAGATAGTGAGGCCACCTGCTCTCTGGCTGACCCCACTCCGGTAGGTGGCCCTGGAGGAAGCTCTGGAAGAGGCTCTGGGCAGAGGGATCCAAGAGGCTTGCCTCCAGCCACCAGCTTCTCTGCTAGGGGCCAGGCCCAGTGGAAACCAAGCTCAGATCCCTGTGTAGGCACCCATTGGGTTCTCTCATGGACACTCACTGACAATCCCATTGTCCAACCATGATTAAGATTATGGGAACATGGTTGTTCATGTCTGTAATCCAAGTACTTGGGAGGCTGAAGCAAAAGGGTTGCTGGAAGTTTCAGGCCAGCCTGGGCTACAGAGTGAATCCCAGGCCAGCCTGGGATAAAGTGAAACCAAGTCTTAAAAAAAGAAGAAGCCAGGCATGGTGGTAGACTCCTTTAATCCCAGCATTCGGAAGGCAGAGGAAGGAGGATCGCTGTGAGTTGGAGGCCAGCCAGGAACTACAGAGTGAGTTCTAGCTCAGCTTGGGCTAGAGTGAAACTCTTACCTTGAAAAACAAAAAAGGGTGGTGGGGGCTGGAGAGATGGCTTGGTGGTTAAGATATCTGCCTGCGAAGCCTAAGGACCAGGTTCAATTCCCCAGAACCCACCTAAGCCAGATGCACATGGTGGCACATGCATCTGGAGTTCGTTTGCAGTGGCTAGAGGTTATGGTGCACCCATTGTTGATCTCTAACATATAAATAAATAAAATATTTTTTAAAAAGTCAGATGTGATGGCACAGGCCTTTAGTTCTGGCACCCAAGGTAGGAGTATCACCATGCATTCCAGGCCAACCTGGGCTGTACAGTGAAACCAAGTCTCAAAATAAGACTTGGGCTGGGAATGTAGCCCAGTGATACAGTGCTTGTCTAGCATATGCTGAGGTCCTGAGTTCCCTCCCCACAGGGGAAACTTTGGGATTGAGGACGAGGTTAGGGAGAAAGAAGCATGGAATCAGGACCCCAGGCGTCCTCCTGTGAAGGAGTAGACACAGGGAGCAGCCCTGGTGGAAGACTCCTACTCAGAAACAGGGAATAACAGTGGCACGGGCTCTTTGGTCAGAAATACTGAAGCTTCATCTCTGACTCTGATATCAGTGTTTTGTGGTGGGAAAGGAATTTGAGACAAGGCCTTACTATGTAGCCCAGAACTCATAACTCAGCTTCCCAAGGGCTGGGATTCAGGTACATAGCATCATATCCAGCCTCTGAAACCTGTTTCTGAGGTGACCTCAAGCAACGTTCTTAACTCTTGGATCCTAGTCCCTAGGCCTGCAGAATGGGATAATGCCTCACTGCTCTATTCGTGAGTGTGAATTAGTGAAGTATGTTATGTATTTGGCACAAGGCGTGACCTGCAGTACATGATCCTGTGCTACATCTACATCCAAGACCTCTGGCACTGCACCCAGAGGCAGGAGTTGCATTTGATCCCTGGTACCCGCGTAAAATGACAGGTGTGGTGGCACAAGTCTGTAAACCCAGTGTTGGGGAGGTGGACACAGGAGGATCCCCAGGGCTCGCTCATTGGCAAGTCTAGTCTAACCAACAAGCTTTAGACCAATGAGAGTTTCTGTCTCACAAAGAGGTGGACAGCATACTTGAGGGTGACACCCAAGGTTGTCCTACGGCCCCCACGTGAACATTACATAAATATGTACATGTATCTGCATACACACACAGCCCCCCACAGGAACATGCACATGTACACACGTGCATGATAAAAAAAAATGTAAAAAGACAGCTGAGGATGTAGCTGAGTGGTCAAGCACTAGCCTAGCATGTAAAAAACCTTGGGATGTATCTCCAGAAGCAGAAAAAAAAGAGACGACGGCCAAAAAGAACAAGGACAAAAAAACAAATGAAGACAAGGAAGACGAGAATGGTGAGATGGCTCAGTGGTTAAAGTGCTTGCTCACACTGCCTGAGGACCCTGGGTTCAATTCCCTAGCGCCCACATATAAGCAGACGCAAGAAGTACTACACGGGTCTAGCATTTATTTGCTCAGGCAAGAGACCCTAGTGCTACAACACACACACCCAGATGCAACTACAGTATTAAAAATTTACCAGGCATGGTGATGCACACCTTTAATCCTAGTACTCAGGAGGCAGAGATAGGAGGACAGCTATGAGTTCAAGGCTAGCCTGGACTACAAAGTGAGTTCCAGGTCAGCCTGACCTAGAGTGAGACCCTACCTCAAAAACAAAACAAACAAACAACAAAAACAAAAACAAAACCTGAAAAGAAAGAGACTTCACAGAGCCATTTTGGGACCCAGGCTTTCACACATGAGTCACTGGGGAACACTTATCCAAACCACAGCTAAATTCCCAGAGGACAGCCACAGGGTGACAGAGTGAAGATGACCCCAGTGTTATAAAGTGCCCATAGAGCCCACAAGTCCCCCTCCTAACTTTTCTTACTCTCACCAAATGGGGATTCTCCCATGCCTCTCCAAATCCCAGGAGCCATCACCCCATCCCTAAAAGCACCCGAAGTCATAAGCACCGGCCCCCCCATGCACACCATTCCATATGGTTCACCCAGAGCAGACCCTGAGTGCCCAGTCGGATCACTAAAACAAGCCACCGTCATCCCTGTTGCTACTGGGCTTATCTATCTATCATCTATCTGTGCAGTATTGGGGTTTGCACCCAAAGCCTCATGTGTGCTAGGCAAGCACTCTGCCACTGAGAACTAGATTCCTAGCCCCTGGAATTTGTCTTTTTTTCCTCTTTGTTTTTTTCTGAGGTAGACTCTTGCTCTAGCCCAGGCTGACCTTGAGCTCGCTGTGCATCCTATGATGACCTTGAATTTCTGATCCTCCCGTTAACACCCGTCTACCTAAGTTCTAGGGTTGCCACGCTTGGTCTATGCTGTGCTGAGAATCAAACCCAGAGCGTGTGAATGTTAGGCTAGCGCCCTACCAACTGAGCCACATCCCCGGATCTAGAATCACTTTTTTTCTTGTGCGTATGGTGTGTAAATGTGACGTATGTGTGCATGTGTCTTTGCACAGCCTCATGTATTTACCCACAGTGAAGTGTGCCTGCCTTCCCACAGTGGTTAGAATTGGGTGTCTACTTGTTGTTTGAGCCAGAGTCTCTCAGTAAGAGAGACTGCCATGCTTTCTCAAGCTCCGGTGATTCCTTTTTTAAAAAATGTAAGTATACTTTTTTTTTTTTTTTTCAAGGTAGGGTCTCGTTTCAGCCCAGGCTGACCTGGAATTCACTCTGGAGTCTCAGGGTGGTCTCAAACTCACAATGGTCCTCCTACCTCTGCCTCCCGAGTACTGAGATTAAAGGCATGTGCCACCACACCTGGCTTTACGTATTCTTTAAAAAAAAAAATTTTTTTTAGGGGGGGTGGCGGGTTTCAAGATAGGGTCTCACTCCAGCTCAGGCTGACCTGGAATTTACTAGGTAGTCTCAGGGTGGCCTCAGACTCATGGCGATCCTTCTGCTTCTGCCTCCTGAGTGCTGGGATTAAAGGTGTGTGCCACCACACCCGGCTCTTAAAAAAATTTTTTTTTTTTTTTGGTTTTGGTTTTTTGAGGTAGGGTCTTACTGTGGCCCAGGCTGACCTGGAATTCACTATGTAATCTCAGGGTGGCCTTGAACTCATGGTGATCCTCCTACCTTTGCCTCCCGAGTGCTGGGATTAAAGGTGTGCGCCACCACACCCAGCTTAAAAAATTTTTTTAGAGAGACTGATTGAGAGTGGAGTTTCAAAGGGGAAAGTGGGGGGGATGGGGAGAATTACCATGGGATATTGACTACAATTATGGAAGTTGTTGATAAAAAATAAATATTAAAAAAAAGACAAATAAACAGGGCATGGCGGCACAGGCCTTTAATCCCAACACTCGGGAGGCAGAGGTAGGAGGATAGCCGTGAGTTCAAGGCCAGCCTGAGACTACATAGTGAATTCCAGGTAAGACCCTGGAATTTTTGGTTTTGAAAAACCAAAAAAAAAAAAAAAAAAAAAAAAGGGCTGAAGAGATGGCTTAGCAGTTAAGGCAGATGCCTGTGAAGCCTAAGGACCCTGGTTCGATTCTCCAGGTTCCACGTTAGCCAGATGCACATGGTGGCACATGCGTCTGGAATTCGTTTGCAGTGGCTAGGGGCCCTGGTGTACCCATTCTCACTCTTTCTCTCTCTCTCCCCCCGTCTCTAATAAATAAATAAATAAAATATTTTTTAAAAGACAAATTAGTAATGCATCAAATATTAATTAAGAAACAGTCCTTTGAGCCGGGCGTGGTGGCACACGCCTTTAATCCCAGCACTCGGGAGGCAGAGGTAGGAGGATCGCCGAGAGTTTGAGGCCACCCTGAGAATACATAGTGAATTCCAGGTCAGCCTGGGGCTAGAGCAAGACCCTACCTTGAAAAACCAAAAAAAAAAAAAGAAACAGTCCTTTGTGTCAGTGTCTGACACTAAATGTTTGACTGACTATCCACTGACCATCTTCCTCCTCTTCCTTCTTCTTCTGTAATTTTTTGAAGCAGGGTCTCGCTCTCACTTGGGCTGACCTGAAATTCACTACGTAGTCTCAGGTGGCCTTGAACTCATGGTGATCTTCCTACCTCACCTCAGCCTCCTGAGTGCTGGGATTAAAGATGTGCACCACTAAACCCGATCCAACTGACCTTATTCTATATGCATGCAAGGAACTGCTGGGGCAGAGAGATTACCAAAATGTTTAAAACCAATGTAAAGCTAGATCCACAAAGTGGTGTATGTGTCTGGAGTTTGCAGCTGCAAAAGGCCCTGGCATGTTCTCTCTCTTTTAAATAAATAAATACACAAATAAAAATAGTTTAAAAAATACAAAAAATTATTTATTCATTTATTTGAGAGAGAGAGAAAGAGGCAGAGAGAGGAGAAAGAATGGGCATGCCGGGCCTCTAGTCACTGTAAACAAACTCCAGATGCATGTGCCACCTTGTACATCTGATTTTATGTGGATACTGGGGAACAGAACCTGGGTCCTTAGGCTTTGGAGTCAAATACCTTAACCTCTGAGCCATCTCTCCAGCCCTCCTTTTCTAAAATTAAAAAAAAAAAATTAGATGGGCGTGGTGGCGTACGTCTTTAATCCCAGCATTTGGGAGGCAGAGATAGGAGGATCGACGTGAGTTCGAGGCCACCCTGAGACTACATAGTGAACTCCAGGTCAGCCTGAACTAGAGTGAGACCCTATCTCAAAAAAACAAAAAAAATGCCGGGCGTGGTGGCGCACGCCTTTAATCCCAGCACTCGGGAGGCAGAGGTAGGAGGATTGCCATGAGTTCAAGGCCACCCTGAGACTACATAGTTAATTCCAGGTCAGCCTGGGCCAGAGTGAGACCCTACCTCAAAAAACAAAAAAAAAAATAAAATAAAATAAATACATAAATAAATAAATAAAAACAAAAAAATATCTGAGGAAGGTAATGCTTCTCTCTAGCCCAGGCTAACCTGGAATTCACTCTGTAACCCAGGCTAGCCTTGGGTGCTTCAGTGAGACTGGGAAGATAAGACATGGAGGAGGAGAGGCATCCAGGCTGCATGAGTCTGGGGACAGGGAAGGGAGGGACTCTGGTCTGACCTATCTATCCGCCCACAGCATCCCTGCCCATGTCCATCGTGTGTCCCTTCTGTGGGAAGTCTGTCACCACAGAGATCACCGCTACCCCAGGACTCTTCAGCTGGCTGATATGTTCTGGACTCTTCATGGTTGGGTGAGGGGCAGGCCTCGCCTCCGGGCTCAGCAAGCATCTCTATGGAAGATAGGGAGGGCCAGGGACAGAGGGAGGGCCTCTTAGGAGATATACCACATGGCTCATGGATGGCTGGGGGTGGGGATGGAGGAGGCGATGCCTGCCATCTCCACCAAGACCGAGAGGGGCTCACACAGCTCAGTCCAACCCTGCAGGACCATACAAGGAGCTCAGGCCCACTCCGAGGTGGGTGGGGGAGCAGGCAGGGCAGGACAGGGGAGGGTCCTCCACTCAGGTGTCTGCATGCTGTTCTGAGGCTGCAGGTGTGTTATGGGATGCTGCCTCATCCCCTTCTGTCTGAAAAGCCTGAAGGACGTGATCCACACCTGCCCTGAGTGCCATAAGGAGGTTTATCGATTCCACCGTCTGTGACCCAAGCAATAAACAATAAAGTGCAACCTGTTGTGTGTGTGTCCTTGCCCGGGGCCCTGTACTCCCATGGGTGGCAAGGGACACAAGAGCCCACCTTCCACCTTCCTCTCCCCTCCCGTCTCTGTGGGATGTATGTAATGCCGACTTAAGACTGGATCACCACGGGTGCTAGGTGGTATCTCCTGGGTGAGCTTATGGTAACATAGGCCACCCCTCTCAAGATCCAGCCGCTTGTGACTCTAGACAACAAGAGCCCCCTGGACCACCTTTTCTTTCTCGGCCCCTTTCCATTGGCTCCAGCCTCTGTCCCTGTGTTGGGGAAACCTGCATCCGCCCCATCATCCCTCACCCAGGCTCACACTGGCTCTTTTCCCTTAGCCTGGGACCAGTGACCCACTGCTACCTGTAACATGGCAACAAAGCATCTTCCCTACCTGCCTGCGTCCTCTGCGGTGGGGTTAGCCTGTCAGGAGATGCAGCTGGCCTATGGGCACCTCCTGGCCGGCTTCCTCAGCCCTGTGTCCCCCATGCCTCGCTGCAGAGGTTTCTGCCCTACCCTCTTGCATCCTATGGATGTCTCTGGCACCCAGAAGACACAGCAGGTCTCTCCTCCTGCAGGACATTTGCACCGGGGGAGGGTACCACCATCTCCTCCATCCCAGGGTATTCTTGGCTCCTTGTCCTGCCAGCTTCACCCACAATCCCTTCTCCCCTCTGCCTTGCCCTCTCTTCCACCTTCCTGCCCTGGGTACTGCTGATCCTTCCATTCCTTGCCAGCAGCCTGTGGCTGGCATGCTGACACAGGGTGAGCTCAACTAATGTGGCAAAGAATTGGTCACTTACTTTGAAGGCTGAGAGTCAGGATTGCCAGCTTGGGCTACATAATAAGACCCTGTCTCCAATAAAAAAAAAAAAAAAAAAAATCCATTTATGCCTGACACTCACCTAAACTTGCCCTACCAGACCAAACCCATACTCTCTCAGCACAGGGTCACCTAAGGGCACCTGTGAGCTGCCTTCTGCCATTCTCCAGGCCAGCTGGCACCAAACACCGACCTGCAGGCAGCCCCCTTCCATGCCTTCTAAGATGGCATCTCCCTCCTAGTTGCACCTGTGAGCCTGGTTTGTGTACTCCTGGTTCAGCCTAGTACTTCCAAGACCTGGCAGGATTGGGGTGGAGGGGGTCTATGGAAACTGGGAGAGGACAAATCTCCCCAAGTCTTCTCATGGATCCCCAGCAAAGTTCCTTCCTACAGTTGCATTGTGGACGGGTCTTCTATAGAAAATGGTGACTATCTGGAAGCAGGACTGAAAATAGCATCAGACTAGATTTTTTTTTTTTTAAACAGTCTGGGGACTGAAGTGAACAGTCTATCACTGCACTGATCTACATTCCCAGCTTTTTTTTTTTTTTCAAGGTAGGGTCTTACTCCAGCCCAGGCTGACCTGGAATTTACTATATAGTCCCAGGCTGGCCTTCAACTCAGTGACCCACCTACTTTAGCCTGGGATTAAAGGTATGCACCCAGCTAGATTTTGAAAAATATTTTGGGTTTTTTGAGACAGGGTTTTGCCACACAGTGTTATAGGCTGGCCTGAACTCACAGTTCTCCTGCCTTAGCCTTCTGAGTACACCACATCTAACCTAGACTTTTATTTTATTTTTATTTTTTTTGGTTTTCAAGGTAGGGTTTCACTCTGGCCCAGGCTGACCTGGAATTCACTCAGTATTCTCAGGGTGGTCTTGAACTCACTATGATTCTCCTACCTCTGCCTCCCAAGTGCTGGGATTAAAGGTGTGCACCACCATGCCGGGCTTGACCTAGATTTTTAATTATTTTATGAGAGAGAGAAAGATAGAATGAGTGTGTCAGGGCCTCTAGCCACTGCAAATGAACTCCAGACAATGTGTCACCTTGTGCATCTGTTTTACACAGGTACTAGGGAATTGAACCTGGGTCCTTAGGTTTTGTATGCCTTAACCACTGAACCATCTCTCCAGCCCTTTTTGTTTTGTTTTTTTGAGGTAGAGTCTCACTCTAGCCCAGGCTAACCTGGAATTCACTATGTAGTCAATCTCAGGGTGGCCTCCAACTCACAGCGATCTGATCCTCGATCCTCCTACCTCTGCCTCCCGAGTGCTGGGATTAAAGCTGTGTACCACCACGCCCAGCTTCTGGCCTAGATTTTTAGTTTTCTGAATGTAAAGTCTATCATCCCACCCTTCACCATTTCTATTAAGATGAATTTCATAGAGAAAAGAGGCGAGGGAAGTGCGTGAAGAAAAAGCTAAAGAGGCCTCAGGCACAGGAAGCATCTAATGGCTTTGAACCTAGTGGTGGGTTCACTATAATGCCCACACCCACCACCGGAGGGCAGTGTCGCCCCGGACTAAGATGAAGATGGCCAATCTAATGGCTAGCTAGACAGATGGACACTTAAGAAACTGGCCTGAGATTCCTGAATTAGCAAGAAAAGATGTGAAAGGTGTGCACATGGAGGCTCGGCAGGTTGGAAGCTTTTCCTAACCTTCCAAGCTGAGATTCCTCAAAGCCTGAAAGTCAGTCAAGAGCTACACTGTCCAAGGCGAGGCAGTTCCATGTCACCCCAGTCGGGGTGCGTGTGGGGGGAAGGGCCATAACTACTTTCCGAAGCCCCTGGTGTTGGTGTGCTGTTCACAATGAAAGCCCTGGAGTGCTAAATCAGCACTAGTGACTCAATAAGAGCCTCAGTCCAACACCCAAACAGGTCTAGTAACAGGTCTTCAGAATGTGTCCTGCCACCTGGAATTCCTGTTGTGTTCCTAAAGCCAAGGAGGCTACCTCTAGCTTGTAAAAGATAAAGACATGGGACCCCACGGTGGCATAGGGCCATGGGGCCTCACGAAGGATGAAGGCCTGACACCCGGACACCCATGATGCAGAGGAAGAGCCCGTGTCTTGGGACTCAGGTAGCCAATGAGTTGCCACCTGGCTCTGCTGGCAAGGCCATCTTTACCTTGGAACGCATCACCAGGGGCTCAGCACCAAGCCTTTTCTTGTTTTGGTCCCTTTTTTTTTTTTTAAACCAGGCACCTTGTTGGTTTCAACTGGGCTTACTAGACGAGTCCAGACATGAGTGTCTGTCCTGAAACAAGAGTGACTGTGAAGAGACTCTGGTGCACATCTGTCTCGACAGTCCTGGCCTTGATGGACAGCAGTGTACCGGGATCCACCATGACACAGGGATGGATCAGTCCCAGTGGAAAGGGGAGAGCTCACAGTGACAAGCCTCATATTCAAGGTGTAAGTGCTGCTCACCTACTCGAGTATGGCTGGAACGGAGCGCACAGGCTTGGTGCCACCTCCTTGCTGAATAGTGAGGACTGTAACATAGGCACGACTATTGAATACACACCTGTCCACTGAACAGCAAGAGCGCTAACAGAGGCACTACTGTTGCTCAGTGCACACCTGCTGACTCGGTAGGGGTGTGGCAGGTGCCCTCCCACTGTGAAGACTGTAACAGAGGTGCTGACTTTGTTCTTAGCTACTGTTTCCTACCACCCCATCCCTCTGGGGCCACAGCCAGCAGGTTCAGCAGGTCTCACCCCACCCAGCCTTATCATAAGAGCAGACAGGAGGGTGTGGTATGACCTGGGCAGGGTTCTAGTATCAGTAGATGCCAAGGAAGGCTCCTGTGCCTACCCTCATCCTGCCAGTCTAGTCCAAACAGTCCCACAAAGGTTCAAAAGGAAGCCTTAAGCAGCTTCCTATATGCCCTGAGCTACAGGCCGCTCTGCTCTACAGGAAGGCCGCTCTCTTGAGCAGCAGGGGGCAGACCTCCCCATTCCCCTCCACCTTTTCTCAAACTCACACACTGCTGCAGAGGAAGCCTGCAAGCACCCCACTCCTCCCTGTCAAGAAAGGCCAGGCATACTGACCCCTCACTGGCCAGCAGGGTGGGGCTCCAAGGATAGTCTGGTTTCCAAGCATCCAAACATGGTGAACGACTCCGGCTGGGCACAGGGCCACCTGCCCCGATATCCAGCCAGGTGGCAGGTACATACCCTGTCTCTCAAACTCACACAGCCCTGGCCAGCTGCTTTCAAGGCATAGGGCCCAGCTTTCAGGTCTCACTCTGCAGCAGACACCCAATTGCCCAAGCCCATCAACAACAAAGCAGGTCTCAGGGACTTGGTCCTTCCTGACTTTGTTCCCACCCAGACTTCAAGTGAATAGGTTGTAAGAACCTTTAACATCCACGCACAGGTCCTGGGAAGGAGTTGTGAAGGGTGAGGAAACTTGACTAGAACCTTGCTACCCACTTGTGGCAGACATGAACACAAATATGTACCATCGGAATTAGGGTGTCTTTCCACTCCCTCATTTGTGGTGCTCAGCTGCCACAGATGGCCAGGTGCTATGTAGTCAGAGTGGCACGCCACTACAACAGCAGGTGCTGCCTGACAGGGCAGGGCAAGAGCAGAAGGACCAGAGGTGGAGCGAACGAGCTCGCGGACCCGGACCCGCTCACACACAGCCCTGGGGGCACATCCCTAAATTGGCAATACCTGGACACAAATGGGGCCTTTGGTCCCCTTTGTCCCTAGCAGCTCCACCTCCTGCAGTTGGGCAACTTTGCTTGGTGCCAGGGGCTTCAATGACAGGCTCCTTTCCCTCTACCTAGGAGGTGGCAAGCCCCCCAAGGCTGGGGGCAGCAAACAGAAGAGCCACACCCACTCTTGAAAGCTGGTGGCACAGTAGCATTGTGACAAAGACTACCACGCCCCGCAAAGGCAACATGAGGTTTTACAATATTGTCATGCACGACTTCAATGAAATCATCCCGATTCACACCTCCCTTTAGAAATTCACATGCTTGGCCTGGAGATGGCTCAGCAGTTATGGCGCTTGCCTGTGAAGGACCCAGGTTCGATTTTCCCAGTACACACGTAAAGCCAGATGCACAAGTTAGCGCATGTGTCTGGGAGTTCGTATGTAGTATCTAGAAGCCCTGGCATGCCCATTCTCTGCCTCTCTCAATATTTTTAAAATATTTTAATCATTACTTGAGCAAGAGAAAGGCAGATAGAGAATAAGCACACCAGGGCCTCTAGCCACTGCAAACTCCAAACGCATTTGCCACCGTGTGCATCTGGCTTACGTGGGTACAGGGGAATAGAGTGTGGGTCCTTAAGCTTTGTAGACAAATGCCTTAACAGGTAAGCCATATCTCCAGCCCCTCAAATACATACATACATACATACATACATACATACATACATACATACATACATACATATGCCAAAACTTAATAATACACCCTGGCTGTGAGTGTGTTCAATAGACTGAACTTTCTACCCCTGGCACCACAAGCAGGGGTCTCACGTGCAGAAGGGAGAAAGAAGGGTTATGTGCAACACCTAATTCTCCCTGGCATCATACAGGAGGCGAGCCACAGCTAGGAAGAGGTAGAAGGTTAGACCTTGGGACTCATGTAGGAGACTGTCCACAGGCTGACCCTAAGCTGTCCCCACACTCCCCCACACTCCAAAACCCCATTTCCATGTGTGTGCTCTTTGTTTTGGAACAGGGCCTTAAGCATGCAATTCTCCTGCCTCCATCTCCCAAGTGCTGGCGGGTTTGTTCTGTTCAATGTACACATTTGTCTTATAGAGTAACATGTGGCGAGCACTACTGTACACGCGCGTGTCTCCTTGCTGGATGTGCTGATCCTCAAAGTTCTTCAAAAGTCAATGGTGGTCCCCAGGATGAGCCAGCAGGGCAACACTGGGATAGTGCTTTAACGTCACCAGGTTGAGCCTGCATATAGGAACCTGCTATTGAAGATGCAGGTAGACATGTCCTTTGTGGAAGAGTCTCAAGCCGGCCTCACACTCGCTATGTAGCAAAGGATGGCTCTGAACTCTGGAACCTCTTGGGACTCCAGGAATGCACTACCACGTTTCCAGCTCCTCGATCTTCCCAGGGATCATTCTGGTACAGCTTCTGTGGAGGGCCACTGTGGCTGCACACCCTTGCTGAGGTCACCTGGACACATCAGCAAGTGCAGCCATATGTTGCAGAGAACCTGACATCCTCAGGATATTAAAGCAAGCTGGTGGAAAGCAGTTGTTTCTTCATTGTATTTTAAAAGTTCCATTCCCATCTTCACAAAACAGTTTAAATGAACTCGGAGTCCTGATCTCAGAATTGAGAGTGAGTGGCCAAGTAAATGTGGGGCAAAAAAGACACGTTGGAAGATTTCTTTGGCAAACACTAACATTTGAGGGAAAACAGTTAAGTTGTAGTTACCCAAGACTCTAACCAACCCCAGCAAACCCTCAACAAAACCCCTTAGTGTTCAAAGCAAAACAAAACATTTGATCCGTGGTTAAACTGGGATGAGGTGCCATAGGCAACATACACCCAAGATCCCATCCACGTGAGAACAGCCACCATGCATGAGATCTGGCATGTTATTTCCAGTTGTTGATTTTATTCATAAATCCCACCTGGGGAAACTTATTCTTCTTAGATGCTAGGGATGAAGCCCAGAGCCTGGCATATACTAGGGAAGGACTCCACCAAGGGGTTGTATCTCCAGCCCTTGGTTTTTTGACAGAGCACACATATTGTACAGGCTGACCTAGAATCTGGGAATCCAACCTCAGCCTCCTGAGTGCTGGGATTATAGGCATGTACCACAACACCTCACTAACAGCTTCTTTCTTAAGGTCAAATGTGATTGGCCAGCTAAAACCTACACCCCCCACCCTCCAAGAAAAAAACCACCATGTAACTAAGAGGGAAAAGGATACCACAGAAAGACCTTATGACACTGACATGAATAAAAGGGTTCCCAGATTACTTTCTAGTGAGAGTACAATCTTCCTCAACTTCCACAGCACTGAATGATCATTTTTATAGAAAATTTTATTCAACATACAACATTTTCCAGCAAAAGGCAATATACAGGAGAGTTGGTGTACACCGCTGCTACAGAAACAAAATAGTGGGCAGGGAGGGAAAAGAAGTGTGGCTGCTGATTCTCTATGCACTCAACCTAGACACGCAGCTGGCATTAGCTCCAACGCAAAGGGGACAAGGCGGGGACTCAAATAAAGCTACGAACGAGTGTTGACGTCGGCGAATTCACTTGCAGTCTCACCCAACAAAAAGTGACCTCCTCCCAGGGGCAAATTGTACATATTCATTCATTAAATATACAATTTCATTTTTCCTGTTTACTTTTTTATTTTATCTTTTTATCTTTTTTTCTTTTTTTTTCTTTTTTTTACAAAGTCAACAGCTTACTAACCACTAGCGAGCATGCGCTCTTGCTAAAAGGCTCTCCTTCCTGCTTGGCTCCACCTGCTTGCTGCGTCCTCACAGGTCCTCCCGGGATCCTTTCACCTGCGTAGATCAACTGCTGAGACCATTAAGCCTGCCGAGGTATCAGAGTAAACCTCACTGTATCTGACGTTCTCAATGGGACACATGACCCTGCATGTCTGCCAGGCCTGTATTCAGTGTCCACTTTGCATGAACTGCTGGACAGCAGTGGCTGATGGAAATGAGAGTTTATTAAAAAAACACCCAGGCAGCTGGAGAAGAGGAACCCGAGGAAGGGCCGACAATGTACACAATGAAGGAAAGAGCTCTATTTATTAAGTTGTGAGTTTCTCTGGTTTGCCTTTACAGATGCACACAGGTCATTCAAAGTCTAACTGAAGGAGAAAGTCAGACAAGCCCACACATCAGCCTGTCTAGCTGTACAGCTGGCGGCAGCCCCCAGGAAGGTGGCCAGACTGCCTGTGCCAACCAGACACAGCTCAAAGACCTTCTTTCTGCCAAGGACCCATGTCCTAGGAACCTCTTCTCCCCATGATGCTGACAGTTGCCTTTCATTGTGGTTACCATAAAATAACTCTCATTGGCATCCAAGCTTTATAAAAACACCTTCATTTTGCTCAAAAAGGGCAGTCAATAGATACAGAGAAGCCAAACTGAACAGCCTCAACAAAATAAAATTAACATCAGCAGCAAATCCTCTTGCTGGAGACTTCGGCTAGAGTGCACGTGTACCAAAGTTCTACGGCTGTTAAAAAGGGGCACACACCCACACGCGGTCCCTTGCCTTGGACGCATGGTAAGGAAGTCAGTTGTGGATTTTAATGGCCTTTTCAAGGTAAGTGTAGCGACTCCTCTTTGGGGCTTTGTTGAAGTGGTCAAGCCCTAGCCAAGGCCGAGGATGAGACATGTTACCTGGAAAGAAGAAAGAACCACCAGTGAGAGCCCAAGACCCCACAGCACTGCTGTTTCCAGACCCGGAGGTGGCGGCATGGTAGCAGAGCTGGGGCCAATGAGCTGCGCATTCAGCCCTGTGAGCTGATGGTCTCTGTAGAACAGAACCACTGACATGTCAGGTCAAGGTGTGAGTCTAGTCACCGCCCAGCCAGTACTGCAACCACAGGCCCATGCAATCCTAAGGACTTAGGACCTGCACTTGAACCCAAGCCAGTGCAGTTCAGAGATCTACACCCTTAACAAAGCCTTCCATGAGGGCCCTTTCTTACCAGGCTGTGGCTCAAAGTCTTTCAAATTCACTTCATACTCATCTTCGTTAATGTACTGGTGCCGGCCCATCATGACAATTGCAAACTTAAACTAGAAGACAAAAAGCAAGACTCCTTATTTTCCTTTGCCTGCCTAGCACACACCTGCCAGAGATGCAGCTGCCTTACCACTGGGGCCAAGTGCTGGGCCGAGGTCTGGCATGGATCATGGGAATGCATACCTTCTCAAACTCCTTTTCCTGGATGTCCAGCAGGCTCTGAATTCGTTTCATCACCTCTCTGAAATGCTCACCCTGAGAAAGCAAAGGACACGTGTGCTCAGGACATGCTGCCACAGCCCTGCATGCTGCTATGAAGCCCAATCACTCAAGCAGCTCACTCTAAAGTGGTGACTGACACGAGCTGCCCAACCTCCTCCCATACTCTTACCTGATGTATCCTCAACAAAAATGGAATTCCAAATGTCCCAAACACCTCTTTGTGAAAATGTGCCACTGTGATTAGCATCTCGTTTTCCTTATCTATGTCCACCTGGTCCAAAGGTATTTCCTGGGGATACAATGTGAACACAATTAGTTTCCTAGGTGTTTTTAAATTTTTTTAAAATTTCATTTATTAGCTGGGCGTGGTGGCGCACGCCTTTAATCCCAGCACTCAGGAGGCAGAGGTAGGAGGATCGCCAAGAGTTCGAGGCCACCCTGAGAATACATAGTGAATTCCAGGTCAGCCTGAGCCAGAGTGAGACCCTACCTCGAAAAAAAAAAAAAAAAAAAAAAAAAAAAAAAAAAAAAAAAAAATTCATTTATTTTTGGAGAGACACACAGAGACAGAGAGAGAGAGAGAGAGAGAAGACAGATAGAGAATGGGTGCGCCAGCAGTCTCTCAGCTGCTGTGAACGAAATCCAGATGCGCGCACCCCCTTGTGGTCAAGTGCGGCATTGCACCCTTGCGTCACTTTGCATCTGGCTAAACGTGGGACCTGGAGATTGGAACCGAGTTCTTGGGCTTAGCAGGCAGGCGCCTTAACCGCTAAGCCATCTCTCCAGCCCCCCCCTTTTTTTTTGCAGATAACAAAAGGCTCAAGGTGTTCAACACTTAGTCCCCAGATTGGCACTGCTGGGAGGTGATAGAAACCACAAAGATAATGGCCTAGTGAGAAGTCGTAGGTAACGAGAAATTGTGCTCTTGAGATGACAGCAGGATGCTGAACTCTCCTCTTTTTCTTTTTTTTTCCAGTCAGGGGGTGAATGGATTTCTTCCATTACATGATTCCTGCCATGATGTGCTGGTCTACCACAGATCCAACAGGCAACATGGGCCAGAAAACCACAGAAGGAAACCTCCAAAACTTTGAATTACGGTAACCTTTTCCTCTTAAGCTGATTCAGAGATCTTGTGAAAAGGCTGGCTTACACAACCATATTCTATTTAAATGTCACAGCTAAATCTGGTTCAGGGTCACTTTTCTAAGAAAACTAGTGCCACTCTGGTTACTGTGAGAATGGAAGCAGTGACCCACAGTTTAGCACAGACAAGGTTGGTACCTACACATAATCTCTAAGAACATATCCTTGTATGTATTCCCTTATGAGGGCCCTGGAGTAGTCAAAGAGAAGGCAGCATGTGGTTGCCAGGGGCCCAAGGGATGAGAAGAATTGGTATCTTTTTTTTTTTTTTTTGCTTTTATTTTTTGAGGCAGGGTCTCACTCTGTAGCCTAGGCTGGGCTTACAATCAGGGCAATCCTCCCTAGATCAGCCTCCCAAGTGTTGGGATTTAAGGTGTGCACCACCATGCCCAGGTGAATTGACAACTTTACCAAGTACAGAGTCTGCTTGGGGCAGCACTCAGGAGGCAGAGAGGAGGATCACTGTGGATTTGAGGCCACCCTGACACTACAGAGTGAATTCCAGGGTCAGCCTGGGCTAGAGTGAGACCCTACCTCAGAAAAACTAAAAACAAAACAACACAGAGTCTGTTTGGGACAAACAAGCTGTAGAAATGGAGGGTGGTAATGGTTTCACAAGAGGAATGTACTAAATCTCTAAACTTGTACAACTTAAATATTACTACACTACTTTTCGTGTTATGTGTATTTTCCATAGCAAAGCATGCGAAAATCTGTACTCAGGAAGCTGGTGCTTTTATGATTTACTGATGGTGTGTCACAAATACATCTATTCTTTTTGTTTGTTTGTTTTGTTTTTCGAGGTAGGGTCTCACTCTAGTTCAGGCTGACCTGGAATTCACTGTATTCTCAGGGTGGCTTGAACTCACGACGATCCTTCTACCTCTGCCTCCTGAGTGCTGGGATTAATGGCATGTGCCACCACGCCCGGCTAAGAAATACATTTATTCTTGCAAAAAAAGATCTGTAATGAAATGGACCTCAAAGAGAACTTTAAGTACTGGTACACAAGCTAACTCAAGACACCTGTACAGCTCACAGTGAGGTTCATACCAGCAGCAAACAGGTCTCCCCACTCAGGAGCCCCCAGCTCCTGCCAGCCAGCAGACAGTTACCTCTATTCGAAACGTGCGACTTGTGGCAGGAGATAGACATTCTAGTAGTTCATCTTCTTGATGTACACCAATGATTTTGTAGCTTACAATTTCTAGCAGCCTAAAAGGAAAAAAACCCAAAGGACAGTCTTTATATTCATAAAGTAAAAAGTAGATGGTATGGTGGCTCATACCTGTATTCTAAGAGTGCAAGGTTAAGGCAGAACAATCACAAGTGTTGGTACAGTGTGGGACATGGTATAAGATGCTGTATCCAAGACAAAACCCCACCAACAACCAATTTGGATTTGAGTTTAGGAAATTATGTATGTAAGAACAGCCAGACATACTTTCTCTCCAACCCCACCCTCCCCCTTTTTGGTTTTTCTTCTTTTTTTTTTTCTTCGAGGTAGGGTTTCACTCTGGTCCAGGCTTACCTGGAATTAACTATGTAGTTTCAAGGGTGACCTCAAACTCACAGCAATCTTCATACCTCTGCCTCCCAAGTGCTAGGGTTGTTATTATTATTATTATTATTATTTTTTGGCTTTTTGAGGTAGGGTCTCACTCTGGCCCAGGCGAACCTGGAATTATGTAGTCTCAGGGTGGCCTCGAACTCTGGGCAATCCTCCTACCTCTGCCTCCCGAGTGCTGGGATTAAAGGCTTGCGCCACCACGACCGGCATCCTTTGTTGTTTTTTTTTTTTTTAAATTATATTTATTTATTTATTTATTTTTGGAGAGAGAGAGACAGAGAGAGAGAGGGAGACAGCAGTCTCTCAGCTGCTGTGAATGAAATCCAGATGTGTGCGCCCCCTTGTGGGCAAGTGCAGCATTGCACCCTTGCCTCACTTTGCATCTGGCTAAACGTGGGACCTGGAGATTGGAACCAGCGTTCTTAGGCTTAGCAGGCAGGCGCCTTAGCCGCTAAGCCATCTCTCCAGCCCCTTTGTTGGTTCTTTTGAGGTAGGGTCTCACTCTAGCCTGGGCTGACCTGCACCTGACTATGAAAGTCAAGGGGTATCTGATCCAAACACTAGTGCAATAGTGGAAGGACCACATTTTGCTCAAGTCTAGTGTCTGGGTTTTTGTTGTTTTGATTTTTGAGAAACACTATTTACTCTATAGCCCTTCAAACTCATGGCAATTCTTCTGCTTCAATCTCTGGAGTGCTGAGATTAAGGTGTGAGCTACCCATTAGGTCAAATACAGTTTCCTCAAATTGTCCACTTTCCCCGCAAGGAACTGGAGTTGGGCAGGACCAGGCCCTTGACTCAAGAATGCACTGTGTTATTTTTTCGTTAGGTTAGGGTTTCTCTCTAGTTCAGACTGACCTCAAACTTATAGCTGGAATTAAAGGCGTGCCTTAGGGCTGCAGAGACTACTTAGCCATTAAGGCATTTGCCTGAGAAACCTAAGGACCCAGGCTTGATTTCCCAGTACCCTCATAAGCCAGATGCACAAGGTGGTACATGCATATGGAGTCTGTTTGCAATGGCTAGAAACCCTGGCTTGCCCATTCTCTCTCTCTAAATAAGTAAAGATTTGCCTTGTTTTATGCATTTTATTATTAATTAATATCATAAGGAAAACATTTATCTGTCCTTCAAGGAATCCATGAAGCAAAGAACATGCCTAACTCTTTTTTTCTTCTTCAAAGTAGTATTTCATTCTAGGCCAGTCTGCCCTGGAACTTTGTAGTTCATGGCTGGCCTCAAACTCAGCAATCTTTCTACCTCTGCCTCCCAAGTGCTGGGATTAAAAACATAAGCACCACACCTGGCATATCCAACTTACTGACATATCACCTATATGGCACTGCCACCTTCATGCTCAAGAACCATGCAACTGAGTTCTCAAAACAAAAACAAAAACAACCTCACTATGTTTAAGTAAATTTGGTTTTGTGTTGGCCAATGTTTCTAGCTCTCCTGGGCTGTGGGTTGTGCACTCCTGTATGGCAGTTGCACAGGGGGTGTTCCCAGCCACCCTGGGATGTACATTTGAGAGTAGATCCCAACTACAACTAAGTCACCTTTTTGAATTCCCAGTGATTATTTGACTTGGACTATACCATTCCCTGAGTGGCTTGTCTACCTGAATCTCACTTTTTTTTTTGGGGGGGGGGGGGATTACAGATAACCAACACCTGAAGACAAGAAGGGGAAAATGGCTCAACAACACAGCACTTCTGAACTTTTGCAAAACAGCAGCTGCAGCCAGACTTGGTTTAACATGTGGATTCTGGTGGGGTTACATTTCCATTTGGAAATTGCTTCAGGGATTGAGTTCTGGGTGAGGCACAGCTGGCTTCAGCTCTCCTGAAGCCTAGGGAAATACTTGCCTAAGTTTCCCTGATGCCTTGTCACCAAGTTCCACAGCTTTTTTACATTCTTCTAACAGGTCCCGGACACAGCCATGCTTGTCTGGATATAGTGTTATTTCCTAAGTAATGACAGGACATTACAATAAAGGAAGCAAAAGCTTTGACTATAGCAAACTTGAGAAAAGATCTGCAGTGGCTCAAGTTCCCCAGGAGGCCATAGTTGTTCTTACTTCAATTCCCACCCTCAATAGCCCCTCATATGTGCAGTTATTCATTTAGGACCAATCCCAGACTAACATGAGGTTTTCTTGAGAACAATCCCTGGTGGGTCACTAAAGCACATTCCTATTCTCAGGACAATAAGAAAAAGTGCTAGTTCAAAGAAAAAGCCCGAGATGACTTGGTAGTTCCAGCCTCATAAATTCTGTACCAGCCACAGTATTCATGTCTCAAATTTCTTCTCAATTTTGGCTGAGCTGGATGGTGAAAGACAACAGTATGAACAGAAGTGCCACTGGCTTGGAACAGGAGTGCAATGCTGCAAGGCAGGGAGATGCCTGCACATTCCTAACTGGATGGGTTCAGCTAGGCCAGGCCAAGGAGCTATACAAAGACTTTGGGGATCTATGAGCTTAACAATGTTGAGGCCTTTACCACAATGAGGGAGGAAAGGAGGTAGGGGTGGTGGAATGGAGGCTGTGTGTTTAAGTTCTCAAGGTCTGGGTATAAAAAGCTATATATAGGTGGTGATGATTTGTCTTTTTTTTTTTTTTTTTTTTTTAAGTAGGGTCTCACTCTAGTCCCAGGCTGGACTCAAACTCACATCGATTCTCCTACTTCTGCCTCCCAAGTTCTAGGATTAAAGGCAAGTGCCACCACACCCTGTCCTCTCAGGAATTTTGCCAGCTGTTTTTTCTCTTCCTTGGAAAGTGCCTGAACTATATTTCCTAATACCCCTTGCTATTAGTTTTTTGGAGACAGGGTCTCACAAACCCCAGGTTAACCTCCAACTTCATTTATGTAGCTGAGAATGACTCTAAGCTTCTGTCCTCTTGGCTCTACCTCCTCAGTACAGGGATCAAACTCGGGGTTTTGAGCATTATAGGCAAGCACTCTACCACCGGAAGTACATCCTCAGCCCAGTCAACAAAAATTAAAATCATACTAATAAGAAACACTTGAGCTGGAGAGATGGCTTAGTGGTTAAGACATTTGCCTGCAAAGCCAAAGGACCCCAGTTCGATTCTCCAGGTCCCATGTAAGCCAGATGCACAAGGGGGTGCGTGCATCTGGAGTTCGTTGGCAGTGGCTGCATGCCCTGGTGCACCCATTCTCTCTCTTTGCCTCTTTTTCTCAAATAAATAAAATAAATTACATATATATAAAAGAAACACTTACCTCTTCCCTAAATTGGCTGTTTAACCATATACACTTAAAACTCCTCCTGTTCTCAAAGTCTGTGATTTTCATCTTAAGCTATTGAGAAAAAGAAACATTGGTTTGAGATATGCTCCCAGGAAATCCCTTTATTCCCTTCCCCCTTTTTTCCCTCAAACTGATTTTGACTCCTACCTGCTGGTAGTAAAGTTTCTTAGGTTGTCTTGGCTTAAAGAACTGTAGAAGATCTCTTAAAGTACCTTCATAATTATGTCTAAGAGGATTACCTGGGCCATCCCTATAACTACACAAAAAAACAGCATGTAAGTAAAAGAGATGCGAGCATTAAAAAAAAAAACAAACCACACACTCCCGGAAGCCTATGTCTGGTTCAGGGATCAACTCCTGTTCCCCAGATGTTCATTGTTCTCTGTGAGGAGACTCAGCTCACAGAAGCCCCTGAATCCGAGGGGATGCTCTGAGGGTAGAGGAAGCTTTCAAGTCACTATGTCACCTCTGGATCATGTGATGTGATGGAGCTAAGTATATGCTAATGAGGAAGAAGGCAAGATGATCCCTGAAAGTGGACAGTGACGAGCCATGTGCGAGTATGCAAAGTGAGCCAGACTTACCCTTGAGACTTGAAGAACTGTAGCAACATTGGGTCTGTGTTGAGCCTCTGAGCAACTGTCTTTGCAACCTGGAAGGCAGGAAGGAAGGGTTTGCATTCTAGCAAAAAACATACATGTGCTTACAAAACTCAGGGTGATCTGCTTACATTTATAAAGAAATGGCACTTAAGTAGCCCATTTTAAATTCCCCAGAAATTAATTTATTTATTGAGAGAGAAAGAGAGAGAGAATGGGCACATCAAGGCCTGCAGTCACTGCAATCAAACTCCACACACTCTAGATGCGACCTTGTCCATCTGGCTTATGTGGGTTCTGGGGAATCGAACCTGGGTCCTTTGGCTTTGCAGTCAAGTGCCTTAACTACTAAGCCATCTCCACAGCCTCAGAAATTGATTATTAAGAACTTTTGAGCTGGGTGTGGTGGCACACGCCTTTAATCCCAGCACCTGGACAGCTGAAGTAGGATTATGGTGAGTTTGAGGCCAGCCTGAGC
The DNA here is from genome assembly GCA_036365145.1 of Orientallactaga sibirica. Lineage (NCBI taxonomy): Eukaryota > Metazoa > Chordata > Mammalia > Rodentia > Dipodidae > Orientallactaga > Orientallactaga sibirica. The sequence continues at coordinate 40,847,660 of JAEOAD010000008.1, read as the reverse complement.
AGGAGTGAGACCCTACCTCGAAAAACCAAAAGAACATTTAAAAACAAAACAACAACAACCAAAAAAAAACCCCGCTGCATCCTTTAATATGCCACCATGAAAGTGGCATCATGTCTATATGTGGCTCATGCATCTGGAGTTCAATTACAGTGGCATGACAATTCTCTCATAAAAAAATAAAAATGGGGGCTGGAGATGGTTTAGCAGTTAAGCGTTTGCCTGTGAAGCCTAAGGACCCTGGTTCAAGGCTCAATTCCCTAGTACCCACATAAGCCAAATGCACAAGGTGGCACATGCATCTGGAGTTCGTTTGCAGTGGCTGGAGGCCCTGGTATGCTCATTCTCTCTCTGCCGCTAATAAATAAATTAAAAAATTAAAAATGGGCTAGAGAGATGGCTCAGTGAAGTCAAAAGATTCATATTCGATTCCTCAGTACCTATATAAGCTAGATGCACAAGGTGGCACATGCGTCTAGAGTTGGTTTGCAGTGGCCAGAGGCCCTGGTGCATCCTTTCTTTCCCTCCCCCCCTCTCTCTCTGTGTAGCTCTGCCTTTCTCACTCTCTCTCTCTCTCAAATAAATAAATAATAGGGCTGGAGAGATGGCCTAGTAGATAAGGCATCTGCCTGTAAAGCCAAAAGGATCCCAGTTGGACTCTCCAGGACCCAGATGCACAAGGGGGCACATGCATCTGGAATTCGTTTGCGGTGGCTGGAGGCCCTGGAGCACCCATTCTCTCTCTCTCTCTCATAAACAAATAAATAATAAACAATAATATAATTTTTATTTATTGATTTTTCAAGGTAGGGTCTCCCTTTAGCCCAGGCTGACTGAAATTCACTATGTCGTCTCAGGATGGCCTCAACTCACAGTGATCCTATCTCCGCCTCCTGAGTGTTGGGATTAAAGGCATGTGCTACCATGCCCAGCAAATTTTTTATAAAATACATGTGTGTGTTGGGGCTGGAGAAATTTCTCAGTGGTTAAGGTGCTTGCTTGCAAAACCTAATGACCCAGGTTCAATTACCCAGAACCCACATAAGCACAATGAACAAAATGGTGCCTGCAACTAGAGACCCTGGCCTACTCATTCTATCTGCCTCTTCTCCTCCTTTCTTTCCTCCCTCCCTACCCTCCCCCCAATCCAATAAATAAATAATTTTTAAAAAGGAAAGAAAGGAGACTTTTTGGTGTGGAACCACAGGAGGAAAAAAGCATCCATTGAATACCTGAAAATAATTCATCCTATTTGATAATGTAACCACAAATCCAGGGTCATTGGGAATTGTTTTATCACAGAAGATGACATCGACACGGTGATACAGGTCTCGGAAATATTCTTTTGCAGTGGGTAATTCACTGTTATCGTTCTCAGGGTCATCCCTGGGGAGGGAAAAAAAAAATGTTTGCAGACTGAAGTTCATGGCAAGCAGTAACTCAGAAAAAGGAATTATCTTTCAGGCGATAGTGATACAATGGCTCTCATTTGAGACTGCTAAAAATTCTCATCTACATTCCTAAATCTGTAAGGAGTTCCTCACAGCTGCTTTACCACTACCTTCCTGGGCAGGAGGCTCAACAAAGTGCCTGGTTCATCTAGGAACTGCCTTAACTACAGCTTATATTCAGCTGCTTCAAGTGTTAAGGTCTAAAAGCACTGATCTGCAGGTCATGGTAAAGTGAACTGCCTGATGCATTTTCTATGACATTTCTAGAGATGGAAAATGTTTCTGCTCCTTCATCAAGATGTCTCACCCACCTAAAAGTTATGGAGCTCACAGGCTACAGACACTACAAAGACACAAGAAGAACTATAAGTGATGCCACTGCTCACTGGTAATTCCAACTAAGCAGAGAGTAGCTACTGCCAGCCGAGACTCTTCAAGATTGTAGCTCAAAGGACAGCAGAAATGCTGGGCTGACTGAAAAACTTTCTAGCATGTGTACAAAAAGATAACCTTCTAGCATACAATAAGATGGAGGCTGTCAAAGGCACATACTTCTGAAACACTATAATGTCACCATCCATAAGTTCATCCAGGGCTTTATCAAGTGACACATCGTAGTCCTGAATTCTCTCTGTTAAATTCGGTTTAACTTCCTGCAGTGAAAGATACCAGATGGTTACAGTGCAAATATGTGTTTAATGTCTAATTTGATCACACTTTCCAATATGCTATAAATGCCTGCCCTACTCAAATACATCTCCACCCACCCAAGGTCTCACTCTAACCCAGGCTGACCTGGAATTCACTATGTATGTAATCTCTGGCTGGCCTCAAAGTCACAGCAATCCTCCTACTTCCTGAATACTCACATATATCTCCCCCACCAATATATCTTTGGCTTTGTTTTTATGTTTTAGGTGTTTGGAATATGGTTTTCCTGTTTGCCTAGGCTGGCTGAATTCCTGGGGTCAAGTGATCTGCCTTAACCTCTTCTCTGGCTGAGACAATAAGCACTCGCCAAAACACCTGGCTCATGCCTTTAACCTAAGCAACCTGAAGTAGGTGGATCACCATGGGTTCAAGGCCAGTTTGGGCTACAATGAGACCTTGCCTTGAAAAACAATTCACATATTTAAATATAAATATGTGTGTGTGTGTGTGTGTGTGCATACGTATGTATGTGGCAGTGTGGCATTACATACGTCCATAAAGCCAGCTTTAGAAGATGTAAGCAGGAGGCAGCTAATCTCAAATACATAGTGAATTCAAGGCCAGCTTGGGCAGTAGGAGTTTATGTCTCAATAAAAAGTGATTTTCCTTTTTTTCCCCCATTTTGTTTTTGGAGGTAGGATCTCACACTAGCTCAGGCTGACCTGGAATTGACTATGTAGCCTCAGGGTGGCCTTGAACTCATGGCGATCCTCCTACCTCTCCCTCCCAAATGCTGGTATGAAAGGCATTAAAGGAGTGTGCCACCATGCCTGGCCAAAAAGTGATTTTCAACTCAAGACAAAAGGTCCTAGGTTAATTATAGGCTTTAGACAAAAACAAATTCCAGGCTAGAAAAATATCTTCAACCCACAATCAGAAATGATAGTGATTCTTGAGAAACTACAAACCTCATAGAGGATAAGGGTAGTATCCTGGATAAATCCTGCTCTGTCACACATAACTGGGAGCAAATCACCTATGATAAAGAAATCTGTGTTAAACCCAGACGACAATACCCCAAGCAAAATCTACTTAAGTATAGCCAGGACTTACGTATTTTACAGGATATGGGTGTATAGATATGTCCACAGTAATTCAAGCTCCGTGTTTTAGGATCATACATCTTCAAAAATAACATTACATCATCTACAAGTTGATGAACAGACTGTTAGGATACTAACATAGGCATGTGACAGCTCAATGACAGCATAAGGTTCCTAGAAGTCATGATATGAGGCTTGAGAGCCAACATGGGTTCCACACATCCCGCCAGGGGGAACCACTATAGAAGACAGTACACAAAGGCACCAAGAAATCCTAGATTTGAGACTTGGCACTAACTAACTACACCACTGTGCCCATAGGAACAGAACAGCTGTGTGTCTCCAGCAGAAGTGACCCCTCATAGCAACGAAAGCCCTTTTGAAAGTCTGTTTGTAAGGCAGCCACCTGTCAGTGGCATACTCCAGAGCCACACCAGTCACACACAGGCAGTGTGGTCCCAACTGACACGACATATATGTTAGCCCTGCCTAAAGGAACAGAACAGTGATGAGCATAAGCCTGGCCAAGGGGCGGCTGCTCCCATCCATAGGGCACTAAGGCCAAGACAGGCCTTTTTTTGCCTGTGGTTTTTCGCACTCTGAAGACAAAAAGGGCTGAGTGAACAATGGTAGACTGTTCCAGAACTTCCTCCAAGGAAGAAGGTCCAGCCTTCTGCTGATATCAATCCAGGATGCCAAGCCTAGTACTCTAGGTTTAGTGGGCACCTTGTGGGCACTTACGATCTTTATCAAACTTGGGTAAGGTTGCTCCACTAGCAGCCAGCTCGGGATCAACTGTTTCCAGGAATATTGTCCAAGGGTTTTCATTATCACTGAGTTCAATCATCTATTTCCAAAAGAGATGCTGACTTTAGACAGTGTAATTGTCTTAGGTGACAGGGTGACAAGTATATTCAAGCTGTGCAGGAAACATCCAGTTCTACTCCACAGGACCCAAAAGCCTCCCACAGAGATCCAAGAGACACCCAAGGAACAATATTTACTGTTTTATTGCCGTCGGCTTCATTATCTAACATTGCAGGACGTTTTGTTCCATTACTCCTTGCCTGCATAGGCCATAATCGAATTTGATCTTGTGGAAATCCCTGAAAAGAATTTCAAAAATATTTTAAAACAAGTACCAACTTAAAGCTTTTGTGAGTCAATATAGAAAATGTGGTAGTAGTAGAAGGATAGGCATTCCCACACAACATTCTCTGGGCTCTGGTGAAAGCCTAGCTTTGAAGAGTTGAACAAGACCCTGAGGCCTAGGTAGGAGATTGGTGTGCGACACCCCATTTCCATAAAGGCTATGCAAAAACCTCACCTTCAAAGAAGCCCAGACACAGTAACCACCCCCTAGATGAATGTCTGAGAGAGATATTGGGAGGATAAGTGGAGGCTGTACGCACCATGGTCTGAGAGAGGCTCTGAACAAACTCAGCCAGGGAGGAGTTCTTCAGAACCTTGAACACGGTGTACTTTACTTTCTCCTCATCATACATGTCATTTCCTTGGTGACCACAAAACTGATCCTCTGCAACTATCTGAAGGCACACAGAGCAGAGCTTACAACCACAGTGACACAACTTGGGTTCCAAAAGAACTCTTTCCCTAGAGCCAAGACAGAAGCACTTGGAAAGAACCAGAACTCATCCAGGTATCCAGGAGATGGGCCCACGCTCCACTTGTGCCCCAAGAATGAGCAGTACCTCACTACGGATACTTCCCAGATTCTAAGTGCACTGGCACCACCTGCAGCTGAGCCTGAGCTGCCAGAGCAGACTTCAACACTCTGGGGCCACCCTGATCACATGGAGCCTTAGAGGGCCAAGGCAGACCTGCACTTGCATGTAGAGATGAGCTTCCTGCCGCTCCTTCCGCTTCTGAGCCTCAATCCTTTTCTCTTCTTGCAATCGTTCCACTAATTGCTGGGGAATATCATGGTCTGTGACAGCTTGTAAAACTTCACCTGCAGGACAAACAAACACATCCTTTATCACCTCGGTGCAAACTCTACTTTCCCCACCTTACAACATCATGGCTTTAGTTGTAACTCATAGAAGAAATAACCAGCGGGGTATGGTAGCTCGCACCTTTAATCCCAGCACTCAGAAGGCAGAGGCAGGGGGATCACCATGAGTTCAAGGCCACCCTGAGACTCCATAGTGAATTCCAGGCCAGCCTCAGCTAGAGCAAACCCTACCTCAAAACAACAAAAACAGGGCTGGAGAGATGGCTTAGTGGTTAAAGTGCTTGCCTGCAAAGCCAAAGGACCCAGTTTCGACTCCCCATGACCCACATAAGCCAGATGCGCAAGGGGCCACACGCATCTGGAGTTAGTTTGCAGTGGCTGGAGGCCCTGGCGTGCCCATTCTCTCTCTCTCTACCTGCCTACTTCTGTATCTCTCTCTCTCTCTCAAATAAATAAAATAAATATTAAAAACAAAACAAAAAACAAATGTGACAGACAGACAACATAGCTGGATCCATATTGATAACTGTGTTTTTACCTAGTGAACACTAAGGAAATTGCGGGATTCGTGACACAACTATGTGCACACACCCGAACACAAAAGCAAATTAAGCCATCAGTACTCACTAAGTTTTGATTCCCTGATGTACACTAACATGTAAGCATTAGTGCAATGTCGGACAGAAAGGTCGTCGTCATGACCCCCATAATTGTGCTCAATTGCTTCTTCTTTAGTACACCTTGACACCACGTCGTCATCAAATTTACACCACTGGAAAGAAAGATGGCAGCCATCAGCAGACAGGCTAGACACCCAGAGCTGTTTCAGGCACTCTCCAGCAACACCCCACAGCAGTGCTGTCTTCCTCGTTCAACAGGTTTGGGAGACACTCTGCCCATTGGCAATGTTTGTAACTACTGTTAACAGTCCACTTCCCACATCTGTTCAAACTACACACAGTGCTCTTGACACATCTAAAAGCTCAGAGGTTAAGATCATGTGCTACTTAAGGACCTGAGACTGGCAGAGTTTGACTCTATAAAACCCATGTTTAAAAAAACAAAAATAGGGCTGTAACGGGGCTGGAGAGATGGCTTAGTGGTTAAACGCTTGCCTGTGAAGCCTAAGGACCCCAGTTCAAGGCGTGATTCTTCAGGACCCACATAAGCCAGATGCACAAGGGGGCACATGCATCTGGAGTTCATTTGCAGTGGCTGGGGGCCATGATGTACCATCTTCTCTCTCTCTCTTTCTCTACCTGCCTATTTCTGTATCTCTCTCTCAAATAATTAAATAAATAAAACTTAATAAAATAGGGCTGTAGGGATGGCTTAGTGGTTAAGGCGCTTGCCTGCAAAGCCAAAGGATCCAAGTTCGATTCCCCAGGACCCACGTAAGCCAGATGCACAAGGAGGTGCACATGTCTGAAGTTCATTTGCAGTGGCTGGAGGCCCTGGTGCACCCATTCACTCTCTACCCTCCCCCTCTTTCTCTGTTAAATAAATAAATAAAAATAAAATATTTTAAAAATAAAAAAGCTGTGTTGGGCTGGAGAGAAAGCCTAGTGGTTAAGGCACTTGCTGGAAAAGCCAAAGGACAAGGTTCAATTCCCCAGTACACACGTAGGGCCAGATGCACAAGGTGGTGCATGTGTCTAGAATTCGTATGCAGTGGCTGAAGGCTATCTGCCTTTCTTTTTCTCCCTAGGTTGAGGAAGAAACCTCATTTCAAGGAACTATGCAGAGAAGAGGGCACCGAATGCTTTTCTGGCTTACACACACACACACAGGCCGGGCTCACATATATGCACACAAATATATACACTATGGGCGGTACGTTACTTTACACACACAACTGTACCCACATAAGCAAAAAGAAAAACAGCCACACAAAGCACACCTAATTGAATTCATAAAGTGGAAAGTGCACGCAGTGTCATAAAATCCAACACACTATCTTAGAGTATTGTCAGGTGACATCACAGTTATGGAGAAGGTCACACCTCGAGTCCAGTATTCATCACCCTGACATGAGATGAAGGGTTATTGTGAGGCTCAGTGCTTACTATGAACAGTGGAAACAAGACAAGTAGGAAAACAGCCACAGAACACAGGCACCCTTCAAAGGTGTAGAAGGAATCCTTAACTCACTTCATGTTAGGTTTCCTAAAGGGCAACACCCTGAGCCCCAACACTTACTTTGCCATCTCCTTTGGGGTTCAGGTAAACCACATAATGTCCACCATGATTATCTCCACTGTGAACCAGGACTGCATGAAGAATATAATTTGCGGGATCCTTGGGGTCTGTTTTTTGCAAAAATTCATCAAGTGGTAATTGTTCTGGAAACTCAAACCTATTATAAAAAACAATTTAAAGAAGCTCAGTATCCATTTGTATGCAATACCGAGCCTTATTAGAGCCTCATCAAATGTTCGTCTTGAATGACAATGAATTGGCTACTGGTGAAGGTGATGCTACCGAAGTTAATGGTTAAATACTCCTACCAACTTGAAGCTTGAGGCTACAGGTGAGGAAAGATATGTCAAACAATGAGATAACCTAGCAATAATTTAAGTCCAAGGAACTCCCAACAGTCTTATGGTAAGTTCACACTGAGATCCTTTACAGAAAGACCTGGAATCAACTGTCAAGACACTGGGATACTTCAGAGGAAAGATGTAAAGCATGGTATGGTAGTGCACACACTAAGAAAGCTCAGGTAGAAGGATTACTGTATTTGAAGCCAGTCTGGGCTATAGTGTAAGTTACAAATTCGCCTGGGTTAAAGAGAGACTCTGACTTAATAAAATGAATTAAAATCAAGATGTGGGAAAACAGGCTATTACTCTCAAATTTTGTTTTGTTTTTCTGAGGTAGGGTCTCACTCTAGCCCCAGCTGACTTGGAATTTACTATGTAGTCTCAAGGTGGGCCTCTAACTCACAGCGATCCTCCTATCCCTGCTGGGATTAAAGGCATGAGCCACCATGCCTGGTTTCACCCTCAAATTTTATCATGCACGATCCTTGACTTGGATCTATATTACTCCTTTTTTTTTTTTTTTTTTTTTTTTTTTTTTTTTTTTTGGTTTTTCGAGGTAGGGTCTCACTCTGGCCCAGAACTCACGGCAATCCTCCTACCTCTGCCTCCCGAGTGCTGGGATTAAAGGCGTGCGCCACCACGCCCGGCTATTACTGCTTTTTTAAACATGAAGTTTAGTTGCCAAAATCTCTTAAGCAAGGGTAACAAATTTGAGTGCATTCAGTTCAGGGACGAAGCTCACCTTGTAGTACTGGCCTAGCCTGCACAAAGGACTGAGTTCAACCCCCAACCCTGCTTAAAAAACTCAGTATGATGGTACAAACCTGATCCCAGCATTTGGGAGGTGAAGAAGACAATCTGAAGGTCAAGGTCATCCTTGGCTACATATCAAGTTATGAGGCCAGTCTAGGCTACATGAGGACTCTATCTCAAAATCCTACAAGCCCCCAAAACAAGAAGCAAAGCCATGCCGGGAGTGGTGGTGCATGCCTTTAATCCCAGTACTTGGGAGGCTGAGGACTGCTGTGAGTTCTAGACCACCCTGAGAGGTCAGCCTGGGCTACAGTAAGACCCTACCTCAGGGGAAAAAGAAAAAGACAAAGGAAAGCCCAGCAGAGCAGAGCTGATGGCAAAGCCAAACAGGCACCTGGTGGCTAAGGCACTTTAGACCCACCATGTAGGTGGTTGCAGCACTATACTGTTAAATGTCTCGTTTCCTAAATGAGAAATCTGTAAACTGAAGCAAAAATTTCACAATTTCTAAAACAATTGAGGCTTCATTGTGTAAACTAATGAAAAAATTTTTTTCTTCCTTTTTTTGATATAGTATCTTTAAAAAAATATATTTTATGGGCTAGAGAGATGGCTTAGAGGTTAAGGCGCTTGCCGGCAAAGCCAAAGGACCCAGGTTTGACTCCCCCAGGACCCACGCATCTGGAGTGAGTTTGCAGTGGCTGGAGGACCTGGCACACCCATTCATTCTCTCTCTCTCAAATAAATAAATAAAAATAAAATAATGAGCCGGGCATGGTGGTGCATGCCTTTAACCCCAGCACTTGGGAGGTAGAGGTAGGAGGATCACTGTGACTACATAGTTAATTCCAGGTCAGCCTGGGCCAGAGTGAGACCCTACCTCAAAAAACAAAGGGAGGGAGGGAGGGAGGGAGGGAGGGGTGGCGCATACCTTTAATCCCAGCACTCAGGAGGCACAAGTAGGTGGATCATGGTGAGCTTACCCTGGGCTAGACCAAGATCCTCCTAGCTCGGGGGGGGGGGGAGGGGGGACTACAGGATTAGATACTGTCTGCGCTATTATTTACATTATGCCCCAAATCCAGGTTATCAGAAATGCTAATAAATACCAAATCTGTGAAAGAGACAGAAATCACCCTGTCCTTGGAGTCAGGGGCACCTCTAAGGAGGACAGGCAGCTAGAAACAAGAAGGCCTTGGTATCTTCTAGGTGACACTGACATTATGAAGTAGATCCCCCAGGGACAGAGGAATCGGTAGGTCAGAGGTCATCCTTAGCCCCCACATTACCTATCATTGATCTTGATGTTTTGGTCCGTCTGAGGGTCGTACATGAACCGCATCAGCTGCAGGTGTAACACTGGAGGCAACGTTAAGAATTTCACACCTTTCTCTGCTTCCTGAACATTAAGAAAGGCACAGTTAGTTCAACAGTTTCTCAGTTATTATTCATTTACTTTGGTTTATCTGAGACAAAGTCCAGCTTGCAGCAATACTCCTGCCCCTGACTCCCAAGGGTGGGGATAACAAGCATGTGCCACCATGCCCAGCTTAACCTCTTAGTCTTTTTCCCCTTGTTTTATTTTATTTTTTTTCCTTTTTGGTTTTTCCAAGTGCTGGGATTAAAGGCGTGCACCACCACGCCCGGCTTATGTTTTATTTTTATTTATTTTCATTTTTTCAAGACCAGGTCTCATTGTAGCACACTTTCTTTCTTTCTTTTTTTTTTTAAGAGACTTTCTCAGATTTAGAGAAGTAAAGAGTTTCAAGAATTCCTGTCCATAAGAATGCAAGAAGGGGTAAAGACTCTCACCTCTTTTTTTTTTTTTTTTTTTTTTTTTTTTTTTTCGAGGTAGGGTCTCACTCTGATCCAGGCTGACCTGGAATTCACTATGTAGTCTCAGGGTGGCCTTGATCTCATGGCGATCCTCCTACCTCTGCCTCCCCAGTGCTGGGATTAAAGGCGTGCGCCACCACGCCCGGCTCTCTTTTTTTTTTTTTTTTATTGGTGGGAGAGAAAGAACCAGGACCTCTAGACACTACAAACTCCTGATACATGTGCCACTCTGTACATCTGGCTTTATGTGAGTACTGGGGAACTGAAACTGGGCCCTTTGGCTTTGCAGGTAAGTGCCAGTTTGGTGGCAAGATGAATGAGATAGCCTATTTAGGGTCTCTGTGATAGTCTGCAGTGTGTGAGAGGTTACAACCTAGCCTGAATGTTCATGGTTAAGTAAAAGCATTCATTGCTGTAAAACACAAAAATATTAGGGAGCCACACAGAAAAAAAAAAAAAAAAGGAAAGGGGGGGGAAATCAAGTGGAAAATTAATCACCTTTCTATAAAATTAGATATGTTTATGGAAGCCTTGATGGGAACAAGCACAGAGCTGGGGGCAGAAGGATTGTTATTGAGAGGACTCCTCCTGGGCTCTTCTGCATGCTGCATCAGCACACCTCCTTCTTCCTCTGAGAGTCAGAACCCTACTTCTAGCAAGCAGCTAGTAAAGCCCTGGACAACAGGGCACTAGGGCCAGGCACACCTATTTGGCAACATGGTGTACTAGATAGTGTTTAAGACAATTATCCCGTGAAAGATCAAACAAAGGCCCAGGCGCCTAGTCCACACTGCACTGCCACAATGAAGACAAGTATTTTTGTCTCCTCTCCTGCCCAATGAGGTGAAGACTCTGAACTGCTTAGGGCATACCCAGATGCCACACCTTCCTGGTGAAGAAGAGTGCCTGTCAGCAGCAGCATTTCCTTAGCACCTTAGACAGTTCTCTCTGTTATGTGAAGAAGCCACTGTTCTTAAGGCTTAGGCCCAAGAGGTCTGACGCAAAAGAAAAGTGGTTGTGGCACAGTAAGAAGCTGGCAGGACTGTTAAAACACTGGTAGGTGAGATAAACTCTGAGAAAAAATTCACTGAGCTACTTACTGAGGCTGGTTATGAAGGTAGAAAATAAGATCCAGGACTGCCCAATGCAGCACATACAGTCCAGGATACCAGTGGAACCTGGACTTGTCATTTCAACAGTGATTCAGGCTGTGTCATACTGCCCCAAAGTCCCCTAAGGCCAGAGTCTGGGAAATATACTCCTTTCCTAGAAGTCCTAGCACTTAGAAAACTTTCATAGTAAAGAAATAAGCTGGGGATGGTGGCACACACCTTTAATCCTAGCATTCAGGAGGCAGAGGTAGGAAGATCGCCTTGAATTCAAGATCACTGAGACTACATAGTAGTCAGCCTGGGCTAGAGCAAAACCCTACCTTAAAAAAAAAATGGAAATAACTCAGCTGGAGTGACTGCTTAGCAGATAAGACATGAAAAGCCTAAGGATCCAGGTTCGATTCCTCAGTACCCACATAAAGGAAGATGCACAAGGTAGCGCATGTGTCTGGAGTTTGTTTGCGGTGGCTGGAGGCCCCAGTGCACCCATTCTCTCTATCTGCTCCTCTCTCTCTCTAATAAATAGTTAAAATAAAATACATACACAAAAGAAATAAACAATTAAGTCTAGGAAAAAGAGGAAATGCCCAAGGAAGAACACACAGAACTTCAGCTGCATAGTAGCACTCAGCTCTGCTGGTCCACACCATCCACTGTCCCCTGTGCTCACAATCCCAGAAGCACCAGAAAATGCATAGTAAGCAAAGAGACTGACAACACTGGACAGGACACAGACACACAGCACAGCAAACCCATTACCTGCAAGCCATGCTCCCCGGCATCATATTTGTTGTCCCCGTCTAGTTGTTCAACTGCTACATAATCCACAAATGATTCAAATACTGGAGAGAGAAAATAGAAAACAGAAGTCAGCTGATGTAATAACTGAAGACCATCGATGCAAGAGGGTCAATTGGGGTATATTATCACCATTAATACATTTAGGAAACATAGTTAAGAATGTGACTGAGACGGGCTGGAGAGATGGCTTAGTGGTTAAGGCGCTGCCTCCTAAGCCTAAGAACACTGGTTCCAATCTCCAGCGGTTCCAATCTCCAGGTCCCACGTTTAGCCAGATGCAAAGTGACGCAAGGGCGCAATGCCGCACTTGACCACAAGGGGACACATGCATCTGGATTTCGTTCTCAGCAGCTGAGACACTGCTGGCGCGCCCATCTCTGTCTCCCTCCCCCCAAAAAAATTTTTTTAATTAAAAAAATAAAAAAAAAAAAAGAATGTGACTGAGCTGGACGTGGTGGTACATGCCTTTAATCCCAGCACTTGGGGAGGCAGAAATAGGTATGATCACCGTGAGTTCAAGGCCAGCCTGAGACTACATAGTGAATTCTAGGTGAACCTAAGCTAGAGCAAAACCCTACCTTGAAAAACCTAGAGGGATGGCTCAGTGGTTAAGATGTTTGCCTAAAACGCTTAATGACCTTTATTCAATTCCCTAGCACCCACGTAAAGCCAGATGCACAAAGTGGTGCATGCATCTAGAGTTTGTTTGCAACAGCTATAGCTAGAGGCCCTGGCACACCCATTCTGTTTCTCTTCCTCTGCTTGCAAATAAAAAAAATTTTAAGTCACTCTATAAATGAGACATACAATTATGAAGACAGAACTTACTATTTTTCTTTCCTTTTATGCTAAGCTGGATGTCATAATAGTCTTCTCTTCTATCAGACCGGTAGTCAACTTCTTTGCACTGAATATAGGACTGTGGGTTAGCAAACAACACATCAGCATTGCTAGTCAGACCTGCACCTAAACTCTTTTTAAACTATTCTTCAAAACTAGTGCTCACATACCACCATTTTGCCTCTGAATAATTTTGGAATGGTGCCTTCTACACATGTGCCTTTCATCTTGTTTTCCACATTATCAAGCAACTGAAAGAGAAGGTTTGGGCACTTAAAAAATTATGTTTAAGTAACACATCATAACACTTTACTAGGAAATGTCAAGTCAAGAAATTCTAGACTATAAAAATATTATATAACCTTTGGCATGCAAAAACAAAATCTTTGTACTTGGTTGGAATTTTTATAAAAAGTATCTACATGCAACAGTCGAGGTTAACCTTTTAAACAGCCTTTGGGATGAATTAGTAATCTGTAGTGCCTTTAGAAGCATTTGTATATTCATTTTACCTCTGTGAAAAGCATGTAAATTGATCACTAAACTTAACTCGTAATGGTCCACACCAAGAGATTAATGAGGTTGAGCCTGTCAACAGGATTGACTGGTTTGTCCATGGGTACTTAATCAACTGGATTCAATCCAGCTAGTGCTGCAAGAAAGAAAACACACCTTGCCCAGCCAATCACCTCGAACAGCCATTTCCTGTGTGCGTGTGTGTGCGCCTGTGTCTTTCCTCCAGTGAAGGAGGAGAAATGTGCTAAGGACTAATTGAGGGCAAGCGAGAGGCACCAACACTCACAGCCAGCCTCAGTGAGAGGTGGCCACTAAAAGCTGTGACAGGTAGCACCACTCTGCAGTGACTGTGGCCGCCTGAGTCCATCTGCTGGCTCCTTGATTCTTGACTCACTACTGTTTAAACCTTCCCCAGCATTTTACCTTCTACAGCATGATCAAATAACTGTAAAATGTGAGCCAGCCGTGGCGGCACACGTCTGTAATCCCAATACTTGGGAGGGGCTGAAGCAGGAGGATGAAGAGATCAAGGCCATTCCCCTTGAGCTACATAGTGAATTCAGGTCCAACCTATACTACATGAGACCCTGTGTTCTTAAATTTTTTTTAAGTGCCGGGCATGGTGGTGCACACCTTTAATCCCAGCACTCGGGATGCAGAGGTAGGAGGATCACCATGAGTTCAAGGCCACCCTGAGACTACATAGTGAATTCCAGGTCAGCCTGAGCTAGAATGAGACCCTACCTTGGAAAACCAAAAACAACAACAAAAGGAACCTAGATGTGTACTATCTTTTCATTGAACCAAGTTAGATGTGATCTCAACTAGCTCTGGGGTTTTTATTTGGTAACAACTTCTGACATTGATTCAAAATAGTCAATGCAAAAAACTGCAATTGCTGGAAACTCACCACTCGACAAAGCTCTTGAACATCATGTTGCATGAAGCTATCGAGAGTTTCCCACCTTCCAAAGAGAAAACAGACAACTCTATTCAATCTCCCCTCTTCAAGTGAGAGTAATTAGACAAAAAGTAACCAAAATTCATCCTAGCACTCAGGAGGCAGAGGTAGGAGTACTGCCAAGAGTTTGGGGTGATCCTGAGATTATATAATGAATTTCAGGTCAGCCTGAACTAGAGCTCAAAAAACAGAGAAAGGTCTGGAGAGATGGCTTAGCGGTTGAGCACTTGCCTGTGAAGCCTAAGGACACCCGTTCAAGGTTCCATTCCCCAGGACCCATGTAAGAAAGATGCACAAGGTGGCTTATGCATCTGGAATTTGTTTGCAGTGTTTGGAGGCCCTGGTACTCCCTCCCATTCTCTCTCTCTCTCCCTCCTTCTCTCTGTTTGTCTGTCTGTCACTTTCAAATAAATAAAAATGAAACAAACAAACAAAAAAAAAAAAACAGAGAGAAAGAGAAACCTAAATTAAACAACTAAAACGAGCTATCAACCACTATTCTCACTTCTGACTCCCTATCTATCTTGGGGGGATATAATTCTAAATTGAATCCTCAGAGGATAGCAACACATTTACCATTTATATTGTTTAAAGTGCTTGCCAAGCAAGCATGTTCTGATCCCCAACACTCATACAAAAGCAGGTGTGGGCTGAAGAGATGGCTTTAGCGCTTAAGGCATTTTCCTGTAAAGCCAAAGGATCCTAGTTTGATTCCCCAAAACCTACGTAAGCCAGATGTACAAGGGGGTGCATGCATCTGGAGTTCATTTGCTAGAGGCCCTGGTATGCCCATTTTCTCTCTCTCTACCTCTTTCTCTGTCTCAAATAAATAAATATATTAAAATAAAAAAAAAAAAGCAAGTGTGGTGGTGTGTTGCCTATAATCCCAGTGCTAGGGATAGGTGGAGACAGGATGATCCAAAAAATTGCTGGCTCCCCAAATTGGTAAGTCCTGGCTTTTGTGAGTTACCCTTCCTCTGATTGAAGATACCCAATACTGACTTCCAGCCTCCACAAACTTGTGCACACACAGGTGCACACCAACACATGAACATACACACAATAAATTTAAACAATCTTAATGTCAGAAGTGTTACTTCCAAGTAAGTACAGGTTTCAAGCTAACCAAAGTTAACATTTACAAGCCGGGCGTGGTGGTGCACGCCTTTTATCCTAGGACTGGGGAGTCAGAGGTAGGAGGATTGTCGTGAGTTGGAGGCCACCCTGAGACTACATAGTGAATTCCTGGTCAGCCTGAACTAGAGTGAGCTCCTACCTTGAAAAACCAAAAAAGAAAAAAGAAAACATTACAACAGAACTAGAGAGATGGCTTAGCAATTAAGGCACTTGCCTGCAAAACCAAAGGACCCAAGTTCAATTCCCCAGGACCCATGTAAAGCCAGATGCACAAGGCAGCGCATGAGTCTGGAGTTTGTTTGCATTGGCTAGTGGCCCTGTTGCACCTATTCTCTCTATCTGTCTCTTTACCAAAAAAATTCTTAAAAAAAAAAAAAAATCTACAACAAAGCCTGTTTCCAAAGAGAGGAACATGGTAACAATGATGGTAAACTCCTGCAGCTACATGCAATCTCCCCTCCCCAGATTAAATATCTGCTCCATACTGAATACTTTGTCCCTCACAGAGAAAGCAGAATGCAAGTGCAGAACTGGCACATACCCAAATGACTTCGTTAGCTTTTTTGTTCCTACGGGCTTGTCGCTGTGCTGTAGTTCATAGAACACTCTCTGCAATGCTAAGGGAACGCTCTTAGAGGAGTCATCCCCCTCTGTCGGCATCATGTATACAGCCTGAAAAATTTACAAGAGTTACTTGTATGTGAAAGTATCTTTTCCAATACCACAACATATAAAGTGATTGTTATAGTTTTTTTTAGCCATCCTAAAATAGTTCAGTGAACTTGATAAAAATCATGAGCCAGGCACTTTAATCCCAACACTTGGAAGGCAGAGGTGGGAGGATCTCCATGAGTTTGAGGCCAGACTGGGACTACAGAGTGAGTTCCAGGTCAGCCTGGACTATAGTGAGACACTACCAAGAAAAAAAAAAAATCATGAATACCCTAAGAGACTATCTAGAATACAGAGGCATACACCTAATGACCACCACCCTCAATTCATACTCCTGGCATCACTTACAAACACAAGCTCCAATGAAACCTTAGGTGGCACTCAACCTTCCAATCACATGATGATGTCTGGAAGGCACTGTCCACACGAAACTCCCCAAACAGAAACGACTATCTTGCATATTCAGAGCCAAAGGACGATCTTATTAATGCTTAGAATACAGGGTTTGGTACCAGGCCTATGATCCCAACTGTTTGGAGGCTGAGGCAGAAGCAACACAAGGTCTACAGAGCCAAGTTCCAGGTGAGACCACTCAGTTTAGTGGAACCTTGTCTCAAAATATTAAAAAAAGAGGCACTAGGAATATACTCAAAGGCATGTCATTAACATTAACGGAGTTCATATTTTAGAAAATCTATATATTCTCAATTATTTGTAGCACACTTTAGTAAACATGATCATCCAAATCAGCACTAAGGAATGCTACCAGGTGCCTTGCTGAGCCTCCCCATGGTCCATAGAAGGAGGGGAACATCTGATGAGGACTTTGCTGGGCCCTTGACAGAATTTCAGGTAAAATCCATTACCTTTCGAAGTTGATTTGTGAAAAATAAGGTCTGCAGCAGGCTGTTCATGTAACATGTTGCTCCCTGGTTCTTTAAACCAACATAGCCTGTGTGCTTCTTCGAGTCCCACCTGAAAGATCGGCCCAAGTTTGAGGATAAACTACATGAAACACTTTCAGGCTTCTGTAATATGTGTGTGTGTGGAGGGGTTGTGCCTGCTTTAGCACCAATGGTATGGCCAAAATGTTACTGTTACATGACGTCACCTCTTTTATAGCATTCTAAGGAAAGTTCTACACACCACATCTCACTACAGAAATGTCCGCATTCTCATTACACAGCTCCCATTAACGGTCGCTGGTCCACTCCACTTCAGGACTCCCATTTGTCAGCACCCATGGACACTGGTAATGAATGCCCTTTCTATTAGGATCAAATGTGATTCATAGCAGTCTTATCATACACACATTACAGAAGCCAAATGCTCTGTCAGTAGCTGAAATCCAACTTCTCTGTAGTCACATATTCAAGAAGAGACCGGAATGTGTACCGGACAAGTTTTACATTCAAACTTTTAGAGCCCTAGAACTTCTTCCTTTTGCTTTTCTAGCTGCTGTTTGGGAGCCAAAGAGAAAGCCACCCAAAGCAGAATGCTCTTCTTCCTCCATCCCACCTCCCACTACATACACCAGCACCATCACTAGTGAAGGTGATATTGTCTTGGGAACCCAACAGCCCAGGACTCTCAATGGTGCCCGTTGTATCCATGCTCCCACATGGCAGATTTTCACATCCCCACAGAGGTCCTCTCTGGTGACCATGCACAGGCTGGTCTGGTTTCCTTGACAGTTTTTGAGTTCCTTAAGATCTGAAGTCTAGCTGTCTGTGGAAAGTTACATGTGAAGCTGCCATTCAACCTGCTAAACAAGAGCAATGAAGCAGATGGCTATGGTGTGGGTGGGACGGGGTGGGGGGTTACTGGCTAAACATATACAGCTCTTAAGCCTATGCTAAAGCTTCAATAGGGCACACCACCACCCAACTAAAGAAAAACTTACGCAACTCCATGGGGAGCATCAGCCTGAACAGAGACTTCAAAGGTGACCTTGTCATTATCTATAAATCCTTTCTCAGGATCAGTCACTTCCTATAAGAGTACAAACATGCAACTCAGAACACAAGCACCCACTTTATCCCAAAAGGACAAATGCCCTTGTACCCTATACTTAACAGACTCAAACACTACTTTTAGGTGTTTTGTTTTTTTTTAATTAATTAATTTATTTATTTATTTATTTATTGCCACCTTTTAAACTGTGATCTCTGGAGTAGCTTGGCCCCAAGAGAATTCCAGTTAGGGAGCAGCACACCCGCCCAAAACCAGCACTGGTCACCAGCTCTGCAAGGGGCAAAAGTGAATGAACCTAGAAACTAGCCACAAGAAACCATCAAGTCTGACTCAGGACAAAGTCCAAAGAGTTATGTGTCTCCCCAAGAATGATGAGCCTGTTAACACTTAGCTTGGATTTATCCCACAGGACTTTAATCTCAGAAATTGAGAGGCAGAGGTAATAGGATCTCTAAGAATTTGAGGCCAGCCTGGAAAAGAGTGAGATCCAGGTCAGGCTGGGCTAGAGAGACCCTACAGGGGTGGGGATAGGGGAAAGCTAACACTTGAGGGGTTGGGGAACACAAGGAACTGAGTTTGAGTCCCTGGAACCCACAGGAATGCTGTATTTGGGTAATGCACTTGTAATCCCAGGGTCAGAGGCCCAAAGGCTTGAGGATACCAGGGCTTGCTGGTTAGCCAGTGTATACAAATCAATGAGTTAAGTGAGAAGCTCTGTCTCAAAAATACACGCGGAAAACAAGTGAAGAAAACACCGAAGAGTGACCTCAGGCCTCCACAATCACATGCACAAATACCTGTATACACATGCGCGCACACATGCGCGAGCACACACACACGCACACATTGACACGTGAATCCACATGAGTATGCTAAACAACTATGCCAGAAAAGCATTCTCAGAAAAAAACATTCTCAGAAATCTAGCCAACTTACAACGTAAAATTCACTCTAAAATGAAAGTAAGAATTAGGCTAGTAACAATTCTTGGATTATGCAGACAGAACACAGTGCTACTTACACTCCAGGCCATAAAATTGGAAAATCCCCAGTCGTTTTCCTTATGGAAGAACAAATGACTAATCCGACGACTGAACGACTTGTCCTCATCTCTGCAGTTCATTATCTTCAGCACCGCTTGTGCATGACAAGACCACGACCTGTTTAGAAAGATCACCTGAGCCTTAGCTGATGTGTTTTCAAAGCACCAGCACATGAACAGTTTTTCCTCAGACTGAGTTGCAGGGAAGCCAAGCCTGTCTCTACCTTTGATAGAGAAAAGGTATTTGTGTGCTCCTGTGGAACTGGCTAGACCCATCATGGCTTTACATTTGAAAGCCTCAAAAGTTTAAAGCCCAAGTTTTCAACGCCATCTATAAAAAATGCCAGTTTCTTGACTTGAAGCACTGATCTTAATACAACTGTAGCTCAGAGTAGTAGTGGCCCAGCAGAGGCAAAGCCCTGGGTTCTGGTGCTACTACTGCAAAGAGGGAGAAAGAGAGAACACAGAAATCACAGAAGTAAAAGAGCAGATGAGCTGGGTGTGGAGCCACATGCTCATGACTCCAACACTTGGGTGGTTGATGCAGGAGACTGCTGTGAATCTGAGACCAGTGTACACAGTGAGCTCAAGACATAGGGTACATCATAAAATACTGAGTGTAGGGGGGAAAAAATAAGCTGGGTGTGGTGGTCCATGCCTTTAATCCCAGCACTAGGGAGGCTGAGACTGGAGGACTGCCATGAGTATAAAGTCTAGGTATGTCTGAGCTACAGAATATGTTCCAGGTCAGCCTGGGCTAGAATGAGATCCTACCTCATTGAGAGGATGGAACAAGGTAATGTTCCCAGGGTCCTCAAAAAGCAAGTACTGAGGGCTGGATAGGCTGCAAGAAGGGAGCTCCATGACTTCCCAGCTGTGCAGTACTACTTGAGCATTAAAGAATTTATCAAGTATGGGGATCAATTTACTTCCAACAGAGAGACTGGACAATTAGTTGCAGTAAGACATGGGGAAGACCAAAGGGTCTCAGAAACAATGCACCACTTTAAAGTCCTAGTATTCATGGTTTGTAATAGAAGCAGAAATGTGATGTGAGCATGCCCACTGACGTCTGGTGGCCTCTTTCTACAAGTGGAAGCCATGGTTTCAGTGGTCACTTTTACTTACTTGGGAAGCTATGGGAGCCAGAGGGCTCACTTGCTCTGTGCTACCATGTAGACCAACACCTGGCTGAACACAAATACGGTCCGAACATCAATTCATAACAGGCACTCAAGAAAAACTTTAACCTATGAAAAGGCCTGGAGAGCCAGATGTGATGGCTCACTCCTTTAATCCCAGAACTTGGGAGACAGAGAGAAGGAGGATTGCTGTGAGTTCAAGGCCACCTTGAGACTATATAGTGAATTCCAGGTCAGCCTGGAATGAAACCCTACCACAATAAATAAATAAATAAATAAATAAATAAATAAATAAATAAATAAGTAAGGGCCTGGGTTATAGCATAAGGTTGGCTTGGTACTTTTTTTCAATCCCAGGTCCTTTCACATCCTAGGAAAGCTCACCCCTCTGAGCTACTCACTGAATAGCTTGTCACTTCTTAAACATTACAAGAAGATAACGTGCTGCATTCCCTGGGCATCTACATACAGCACAACCAGGCTGTTGCCCTCTGGAGACCACTTTCCCACAGCTCCCCCAGTGTCACAATCTGGGGTGGCAGGGAGACCAGAGCAGCTGAAGCAGGGAAGAGTGTAGTCCATAATACTCTCCAACAACCCTCTGGCTTCTGACATGACAGTGACTGATGAGGACTGAGGGGAGATCCACAAATGTGAGATGAAATCATGGCAAAAGGCTTGAACTGCTCCTAAAATGAAACCTCTGAGGTTCAGTTCCACCTACACAAGGAGAAGGACTAACAGGGCTTATCTCTTAAGACTTTTTTTGTTTTCTTTGAGACAGGGTCTCATATAGCCAGGGTAGCCTTGAACTGATCCTTCTGCCTCCATCTCCCAAGTGCTGAATTAACATTAGGACATTTTACAATAAGCATCCTTTTTAAAGATTATGAGTAATTTTTAACCCCTAAAGTAAGTCAGAGACTCACATTTTGAGAGAGAGTGAGTATGGGCATGCAAGGGCCTCCTGCTGCAGCAAAGAAGTATGTGCCACTTTGTGCGTCTAGTTTTACGTGGGTACTGAGAAATTGAACCCAGGCCAGCAGGCCTTGAACACAAGTGCCTTTAACTGCTAATCTCTCTCTCCAGCCCCACAAAAATATGTTTTATAGGTTGAGTCAGCAAAGAAACAAAATGAAATTCAGTAAGAATGACGGGATTCACTTCCTATAATGTAGGATCATGACTTGCAGATTTGTAGTTGCATCATTGAAACTCTTACGTGGAGTCAGATTCGGCATTGCACTGGAGAAAGAATCCTACGCTTTTTTGGTGTGGTCTGTCTGGATAAAAGCGTGGCATCACCATAATCTTCCATGGCAGATTTCGCACAAAACACGGAGGGCTAAGGACCGACTCACTCAGTCTGCTGAAGCGCTCGACACAGAACTGAAAGGTTGCCTCGGAGCGCCAACTGGTGTCTGCAAGAAAACATGCCATCAATCACAGAGCCAGGGCATTGGCCAACACGCATATACACTGGAGGGAGCTGTTCTATGTCATCTCAAGCCACTGGCTGAAAAACGACAGTGTCATTTCCAATTCATAAACAGACTACTAGGACAGTTCTGTAGGCTGGATTCCCAACCCCAAGGGCTCACTCACACACCTGCTCATCTCTAAGAGAGGAGCATCTACCTACCACAGTTTCACTCCTGAGGAATCCAGGCACTGAGTGAAGGGACAGTCTTCAGAGGAAAAGAAGGTAAAGAGTCTAGGGCACTCAGGAGAATACCTCTGCCCTGGGGAGCACATGTAAAGGCCAGAGAATGGCTACATCAGCCAGACAGACCCATTATCATCACTCAGGTCACAACTCTTGTGAAATACTACGCTGGGCCCATTATGGGAGGAATTTGTTTTAGATACAAATCTGATATTCTAATAGTGAGCATAAAGCAACAGGAATTATGGTTTCTCCCCCAACAGTAACTCAGAGCTGAGGCTGAATGTCTCAACTTTAAATGCTGCTATTTACTGATGAATGGCAAGTGGCCATAGGCCACTCAGTAGACAAATATAGCAGTACTACACTGTGTGCTCCTCCGTGATCACCGTGCCATAGCTGGTACTGACAGGCATTGTTAAGGCATTATGAAGCTCTTGCAAAAGGCCTGTCTAACCAAGAGGAGCTTGTAGGGACTGAAGGTCACACCCTGAAGGGCCTCAAAATCTTTCCACAGCACAGAACCAGGTCTTCTTGGCATCCCTAACCACAGGATCCCAAAGCCCAAGCAAAATATGGCTTATGAAAAGTGTATTCATTAATAAGGACACCCTACCACCCAATAAACCCAGGCCACTACCCATCTTCAAACTGTAAACACATTGAATCCTCAGCAACTTTTGCTTCTCAATGCACTGAGGTTACTAGAAGTTGGGAACTATCAAAATTGTTCTTAAGAAAACATGTCCATCAGTCCTCACGAGAGGGTATTCTTTACCAAAGAAATGAAAGCCCAAAGTCTCTGTGAGTGCACTTTGCTTTCTTTCATTCCCCTTTCTGTCACTGCATACATCCCTGCCCTTTCAGTCAAAGCAGGAGCACTTCCGCGGAGAGCAGCTGTAACGGGAGGCCTGTCTAAGAAGAGATCTCAGCTATAACTGATCTGAGCCTGTTCATGGGAGTAATCCTTTCCTCCCGGTGAGGGGGAATCCTACTAAAAGAAAGAAACTGCTTTAAGACAATGTCTACAATAACTTGGTAGAAAGGTGTGCCAACTCCTTTTATGGATATGAAAATCACATGAGGAGTATTAATTCCCACTTACAGAGGAGAAAACTGAGGCATGCTGAATTTAAGCATTTTATAAAAGGATGGTGCATCTTCCACTCCCATGATTTGTGGAGACACTAAGCATTGATTGTGGCTCTGGTTTTAAAATATACCCTAGGAGAAGCATGCCCCAATGAAGCTAGGCTGGTTGTATAATTCAGATCTGTAGAAGAGAATTCCATACACACAAAATTGAAGCCTTTTTGTTCTTTCACCAACACATTAGTAAAATCCTTATTCTTTGTCTTTATAAAGTACATATTAAATAACACTATATGTTACTCTTCATGTATCTAAGGAAAATTGTATGCATAAAAAGAAATAAGCCGGGTGTGGTGGTGTACGCCTTTAATCCCAGCACTTGAGAGGTAGAAGGATCACCATGAGTTTGAGGCCACCCTGAGACTACATAGTGAATTCCAGGTCAGCCTGGGCTAGAGTGAGACCCTACCTCGAAAAACCAAAAAGGAAAGAAGGAAGGAAGGAGAGAGGGAGGGAGGGAGGGACAGTGGCAAGACTGAGCATGGCACCCAAGTCAATCACACACGGTACATTCATTGCTGTACCACAGACTCAGCACTGTCCTGGCACACACTTCCTTGCACAACTCAGTGTTGTATGTCACACTGGATTTCTGCCTGGTATTCAAGGCACATTCTTAGAACAGGCTGAAGAAGTTCTGCATAAAACTGTGTGTGCATAAATTTTAAGCCCTGTTATAGCGCATATGCTGAGGATGGACAAGACTCTAGACTAAATTGTCAGCACAAAAAAATATAAAAACTTCACTTAGTGCTCATAGAAGAACATTTAGATTTACAATAGATACCAAATAAAGGCCTTTGAAAAAGAGAGAGACTTGATATCTGTAAGATAAGGAATCAAGCTGGGTGTGGGTGGCACACGCCTTTAATCAGGAGGCAGAGGTAGGACTGCCATGGATTCAAGGCCAGCCTTAGCTACAGTGAGACCCTACCTACCTCAGGGAGAAATAAAAAAGATCAAGAACCAGCTGATTACTCTCATACACAGAATTACATGACACTGACTGATAAAGGTCATTGCCTCAAAAAAAAAAAAAATCAATGCATGGGACCCCAACTTTGGTGAGCTTATAATTTAAAAAAAAAAAAAAAGCTTTAAAAAAGGACACAGAAGCCGCGTGTGGTGGCGCACACCTTTAATCCCAGCACTTGGGAGGCAGAGGTAGGAGGATTGCCGTGAGTTTGAGGCTACCCTGAGACTCCATAGTGAATTCCAGGTCAGCCTGAGCTAGAGTGAGACCCTATCTTGAAAAACCAAAAAAGGACACAGGAGATCCTGAAGGACATGGCATCCAACATCAGTATTTCATGGGAATGGAAGCAGTCGGCCTGGTGCCATTGCAGTCATCACTCCATGTCTGTCTTTCTCTCCTGATGGCACACCAGGCTCCTGCCAACAGCTGTCATCACCCATGCTCAGCCACACTCCTTGATAACCCACTGGCTCCAATCCTACCCCAGAGGGACCCTGGAGCGCTGGCAGTGGAGCTTCAGTCAGCCCAAAGCCCCTGCTCTCCCACTTTCACAAGCTACTTATCTCTGTGAGGCAAAGGACAAGAGACCAACAAGGGCTTCTGTTGCAGGCTTTAGAATGGGACCCACTTGTCCAACTGGTGCTCTGAGGTCATTTTTAATCAAACCTCAGTTACATAGAAAGTACCTGTTTGTGGAGACATACAACCAAACCCAGATCCACCTAGATGTGAATCCTCACAGGCCGTGTGTTTAAACTTCTCTTAGCCACCATCTAAGGCAAAATAGATATGACAAGATATGACCTCTGCCCATTAAATGCTCCCTTCCTCAAGAAAGCATCATGTCCTTCTAGTCAATTCTGCTAAGCTAGTAGCCTTATGCCAGAGATGTTCCTACTGAGAAGGACCTAGGAACAATCAAGTCACCAATTGTAAACTGACCTAAAGCCCTTATTTCCCAGGTCCTACATCCTAGTTTGACCTATTTCAAGAAGATTCAAAGAAAGACCAGCATCTGGGGAAATAATTAACAAGAGTCCCCAGAGAAGCACAGGGCAAGGTCACCATGAACTGATGCATGCTTGACAGAGAGCTCCTCAACCTTCCAACGAGTCCTGAACCCTGTCACACCTCACTTATACCCTGGCACCAGATTTACACAAGCACACCATGGCTGAAAAAGTTTGCTCTAAATTCTGCTCCAGAGCCCTGCCTGCCCATGCCTTTGCCAGGCTAACTCCTGGGCCACTCTGGAGACAGCTCCAACTCTGAATGAAAAGGACTCCTAATCTGTTGCTTCTGCCTGAGAACCCACACAGGGAACTTCCACTTGCTGGTCCTGCAACTTATAATTAGTGTTTACTACTAATAATTCAGTAAAGCGTTCCTCAAAAGTAAGAAGACTCTGCCTCATTATACCCTCCTAACCGTGGTTCTCAACTGAGGCAACCCAGGCCCTCGGGAAATATTTGTTTATGTCAGTCATTACTACAGGTGGGGAGTGGGTAGGGACTGGGAGACATTACATCCTACAGTGTACAGGACAGTCTATGGTGTGATGACTGCATCTGTTTCTCCCAGCAAACACTACTCGTAAGGGGGAAAATGCTTAACCACAGTGCTTTGGGAGTGCATAACTGGGGTGGGAAGCAGGCTACTGCTCCACACACATCTCAAACTAACCCCAATACACCTTTGCCTGGCCTTCCCAAATGACTCTCTGAACCACTCTCTCTGGCATCTCACTGTCTGAAGTGAACCAATGCCCAGTAGCCAACGAGACCACACCCACACCGTTGCCCTTCATCTACAGTGGAAAGCGCACTCCACAGGGAACAAAGCAGCGGGGTGTAGCCCACGCCTCTTTACCTTCCTCAGATATTGCCTCAGCCAGCTGCCAGGGGTAAACCGCACTGTGAGAGAACTCTCAACTGCGGCTGCAGTTTCGCATGGAGGCTGAACTTTTGGCAGGAGGTCTGAACAGCAGTCCTTCTGGTGGTGCAGCCCGTGCCTGATGGTTTCTTTCAACTGCCCCGTTACTCCCCTGGGAAGGACACAACCCTCATGAGGATTGATGGACATGCTTGTACAGAACATGGTTTCATATTATACTGCAAGATTCCAGGGGCTGCATAAAGCAATTACTGGCTGCTCCCTTCTCAGGATTTTGACTGACAAATGTTTATGTCTCATAAGCTGATAAATCAAAGAAGAAATGGTCTTGAAAGAAAAGTGATTCCCTTACAAATTGCCCATGCATGTACATATGCAATGTCTTCACAAAAGGAAGCTAGAGAAAATTCAGCAGGGTGTACAGGGACCAAAGCTTGACTCTGAATTCACACCTAACAGGAGTGGGGAGGGATTTGCAGCCACAGCTGACTGACAGACACTAGATGAGAATGCAGTGGAAAGCCAAATCCCAATGCCAGGAAGTATTTTGCCGCAAACAAGAGGGAAAGGAGATTCAGGTCTACCTGACTTCATGAAGCTAGCAGTGGCTGGAGACCTGTGGGTGTGACAGACACCCATCACTACATACCTCTCAACTTCCAACTCCTTGCCTGAGCTGGGGAGAAGCAACTTACCTTGACATTTTGTGCAATCTTGAAACTCAAAACAAAAAGAGGATTCTACATTGTCCTCAGATACAAATTCTTGAAAACTAGCTATTCTAAAGAAACTCACAAGTACTCAAGAAAAAATCATGGATGGATTGTGTGTTTCTGATAGTATTCCAACACTGTGAGTGGCGAGCCACACTTACCATCCTCCATGTCCTCCTCCGCATTGCTGTGCCCATCACTCAGGGCCACATTCCCATTGATGACAGGGTTCTGAGTAATTCTTGGCGGGTCATCGGCATCTCCAGCTTTAAGTAAAATGAAGAACTCTCTTGAGTTTTATCTTCATGGTTAAAAGGCACAAGTATGCTTCCTCTCCTCCCACCCAAAAAATGAATATTAAAAAAATAAAATATGGATACAATTTTGCTTAAACACACACACACACACACACACCAGGCTGGGCGTGGTGGTGCATGCCTTTAATCCTAGTACTCAGGAAGCAGGGGGAGGAGGATCACCATGAGTTTGAGGCCACCCTGAAACTAAAGAGTGAATTCCAGGTTAGCCTGGACTAGAATGAGACCCTACCTCAAAAAACTTTTAAAAAGGGCTAGGGAAAGCCAGGAGTGGTGGCGCACGCCTTTAATCCCAGCACTCGGGAGGCAGAGGTAGGAGGATCGCAGTGAGTTCAAGGCCACCCTGAGACTACATAGTTAATTCCAGGTCAGCCTGGGCCAGAGTGAGACCCTACCTCGAAAAAAAAAAAAAGGGCTAGGGAAATGGCTTAGTGGTTAAGACTTTGCCTACTACGCCAAAGATTCCCCAGGACCCATGTAAGCCAAATGCACAAGGGGCGCATGAGTCAGAAGTTCATTTACAATGGCTAGAGGCCCTAGCATGTCCATTCTTTTTCTCTCTGTCTCTTTCCCTGTCTCTCTCTCAAATAAATAAATTAAAATATATATTAAAAACAACTTTAAAAAATCTGAAGTCTTGACTGAAAAAATGTTTTTTTTTAAATATCTTATTTTTATTTATTTACTTGAGAGAGAGAGAGAGAGGGAAAAGCAGAATGGGTGCACAAATGAACTCCAGACACATGTGCATCTGGTTTACATGGGTCCTGGAGAATCCAACCTGGGTCCTTTGGCTTTGTAGGCAAGTGCCTCAACCGCTAAGTTAAGCATCTCTCCAGCCCTGAGAAACTGTTTTTTACTCGCTCTCTCTCTCTCTCTCTCTCTGTGTGTGTGTGTGTGTGTGTGTGTATACATATATATATAATTTGAGAGCAACAGACAGAGAGGCAGATAGAGAGAAAATGGGTGGGCCAGGGCCTCCAGCCATGGCAAATGAACTCCAGATGCATGCGCCACACCTTGTGCATCTGGCTTACATGGGTCCTGGGGAATTGAGCCTTGAACCTGGGTACTTAGGCTTCACAGGAAAGTGCTTAACCACTAAGCCATATATATATTGGTTTTTTGAGGTAGGGTCTCACTCTGGTCCAGGCTGACCTGGAATTAACTATGTAGTCTCAGGGTGGCCTCGAACTCATGGCGATCCTCCTACCTCTGCCTCCCGAGTGCTGGGAAAGTGTGTGTCACCACGTCCGGCCCTTTTACTATATTTTTGAAAGCAGGGTCTCACTCTAGCTCAGGATGATCTGAAATTCAAGCCCCAGATTGGCCTCATACTCTTGACAGTCCTACCTTAGCCAACACACCCGGGTTAACTGAAAACTTTTAAGCAATGATTGACAAACTGTAAATTTCACTTATAGTGCTTCAAACACTTTTCATCCACTAATGTAAAGCAAAGTATCTCAACAATAACAGATCTATGACTTTAAGGTAGAATAAAATAGCTGGGTGTGTTGGCTGATGTCTGTAACCTCAGCATTCAGGAGGATGAGGCAAAAGGATTGCCATCACTTTGAGACTGCTTCAGTAAATCAGAATATAGAAAACTTTAGAAGGGGGGTCTTTTGAGTCAGGGTCTTGATATATGGCTCAGGCTGGCCTTAAATCTGAAACCCTCCTGCTTCTATTTCCCAGATGCTGGAATTATAAGCATTAAACACTATGTCAGAATCAAACTTTAGAGTTTTAATTGGCTCATTTCCCCTTTAAATCCCTGGTTGACTCACACCCACAAACTCAATGCAACTAACTAGGGATAGCCACACGTTGTCCATAGTAGGCTTCAGGCTTCCTCTGGCACACTGAACAATGCAAAAGGAAGCGAGTTCCAGTTTCAGAATAGCACTTCTAAATAGCTAGGTGTGTGTGTGCCTGGCCTTCACAAACTCTAGCTGTTCAGAACCATGGACAGCGCTACACTGTTCCTTCTGGCTTTCAGTTACAGCTTGAAACCTTGCCACAAACTCCCAGTTATTAAACTGTGCCTCCCTCAAAACTCTATGCCATGGAGATAGATCATTCCCGTTCACACTTAGACAGGTGTTTAAGATCACTTTCAGTATCAACATCTCTTGTTAATTACCATCAATAGACACACATTAGAAAGCAATTCTAGAGGTGGGCGTGGTGGCACACGCCTTCAATCCCGGCACTCAGGAGGCAGAGGTAGGAGGATCACTGTGAGTTCAAGGCCACCCTGAGACTACAGAGTGAATTCCAGGTCAGTCTGGGTCAGAGTAAGACCCTACCTTGAAAAACAAAACAAAACAAAAAACAAAACAAAAAAACCAATTCTAAAAGCATATACTTTTAAATAGACCCTTTGACCTCTATTGCCCTGCAGTTTGTTTTGCTTGTGGACAGTGGGGGTTTGAGAAGGAATCTTTTAGAGACAGTCTCACTTAGTAACTTGTGATCCTCCTGCCTCAGCCACCCACATGAGATTACATGGCAATGCAGTTGAGTCTCAAAGACCAGGAATACTGTGTCGATTTTAAGCAAACAGCTGAGCCATCTCTCTGGCCCCATAATATGCAATTTTTAACATTTCCTAATAAACCAGTTAGTTCCACAAGAGAATTAAAATTTTAATTAATGCATAGTAATTCCCTCGATCAGAGATACGTGATAAGGGCCAGACATGATGGCACTTGCCTTTACTTCCAGCACTCAGGAGGCCGAGGTAGGATGATCGCTGTAAGTTCAAGGCCATCCTAAGACTATATAATGAATTTCAGGTCAGCCTGAACTAGAGCGAGATCCTACCTCAACCCTCCCCCCCCCCAAATAAAACAACATGATGAAGAGCTGGGAGAGATGACTTTGCAGCTCAGGTGCTTGCCTGCAAAGCCAAAGGACCCAGGTTTGAGTCCCCAGGACCACATAAGCCAGATGCACAAGGTGGCACATGTGTCTGGAGTTTGTCTGCAGTAGTTGGAGGACCTGGAGTGCCCATATTCTCTCAAAAATAAATATAAAAGAAAAAAAGAAATATGTGATGAAAGCACCGGGAAAAACTGTTATCAGGCTTCTAAGAATGAGCATAAGACTGTCCTATTAAATTGTGATATGCATGTGTGAAGATGTGTATGCCTGAGTTTTCTTTCCTGCTTACTTGGAATATTCTGATTTGGCCAAACCTGAAGCCCATACTAACTTTTTGACACACAACCACCACAAACAATCAGTGAAGATATATTTGGCAAGCACCAACAGCAACGGGTAATGTATCAAACAGGTAAACCAGAAATTTCCCAAGTGATGGGGGAAGGGTTGTGGCATAGTGCTGGAGTGCTTGGTTAACATGTGAGGCACTGTGCTCGTGCTAAGCAAGGTGATCCTACCTCAGTGCTGGAATTAAAGGTATGAGCCACAATGCCCACCTGTATTAAATGTTTATCAAATGGCACTAATGAGAGATGGCTTAGCAGTTAAAGTGTCTGCAGACGAAGCCTAAGGAGTTATGAGCCCTTGGGCTGTAATGCCTGTTGGTATTTGGCTAAACGCATATTTTATGCTAAACAAACTGCCCAGTAAGCACTCTTCTTAATGTTCATACTCATATATTAACACCATTGTCACTTCTGGCTAGAAAAGCTTCTCTTTTCAGACGGTGGTGACCTCTGGGATGACTCAAAAGGCACCACACTGCTGAGCAGAAGTGACAGAGGAGTGCTAAGCACTGAAACATCTAAATCACACCTTCTAAGGCTCAGGGTCCCTTGCAGAAGAGGTGGCAGGGAATAATGTAAGAGCCAAAGGAAGTATAGGACTCCTTACAATGCAGTCTTCCAGATACAAAATGGCCTGAATATCCATGACCTCACAGTGCCTGATACTACCTACACAAGACCAGTATAATAGGAGGAAAAGATGATGACATCAAAATAAAACAAAGACTGATTGAGAGCAGGAGGGAATATGATGGAGAATGTAGTTGTGAAGGGGAAGTGAGGGGGGATTATCATGGTTTATTGGCTATAATTATGGAAGTTGTCAATAACTTAAAAAGTTAAAAAAATAAACAGCCTGTTATGGTGGCACACACCTTTAATCCCAACACTCAGGAGGCAAAGGTAGGAGGATTGCCCAGAGTTCAAGGCCATCCTGAGCTAGAGTGAGACCCTACCTTAGAAAAACTAAAACTAAAAATAAAAAATACAAAGCATTACAGGCTGGGCTTGGTGACACATGCCTTTAATCCCAGCACTCAGGAGGCAGAGGTGGGAGGATCACTGTGAGTTCGAGGCCAACCAGGTGGATTACAGAGTGAGTTCTAGGTCAGCCTGGGCTAGACTCTACCTCAAAAAAATAATAATAATAGCTGGGCGTGGTGGCACACGCCTTTAATCCCAGCACTCAGAAGGCAGAGGTAGGAAGATCGCCATGAGTTCGAGGCCACCCTGAGACTACACAGTGAATTCCAGGTCAGTCTGAGCTACAGTGAGACCCTACCTCAAAAAACAAACAAAAGACAAAAATAATAATAATAAGGGGGCTGGAGAGATGGCTTAATGATTAAGGTGCATGCCTGCAAAACCTAAGGTCCCAGGTTCGATTCTCCAGGTCCCACATAAGCCAGCTGCACATGGTGGTGCATGCATCTGGAGTTCATCTGCAGTAGCTGGAGGCCATGGCATGCCCATACTCACTCCTTCTCTCTCCCTCTTTCTATCTCAAATAAATAAATATCTTTTAACAGTACGATAAAAATAAGAGCATCACAGGCTGCCTGACTGGCTATCAAGCCTACACATCCTCATCATCACTGAGGCGGCCTAGGCTTGTGCTCACTCTCTCCCACTGGCCTCCATTTGTGATGTCATAACAGAACTATCATCTCACCAAAGAACACTTCCAAAGGCTATTGAAATTAAACAGCACTAATTGAACATCCCAATCTTACCCCTTTATGAGGTAAGAGACCAGAAAAGACTCAAGTACCACATGTTGGCTTTGACATTTTCTGTCATTTCATAAACACTGATCAAAAATCCCCCCTAAAAAAGTCAGGACAGGGAAGACTTGCCCACCAACTAATCACAGCCTGCTAACCGAGAGGTGGTACCTTGGCTACAACATCCAGCTGTCTCAGAGACACCAGCATCTCTCCCTTGAAGACTAATTTTACACAGCAGAACCGAGAGACCAATCTTAGTCCTCAGGCAGGTCACATAGCACCTTAGGCCCGCACATTTTCATCCCTATTCGGCCTCCAATTCAAAGCATGTTATCTACCTCGCCTCTCTTCCCACATTAAACCGTTCAAAACATTACTTAATATGAAGGTTATATATAGAAACAAGAAGAGGTTGCAATGTAAAGTCCTTGTCTAGCAAGTATGAGGCCCTAGGTTCAATCCTCAGTACCACCAAAAAGGGGAAAAGAAGGGGAGAAAAAGAGTGGGGGAAGAAAAGTAAGGGATGCTATCATTCTGCATAGAACTCTTAGGCTGATACTACCTAACAATCCCAAGTACATTCAAGAAGAATAACCGAGCTATGTGGGTACTGTTTTGTAAGTCCTGAATCACCTTCTTGCCCAAGCCTGTAGTTCCCAGCCATGTCTCATAGTTCTGCAGCGGAGTCTGGGGGGGCTAGGGAAGAGAAGGTTCTATCATCCACACCAGTGATTATATAGAACTTACAGGAGTTACAACCCTCAACATTCTTTTTTTTTTTTAAAAGCATCTGGCAAAGTTTTTGTCTTTAGAATAAAAAATATATTTCAAAAACTTCATCAATTCAGAAAAAGCAAAATGACCACAATACCAAAAAGCAGGTATTAATGGAAGAACCAGTGAAATCCAAAAGAAGCCTTGAGTTTTGTAATAGCAATATACTAAGGTCAATTCCATAATTGCTATTATCTCTGGTAATGGAGACTTACCAACAGGAAGGCGATACCTGGCAGGAGATAGCTAAGAACTCCCTATAACAACTCTGCAATTTTTGTGTAAATCTAAACTACTCAAAAATAAAAAGGCTTAATTTAGCCAGGTTTGGTAGTGCACACCTTTAATCCCAGCACTTGGGAGGCAGAGGTAGGATCGCCATGAGTTTGAGGCCACCCTGAGACTACATAGTGAGTTCTAGGCCAGCCTGGGCTAGAATGAGAGGGAAAAAAACAAAAACAAAAAAAACAGGAAATACAGAAATTCTTTAAACCTAAGGAAAAGAAATAAGTGACATGAAGCATTAATTTTCTTTTTTCTTTTTTTGGTCTTTTTTTTTTTTTGAGGAAGGGTCTCACTCTAGCTCAAGCTGACTTGGAATTCACTCTGTAGTCCATGGCGGACTTGAGCTCAGTGATCCGCTCGCCTCTCCCTCCCAGGGTAACCTCAAACTCACGGCAATCCTACATCTGACCCCTAAATGCTGGGATTCAAGGCATGTGCTAACCCTCTTGGCTTGCATACAGCTTGGTGGCCTCAAACTCATGGTGATCTTCCTACCTCTGCCTCCCCAGTGCTGGGATTAAAGGCAAGCTATGTGTGAGGTGTGATACGTATGTATGAGTTTTTTATGTCCATGGGTGTGCATGCATATGTATGCATGCATGTAAAGACCAGAGGTCAAGGTCAGGTGTCTCCCTCAGTCCCTCTCTACATCATCATCACCACCACCACTTTGGAGACAGTGTCTCATATAACCAAGGCTGAGGATGACCTTGAACTCTTGATATCCTCCTACCTCTGCTTCCAAAGTACTAAGTTTACAGGCATGGTCCTCCACGTAGAATGTATGGTGTGTCTATATGTGATATGTGTGTGTGTGCTGATATGTACAGGCCAGAGGAAAACATGGGGTGTTCTCTATTTTTCTTCTGTTTTATTTCCCTGAGACAGAATTTCTCACTGAACCTGGAGCTTTCCAATTAGACTAACTAGCAGGACAGGGTACTCCAGCAACCCTTCTGTCTGTCTCAGCCACGATTCCACTTTGATGTGGGTGCTAGTCCTTATTTTCTGTGACAGTGTCTCAATGAACCTGGTGCTCACCAATTTGGCCAGACTAGATTAGCTAGCTAGCCAACTGGCCTTAGGGGTCCTTTGTCTCCATCTTGCCAGAGCTGGGATTAAAGATGTGTGTGTGCATCATCATACCAAGTTTCTATGTGGGTGCTGAGGATCCAAACTCAGGCCTTCATGCTTGTGTGGAGGCTCTTTACTAACTGAGCCACCTCCTCAACCCCAAAACATGGATGCCTGTGTCAAACCTTCAGGGCTGTCTTCACTCCAAATGATGCACCAGACCACTCTGTCTTGCTGTCTGTGCCAAAGCACTCCAATGGCTTATCACCTGATGGGCTCTCTGACCTCCAACAAGGTGTCAGCCAGGCCTTTTATAAAGGCAACCATCAAGCACACTGATACTCAAGATCGTAATTATACCAAATGACTAGGAATGCTGATCATATGATCAGCCTCCTGCACTAACTCCACATTTAGGAAAATCTTCCAGCCCCTACTCAGCTCTATTACATCATGATGTTCCAGTTCATTTATATACACAAGTCTGCCAGGGCAGGACATGGTGGCACACACCTTTAATCCCAGCACTCGGGAGGCAGAGGTAGGAGAATCACTGTGAGTTCCAGGCCACCCTAGGCCAGAGTGAGACCCTACCTCAAAAACAAACAAACAAACAACCCAGAAAGTCAGCCAGGTATGATGCCTCGCCTTTGAACTCCCAATACTGGAGAGGGGGTGAAGTAGGAGGATCGCTTTTGAGTTTAAGTCCAACCTAGGCTAGAGTCAGACTCTACACTCAACAACCTCCAAGTGTAGACCTACAGTCTAAGACTCACAGTAGAGAACCAGTAGATGACAGGCAATAGGCACCAACTATCAGAACCATCTTTCATAGAGGCAGAAAAGCCTGTGGTGTTGGGGAACAAGAAAGAAGCAGTACAGTCACAAGCAATCCTGTAGACAAGGAACAAAAGAGTTCCACAAATCCCACGGGCATGCACAGAACCAAGGACAATGTCACCCAGTAGCAAGCTAAGATTTATCCTTCCTAAGAACCTCCTGAGAGACAGCTTCTGGGTACACCTAGGGAGTGGTGCCTCACTTAGAAGTGCACTGAGGAAAAAAAAAACCCAAAGTAATAACAAATAAATAAAATATTTTAAAACCAAAAAAAAATTTTTTTTGGTGTTTTGAGGTAGGGTCTTGCTCTATCTAGCCCAGGCTGACCTGGAATTCACCATGTAGTCTCAGGGTGGCCTTGAACTCTCGGTGATCCTCCTACCTCTGCCTCCCGAGTGCCAGGATTAAAGGTGTGCTACCACGCCTGGCTCAAAAATTGTTTAATTTTTTTTTTGGGGGGGGGTTTCGAAATAGGGTCTCACTCTAGCTCAGGCTGACCTGTAATTCACTTTGTAGTCTCAGTGCAGCCTTGAGCTCAGGGTGATCCTTCTCCCTCTGCCTCCCTAGTGCTGGGATTAAAGGCGTGCGCCACCACGCCCAGCTAATATTTTTATTAATTTGAGA
Organism: Orientallactaga sibirica; assembly: GCA_036365145.1. Lineage (NCBI taxonomy): Eukaryota > Metazoa > Chordata > Mammalia > Rodentia > Dipodidae > Orientallactaga > Orientallactaga sibirica. The sequence continues at coordinate 40,811,877 of JAEOAD010000008.1, read as the reverse complement.
AAGAGAAGGACGCAGAGAGAGAATGGGCATACCAGGGCAACCAGACACTGCAAACGAATTCGAGACGCATGTACCACCTTGTGCATTTGGGTTAGGTGGGTCCTGGGGAATTGAACCTGGGTCCTTTGGCTTTGCAGACAAGTACCTTAACTGCTAAACCATCTCTCCAAATAAAAAAAAAAAACGATGTAAGATCTCGCTCTAGTCCAGGCAGACCTGGAATTCGCTACGTACTCTCAGGGTGGCCTCGAACTCATGGAGATCCTCCTACCTCTGCCTCCCAAGTGCTGGGATTAAAGACATGCGACACCAAGCCCGGCCCAAAATATTTTTTGAATATATTTTTTAATTTTTATTTATTTATTTGAGAGAGAAGTAGATAGAGAGGGAGAGAATGGGCGCTCCAGGGTCTTCAGCTGCTGCACACAAAATCCAGATGTGTGCGCCCTCCTGTGCATCTGGCTAACATGGGTCCTGGGGAAATCAAACCTGGGTCCTTTGGCTTTGCAGACATCCCTCCAGTCGCCTCTAAAATATTAAAAAAAAAAAAAAAAAGAGCCAGGCGTGATGGTGCACACCTTTTATCCCAGCATTCGGGAGGCAGAGGTAGGAGGATCGCCATGAGTTCAAGGCCAGCCTGAGACTACATAGTGAAATCTAGGTCAACCTGAACTACAGTGAGACCTTACCTCGAAAAACCAAAATTAAAAAAAGAAAAAGAAAACATCCAGGTGTGGTGGCACATGCCTTTACTCCCAGCACTCAGGAGGCTGAGTTAGGATGATTGCTGTGAGTTCCAGGCCAGTCTGGGACTACAGAGTTTCAGATCAGATTAACCTGGGCTGGGCCTTCTTTTGTTTGTTTATATTTTTGTTTTTTTGAGGCAGGGTTTCACTCTAGCCTAGGCTGACCTGGAATTCACTATGGGTGCTCCAGGGCCTCCAGCCACTGCAAAGAAACTCCAGACACATGTTCCACCTTGTGCATCTGATTTACATGGGTTTGCAGGCAACAGCCTTAACAGCTCCCTGTTTTTGTTTTTTCAAGGCAGTGTTTTGTTCTAGCAAGGGTGACATGTAATTCACTATGTAATCACAGGGTGGCCTCGAACTTAAAGTGATCTTCCTACTCTGCCTCCTGAGTGCTGGGATTAAAGGTGTGCATCACCACCCCTAGCCTTTTTGTTTCTTTTATTTTTATTTTTATTAGAGACAGAGAGAGGAAGGGGGGAGTGATAATGGGTGCTCCAGGGCCTTCAGATGCTGCAAACGAACTCCAGATGCATGCACCCCCTTGTGCATCTGGCTTACGTGGGACCTGGAGAATCAAACCAGGGTCCTTAGGCTTCGCAGGCATTTGCCTTAACCACTAAGCCATCTCTCCAAACCCCTCTTTTGAGTTTTTTGTATTTTGTTTTTGGTTTTTCGAGGTAGAGTCTCACTATAGCCCAGGCTGACCTGGAATTCACTCTGTATTCTTAGTGTGGCCTCAAACTCATAGCGATCCTCCTTCCTCTGCCTCCCAAATGCTGAGATTAAAGGTGTGAGCCATCACTCCTGGCCTCTTTTTGTTTTCTTTCTTATTTATTTATTTATTTATTTATTTATTTATTTATTTATTTATTGTTTATTTGGTTTTTCAAGGTAGGTCTCACTCTAGCTCAGGCTGACCTGGAATTCACTTTGTAGTCTCAGGGTGGCCTTGAACTCGTGGCGATCCTATCTCTGCCTCACCAGTGCTAGGATTAAAGGTGTGCGCCACGCCCGGCGACGCCTGGCCTCTTTTGGTTTTTGGACAGAGTCTCACCCTAGTCCAGGCTGACCTGGAATTCACTATGTAGTCTCAGGGTGACCTTGAACTCATGGTGATCCTCTTACCTCTCTGCCTCTCAAGTGCTTGGATTCAAGGTGTGCACCACCACACCCGGGCTTCTTTTTGTTGTTTTAGAGGCAAAGTCTCACGCTTGCCCAAATTGACCTAGAACTCACTTTGCAGCCCAGGTTGGCCTCAAATTCACAGTGATTCTCCTATCTAGTCCTGCTGGGATGGGCATGAGCCACCATATGTTCAGTTTCTTTCTTTCCTCCTTTCCTTTCTTTCTCTTCCCTTCCTTTCCTTCCCTCCTTGAGAAAGATTGCTGGGTGTGGTGGCGCACACCTTTAATCCCAGCACTGGGGAGGCAGAGGTAGGAGGATCACGGTGAGTTCAAGGCCACCCTGAGATTAGTGTATTCCAGGTCAGCCTAAACTAGAGTGAGACTCTACCTCGAAAAGCCAAAAAGAAAAAACAAAGGGGGGGGGCAATATCAGGGCCCCCAGCTACAGCAAATGAACTCCAGACGCATGTGCCTCCTTGTGCATCTGGCTTACATAGGTCCTGGGGAATCGAACCTGGGTTCTTTGGCTTTGAAGGCAAGTGCCTTAACCACTAAGCCATCTCTCCAGGTCTCCTTTTTTTTTTTTTTTTTTTTTTTTTTTGTTTTGGGAGGCAGACTCACAATGTAGCCAAGGATGACCTTGAATTTCTGATCCTCCTGCCTCCACCTTCTGAGTTCTGGATTATGGTTGAAGAGCACCACACTCAGCTTCCACTCATTGAGTGCAACACCATGCTGAGCACTTTGCAAGAGGTTCAAGGCTAGAGACATGGCTTAGCAGTTAAAGGTTTTCTTTTAAAACCTACAGGCCCAGGGATCCAATTCCCCAGCATCCAGGAAAATCTGGACCCAATGTGGAGCACGAAGCTGCCATTGGTTTGCAGGAGGAGACCCTGGCACACCCTTACACAACATATATGCACACACATGCAAATAAACAAACTAGGCTGGGAATATGCTCAGTGATAGAGGGCTTGCCCAGCAACTGTAAGGTCCCGAGTTCAATCCCCAGTACCACAAAAAGGGGGGTGGGGGCTTGAGAGATTTCTTAGCAGTTAAGGCATTTGCCTGCCAAGCCAAAGGATCCCGGTTCGACTCTCCAGGACCCACATAAGCCAGATGCACATGGTGGCACATGCGTCCAGAGTTCATTTGCAGAGTATAGAGGCCCTGGTGTGCCCATTCTTACTCACTCTCTCAGTCTCAAATACATACATAAAAATAAAATCTTTTAAAAATGTTTAAAAGAATGAAGGAAAAAGGAAAGGAAATGGGCTGGAGAGATGGCTTAGTGGTTAAGGCATTTGTCTGTGAAACCAAAAAAGACACAGGTTCAATTCCCCAGGACCTACGTAAGCCAGAAGCACAAGGGGCACATGCATCTGGAGTTCATTTGCAGTAGCTAAAAGGCCCTGGTGTGCCCATTCTCTCTCTGTCTCTTCAATCTCTCTCTCTCTCTCTCTGCTTGCAAATAAATAAATACAATTTTTTAAAATTAAAAAAAAAAAATACTAAATAACAGTGTGAGCAAGCAGAGGTCAAAGCTACTCAGAATCAACCAGCCTGGCAAGTGCACACCAGTGCAATGGTGACAAACAGCCTTCATGGGTAACAAATGGCTTTCTGATTGGCTAAGAGATCCACTCTGTGGAATGGAACCCATAGCTGGAACTGGGAACCAGGTCAGAATCGTATGGACATCAAGGTTATGGACTCCAGCCCAAATGTGATGGCATATGCCTTTAATCCCAGCACTTGGGAGACAGATGTAGGAGGATCGCCATGAGTTCAAGGCCACCCTGAGAGTACAGAGTGAATTCCAGTTCAGCCTGGACCAGAGACCCTACTTGGGGGGTGGGGGAGAGACTACTATTCTTGAGAACAGTAAAGGAAGCCAATTTTATTTTATTTTAAAAAGGGGAGGGCCAATCCCAGGGGAGGCAGAGGTGGTGCACTGAGAGTTCGAGGCCAGAGACTACATAGTTAAGGTCATGGACCAGAGTGAGACCCTACCTTGCAAAACCAAAAAAAAAAAAAAAAAAAGGGGGAGGGCAGCCTGAGCACTCAGAGAGACCTTGAGTTCTACAGCCTGACAAGATAACAAGATAAAAGGAGGGGGGCTGCTGGAGAGATGGCTCAGAGGTTAAGGCGCTTGTCTGCAAAACCTAAGGACCCATGTTCCACTCTCAAGTCCCAAGTGTGTAAGGTGGCACATAGGTCTACAGTTAGATTACAGCGGCTGGAAGTCTGAAATGGGTCTACCTGGCTACAGTCAAGGTATAACAGGGTCATGTTTCTTCTGGAGGGATACAAGCCCCTACCTTTTCAAGCTTCCTGAAGCCACCTATGCTCCCTGGATCCCCATTGTATCCCTAACAGCTAGCAGGGCTAGCTAAGTCTTTCACCTCCCAGGTCGCTGACATAGGGTCTTACCTGTCTTTATTACGCTGGGTCTATTGGACAATATGGAGAGATTAACTCATTTAGGAACCCTGAACTTAATTGTATCCACTAAGGCTCTGTTCACCACAGAACAGAATGCACTCACAGGTTCCAGGAACTTGGACAGGAACATCAGTGGTGGATAAAGCAAAAAGGGGGAGAGCGGGCTGGAGAGATGGCTTAGTGGTTAAGGCACTGCCTCTTAAGCCTAGAACACTGGTTCCAATCTCCAGCGGTTCCAATCTCCAGGTCCCACGTTTAGGCAGATGTAGTGATGCAAGGGCGCAATGCCACACTTGACCACAAGGGGGCGCACACATCTGGATTTTGTTCACAGCAGCTGAGAGGCTGCTGGCACGCCCATCTCTGTCTGTCTTCCTCTCCCTCTGTCTCTCTCCCAAAAAAAAAAGGTGGGGGGTGCTGGATAGATGGCTTATAGGTCAAGGCATCTGCCTGCAGAGCCAAAAGACTCAGGTTGGATTCTCCAGGACCCACATAAACCAGATGTACATGGTGGTGGCCGGAGGCCCTGACAGGGCCATTCTCTCCCTCCTTCCGTCTGTCTGCCTCTTTGTCTCTCTCAAATTAAAAAAAAAAAATTTAATGAAAAAAATGTTGAAAAAGCAGTGATGTTAGTTGGTCATGGTGGCACACACCTTTAATCCCAGCACTTGGGAGGCAGAGGTAGGAATCTGAGGCCATCCTGAGACTACATAGTGAATTTCAGGTCAGCTTGGGCTAGAGTAAAAAACCCTATCTTGGAAAAAAAAAGGGGTGATGTTAAGGGTGCTTAATGTCAGCCCATTCCCCAACTGGTCGGATCTTAATAAAAGCTTTTCTAGTGGGGGGAGGGAGGTGATGCTGAGAAGAGCACCTAAAGTAGGAAAGCAATATCAGGTTGTACCTGGATTACTTTGGGCCAGGGCAGAAGGACACTGCACCAGGACAGACAGCCCTTTCACCATCTCTCCCCATAAACAGAGCATGGTGCAGTTCCACGCCACAGCAACCCTCAAGCATCAACTACCTGAAGATATTCTTCAGGTCTGTATCAGAACCCATCTTCATTTACCTGTCGTCCTCCAGAGCCCAAGATATAGAGGATTAGACTACCTTCAGAAAAATTCTCTGTCTTAGCATGGTGGCCCACCCTAGGAAGGATGAGGCAGAAGGAGTGCACCAGGGCAGCCAGATCTACAAGACCCAGTATTTTTTAAAAAGCCAGGCATGGTGGCACACGCCTTTAATCCCACCACTTGGGAGGCAGAGGTAGGAGGATCACCATGAGTTCAAACCAACCTTGAGACTACATAGTGAATTCCAGGTCAGCCTGGACTAGAGTGAAACTATCTCAAAACAAATTTTAAAAAGCCTGCTATGGTGGCACATACCTTTAATCCCAGCATTTGGGAGGCAGAGGTACAAGGACAGCTGTGAGTTTGAGGCCACCCTGAGACCACATAGTGAATTCCAGGTCAGCCTGGGCAAAAGTGAGACCCTACCTCGTAAAACTAAAAAGGCCAAGCACGGTGGTGCAGGAAGGAGGATGCTGTGAGTCTGAGGCCACCCTGAGACTACACAGTGAATTCCAGGTCAGCCTGGGCTACAAGGAGATCCTATCTCAAAAAAAAAAAAAAAAAAAAATCGTAAGGACTTAGAAATGTTTGCCCATTTCAGTTTGCTTTCTCGAACAATTCCTCTTGTGAAGTGACATAAGCTGATGGCTGGAAAAAGCAAGGGGCTTGGTAGTGCCTCCCCTCCACTCTAAACGGGGTTCAGGGCCACTCAGCAGGCACACATGCTTAACTAAGGAGTGCTTACACAGAGTCAAGTAAGAGGTTTCAAATATAATTTATTCCCCAAAGTGAAATTGATGAAATGTGCTTGCCACTCTAAGTTAGCAGTCCACAGCTGGCTTCTAAGGGGCTGTGGGTGACAAGGTTTGCTCAATCTCCACATTCTGAGTGGCCACATGTGTTTCCTTGATAACACACTCAACTCTTTCTAAAAGTATCTGAGTGGGGGCGGGGGGGAGTCAGCCAAGAAGTCAGATCCCTATCCCAGCATCTGCTACACCCTGGGGGTGTCATCAGTCTGCAACAAGCCACCCTACCAAACTCACAACATGCTCCCAACAGGATGCCACCTTAACAAGCTATTGAGAGGTGGACCTTCCCTGGTGGAGTATTCTGGGCATTAATACCTAATACACTGCCTTCCCAGTACAGAAGGTCAGAAACCAAGTCACTGGCAAGGGTTCTTATTCTAAAGGCAGAAGCTCCTTGGTAGCTTGTACTTTTTTTCAGTCACCCAAAAGAATGAAGGGTTACCAACTTAGACTGGGACACCACACTGGCTATCTCCCAGGTTTCAACACCGATGGATTTGAAGCTCCTGTCAATCACACAGTGAGCTTGGTGAAAAGCTACTCAGTGTTTGTCAACAGCTGTGACTCAGCACATGGTCACTACCCCTCACCAGACTGCATTTATGAAATAGTGAGAAGCTAGCCCCCACATGGAATGACTGCCACTCTGGCCAGGACTATACCCCTGCTCTCCTGGGTGAAGAACACGCTGCTTTACAGGATGGGTTCTCCAGAGCATCCTCTCCCTTCCTGCTGGGGTCCTCGCTAGTCTCCACCCAGAGTGTCCATAACTAGTTCACAGGTTTCCTTGCTGGAGGCCAGTGGACGCACTTCCCTGAGAAACTTTCTGTGACTGTTTCCAGTTTCCAAGTAAGAAGTCTAGATCCCAGCCCACAGGCAAGGAAGGATCTGCTTCTCTTCAAGAATTTCAGCAAGTCTGACTTTTGGCTAGCCAAGGCATGTGTTAACTTACTAGGAAAATGGCAGAACTGACTGCCTAGCCTACGCATGACACTTCAAATCCTGTTTCTTCCAACTTCCTTAAATCCAAATTAGTTCAGAATAAGTACCTTACGAAACAGGTGGTATTTAACACACGACACTGTCATGGTGCATGTCCAGAGCAGAGTATCTTGTTACAACCTTTTTCTCCCGTGTTCTCCCTTTGCCCTGGAGATCAAGCAGCAATATACAGGATACACATCACTCATCCAAAAACTAGTAACAACCAAAGTCAATTTAGAAAAACTCAAAAGAAACCTTTAGTAATTTATGAAGATCTATCAAAATTCTCCTGTGGGAAAAACAAAGAAAGCTTATGCTACTCAAGACAACTTATGTTAAAAAGCAGTAAAACTGAATTAGCAGTTATCAGAAGAGTACTCTAGCACCCTCTTCCACAAGGCCCAATGGTGAGCAAATGGGCAGCAGGTACAGCAAAAGGTCTTCATGGATTTTTTACAAGGCATGGAACTGAAGTGGCCTGCCAGACACAGTGGCTCACGCCTTTAAACTGAGCACTCAGGAGGCACAGGTAGGAGGATTGCTGTGAGGTCAAGGCTACCCTGAGACTACAAAGTGAATTCCAGGTCAGCCTGGGCTAGAGACTGAAAAAAAAAATTTTTGTGATCCTCCTATCTCTGATTCCTAAGTGCTAGGATTACAGGTTTATGTCAACATGCCCATTTTTGAATGGGTTGAGCCACTTTCCTGGACTGTTCTTCCTACAGCCAGTTTTTGTAGAACAGACCAGAAGGAAGGTTGCTGCAACAGTCTCAATAAGGGCTTCATTTTAGGTGGTGGCTGACAAAACCTAACAGTATGTGGGGGCCCAAAGAACTTAAGGTTGACTTCCAAAACTGAAAGGCCAGTGATCTGCTTCCCTACCACAACCCCAATTTTCAAATTTATCCCTAGGAGCAACACCAGTGAGAATAAATCAGAGGCCATCAGACAGACCTTCAGTAATCATGTCACAATGCACATCTACTCAACTCCTGTCCATCACCAATACTAATTCCAAAATGGGAGGTGAAGTTATGAGGATCAACAGTTCAAGATAGGAGGCGGGTCAGATGGCTTAGTGGTTAAGGCACTTGCCTGAAAAGCCTAAGGGTCCATGTTCAACTCCCCAGATCCCACATAAGCCAGACGCACAAGGTGGCACACACATCTGGCATTAGACTGCAGTGGCTAGAGGCCTGGTGCACCCATTCTCTCTTTTGCTCTCTCATGGAAAAAAAGTCCAAGACAATAAAAAAAATTTAAAAAAAAAAAAAAAGAGTTAAAAACCGGGCATGGCGACACACGCCTTTAATCCCAGCACTCAGGAGGCCAAGATAGGTGGACTGCTGTGAGTTCAAGGCCACATAGTGAATTCCAACTCAGGCTGGGCTAGAAAGCAAGACCCTACCTCAAAACCCTTCCCCGCCCCCGCCCCCGCGAATTCAAGATAGGTTTCAGCTACATAAGACTTAAAAAGGGGGGAGGTGGGGACTGGAGATGTAACTCAGGATAGTACCAACAGTGCTCACCTGCACAGGCTCAATCCCCAGCAATGAATTAACAGTTTTCCCATTTATGCTTAGTTAGCCACCCTGCTGCAAAAAGCAAGGCCGTGGGAAAGCTTAAATGTGTATCTAACAGGACATTCAAGACAGTCCAACATACAAAACATGATTCTGCATACCTCCAGTCTGGTGGTGTCCCTTCTTCACCTTACTTGTGACCAAGTATATTCGATCCTCCAGGCCACACCCCTCAGCACCCATCTGTACTCTAATTCTCCATGCCCACCACATGCCTGGTGACATTTGTCTCAGGACAACCTGGGCAGGTGTGTATGACCTCCTTTTCCTAGGATGTAGCAAATGAGGCGCCAAGAGCTTAAACAACATGCATAAGGTCACTCAGCAACTAAATAACAAATCCAAACTAAAACCCAGACCAATCTAAGCCATAGGACTGCCCATCTGTGAACTGGCTCTTCCTCCCTTTCTAAAGCATTGACTTAAGAGAAAGGACATCTAGGCCTTTAATCCCAACAAGATGTGATTGTGAGTGACAGTGAGAATGTGAATTCAGGTCAGCCTGGGCTTGAAACCCTCAGGTCTCACAGGGTTAGCTTTCTTCCCGTAGGCTTGATTATTTGATTACAAAGAAAATCTGTCCCAGGGGCCTGATAGCAGCAAGTAGTAAAAGAAATATCCAAATCTGACTGGTTGTATTGAGGGAGAGGTTTCTGGGCCTGGCCTTCCTAACTCTAAATTGATGCCTTCACCAAGAATTCTTCCATAATAGGACATTTTAAAATAACTACAAAAGGACCTATTAAACAGTCTGGGCCTGAGAGATGGCTTAGTGGCTAAGGCACTTGCCTGCGAACCGTAAGGATCCAGGTTTGATTCCCCAGTACCCACGTAAACCAGATGCACAAGGTAGGGCATGCCCTGGCATGCTCATTGTCTCTCCCCTCAAATAAGCCAGATGCACAAGGTGGTGCAATGCATCAAAAGTAGAGGATCACTTGGCCACCCTTTGAAGTGGCTAGAAACCCTTGTCTATCCAGGTGGCATATGCAAAAACTCACTCTAACAAACATGAATAAAAATTTTAAAAATAAGGACCAATATTCTAGGAGGCAAAGTAGGAGGATCACTGGGAGTTCAGCACCCTGAGACCAGTGAATTCCAGGTCAGCCTGAGCACAAGACCCTCTAGCAGATATGCAGGAGGACCTGCATGCAGAGGGAACAGTCCATTTATGCTTAGTTAGCCAAAAAAAGCAAGGCCGTAAAGCTCCAACAGTGAGATAGGACTTCTCCAGTCTGGTGATCTCCCTTCAGCTCCTAGGCCTCAGTGACCACTGAAGCTGACATATATTGATGGGTCTCCCCCCCAGCCCATCCCTCCCAACAAGATGTGAAACCAGCTGTCTTTCAGGTCTCACAGGTAGCAGGCTAGTGAACTGTCCCTATCTTTCCCTCCTTAAATTCCTCCCTTCCTAACTTCCTTCAAGCTGGTCATTTTAAAAATAACTCTGAGAGATGGCTCCAGCTGCTGGCTCCTCCAGGTGGAATCCAGACCAAGACTGGTTTGCAAGCTGCAAGAATAAAAATTTAAAAATAACTATTCCTAGTTCCCATCAGAGGTCAGTCCAAAGCAAATGTAACTCCAACAGTGAGATAGGAGGGCAGCGCACTAATCATGAATCCCCCAGCACCCCCCCCCTTGAAACCACTCAGCCCCAGAGGGTGCAGAGGCACCTAGGAGAATGGTCTGAGAGTTCCAGCTGCCACCCTGACTGAAGCTGCAAGCATAGTTAATCAGAGCCGGGCCAGGTCAGCCTGGACCAGAGAGAAACCCTGAGAGTTCGAGGCCACCCTGAGACTACATAGTTAAAAACCAAAAAAAAAAAAAAAAAACAAAAAAAAAAAAACAGTTCCCATCAGAGTCCACTTAGCCTGGCACGTGAAGCTTGCCAGAGTGATGCTCAGTTCCACTCTCCAGCTTTTTGTTGTCGTTTTGGTTTTCAAGGTAGGGTCTCACTCCAGCCCAGACTGACCTGGAATTTACTATGTAGTCTCAGGATGGCCTCAAACTCATGATCCTCCTACCTCCACCTCCACAGTGCTGGGCACCACACTGGGCTTCTCTTCAGCTTTTTAAAGAAATATTTTATTTATTTGAGAGAAAGGCAGATAGAGAATAAGCACACCAGGGCCTCCAGCCACTGCAAATCAATTCCAGACCTACATGCCACCTTGTGCATCTGGCTTACCTGGGTACTGGGGAATCACTCATGGGTCCTTAGGCTTCCCAGGCAAGCGCCTTAAACACTAATCCATCTCTCCATCCCTCTTTTTTGTTGTTTTGCGAGGTAGGGTCTCATGTTAGCCCAGGTGGACCTGGAATTCACTACCTAGTGTCAGGCTGGACTTGAACTTATAGCGATCCTTCTTCCTCCCGAAATCTGGAATTAAAGGCATGTACCACCATGCCTGGCTTCTCTTCAGCTTTGATATCAGAAGAATTCTTTCACTCTTCCTGATCCTGACTGACAACAGGAATCCTAACATCCCACTTGAGTAAAAAGATTGCTTCTAAAGCACAGGCAGGCACCTCTGGAAGCTCCAGGCACTACCTACTCAAGTGATCATAGCCAAGTAATACAAGACACCTGAAGAATAAGGCCAGTCAGAGGCCCACTCAGAAGAAGAGTGTTTCTAAAGTTGAAGAAATCACTATTAATAATGCAAACTTTGACATGAAAATAAAACTTCATAAGAAAGTCTCGTAAACACACATGAACCCAGGTGCGATGGGGCTGAAAAGCCCTTACTGAAATTCTCCTAGCACTCTGTAGTCTTTCAACAAAGTTTCTGAAACTTACAGACAGGGACATTTTCCCTGGCAGTCTGTTTCACAAATATGCTCCCCAATGATAGACACTTTTACTCTCACTAATGCCAAAAGAAATGTCCTCAGGAAAATGACATGTTCGTGCTATGGAGTTTTGTTTTGACCCAAATGCAATCCTTCCTGTGAAGTTTCACATGTTACAACGTACACCATAAAAACAAACACACAAGCTGGGCATGGTGGTGTACAGTTTAATCCCAGCACTGGGGAGGCAGAGGTAGGAAGATCATCGTGAGTTCGAGGCCACCCTGAGAATACAGAGTGAATTCCAGGTCCGCCTGGGCTAGAGTGAGAACTTACCTCGAAAACCAAAACACACACACACAGCATTCTCTCAGGGATGCATTCTACCAACTATTTGGTTTAATCACACATGCCAGACACTCTATGAAGTTACTGCCATACTGGGCCAAGTAAAAAAGATAGTCTAGTCCTTGGCACGGACTCAGCCCTCCTGTGCCCCATTATTCCATTGATAAGCTCCACCGGTAAGGGCCTACTGCAGGCATCTTTGGGGGCCAGCCCGTTTTTCAGAGGCCATCCACTGACCAGCATTAAGTTATTTACAGAATACACTGACAGTCACAGGGACAGTGTTCCTGCCCACCAGAATGCAGCACCCCACAGAACAAGTACAGACGTTGCTCCAACTTCCTTAGGACCTCCATTCATTTATGGAACATCTGGACAGGGACGTTTCTTGCTGAAACAAAACTAGAAGAACAAACCATTCGCTTCCCAGTCCATTCAGATCCCCCCCCCATGACTATTGCCAGTCTGACCCCATGAAATAGGTATGGAAACAGACCATTTTGACTTGGCCCTCCAAAGTACTCTGAGTTAAGAGAAATATAAAGTTACATGACCAACTGGGCTTGAACTCCCTACGTCAAAAAACTCCATCCTTGTGCCGAGCATGGTGGCATATACCTTTAATCCCAGCACTGGAAGGCATAGGTAGGAAAATCACTGGGAGTTCCAGGCTACCCTGAGACTACATAGTGAATTCCTGGTCAGTCTGGGCTAGAGTGAGACCCTATCTCAAAAGACCACCAAAAAAAAAAAAAAAAAAAAAAAAAAAAAAAGACCCTATCCTTGCCTGAGCCTTCACATGGAATCTTTATAATCAAGTCCTCTGTCTCCAAACCCAGTAACAGAATGAAGTACTTTGTAAAACTCCTGCATATGGGCAGAAAACAATTTCAGAGTCTAGTTTGCCTGTGATGTAGGTAGCCATGTGTGGCGGGGCGTTCAGTTTCAAACACACACACATACACACACCTGGCCGGATATGGACCGAACCACTTACAGCCAAGCAAAGGTAACTTATCAACCAAAGAGGACCTGGGTATGATGAACTCAGGCCCAGGCCAAAACAGCAGGTGTTTTCACAATTAAGCGCGTCGCTGAGCAGCACTGTAATGAAGCGATCTGAGGGCGCGTGCAGAGAAGCAGGTGCGGGTGAGCCCAGAGCAGCCCCGGGAGCTCACCGGCCCAAGCAGGCCTAAGCAGCCAAACTCGGGAGCCCTTACACTCTCAGAATGGGGGACCGGTCCCGGGAGCCCGCCTCCCGACCTGAGTACCTGGAGTCACCCCAGCTAGGTCCTAATTCACACAAGTCGGACGCTTTGTGCACAATGCAACAGAGGGGCCGGGACTGCACCCCATCGGGCCGCATGACGGTGCAGCCTGACCTGGGTCCGAGTTCCCGGCTGGGCCGAGGCCGGGCACCGAGGAGGGGTGGACACCCAGGGGCCTGGTTAAAGATGGCGAGCCCCTCGCGTGGCTCCCGCGGCTGCCCCCCGGGCCACAATGAAATCGCCGAGCCGCGGGGGCCTCACCTTCCATCTCCATATCCTCGGGCTCGCTCAGCTGCTGCTCGCCCGCTTTCTGCTGCTGCTGCTGTTGCTGCTGCTGCTGGTGATTCATGTCGGCCGCGGCCTGGACCTCGCCTGCGGCCGGGAACCCAGGCTGCGGGCCCGGCGGGCGGGCGGCGGCGGCGGCTACGAACCGGGGCGGCGGCGGCGGCGGCGGCGGCGGGGCGGCCTCCTCCTCCTCCTCCCGCGCGTCGTCGGCGGCGGCGGCCCCGGGGCGGCCCGCGGCGGGCGGCGGCGGTAAGGAGACGCGCACGTACTTGCTCGCGATTCGCCCAATCTCGGCGCCGAGGCGGGCGGGCGGCCGTCGGGCCGGGCCGGATGGCCTCCTGGTTCTCGGCGGCGGCGGCGGCGGCGGCGGCTGGTGCTGCTGTGCTGGTGGCTGTTGCGGCCGCCGCTGCCGCCGAGGCCGCCGCGGGACCCGCCTCCCCGCCGCCGCCGCCGCCGGGGCCGGAGGTGCGGGAAGACCGCGGGCCGGCCGGGGGCGGAGGGCGGCCGGGCGGGGGCCGCGGAGTCAGCCCCGCCTCGCTCCGGGCGCGGCGAGCGGGAGGAGGCCTGGCCGGCCGCGGAGGGCCTGTGGCGGCCGAGGCCTGCGAGCGCGGCCGCGGCGGCAGCGGCAGAGGCGGCGGCGGCGGCGGCGGCGGCAGGAGGAGGAGGAGGAGGCGGACGGGGCGCTGCTGATGCGGCCCGGCGAGGAGGCGGCCGCGTTCGGAGCGCTGCGGCCTCCGCCTCCTCAGCGGCGGCGTGGTCGGCGGCGGCGTGGTCGTCGTAGTCCTCGTCGTCGGGGGGCTCCGGCAGCGGACGCGGCGCCCGGCGGCTCGGCTTCGGCTCGGCTCCGGCTCGGCTCGCTCTCAAAATGGCGGCGGCGTGAAATGTCACATCCGCATGGGGGGCGAGAGCGAGCGAGCGAGCGAGACGAGGGCGGGCGGCGGGGCGGGGCGGGAGGCGGGGCGGGGAAGAGACCCGCCCGCCGCCGCCGCCGCCGCCGCCGAGATCCGCCCGCCCTCCTTCCTCCGGCCGCTCAGCCGAAAACGCGGCGGCGGCGGCGGCCCGTCTCCCCCTCCCGCCCCGGCGTCCGACGCCGCTGCGTCCCCCAACCCGAGGCTGGCTGCGGGTCGAGTCCGCCCAGAGCCGGGGTCCGCGCGCGAAGAGGGGCCGACGCGGAGCCGCAGCCGCACTTCTCGCTGACCGTCCTCGATCGGTCCCTCGTGTTTTGTTTTGTTTTGTTTTTTTTGCACCCAGTGTCTCACACAGAAAAAGTGACCTTTCAACCCCAGTCCAAACCCGCAAAGTTTAGTCCTTCAAAACCCACCCCGCCGTCTCTCCCTCCCAGCCATTCGTTCGTTTCTTGCTGGCTGAGATTGTCTACTCTAAAAAGACATCGTTTATCATCAGATAATAATTTAAAAATAATAATAATTTTAAAGCCGGACGTGGTGGCGCACGCCTTTAATCCCAGCATTCCGGGAGGTACAGGTAGGAGGATCGCCGAGAGTTCGAGGCCAGCCTGAGACTACATAAGGAATTCCAGGTCAGCCTGAGCTAGAGTGAGACCTTACCTCAAAAATAAATAAATAATTTTAGGGGGTGGAGTGATGGTTTAGTACTTAAAGGCGCTTTCTTTCAAAGCCTGCCGGCACAGGTTCGATTCCCCAGTGCCCTCGTAAAGCCAGATGCATGCATCTAGAGTTTGTTTGCAGAGGCAAGAGGCTCATTCTCTCTCCCCACTCCCATATCTAAAAAAAAAAAAAAAAAGAAAAAAGAAAAGAAAACTTTAAAAATAATCTTAGCCGGCATGGTAGCTCACCTGGCACTTAGGAGAAGTGCAAATTCCAGGGCTAGAATGTAACCCTGCCTCAAAAAAAAAAAAAAAAAAAAACAGCGGGGCATGGTGGCTTTAATCCCAACACTTGGGAGGCAGAGGTAGGAGGATCGCAGTGAGTTTGAGGCTAGCCTGAATTCCAGGTCAGCCTGAGCTAGGGCGAGACCCTACCTTGCAAAACCAAAAAAAAAAAAAAAAACAATGACAACCATAATAACAATGATGACGAAAAAGAACTCCAGGACACATGCACAGAGCCAGTCCCCATACTGTTTCTCACTGCAGAGTGGAAAGCAAGGTCTCAAGTCAGGCTGGCTCATGGTGACATTCTTACCTCAGTTTCCTCATAGGCTTCAGTCACTGGGTGTGGCTGGGGGGAGGGGAGTGTCTCAACTTTTCCAATGCACTGTGGATAAGGCAAGAGGAAAAGGAAGCCGGGCATGGTGGCCCTGTGCCTGTATATAATGCCAACACTCAGACAAGAGGATCACCACTAGTTCCAGCTTGGTTAGAGAGTGAGACCTTATTTCAAAGCAAGATACAGGAAATCTCTACAAACCCACAGGGAGACGATAAAGTAGGCCTGAATAGGGCAGGGGACTGTGATTCTGGTCCATCTGCCTTTCATTTCTCTCCAGGTCATGGGCTGCCCAGCCCCCATATAAATGCTTTGTTCCATATTTTTATTCCAAATGGTTGGGACACAAGCACTCCATAGAAGGTGGTGGAAGGCCTAGGGAGATGGTTCAGTGATTAAAGGCACTTGCTTACAAAGACAGCTGACCAAGGTTCAATTCCCAAGCCACCCACAGAAGTCACATACAACAAGTGGTTTACAAGTGTCTGGTGTTTTTTATCTCTCATTTCACACATACAAATAATTTTTTTTTTAAATTCAAGGCCACTGGGCGTGGTGGCACACACCTTTAATCCCAACACTTGGGAGGCAGAGGTAGGAGGATCGCTGTGAGTTTGAGGCCATCCTGAGACTATATAGTAAATTCCAGGTCAGCCTGGGCTAGAGTGAGATCCTACCTCAAAAAGACAAAATAAAATTAAAATCAAATAAAATTCAAGGCCATGTATGGTGGCCCACACCTTTAATAGCACTCAGGAGGCAGAGGTAGGAGGATTGCTATTGAGTTCCAGACCAACCAGAGACTACAAAAGTGAATTCCGAATCAGCCTGGGCTACAGCAAGACTTTACCTCAAAAAACAACAATGACAAAATTAAGTTGCTGGAATGAAACTAAGTGTGTTGGCACACACCTGTAATCTCAGCACTCAGGAAGCAGAGGCAGGAGGATCAGAAGTCCAATGCCATTTTCAGCTATTGTAGCAAATCTATGCCAGTCTGGACTACAATGAGTCTATGTCTTTTAAAAAAAATGGTTGAATGAATATGTGATGGATGTGTAATTGAGATGTGGCTGGGTTCCCCCAAGCCCCAATTTCATATACTAGGTTTCCCATTAATCAACTTCCTTCTGCTAGATCAGGTAAGCAGAAAGGTGCAGCAGTTGGCCCAGCTTCTGGATCACACCCACACACAGTGGTCAGTGATGGTGCTATCCACACAAGTGCTAATGAGAACCATGCATATGCAAATAAGAGCCAAGCCTAACACTTTTTTTTTTTTTTTTTTTTTTTTTTGGTTTTGTGAGGTAGGGTCTCACTCTGGTCCAGGCTGACCTGGAATTAACTATGTAGTCTCAGGGTGGCCTCGAACTCTCAGCGATCCTCCTACCTCTGCCTCCCGATCCTCCTACCTCTGCCTCCCGATCCTCCTACCTCTGCCTCCCAATCCTCCTACCTCTGCCTCCCGAGTGCTGGAATTAAAGGCGTGCGCCACCACGCCCGGCCCCAAGCCTAACACTTTTTGACTTGCAAGAAAGAAAGGACAATTCTATCCCTGAAAACATTGTTATCCTTGCTAGGACACAGCCTACCTTACTTTCATTGTTGAGTTTAAACCCAACCCAGGAATTAAGAGGATGAATTATGAAGTGGATAAATTAGATATGATTCTGTTGAATATCCCTTATTCAAAGGCTTGGGACCAGCAGTGTAGCACATTTCAGACTTTTGGTATATCAGTATATATACACACACACACATACATACACACATATATAACTTGGAGAGGAGACTACACATAATACATGAAACATAACACATACTTCCTATAAAACTTGGAATCCAGGCTGGAGAGATGGCTTAGTGGTTAAGGCATTTGCCTGCAAAGCCAAAGGATCCCGGTTCGATTCTCCAGGACCCACATAAGCCAGATGCACAAGGGACGTATGTGTCTCGAGTTCGTTTGCAGTGGCTGGAGGCCCTGGTGTGCCCATTCTCTCTCTCTGCCTCTTTCTCTCTCTGTCTGTGTTGCTAATAAATAAATAAAAATAGAATAAAACTTGGAATCCTTATGATCAAGGACAAAAGACCAAAAACCACATTATATGATTCCAATTCCATGAAGGTCTGAAATAGGTAGATCCATTTAGAGAAAATTGCTTGGTGGGGCCCAGGGATGGGTGTTGGGGCTAAGGGAGTAACTTGGGGTAATGAAAATATTCTAAAATTGGATTCTGATTATAGCTACCTGTTTCTATAACAAAAGCCATTTATTATTATTTTATTTTTATTTATTAGAGAAAGAGAGAGAATGGGCATGCCAGGGCCTCCAGACACTGCAAATGAACTCGAGACACATGTGCCACCATATGCATCTGATTTATGTGGGTACTAGGGAATTGAACCTGAGTCCTTGGGCTTAGCAGGCAAACACCTTGACTAGCTATGCCATCTCTCCAGCCCCCAAAAGCCATTTTATCCTACACTTTATATGGGTACCTTTTATGGTACGTGAATTATGTCTCAATAAAACTACTGAGGCAAGGGCTAGGGAAAAGGCTTAGCAGTTAAGGCGTTTGCCAACAAAACCAAAGGAACAAGTTTCAATTCCCCAGTCCCCCCCCCAAATAAATAAATAAAATATTTGGGCTGGAGAGATAGCTTAATGGATAAGGTGCTTGCCTATGAAGTCTAAGGACCCAGGTTCAATTCCCCAGTACTCTCCAGCCCCATGTTTTTATTTTATTCTATTTTTTTGGTTTTTTTTTTTTTTTTTTTTTTTTTTTTTTTTTGAGGAGGCAGAGTCTCACTCTACTCCAGGCTGACCTGGAATTCATACTGTAGCTCCAAGCTGGCCTCAAACGCACAGGGATCTTCCTAACTCTGCCTCTGATGGGATTAAAGGCATATACACTGCCATGCCCAGCTCAAAAAAAATTTTTTTTTTGTTGTTTTTCAAGGTAGGGTCTCACTCTGGCCCAGGCTGACCTGGAACTCACAGCAGTCCTTCTACCTCTACCTCCTGAGTGCTAGGGAAATTTTTGTTTTGTTATCTTTCTTTCTTTCTTTCTTTCTTTCTTTCTTTCTTTTTTTTTTTCAAAGTAGGGTCTCCCTCTAGTCCAGGCTGACCTGGAATTCACTATGTAGTCTCAGGGTGGCCTTGAATTCATGACAATCCACCTACCAATGCCTCCCAAGAGCTGGGATTAAAGGCATGTGCCACCACGCCCAGCATCTTTCTTTTATTATTATTTATTTTTATTTTTATTTATTTGAGAGAAAGAGGTAGATAGAGAGAATGGGAGTGCCAGGAACTCCATCCACTGCAAACAAACTCCAGATGCGTGTGCCACCTTGTCCATCTCGGCATATATGGGTACTGGAGAATCAAACCCCAGTCCTTAGGCAAGCACCTTAACTGCTAATCTCTCCAGCCCCATTCTTTGTTTTTCAAGTAGGATCTTGCTAGCCCAGGCGACTTGGAATTCACTATGTAGTCTCAGGCTGGCCTCAAACTCACAGTGATGCTCCTACCTCAGCCTCCCAAGTGCTGGGATATAAGGAATATAGGTTGAATATATAGTAGAGATGTGTGTTTAGTTGGCCTGAGGGCCAAGGGCCTGGAGGCCATATATAGGTCACATTTAGAGACAGGTCTAGCTGCAGGAAGACCTGAGTTCAATTCCCAGTATCACATGAACTAGGTGTGGTAGCACAAGCCTACAATTGTAGCAATTCTGAGATAAGGCAGGAGAATCAGAAGTTCAAGGTCATCCTCAGCACTATAAGGAATTTGAAGCCATCCTGGACTACAGGAGACCCTGTCTCAAATAATAATAGTAATAATAATAATATTAATAACTTTTAAAAACAATTATTTATTTGCAAGGAGAAAGAGAAAATGAGACTGAGCATGCCAGGGCTATGTAAGCAAGTGTCTTTTTTAAAAGATTTATTTTTATTTATTAGAGACAGAGAGAGAGAGGGAGAGAGACAGAGAGAGAGAGAATGGGCGAATGGGCATGCCAGGGCCTCCAGACACTGCAAATGAACTCCAGATGTATGCGCCACTATGTGCATCTGGTTTATGTGGGACCTGCAGAATTGAACCTGGGTCCTTAGGCTTTGCAAGCATATACCTTCACTGCTAAGCCATCTCTCCAGCCCAATATTAATAACTTTTTTTTTTTTTTCGAGGTAGGGTCTCACTCTGGCCCAGGCTGACCTGAAATTCACTATGTAGTCTCAGAGTGGCCTTGAACTCATGGCAATCCTCCTACCTCTGCCTCCCAAGTGCTGGGATTAAAGGCGTGCGCCACCACGTCAGGCTTTTGTTTTGCTTTTTCATAGCACTTACAATATTTTCAATAATTATTACTTATTTGCATGATTGATAAAACAGAATTGAGAAGCCTGGCTTGGTGGCACATATGTTTAATCACAGACTGCTGTAAATTCAGGGCCACCCTGAGAGTACAGAGTGAATTCCAAGTCAGACTGGCCTAGAACAAGACCTTGACAAACAAAATAATAATAACGATAGTAGTAGTAGAATGCTTGCAAAGCCTGATGGCTCAGTTTGATTCCTCAGTACCCAAGTAAAGCCACATACACAATGTGGTGCATGTGTCTGACGTTTGTTCGCAGTAGCAGGAGGCCCTGGTGTCTGTCTCTCGGACTCTCTCAATCAAACAAATAAAACCAACTCCCACCCCAATACACATACACACTTGAGTACCTGGAAAGCTCAGTCCCTGGCCCAGTAGATGCTCAGTGAAGACCTACAGCCTGACTTCCTGTCAGTTCATGTTTACTAACCATTTGCTGCAGCTTAGGGCTGCCTAGGATACAATGGTGGGAACACAGGTGCCTGCAAGCGTGGGAGGCCTCTCATACCACAGTACTTCCTTGCCTCTTCCTGTCTGGCCCATTCATATCCTTCACATGGCAGGTAGTTGGGAGGCAGAGTTCATTTCCAGGCCACCCTGGTTCTAGAAAAGCAATGCCAGTGGCATGGGAGGCCTACAAGAAAACAGCCCAGGGCTGGAGAGTTGGTTCAGTGCTTAAGGTGCTTGCCTGCAAAGCCTAAGAACCAGGGTTTGATTCCCCAGTACCCAAGGAAAGCCAGATGCACAAAGTGGCACATGTATGTGGAGTTTGCTCTGGCTAGAGGCCTGGGTGTACCTATTCTCTCTCCCTCTCAAATAAATAAATAGCCAGGCGTGGTGGTACATGCCTTTAGTGCCAGCACTCAGGAGGCAGAGGTAGGAGGATCGCCATGCGTTCGAGGCCACTCCTGAGATTACATAGTGAATTCCAGGTCAGCCTGAGCTAGAGTGAAACCCTACCTTGGAAAAAAAAGAGGCACATGTATTTGGAGTTCAGTTGCAGGGACATGACACGCTGGTATGTCCATATTCATTCTCTCTCTGTCAGTCTCTCTCAAATACAGTCTCTTTTCAATAAATAAATAATTTTTTCTTTAAAGGTCCAGACTCAGGTACTCTGGAGGGCTCTGCTAGCCTATATTCATCTCGTGATTATATATGTAAGTTTTTCGAGGTAAGGTCTCACTCTAGCCCAGGCTGATCTGGAATTCACTATGTAATCTCAGGGTGGCGATGATCTCACAGCCATCCTCCTACGTCAAGCTCCGGAGTACTGGTATTAAAGGCCTGTGTACCATTACACAGGGCTCTCCTGGCATATTTAAATATAAAACCAGTTTTACACCAGTCTGCAAGCAGAGCAGGCATATGTAAAACTCTGTGAGTAGCTGAGTAATGTGTCCTTCTTTGGAGCATGAATGTTAAAATGCCTCGGAAGGTCATGGAGAGCTCCAGAAGGGAAGATGACCAGGGCACCATTTTTGATCACTGACAATTTTTTTTAAAAAATTCATAACTTTTACTCTAGTTTGGCAGCTGGGGATCTAAGGTAGAGGCAGAAAACCGGGGAGACAGGAACAGCAGGGGAAGCTGACTGTCATTAGAGCCAGCTAAGTGCAGGGAGGGGCCACCCTATCATTACACTGCCAGGAAAACACATTTAGCTGCTCCAGGGCTGGGGCCATGACTTGACATAAACAAAAGGTTGGGTTTTCGGCTCAGGAACCAAAATATTTACCTGCCTGTAAACTGCCTTGGTGAGGTTATGGATAGAAGTGTTAGAAGAAATGGGATTAACATGCCTTTTGTTTATTTGTTTATTTGTTATTTCGAAATAATCTACAATCAGATAATAGGCCCTAATCCACACCCAAATTAGGATGAGGATTGGGGTCCATGGGACATAAGTGAAATGATCATACAGACAAGGTCAAGCCCTTTGAAGAGGGTTTCCATACAAGCTTCTGTAAAGTAAACAAACTTGGGGGCTTTAAGTAACCTCCTTGAACTCAAGGTTCTTGTTAGGAGAATGGGGAAGAAAGTGTAGCTGAAATGATAAAATCGGCAAACACTTGGGCTGGGCATGTCACTCAGTTCAGAGCAATTGCCTGGCATGAAGGAAGAAGCCCTGTGTTCGTTCCATCTTCAGCACCATAAGAACACACACCTGTAATCTCAGCACTTGGGAGGCAGAGGCAGAAATTCGTCCTCAGGTACATATTGAGCACAAGGCCAGTGTAGGCTACATGAGACCTTGTTTCAAACAACAAAAAAAGCCACCCCCAATCTCTGAACCCTTGGGAACTTCCAGCTGTGGGTAAGAAGACACATTACCATAATTCTAATGACTGCAGGGAATGGGTGCTATGGGAGTGCTGGAGTTCAAGCACCATCCCCCCGACTTTAAACCCTAGACCAAGCTATGGGAAACAGGATCAGGAGGCCTAAGGATACAGTTCAGTGTGTAAAGCAAGGCTTTGGGTGTGATCCCTAGCACTGAAAAAAAAAAAAAAAAAACTGCAATAATTGCTGACAGTTACCCCGCCATTATCTGATCCATTTGTTCTCTTCCAATTAAGTGAAATGTCCGAGGTCTGCTTTCAAATAATC
The DNA here is from genome assembly GCA_036365145.1 of Orientallactaga sibirica. Classification (NCBI taxonomy): domain Eukaryota; kingdom Metazoa; phylum Chordata; class Mammalia; order Rodentia; family Dipodidae; genus Orientallactaga; species Orientallactaga sibirica. The sequence goes on along the minus strand of JAEOAD010000008.1, from coordinate 40,789,220 downwards.
TATCCAAGAAAATTTTGCAGGTTTAATTGCATTCTTTTACAAATTCAATTTGTATCTCCTAATAGATTGTTCTTTTCTGAACAATTTTTTTTTTTTTTGAAGTAGGGTCTCACTCTAGCTCAGGCTGACATGGAATTCACTATGTAGTCTCAGGGTGGCCTTGAACTCCCAACAATACCCCTACCTCTGCTTCGGAGTGCTGGGATTAAAGGTTTGTGCCACCCCGCCCAGCCTTCTGAACAATTTTTGAACCCGGTTGTTATTTAAATGTTTTCATAATAGAAAAAAAAAACACCAAGAAAATAAACTATTAGCTCAATGTGGTGGTGCAAACCTTTAATCCCAGCACCCGGAGGGAGATGGTAAGATCACTGTGAGCTCTAGGCCAGCCTAGGCTAGAGCGAGACCCTCCTGGAAAAAAATTATTGGGAAAGAGAGTGAGAGAGGATGGGCATGCCAGGGCCTCTTGTTGCTACAAACCAACTCCAGACATACATATGTGCCACTTTGTGCATCTGGCTTTACATGGGTACTGGGGTATTGAACCTGGGTATTGAACCTGGGCCATCAGGCTTTGAAAGCAAGCACTTTTACACACTGAGCCATCTTCCCAGCCCCTTTTTTTTTTTTTTTTTTTTTTTTTATGGTCACTCTAGATTTTTTTTTTTTTTTTTTTTGAGGTAGGGTCTCACTCTGGCCCAGGCTGACCTGGAATTAACTATGTAGTCTCAGGGTGGCCTTGAACTCATGGCAATCCCCCTACCTTTGCCTCCCCAGTGCTGGGATTAAAGGCGTGCGCCACCATGCCCGGCTAGATTTTTTAAGATTTATTTTTATGTATTTATTAGAGACAGAGGGAGAGAGAGACAGAGAAAGTGAGAATGGGCATGCCAGGGCCTCTAGCCATTGCAAATGAACTCCAGATGCATGTGCCTCCATGTGCATCTGGCTTACGTGGGACCTGGAGAATCGAACCTGGGTCCTTAGGCTTCACAGGCATGTGCTTTTACTGCTAAGCCATCTCTCCAGCCCTTTTTCTGTTTTTTTCAAGGTAGGGTTTCACTCTAGCCCAGGCTAACCTGGAATTCACTATGTAGTCTCAGGGTGGCTTTGAACTCATGGTGATCCTCCTACCTGTCTCCCAAGGGCTGGGATTAAAGGCCTGAGCCACCACACCTGGCCCAGCCCCTAATTTCTAAGTTTCTAACTTTCTCAGTGAGAGATTATCTAAAGCTTCAGGAAGCAGCTGTCTCCAGGTGTAGGCCAACCTTCTCTCCAACACCCTATATCCAACCCTCCCAGGGCTGAAAGGATTACAGATCACCACAGAACCAGAGAAAGCATCTCCTGCACAAGGAATTCTTGGCACAAATGAGGGAGGTGGGAAGCCAAGCGGGGAGGAGTTGCTAGAATGTCACTGGAAAAGTCAGTTAACAGCTCCTGAGGCTTTCATGCAACCATGAGAGAAAAACAAGTTGAACTCCTCATCAGTACACACAGCTAAATTTGTTTTACTTTGAGGCAGGGTCTCACTCTAGCCCAGGCTAAATTGCAACTTAATTCTATAGCCCAGATCCTCCCACCTTAGCCTCCCCAGTGCTGAGATTAAAGGTGAGGCACCAGGCCTGGCTTTCACACATGGCTTTATGGTTTGTTTGTTTTGTAGTTTGTTTTTATTTTTGGCAAAATAGAGTCTCTAGTAGCCCAAGCTGGCCTTGAACCCCTCATACTCTTGATTTTACCTCTAAAGTGCTGGGATTGTAGGAGTATGTCACCATGCCCAACCATGCCCAGCTACGTGTCCAGATTTTTTTGGGGTAAAGTTTCACTCTAGCCCAGGCTGTCCTAGATTTCACTATGTAGTCTCAGGGTAGCCTAGAACTCACAGCAATCCTCCTACCTTAGCGTCCCGAATCCTGGGATTAAAGGCGTGCCCCACCACTCCCAGCTTCCAGATTTTTAAAAAAATATTTTATTTATTTTTATTTATTACTTGGAGAAAAAAAGAAGCAGGTAGAGAAAGAGAGAATGGGCACACCTGGGCCTCCAAAGACGCCACCTTGTACATGTGGCTTATGTGGGACCCGGGGAATTGAACCTGAGTCCTGGAGCTCCAGTGGCACACACAATTGGTTAACAGATGGTACTTTTATAAACCTGGGTCCTTAGGCTTCGCAGGCAAGCACAGTAACCACTAAGCCATCTCTCCAACCTTTTTTGTTGTTGTTGTTTGTTTGTTTGTTTGCTTGTTTGTTTTGTTTCTCGAGGCAGGGTCTCACTCTAGTACAAGCTGACCTGGAATTCACTATGTAGTCTCAGGGTGGCCTTGAACTCATGGCAATCCTCCTTTCCTGAGACTACATAGTGAATCCCAGGTTAGGCTGGGCGAGAGTGAGATCCTACCTCAAAAAATTTAAAAAATATATGTATGTATATATGTGTGTGTGTGTGTATTAAAAACATTCATTAAATGACGGGAGGGAGATGACATTATTATACACAATAGCTCACTCAGAAGTACTCAATAAATATATCTTTTCTTACCTGGGAAATACTTGTCTTACAAAGACTACAAAGTATGCTGGTGTGAACACAAAGACTGGAGATTGCCAGGAGTTTGAGACCAGCCTGGGCTACCTAGTGAGTTCCAGACCAACCAGAGTTATATAGCAAGACACTATCACAATACAAGAACAAAAGAGCACAAACTGGGCAGGATGGCCCACACCTTCAATCCCAACCCTCAGGAGAATGAGGAAAGATCGCTATGAGTTAGAGGACAGCCTGGACTAGAGTTCCACCCTGTCTCAAAACACACAAACAAGCCCGGCATGGTGGCGCACACCTTTAATCCCAGCACTTGGGAGGCAGAGGTAGGAGGATCTCTAAAAGTTCGAGGCCACCCTGAGAATACATAGTGAGTTCCAGCCTGAGCTAGAGTGAAACTCTACCTGGAAAAACCAAAATCAAACAAACCAACAAGACCACAAAGTTAATTATGACCCTTGACTCTAACTCTGTGTCAATCTTGGAGGCTCAGTTTTCTGGGGACACATGAACTATGCCCACCACTTGGCTTTGCTCCTTACCCTGCCTCTACCCTCTGCCCACTAGATGCTCAAACTCCATGCTCACCATGGAGATTACTGCCAACCGAGACTGCCTGCAACACAGTAAAAGGCATAAAACAGGAAGAGACAAGCCATAGAGAGCAGATGTCTTTACTACAGCCAAGGACATCTACAACCACTAGAAACCCACAATCAGGTGGAGAAATTCACCTTTCAAAATCATATGTTTGGATCTGGGCATGGTGGCACACACCTTTAATCCCAGCTCTTGGGAGGCAGAGATAGGAGAATTGTTGGGAGTTTGAGGCTACCTTGAGATAGCATAGTGAATTCCAGGTTAGCCTGGGTTAGAGTGAGACCCTACATAGAAAAACAAAAACAAAAAACAAAAAAGAAGTATATAAAAACATATTTAGGGCTGGAGAAATGGCTCAGCAGTTAAGACACTTGCCTGCAAAGCCTGAGGACCTGAGTTTGATTCCCAAGTGCCCATATAAACTCAGAGGTGGGCTGGAGAGATGGCTTAGTGATTAAGGTGCCTGCCTCCTAAGCCTAAGAGCGCTGGTTCCAATCTCCAGCAGTTCCAATCTCCAGGTCCCACGTTTAGCCAGATGCAAAGTGACGCAAGGGTGCAATGCCACACTTGACCACAAGGGGGCGCACACATCTGGATTTCGTTCACAGCCCCTGAGAGGCTGCTGGCACGCCCATCTCTATCTGTCTTCCTCTCCCTCTCTCTCTGTCTCTCTCTCAAAAAATAAAAAAATACATTGCGGCAGAGGGGGTGGATAGAATGAAAGAGCCAAAGGAAGGGTATGACTTCTTACAATGCAAGTGCCCAGACAGAAATTGGCCTCAATATCCATGACCTTACAGTGCCTAACAATACCTTCACAAGACCCTCAAAATAGAAGAAAAAGATGATGACATCAAATTAAAAGAAAGACTAAGCCGGGCGTGGTGGCGCACGCCTTTAATCCAGCACTCGGGAGGCAGAGGTAGGAGGATCGCTGTGAGTTCAAGGCCACCCTGAGACTACATAGTTAATTCTGGGCCAGAGCGAGACCCTACCTCGAAAAAAACAAAACAAAACAAAACAAAACAAAAAACAAAACAAAACAAAACAAAAAAAGACTAATGGAGAGAGGGAGGGGATATGATGGAGATTGGTGTTCTAAAGTGGAATGGGGGGAGGGGAGGGAAATATCATATGTTTTTTATATGTAAGTATAGGTGTCAATAAAAAATTAATAATTAAAAAATAAAATAAATAAATAAACCCAGAGGCACAAGGTGGCCCATGTGTCTGGAGTTTATTTGCTGGGGCTAAAGGCCCTAGCACATCCATTCTCTTTCATTATCATCCTGGAAAGATGATTTCTGTCTATAACTCAGCTCTTGGCAAGCAAGTTACTTGAGCTCAGGAGTTCAAGACTCATCTGAACAACACGGAAAGATATCTTCACAAAAACTCATACCTGGTTTTGTGCTTTCCCTCCAGGAGTACTTGGCCAGCAGACATAAGGATCTCAAGCTGGTGCTGGGGACACCTGGGGGCAGCTCCCTGAGGCACCTGGGGAGAGGTTGATGTCTTTGCCTCCTCTGAGGAGTCTTCCAGCTACAACGCCTTTTTTTTGGAGGTGGACGTGACGGTGAGGTAGAAATTGTCATGATTTCAAGTTCTCCTGGGCTTCTCTGGGCCTTTCTTTGTTCACTTAAGGGATGCTGGCAAAGAGGAAAAAGGAATCTCTCCAGAACCCTTCCCTCCAGCCTTTAATAATCTAGCACCAACCTGCCCGCCCACTTTCCCCACCCAGCCAGTTTAAAAACTGAATATTGCTGGGCGTGGTGGTGTATGCCTTTAATCCAAGCCCTTGGTAGGCTGAGGTAGGAGGATTGCCAAGGAGCTGAAGTCCAGCCTGGCCATCAAAATCAGTTGCAGGTCAGCTTGGGCTAGAGTGAGATCCTGCTTCAAAAACAGACGAGCTGGGTGTGGTGGCATATGCCTTTAATCCCAGCACTCAAGAGGCAAAGGTAAGTGGATAGCCATGAGTTCAAACCCACCCTGAGACTACATAGAGAATTCCAGATCAGGGCTGGAAAGATGCTTTAGCAGTTAAGGCGCTTGCCTGGGAAGCCTAAGGACCCATATTCAACTCTCCAGGTCCCACTTAAACCAGACTCACAAAGTGACACAAATGCACAAAATTACACATGTGCACAAAGTGGCACACGTGTCGAGTTCGATTGCAGTGGCTGGAGGCCCTGGCACGCCAATTCTTTCTGGTTTGCCTGAAAAAAAAGTGAAAAGGGGTAGAGAGATGGCTTAGCAGTTAAGCTTTTGCCTGTGAAGCCTAAGGACTAGGTTCAAGGACCAATTCCCTACGACCCACGTAAGCCAGATGCACAAGGCGGAACATGCATCTGGAGTTCATTTGCAGTGGCTGGAGGCCCTGGTGAGCCCATTCTCTCTCTTTCTGCCTCTTTCTCTCTCTGTCTGTTGCTAATAAGTAAATAAAAATAAACAAAAAAAATTGTTTTTTGGTTTTTCGAGGTAGGGTCTCACTCTAGCTCAGGCTGACCTGGAATTCACTATGTAGTCTCAGGGTGGCCTCGAACTCACGGCAATCCTCCTACCTGTGCTTCCCAAGTGCTGGGATTAAAGGCGTGCACCACCACGCCCGGCTAAACAAAAATTTTTAAAAAGGGTTGGAGAGATGGCTTAGAGGTTAAGGTGCCTGCCTCCTAAAACTAAGACCACTGGTTCCAATCTCCAGTGGTTCCAATCTCCAGGTCCCACGTTTAGCCAGATGCAAGGTGATGCAAGGGCGCAATGCCACACTTGACCGCAAGGGGGTGCACACATCTGGATTTTGTTCGCAGCAGCTGAGAGGCTGCTCGTGCGCCCATCTTTATCTGTCTTCCTCTCCCTCTCTCTCTGTCTCTCTCAAAAAAAAAAAAATTTAAAAAAAGAGAAGCTGGGCGTGGTGGCACATGCCTTTAATCCCAGCATTCGGGAGGCAGAAATAGGAGGATCACCATGAGTTCAAGGCCACCCTGAGACTACATAGTGAATTCCAGGTCAGCCTGGGCTAGAGTGAGACCCTTCCTCGCAAAACCAAAAAAAAAAAAAATGAGAGAGAGAGGGAGAGAGAATATTCCAGGTCAGCCTCGGCTAGAGAGCAAGACCCTACTTTAAAAAAACAAAATAAAAATAGAGTTCATTTTGCAGGGTGTGTTGGCACATGCCTTTAATCTCATTTGATCCCAGCACTCAGGAGGCAGAGATAGGAGGATCACCATGAGTTGAGGCCACCCTAAGATTACATAGTGAATTCCAAGTTAGCCTGGGCTAACTAACAATGATCCTCCTACCTCTGCCTCCCAAGTGCACCACCACGCCCAGCCCACACTTCTTTTTGGTCAAGACATTTAAGCTGGGCCCTCAAGGGGCTAGAGAGCTGGCTCAGCAGTTAAGGTGCTTGTCTGCAAAGCCTGACGACCAGGGTTCAATTTTCTAGTGTCCACATAAAGCCAGATGCACAAAGTGATGCATGCATCTGGACCCATGTTCTTATTTTCTATCTCGCTCTCCTTGCAAATAAATGAATAAGCTGAGCCCTCAAGCTAGATAAAAGGTGGTGGTGGGGGGTGGAGATAACCAGAGGCAGAGTCATGGGGAAGGCAGAGATGGGGAAGGAAGCTGTGGTGAGGCTCAGTGGTCAGCAGTATGGCTTGTGCTTAGCATGCGCAGATCCCTGGGTTCCATCTCCAGCAGTGGAGAGATAAATAAAGGAAAGAAAAGAAGACCTGGAGGGTAACATGCTGTTTCCTGGGCTCTCTGGATGAAGGAGATCAGAACTCGGGCTGCTGAGTGAGGAGGAAATTTTATTTTATTTTATTTTATTGTTTTAATTTTTTGGCTTTTTGAGGTAGGGTTTCCCTCTAGGGTTAGATTCTATGGAGTCTCAGGGTGGCTTCAAACTCAAGACAATCCTCCTACCTCTGCCTCCCGAGTGCTGGGATTAAAGGTGTGTGCCACCACGCCTGGTTATTTTACTTATTTAATTTAATTGTACTTGAGTATAAGTGTGCATGGACATGGTCTCTTGTCACTGCAAACAAATGCCCATTCAGCTTTATTATGGGTAGCTGGGAAACTGAACCTAGACTAGCAGGCTTTGCAAACAAATGTTTTTAACTGCATTTCCTAAGCCCCATCGGGGTGTTTGTTTGTTTTTTGAGGTAGGGTCTCACTCTACCCTGACTGACCTGGAACTAATTCTGTAGTTCCAGCCTGGCTCGAACTCAAAGCAATCTTCCTATCTCCAAAGTGCTGGAATTGAAGCTGTGCACCACTAGACCCGACCTCCCATCATTGAAAAAAAAAAAAAAAAAATATATATATATATATATATATATATATATATATATATATATTTATTTATTTATTTATTTGCAATCACCGAGACACAGAGAGTTTGGGTACACCAGGGCTTCTAGCTACTGCAAACGAATTCCAGATGCATGCTCCTCTTTGTGCACCTTTGTGCTTACATGAGTACTAGGGAATTGAGCCCAGGTCGTTAGGATTTGCAGGCAAGCACCTTAACTGTCTCTCCAGCTCCCCAGCATTTGTTTTTTGAGGGTCTCATGCCAGTGTCTCATGAAGTCCATGCTGGCCTCAAATTTACTATGTAGCTGAGGATGATTTTGAGCTTCTGATCCTTCTGCCTCAACCTCCCAAGTGCTTGGAGTAGAGGCATGTGACAGCATGCCCAGTTTTTTCAGTGCTGGTGATCAAACCCAGGACTTTCTGCATGCTAAGCAAACACTAATATATTCTCAGTCCCTTTCCTCTTTCTTTGATTCTTCCTTCTTTCCTTTCTTCCTCCCTTCCTCCATCCTTTATTTCTTTTTCTTTTTTTTGGGGGGGGTGGTTTGAGGTAGAGTCTCACTCTAGCTCAGGCCGACCTGGGATTCACTATGTAGTCTCAGGGTGGCCTTGAACTCATGGTGTTCCTCCTACCTCTGCCTCCCAAATGCTAGGATTAAAGGCGTGCACCACCATGCCTGGCTTCCATCCTTTTTTTCGGGGGTGGGGTGGTTTCGAGGTAGGGTCTCACTCTAGCCCAGCTGACCTGGAATTATCAGGGTGGCCTTGAACTGTCAGCAATCCTCCTACCTCTGTCCTGAGGGCTGGGATTAAAGGCATGTGCCACCACACTGGCTAATCCTTTTCTTTTCTTTTCTTTTTCTTTTCTTTTTCTTTTTCTTTTCTTTTTCTTTCTTTCTTTTTTTTTTTTTTTTTTTTTTTTTTTTTTTTTTTTTTTTTTTTTGGTTTTTCGAGGTAGGGTCTCACTCTAGCTCAGGCTGACCTGGAATTCACTATGTAGTCTCAGGGTGGCCTCCATCTCATGGCAATCCTCCTACATCTGCCTCCAGAGTGCTGGGATTAAAGGTGTGGCCACCATGCCCAGCTCTAATCCTTTCTTTCTTGCACAGAATTTTTTCCCACTGCAATGAATGCCCATCTGACTTTATGTGGTGGTTGGGGAATTGAACCCAGGCTTGCTGGCTTTGCAAACATCTTTAATCACTAAGCCATCTCCACAGGCCCCTACCATTTGGGGCGGGGCAGGGTTTTGCTATATAGCCCAGTTAGCCTCAAACTCAAGGTCCTCCTGACTCAGTTTCTCAAATGCTGGGATAACAGGTGTAAGCCCCCACAGCAGCTCAGCAAACCATCTCTTTTGCTTAAATGAGCTGCATTCGAGCTCAAGGAGATGCCTGACCACAGAAGAAAGACTTTTCTACAGCCATGGCTCTCCCGGACTAACAGGGAGGGGTTCTTGCCAAGCACCTGGGGAGGTAGGTGAGACTGGGATTCTGTCGCTGTGGGTGCTGGGAGGAAATGATGGAAAGTGATGTTTGGCTCATGCAGTTGATGGAGGAGAACATGAGAATCTGCCACTTCCACCCCCAACTGCAGCTATTCTAGGAAAGCGGTGCTGGCAGCAGGGAGCCGCTTCCACAGGGAGCTGGCTCTGAGGCTGTATGAAAAGAACTCCTGTGATGAGCCCTGAAAGCATCCATCACGCCACGTGAATCCACGCTTTGTGTGTCACGGTCAACACTGAGGGCTTCTCCTTGCTCCAAGGAACCCTGGAGAAGGAAAAGGGTGGTTATTTATATCAGTCCATTATTATCTCATGATACCGACCCACTGGTATGTGGTATTAAAAATGGCATAACCATTGCACACCTGTAATCTCAGCACTCGAGAGGCTGAGGCAGGAAGATCTGTACGAGTAATGAAGTTCAGTTTGTAGAATGGTTGCCTAACATGCAGAGAGTCCTGGGTTCAATCCTAATTAATGAATAAGCAGGGCGTGGTGATGCCATCTGCAATCCTAGAACTTTGGAGGTGGAAGTAGATAGATCAAGAGTTCAGACTAGGGCTGGAGAAGATGCCTGCAAAGCCAAAGGACCTTGGTTCGATTCTCCAGGACCTACGTAAGCCAGATGCACAAGGAGACGCATGCATATGGAGTTCATTTGCAGTGGCTGGAGGTCCTAGCACTACCCCTCTCTCTCTCTCTTTCTTTCAAATAAGTAAATAAAATATATATTAAAAATATTTTTTAAAAAAAGAGTTCAAGACTGGCTGGGCATGTTGGCACATGCCTTTGATCCCATCACTGGGGAGACAGAAGTGGGAGGATCGCTGAGAGTTCAAGGCCACGCTGAGACTACATAGTGAATTCCAGGTCAGCCTGGACTACTGGACTACATGAGACCTTACCTTGAAAAACCAAACCAAACCAAAACAAAACAAAACAAAACACTGAGACTACATAGGGTCTCACTCCAGGTTGACCTGGAATCACTACCTTGAAAAAAAAAGAGTTCTAGGTGGAGAGATGGTGCTGCAGTTAAGGCGCTTGCCTGCAAGGTTTGATTCCCTAGTACCCACATAAAGCCAGATGCACAAAGTGGACGCGCATCTGAAATTTCATTTGCAGTGGCTATAGGCCCTGGTGTGTCCATTCTCTCTGTCCTATCTCTCTTTGCTTACAAATAAAAAAAAAAATAAACAAAAGAGTTCAAGACTTGGGACTGGAGAGATGCCTCAGTGGTTAGAAGCACTTGTAGCTGGGCGTGGTGGCACACACCTTTAATCCCAGCACTCAGGAGGCAGAGGAAGGAGGATCGTTGTGTGTTCAAGTCCATCCTGAGAATACAGAGTGAATTCTAGGTCAGTCTGAGCTAGAGTAAGACCTTACCTTGAAAAATCAGAAAAACAGCCGGTGTGGTAGCACACTCCTTTAATCCCAGCACTCGGGAGGCAGAGGTAGGAGGATCACCGAGAGTTTGAAGCCACCCTGAGACTACATAATGAATTCCAGGTCAGCCTGGGTCAGAGTGAGACCCTACCTTGAAAAAAAAAAAAAAAAACACAACAAAACAAAACCCAGAAAGAACAGTCCATCTATGTAGAAATATGAATCATACCAGGCCTAGTGGTGAACGCCTTTCATCCCAGCACTTGGTGATCCACTTACCTTTGCCTCCTGAGTGCTGGCATTAAAGGCAAGTGCTGCCATACTTGGGTAATTTTTTTTTTTTTTTTGAGGTAGGGTCTCACTCTAGTCCAGGCTGACCTGGAATTCACTATGTAGTCTCAGGGTGGCCTTGAACTCACAGCGATCCTCCTACCTTGAATTAAAAAGTGCAACCATGCTTGGCTTTCATCCTTTTTATTTTCTCTGCTAATTTTTAAAAGCAAACATTTGCTGGGATTAATCCCAGCACTTGAGGTAGGAGGATCGCATGAGTTGGGCCACCAGCCTTTTTATTTTCCTGCTAATTTTTAAAAAAAAAAAAACATTTGCCGGGCAAACATTTGCGCACTCCTTTAATCCCAGCACTCGGGAGGCAGAGGTAGGAGGATCGCCGAGAGTTCGAGGCCACCCTGAGACTACATAGTTAATTCCAGGTCAGCCTGGACCAGAGTGAGACCCTACCTCGCAAAACCAAAAAAAAAAAAAAAAAAAAAAAAGCAAACATTTATATAAATAAACTAACAAACAAATGAATAAATAAAATGAACTGTGATTGAGGAAGACACCCAGTGTCAAATGTAAATGTCCCCTCACTGGGTCCCAGAGGCCTCAGGAATGACAGGCCTGGCAGTGGGTATGAGTAATGTACTCTGTCATCTTCCTTTATGTAAGTTTCTCCTGGATAACTCCTTAGTGTCCTGGCCAACCAAAATAAACCCTTTTCTCCCGTAAACTGCTGTGTGTGTGTGTGTGTGTGTGTGTGTGTGTGTAAATATTTTATTTATATACTTTTCAAGCAGAAAACAACAGAGAAAGAGAGAGAAAAAAATGGATGCACCAAGGCCTTTGCAAATGAACTTCAGATGTATATGCTACTTTGTGCATCTGGCTTTACATGGGTACTGGGCAATTGAACCTGGGTTATTAGGCTTTGTAGGCAAGCGCCTCAACCACTGAGCCAACCTTCTAGCCCCCATAAACTGCTCTGGGTTGAGGGCTTTCTGCCAGCAACATGAAGCTGAATGGAACACACAAGGATCTCAATGCTCAAGCTTGCTGGAGAGCCCACAAAGTTCCCTCTGAGGAACATCACTTCCTCCGCTTTCACTGCTGGCCTTTTTTTTATTTTTTATTTTATTTTTTTTCTGTGATGTCGTACCTGCTAAGTTTGGCTCTGACAGCTCAGTGCCTTTGTCTGGCATCTGTCTACTAAGTACCTGTCAGCTGGCAAATGGTTAAAACTATCTAGGCTCTTTCTCTATTAACTGTGCCAAGAAGGAAAAGGCAATCCCCTGGGGACTCCTTGTTCCCTCAGCTGGAAGCCAATTTAGCAGTTCATGCACTCAGTTCAGCTCCTACCAACAAGAGACAACTCCCTAATAGGTGTTAGGCACCATGGAAAGTGCTAGGGACCGGTTCTAGTTTAATCTTCTTGCTAGCCCATCGACTCAGCATGGCAGGCGCGGGGGATTGCCTACTCTGCATCCATTCTGAATGAAGAGATTTTTAGCTGGGTGTGGTGGTGCATGCCTTTAATCTCAGTACTCAGGAGGTAGAGGTAGGAGGATTGCCAGGAGTTCAAGGCCACCCTGAGACTTTATAGTGAATTCCAGGTCAGCCTGGGCTAGAGTGAGACCCGACCTCAAAAAAAAAAAAAAAAAAAAAAAATATTTATGTATTTGGAAGCAGGGAGAGAAAGATAGAGACAGAATAGCTGCACCAGGGCCTCTAGCTGCTGCAAACAAACTCCTGATGTATGCACCACTTTGTGCATCTGGCTTTATGTGGGTACTGGAGAATCAAATCTGGGTCATTTGGCTATGTAGGCAAGTGCCTTAACCACTAAGCCATCTCTCCAGTCCATAACATATATATTTAAAAGGGGGCTGGAGAGATGGCTTAGCGGTTAAGGCATTTGCCTGAAATGCCAAAGGATCCTGGTTTGACTCTCCAGGCCCCACGTAAGCCAGATGTACGAGGGGGTTCATGCATCTGGAGTTCGTTTGCACTGGCTGGAGGTCCTGGAGTGCCCATTTTCTCTTTCTCTTTCTCTCAAATAAAATTAAATAAATAAATAAATAAAATATATTAAAGATGAAGAAAGGAACATTTATTTTAAAAAAATATTTTTAAAGGGCTGGAGGGCTAGAGAGATGCCTGCAAAGCCAAAGGATACTGGTTTGATTCTCCAGGACCCATGTAAGTTAGAGCACAAGGGGGCGCATGCATCTGGAGTTTGCAGTGGGTGGAGGTCTTGGCACACCCATTCTCTCTCTCTCTTTCTCTCAAATAAATAAATAAATAAAATATATTTTAAAAATTTAAAATATTTTTAAAAACCTATATATTGGCAACTTCTATAAATATAGACAGTATAAAATGATCATAATCTCTTCTCATCATCACTCTCCCTTTTCCCCCTCCTAACTTCCCTTCTTTTTTTTGTTTTGTTTTGTTTTATTGAGGTAGGGTCTCACTCTAGCCAAACCTAGCCTGGAATTCACTATGTAGTCTTAGGCTAACCTTGAATTCACATCCTTCTATCTCTGCCTCTCCAGTGCTGGGATTAAAGGTGTGCATCACCATGCCTGTTTTTTTTTTTTTTTTTTTTTTTTTTGAGGCCAGGTCTCACTCTAGCCTAAACTGACCTAGGATTCAAGGTGATCCACCTACCTTTTTAAATTTTTTAAAAATTTATTTTTATTATTTTTATTATTTTTTTGTTTTTTTGAGGTAGGGTCACACTCTAGCTCAGGCTGACCTGGAATTCACTATGTAGTCTCAGGGTGGCCTCAAACTCATGGCAATCCTCCTATCTCTGCCTCCCAAGTGCTGGGATTAAAGGCATGCGCCACCACGCCCGGCTAAAATTTTTTTTTTTTTTTGTTTTGCGAGGTAGGGTCTCACTCTGGTCCAGGCTGACCTGGAATTAACTATGTAGTCTCAGGGTGGCCTCGAACTCTCGGCGATCCTCCTACCTCTGCCTCCCGAGTGCTGGGATTAAAGGCGTGCACCACCACGCCCGGCTAAAATTTTTTTTTAATTTAATTAATTAATTTATTTTTCCAAGGTAGGGTCTTGCTGTAGCCCAGGCTGACCTGAAATTCACTATGTAGTCTCAGGGTGGCCTCAAACTCTGCACAATACTCCTACCCCTGCCTCCTGAATTTTGGGATTAAAGGCGTGTACCACCACACCCTGCTATTTACTTATTTGAGGTAGAGAAGCAGATAAAGAGAGAATAGGCTTGCCAGGGACTTAGGCCACTGCAAATGAACTCCAGACACATGCACCACCTTGTGCATCTGGCTTACATGGGTCCTGGGGAATCAAACCTGGATCCTTTGGCTTTGCAGGCAAGCGCCTTAACTGCTAAGCCATCTCTCCAGCCCCTCCCACCTTTTTTTGATGTAGGGTCTCCCTGTAGCCCAGGCTGACCTGAAATTCACTATGTAGTCTCATGGTGGCCTTGCACTCACAGCGATCCTCCTACTTCTGCCTCCTGAGTGATGGGATTAAAGGTGTGTGCCACCAAGCCTGGCCTGTTTATTTATTTTTTTTTTTCTTCAAGGCAAGATTTCACTCTAGCCCAGCTTAATATTATTTGTTTATTTGCAAACATAGAGAGAGAGAAGAGAGACAGACAGAAAGAATAGGTGTGCCAGGGCCTCTAGCTGCTGCAAACAGACTCCAGATGCATGTGCCACTTTGTGCATCTGGCTTTAAATAGGTACTGAGGAATTGAACCTCTGGTTGTTAGTCATTGCAGGCAGATGCCTTAATTGCTTAGCCATCTCTCCAGCCCCTCCATCTTAAAATCTCTCTCTCTCTCTCTCTTTCTCTCTCTCTCTCTCTATATATATATATAATTTGTTTTTGTTTTTCCAGTTAGGGTCTCATTCTAGCCCAGGATGACCTGGAATTCACTATGTAGTCTCACACTGGCCTTGAACTCATAGTGATCCTCCTACCTCTGCCTCCATAGTGCTGGCATTAAAGGTGTATGCCACCATAGCTGGCTAGTTTACATTTTCTTTCTTTCTTTTTTTCTTTTTTTTTTTTTGGTTTTTCAAGGCAGGGTCTCACTTCACTATGTAGTCTCAGGGTAGCTTCAAACTCACAGCAAACCATAGTTTACATTTTCTTTTTTTTTAATATTTATTTTTATTTATTTTCGTTAATATTTTATTTATTTATTTGAGAGAGAGAGAGGAAGAGACAGAGAGAGAGAATGGGTATGCCAGGGTCTCCAGCCACTGCAAACGAACTACAGATGCATGCACCCCCTTGTGCATCTGGCTTACGTGGGTCCTTGGGAATAGAACCAAGGTCCTTAGGCATCACAAACACCTTAACCACTAAGCCATTTCCCCAGCCCCTTATTTTTATTTATTTATTTAAGAGAGAAAGAAATAGGCAGAGGGAGAGAGAGAGAGAATGGGCATGCCAGGGCCTCTACCCACTGCAAACGAATTCCAGATGCATGCACACCCTTGTGAATCTGGCTTACGTGGGTCCTGGGAAATTTCTTTTTCTTTTTTTTTTAAATAAATATTTATTTTTATTTATATTATTCTGATTTTACATTCATAGTATTGGTTCCATTGTCCTCCTCCCTGTCCTCCCTCTTTCAAAGGAACCCTTGTCAATGGGGAATGTGGGTCATGCATTGTGAGGTTAGTCAAGAGTTCTGGTGGGTAGGCCCCAGTCTCTGTGCATAATGCCCCAACTTGTGACTCTAACAATCTTTCCGCCCCCTCTTCCGCAAATTTCCCTGAGCCACATTGGGGTCATTTTAGTTCTGTTTCAGTGATGAGGTTTTGGGAGCCTCTGTGTCACTGGATATCTGGCTTAGTTGGAGTTGGATGTTCTCTGTGTTTATCTCCTTCAGCCTTTTTCTGGTGTCGTAATCGCCATGCGTGCTGTATTCTTGCCCTTCCCCCGCAATACTCTATGGTTTCAGCTGGGGTCCTGGTGAGGTGTGGTTAGCTGATCCTCCCTTCAGGTTCCTTGTCCATCTGAAAAGAGATAAGCAAATTCTCCAACGGAGAGAGAAGTTAGTACTAGATAGAAGGGATGACCATATATGTTTTGGAGGGAATTTTATATGCGTTGGCTCTCTTCTAGCCCACATTTGGTGGTATCTTGATTGGAGACTGTGCTCATTTTTTGTACCTGGTTTTGACTTATTTCCCAGTTCCAGCAATGAGTTCCATTCCACTGAGTGGATCTATTAGCCAAATCAAGAGCAATTGGTTACCCACCATGGCTGATTGCCACTACTGCACTTGTATGAGCATTACATCAAGTTGTTTCCTGCTGGGGATATTAGACTGCAAGTTGTTTGGACAGATGTCGGTCATTTTCCCCCAGTTGCTTGTGTAGCACCCTCTGGTACTAGACTAGCTGTCTGGGGACTGACCCTTTTCCAGATTCTGAACAGGTCTCTCTGTGTTTGGTCTCACACACGTATGCTGTCTTCAACAGTAGGGTCTTGCCATTAACCTTTGGTGGGTCACCAAGAGGAAATTTCTTAAGGGTACCAAACTCCTTCCTTAGAGAACCATCCCAAATCATAGCTCCAGGGGTGGATCCTTCTTTTTTTTTCCCCCTGATTATTTACTTATTTACTTATTAGAGAGAGAGAATATGAGAATGGGCATACCAGGGCCTCTAGGTACTGCAAACGAACACCAGACACATGTGCCACCATGTGCATCTGGCTTACATGGGAACTGGAGAATTGAACGTGGGTCCTTCTACTTCACAGGCAATCACCTTAACTGCTAAGCCATCTCTCCAGCCCCAGGGGTGGATTCTGATTGGTCTAAAATTTACATGAGGGCTGGAGGGATGGCTTAGCAGTTAAGGCATTTGCCTGCAAAGTCAAAGGACTCAGGTTTGATTCCCCAGGACATATTAGCCAGATGCACAAGGGGGCGCATGTGTCTGGAGTTCATTTGCAGTGGCTGGAGGCCCTGGTGTGCCCATTCATCTGTAGGATGGATGAGATTTAGATGGGACCAATTACAGTAAAGGAGGGGGTTTTATTCCATGAGCAGGGCAAGCCTCATTCTCATTGGATATGAAATGAAATCCATGGATTCAATAACCATGAGAATTCATAGAGTAACCAGAAAAAGCCTTTTTAGCTGGATTGGGCAACCCTACACAGAGAGACAGTAAGTGGCTGGGACCTCTGTGCCCTGGTTCAGCTCCTGAGCCAGCCATTTCTTTCTCCTTCTTTCTTTCTTTCTTTCTTTCTTTCTTTCTTTCTTTCTTTCTTTCTTTCTTTCTTTGAGGTAGGGTCTCACTTAGCTCAGACTGACCTGGAATTCACTCTGTAGTCTCAGAGTGGCCTCGAACTCACAGTGATCCTCCTACCACTCAAGTGCTGGGATTAAAAGAGTGGCTTTCTTTTCTTTTTTCTTTCTTTTTTCCTCTTTCCTTTCTCTTTCCCACTCCTTCCTTTCCCCTTCCTTCTTTCTTTCCTCTCTCCTTCTCTCCCTGTCTCTCCCTTCCTCTCATATTCTCTCTCTTTTCTTCTCTCTCTTTGTCTGAAACAGGATCTCACAGCCCAGCTTGCCTGGAATTCACTATGTAGCCCAGACCGACCTTAAATTCACAGCAAAGCTCCTGCCCCCAGCCTCCACAGTGCTGGGAGTACCAGTGTGCACCTCCAAACTGGTGTGAGATGACACCAGTTCCTTCTGGTCACAGTCCAGTTCTGTCCCTGTAGCCCAAACACCCAGCTGATGTGTGTACGTGCTCCCCTCACCTCATGTTTGAGAAAACTGACTGGAGAAATTTCTATGATAGAAATGAGCCGCCAAGCCAGTAAGTGGCAGAGCAGAGTCTGTTTTCTTGTGAGCTAACGCTGCTGATCACAGCAGAATGAGGATTAACTAGGGTATCCATGCCCCACTGCCACTTCTGCAGCCAACTACCAGTCAACCATAAGCACACACAACAGCAGTAATAATAATGGCCTCTGCCATGCGGGCTACATGTGGGGAGCAGGTCTCAGTGATTCAACTGAGCTCATTTTCTTTTTCTTTTCTTTCTTTCTTTCTTTATTTATTTTTACTGACAACTTCTTTAATTGTGGACAATATCCCATGGTACTTCCCTCCCTTCCCCCACTTTCCTCTTTGAATTTTTTTTGGTGGGGTTTTCAAGGCTGACCTGGAATTTTTTTTTAATATATTTTATTTATTTACTTATTTGAGAGAGAGAAAGAGACAGACAGAGAGAGAGAGAGAGAGAGAGGGAGAGAATGGGCACACTAGGGAATCCCGCCACTGCAAATGAACTTCAGATGCATGTGTCCCTTGTGCAGCTAGCTCACATGGGTCCTGGAGAATTGAACCGGGGTCCTTTGGCTTTGCATGCAAGTGCCTTAACCACTAATGCATCTCTCCAGCCCTGGAATTCTTTAGGTAGTCTCAGGGTGGCCTTGAACTCACAGCAATCCCCCTACCTCTACTACCCGAGTGCTGGGATTAAAGGCATGTGCCACCATGCCTGGCTCATTTTTTTTGTTTTGTTTTGTTTTTTTAAAAATTTTATTTATTTGAGAGAGAGAGAGACAGAGAGACAGAGAGCGAATGGGCATGCCAGGGCCTCCAGCCATTGCAAACAAACTCCAGATGCATGCACCTCCTTGTGCGTCTGGCTTACGTGGGTCCTGGGAAATCGAACCTGGACCCTCAAACTTCATAGGCAAACACTTTAATGGCTAAGCCATCTCTAGAGTCCCCAGGTTTTTTGTTTTGTTTTGTTTTTCAAGGTAGGGTCTCACTCTAGCTCAGGCTGACTTGCAATTCATTATGCAGTCTCAGGGTGACCTCAAACTCATGGTGATCCTCCTACCTCTGCATCCTGAGTGCTGGCATTAAAGGCGTGTGCCACTATGCCTGGGTTGGCCTCACTTTTTTTTTTTTTTTTTTTTGATTTTGCAAGATAGGGTCTCACTCTGGTCCAGGCTGACCTGGAATTAACTATGCAGTCTCAGGGTGGCCTTGAACTCTGCGATCCTCCTACCTCTGCCTCCCGAGTGCTGGGATTAAAGGCATGTGCCACCAGGCCCAGCTCATTTTTAATTCTGGTTTTTCAAGGTAGGTTCTTGCTCTAGTCTAGGCTGATTATAAAGTCTCAGGGTGGTCTCGAACTCACGACAATCCTCCTACATCTGCCCCCTAAGTGCTGGGATTAAAGGTGTGTGCCACCACACCTGGCTCCCTCATTTTTATTTTTATTTTTAAAATTTATTTCATTATTTTTTTATTGACAACTTCTTTAATTGTAGACAATATCCCATGTTCTTTCCCTCCCTCCCCCAACTTTCCCCTTTGAAACTTCACTCTCCATCATATCCCCTCCCCCTCTCAATCAGTCTCTCTTTTCAGTTTGATGTCATGATCTTTTCCTCCTATTATGATGGTCTTATGTAGGTAGTGTCAGGCATTGTGAAGTCATGGATATCCAGATCATTTTGTGTCTGGAGGATCCCTCATTTTTATAAAATTAATTAATTTAATTATTTTGTTTTTCCAGGTAAGGTCTCACTGTAGCCCAGGCTGACCTGAAATTTGTGGTCTTAGAGTGGCCTTGAACTCATGGTGATCCTCCTACCGCTGCCTCCCAAGTGCTGGGATTAAAGACATGTGCCACCATGCCCAGTTTACTTTTTTTTTTATGAGAGAGAGAACGAGAAAGCAAGAGTGAGACAGAGAGAGAGAGAGAATTGTTGTGCCAGGGCCTCTAGTCACTGCACTCCAGATACATGTGCCACCTTGTACAACTGGCTTACATGGGTCCTGGGGAATCCAACCTGGGTCCTTAGGCTTGCAGGCAAGTGCCTCAACCGCTAACCCATCTCGCCAGCCTCATTTTCTTATTTCATATATATTTAATTTGAGAGAGAGAGAGAGAGACAGAGAGAGGAAGAGGCAGAGCGAGAATGGGCATGCCAGGGCCTTTTCAGCCTCTGTGAATGAACTCCAGATGCATGCACCCCCTTGTGCACATGTGCGACATTGTGTGCTTGCATCACTTTTGCGTCTGGCTCTACGTGGGACCTGGAGATTCAAACAAGCATTCTTAGGCTTCACAGGCAGGCGTCTTAACCACTAAGCCGTCTCTCCAGCCCATTATTTCTTGATTTATTTGCACACCCATGTGTGTATGGATGTGCCAGGGCCTCTTGCTGCTGCAAATATACACCAGACACTTGTGCCAATTTTGCATCCGGCTTACATGGGGTGGCTGGGGAATTGAACCGTGGCAGGCCCACTTGGCAGGCAAGTGCCTTTATCAGCTGAGCCATCTTCCCAGCCCAGCATTCATTCCATTAAATAGTCAGTGTCTTCCCTAAGTAACTGATGAGGTGCTGCACATCTGTAACACCAGCACTCAAGAGGCTGAGGCACCAGGATCTGGAGTTTGAGGCCCAGTCTTTACAAACAGACATTTGAGACTCTGGGTATTGCAAGGAGACAAAAAAAAAAAAAAAAAAAAAAGGAGAAGGGGAGGGAGAAGAAACCGTTGTTGTCTGTGTCCCTTTATTTCCTGGTTTCTTTGTGGCTAACTTTCCAGTTTGCTTTTCTTTCCTCACTGCCTCCCACTTCCTTATGTCAGGACTTTAAATGAAATACATTGAAATACATTCTCCACACATTTGCTTTCCTTCGTCTGAAGCTCAGTAAACCAGCTGGCAACACATTCATTTTCCTAGTTTTTTTGTTTTGTCTTGTTTTTAATATTTTTAAAAACTTATTTATTAGAGACAGAGAGAGGGAGGGACAGAGAGAATGGGTACAGCAGGGCCTCTAGCCACTGCAAACAAACTCCAGATGCATGCACCACCATGTGCATTTGACTTTTGTGGGACCTGGAGAATCAAACCTGGGTCCTTGGGCTTCGCAGGCATGCAGCTTAACCTCTAAGCCATCACTCCAGCACTGTATTTTGTTTTTCGAGCTAGGGTTTAGTCCAGGCTGACCTGGAATTCAGGGTGGCTACTAACTCACTGTGATTCTCCTACCTCTGCCTCCCGAGTGCTGGGATTAAAGGCGTGTGTCACCAGGCCCAGGTAGTTTAGCTTTGTAGTTAGGTCTCATGTAGTCCAGGCTGGCCTTGAACTAATTAAATAGCCCAGGATGACTTTGAACTCCTGAACCTCCTACTTCTACCTCCTGTGTGTTATGGTCACAGTGTCTTACACCACATCCAGTTTATGAGGTTCTGGGGATGAAATTTAGGGTGTTCTGTGTGCTAGGCAAGCACTTTACTGATTGATCTACACCTTAAGCCCTAGTTTTGTTTTGTTTTGTTTTGTTTTGTTTTGTTTTGTTTTTCGAGGTAGGGTCTCACTCTGGCTCAGGCTGACCTGGAATTCACTATTTAGTCTCAGGGTGGCCTCGGACTCATGGTGATCCTCCTACCTCTGCCTCCTGAGTGCTGGGATTAAAGGCGTGCGCCACCACGCCCGACTCAGCCCCAGTATTTTTGTTTGGTCTTATTTGTCTTACTATCCAGCTCAAGGTAGCCTCAAGCTCAAGACCCCCATGCTTCAGTGTCCCAAATGTTGGGATTACAGACACATGCCACCAACTCTGATTAGCAAACATTTTAATTTTCCAAAGACATCAAAGACATACACACACACACACACACACACACACACACCAGGAACCATCAAATAAGATTTCAGTACCCTTCTATTCCTCAGTCCTAAGTACTTTTGAAATGATAGTACTGGGCTGGAGAGATGGCTCAGCAGTTAAGGCACTTGTCTGTAGAGCCTAAGGACCTGAGTTCAATTCCCCAGTACTCACATAAAATCAGATGCACAAGCCAGGTTTGGAGGCACACACCTTTAATCCCAGCATTTGGGATTAAAGTACTTTGGGATCCCAGTGCCTCTGGTACTGTCTTTTAAAAAATATTTTTATTTTTATTTATTTATTTGACAGAGAAAGAGGGATAGAGGGAGAATGTTTTTTTGAGGTAGGGTCTCACTGTAGCCCAGGCTGACCTGGAATTCATTATGTAGTCTCAAGGTGGCCTTGAACTCAAGGCAATCCTATCTCTGCTTCCTGAGTGCTGGGATTAAAGGCGTGCGCCTGCATGCTCCGCTTCTGGTACTGTCTTTTACTCCAACTAACATACAAATCTAAACATTTGTAGCTAGGATCCACATAGGAGAGAGACCATGTGGCGTTTAGTTTTGTGGGCCTGGGTTACCTCACTTCGTATAATCCTTTCCAGATCCATCCATTTCCCTGAAATTTTCATACATTTTATTTATTTCCGCTGAATAGAACCCTATTGTATAATTATACCACATTTTCATTATCCGTTCATCAGTTGAGGGGCATCTAGGGCCTCCTCCATTTTTTTACATGAAGAAACTGAGGTAGGAGAGGGGAGGAGTTAGAATGGCTGATGGATAGGGGCTGGATTCCAAGGCAGCTCTGCTTGACTGGTCCCCAGGTCTCTTGCAAGTCCAGTGAAACCACTTCTTCAAGCTCATTACATCTTTTCTCTGGGAGATCCAAGTGGGTTTCAGACACTCTCCTTCCTCCTGTCACTGCTTATAGTAACTAGAAACCAGCCTTATACTGGAAGTGCGCCTGAGCCATTACAGGGCTAGTGTAGCTTGTCTACCGATCTGCGCTTTTAGCTACAGCCAGACTGTCTGGAGAGGGACCGGAGGGTCTCAAGCTGCCCTATGGGGTCAAGGCCAAGGAATTACAGAACCAAGGGCGCTCATCTGGGCCTCTTGGAGTTACTGCTATCTTATGCATGCAGCCTGCACCCGTGAGCTCAGAGGCCATCAGGTGCTCAGACGTGAGGTGTTAGCTGCAGGCTCCCCAGGGGAGCAGAGAGGGCCTTGCCCACACTCCAGCTACAGTGCAGAGCCCGGCCCAGGCCCTCCTGGCTGGCGCAGAGCTCAGCGTCGGCTCGCGGTCCACGCTCCCTCTAGTGGCCATCTGGAGAGATGTGCAGCTTCGGATAGCTAGTGCGCGGGCCCAGTCGGCCTGGTGCTGTCAGACTCCTATGTTTGGATCTTACCAGGCAAAAACAGAGGATAGAAGAAAGAGAATGATGGTTAGCTGGGTGTGGTGGCGCACGCCTTTCATCCCAGCACTTGAGAGGCAGAGGTAGGAAGATCGCTGGGAGTTCGAGGCCACCCTGAGACGACATAGTGAATTCCAGGTGAGCCTGGGCTACGGTGAAACCTCCCCTCGAGGGAAATAAAAAGAAGAGAGGCTCTTGACCGACACCTCCTAAAGGGTGGCTCTGAGTACACTCTGTCTCAGCTTACATGGGAGGCTTACTTACATGGGAGGCTGAAGCAGAGGGATGGCTCGTGTCTAGCAGGAGTTCGAGGCCAGCCTGGGTGACATACGTACTGAGACACCCTCTCTTTCCCTAGCTATGCCAGCACTAAAGGAATCTTATTTAGTCTGGCTGCCTCCTCTGGTGCCAGGCAAACACACATCACTTCAATGAACTCCAGACACATTTGCCACTTTGTGCATCTGGCTTTAACGTGGGTACTGGGATATCAAACCGGGATCATTCAGCTTTGCAGGCTAGCACCTTAACCACTGAGATATCTTGCAAGTTTTTTTTTTTTTTTTTTTTTAGCTCAGGCTGACCTGTTTACTCTGTGCAACTCTCGTACCTCAGCCTCCAAAGTTCTAGGATTAGAGGCATGCTCCACCACGCTTAGTGCTTCAGCTTTTTATTTTTTTATTTTATTTTATTTATTTTTTGGTTTGTTTTTTCAAGGTGGGGTCTCTTTCTAGCCCAGGTTGGCCTGGAATTCAGTATGCAGTCTCAGGGTGGCCTCGAACTCATAGGGATTTTCCTACCTCTGCCTCTCCAGGGCTGCGATTAAAGGCGTGTGTCACCACACCTGGTTGCTCAGCTGTGTTTGATCCAGGAAAGGTCATGTGGCTCAGCCTAAATTTCAACAATACGCATCGTAAATGACTCACCTCCCTGGAGAGGTCCCCAGAGGTTCTTCCTGACACATGATGATCAAAAACAAGCCAAAAACGCTAAAATGAAGAAGAAAGAGGAGGAGGAAGAGAAGGGGGAGAAGGAAGAGGAGGGGGAGGAGGAGGAGAAGAGGAGTCACTTCAAGCCACTTAAAAAGAAGGTAAACTGGCCACTCCAGGAGCCAGGGAGGGCCACATTTGAATCTGGTTTCCTGGAATCTAGAATGAAAAGGGAAACAGGAGAAGGTAGGCTCTTTGCCATCAGATAAAAAAGAGCCACAGCCACGTTCAGCAGAAAGCAAGCCGGATGTTAGACCCAGGCTCCGGGAGAAAGTGGCGCAATGGGGCAGTTGTGGCTCCTGAACATCAGGTCCAAGGAAATTACATTTGCGTTTCAGCTGGAGGAGTTTGTAGTGGCTTTGAATGTCAACAGGGACATCCCTACAACCAAAGGCAACTATTAGATCAAAAGGACAGTTAGATGCATTTTACAAGCTGTGCATTGGATGTAGAGGGGACCATCAGGCACCTGCTTCTGTTACGGTGACAACACTCAGCTGGGAAGGACACACAGATGTGTGCCACCATACCTGGTTTATGCAGTGCTGAGGATCAAACCCAGGGCTGGCCCCTGCTAATTAACTACATCCCCAGCTCTAAGGAAACGCGAGGAACTCATTTTCCCAGAGAACTTTTTGTCAAGGAAAGCAATGTGCTGGGATTAAAGGCGTGAGTTACCACTCCTGGCCAAGTGACTTTATCCTGAACAACAAACAAACAAGAATATTAGTGAGTATATAGGTCTGGGACTATAGCTCAGCTGGTAGAATGCTTGCCTGGCACGCAATAAGCTCTGGGTTCCATCCCCAGACCTGCATAAACTGAGTTTGGTGATGCATGCCTGTAATGTCAGCACGCGGGAGCTAGAGGCAGAAGTATTAGGAGTTCAAGACCACCTTCAGCTGTGTAGTCAAGGGAGTTGGGGCCAGTCTGAACTACCTGAGACTCTGCCTCAAAAAAAAAAAAAAAAAAAAAAAAAAAAAAAGAGCCGGGCATGGTGGTGCACACCTTTAATCCCAGCACTCGGGAGGCAGAGGTAGGAGGATCGCTGAGAGTTCGAGGCTACCCTGAGACTACATAGTTAATTCCAGGTCAGCCTGGACCAGAGTGAGACCCTACCTCGAAAAAACCAAAAAAAAAAAAAAAAAAAAAAAAGGAGCTGGGCGTGGTGGCACAGAGCATTCAGAGGCATATGTAGGAGGATCACCATGAGTTCGAGGCTGCCCTGAGAATACAGAGTGAATTCCAGGTCAGCCTAGGCTAGAGACTCTACCTCAAAAAGCCGAAAAAAAAAAGTATGTAGAAAAATCTCCCTCCTCTGCCTGTGTCTCCCCAGTTCCTCAACTCCAGATGCAAATATTGTTATTGTTACTGTTGCACTGCTCCTTTGTCCTTCTGGAGAACGTTTATGCATATCCTAGCAACTAGTTCTATATATTCTCCCCCATCCCACATACATACTTTTTAAATTTTTCTGCAGAAAAACTCCAAACATAAGCCAACACAGCACAGCTTGGTGACTGGGCTCTGTGCACCATCTTCCAGGCAGCACTGTCATTTCCTGGCCTCTGCCCCACCCCCTTCTGGTGGCCACCACTATGCTTACTGAAGTCTCAGCTGTATTTATTTCCAACATAAATGTTATGTTCTTCTTCTCCTCCTTTTTCTTTTTTTTCTAGCTCAGGCTGACCTGGAATTCACTCTGTATTCTCAGGGTGGCCTCAAACTCATGGCGATCCTCTGCCTCTCTAGTGCTGGGATTAAAGGCGTGCAACACCACACCTGGCTTGTTTTTTCTGAGGTAGGGTCTCACTCTAGACTATCCTAGAGCTCACACTGTAGCCCAGGCTGGCCTTGAACTCATGGAGATGCTACTAACTCAGCCTCCTGAGTGCTGGGATTAAAGGCATACACCACCATGCCCGGCTTTAAAACAATATATTTTATAAACCAGGCAGAGTGGCAACTGGGCTACAGTGAGACCCTATCTCCAACAACAAAAACTAACAAAACAAATTTTTGTTTGTTTGTTTGCTTTGTTTCTTTTTGTTTTGGTTTTTTGTTTTTTCGAGGTAGGGTCTTACTCTAGTCCAGGCTGACCTGGAATTCACTATGTAATCTCTCAGGGTGGCCTGGAACTCACGGTGATCCTCCTACCAAGTGCTGGGATTAAAGGAATGTGCCACCATGCCTGGCTAGTAGTTGCATTTTAATTGCTGAGACTTTCTTTTTTTTAAAAAATTATTTATTTATTTATTTAGAGAGAGAGAGAGTGAGAGAGAAAGAAGCAGAGGGAGAGAGAGAGAGAGAAAGAAAGAGAATTAGGTGTGCTAGGACCTCCAGCCACTGCAAACGAACTCCAAATGCATGCGCCTCCTTGTGCATCTGGCTTACATGGGTTGTGGGGAGCTGAACCTGGGTCCTTTAGCTTTGCAGGCAAATGCCTTAACTGTTAAGCCATTTCTTCAGCCCAAAGACTTCCTTCTTTTACCTCATGTAATTCTGGGCATGCAGCGTGTCTGTCTCCCCTTTACCTGACTCAGAGGTTGTGTTGATGATGCAGACTGAGCTCCAGAAGCTCTTGTTCTCTGAGCATTCTCCTCAGCCCCTCCTCACCTTGTCAGCCTGTGACAGGTTTCTTTGAGCATCCAGAGTTCATAAAGTTCAGTTCATGGAACTATATACCCGGGACACTTGAGTAATCTTTCTTTGCAAAATATAGCACTGAAGTTACTTTTCAAATGCCAAAGAGGCTACTCCCCTCTAATTTTCTTTATCTCCTCTATCTCCTCATCCTCCTCATCTTCCTCCCCTTCCTTCCTCCCCCTTTTTTTTTTTTTTTTTTTTTTTTTTTTTGCTTTTTAAATATTTTTTATTTGTTTGCAAGCAGAGAGAGAGGAGAGATAGAGAATGGGCACACCAGGGCCTCTAGCCACTGCAAACTCAGATGCATGCACCACTGCATCTGGCTTCACATGGGTACTAGGGAATCAAACCCAGGTCCTTAGGCTTTGCAGGCAAGTGCCTTAACTGCTAAACCATCTCTCCAGGTCCTCCCCCCTTTTTTTTGTTTTGTTTTTTGAGGTAGGGTTTCACTCTAGCTCAGGCTGACCTGGAATTCACTATGTAATCTCAGGGTGGCCTCGAACTCATGGCAATCCTCCAACCTCTGCCTCCCGAGTGCTGGGATTAAAGGTGTGCACCACCATGCCCGGCCCCTTTGGTTTTTTTTTTTTTTTTTTTTTTTTTTTTTTTTTTGCTGGGATTACCTCCCCATTTTTAAAAATATATTTTATTTATTTATTTGCTGGGTGTGGTGGCGCACGCCTTTAATCCTAGCACTTGGGAGGCAGAGGTAGGAGGATCGCCATGACTTTGAGGCCACCCTGAGACTTCATAGTGAATTCCAGGTCAGCCTGAGCTAGAGTGAGACCCTACCTCGGGAAACCAAAAAAAAAATTTTTTTAATATAATTTATTTATTTATTTGTAACCAGGCGTGGTGGTGCACACCTTTAATCCCAACACTCAGGAGGCAGAGGTAGGAGGATTGCCGTGAATTTGAGGTCACCCTGAGACTACATAGTTAATTCCAGGTCAGTCTGGACCAGAGTGAGACCCTACCTCGAAAAAAAAAATTATTTGAGAGAGAGGAAAGAGGCAGAGACACAGAGAGAATGGGTGCGCCAAGGCCTCCAGCCACTGCAAACGAACTCCAGATGCATGTGCCCCCTTCTGCATCTGGTTTACGTGGGTCCTGGAGGATTGAACTGGGATCCTTTGGCTTTGCAGGCAAACGCCTTAACCGTTAAACCATCTCTCCAGCCTCCCCCTCACTTTTATTTTAAGACAGGTTCTTACTCTAGCCCAGGCTGACCTGAAACTCACTTTGTAGCTCAAGGCTGGCCTCAAACTCATGACAATCCTCCTACTTTAGCCTACTTTAGCCTCGCAGGTGCTGGCATTAAGAGAGTGCCTGGCTTTCATTTTCATCTTGATAGAGGGAGCATTGAGAGACATTACTTTGCTGATAACATTACAGCCATAAAAATCAATAGCTCTGGCTGGCGAGATGGCTCAGTTGGATGCCTAAGTGTGGGTATTTGATTCGGGATCTCCAGAGCCCATGTAAAACACATTGTCGTCATGCAAGAAATCATAGTGTGTCTCGAGTGAGATGAGAGGCAGAAGTCGGAGAGTGGCTCAGAAGCTCACAGGCCAGACACCCTGGCAAACGCGGCACTGATCAATGAGAGACCGCCTTGACACAAGGGAGAAGGTGAGAAGTGATCCCTGAGCTGACTTACACACACACACACACACACACACACACACACATACACACACACATACACACATGCTCAGTTCTTCAAGTACCCTGGTAAAAGTCTAGCCTCAGCATTGGAGATGGCTAATAGGCAGTGGTGGGGACTATGGTCTCTCTCCTCCCCATTCCCTTGCTCTTTTCCTTTCTTTCTTTCTTTCTTTCCTTTCCTTTCCTTCCTTCCTTCCTTCCTTTCTTTCTTTCTTTTTTTTTTTTCGAGGTAGGGTTTATCTCTAGCTCAGGGTGACCTGGAATTCACCATGTAGTCTCAGGGTGGTCTTGAATTCTCAGTGATCCTCCCGAGTGCTCAGATTAAAGGCCTACACCACAACACCTGGCATGCTTTCTTTCTTTCTTTCTTTCTTTCTTCCTTTCTTTCTTTCTTTCTTTCTTTCTTTCTTTCTTTCTTTCTTTCTTTCTTTCTTTTTTTCCTCTCTGTCTTTCTTTCTTTTAGATAGGGGCTCATGTAACCCAGCTAGGTCTTGAACTTGATAACATGTAGTTTAGAATAATGACCTTGAACTTCCAATTGTCCTGCCTGCCTTCACCTACTAAGTTCTGAGGTTACAGAGGTAGGCCATCATAACTGATTTTTTTTTTTTTTTTTTTTTGAGGTAGGATCTCACTCTAGCCCAGGCTGACCTGGAATTCACACTGTAGTCTCAGGGTGGCCTTGAACTCATGGCGATCCTCCTACCTCTGCCTCCCAACTTCTGGGATTACAGGCGTGCGCCACCATGCTGGGACATTACCCAGTGAGAGAGATGGAGAGAGCAAGAGGCAGATAGAGAATGGGTACACTAGGGCCGCCAGCCACTGCAAATGAATTCCAGGTGCATGTGCCACCTTGTGCATCTGGCTTTACCTGGGTACTGGGGAATCAAACTGTGTCCTTTGGTTTCTCATGCAAGCGCCTTAACGACTGAGCCATCTCTCCAGCCCCCAATAGATCAAACCCAATAGATCAAAGTGGCTTTCAGCCACTGTGACCGAACTCCAGACACATGTGCACTCTTGTGGCTCATGGCACTGGCTATGTGGGACCTGGAGATTCGAACTTGTGTTCTTAGGCTTCACAAGCACCTTAACCGCTAAGCCCTCTCTCCAGCCCCCATCAACTTTAAACCTCTGCGGCATCTCCCCTGCCGGTGCCTGCAATTCTAATTTCACCCTACTTCCTGTTCTCTCAGAAGAGGGAAGCCCTTCCCCAAAGTCTAGCTTGGGACTTTGGCTTGCCTCTTTGCAGTCCCTCTGCAGGACGCCCGATTTCCAAGGGTTCCACTCTGGTATGCACGAATTTTCACTAGGGAGGAGGAAGGAGAGAATGGAGATGGGCGTGTCCGGGAATTTTTACACTTGATCTTAGCCAAAAGGCTGAGAATCGATTCAGGAATTTTTATTTTGTTTTGAGGTAGCTTCTCACTCTAGTCCAGACTGACCTGGAACTCTGTAGCCCAAGCTGAGCTCAAATTCACAGTGAATCTCCTACCTCTGCCTCCCAAGTACTGGGATTAAAGGCAGGGCCACCACATCAGTTCAACAAATGTTTTTACCGGAGGGGCGCTGGTGGATTTACTAGGTTTCTTTCTTTTCTGTTTTTCTTTTTCTTTTTTAAAATTTTATTTATTTATTTGAGAGAGAGAAAGAGAATGGGCGGGCCAGAGCCTCCAGCCACTGCAAACAAACTCCAGATGCGCTCCCTTGTGCATCTGGCTTATGTGGGTCCTGGAGAATCAAACTGAGATCCTTTGGCTTTGCAGGCAAACACCTTAACTGCTAAGCCATCTCTCCAGCCCCTGTTCCTTTTTAAAAATATATGTTATTTGCCGGGCGTGGTGGCGCACGCCTTTAATCCCAGCACTAGGGAGGCAGAGGTAGGAGGATCGCCGAGAGTTCGAGGCCACCCTGAGACTACATAGTTAATTCCAGGTCAGCCTGGACCAGAGTGAGACCCTACCTACCAAAAAAAAAAAAAAAAAAAAAAAAAAAAAAAAAAATATATATATATATATATATATATATATATATATATATATATATATATATATATATATATGCAAAAAAAAAAAAAAAAAAAAGCAAAAAAAAATATATTTTATTTATTTATTTATTTGAGAGAGAGAGAGAGCACATGGGTGTGCCAGGGCCTCCAGCCACTGCAAATGAACTCCAGACCCATGTATCTCCTTGTGCATCTGGCTTACGTGGGTCCTGGGGAATTGAATCAGGGTCCTTTAGCTTTGCAGACAAATTCCTTAACCACTAAGCCATCTTCTCCAGCCCAGTTTCTTTCTTTTCTTTTTTGTGTATATATGGTCTCTCTTTTTCTCTCAAATAAATAAAAATATTTTAAAAATTTTATTTGTTTATTTGAGAGAGAGATAAAGAGGCAGACACACAGAGAGTGAGTATAAGTGCACCAAGGCCTCCTGCCACTGCGAACCAACTCCAGAGACATTCACCACTTAGTGCATCTGGCTTATGTGGGTAATGGGGAATCAAACTCCAGTCCTTAGGCTTTGCAAGCAAGCAACTGCTGAGTCATCTCTCCAGCCTCCCAATTTTTTTTTTTGTCCTTGAGGTCAGGTTTCGTTGTAGCCCAGGCGGACCTGGAATTCACTACGTAGTCTCAGGGTTGCCTCAAACTCTCAGTGATCCTCCTACCTCTGCCTCCCAAGTGCTGGAATTAAAGGTGTGTGCCACTACACCTGGCCCAAAAATAATTTTAAAACTTTTTATTCATTTATTTGAGAGAGAATGGGCATACCAAGACTTCCAGCCACTGCAGACAAACTCCAGATGCATGCACCCCCTTGTGCATCTGGTTTATGTGGTTCTTGGAGAGTGGAACCAGGATCCTTTGGCTTTGCAGGCAAATTCCTTAACTGCTAAGCCATCTCACTAGACCCCAAAATATATATATTTAAAATGAAAGCAGCACTAAGTGTGGTGACGCACACCTTTAATCCCAACACTTGAAGGCAGAGGTAGGATCGCCCTGAGCTCGAGGTCAGCCTGAGACTACGTAGTGAATTCCATGTCAGCCTGCGCTAGAGGGAGACCCTACCTCGAAAAACAAAAAACAAAAAAACAAACAAACAAAAAAAGAGGCCAGGCCTGGTGGTGCACGCCTCTAATCCCAGCACTCGGGAGGCAGAGGTAGGAGGATCGCCATGAGTTCGAGGCCACCCTGAGACTACACAGTGAATTCCAGCTCAGCCTAGACTAGTGTGAAACCCTACCTCTACAAACCCAAAAACTAAATTAAAAAAAAAAAAAAAGAGTGGCAGTGGCACTCGCCAGGAATGCCCCTCTGGAAGGGCTCTGCGGTCAGCTGGTGGGGGGCGGAGCGGGGAGGCTCTAGGGAGACCTGGATTTATTAGAAAGATCAGGCTGGCTGCACTACTCAAAAAAGGCAGCAGGAGGAGCAAGGAAGTCAAGAGAGCGCATGCCTGGGAGGGGAACCAGCAGTCTGCAGAAACAGTGTAAGATGTGGCCTTGGCCTCTGGGAGGACCTGGAGACACCTGTTCATTGCTCCAGCTACACCTAGAAGACGGAAGTTCTCCCGGCCCTTCCTTATGGTGGCATGAATAAGTAAACAGTCAAGTAACAGGGCTGGTTAGTAATGAGAGTGTGTGGTCAAATGTGATGTCTGTCCTCAAAATATCTGCCCTCCAAAACCGGACGCGGTGGGGCATGCCTTTAATCCCAGGCCTCGGGAGGCAGAGGTAGGATTAAAGGCTTGCACCAACACAGGCCCTGCAGGTCAGGACATTTTGATTTTCTTTTTCTTTTTTTTTTTTTTTTTTTGGTTTTTCGAGGTAGGGTCTCACTCTAGTCCCGAGTGCTGGGATTAAAGGTGTGCACCACAACCCCCTGGCCCTTTTGTTTTGTTTTGTTTTGTTTTGTTTTTTGTTTTGTTTTGTTTTTAAGGTAGGGTTTTGCTCTAGCCCAGGCTGACCTGGAATTCGCTATGTAGTCTCAGGGTGGCCTCGAACTCACAGGGATCCTCCTACCTCTGCCTCCTGAGTGCTGGGATTAAAGGCATGCGCCACCAAGCCTGGCTCTTTTTTTTTTTTTTTTTAATATTTTGGGGGTGGCTTAGTGGTTAAGGTGTTTGCCTACAAAGCCAAAGGACCCAGATTCGATTTCCTGGGACCCACGTTAGCCAGATGCACGGGGGGGGGGCACACATCTGCAGTTCGTTTGCAGTGGCTGGAGACCCTGGCGTGCCCATTCTCTCTCTCTCCCTCTTCCTCTGTCAAATAAATTTTTAAAAAAATATAAAAATATTTGGGAGGCTGGAGGAATAGTTCAGTGGTTAAGGCATGTGCCTGCAAAACCAAAGGATCCAGGTTCTATTCCCCAGGGCACACATAAGCCAGATGCACAAAGTGTGTGCATGGTCTGGAGTTCGTTTGCAGGGGCTGAAGGCCCTGGAGCACCCATTCTCTCCCTCTTTGTCTATCTATCTACTTCTCTCTCTTGCTCAAATAAATAAACAAACATTAAAAAATATATTTAAAAAATATTTTGGGCTGGGCTTGGTGTTGCATGACTTTAATACCTGCACTTGGGAGTCAGAGGTAAGAGGATCTTGATGAGTTTGAGGCCACCCTGAGACTACATAGCAAATTGTTAAGGTGCTTGTCTACAAAGCCCCAGGACCCACATAAGCCAAATGCACAAGGTGGTGCATGCGTCTGGAGTTCATTTGCAGTGTCTGGAGGCCCTGGTGTGCCCATTCTCTCTCTGCCTCTCGCTTTCTCTCTCAAATAAATTAATAAAAATAGTTAAAAATTTTGCCGGGAGTTGTGGCACATTCCTTTAATCCCAGCACTCCGGAGGCAGAGGTAGAAGGATCGCTGTGGCACTTTGTGCATCTGGGTCTACAGGGTACTTAGGATTTGAACCATCAGGCTTTGCAAGCAAGTACCTTTAACAACTGAACCAACTTTCCAGCCCAGGAATCCCTATTTTCAATCCCTTGTGTTGAGGGAAAAAGTTATCTTTGAGTTATTTGCTTAGCTTCAGATATTCTTCTATGACAGGGAAAGGTCCAGTTGGGGAATGCATTTGGCATTGCAGACCATATGGTGTGTGCATCGTGGAAGCAAACCACACATAAGGCATGTATGAATAAGTGAGGCTGTGTTCTAATATAGGCTTCTTTATGATGCCTTAAATTGGAATTTCAGATCATGTCCACATGGAATTTGATTTTTTCAGCCATTTAAGGATATAAAGCCTGGGCTGGAGAGATGGCTTAGCAGTTAAGGCACTTGCCTGTAAAACCAAAGGACCCAGGTTCAAATCTCCAGGACCCATGTAAGCCAGATGCACATGTGTCTGGAGTTCGTTTGTGCACCTATTATCTCTCTCTCTCTTCCTCTCTCTCAAGTAAATAAATAAATAAAAATAAGATATTAAGAAATAAAAAGAATGTAAAGCCTGCCAGGCATGGCACAATCTAATCCCAGCACTTGGGAGGCAGAGGTAAGCGGATCACTGTGAGTTCAAGGCCACCCTGGGAGTACAGGGTGAATTCCAGGTTAGCCTGGGCCTACCTCGAAAAACCAAAAAGAAAAAAAGGAAGAAGAAGAAGAAAAAAAAAAAAAAACCCAGCTGGGTGTGGTGGTGCAGGCCCTTAATCTCAGCCCTCAGGAGGCAGAAGTGGGATTGTCATAAATCAAGGCCACCTTGAGACTACATAGTAAATTCCAGGTCAGCCTGGGCTAGAGCGAAACCCTACCTTGAAAAAATAAATAAATAAAATAAGTACAAATGTAGAGCACTTGCCTAGCGTGCACATAACCCTAGAATCAATCCCCAGATAGAGGAGGAGCTAAAGTCCCAGGGCAATATCTCATTTGTGGTCCGTGGCGGTCCCTATTGCGCCCTCTAGTGTCCATTATCGTATTGCAACGGTCCTTTCTTGGCGCCGAGTAGGTTGCCAACCCATCACGTGGACGTGCCCCATGTGCTTGCAAGTGGGATACCTTTGTCAGGGGATGAAGAGCGCGGTCACGTCCCTGTTAGTCATCTTTGAGAGTTCTTCTTTGGGCTGGTGTCCAGCAAGCTAACTGAACTGGCTTCTCTGGTGTGCATTAGCAAATCCAGGCAGACGATCTGGCTCCTTGTATTCCAGCCCACCCACGCCTCTTCCAGGAGCCTCTGGGGTCTAAAATGTAGATGGACTCAAGCCATCTCTTGAGCCCCCCTTTTTATTTTACTTTTACTCTTTTCTTTCTTTCTTTTTTTTTTTTGGTTTTTCGAGGTAGGGTCTCACTCTAGCTCAGGCTGACCTGGAATTCACTATGTAGTCTCAGGATGGCCTCGAACTCATGGTGATCCTCCTACCTCTGCCTCCCGAGTGCTGGGTTTAAAGGCGTGCGCCACCATGCCCGGCTACTCTTTTCTTTATTTATTGGAGAGAGAGAGAGAACGGAAAAGAAAGAAAGAAAGAAAGAAAGAAAGAAAGAAAGAAAGAAAGAAAGAAAGAACAAAAGAAAGAAAGAAGGAAGGAAGGAAGGAAGGAAGGAAGGAAGAAGACAGACAGAAAGAAAGAAAGAAAGAAAGAAAGAGAGAGAGAGAGAAAGAGAGGAGGAAGAAGCCACTTCCAGCCACTGCAAACACTCCAGATGCATTCCCCACCTAGTGTATCTGGCTTCAAGTGGGTACTGGGGAACTGAACCTAGGTCCTTGGACTTTGCAGGCAAATGCCTTAACCACTGAGCCATCTTTCCAGCCCTTTTTCTGTTTTGTTTTTTACATATTTCATTTATTTATTTTTATTTATTTATTTATTTATTTATTTATTTATTTATTTATGAGAGAGAGAGAGAGAGAGAGACAGACAGACAGAAAGACAGAATGGGCATGCCAAGGCCTCCAGCTGCTGCAAACAAACTCTAGATAAGTCATCTCTCCAGCCCTTGGTTTTTTTTTGAGGTAGGGTCTCCTCTAGCTTAGGCTGACCAGAAATTCACTATGTAGTCTCAGGCTGGTCTAGAACTCATAGCTTCCTACCTGTACCTCCTGAGTGCTGGGAATAAAGGCATTGTGCCTCTGCCCTTCAAGTGTTGGGATTAAAGGCCTGGCTGCCAACTTTTACTTTTTTTGTTTTGTTTTATTTTATTTTGTTTTTCGAGGTAGGGTCTTGCTCTAGCCTAGGCTGACCTGGAATTCACTATGTAGTCTCAGGGTGGTTTCAAACTCACAGTGATCCTCCTACCTCTGCCTCCCAATGGCTGGGATTAAAGGTGTGCACCACTACACCTGGCTCAAAACTTTTAATTTTGGGGCTGGAGAGATGGCTTAATGGTTAAGGCATTTGCCTGTGAAGCCAAAGGACCTAGGTTTGATTCCCCAGGATGCACGTAAGCCAGATGCACAAGGGACACATGCATCTGGAGTTCGTTTTCAGTGGCTGGAGGCCCTGGCATGCCCATTCTCTCTCTGCTCTCACTGTCTGTCTCTCTCTGCTTGCAAGTAAATAAATAAATAAAATTTTAAAAAACTTTTAATTTTCAGACAAGGATTCACTAAATTCCCCGGGCTGGTCTTCAACTCTATGTAGCAGAGGATGACTGAATTTTTTTGTTTTCAAGGTAGGGTCTCGCTTTAGTCTAGGCTGACCTAGAATTCACCATGTGGTCTTAGCGTGGCCTCAAACTCATGGCAATCCTCCTACTTTTGCCTCCCAAGTGCTGGGGTTAAAGGCATGCACTACCATGCCCAGCCTGATTTTGAATTTTTTGTTTGTTTGTTTTTTCGAGGTAGGGTCTCACTCTAGTCCAGGCTGACCTGGAATTCACTATGTAGTCTCAGGGTGGCCTTGAACTCACTGCAATCCTCCTACCTCTGCCTCCCGAATGCTGGGATTAAAGGCGTGCACCACCACGCCTGGCTTTGTTTTTTATTAAAACTATTTAAAAATTTTTAAACTATTTATTTATTTGAGAGGAGAGAGTGTGCCATGGCCTCCTTCCACTGCAACTCCAGAGGCATGTGCCACTTTGTGCATCACTTTTTTTTTTTTTTTTTTAAATGTAGGTACTGGGAAATCTAACCCAGGCTGTCAGGCTTTGCTTGTAAGTGCCTTCAACTGCTGAGGCATTTCTTCATCCCTTACTGGCATTTTTATTTATTTATTTATTTGAGAGAAAGAGGCAGAGAGTGAGAGAGAGAGGGAGAGAATGGGCACGCCAGGGCCTCCAGCCACTGCAAACGAACTCCAGATGCATGTGCCCCCTTGTGCCTCTGGCTTATGTGGGACCTGGAGAGTCGAACTGGGATCCTTTGGCTTTGCAGGCAAATGCCTTAACCACTAAGCCATCTCTCCAGCCCCTTACTGGCATTTTTAATGTGGTGCTGGAGATCGCTCCCATGGCATTGTGCATGCTGGACAAGCGCTCTACCAACTACATCCCTATCACTTGCATTTTGTTTTATAGCTCAGTGCTAATCCACCACATGGGTGTAGATCATCAGCGGTCTATCTGCTTATCAGTGGAGATTCCACCTTCATTTTCACACTTTTCCTTGGTTTTCTGTCCTGTTTTGTTACTGTGACTGTTGCTGTTCAGTCACCACCCCAAATGGGTACTACTGGTGGGCAGATGGTTGTCCTCCAGGTACGGATCCAGGGGTCTGGAGAACCACCCAGGAGATTGTTATTGGCTGGGTCAGAAAGAGGCAGTCCTGGGGCTGGAGAGATGGCTTAGCAGATGGTTTGCCTGCAAAGCCAAAGGATCCCAGTTTGACTCTCCAGGACCCACGTAAGTCAGATGCACAAGGTGGCACAAGCATCTGGAGTTCGTTTGCAGTGGCTGGAGGCCCTGGCACACCCATTCTCTTTCTTTCCCTCATTCTCTCTCTCAAATAAATAAATAAAATATTTTTAAAAAGAAAGAAAGAATGAAAGAAAGAAAGAAAGAAAGGAAGGAAGGAAGGAAGGAAGGAAGGAAGGAAGGAAGGAAGGAAGGAAGGAAGGAAGGAAGGAAGGGTGGTTCTTGCAAGGTCCTCCTTGCATTCCATTGATCAGAACATGGTTACCCTAACAGCAAGGGTTGTTGGAAAATGTAGTTTAGCCACCTGCCAAGGAAGAGACAACAGCCTTGGGCTAGCTCTCTGTGTTGTGTGTTGGTACAAACCTGTAAGTCCTCTACTGAGGAGGCAGAAGGATACCTAGTTCCAGACTAGCCTGGGCTACACAATCAGCTTTGTCTCACCAAAACAAAACAAAAGCTGGGCGTAGTGGAGCACACTTTTAATCCCAGCACTTGGAAGGCAGAGGTAGGAGGATTACTATGAGTTCACGACCAGTCTGGGACTACAGAGTGAGTGCTAGGTCAGCCTGGGCTAGAGCAAGACCCTACCTTGAAAGAACCAAACCAAAACCAAACTAAACCTGTGTATGATCACATTCAAGGTATACTGGGTCCTGATAGTTCAGAATAAAAATCTCTAGCCAGTTGAACACCTGTAATCTCAGAATCTGGGAGGTGAAGGCAGGAGGATCGGGAGTTCAGGGTCAGTTAATAGTGAGTTTGAAGTCTGTTTCAGACACAAAACCAAGCCAGGCATGGTGGCACATGCCTTTAATCCCAGTACTCGGGAGGCAGAGGTCACTGTGAGTTCGATACCTCCCTGAGACGACATAGGGAATTCCAGGTCAGCCTGGGTTAGAGTGAGACCCTACCTCAAACAGCCAAAACCAAACAAACAAACCAAAATATCATCATCAACAATAAACCCCTTTTGGCCTAAAATACCCTTTTCCTCCATCTACCTGTCTGGTTCTGGGGACCATGGTGTCATCATCCCGGTTCTTCTACTAACCCCCACCTGTTCATCCTCCTCCTTCATCCTCCTCTTCCTCTTCTTCCTTTGTTTTTGAGGTATTGCATCTAGGGCTTCATGCATGCAAGACAGATGTTCTACCACTGATCTGCCTCTTGTCCCAGGATTCCTGTCTTCTAAGGAGATTTTTGCTCATTACTTCAGCTAGTACCCATCATGGACTTCTGTTTTCCCTCCTTAACAGTTTTGGAAACCTTTACCTGGCTTATTTATTCATCATATGCCTCCCCTCCAGACCAGAAGCTGCATTAAGACCAAGTCCCCTGTGCCTTGCACACTCGTGTACCCTCAGCTCCTGCCTCAGAACCTGGCTCAAGGTAGGAGCTTAATAAATGTTAAGTAAGCCTGGACTTGTAGTTTAATAATTAAATTAATGAATCCAACATCCCAAACATGCTGATGTCATGTTTCTGGAAGCCAGACATACACAAATTAGTCTGTTTTCCAAATATTAATTAATGGGGCCTCTGAAATTTCCCTGAGGGGCTGGCTGAGGGAGCATTCATACTTCACATCCAAGACAAAAATAGAGCGAAATAAGTTGTGCTGGGTCATCGGTGACTCAGCGTCTGGGAATAGAAACACACTGCAGAACCTTTGCTCTGATTAGTCCAGGTAATTATTAGGCACAATAATTAGGCAGGAATGACCTCAGCCAGGTTGTTTGGGAGCTCTGGAACTTAAATTAGTATTAGCTGTACTAATTTTGCTTTAATGACAGCATTTTCCGCCCTCAAACTTTTTTTTTTTTTTTTTTTCAAGGTAGGGTTTTTCAAGGTAGGGTCTCACTGTAGCCCAGGCTGACCTGACACTGACTCTGAGGTTCCAAGCTGGCTTCAAACTCACAGAGATTCTCCTACCTTTGCCTCCAAAGTGCTGGGATTAAAAGCATTTGCCACCATACCCAGCTCCTTAATTTAATTTTTTTTGTTTTTGTTTTTCAAGGTAGGGTCTCACTCTGGCTCAGGCTGACCTGGAATTCACTATGTAGTCTCAGGGTGGCCTCGAACTCACGGTAATCCTCCTACCTCTGCCTCCCGAGTGCTGGGATTAAAGGTGTGCGCCACCACGCCCTGCCTTAATTTAATTTTTAATCATGGGATGGAGAAATGGCTTAGCAGTTAAGGTACTTCCCTGCAAAGCCTAACAACCCTGGTTTGATTCCTCAGTACCCATGTAAAACCAGATGCACAAAGTGGTGCATGCATCTGAAGTTGTTTTGCAGTAGCTGGAGGCCCTGGTACATCCATTCTCTTCTATCTCTCTCTACTTAAAAATTAATAATAAAAAGCTGGGTGTGGTAGCACATGCCTTTAATCCCAGCACTCGGCAGAGGTAGGAGGATCAGAGTTAGAGGCTACCCTGAGAGGAATTCAGGTCAGGCTAGAGTGAGACCCTACCTGGGAAAACCAAAAAAAAAAAAAAAATAAAAATAAATTAGGCCACCCCCAGACTAGGCAGAGGTAGGAGGATCACCGAATTCCCAGGTCAGCCAGGTCAGCCTGGACCAGAGTGAGACCCTACCTTGCAAAAACCAAAAAAAAAAAAAATAAATAAATAAATAAATAAATAAATTAGATAGGAAGGGACATGCATAGTAGAGAAAAGGTTATATAATCAAGCCTGTCAATCAAAAACAGAAGACCGGGGCTGGAGAAATGGCTTAGCCATTAAGGCATTTGCCTGCGAAGCCAGAGGATCCCGGTTCGATTCTCCAGGATCCACGTAAGCCAGATGCACAAGGGGCACATGCATCTGGAGTTCGTTTGCAGTGGCTAGAGGCCCTGGCGTACCCATTCTCTATCTGCCTCTCTTCTATCTCTCTCTTTCTACTTGCAAATAAATAAATAAATAAATAAATAAAAAGACCAGTGGGTGTGGATTCCAGGTCAGCCTGAGCTAGAGTGAGACCCTGCCTCGAAAAACAAAACAAAACAAAACAAAACAAAACAAAACAAAACAAAAAATAATAATAATGGAAGACCAATCCAGGAATGGTGGTACATGCCTTTGGTTCCAGCACTCAGGAGGCAGAGGTAGGAGGATTACCAATGGTTCAAGGCCAGCCTGGGACTACAGAGTGAGCTCCAGGTCAGCCTGGTGCTAGAGTGAGACCCTACCTTTATTATTTATTTATTTAACACAGAGAGATTGAGAATGGGCACCTCAGGGCCTCTAGCCACTGCAACTGAACTGCAGACGTATGCACTTCTACCTTTAAAAAACAACAAAAAATAAAGCCTGGCGTGGTGGCGCACGCCTTTATTCCCAGCACTCGGGAGGCAGAGGTAGGAGGATCGTCGTGAGTTCGAGGCCACCCTGAGACTATGTAGTGAATTCCAGGTCAGCCTGGACCAGAGTGAGACCCTACCTCGAAAAACCAAAAAAAAAAAAAAAAAAAAAAAAAAAAAAAAAAGCATGGGGGTGGTGCTGGGAAGATAGGTCACTGGTCAAGGCACTTGCCTGAAAAGCCTAACAACCTGGGTTCGATTCCCCAGTATCCATGAAGATAGATGCACAAAGTGGTGCATGCAGGTAGAGTCTGCAGTGGCTAGAGGCCCTGCACACCATAATCATTTCCTCTCTCTCTCCTACTCTTTCTCTCTAACTCTCTGCTTACATATTTAAAAAAAAAAGGGCTTGGGGCTGGAGGGATGGCTTAGCAGTTAAGGTGTTTGCCTGCAAAGCTAAAGGACCCAGGTTCAATTCCCCAGGACCCACATTAGCCAGATGCACAAGGAGGTGCACCCATCTGGAGTTTGTTTGCAATAGCTGGAGGCTCTGGTATGCCCATTCTCTCTCTCTCTCCCTCTTTCTCTGTCAAATAAATAAATAAATAAAAATTTTTTTTTTTTTTTAGGGTCTCACTCTAGCCCAGGCTGACCTGGAATTCACGATGTAGTGTCAGGGTGGCCTTGAACTCATGGCGATCCTCCTGCCTCTGCCTCCTATTTTTTTAAAATATATTTTATTTATTTATTTACTTATTTACTTGAGAGAAAGAGGCACAGAGAGAGAGAGAGGGAGGGAGGGAGTGAATGGGTGCGCCAGAGCCTCCAGCCTCTGTAAACGACCTCCAGACGCATGTGCCCCCTTGTGCAATTGGCTTACATGGGTCCTAGAGAGTTGAACCCGGATCCTTTAGCTTTGCAAGCAATTGCCTTAACTGCTAAGTCATCCCTCCAGCCCAGCTTTACTTGTGTGTGTGTGTGTGTGTGTGTGTGTGTGTGTGTGTGTGTGTTGGTTTTTCGAGGTAGTCTCATTCTAGCCCATGCTGACCTGGAATTCACTATGTAGTCTCAGGGTGGCCTCCTACCTCTACCTCCTGAGTGCTGGGATTAAAGGCGTGTGCCACCATGCCCAGCCAGAAATTTTTAAAAAGCACAAAGATAATAGATAAATAAACTGGTCATGGTGGCACACGCCTTCAATCCTAGCACTTGGAAAGCATTTAATATATATAGACTTTTTTTTTTTTTTTTTTTGGTTTTGCGAGGTAGGGTCTCACTCTGGTCCAGGCTGACCTGGAATTAACTATGTAGTCTCAGGGTGGCCTTGAACTCTTGGCAATCCTCCTACCTCTGCCTCCCGAGTGCTGGGATTAAAGGCGTGCGCCACCACGCCCGGCTTTATATAGACTTTAAAAAATATTTTATTTTACTTATTTGCAAGCAGAAAGAGAGAGAGAGGAGACAG
Source organism: Orientallactaga sibirica (assembly GCA_036365145.1). Lineage (NCBI taxonomy): Eukaryota > Metazoa > Chordata > Mammalia > Rodentia > Dipodidae > Orientallactaga > Orientallactaga sibirica. The sequence continues at coordinate 40,747,627 of JAEOAD010000008.1, read as the reverse complement.
ACATAGGGAGAATGGGTGTGCAGGGCCTCTAGCTACTGCAAATGAACTCCAGATGCATGTGACCTCTTGTGCATCTGGCTTATATGCGTGGGGAAATTAAACCTGGGTCCTTTGGCTTTGCAGACAAGTGCCTTAACTGCTAAACTATCTTTCCAGCCCCTTATATATAGACTTTTTAATAGACAGTTGCTTCAGTTTCCTTCTTACTTTGCCATAGGTAAGAAGATGGTAAATGAGCTTCGAGGCCACCCTAAAACTACATAGTAAATTCCAGGTCAGCGTGCGCTAGAGGGAGACCCTACTCCGAAAAACCAATATAGATAAGCAAACAAATAAATAAACAAATTCCATTAAAAATTTTTTTTTTTGTTTTTATTTATTTATTTGACAGAGAAAGGAGGGCTCTCAAATGGGCGCACCAGGGCCATTAGCCACTGCAAGCGAACTCCAGACACATGCACCCCCTTGTGCATCTGGCTAACGTGGGTCCTGAGGAATTGAACCTGGGTCCTTTGGCTTTGAAGGCAAATGCCTTAACCACTAAGCCATCCCTCCAGCCCACAAATTCCAATTTTGTCTCATACTGACTCATCCTGAAATTTTTGTGGTTTGGGAATCCCAGCTTCCCTGAGTGGAGAGCGCCTCAGGTTCCTGCAGGGGCGATGTGGAGCTGCGTCTAGAGAGCAGAGACATGCTAAGACCTCCCCACAGGCTTTGCGCTGCCCTGTAGGTACCAGGAATTACCAACCTTGTGTGTATCGCTGTCTTGGGACCAGGTTTCTCCAGTGAACGTCTCTCCCACCCCCATTTTCATAGACACTTGCTTCAGTTTCCTTTTTAGTTTGCTGTGTGGTTATTCTTTTTTTTTTTTTTTTTTTTTGGTTTTTTTGAGGTAGGGTCTCACTCTAGCCTAGGCTGACTTGGAATTCACTATATAGTCTCAGGTGGCCTCGAACTCACAGTGATCCTCCTACCTCTGCCTTCAGATGCTGGGATTAAAGGCCACCACGCCTGGCTCAGAACTTATCTTTTTTTTTTTTGTTTATTTTATTTATGTGCAAGCAGAGAGAGAGAGAGAGAGAGAGGCAGACAGAGAGAGAATGGGCACGCCAGGGTCTGTAGCCACTGCAAACGAACTCCAGATGCATGTGCCCCTTGTGCATCTGGCTTACGTGGGTACTGGAGAATCGAACCGGGATCCTTTGGCCGCAGGCAAATGCCTTAACAGCTAAGCCATTTCTCAGCCCAATCTTTTTTTATATATTTATATATTTATTTATTTATTTCACAGAGAGAGGGGAGAAAGGACACACCAGGGCCTTCAGCCACTACAAAGCAGAACTCCAGACATCTGTACCACCTTGTGTAGCTGGCTTACATGAGTACCGGTGAATTGAACCTGGGTCCTTAGGCTTTGCAGGCAAACATCTTAACCACAAAGCCATCTCTCCAGCTCTGTGTAATTATTCTTCTAAGAGTAAAATTTTGCTGCATAGAGATTCAGGAAAAGCCAGAGTTTAAGTTATGTCACTCAGATGGTTGCAATTATCTTCTTGTTGCTGGGATAAGGCACCGGAGCAAGAGCATTTTGTGGGAGGAAAGAGTTTATTTGGCTTTCAGTCTCAAAGGAAAGGCTCCTGATGGCAGGAGACAGCCTGGCATGAGCAGAAGCTGGACCTCACTTCTGCCACAGCAGGTGGAAAACAGCAGCAGAAGAGTGAACCCAATCCTGGCAAGGGGAAGCTGGCTGTAACAACCCACCCGATCAACAACACCTCCACCAGCAAGGCTCCACCTCCCAAGTTGCCATCAGATGGGAATCAAACATTCAAAACTTCGTGAGCTGGGGCTGGAGCGATAGCTCAGTAGTTAAGGCACCTTGCCTGTGAAGCCCTAAGGACCCAGGTTTGAGTCCCCAGTACCCATATAAGCCAGATGCAGAGTTTATGGAGGACACCTAATTCAAATTACCACACGGATACAGCTTTTCCCCCAATTTTTAGCTTTGATTTTTTGGGACTACATGTGTATACAGTATGTGTGGTATGTGATGAGATGTCTGTGTGGTGTATGCATGTGTGTGTGTGTGCAAATATGTGTACCCTGTAGGCATGTGTGTGAAGGCCAGAGAACATCATGTATCCTCTGCCTCCCTTATTTATTTATTTACTTATTTACTTGAGAGAAAGAGGCACAGAGAGAGAGAGGGGAGGGAGGTGAATGGGTGCGCCAGAGCCTCCAGCCTCTGTAAACGACCTCCAGACGCATGTGCCCCCTTGTGCAATTGGCTTACATGGGTCCTAGAGAGTTGAACCCGGATCCTTTAGCTTTGCAAGCAATTGCCTTAACTGCTAAGTCATCCCTCCAGCCCAGCTTTACTTGTGTGTGTGTGTGTGTGTGTGTGTGTGTGTGTGTGTGTGTGTGTTGGTTTTTCGAGGTAGTCTCATTCTAGCCCATGCTGACCTGGAATTCACTATGTAGTCTCAGGGTGGCCTCCTACCTCTACCTCCTGAGTGCTGGGATTAAAGGCGTGTGCCACCATGCCCAGCCAGAAATTTTTAAAAAGCACAAAGATAATAGATAAATAAACTGGTCATGGTGGCACACGCCTTCAATCCTAGCACTTGGAAAGCATTTAATATATATAGACTTTTTTTTTTTTTTTTTGGTTTTTGCAAGGTAGGGTCTCACTCTGGTCCAGGCTGACCTGGAATTAACTATGTAGTCTCAGGGTGGCCTTGAACTCTTGGCAATCCTCCTACCTCTGCCTCCCGAGTGCTGGGATTAAAGGCGTGCGCCACCACGCCCGGCTATATATAGACTTTAAAAAATATTTTATTTTACTTATTTGCAAGCAGAAAGAGAGAGAGAGGAGGAGACAGACATAGGGAGAATGGGTGTGCAGGGCCTCTAGCTACTGCAAATGAACTCCAGATGCATGTGACCTCTTGTGCATCTGGCTTATATGCGTACTGGGAAATTAAACCTGGGTCCTTTGGCTTTGCAGACAAGTGCCTTAACTGCTAAACTATCTTTCCAGCCCCTTATATATAGACTTTTTAATAGACAGTTGCTTCAGTTTCCTTCTTACTTTGCCATAGGTAAGAAGATCGTCGTGAGCTCGAGGCCACCCTAAGACTACATAGTAAATTCCAGGTCAGCGTGCGCTAGAGGGAGACCCTACTCCGAAAAACCAATATAGATAAGCAAACAAATAAATAAACAAATTCCATTAAAAATTTTTTTTTTGTTTTTATTTATTTATTTGACAGAGAAAGGAGGGCTCTCAAATGGGCGCACCAGGGCCATTAGCCACTGCAAACGAACTCCAGACACATGCACCCCCTTGTGCATCTGGCTAACGTGGGTCCTGAGGAATTGAACCTGGGTCCTTTGGCTTTGAAGGCAAATGCCTTAACCACTAAGCCATCCCTCCAGCCCACAAATTCCAATTTTGTCTCATACTGACTCATCCTGAAATTTTTGTGGTTTGGGAATCCCAGCTTCCCCTGAGTGGAGAGCGCCTCAGGTTCCTGCAGGGGGCGATGTGGAGCTGCGTCTAGAGAGCAGAGACATGCTAAGACCTCCCCACAGGCTTTGCGCTGCCCTGTAGGTACCAGGAATTACCAACCTTGTGTGTATCGCTGTCTTGGGACCGGGTTTCTCCAGTGAACGTCTCTCCCACCCCCCATTTTCATAGACACTTGCTTCGGTTTCCTTTTTAGTTTGCTGTGTGGTTATTCTTTTTTTTTTTTTTTTTTTTTTTGGTTTTTTGAGGTAGGGTCTCACTCTAGCCTAGGCTGACTTGGAATTCACTATATAGTCTCCGGGTGGCCTCGAACTCACAGTGATCCTCCTACCTCTGCCTTCCGAATGCTGGGATTAAAGGCCACCACGCCTGGCTCAGAACTTATCTTTTTTTTTTTAATGTTTATTTATTTATGTGCAAGCAGAGAGATAGAGAGAGAGAGAGAGAGAGAGGCAGACAGAGAGAGAATGGGCACGCCAGGGTCTGTAGCCACTGCAAACGAACTCCAGATACATGTGCCCCTTGTGCATCTGGCTTATGTGGGTACTGGAGAATCGAACCGGGATCCTTTGGCTTCGCAGGCAAATGCCTTAACCGCTAAGCCATTTCTCCAGCCCAATCTTTTTTTATATATTTATATATTTATTTATTTATTTCACAGAGAGAGAGGGAGAAAGGACACACCAGGGCCTTCAGCCACTACAAACGAACTCCAGACATCTGTACCACCTTGTGTAGCTGGCTTACATGAGTACCGGTGAATTGAACCTGGGTCCTTAGGCTTTGCAGGCAAACATCTTAACCACAAAGCCATCTCTCCAGCTCTGTGTAATTATTCTTCTAAGAGTAAAATTTTGCTGCATAGAGAGATTCAGGAAAAGCCAGAGTTTAAGTTATGTCACTCAGATGGTTGCAATTATCTTCTTGTTGCTGGGATAAGGCACCGGAGCAAGAGCATTTTGTGGGAGGAAAGAGTTTATTTGGCTTTCAGTCTCAAAGGAAAGGCTCCTGATGGCAGGAGACAGCCTGGCATGAGCAGAAGCTGGACCTCACTTCTGCCACAGCAGGTGGAAAACAGCAGCAGAAGAGTGAACCCAATCCTGGCAAGGGGAAGCTGGCTGTAACAACCCACCCCGATCAACACACCTCCACCAGCAAGGCTCCACCTCCCAAGTTGCCATCAGATGGGAATCAAACATTCAAAACACGTGAGCTGGGGCTGGAGCGATAGCTTAGTAGTTAAGGCACCTTGCCTGTGAAGCCTAAGGACCCAGGTTTGAGTCCCCAGTACCCATATAAGCCAGATGCAGAGTTTATGGAGGACACCTAATTCAAATTACCACACGGATACAGTTTTTCCCCCCCAATTTTTAGCTTTGATTTTTTTGGGGGACTACATGTGTATACAGTATGTGTGGTATGTGATGAGATGTCTGTGTGGTGTATGCATGTGTGTGTGTGTGCAAATATGTGTACCCTGTAGGCATGTGTGTGAAGGCCAGAGAACATCATGTATCCTCTGCCTCCCTCATCTGCTTGGTGTTTTTGAGGTTGGGTCTTGTTCTTGCCCAGGCTGACCTGTAATTCACTTTGTATTCTCAGGGTGGCCTCAAACTCACAGCGATCCTCTTACCTCAGCCTCCTGAGTGCTGGGATTAAAGGTGTGCGCCAACATGCCCAGCTGGGTCTTTATTTGTTTATTTATTTATTTATTGGAGAGAGAGAGGCATAGAGAATGGGCATGCCAGGGCCTCCAGTCACTGCAAATGAACTCTCAATCCATGTGCCACCTTGTACATCTGCATTATGTGGGTATTGGAGAATTGAACCTGGGTCCTTAGAATTTGCAGGCAAACACCTTAAGCCTTCTCTCCAGCCCTTTGGTGGGTTTTTATTTATTTATTTGAGTAGAGTGAGGAAGAGAGAGAGATGCCTGGCTCAGTGGTGCGTACCTTAGCCTTAACTGCTAAACCATCACTCCAGCCCACAAATAAATATTTTTTAAAAATTATTTTTTTAAGATTTTATTTTATTTATTTATTAGAGACAGAGAGAGGGAGAGAAAGAGAGAGAGGGAGAGAGAGGAAGAATGGGTGCGCTAGGGCCTCTAGCCACTGCAAATGAACTCCAGATGCATGCGCCACCATATGCATCTGGCTTAAGTGGGACCTGGAGAACTGAACTGGGGTCCTTAGGCTTCACAGGCATATGCCTTAACCACTAAGCCATGTCTCCAGCCCTAAAAATTTATTAAAGCCGGCTGTGGTGGCACACACCTTTAATCACAGCACTAGAAGTTGAGGATCACTTTTTAAGTGCAAGGCCACCCTCAGACTACATAGTGAATTCCAGGACAGCCTGGGCTAGAGTGAGACCCTACCTCAAAAAAAAGAAAAGAAAAAAAATTATTAAAAAAAAAAAAAGTCAGGCATGGTGGCACACGCTTTTAATCCCAGCACTTGGGAGGCAGAGGTACGAAGATCACCCTGAACTAGAGTGAGACCCTACCTCAAAAATCAAAACAACATCGGGTGTGGTGGCGCACACCTTTAATCCCAGCACTTGGGAGGCAGAGGTAGGAGGATTGCCATGAGTTCAAGGCCACCCTGAGACAACAGAGTGAATTCCAGGTCAGCCTGGGCTTGAGTGAGACCCTACCTCGAAAAACCAAAAAAAAAAAAAATCAAAACAAAACAAAAAAATTCTTCCTGGATGTGGTAGCGCATGCCTTTAATCCCAGCACTCGGGAGGCAGAGGTAGGAGGATCCCTGTGAGTTTGAGGCCAGCCTGAGACTACATAGTGAATTCCAGGTCAGCCTGGACTAGAGTAAAACCCTACCTCAAAAAAAAAAATTCTTTATAAAAAAGTATCAAAAAAAGTATTCAAACACATGAGCCTATGAGGGTCATTTTACATTCAAACCACCACACCATATTATGGGGTAAAATTGTCAACCCACAAGCTGAACAGAATGCACAATATGCACAGTAAGTCATTTTACAAAATGGTAGCTGTTGGTGGTAGTTGCATCTTGTGGTTCATTGGTGTCTGAAAGGATCAACATGCTCTTTATTTAAGAACCAGGCCTTCCACACAGTGGTGAATCACAGGGTGATGGTTACTGTGCAGTCAGATGACCTGTTTGCTTTCTATTCTTAACTTTCTCTCTGGCTCAGAGCCTCCCAGCGCCTCTCTGGGGTAAAAATAAGTAGTGTTTGGTAACCCTCAGTAGAAAGATGGTATTTAAGTCCAAAGAACACCTGAGCCCAGCTAATTTGCACTAATTACCTGCACCCAACATAGATTAGACAGCAGGTAAAACCTTCTTGTCACCACCAGTCTAAGCATAATCCTATCTTGCAGGATATCCACTATATATATATTCTCAGGCTGGCCTTGAACTCAAAACGATCCTCCTACTCTGCCTTCCAAGTACTGGGATTAAAGGCATGTGCCACCATGTCTGGCTCACAATATATATATTTTAAATGTTTAAAAATTTTTTAGGGCTAGAGAGATGGTTAGCGGTTAAGGCGCCTGACTCCTAAGCCTAAGAACGCTGGTTCCAATCTCCAGGTCCCACGTTTAGCCAGATGCAAAGTGACACAAGGGCGCAATGCCGTACTTGCCACAAGGGGGCGCACACACCTGGATTTCATTCGCAGCAGCTGAGAGGCTGCTGGCGCCCATCTCTATCTGTCTTCCTCTCCCTCTCTCTCCAAAAAAATTTTTTAAAATATTTATTTATTTATTTGGGGGATGAGGGAAAGAGAATGGGCACGCCAGGGCCTCTAGCCACTGCAAACGAAATGAACTCCAGACGCATGTGTCACCATGTGCAGCTGGCTTATGTGGGTCCTGGGGAATTGAACATGGGTCCTTTGGCTTTGCAGGCAAGCACCTTAACTGCTAAGCCATCTCTCCAGCCCTCACAATATTAAAAAAAAAATTTTTTAGCCAGGCGTGGTGGTGCATTCCTTTAATCCCAGCACTCAGGAGGCAGAGGTAGGAGGATCACTGTGAGTTCAAGGCCACCCTGAGATTACATAGTGAATTCCAGGTTAGCCTTGGCTAGAGTGAAACCCTACCTCCAAAAAAACCCTCTCCAAAAAAAAAAAAAAAAAAAAATTTTTTTTAAATCTTTTATTTGAGAGCAAGCAAGAAAGAGGGAGAGAGAGAGGGGGGGCAGAGAGAGAGAATGGACTTGCTAGGGCATTCAGCCACTGCAAACAAACTCCAGATGCATGCGCTACCTTGTGCTTCTGGCTTGTGTGGGTCCTGGGGAATCAAACAGGGGTCCTATGGCTTTGCAGGCCAATGCCTTAACCATTAAGCCAACTCTCCAGCCCTCACCATATATAATTTTTAAAATAAGGGAACTTTTAAAAATTTTTATTTGAGAGAGAGAGAGAGAGAGAGAGAGAAAGAGGCAGATAGAGGGGAAATGGGCACACCAGGGCCTTCAGCCACAACAAATGAACTCCACCTTATGTATCTGGCTTATGTGGGTCCTGGGGAATTGAACCTGGATCCTTTGGCTTTGCAGGCAAGCACCTTAACCTCTAAGCCATCTCTCCTGCCTGAAACGTGTATTTTTATTTTTATAATATTGGAATGGATTTTGTAGTGTGTGTAGTTTATGTGGTGTCATATGTGGTGCGTGTGTATAAGTGTGTGGTGTCCCCAAGCGCTTGCATGTGGAGGCCCAACAAGAACATCAGGGAATTCTCCCCACCCATGTGTTTCCTTGACACAAGTCTTGTGCACTTCAGCAATTTTCCCCATCTCTGTTTCCCACAGACATGCATGGCCACACCCAAGTGCTTACATGGGGGTAAGGAATCAAACTCAGGTGGTCTCAGGCTTCCTCAGGCCCTCATGCTTACATGGGGGAAATGCTCTTACCTGGAGAACCATCTTTCCAGCTCCCACACAAGATTTTGCCTCCCACAATCTTTTTTTTTCCAGGCCTCTAATGCTATGACTTTCAAACTGAAGCTTACCTCACAATCCCTGGTAGGCCTGTTAAATTGACTGGTCATCCCTAGAGATTCTGGTTCCATATGGTGAGGGTTCCTGAGGGCCTCATGTATGCTAGGCAAACACTCTACCTCTAAACCATACACACCTAATTCTCTCTTTTCTTTTTTGCTTTTTTTTTTTTTTTTTTTTTTCAAGGTAGGGTCTCACTCTGGCCCAGGCTGACCTGGAATTCACTATGTAGTCTCAGGGTGGCCTTGAACTCAGGGCAATCCACCTTCCTCTGCCTCCCCATTAAAGGTGTGCGCCACCACGTGCCCGGCTTTCTTTTTTTTTTTTTTTTTTTTTTTTTTTTTTGAGGTAGGATCTCACTTTAAGCCCAGGCTGACTTGGAATTCACTATGTAGTCTAGGGTTGGCCTCAAACTCACAGTAATCCTCCTACCTCAGCTTCCTCAGTGCTGGGTTTAAAGATGTGTACCACTAAGAGCAGCCCTTTTTACAGGTGTTTTTTTTTGTTTGTTTGTTTTGTTTTTATGAGTGAAAGAGAGAGAGAGAGAAAAAGCGAGCGAGTGAGAGGGAGATTGGTGCACCAGAGCCTCCAGCCACTGCAAACGAACTCCAGATGTGTGGGTCACCTTATGTGTCTGGTTTATGTGGGATCTGGGGAGTCCAACATGGCTCCTTAGGTTTCACAGGCAAGCACCTAAACTGTTGAGCCATCTCTCCAGTGCCTGGCCCCTCTTTTTCTGAGGTATGGTCTTGCTCTAGCCCAGGCTGACCTGAAATTCACTATGTAGTCTCAGTCTGCCCTTGAACTCATGGCGATCCTCCTACTCCTGAGTGCTGGGATTAAAGGCACACGCCACCACACCCAGTTTGTCATTGTCTTCTCTTTTTCTTTTCTTTTTTTTTTTTCCATGGTAGGGCCTCACTCTAGCCCAGGCTGACCTGGAATTCATTATGTCATCTCGGGGTGGCCTCAAACTCAGGCGATCCTCCTACCTCTGCCTCCTGAGTGCTGGGATTAAAGGCGTGCGCCATCACACCCAGCTTTATCTTCTTTTTTAAAAACTACTTTATTCATTTATGATGGAGAGAGAGAATGAGAATATGGACACTCCAGGGACTCTAGCCACTGCAAGTGAACTTCAGATGCATGCACCACCTTGTGTATCTGGCTTTACATGGGCACTGGGGGATTTAATCTGGGTTTTTAGGTTTTATAAGCAAGTGCCTTAACTGCTGAACCATCTTTCCAGCCTCTAAAAATTTTTTTTCAAGGTAGTTTCTCATTCTAGCTCAGGCTGACCTGGAATTCACTATGTAGTCTCAGGGTGGCCTCAAACTCACGGCGATCCTCCTACTTCTGCCTTCCGAGTGCTGGGATTAAAGGCGTGCACCACCACGCCTGGCTTAAAATTTTTTAAAAAATATTTTTATTTAGGCTGGAGAGATGGCTTAGAGATTAAGGTGCATGCCTGCGAAGCCCAAGGACCCAGGTTCCATTCTTCAGGTCCCATGTAAACCAGATGCACATGGTACCACATGCATCTGGAGTTCATTTGCAGTGGCTAGAGGCCCTAGTGTGCCCATTCTCACTCTCCCTCTCTCTCTCTTTCCCTCTCTCTTTCTCTAATAAATAAATACAAATAAATCTTTTAAAAATGTTTTTATTTATTCACAAGTAGAGACAGACAGAGAAGGAGCTGTTGCTTGTTTTTGCTTTGATTTCTCACCGTGTTTGTGTATCTTTATCCATCACAACAGTGAAGTTCTCCCATGGCAGTCCCTCCTCTGCCTGGAGCTATAGCTACAAGTGGCTGCTGGCTCAAGACAGTTCTCAGGATAACAATGTGATGGCTCATTCTGACTGCTGTCTGAGGGCTGAATCATAGGAAAATAAATGCATTTCCTGAAAAACTGCCCATGGTCTTCTTGAGTTACACTCACTTTGTGTGTGTTTCCCAAAGGTTGTATTAGAGGTTCAGACTAACATAGTCAGGTGTGGTTACCACACATCTAACGCAGCTCTTGGAAGGTTGAAGGCAGGAGGAGCAGGAAGGAGTTAATGGTCAAATTTAGCTACTTAGTAGGTTCAAGACCAGCTTAGGCTAGACCTTGTCTCAAACAAGCAAATAAATGCCACACTCTCACACACTTTTTTTTTTCTTCGAGGTAGAGTCTCACTATAGCTCAGACTGTCCTGGAATTCACTATGTAGTCTTAGGCTGGCCTTGAACTCACAGCCCCATCCTCCTACTTCTGCCTTCTGAGTTCTGGGATTAAAGGTGTGGGTCACTACGCCTGGCCTCTCACACACTTCTTGTGTGAAGCAACATTCTTAGCTGTCTGATAAAGATCTGGAGCAAGGTAGACTTCTTTTGTAGATATGTTGGGGCACAGGCCCCAAAGAGCACAGATGGTAGCCTACCCTGGCACTATTAAAAGAATTCCAGTCTGGGAGCTGGCAGAGATAAGAGGGTGGCCATGAGTTCAAGGCCACCCTGAGACTACATATTCCAGGTGAGCCTGGACTAGAGTGAGACCCTGCCTCGAGAAAATCAAAATAAATAAAAATAAAAACCTGGGGCTGGGGATGTTACTCAGTGGGTAGAGTGCTTGTTCAGCATATATGAAGCCCTGGGTTCCATCTCCAGCACTGCAGAAACTGTGGTGGTTTGAATCAGGTGTCCCCATAAACATACGTGTTCTGAATGCGTGGCTCCCAGTTGGAGGCATGTACACACATGCAAATAAATAAAAAAGAACAGCATGGTGGCACACACCTTTAATCCCAGCACTTGGGAGGCAGAGGTAGGAGGATTGATGTGAGTTCAAGACCACCCTGAGACTACATAGTGAGTTCCAGGTCAGAGTGAAACCCTACCTCGAAAAACCAAAAAAACATAAAATAAGAGCTGGGTTTGGTGGCACACGCCTTTAATCCCAGCACTTGGGAGGCAGAGGTAGGAGGATCACCATGAGTTCAAGGCCACCCTGAGTCTACAAACTGAATTCCAGGTCAGCCTGGGCCAGAGTGAGACCCTACCTCGAAAACCACCCCCACCAAATAAATAAATAAATAAATAAATAATTTTTAAAAAAATTTAAAAATTAAAAAGAATGTGCTTGGCATGGTTGCATATGCCTTTAATCCCAGCATTTGGGAAGCAGAGATAGGAGGATCTCTGTGAGTTTGAGGCCAGCCTGGAACTACAGAGTAAGTTCCAGGTCAGCCTGAGCTAGCATGAGACACTGCCTTGGAAAAATAAGTGAATGAGACCTTTCCTCGGGGGAGAAGAAAAAAAGAAAAAGAGTAATGCACACCTTTAATCTCAGTACTGGGGAGGCAGAAGCAGGAGGATTGCCAAGAGTTCCGAATGCACCTTGAGATTACATAGTGAATTCCAGGTCAGCCTGGGCTAGAGTGAAACCCTACCTTGAAAAATCAAAAAAGAAAAAAAAAGTGATGGATTGTCTAGTTGGACCACATTTTCTTGTAAAACACACAGATTTAGTTTCCTCTACTTTAAAAAAAGATGTCTAGAGTTGGATAGTGCAGAAATGGTCACAAATTCACTCGCAGGCACTTCTTTCTCTGTACCACACTGTTTACAAAATGCTTCCCTCTTTAAGGTTACTTCATGATCAAAGATGGCTGCTACAGCCCAGGATATCTTGTTTGTGCAACAGGAACCCGGAAGGAGGAAGTAACCAGAGCAAGAGGCCAAGCTAAATCAGTTCCTTTTAAATAGCTTTCCTGGAAGCCCCACCCAATGATTTCCTCTTATTATTTCATCATCCTGCCTTAGCTGCAAGGGAGTCTGGGAAATGTAGTCTTCAAGTTGAGCACATTGCCCAGTTGACTGAAACAGGCACTGTTAGCAAAGCATCATAGTGGCATGGACATTGAAATGGACTGGATATCATAAACTCATTTTTTTTTTTTGAGGTAGGGTCTCACTCTAGCTCAGGCTGACCTGGAATTCACTATGTAGTCTCAGGGTGGCCTCGAACTCACGGCAATCCTCCTACCTCTGCCTCCCAAGTGCTGGGATTAAAGGCTTGCGGCACCACGCCCGGCTTTCATAAACTCATTTTAAAAAATTTATTGATTTATTTGCAAGCGATGAGAGAGAGAGAGAGGCACACCAGGGCTTTCAGCCACTACAAAGGAACTCCAGATGCATGTGCCCCTTGTGCATCTGGCTGACGTGGGTCCTGGGGAATCGAACCCTAGTTGTTATTCTTTGCAGGCAAGTGCCTTAACCACTAAGCCTTCTCTCCAGGCCGCAAATTCAGTCTTGTGACATCCTTGGTGAGGCAGTTTAGGGTGTCTGGACACCGAAAATGAAAAAAGCAAGAATGTTCTTGCCCTTGCAGTCTCCCTTCTGCTAGAACTCAGAGAAGAACCTGGTTTCTCCTCATCTCTTGTCTAAGAGTTCCCTAGACCTGTTATTCCAGAAACAACCTGAGCAGCTCCTAGGGAAGGAGCAGTCCTGGAAGGTTTAAATCTGACCCTGACCTTGTGGTTGATTAAACTCAGCTCCAAAACTTGGTGTCATGGCTGGTTAACTCAGCCCCCATTCAGGATCTATAAGTGAGGACTGGAGAGATGGCTCAGCAGTTAAGGCACTTGCCTGTTCAGCCTAAGAACCCAGGGTCAATTTTCCAAGTTCCACATAAGCCAGATGCACAAGGTGGCGTATGTGTCTGGAATTCATTTGCAGTGGCTAGAGGCTCTGGTGGACCCATTCTCTCTCTCCCTCTCTCCCGATCTCAAATGAAAATAAAAAGGGGGTGGAGACATGGATTAGCAGTTAAGGTACTAACCTGCAAAGCCAAAGGACCTAGGTTCAATTCCCCAGGACCCATGTAAGCCACATACACAAGGTGGCGCATGCATTTGGAGATCGTTTACAGTGGCTGTATGCCCTGGTGTGTCCATTCTCACTCTCTCTCCCTCTCTTTCGGACCCCCCCTCACATAAATAATAAATAAAAATGATTTTAAAAAATTAAAAATGTGGGTCACAGGGTGAGCTTTATCCCCTCTTGCCTCCTTCACGACAGGAGCTTCCTGTACTACCTACTCTTTCCTTCTCTCCCTTTTTAAAAATTTAATTTAATTATTATTATTATTATTATTTTTTGGCTTTTTGAGGTAGGGTCTCATTCTAGCTCAGGTTGACCTAGAATTCACTATGTAGTCTTAGGATAGCCTTGAACTCATGGTGATCCTCCTACCTCTGCCTCCTAAGTGCTGGGATTAAAGGTGTGTACCACCACGCCTGGCTCGCTCTCTCTCTCTTTTTAAAAAATATTTTATTTATTTATTTATTTGAGAGAGAGAAAGAGGCAGAGAGAGAGAGAGAATGGGCATGTCAGTGCCTCCAGCCATGTGTGCCCCCTTGTGCTTCTGGCTTACGTGGGTCCTGGAGAATTGAACTGGGATCCTTTGGTTTTGCAGGCAAACGCCTTAATTGCTAAGCCATCTCTCCAGCCCCCTCTTTCTCTTTTTTTTTTTTTTGTTTGGTGTTCACCATCATGCTCAGCTTCTTTCCTTCTCTTAATGTAATAAAGTCTCTCTAAACCTTATCCTCTGGTCTATAATTATTTAAAAACTTTTTTTTTAAATTTTTTATTGACAAAATAGCCAGGTAGAGAGAGAGAGAGAAAAGAGGGAGAATTCCATAATTACAGACAATAAACTAACCGGGGTGACAATTCCTCCCTCTCCCCCTAAAAACTTTTTTTTATTGACCCCTTCACAAATCCACTCTCCATCCCTCTCCCCTCCCTCTCTCCATTATTCTCCCTCTCTCTTTTTTAATTTTTTTTAAATTTTAATTTATTTGAGAGCCACAGACAGATAGACACAGAAAGAGAGAGAGAGGGAGAGAATGGGTGCACCGGGGCCTCCAGCCACTGCAAACAAACTCCAGATGCATGCACCACCTTGTGCATCTGGCTTACGTGGGACCTGGGGAATTGAGCCTCGAACTTGGATCCTTAGGCTTCACAGGCAAGCGCTTAACCGCTAAGCCATCTCTCCAGCCCCTCTCTCTTTTATTTTGATGTCATCATCTTTTCCTCCTATCATGAGGGTCTTGGTGAAGGTAGTGTTTGGCACTGCCAGGTCATGAATATTGTGGTCAATTTATATCTGAGCAATTGCATTGTAAGTAGTCCTACCTTCCTTTGGCTCTTATATTCTTTCCACCACCTCTTCCACAATGGATCCTGAGCCTTGGAACATATGATAGAGATATTTCAGTCCTGGGATGGAGAGATGGCTTAGTGGTTAAGGCATTTGCCTGCAAAGCCAAAGGACCTTGGTTCAATTTTCCAGAGCCAATGTAAGCCAGATGCACAAGGTGGTGCATATGTCTGCAGTTCATTTGCAGTGGCTGGCGGCATCTTTGTCTGTCCCTCACTTTCTCTCTTGCTCTCTCAATAAAATAAATAAATAAATTAATTAAATTAAATAAAGAGATATTTCAGTTCCAAATACTCCTTTGTCACTTAATCTCAGCAGTATGGTGCTTTTTGGGTCATCCCAGTGGTCACCACCATCTGAAAAGAGAAAGTGAATGAATGAATTTTTTTTTTTTTTTTTGGTTTTTTTTTTGTAGGGTCCCACTCTAGCCCAGGGTGACCAGAAATTCACTATGTAGTCTCAGGGGTGGCCTTGAACTCACAGCGATCCTCCTACCTCTGCCTTCTGAGTGCTGGGATTAAAGGTGTGCACCACCATGCACAGCCAAAAGTTAATAAATTTTAATTCTTTAAATTCATAAGACAAGAATCTGGGTACTCTCAATTTATTGGTGCCATTGCCTTATTGGTGCATTGGCAAAGAACCCCAAAATCTCTTTCTGGGATTATATAAGTGTAAGCCACAACACACAGCTTTATCTTTTTAAAAAGTATTAAATTAATTAATTAATTAATTAATTAATTTTTTGGTTTTTCAAGGTAGGGTCTCACTGTAGCCAAGGCTGACCTGGAATTCACTATGTAGTCTCAGGTTGGCCTTGAACTCGCAGCGATCCTCCTACCTCTGCCTCCTGAGTGCTGGGATTAAAGGCATGTGCCACCACACCCGACTTTATTTATTCATTCATTTGAGAAAGAGAGAGAGATAGAGATAGATAGAGAGGGAAAAAATGGGCACGCCAGGGCCTCTAGTCACTGTGAAAGAACTCCAGAAGCATGCGCCACCTTGAGCCTCTGGCTTTATGTGAGTACTGGGGAATGGAACCCAGGTCCTTAGGTTTTGCAGGCAAGCACCTTAACCACTAAGGCATCTCTCCAGCCTTAGGGGTTATATCTTTAATCTGAGAAGTGAGCAACATTTTATAGAAGCTTTCACATTGGAAGTATCTTCATTTAGTGACTGTCACAACACAAATCTTTTTGGAGTGGATAGAACTGGAATGGGGAAGTATTTGAGAAAAGTTCTCTTCTAATCCAAGCTGGCCTTAAACTCATTATGGAGCTAAGGACGACCTTGAACTCCTGATCCTCCTGTCTTTAACTGTGGAATCTTGAGGTTATAGATGTGAGCCACCATGCCTGGCTCATAGCAAACATCTGCATGGTTATTTTCACATTTCTTTGCTTTGAGTGCCAGTGGTAATAATACCTATAGATAACAAGAAAATAAACTACAGAGCACTAGCTTTAAAACCATCTCTAGCTGGGCATGGTGGCTCACGCCTTTAATCCCAGCACTCAGGAGGCAGAGGTAGGAGGATCACTTTGAGTTCAAAGCCACCCTGAGACTACATAGTTAATTTCCAGGTCAGCCTGGACCAGAGTGAGACCCTACCTCCTCGAAAAACCAAAAAAAAAAAAAAAAAAAAAAAAAAAAATCTCTAAAAGCCGGGTGTGGTGGCGCACACCTTTAATCCCAGCACTCGGGAGGCAGAAGTAGGAGGATCGCCGAGAGTTCAAGGCCACCCTGAGACTACACAGTGAATTCCAGGTCAGCCTGAGCCAGAGTGAGACCCTACCTCGAAAAAAAAAAAAAAAAAAAAACCATCTCCATCTAAGACCATCAACATTCAGAATTCAGAAAATGACAGGTGAAAATAGAGACCTGTGTGGCTGTGGGTTTTGGCACTAAGGCAGGAAGCTGATCTTTTCCACGTTTACTAGAGAGCCAGCATTCACGCAGTGCCATTTCATTTCCTTCTTGAATCTATGGCTGAAAATAGATGCCTTTACAAGCTAAGGTCAGGGTCAAAGCTGCTCATGCTGAGTCTGCATGAGATGAAGAAGTGAGGTCTATGCTCTTTAAACATGTCAACCATGACTCTGCACACCTATAATCGCAGCTTTGGAGAGCTTGAGGACAGGGATGGCTGAGTTTGAGGCCAGCCTAGACTACTTTATATGTTTTGTCTCATTATTTATTTATTTGAGAGAGAGAAAGAGGAATAGAGAGAGAATTCACACACCAGAACCTCCAGCCACTGTAATGGAACTCCAGACGTGTGTGCCACCTTGTGCACAAGTTCAACCTGGTGCACTTGCCTCACCGTGTGTGTCTGGCTTACGTAGGACCTGGAGAGTCAAACATGAATCCTTAGGCTTTGCAAGCAAACGCCTTAACAATTAAGCCATCTCTCCAGCCCTTGTAATTTTTTGTCATTGTTGTTTTTCGAGGTAGGGTCTCACTCTAGCTCAGGCTGACCTGGAATTCACTCTGTAGTCTCAGGGAGGCCTTGAACTCATGATGATCCTCCTACCTCTTTTGAGACCCTATCTCAAAAAATTCTTTCAGGCTGGGGAGATGGCTCAGAGGTTAAAGGCACTTGCTTCACAAACCTATTAACTGGCGTTCAGATCTCCTAGCACCCATGTAAAGCCAGACAAAAAGTGGCACCATGGGCATCTGTAACCCCAGAGTGTCTACAGAAGAGGGAAGTGGAGTCAGGAGAATCCCAAAGCTCGCTCACATGCCAGCTAGTCTGGCCTTCCCAGCAGCAAAACAAGAGAAAACCTGTGTCAAACAAGGTGGAAGGGGAGGACCTACAATGTAGCTCAGCTGGGAGACTGCTTGCCTGCCAAGCATAGTCTTGAGTTGGATCCCCAGCATTACATACAACAGGTGTGGTGGTGAGCCCTCGTGTTCCCAGCACTTGAGATGTGGAGGCAGGAGGATCAGAAGTTTAACGGCATCCTTGGCTATATACAGTGAGTTCACAGAAAACTTGTATGGAAACAAAACAAAAAAAGCTCTAGCTAGGTCTGGTGACGTACACGTATAACCCCAGCACTAGGTAGGCAAGGGCATGAGGATCAAGAGTTTAGGGTCATCTGGACTACATATAAGAAAAACAAAGCATGGGCTGGAGAGATGGCTTAGCGGTTAAGGCACATGCCTGTGAAGCCTGAGGACCCTGGTTCAATTCTCCAGTCCCATGTAAACCAAATGCACAAGGGGGTGCATGTGTCTGGAGTTCGTTTGCAGTGGCTAGAGGCCCTGGCGTGCCCATTCTCACTCTCTCTCTTTCCCTCTCTATGTCTCTAATAAATAAATAAATAAATAAATAAATAAATAAATAAAAAAAATCTTTAAAAAAAAGAGACAGAAAGCCAGGCATGGTGGCAGCATGCCTTTAATCCCAGCACTTGGGAGGCAGAGGTAGGAGGATCACTGTGAGTTTGAGGCCACCCTGAGACTACATAGTGAATTCCAGGTCAGCCTGAACTAGAGTGAGACCCTACCTCAGAAAACTTAAAAAAAAAAAAAAAAGAGGCAGAAAATAAAAACCACTTATCAATTTCAGAAAACAAAATAATAAACAAAAAAAAAAAAAAACAAAAACAGCTCTCCAAAATAAAAACCACTTGGCGCACACCTTTCAATTTCAGGAGGATGAAGGTCAAAGACTACATAATAATACAACCCTAAAAAAAAAAAAAAAAAAAAAAAAAAAAAATAATAATAAAGGGTGATGGAGGAATGGTTTAGCAGTTAAAGTGCTTGCCTGCAAAGCCTCACAATCCAGGTTCAATTCTCCAGTACCTACATAAAGCCAGATGTACAAAGTACTACATGCATCTGGAGTTCCATTGCAGTGGCTGAAGATCCTGTGCATCCATTCTCTCTGTCTTCTATTTCTCTCTGCTAGCAAATAAATAAATAAAAATATTAAAATAAAAAAAGAAAGAAAGCAAAAAAGGGACTGAAGAGATGGCTCGCAGGTTAAAGGCCCTTGCTTGTAAAACTTGATGGCCTGGGTTCAAATCCTAAGTACCCATGTAAAGCCAGATACACCAAGTAGTGCATGAGGGGCTGGAGAGATGGCTTAGTGGTTAAGGTGCCTGTCTGCATAGCCTAACTATCCGAGGTCAATTTCCCAATACCCACATAAAGCCAGATAAACAAAGTGGTGCATGGGTCTGGAGTTTGTTTGCAGAGGCTGAAGACTCTGGTGCACTCATTTCTCTCTCTTAAATAAATAAATAAATAAATAAATAAATAAATAAATTTTTGGCCTTTCAAGGTAGGGTCTCACTTTAGCCCATGCTGACCTGGAATTCACTATGTAATCTCAGGCTGACCTTGAACTCTCAGCAATCTTCTTACCTCTGCCTCCTGAGTGCTGGGGTTAAAGGCATGCGCCACCACACCTTACTTTTTTTTTTTTTTTAACGGTAGGGTCTCCCTCTAGTCCAGGCTGACCTGGAATTCACTGTGTAGTCTCAGGGTGGCTTCGAACTCACAACGATCCTCCTATCTCTGCCTCCCAAATGCTGGGATTAAAGGCGTGAGCCACCATGCCAGACTCCTCTGTGTTTTGAAACAGTGTATCATGTAGCCCAGCCTGGCCTCAAATTCTCTATGGTTTGGTGGATAGCCTTGAACTTCTGATTCTCCTGTCTCCAACTTGCAAGTGGTGGATTAGAGGCTGTGTAACTTTGCCTGGTTTTTGTGGTGCAGGGCCTTGTGCATGCTAGCAAACCCTCTACCAACTGACTCTGTCCACAGCCGTCCCTTTCAACCCCTGTGTTTGTTGGTTTGTTTATTTATTTATTTATTTATTTATTTATTTATTTGGTTTTTCGAGGTAGGGTCTCACTCTGGCCCAGGCTGACCTGGAATTCACTATGTAGTCTCAGGGTGGCCTTGAACTCACGAACCTCCTATCTGCCTCCCATAGCTGGGATTAAAGGCTGGGCCCGGCTTTATTTATTTATTTTTGAGGCAGCCTTTCATAGCTCATGCTGGACTCCGAACTATATAGCCGAGGCTGGGCTTGAACTCGCGATCCTCTTTCCTCAGCTTTTTGAGTGGCGAGGTTACAAAGGAACGATTCCCACCCCATCCAGCTCTGAGCCAAATCTTGAGAAACTGAAAAGGACGCGAGCTGGCTGCCCGGCGACTGGCGGGCCAGGAGCGGAGGGGGAACTTCGGGAGGGACGGCGGGGGAGGGGCAGGACCGGCTGTCAGCTGGCAGGCGCGTGGCCCTGCTCTCCGCCGCCCGCACGTGGCCCGGGAGCGTGCTCGCGCCGTGCGTGCGGGACAGGTGCGGGGGCCTCCGGCCGAGGCCGCGGAGCAGGTCGCCGCCGGCCGGCTGCCCCGTGCCGAGATCCTCACGCATCTCTGTGCCCGCTGAGACGTGGGACCCTGGCAGAGAGCGACGGGAGAGCGCTTTGCAAGACTGGGCCACTAAACCCCCTTTCTGCAAAGCCCTCGTCCCGGGCTTGCAAAAAGCCCGCCGTCAGCCCTGCGCCCAGGCTGTCACCCCTTAGCGCTGGGAGCGCAGGAAAAGCCCCCTCCGGGCGCGGTCACTTGGCCCAGTCACGTGACTCCATCCTGACAACTGGGGAGGGAGAGACAGCAAACAGTACGCACGCGCAACCCCTCTCCCACAGCTTCTATAAATTTTTTCCTCCCTGTAGGAAGTCACGTGACTCTGACCAGCCTACTGCGGGGGGGCAAATAAGCCGTGCGCATGCGTAATCCCTCTCCCACATTTTTTACATATATGTATTTTTTTTCTTCCTCTTGGCCAGACGCTACCACTGTCAACTCTTTCCCCCTCCCTTCCGTCTCATCCTACCTGACATTTACTGTATTTTCCCCCCCTCTCTTTCCGCCCCGCCCTGTGATGACGTCAAGCAGACAAGCCGACGAGCCAATCACAACGTTGTCTGCCAGGTCCGGCCCGCGGGGACCAATGAGGATGCTGACAGCAGGCGCTTCCCCGGCCGACCCCCCTCCCCCGCGCGGGGCGCCGCGGCCGAGTGGGCGGGGGAGGGCGGGGACAGCCCGCCGCAGAGGCGTCGACAGCGGCGGCGGCGTCGTCGTCGTCGACGTTCTTCAGTGTTCGGGGTGGGTTCGGCGGTGCGGGTCGGGCTGCGCGCAGTGTTCGGCAGGCAGAAGCGGCCTCGGCCTTTAAAGCGAGGCCAGGGCACCATGGGTGGGCAGTAGAAAAGGTCCCGGCGGGCGAGTGGAGGGACGGCGGCATTTTGATTCCGGTCCGCGGCGACCCGGGGGTGGGCGGAGAGACAGAGACAGAGTGTGTGGGGGGGGGCGGACACTCGTCGCCCAGTGCGGGTGGTGGGAGGCTCGTCCCCGTCCCCGGGGCCGGTGCAGGACGGAGTAGCCGGCCCGTGGAGGTGAAAGGGTAAAAAGAGGTTCAGGAAAGCCTGGGCCGCCGCGAGGACTGGTCGTCGTCGTCGTCATCGTCGTCGCCGCCGAGCGCCGGGCCTGTGGACGACGACGCTCCCGCCGAGGCCTCGCCCGGGGAGGACGCGGCTGCGGCGGCGGCGGCGGCGAGGGCGAGGCGGAGGCGGCGGGGGGCCGCGGACGATGGAGGAGCGGAAGGAAGAGGGCGAGGCGGAGATCCAGGAGCACGGGCCCGAGCACTGGTTCTCCAAGTGGGAGCGGCAGTGCCTGGCCGAGGCCGAGCAGGACGAGCAGCTGTCGCCTGAGCTGCAGGAGGAGGCGGCGGCCGCCGCGCAGCCCGAGCACAAGCAGCAGAAGCTGTGGCACCTCTTCCAGAACTCGGCCACCGCCGTGGCCCAGCTCTACAAAGGTGAGGCCGCGCCGCCATCTTGGCGACGCCCGGGGCCGCCGCCGCCGCTTCGGGGCTCCCCGATCCCCGCTTGTCACTGCTCCCCGCGCTGTCCCCATGTCGCTCCTCGATCGCCCTGCGGGGCTGCGGGGTGGGCGGCGGCCGTCTCGGGGGCCCGGCGTGAACACACACGCACACACACACACACACACACACACACACCCGGCCGAGCGTCTCCTGCCATCTTGGCCTGGCGACGCTGACGCCGGGCCGAGGGCGGCTCGGGTCGGGTCGGGGAAGGATGGACAGGGCCCGCCGTGGGCACGGGCAGCGCGGCTCGGCGTTCGGGCCCCGGGTCCCTCCCCCGGCCGGGCCGCGGAGGCAGGGGAGGAGTCCCCGATACAAAATGGCGAAGGAGGCGGCCGGGCGGCCCCTATTGTGCCCCGAGCCCGGCTCGGGGGCGGGGACTTCGGGGGGCGCCTCCCTGCACCTTCCGCGGGCGGCCGTGTCCACCGATCCTGGGGTCCACCCCTCTCCTTCCCCCCGGCCCCCTTCGCCGAGACGCCTTGCGTCCCGTGCTTAGCTGCTTCGGGGCTCCCTAAACATTGAACAAAATGGCGAAACCTAATATGGCCGTTCCAGAGTGATTGACGCCCAAATAACATTCCCTCTCTCTCCTCTCTCTCTCTCTCTCTGCTGTGTCCTTGTGTGTATATGTCTTTTTTTTTTTTTAATTCTTCCATTTTGCTTTTTTTTTTTTTTTTTTTTTTTTTTTTTTGCTTTTTGTTTTCAGACCGTGTGTGTCAGCAGCCAGGACTTTCTCTCTGGGTCCCTTTCCAAAACGCAGCCACGGCCGTCACCAACCTCTACAAAGGTAAAGACAACCCTGCTGCATTGCCGGCGCACGGGGCAAGGGTGGACGTCCTGCATTCATTCCCCCAGTGTGTTTTTCTGTTCGTTGAGAAGTCCAGCTTGCTAACCTTGAATGCCTTGCAACTTGAGAATCTCGCGTGGTGTTCTGAGCCACATGAACCACAAGCGCTTCTGACACCCCCACCCTCCTCCACCTCCTCCCTCCGGGACATATGACAGTGTCAGGGGGACACTTGGTTGTCGCCATTGAGAAGGGGGGCTTGCTGTTGGCGTGTGGTACGTAGACGTTGCTGGTTGTTCCTGCAGTTGCGCGACAGCCCCCCAGCTTCCACTGTTTAGCGAGGTCCTAACCAGTTGTCAAAGTGCTCTGCCCTGGAAGGCTGTTGAGTCTCCTTTGCTTGGGAAAGGTCTCAAGGGAAGAAAAGTCGGCTTTCGTAGCACACGCTGAGATGGGATAATTCTTGGAAGATCCTTGAGTCAGGCAGTTGATAGCATGAAAGTGCTTTGAACACTTGCTAGCTGGAATGGTGCACTTATCCCGGTTCAGCTCTTCATTTATTTCATCAGATCTTCAAGTACCTCCTCCTGTTTGGTGGTAATTGTGGGCAGGCAATCTGTAGGTCTGCAGGTAGAGGTTTTGGATTGATAGTTGTGTGTTTGTGGTGGTGCCTTGTTGATGTTCCTTTCTGATGATCTGTAAGTACACAGTTTTGCCCACTGTACACTCCTGCTAGCAGTGAGTTTGGCTTTGTGCCTTACAGATATAGAAGATTTGGAAATCTAATTTTTTGCATGTTTCCTTAAAAAAAAAAAAGGACTTGGATTTGACTGTTTATAAAATGTATTTAGTACTTACAAACCAGTAATAGTAATGGGTTTGAGAGAGAAAAAAAAGAAAGGATGTTTCAGGGCCTAGAGCTGTTGCAAAGCAACCCCAGACACGTGCCACTTTGCATGGGTACTGGGGAACTGAACTCAGGGCTTCAGGCTTTGCAAGCAAGCGCCTTTAATAGCTGAGCCATTTCTCCAGCTTGACTTGGCAGATTTTTCAAGGTAGGATCTTGCTCTAACCCAGGCTGACCTGGAATTCACTATGCAGTCTCAGGTTGGCCTAGAACTCACAGTCATCCTCCTAACTCTGCCTCCCAAGTGCTGGGTTTAAAGGCCTGTGCTAGCACACCCCCACCTGGTTTTGGGGGACAGTAATTTTGAGAACTGTTATGAAACTGGTGACTAAGCATATTAATTTTTAAAAAGATTTTATTTTTATTTATTTATTAGAGACAGAGAGAATGGGCATGCTAGGACCTCTAGCTACTGCAAACGAACTCCAGATGCATGTTCGTTCCACCATGTGCATCTAGCTTACATGGGACCTGTGTCCTTAGGCTTCACAGGCATGTTCCTTAACCGCTAAGCCATCTCTCCAGCCCCTAAGCATTAATTTTAAGGAATGAGGAACTGTTACTCCAGCTTTATTGAGAAAAAGCTTATTTTTGGTTTCTTTTGAGACAAGGTCTTAATGTAGTACAGGCTGGCTTCAGACTTGTTGTTCTGCCTTCAGCCTCTCCAGTGCTGGGATTACAGCTGTGCATCACCATGCCTTCCTGGAAGTAAATGTTTAAATATTCAGTGGTGAGCTTTGATTTTAAATATATTTTATTTATTTGAGAGAGAGAGAGAGAGAGAGAGAGAGAGAGAGAGAGAGAGAGACTGCGCTCTCCAGGGTCTCCAGCCACTGCAAACAAACTCCAGATGCATGTGTCCCCTTGTGCATCTGGCTTATGTGGGTCCTGGAGAATCAAACTGGGATCTTCTGGCTTTGCAGGCAAACAACCACTAAGCCATCTTCTGCCCCCAGTTTTGTTTTTATACAGCTGAGTCTTAAATTTGGGGGTTGGGGAAGCTTGTGCTGGGGTGGAACCCAGTTTCATGGCATTCAAACACTGAGTTTCGTCTCTAACATCTCCAGCCCATGTTTTTATGAGCAAATGGCATTTTGTTTTGTTTTGTTTTTCAAGGTAGAGTCTTGCACTAGACTAGGCTGACCTGGAATTTTCTATGTAGTCTCAGGGTGGCCTCAAACTCACAGCAATCCTCCTGCCTCAGGCTCCCAAGTGCTGGGATTAAAGGCATGCACTACCATGCCCAGCAACAAATAGATTTTTTTTGAGGTAGGGTTTTGCTCTAGCTCAGGCTGACCTGGAATTCATTATGTAGTCTGAGGGTGGTCTTGAACTTATGGCAATCCTCCCACCTCTGCCTCCCAAGTGCTTGGATTAAAGGCATGTGCCACCAAGCTTTTTTTTTTTTTTTTTTTTTGGAGACAGGATCTTACTGTAGCCCCAGGCTGACCTGGAATTCATTTTTTTTTCCCTTTTTTATCTTAAAAAAATTTTTTTTTGGATCTCATTTTGTAGTCCCAGTCTGGCTTTGAATTCAGTGGCCACCCTATCTCAGCCTCTTGGAGTACTGTTCAGTTTATTTTTCAGGTTAGGTCTCACTCTAGTCCTGGCTGACCTGGAATTCACTATGCAGTCTCAGGTTGGCCTAGAACTCACAGTCATCCTCCTAACTCTGCCTCCCAAGTGCTGGGTTTAAAGGCCTGTGCTAGCACACCCCCACCTGGTTTTGGGGGACAGTAATTTTGAGAACTGTTATGAAACTGGTGACTAAGCATATTAATTTTTAAAAAGATTTTATTTTTATTTATTTATTAGAGACAGAGAGAATGGGCATGCTAGGACCTCTAGCTACTGCAAACGAACTCCAGATGCATGTTCGTTCCACCATGTGCATCTAGCTTACATGGGACCTGTGTCCTTAGGCTTCACAGGCATGTTCCTTAACCGCTAAGCCATCTCTCCAGCCCCTAAGCATTAATTTTAAGGAATGAGGAACTGTTACTCCAGCTTTATTGAGAAAAAGCTTATTTTTGGTTTCTTTTGAGACAAGGTCTTAATGTAGTACAGGCTGGCTTCAGACTTGTTGTTCTGCCTTCAGCCTCTCCAGTGCTGGGATTACAGCTGTGCATCACCATGCCTTCCTGGAAGTAAATGTTTAAATATTCAGTGGTGAGCTTTGATTTTAAATATATTTTATTTATTTGAGAGAGAGAGAGAGAGAGAGAGAGAGAGAGAGAGAGAGAGAATGGGCTCTCCAGGGTCTCCAGCCACTGCAAACAAACTCCAGATGCATGTGTCCCCTTGTGCATCTGGCTTATGTGGGTCCTGGAGAATCAAACTGGGATCTTCTGGCTTTGCAGGCAAACAACCACTAAGCCATCTTCAGCCCCCAGTTTTGATTTTATACAGCTGAGTCTTAAATTTGGGGGGTGGGGAAGCTTGTGCTGGGGTGGAACCCAGTTTCATGGCATTCAAACACTGAGTTTCGTCTCTAACATCTCCAGCCCATGTTTTTATGAGCAAATGGCATTTTGTTTTGTTTTGTTTTTCAAGGTAGAGTCTTGCACTAGACTAGGCTGACCTGGAATTTTCTATGTAGTCTCAGGGTGGCCTCAAACTCACAGCAATCCTCCTGCCTCAGGCTCCCAAGTGCTGGGATTAAAGGCATGCACTACCATGCCCAGCAACAAATAGATTTTTTTTGAGGTAGGGTTTTGCTCTAGCTCAGGCTGACCTGGAATTCATTATGTAGTCTGAGGGTGGTCTTGAACTTATGGCAATCCTCCCACCTCTGCCTCCCAAGTGCTTGGATTAAAGGCATGTGCCACCAAGCTCTTTTTTTTTTTTTTTTTTGGAGACAGGATCTTACTGTAGCCCCAGGCTGACCTGGAATTCATTTTTTTTTCCCTTTTTTATCTTAAAAAAATTTTTTTTTGGATCTCATTTTGTAGTCCCAGTCTGGCTTTGAATTCAGTGGCCACCCTATCTCAGCCTCTTGGAGTACTGTTCAGTTTATTTTTCAGGTTAGGGTCTCACTCTAGTCCTGGCTGACCTGGAATTCACTATGTAGTCCCAGGCTGGCCTCAGCGATTATTCTACCTCCTGACTGCTGTAGTTAAAGGGCCTGGCCTATCTTAACCCCTTAAGTGCTGTGTGTATAATTTGCACACAGTAAAATCACTTTTCAAAATGTGTCATTTTGACATAACACACTATTAATAGATAGAATGTATCCCCCCTCCTCCAGTTTTTTTTTTTTTTTTTTTTGGCAACCCCTTACCTGATTGTTGGTACTGTGTATATTTCCCTTAAAAGTTCATTCTTTTTTTTTGGGAAAGAGCCAATTATGGGAGTAAGTTTATTTTATTTCCCTTAAAACATGTGGTCTGTGGGCTTCTGAGTGTTTGACTTAGTATCGTAAGGTGGGTCCATTGAGCTTGCATTATAGGTTCTTTTTTTTTGGTTTTTCGAAGTAGGGTTTCACTCTAGCCCAGGCTGACCCGGAATTCACTATGTAGTCTCAGAGAGGCCTCAAACTCACAGCAGTCCTTCTACCTCTGCCTCCTGAGTGCTGGGATTTTAAGGAGTGCACCACCATGCCTGGAGTTACTTTTTACTTTTCAAGGAAGGATCCTGTTGTATGTAAGTACATGGCTTGTCCTCCTTCAGTGTTTGAAGGGAAGGCAACTTGTTGGCATTTGCATTGTGCCAGGCTCAGGGTGGCCTTGAAATCATGCAGTCCTGCCTCTACCTCCTGAGTGGTTTTTATTTTAAATTAAGTAGAAACTTTGTATGGACACATTATGTGTTCTTTTTGTATTTTCTTCAAGGTAGGGTCTCAATTTTAGCCCAGGCCAAGTTGGTACTTAGTTCCAGGCTTGCCTAAATTCACTGTGATCTCCTTTCTTTGCCTCCCAAGTGCTGATAAAAAATGTGTGCCACCACATCCAGCCACCTTTACTTTATTTTTTATTTTTTTAAAATATTTTTAAACTTTTTATTTATTTGTTTATTTGCAAGCAGAGAGAGAGAGAATGGGTGTGCCAGGGCCTCTAGCCACTGCAAACGAACTCCAGATGCATGTGCCTCTCACGCATCTGGCTTATGTGGGTCCTGGAGAATCGAACCGGGATCCTTTGGCTTTGCAGGTAAACGCCTTAACCACTAAGCCATTTCTCCAGCCCCACCTTTACTTTATAAAAGTGCATTTGAGGGGCTGGAGAGATTGCTCAGCTGTTAAGGCACTTGACTACAAAGCCTAATGACCTGGGTTTGATTCCTTGGTGCCAGAAGAAAGTGGCGCATGCATATGGAGTTCCTTTGCAGTGGCTGGAGGAGGCTGTGGCATGCCCATTCTCTGTCTCCCTATCTTTTTTTTTAAATAAATATATTTTATTGATTTATTTATTTGAGAGAGAGAATTGGCGTACCAGGGCATCCAGCCACTGCAAACGAACTCCAGATGCATGCGCCCCCTTGTGTATCTGGCTTATGTGGGTCCTGGAGAATGAAACCAGGGTCTTTGGGCTTTGCAGGCAAATGCCTTAACCACTAAGCCATCTCTTCGCCCCCCCTTTATTAAATTTTATTTATTTGGGAGAGAGAAAAAGGCAGATAGCAAGAGAGAATAGGAACTCTGGGTCTTCGGCCACTGCAAATGAATTCCAGAAGCATGCACTACCTTGTGCATCTGGCTCATGTGGGTCCTGGGAAATCAAACCTGGGTTCTTTGGCTTTGCAGGCAAGCTCCTTAACTGCTAAGCCATCTCTCCAGCCTACTTTTTCTCTGCTTGCAAACCAACCAACCAGGTGTAGGGGTTCATGCCTTTAATCCTGCACTCTGGAGGCAGAGGTAGGAGGATTGCTGAGTTCAAGGCCACCCTGAGACTACATGGTGAATTCCAGGTCAGCCTTGGCTAGATCAAGACCCTACCTCAAAAAAAAAAAAAAAAAAATTAGGGCCTGGAAAGATGCCTTAGTGGTTAAGCACTTGCCTGTGAAGTCTAAGGACCCTGGTTTAAGGCTCAATTCCCCAGGACCCACGTAAGCCAGATGCACAAGGTAGTGCATGCAGCTGGAGTTTGTTTGCAGTGCTAGAGACCCTGGTGTGCCCATTCTCTCTCTGTGTCTACCTCTCTCTGTCACTCTCAAATAAATTAAAAAAAATTTTTTTGAAAAAGAATTAGTATTAGGGTGGCCTTGAACACTTGGCAATCTTCCTACCTTTGCCTCCTGAGTGCAGGGATTCAAGGTGTGTGGCAGCATGCCCAGCAAAGAGAATATTTTTTTTTTCCACGAGGTAGAGTCTCACTGAATTCACTATGTAGTCTCAGGGTGGTCTTGAACTCATGATGATCCTTTTACCTTTGCCTCCCAAGTGCTGTGATTAAAGGCATCTGCCACCATGTCCAGCAGAAAAAATTTTTTTCTTTGGTTTTTCGAGGTAGGGTTTCACTCTGGTCTAGGCTGACCTGGAATTAACTATGTAGTCTCAGGGTGGCCTTGAACTCTCGGCGATCCTCCTACCTCTGCTTCCCAAGTGCTGGGATTAAAGGCGTGCGCGACCATGCCCGGCTCAGAAAATATTTTTTTTTTAAAGTGCATTTGAGGCTAGAGAAATGGCTTAGTGGTTAAGGCAGTTGCCTGCAAAGCCAAAGGACCTATGTTCGATCCCTCAGGACCCACATAAGCCAGATGGTGGCGCATGCGTCTGGAGTTTGTTTGCGTGGTTGGAGATCCTGGTGTGCCCATTCTCTTTCTCTCTCTCAAATAAATAAAATAAACATATGTAATAAAAGGTGCATTTGAAACATTGGTTGATTTAGAACTCTCCCGCATACACTGGCAACTTTCTCTTGATTTGCATACTTTAGGGATTCCTTTGGGTATCCTTGAACATTGCCTGCTCACAGATGTGTGCTCTGTCAGTACTGCAGAGGGCTGCAGTCTGGGATCTGTTGCCAGATTGATCTCTTGTTTGTTTGTGGTTCTGGAGATGATCAAGCAGGTAGTTCACCATTGTTAGGCTCCTTGGCTTGCTCGCTCTCTTTAAAAAAAAATTTTTTTTGTTTATTTTTATTTATTTATCTGAGAGCGACCAGAGAGTGAGAGAGAATGGGCACACCAGGGCTTCCAGCCACTGCAAATGAACTCTAGATGCATGTGCCACCTTGTGCATCTGGCTTACATGGGTCCTGGGGAATAGAGTCTCGAACCAGGGTCCTTTGGCTTCACAAGCAAGTACTTAACCACTAAGCCATCTCTCCAGCCCTGGCTTTCCTTTTTTTTTTTTTTTTTTTTTTTTTTGGTTTTTCGAGGTAGCATTTCACTCTGGCCTAGGCTGACCTGGAATTAACTAGGTAGTCTCAGGGTGGCCTTGAACTCACAGTGATCCTCCTACCTCTGCCTCCCAAGTGCTGGGATTAAAGGCGTGCCCGGCTAGCCCTGGCTTTCTTAGTTGTTGATGAGACTTAGTGCACACAAGCTATAGTAACAAGCTCTTAGTTTTGTGCCTGGCTTAGAGGGAGTGCTCAAGTGTTGATGGGTCAAATGTTAACTGTTTCAGATGTTTCTCAGTGGGCAGTATGAGAAATTTCCCTAAAAAAAGGGAAATAATTTAGTTAATTTTTTTGTTTTCTAATTTTTGTGTGTATTGGATTAAGTTTTGTGGTATATACTTTCCTTATCTTTTTCAAAGGAGGGTAGGTATAAATAAATTCACAGGTGAGATGGTGTGGTTCACATCCTCTAATTTGCTGTATCACTTCATTGTGGCCAGTTTGAACTTAGTGACCTAAAAGTGACTGGACATCATGAGTATGTGGGCCAAGTGGTGTGTAACTATAGACAACAAATGGTTAGAGAAAGTGAGCTCTACCTGGAGGTGGAGGTCATGAGTTTGTGAATCTTCTTACTGCAGAAAAATTAGTACTGAGCTTCATGCCTTTTTTTTAGACTTGGTCTTTTTTATAATTTTTAAAAAGTCTATTTATTGATTTGAGGGAGAAAGGCAGAGAAACATAGAGAATGGGCATGCTAGGGCCTCCAGCCACTGCAAATGAACTCCAGACACATGCACCACTTTGTGCATCTGGCTTATGTGGGTCCTGGGGAATCGAACCTGGGTCCTTTAGCTTTGCAGGCAAGTGCCTTAACTGCTAAGCCATTTCTCCAGCCCTAAATAAGGTCTTTCTATGTGGCCCAGGCTGGCCTCGAGCTTGTAGCAGTTCTTCTCAGACTCTTGAGTGTTGAATTTCAGACATGGGCCCACCACAACAATTGATTGTGATAATAATTAGTGTGGACTATGGTCGAAACTCCTAAGCTTTTTTAGCTTTTACTTAACTTTAATTATAAATAAATAGCCATAG
The DNA here is from genome assembly GCA_036365145.1 of Orientallactaga sibirica. Classification (NCBI taxonomy): domain Eukaryota; kingdom Metazoa; phylum Chordata; class Mammalia; order Rodentia; family Dipodidae; genus Orientallactaga; species Orientallactaga sibirica. The sequence goes on along the minus strand of JAEOAD010000008.1, from coordinate 40,716,931 downwards.
CCTCTAAGTCATTTATAATAGTTTATAGATTGAATCTGTAAGTTTTTTTTGTAGGTACTTTTTTTTTTTATAAAAGATATTGTCTTGTGAGCTTTAATCCCAGCACTCTGGAGGCAGAGGTAGGAGGATTGCCATGAGTTCAAGGCCACCCTGAGACTATATAGTGAATTTCAGGTCAGCCTGAGCTGGTGTGAGTCCATACCTCGGGACTCCCCCCCCTTTAAAAAAAATAAGTATTGGCTTGTAAGTATGTCACAAGTCAGTCTGGCTTCAGTAGTATGGGTGTATATTGGTTCTTCTTTCAAATGGAGGCTGGGTGTAGGGTTGACTTGACTTGGTTCAGACTTTTCTGCTTTGCAGTTTTCTTTATGTAGCACGTTATGTGCTTATCCAAACATTTCATGTACACAGTGGTTTTATACTTCAGAACAATTTCCTATCCATTAGAACTACTCCCTGAAGTTTAGAAGAACCAACTTGATTGGCTCCTATTTCTTAACTATCCAAAATTAGTCCCATAGCTAGGTGTGGGATTATACGTATTGCTTTAGGGACTAAGTATTTTGCTCCTTGAGCAGATGTGTTCCCTTAACACATGATTGGCTATTTAAACATTTGAGGGAACTTTAGGAAGGGGAGGCAGGCAAGCAACAAATAGTGGCTGCTATGAGTCTCTTCTGGTTTTTGTCCTTTGTTTTGGCAAAGATTAGGAAAATAATATTGGAAGAAAGTAGTACTTTTCAGTACTAATTTCTCAAGGAAGTTTGTTCCTAAAGCAGTTGGAAAAAGTTTAATTTGGGCATTGAATTGACTTAGAACTTCATATTCCTAGTGAGAAATTTTTTTTGCAATGTTAAGAAAGGATGATGGACGCCGGGCGTGGTGGCGCACGCCTTTAATCCCAGCACTCGGGAGGCAGAGGTAGGAGGATCGCCGAGAGTTCGAGGCCACCCTGAGACTACAGAGTGAATTCCAGGTCAGCCTGGACCAGAGTGAAACCCTACCTTGCAAAACCGGAAAAAAAAAAAAAAAAAAAAAAAAGGAAAGGATGATGGATATAAATTTAAATTCAAATATTATGTGCTCAGTAATATTCCTTAGAAGTGTTGCTTTGATCTAGCAGTATGTCTGAGCCTTATAAAGGAGAATGAGCTTTCTCATTGAGGAAAGTAGCTTGTGGAAAGAACTGCAAATACCCAGCTTTGGAACCCCTCCTCCTCTATATAACTTTTTTGAGGTAGGTTGTTCTAGTCCAGGCTGTCCTGGGTGAAATTCTGTCTCCGGCTGGCCTTAAACTCAGTGATCCTCCTATGTCTGCCTCCTGAGTGCTGGGACTAAAGGTGCACAGCCATGCCCCTCGCCCCGTCTCGCGCCCCCGTTTTGCTCCAGCCCAGGCTGGCCTGGAATTCACTCTGTAGTCTCAGGCTGGCCTTGAACTAATGGTGATCCTCCTGCCTCTGCCTCCCAAGTGCTGGGACTGAAGGTGTGCACCACCATGCCCAGCACCTTTAATTTTTTTTTTTTTATTTTTTTTTTATTTTTCGAGGTAGGGTCTCACTCTAGCTCAGGCTGACCTGGAATTCACTATGTAATCTCAGGGTGGCCTCGAACTCATGGCGATCCTCCTACTTCTGCCTCCCAAGTGCTGGGATTAAAGGTGTGCGCCACCACGCCTGGCTCCGACACCTTTAATTTTTTAGAAAAACACTTTATCTATCTGTCATCTATCTTACCTATTAGAGAGAGAGGAGGCAGAGAAAAATGGGGGGAGGGAGAAAGAGAGAATGGGCACCCCAGGGCTTCTAGCCACTGCAAATGAACTCCAGACACATGTACCATCATGTACATCTGGCTTTACCTGGGTACTGGGGAATTGAACCTGGGTCCTTTGGGTTTGATGGCAAGCTCCTTCACCACTGAGGCATGTCTCCAGCCCTTATACCCCTTTTCTAATGTGGTTTGGTATTGGTCAAATAGTGCTAGGCACAAGGCTATCCTAATTTTTGTGCTGATTTTGGGGAACATGGAGCCCAAAGCTCCTCATTCTGGAATTTGGTGGTGTCATGCATGGTGCAGTGTTTCACAGAGAACCTTTAGAAGGCCATTTCTGGGATTACATTGGAACGTAGTCTGAGTCTGAAGTTAGCATGTTCTCTCAAAGTTTGCTTATGGTTTGAGGAAGGCATTATTGATTGAATTTTATTGTTATGAGGTAGGGCCTCACTCTAGCCCTGGAACTTACTCTGTGGCCCCAGTTTGTCCTCAAATTCACTACAGTCCTACCTCTGCCTCCTAAGTGATAGGATTAAAGGTGTGAGTCACCATGCATGTTACCTATTTATTGAATTTTTTGTTTGTTTGTTTTTATAAGGTAGTAGGGCCTTCCTCTGGCCCTGGCTGACCTGGAATTCAGTATGTGGTCTCAGGGTGGCCTTGAACTCATGGCAGTCCTCTTACCTCTGCCTCCCTAGTGCTGGGATTAAAGGTGTGTCACCATGCCTGGTTTATTGAAAAAAAAATTTTTTTTTTGATTGAGGTAGGGTTTTGCTCTATCTAGCCCAGGCTGACCTGGAATTCACTATGTAATCTCAGGCTGGCCTTGAACTCATGGTGATCCTCCTACCTCTGTCTCCCAACTGCTGGGTTTAAAGGCATGTGCCACCATACCTGGCTGCTTACTGAAATTTTTTTTTTTTCTGAGGTAGGGTCTCACTCTGGTCTGGCTGACCTGGAATTAACTATGTAGTCTCAGGGTGGCCTCAAAATCACAGCGATCCTCCTGCCTCTGCCTCCCGAGTGCTGGGATTAAAGGCGTGCGTCACAAGGCCCAGCTGCTTACTGAACTTTTTTAAAAAAATATTTATTTGCAAGGAGAGAAAGAGTATGAATGAATGGGCATGCCAGGGCCTCCAGCTGCTGCATACAACTTCAGATGGATTGTGCATCTGTTTCTACGTGGATACTTGGAAATCCAACCTGGGTCGTTAGACTTTGCAGGAAGTGCCTTAACCCACCGAGCCATCTCTCCAGCCCATATTTATGGAATTAAAAAAAAATTGAGTGGCTGGAGAAATGGCATAGCGGTTGAAGCCCAAGGACCCAGGTTCAATTCTCCAGGTCCCATGTAAGCCAGAAGCACATGGTGGCACATGCATCTGGAGTTTGTTTGCAGTGGCTAGAGGCCCTGGTGTGCCCATTCTCTCTCACTCTTTGTCTTTCTCCCCCTTTCTGTGTCTTTAATAAATAAATAAATAAAAATAAAATCTTAAAAAAATTTTTGGGCTGGAGAGATGGCCTTGTGGTTATTAAGGCACTTGCCTGCAAAGCCTAAGGACCCAGGTTCAATTCCCCATGACACACATACGCCAGATGCACAGGGTGGCACATGTGTCTGCTGTTCATTTTCAGTGGCTGGATGTCCTGACATGCCCATACTCATTCTCTCAAATAAACAAATAAATAAAAGTAAAATTTTTTTGAGGTAAGGTCACACTCTAACCCAGGCTGACATGGAATTCATTATAGAGTCTCAGGGTGACCTTGAACTCAAGACGATCCTTCTACCTCTGCCTCCCGAGTGCTGGGATTAAAGGTGTGCGCCACCACACCCGGCTTTCTTTTTTTTTTTTTTTTTTTTTTTTTTTGAGGTAGAGTTTTACTCTACTTTAGGCCAATTTGGAATTCATTATGTAGTCTCAGAGTGGGCCTTGAACTCAAAAAATGTATTTTTATTTGTGAACAGGAGAAAAAGTATGGGCGCACTAGAGCCACTAGCCACTGCACACAAAGTCCAGTTACATGTGCTGCTTTGCATCTGGCTTTACATGAGAATTGGGGAATTGAACCCAGGCAAAAAAGCTTTGCAAACAAGTGTTTTTTTCTTATTTAAGTTTTCTCAAGAGAGAAACAAGGCGAGAGTGGGTGCATGCTAGGGCCTCTTGCTACTGCAGGTAAACTCAGATGCATTTATCATGTTGTACATCTGATTTTATGTGGATCCTGGGGAATTGAACCTGGGCTCACAGGCTTTACAAGCAGAGCCTTAACAGCTGAGCCATCTCCTCAGCCCAGGCATTTTCTACTTATTTATTTATTTATTTATTTATTTATTTATTTATTTATTTATTTATTTATTGGTTTTCCGAGGTAGGGTCTCTCTCTGGCTCAGGCTGACCTGGAATTCACTATGTAGTCTCGGTGGCCTTGAACTCAAGGTGATCCTCCTATTTCTGCCTCCCGAGTGCTAGAGTGCTGGGATTAAAGGCGTGCATCACCACGCCCGGCTTTTATTTATTTATTTATTGACAACTTCCTTAATTGTAGACTATATCCCTGGTACTGCGGTCCCCCCCCCCCACGTATTATGTATAAAATGGAGTTCATGCCTGCTCTGTGGATGAAGGAATGAGATAGTAGATACTGATTGGCATGGTAACTTTGCTGCTAATGACAATCTGTGAAATACAGTCTAATCTTTCTCAAACCTGTAATGGTTTATTGTCTTTTTCAAGAGGAAAAAAAAAACCTTCTGCAGTGACATCTTATTTTCCAACAGTGCTTTTACTCCTCAAGGGGATTGAACCCAGGGCCTGTGCATGTTAAGCCAGCATGTGCTCTGACAGTGAACTGCTTCCCAGTCTTTCCTTCCATAGTGTAAAGTAGGTTCTTTCAGCTTGGGATCCTTTGCCAAGTGGATTGTTGTCTTCCTGGGACCCAGCTCTTCCTTGTCTTACTCTTGCCTTTTCTGCCAGTATCTACTCTAGATGTAGCAGTCATGAGGCTGAAATAATCAGAGCTATAGTAGGTAAGGTGCTTGTCTGCAACACCAAAGGACCCAGGTTTGATTCCTCAGGACCCATGTAAGCCAGATGCACGAGGTGGTATATGTATGTATGTGGAGTGAGTTTGTAGTGGCTGGCAGCTCTGATGCACCCATTCTTTCTCTCTCTCTGACTCTATCTCTCGCTCTCAAATAAATAAAAGATGAAATATTAAAAAATAAAGCCAGGAAACAGTGGTGAAGTGTCTCTGCTTTTCTTACTAGAAGGTCCAGGAGTAAAGAAACTGTCTTGTTGTTTGTCATTGGGACATAATGGTGATTTTCTGCTAGTACAGCAACTAAAAAGTAAATTGAAGTGACTATCAAATATTGTTTTCACCTGGGTAAAATCACTGGACAGGAATCATTTTATTGAATTCAGTTTGAGTACGTCCTTGGAGGTCATTCAGGGGAATTGTAAGGCAAGGCAATGGTTGTCAGTTAATAAAAAGCTATTGGGAATTGAAAACAGTGAAAATATACCCAAGGCAATAAATGAAGTTTTTTGGTTCCATCCTCCTCCTGTTTGGTTTTGTGTTAATCATTCAGCACTACTATTCTAAAATGCTTGCATAGCCAACCTTGTGTATTCCTAGTTCTTGGTGCTGAACCTATCAGTAGGAATACAACTTTGCGATGATGGTAAATACAGGTGAGTGTGGCCTGAGTCAGTTGTGGTGTACAGGCATGTGTTGAATGAGGGGATACTCCTGCTTAGCACTGTGAGGGTTCAGTTCACTCTTGTGAAGAGGAGCAGCATAACTCCATGGCTAAAGTCCCACAAGCTGTGGAGCGAGATTCCAGCTCTTCATATGTTCCCTACCTTGGGAAGGGGTCACATGGCTCCCAGTACCTTACTTAGTTTTCTCATTTGCAATAAGGGGGTGGTTATACCTATTTCAAAGGTAGACATAATCTCTTTACTCATGTGATGTTTAGTAAAGCACTAATACACACCAAATAATAAGCAATATTTAGCACTATTAAACTAAATTTAGGTTCCATGTGATAAGTTATTTTAGGTAGTTTGGACAAAGAAAAGCAGTCTGTCTTTCTGTTCACATTGCTTTTTTTAAAATTTTTTTTATTTGGGGGAGATATTTATTTGATAGAGAGAAAGAAGCAGATAAAGAGAGTGGGCACGCCAGGGCCTTCAGTGACTGCAAACAATCTCCAGATGCATGTGCCCCCTTGTGCATATGGCTTACATGGGTCCTGGGGAATCGAACCTGGGTCCTTTGGCTTTGTAAGCACGTGCCTTAACAGCTAAGCCATCTCTCCAGCCCATAGTTTTATTTATTTATTATTTTATTTTATTTGCTTATTTTTTTCCGAGGTAGGGTTTCACTCTTTCTCAGGCTGACCTGGAAATTCACTATGTAGTCTCAGGGTAGCCTCGAACTCACGGCGATCCTCCTACCTCTGCCTCCCGAGTGCTGGGATTAAAGGCGTGCGCCACCACGCTCGGCTATTTTTTGTTTTTTTTTTTGAGGTAGGGTCTCACTGTAGTCCAGGCTGTTGTCTTTGGCTGGCCTCGTGCTCACTTGCCTCCCAAGTGCTGGGATTAAAGGCACGAGTCACCACACCTGAGCCATATTTTAATTATTATCATTATTTTATTTATTTATTTTGTTTTTTTGAGGCGGGTCCCTCTCTAGCCCAGGCTGACCTGGAATTGATTATGTAGCCTCAGGGTGGCCTTGAACTAACTGGCAATCTTCTGCCTCTGCCTCCTGAGTGCTAGGATTAAAGTTGTGAGCCACCACACCCAGCCCAATATTTCAATTTTTAAAAATTTAATTTTTTTTTCAAGGTAGGGTTTCACACTAGTCCAGGCTGACCTGGAATTCACTATGCAGTCTCCAGAGTGGCCTTGAACTCACTGTGATCCTCCTACCTCTGCCTCCCGAGTGCTGGGATTAAAGGCGTGTGCCACCATACCCGGCTCAATATTTTATTTAATTTTTTAATGAAACTAGGTTACTGCTTACAAAAACCTGCATAAGTACCATGCTGTGTGAACTCTGAATTCAGATCATAATAAATAATAATAATAATAATAATAATAATAATATTATTATTATTATTTTGGTTTTTTGAGGTAGGGTCTCCCTCTTGCTCAGGCTGACCTGGAATTCACTATGTAGTCTCAGGATGGCCTTGGACTCATGGCAATCCTCCTACTCCTGCCTCCTGAGTGCTGGGATTAAAGGTGTGCACCACCACACCTGGCTCAGATCATTAAAATTGAATGTTTAACATTTCAAATGTGACTAAGATTTATTTCAGATTATTAGATTGGTTACAGGTTTAGAGGGCTCACTGTCAAGATAATTTTGGTTAACATCTAAAATTGATTGTTTTAAAAGAAGGAAATACAGTATGACTAATGACCATCATATCTTTCCTTTTTTTTAATAGAAAGTGTGGATACCCATCAACGAAGTTTTGATATTGGAATTCAGATTGGCTATCAGCGACGCAATAAGGATGTGTTGGCCTGGGTTAAAAAACGCAGAAGAACTATTCGTAGAGAAGATTTGATCAGCTTCCTGTGTGGAAAGGTTCCTCCACCACGAAACTCTAGAGCTCCCCCAAGACTAACTGTAGTGTCCCCTAACCGAGCTACTTCAACGGAAACTAGCTCATCTGTAGAGACTGATTTGCAACCCTTCCGGGAAGCCATAGCTCTGCATGGTAAAGCCGTTTAAACATATTTCTTTGGAAAAAAAATGGTTAAGATTATGTGCCTGTGGACCCATTTTCATGTTTAGGGTTAGGTCCAGATATATTGTCTTTTTAAAAAAATTATAGCAAATACTTGTTCTAGAAATGTTGACTCAAAATGTAAGCTTCTAAGAACATCCTAAAGATGTTTTTAGGTTAGTTTGAGCTTACTTGTTAGATATTCCAGTAATAATCCTTTCTGCTCTATAGTCTAGCGTTCATTGTTTCACACTTACATTTATACAGTGTTCTTAGTCCTCTTCTCAAAGAGGAAGTCTGACTCTGGAGACTTCTATTACTTATAGTTCTGTTACTTATAGTTGCTTGGAGAGCTTGGTCCATGACAGGCAACTAAGGCAGGTAATTATTGGGTTGGTTCTCTGAGGAACCAGAAACTGCCTGTAACACCCTTCATTATTACCAGGTATAGAGGGTGAAAGTGGATGACCTACCTACAGAGAGGATGGGTAGATGGATGAAAAAGTCATCCATTTTCCTTCTACTGGCTGTCCTTTAGAGACTTTCTCCTTAGATAGCTAGGATTGTGACAGGTATAAGCACTGGGGAGGCCATCAGTGCCTCTCCAGGCCAGTGGGTCATTATTCTTGGCTCAGAGGTTTTAGTATTCTTGTAGAAGCCTGGGGATATTCTTAGTGACAAGTCTGTTGCTCTCCAGTATAGACTTGGATGTGTAGAATAAGGAGAGTTACTACTCTCTGAAATGTACATTGCTGTGAAAAAGCAATAGCATCCCAGTAAGACTTGTTTGAAATCAAGATGGAACCATAGGGAAGTTACTAATGAATTAGGCCATGTGTCCTCTTAAAAGGTAGCCATTTCTGGGCCATAGAGTAGGTCATTTAAAACAAGTTAATTTAGTAATAAAAATAATGGGATATGGACATTTTAGTACCTACAGAGATATTATTCCCTTCAGCAAATTTTACAGGCCTTGATTGTGTGTGTGTACCCTAATCCAAATATGGAATTGGGAAAAGGATTCCCCCCCTTCCGATTTTAGATTTATGATAAAAAATTTTTTTAAGATACTTATTTCAAGAATGATGTCCCTTTGGAAACTCAGGCATAAATGAGGTTGTTCTTATCCTACTGAATTAACATTTCATCTATTTCCTCTTGAGTTTGGAAAAACACTTGAGGCTTGTACATACTTTGTTAGGTTCTTTTAGTGCATGGTAATCCTTGATTTTCTTCCTCAAGTGTGACTTACGACTTACCTCCATACTTGCAGTATGGAATACTTTAACATTCTTACAGTTTTATTTATAGTAGCATCCTTAAAGACAGTTTTAAGAAACAAGCCATGCTTGCCATAAAATAATGCAGGAGTGTATATAGTGAAAAGGGCAAGCCAGCCCTCCTTATAACTGCTCTGCTCTTGTCCTGTTGCATTTTTTCAAATTGAATCTGTTGAACCTGTGATGCATTTTTTTTTGATTTTAAGAGTTTTAATGGAATACAGTTGTAGAAGGGATTATAATTTAGACTTACAATTAAATTGTGAAGGCTTTAAAAAGCTTAAATAAGAAACTTTGTATAAAAATATTCCCTACAGTATTTTTTTTTCTTTGAGGTAGGGCCTCACTCTAGCCCAGCCTGACCTGGAACTTACTCTATAGTTCCAAGCTGGCCTTAAACTCATAGTGATCCTTCTATCTTTGTCTCCTGAGTGCATGTGCCACCACATTTGGCCCTACAATAAATTTATAATGTACTAATTCAGTATATGCTGGAGGCAGAATGTATTCCTTTGTCAGGTTCATTCTTCTAATGTAGTTATACAATGTTGGGTTGAAATAATAGGGTTTGCTAAAAGACTACATACAGAGTAACAAGCCAGACTGAGATTTGTGCTCTGATGGTTTATGGGAATTGAATTGTATTGGATATGATTGTCAGATGTGAGTGTTTAAAAGAAATACTTTGATTTGTAGTAAAGGCATTATTAACTCAATAGCAGTGTAGATTAGGGACTGATTTTACCTAGTGTCCTTATGATCTGATTGTAGTGGACTGTAAAGTACTCATTTGGAACATGAGGGGAAACATACTATGCCAGAGTTTGGTTTTGCATCTTATTTGCATAGTCAAATAGGAAATTTAAGTAATGCCAAATAGAAGTTTTTAGACTTCTTCCTTGGATGGAGGCAGAGTCTAAATCCATGAAATTTCAAATCAAAGTTTCAACGGATCAAGATGCTAACGTTGACTGTGTCAAAGCATCACATTCCTCTTCATGTCTGATCTCTATGGAAGGTAGTTTGCACATGAGGTCCTAGAAAAGAATAGCAGTTTCAAGCACACCTGCAGATGTGTGTTTATCTGAAGATGGCAGACACCTGAAGTGTCCACAGAATACTCATGTGGATAGTGAGGGTGAGATTCCCTTTGGGCCCAGTTGAGTGAGACACTTTTTTTTGAGGGGGTGGGGCTCACAGTTCAGAAGGCAGAAAAGCACCAATTAATGGCTATCAAACAATTTTGGCTATATTAAATGGTTACCAAGGTGTAAAACTATGTAACCAATGCTTACTTTTATTACTTGCCTGCAACATGTTTATTATTCTGTGTACTGCTGTTAGACTCAGAATAAAGAAATATACAGGCTCATTTTGAATCCTCATTTTTAAAGGCATGTGCCACCACGCTGGTTTGAACTACAATTCTTTGTGAAAACACTATTTCCAGTAGACCCATCACTTAGACTGCTTTGGTTGCTTTCCTGTCTACCTTCTGGTGGCTCTTACTTTAGTCATCCTGTCTGTTCTGGAGTTCTTTTTGTTTTTTTTCATTTAATTCCCATTTCATTTAATTTGGATGGGGGGAAGGGAGGTTTTGAGGTAGGGTCTTGTTCTGTCACTGTGTAGTCTCAGACTGGCCTCCAACTCAGCAATCCTGTTACCTAGGCCTTCTGCGTGCTGGGATTAAAGATATATGCCACCACACCCAGCTGATTTATTTTTAATGTCCTGAATGTGATGTGTATGAGACATCTCAGTCATTTGTGCCTGGGATATTTTCTTGCTCTTGCCTTGTGTGTCTGAGCCGACTTAGTCACCAATCTGTCTTTCTTGAGACCATTGTAGTGATTTTGACCTTGCTATTTCCCTTGGCAAGACTTCGCTATGGGATTTTAGGGTCCACATTATGATCTGGTTTTGATTTGTACTCTGGCCTTGAGCAATCCTTCTGCTTCTGCTTCCTTTGTGCTGGGACCAGGCCTGGACACCAAGCCAAAGAAATCATTATGTAATCCTCATGCCTACTCTTAAGTTATTATCATTTTATTGATGAAGACAGGCACATTTGGTTACAGTGGAGAACTTAGTGGTAGAGTAGATATTTTGGATCTGTGTGTCTCCAAAATGCATTCTCTTACCCACTGTGCCTCTGTGTTCTTTTTTTTAGTATTTTATTTTTATTTATTGATTTGAAATCATGAAAGAGGCAGAGAGAGTGAGTAAGTCAGTCAGTCAGTCAGTCAGGGAGAGACTGGGTGCGCCAGGGCTTCCAGCCACTGCAAATGAACTCCAAATGCATGTGCCACCTTGTACATCTGGCTTATGTGGGTCCTGGAGAATTGAACCAAGGTCCTTTGGCTTTGTAGGCAAGTGCCTTAACCACTAGGCCATCTCTCCAGCCTGTGTCTCTGTGTTATATATAGATTTGAGGTGCCTTTGCCACCACCTCCTCTGCAGAGCTTGGGATGAGACAGTTTTGAAAGGTCCTAAAGTTCTTTCTTCTCTAAAAACACCAGAAAATACTTGCATTTTTACAGTAACTCAGTCTTGAAGCCTCATTTTGTGAACTGCTTTGTTTCTTTGGCTCACTGTAGTTGGAGCAAGCACATGGGCTTTATGTGTAGACTATAGGTCCTGTGCAAACTTGGGCAGTGTGCTCTTGATGTCTTAATTCAAACTCCTTTATAAGGTGGTATATGAGACCCAATCACATTGGAAATGTTCCTTGCTCACTGCTGAGATCCAGGACCTCTCTCATTGTGTGGTGGACTTTTAGGATCCTTTTTGCCTCCATGTGAAAATTGTAGATAACATTACAGAGAGGTTTTTCTCTAATGCTTAAGCCTGTACTGTCTAGAAAGCTGTCAGGTCTCTTTTTGAGAGTTGTCATGATGAGAGATTGGTGCATTCTGGAGGAGGACCTTTTGTTTTTTCTTTTTCTTTAAGGTAGGATCTTGGCTCTAGCCCAGGCTAACCTGGAAATCACTGTGTAGACTCAGACTGGCCTTGAACTCATGGCAATCCTCCTACTTTTGCCTTGTGAGTGATGGAATTAAAGGCATATGCCACCACCATGCCTGGCCAGGAGGACCTTTTCCAAGTCAAGCCTCACCCATGGTATTTTTTTTTTTTTTTTTTTTTTGGTTTTCCGAGGTAGGGTCTCACTCTGGCTCAGGCTGACCTTGAATCCACTATGAGGTCTCAGGGTGGCCTCGACTCTCAGCGATCCTCCTACCTCTGCCTCCCGAGTGCTGGGATTAAAGGCATGCGCCACCACGCCCGGCTCACCCATGGTATTTTAAAAGCTCTTTATTGGATGCCAATGTTGGTCCACACTGACACAAAAAATCACTTGCTTTCAGTTCCAAAAAGGATTTTGGTGACATTGTTGAGTGCAGTACTAGCATTATCCTCATTGGGCCTGGGTGATCTTTTGCCAGGTGCCCTCATTCCAGACTGATTGCAACATGTACCTTTGGCGGTCCATACAGACAATAGCAGGACCATTGCTGCTGCTGGCATTTAGCTTAAGATAAGTTTCCCGATTAAGTTCTTCTCATGTTGAAAGCGATTTATGAGACATTGGGCAACTCAAGCAAAGGAGCCTTAAATGTGATACTAGAGAATTTCAAGCAAGTGCCTTAACTGCTGAGCCATCTCTTCAGTCCCATCACTGGAGAATTTAAAAAATAAAGCAATGAACTGGGCGCGGTGGTGCACGCTTTTAATCCCAGCACTTGGGAGGCAGAGGTAGGATCTCCATGAGTTTGAGGCCACCCTGAGACTACGTAGTGAATTCCAGATCAGCTTAGCCTGAGTGAGACCTTACCTCAAAAAAAAAAAAAAAAAAAAAAAAAAAAAGACAAGGGAGCCTTCTGAGTTAGCTTTCACAATTGCTGGGAATTATTATAAACCCTCTTTTTTTTTTTTTTTTTTTTTTTTTTTTACTGACAGCCTCTATACTTACATACAAAAAATGCATGATATTTCCCTCCCCTCCCCCATTCCCCTTTAGAACTCCAGTCTCCATCGTATCCCTTCCCCCCTCTCTCCATTAGTCTCTTTTAATTTGATATCATCTTTTTCTTCTATTATGAGGGTCTTGCGAAGGTATTGCTTATAAGCAGTCTTGTTTCTGCTTTTTTTGGATGTGGGTATGAGTGTGTGTGTGTGTGGGGGGTTGCTGTTTGGATGGAAGGCAGGGTCTTAAGTTTTACCACTGAGTTATACATCAGTCCTCACAAAGAGTATATTAACAATATTTTGTGAGTTAGGACAAGACAACATCTTAGGCTGAATTGAAAACCCCTGGATTGTTGGGTTCTGATTTCTGCAGTTATACTCTTCTATAGAAGGTGCTGCTTAGATCAAAAGTGCACATTGTTGGGGCTGGAGAGATGGCTTAGCAGTTAAGGTACTTGCCTGTGAATCCTAAGGACCCATGTTTGATCTCCTGATCCCACATAAGCCAGATGCACAAAGGTAATACAGGTGCAAGGTTGCACATGTGCATTAGGTGGCACATGTGTCTGGAATTTGATTGCAGTGGCTAAGGCCCTGGTGTACCAATTCTCTTTCTCAAAAAAAAAAAAAAAAAAAAAAAAAAAAAAAAAAGGTGTCCATTGTCACTCTGTAGTTTTAGACCTTCAGCTCAGTATTGACCCAGCACAGTACATGCCAAGTGCTTTTCATTGGACCTGGGAACAGGTGACTACGAAGTTGAATAATCTCAGTTTCTGGCTTGGTAGACTCCTGTGCCATCACCTGAAGTAGTTAAGCCCACAGCATTGGTGAGGCACAGCATTGTTACTTTGGGAAATCACAGGCTAACTGCCTTTTGTGTGTGCCTAAGGGAACCTGTAGGCTGTGTGGTAATCCTGTCTTCCTCTCTCTCTTTCCCTCTTCCTCCCTCTCCCTTTCTTTCTCTGCCAAATCCTTACTCACATAAATAAATCATTAAGTTGCTGGACAGAATCTTTTTTTTTTTTTCCTATTTTTTAGACTTTTTTTTATTGACAACTTCCATAATTACAGGCAATAAACCATAATTCACTCCTCTCCCCCACTTTCCACTTCACAAATCCACTCTTTACCATATCCCCTCCCTCTCTCCATTTTTATTTTGATGTTATCACCTTTTCCTCCTATTATGAGGGTCTTGTGAAGGTAGTGCTGGACACTGAGGTCATGGATATCGAAGCCAATTTGTCTAAACGATTGCATTGTAAGTTCCTTTGGCTCTTAACATTCTTTCTGCCACCTCCTCCACAATGGATCCTGAGCCTTGGAAGATAGGATAGAGATATTTCAGTGTTGAATACTATCACTTTTTGGGGGGAGGGGGTTGAGGTAGGGCCTCATTCTAGCCCAGGATGACCTGGAGTTTGCTATATAATCACAGGATGGCCTTAAACTCATGGAAATCCTCCTACCACTGCCTCCTGAATGCTGGGATTTAAATGCATGTACCACCAAGCTCAGCTTTCCTTGTCACTTCTCAGAACTGTGGTGCCTTTTGGGTCATCCCAGTGGTCACTGCCATCTAAAAAGAAAAGCTTCTTTAACCAAAAGTGAGAGTAGCATTAATATATGGGTATGAACGTTAAGTAAAGTGCTTACATGGCAGTTAACTAAGCATAATATATGCATCTGGCTAGACAAGAGCAGGCGTTACACCCCTAAGGCTCATGGCCTCCCCCACCATAGGCTTTTGACTAGGTTTTCAGTACCAGGCATGTATTCTCTCTCATGGTCATTTGGCCTGGTTGTCCAAACTTGAGGCTTACAGTGTCCACTGTTTTCACCACTGATGGTTTCTGTCTCCCATAGGGCTGCATGCAGGGCAGCTTTTTCCAGCTTTCTGTCAGGTGGTCTATGGGGAGGAGGTTTTCAGCTCAGCTCTACCTCCAGTTTGATTTCTCAGTGACCTTGTAGCCCAGGCATATTAGTCTTCAGCAGTAGGGTCTTACCATCTATTTCTGGTGGGAAGCCAACAGTCTTGGCAATGGTCTGTAATGTTTTGGTGGCATCAAGGACCTCCCTGGCCAACAACTTACTTGAAGGTGTCCCATCCCTGACACTGAAACTTTACTAATAATAATCTGTGGTTTCTGGGTGTGCCATTATCCAAAAAAGTAGGTTTCCATACAGCTTATTCACAACATCTTGAATACTTGGAAAATACTTGGAAAAAAAAATACTTGGGTGTTGAGGCCTTATGAAAAATGCAGTCATTTGAATTTGGAATTAGAGGGTTAAGGTTTTTTTTATTTTTATTTTTTTCCACTAGAAAGAGAGAAAGAGTCAGGTAGAGAGAGAGAGAGAGATGGGAGTGCTAGGGCTGTAGCCACTGTAAATGAACTCCAGACACATGCGCCACCTTGTACATCTGCCTTACATGGGTCCTGGGGACTCAAACCTGGGTCCTTTGATTTTGCAGGCAAGTGCCTTAACTGCTAAGCCATCTCTCTAGACTAGTTGTTAAGAATTTTACCAAGAGAAAAAGTGTAAGGTAGATTTCTACTTTGTCAAACCTGAAGCATAGTGAGGGCTGCCTTATTTATAGATGTGGGAAGCTGGTTTTAGGTAACCTGAAACATTTTCTTCTCAGTACTTTTTTTTTTTTCCCCCCTGTCTCGAGGTAGGAGGGTCTTGCTCTAGCCCTGGCTGATCTGGAATTCACTATGTAGTCTCAGGGTGTCCTGGAACCTCACCCTCCTACCTCTGCTTCCTGGGTGCTGGGATTAAAGGTGTGCGCTACTATGCCCACAGCACTTTTTTTTTTTTTTGAGGTAGGGTCTCTGGTCCAGGCTGACCTGGAATTCACTATGTAGTCTCAGGGTGCCCTTGAACTCACTGCGATCCTCCTACCTCTGCCTCCCAAGTGCTGTGATTAAAGGCGTGTGTCACCATGCCTGGCTTCCTCAGCACTTTTTAAAATCAAAACATTGCTTGAAGGCTAGGAATATAGTTAAATCAGAAAAATGGCCTGCCTTGCAAACCTGAGAAATGTTTGGATTCCCAGTACCAGTGTGGTAGCTTGCAGCTGTTATAATTTCCAGTATTGGGGAGGCCGAGACAAGATCCCTGGGGTTTGTGTATAGCTAGTCTAGCTGAATTGGTGGACTTCCAGGTTCAGATGAGAGACTGTGTCTCGAAAGAAACAAAAGTAGAAAGTGTTTGAAGAAGACATCCAACACTGACCTCTGGCTTTTACATGCATTTACACATGTGTGTTTACACAGATATGGACATACACATGCATACAAACCACACGCCATTCTTGGCCAAATGTGCCGGAGTTGTATTGAAGGGTGTTTATAATAGATTTGTGAAGACAGCTTTTTCTTGATCAAATTCCTTAGACAGTTGAAAAGATCTGGAAGAAATTCAATAATTTTGTTTTCCACCTTGTCTCTTCATCATTGCTTTAGCTTAGCAAAAGGTTACACATGTATCTTGAAAGCCAGCACAGGTGCTTAAATGATAGGATAGTGTAGAAGAAACTTTCTGTGACAGAAGACTGGTTAGAGTGCACCTGGAAGGTTTACTTACATGCCATTCTCCCTTACTTTTCTCCTGAGGACACCCACACTCCTGGTGTGTGGCACTCCCTGATGTCCCTCAGATGTTGAGAGGCCTGTGTGTGTCTTTGTGAGGTGAGAGCTGGCAGTAGAGGTCTAGCAGGAAGTGTGTTTGAACAACTTACTTGGAATTTAAGAGGAAATTCATGCATTAGTTTCTTCATCACTTAGACTTCATTACACTGTCTCAGAGTCTTAACTTCCTTTGAAGGCTGAAAATGTTCAGTTCATGCCTCGTTTTTTCCTTTTCTTTCTTGGGGGGGGGGTGTTGCTGAGGTGTAGGGTCTTAACCAGGCTGACCTGGAATTCACTATATAGTCTCTGGATGGCCTCCAACTCCCAGTAATCCTACTACCTCTGCTTCCCAAGTGCTGGGATTAAGCCTGTGTGCCACCGTGCTGGGCTTGTGGGCTGTTTTTCTTCAATCCAGCCTCCAAGACTGAGAGCAAGTGAGGCACTTACAATAGCATTAACATTTCATAGTTGGCATTTCTTATATGTTAGGATTAGGTCTTAAGTACTAAAGATCCTAGAGGGAGAATTTAAGAGCTTCCTTCACCAGTTGGTATTTTCTTGAACCTGTAGTAAAATTGTTGGGCAGCTTTTTCATTGTAGTGAAAAAGGAGGCTGTGTAACCCATGTCTCAAAGCCAGTTTACTTACCAAGCACTTACTTATTGATAGCTATGAAGTTCCTTAATATCTGAGTTTAATTTTCTCAGTACATTTCTAATTTACATTAATTTCTTGGAAAATTAGAAAATTTCCCAAAAGTAAAAAGTTCAGTATCTGTGATTCCACTAAATGGAAACGAATGTAGTTAAATGTTTGATTCTACTAGTTTTTTGTTTCAATGTATAAACATTAAAATTATTTGACAGTTGAGATCATACTACATATATGGTACTGTATTCTAACATTGTGAGCATTTTTTTTCCTTGGCATTAAAAACTGTCTTTGAAAAATGGAAAGCATTTTGGGCTGTCAGCATAACTGAAAATGTTTTCTTGGTGTGACATATGTATCTGTAATTGGTTTGATTTAGTGTGCTTTACTTCAATAAAAATTCAGAATTGCATATTACAGATTGGGGTGGGGAGTGGTATCTACTTCATATTACCAAAACCTGCTCAGTAGAAAGTCTTCTTCAAATGAGTGAGTTCCTCTTGTGCCTGCAACACTACACTACATCAACTGTCACTACCTGGCCCTCAGTGTGCTACACACCTGGATGGTACACTTCATTTCCAAGGTGGAGAAACACCGTTTTTCTAGGGCTCCCAGGCAGGAGGATGATACCTACGTTGTCCTACTTTTGGGGTCTTCTTCCTAGAGATGCTTGTGCTGGTGGATCACCCATGCCTGCACATCTCGGGGCTGGCCCTTTCACCCGGTCCTGGGAGGCAGCAGAGCAGCGTGGGCAGCAGCATCAGGTCTCTGGCTGCTGGGCCAAGGCAGTGAGTTGGCTGAGTAGACATTTGCTCTTTCTCTGCCTTTGTGTGACCTAACTGTATGTAATTGATCCTGCCAACATTTCCTTACTCCCCTGGGCATGAATGTTGTACTACAGTGATGGCGATGCACTACCTTAAATAATGTTCATGTAACTTGGCTTTCTGTAGCCTTGACTGGAAGCTTGTTTTCACTGCAGTGTGTTTTCAAAAGTATAATGAAATCATCCTAGTCTTCCTCTATTTCCTGCACTAATCATTTAAAATGAATGCAGAAACTAAAAGTAAACGTGTTTAATGTGAAGCAGTGGAGGTTTTTCTGTCAACCATGCCGCTTGTGACTGCTTTTGTCAATGGATACCCTGTAGCCCTTTTGCAATCATGCTCAGGACATACAGCTTCACTTTACCTCTGAAGCATGTTTAGATGTTCTGTACTTGTATAGGCCTGATTGTTTGTGTGGCTTAGCTAAGGGTTCCAAAAGAAGCTTCCAGAAGCTGTTATTGATTTTAAAATAAAATTTGGGCTGTTTAAAATGCATACTTTTTGTTGTTAATCTTAATTTTTGTTTTTGACACTCGTGGAAAGTCCTTAGGAGATTATGAATCAAACTTAAAAAAAGATTTTCTTTGCTGAGAATAGGTAGGGTTGCACATTGACATTTGCTAACTACAGCCTAGTTATTTGATCAGGATGATTTTCTAGAAGTTAAAGGGAATCTTCAAAGTGGCCAAATTGCTTTTTTATGTGTATGTTGAAGCAAGAAACATTTGCTTGAGTGCCTAGTATATTTTTCAGTGTTTCATGAGCTTTGGCATTTGTCATTACTGTCAAGGGACATTCTGTAAGTGTTGTAAGATGGGGCTTGTTGAATTCTGTGTTTTGAAATGATGAAAGAAGTCCTGAATTAAGTAGTCCAGTTAATGCCAAATTATCAGATCTTGTATTACAATTACTATAGATTTGCACTGTGAAGCAAGTATGAAAACCCTGTTTTTAGCTGGGTGATGGTAATCCCAGTAGTTGAGAGGCTGAAACAGGAGGATTACCAGGAGCTTTGAGGCCAGCCTGTGTTAGAGTGAGACCCCGTTTCATCAAAGCCGGGTAAAGGCATCTCCTATAGAAGTAATAGGCACCTTCTCATAGAATGTTGCTGTCTATTAGGTTAGGAAAAAGGAAGGCACAGCTTGGGGGGCAATTGTTTTAAAATGGTAGCAGTGATGGAAGTGATTAGCCAGCTGCCTGGGTTGGTTCCTGAAAGAAGCTGCTGAACGTAGACTCATGGGGTTTCAAATGTTGGCCTTTGAAAGGTTGAGAGGTAAAGAGGGGCTCTTCAATGTCCTCAGAACGCCACTGGGAACGGAACACATTCGGGGGTACAGTGGTGAGGGGACTGGGTAAGTGCAGAAGGGAGAGAGACTCTTGGAAGAGCGTGTTCCCATAGAGTATTTCTAGTGAGAACAGTGCCAAGGGGAATTTAATAGATTGGATATAGTAGGATATATTTTTGAAAAAAAAAATATTCAAGCCGGGCATGGTGGTCCATGCCTTTATTCCCAACACTCAGGAGGAAGAGGTAGGAGAACCATGAGTTCAAAGCTAGCCTAGAGCTATAGAGCGAGTGCCAGATCAGCCTGGGCTAAAGTGAGACCCTGTCTCACCATGCCCGGCCCTACCTCAAAAACAAGGCAAACTTAGTATTCAGATTTAAACCATTTTTATAGAGTTCAGACTTAGAAGGAATGGAACCCTATCAAATCAGAAGTCTAAAACTTACTTTAAAATCCAAGGTAGAACAAACATTGAGTAGCCTGGATTATGGGATAAGTGTAGTCAGGCAATAGCAGAATTAATAGGTTAGGCTAGAATAGCACAGGAAGAAATTCTTTAGGTGGAAAGTTCATTGCCAGTTTTAAGACTTGAATTTGTTGTTGTAATTTGTGTCAGGGCCTGACTGCATGCCTTTCACAGGCTTATCCTGAACATACGGGGCTAGAGTATAAGTTGGGCTCCTTCACTGTATAAGATTTTAAGCAATGGGTGTTCAACAAGTGTTGGCATATTTTGGATTTAAGAATGTGAAGCAAAAGGATTCTTGACCCTGTCTGCCCCTTCTCTGAAGGATTAGAGACAGGCTGTCCTAAGGGTGTCTGCCAGATACGGTCTAGACTTGGGATGATACAGCCTTGCTTGTCCAAGCTACACCCACTTGGATCCCTTGGCCTGTGTAATTTTTTAAATTTTATTTATTTATTTGCAAGTAGAGAGATAGGTTGAGAGAAAAGAGTCAGACAGAGAATGGATGCGTCAGGGCCTCTAGCCACTGAAAACGAACTCCAGATGCACACACCCATTTGTGCATCTGGCTTACATGGGTACTGGGGAATCGAACCTGGGTCCTTTGGCTTCGCAGGCTTTGCACCTTAACCTCTAAGTCATCTCTCCAGCCCTCTGTTAGTTTTAACGGACCTTCAGGCTTGGCATTGCACTGTTTTGATTGATACATCTCACTGTCACCTCATCTAGAAAGCTTGAGGGCCTGGAAATGTTATCTTACCCCTTTTCCACGCACCGCACACAGACCTGCACAAAGGGATCTGTTAAAATGGTGATTTGTGAATAGTGAAAGTGACGTGTTTTGAGCAAGCACCTCCTTTCTACATCTGTAAACTGTATGCAGCACCTTCCTAACAGTAGATGGGAGAATCTTAAGATGTCTTCGTGCCCTTAGCGCAGTGCTTGACATAAGTAAGCTTTCCTTAATTGCTAGCTGCCAATTGGCTGTATTACCCTAAGACATAGGTCAAAGCTGGATGATTGGTCCTTCCAGAATAAAATTTAATACTCTCAACCAGCAGACATCCTTTGACACTGACAACATGCAAAAGTAAAGTGGGTTGCTTTCAAAAGGGTTGAATAATGGAGCAACTCTAAAACCTCTTTTCTTCTTCCTAGGTCTTAGTGGTGCAATGGCTAGTATAAGCGTGCGTTCGAGTACCCCAGGCTCTCCTACACATGTAAGCAGTGGATCGAATGCTAGTCGAAGGAGAAATGGACTCCATGATGTCGATTTGAACACTTTCATATCAGAAGAAATGGCACTCCACTTGGACAATGGTGGAACTAGAAAGCGTACCTCAGCCCAGTGTGGCGATGTCATTACAGACTCACCAACCCATAAACGCAACAGAATGATCTAAATTTGCAAACATTTTCACACCCACCATGCTGCTTGAAAGCCACCTGATCCTCAACATATACCATTACCGCAAAGGAAACTTGAGGCCATCTTCCCTTGTTCACTGTTTAAGACGAGTGAATTCTCTAGTGGTTGCCATAAAGGAAGTTGTAGGTATTGACAATAGATGCCTCTTGTTAACTATGGCTTTCTCAGAACTTTAATCCTAGCAGAGGACATCAGATAGTGTGTAGTCATTAGCAAGATCATCATAAGCAAACATATATCCGTTCCAAGGCTAAAAGTGACCTTAATTGTATTTATTCTCAAAGGGAAAGGAAATATCAGATGTTTATTTGGTTATAGAATGCTTTTCTTATTTTTTGGTCCATTTCCTGCTGCGTTGAGTATTTTTGCTTCAGCAGTATTGCCAGGTTCCCACAATTGTCAAGAACACAATTTGGCTTCCGTGTCAGATCTGCAGGCTTCCATGTCCGCAGCACACTGTTCCATGCACCTGGTTTCTACACAGTAACCGTGAAGCTTCCCAGACCCTGCCCTGTTTGAGTTAAAGCAGTTTCTCATTCTGGTGATTGTGTGTAAAGAGGTGCTATGATGGTCATGCAGTTAACTATTGAATCAATACACAAAACTTGACTGGATTCACTTTGTGTGTGTTAGTGCCCTAAAGATAGCAATATCATTAAACTGCCCCAAATTAACCCTGTAGGCTTCAAATACTCAGCTTTAAAACAAGTACTACTTCCTATGCCGGGTACTTATGGGTAATGTAGACTGCAGTCAAGGTGACCCGAGAGAGGTCATGACCTTTCAGAGTGGGCTTCCTTTTATATTTGGGATTAGTGAGGAGATTGATAGTGGGGTTGGTAATTCACATTTTGTTTTTCATTTTTTGTGGGTGCCCTGCTGTGTGCAGTTTGCATCGTAGTGAGTGAAAGATAAAGGTGATGTTTTTTCTACTGCTAATGTGATCACAGCTGAAATAGCAATGCCCAACTCTCCCTGTCGCTCTGTTCCCTCTCAGAAGTGCAGTTGGAATCTCATTCTGGTAAAGACGAAATCACATGAGGTTTCCTAAATGTTAGGAAGACCTAACAAAAGTTCTCAGCCAAGTCCTCTCTGGGTCAGTGTATAAGACCTGGTAGCTACAATGTTTTAGAGCATGTTTCACCTTCATTTTTCCTATCTTGAACTGAATGATAGTCTATTTTTAGATGGAGAACTGATGTCAACCTGCCAGGTACTGTAATTTATTCTATCCTATAATATATATCAAGTAGGACAGTGAAAAATGTTTCCTTGCAAACTTGTAGTCCAGTATCAGTTACTTCCTGTTTTTAATGACCATTGCAAATCAGTGTAAGGTTTTTTTCCAGTAATTACAGCACTTTGTTGAAAGTTTGCAATTTCTTCAGCCATTTAATAATACCTTTCTGTGAAGAAACCCTGCTAAGTTAACCATCATTGACTGGGTGGGATGTGAAAGGAACGATGGGAATGTGTGAATTGAAGTTCTGTATTCATTATAGATATTGCCCTTATTTAAAACAGTGACGTCCATACTCAAACTAGGAATGAAAAGTGAGGTTATTTCTAAATTTTTGCAAAAGTGAGATTTTTTTTTTTGGGGGGGGTTGTTTTGAATATCAGGAAGAATTCTAGCAATCTGTCATTTGAACTGAAGTGGACAAGCCTGTGTATTATGAATACTTCCAGGCTTCCCCTTTGGAGTATACCAAGAAATGGAGTTTACCTTTGCTTGTCTGTTGTAAGTCTGGATCTGGAACTGGGGTTTGGTGGTGTGCTGGCTGCTCACAAGAAGCCAGAACTCCTGCTCCTGAAGGATTTTGAGATCGAGGAACACATTTAATCTCCCCTTTCTCCCTTAATTCTCTTTCCTCTTTCCAAGTTGGATGCTGATATTTTTGGTTGTTTTGTTTAAGTTGGTGCTCTGAAGCTTAATCCTAGTACCCTTTATTCTCAATTGTCAAATTTTGATAAAACATGTGCCATTTTCTTTGGTAAGAGAAAGCAGGTCTCAATGTCTGCCAGAACACAATTTATATGCCTAATTATTGGCTCCATTAAACTTTTTAAAAACTTGATACCCTTTGTTACTTTTCTTCTGTTGTATTTAACATCAAGTGCTCCTTGTCACCTAATTACTACCTTCCCTGTCCCATTACTTACAGATGCCTCAGCACATAGCAAAAGGAGGTGATTTCTAATCTTAAAGGAAAATTTAGTTTTTGACATGGCTGGAAATCTTGTGCACTTCAAAAAATTATTAGGGCATTGATTAGATTGGCTTGGATGTTTTCTTTTGTGAATCTTGATGCAGAGCATCATGGAAGATTGCATATATGAGTGATTCTTTTTAGAAATAACGTTGAAATTTTTCTGCCTTTGTTTTTTCTTCAAGACAGGGTCTTGCTATTTAGCCCAGGCTGGCCTTGGACTCAAAGTCCTTCACCTTCAGCCTCCTGAGTGCTGGGATTGTGGGCATGGTGCTCGCCTGACCTGCTCAGCCTCTTGAGAACAGAATTGGCTGCATTTTAAGGCTTGGCAGTTTAGTGGGTGGAAACCAAACCTTCATCACAAGTGATGGTCTGGTGTTTTCAAACAGCATAACTTAACTCCTCAGGTCTGTTGTCTAACCTGACAAGATCAAGTCAAGTTCATCCCACACTGCTGCGATGGGAGCACAACTGACGTGTTGAACCATGTCGATGTTAGTTTTCTAACAGGAAAATTGATTGGAAGTATCTGGCTAAATCTAAAGACCCACAGTCACATTCATCAATGGATCCCTACTGGAGTAGTGATACATATTTTAAATTACAAAATGAATAAATCATTGAAATTACAAAACAAGATGGGGTTTGTCTTCAGTTTTGTGTTGGTCATATCTGAGTATCTTTCTCATGGAATCAAATGAAATTTAAGGCTTTTGAAAAACAGCCTCTTTTGAATTTTTTCTAAAGGACTATGAAATGCAAATCTGTGTGATTGTGGCTTTGAGCCTAAAGATTTCTAACCTTCAATGAAAGCTTGAGTGTGCTTTGCTGGCTTACATCTGATCAAGGTATGAGATGTCCAGGGGATTATGAAATGACGTTTAGTTGGGTGTAGTTAATATGAACAAAATCTTTTTTTTCATGGTTACTGTCTACAGATTTTAGAGGTATATAATAATGACTAAGCTGTTACTCCATGTGATTTTTTTTTTTTTTTTATTTATTTATTTTTTTTTTTTTTGAGACAGGGTTTCCTAGAGCCCGGATTGAGATGTTGTTTTCTGTGTGGCCAAGGATAGCCTTGAACTCCTGGTCTTTCTGACTTCTGCCTGACAAGTGCTGGGATTATGGGTATGCAGCTCCTTTCTCATGCAGTTGGACTTTTTATTTCAGTTGGTTGTCATCTGGTGCTTGATAACCTGGATGAATCAGACATGTGTGTGAGGCTAGGAGTCTTTAGAGACTTCTGTTGCACGAAGCCACTTGCAGGAATTTAATGGTTGTGTGTCTAGTACCTGCTCCCACCCCAACTTGATGAAAAGTTTGCCAGTTTTCGTTCAGACGATCTTACCCATATGACATATGAGAGGAGCGGACATGTGTGTGTGCAGCTGGCATAGTTGATGTGGCAAGGTTGAGGTTTTACTTCTATGATGGCATCTGTTTGCTTCTTGTGGGATCGAGTAAATGGTAGCTTGTGACACTAGTGGACTGCAGGTTCCAGTGTATGGTATTGAAGGCCTTAGAAAACGTTAATGGTCTTGCAAGATGTGTTAGGCAGCTGCAAGGAATGTGTCTTCCAGGCATGGTGGCACACGCCTTCAATCCGAGCACGTAGGTTAGGGCAGCCTGGGCTGGGGGAGACCCTGCTAAGTAAGCTGGGATAGTGCAGAAATCAACCACAGCTGCTTGAACAGTACTTGGGAATATGGTGAAATTTTTTAGCTAAATAGTACTTTTTGTGTAAATGGGCCTGTTTATGCACCCCCACCCCACCAAGCATTTCATAATTAGTTGTAATACAGCAGTGACTTTTAAAATTTTAATTATTTTATTTATAACAGAGAAAAGGAGATAGAGACATTGAATGGGTGTGCCAGGGCCTTCAGCCCTGCAAATAAACTCTAGATGCCTGCACCATCCTGTATATCTGGCTTATGTGGGTCCTGGGGAATCGAAAATGAGTCCTTAGGCTTTGCAGGCAAGTGCCTTAATCACTGAGCCATCTCTCCAGCCCATTTAAAAATTTTTTATTTTATTATTATTTATTTTTTGGTTTTTTGAGGTAGGGTTTCACTCTGGTCTAGGCTGACTTGTAATTAACTATGTAGTCTCAGGATGGCCTTGAACTCACGGCGATCCTACCTCTGCCTCCCAAGTGCTGTATTTTATTATTTGAGGGGGGGGGAGGGGGAGAGAGCAGTTTCCACCAGATAATTTCCTTCAGATGAAACTGCCAATTTATGCAGGTATGGTGGCTCATGCCTGTAATCTCGGCACTAGTGGGATGGAGGCAGGAGGACCAGTAGTTTTGGGCACCCTTCCTTGGCTGTATAGTTAGTTCAAGGTCAGCCTGGGCTACAGGAGAGCTTGTTACAGAACCAACCAAAAGAAACTGTTGGTTCAGAAGCACTAATTTAGATGGATATGGTGGTTATGCACCTTTAACCCCAGGACTCAGAGGTAGAGACAGGTAGGAGGATTGCTGTAAGTTTGAGGCCACCCTGAGACTACATGGTGAATTCCAGGTCAGCCTGGGCTAGAGCGAGACCCTACCTCAGAAAACAAACAAAAAGCATTAGTTTATGTAAAATAATGATTTAAAATACTTGGGGGTCGGGGGGGGGAACATGGTGGTGCACACCTGTAGTCCCATCATTTGGGATACAGAGGTAGGAGGATCACAGATTTCCAGGTCAGCCTGGGCTAGAGCAAGACCCTACCTTGAACCCCGCCCCATAAAAAAGGGCAGGGGTGGGAGCAGATCATGGTGGCACATGTCTTTCTTTAGTCCTAGCATTTGGGAGGCTGAGGTGTAAGATTGCAGAGTAAAGGCCAGCCTGGTCTAGAGTGAAACTCTACCATGAAAAAAAGCAAAACTGATGGGTTCTGCCAAAGTGCCCTCTCCAAGGATCCAGTGAATACTTTATGGACATAGCCACAAGACCTGTCCCAGGTCTTTGCTCATCTCGAGGATATACCTGTTGGAGGCAGAAACAATCTTGTACTTATTTTATTTACAAGTAGAGAGAGACAGAATGGGTGGGGCAGGGCCTCCAGCCACTGCAGACTCCAAATGCATGTACCACCTTGTTCATCTGGCTTTAAGAGGGTACCGTGGGATCAAACTCGAGTTGTTGCACTCTGTGGGCAAGTGCCTTAACTGCTGTGCCATCTCTTCAGCCCAATCCCGTAGTTTTTTTTTTTTTTAAGTATTTATTTATTTGGGCGGGGGGTGTGTGGAAGAGGCAGAGAGAGAAAGAGAATGGGCACGCCAGGGCCTCTAGCCACTGCAAACGAACTCCAGGTGCATGTGCCCCTTGTGCATCTGACTTACATGGGTCCTGGGGAATTGAACCTGGGTTCTTTGGCTTCACAGGCAAATGCCTTAACCTCTAAGCCATCTCTCCAGCGCAATCATGTAGTTTTAATTTGCGTTTTGGTCTCATGAAGGAAACTTATGCTTGATGTCATGGGTATTTGGCTGACATGCATTAGATACTGGGGATGTGGGTACATCTGCCTGTTGAGGCTCAGTTTCATCTTCTGTGCAACAGGGTTTGGGGAATAAAAGCGGGAACCTCAGTAGAATTTCTTTTTTTTTTTTTTTTTAAATTTTTCTTTTTGGTTTTTTGAGGTAGCTCACCCTGGTTTGACATCTTGTAGTCTCAGGGTGGCCTCGAACAATCCTCCTACCTCTGCCTCCCGAGTGCTGGGATTAAAGGCGTGCGCCACCACGCCCGGCCTACCTCAGTAGAATTTCTTGAAAGCTGGAGACATTTGCATCCGTGTTTTTGAGCTCAGTAGAGTGAGCCCTTAGAACTCAAGTGTGGCTGACAGGTTGTTTTCCCCAATATGCTAATTCAGTGGACCATTAAATAAAACAGGGCTGAGATGACCACTCATGGGTTAAAGGTGCTTGCTTGCAAAGCCTGTCTGCCTGGGGTTGATTCCCCAGAACCCATGCATACACAAATGGTTTGGTTTGGAGTTCATATGCAGTGGTAAGAGTCTCTGGTATGTCTGTCTCCCCACCCATCATCTGTTTCTCTCCCATGCCCCCCCGTTCTTTCTCTCTCTTTCTGGTGGGGTGGGTAGTTTCCAGGTAGGGTCTTGCTCTAGCCCAGGCGTGGTGGCACATACCTTGGGAGGCTGAGGTAGGAGGCTCTCCATAAAAGAGTTTGAGGCCAACCTGGACCACAGAGTTAGTTCCAGGTCAGCCTGGGCTAGAGTGAAACCTTGCTTCAAATAAAAAGGTGTCCCCCCTTCCCCCCCGAAAAACCATGGAGTTTTATGAAGAAAAGAATGCGGACATAGTATAAGGGTTCTTTTCACTTGTTCTCTCTTTTATCTTCCCCAGAGGTAAACACTGAATAAATAGTATTTTTAAATTTTTTTTTTTTTTTTTGGTTTTGCAAGGTAGGGCCTCACTCTGGTTCAGGCTGACCTGGAATTAATTATGTAGTCTCAGGGTGGCCTTGAACTCTTGGTGATCCTACTACCTCTGCCTCCCGAGTGCTGGGATTAAAGGCGTGTGCCACCACTCCCGGCTTAAAAAAATTTTTTTAAGTTTATTTGAAAGAGAGGGGGAGTGAGGCAGACACACAGAGAGAATGGGCGCGCCAGGGCCTCCAGCCGCTGCAAACCCCAGACCATGTGCCACTTGGTGCATCTGGCTATATTAAGGTCCTGGGGAAATCAATCCGAGGTCCTTTGGCTTTGTAGGCAAATGCCTTTACTGCTAAGCCATCTCTCCAGTCCGTTTTTTTTTTCTTCCTTTTTGAGGGAGGGTCTCACTCTAGCTCATGCTAACCTGAAATTCACAATTGTAGTCTCAGGGTGGCCTCGAACTCGCAGTGATCCTCCTACCTCTGCCTCCCAAGTGCTGGGATTAAAGGCGTGCACCACCACGTTCTGCTCTGAAGAAGTATGTATGTATGTAATGTATGTATGTATTCATTTATTTGAGAGAGGAAGAGGTAGAGACAAAGAGAGAATGGGTGTGCCAGGGTCTCCACCCACTGCAAATGATTCCAGACACATGCACCCCCTTGTACATCTGTTATGTGGGTCCTGGGGAATCAAACTAGGGTCGTTAGACTTAGCAAGCAAGTGCCTTAACTACTAAGCCATTTCCCCAGCCCTGAAGAAATAGTTTAAGTCTAACTTTTTTTTTTTTTTTTTTTTTTTTTTTGGTTTTTCGAGGTAGGGTCTCACTCTAGTCCAGGCTGGCCTGGAATTCACTATGTAGTCTCAGGATGGCCTCGAACTCACGGTGATCCTCCTACCTCTACCTCCCAAGTGCTGGGATTAAAGGCGTGCTTCACCATGCCCAGCTTAAGTATAACTTTTTATACTTTTAAGTATAACCAAGTCTTTTTCCCCCTTCAAGATAGGGTCTCATGCTGTAGCTCAGATTGTCATGGAACATACTGTGTATCCCAGGCTGGACAACTTGAGGTGATCCCAGAGGGCTTGGATTGTAGGTATTAAGCCACCGTGCCTGGTTTATTCCTAGTTGAGTGTCTAGTCACTGAAAGTGTGCTGTTAGTGGGTAGTTCTGTGGGAGTTAGTGTAGAATAAAGCATTTTAGTCATAAAGGCTTGGAAACTGGGACCTTGAAAGTAGTCATTTAATCAATTTTGGAGGTTCTGGGGAGTGGTTGAACCCTGGGCCTTGGACACTGGTAGGTTAGTGCTCTTTCAGTGAGGTACATCCTCGGCCTGTGCAGGGAGGGTACGCCAGCTCGAAGCTACATGCTGCATTCATTATGAGGGCTTGCCTGCGTGTGAGGTGTTTTCAGGTTGAAGTTCATTGCCTGCCAAGAAGGTTCCAGGCATCAGCAGGTAGAGGCTGCCTCTGTTCCAGGTACAAGTGGCTGACTGTGAGCAATTGCACGCATGTGAGCAATTCTAGCATGTAGGCAAGCCCTAGCTCCACAACTGTGACTGGCATCTTTGCTGCAGGTAAGGTGGGCATCAGAAGTGCTGGACTCTCATCACTCTGGAAGTGTCTGCTGAGTTCAAGGCATCCTCTGTTGGCAGCCTGACCCAGGACCTGGGAGCTCAGCTGTCTGCATGTGCTTGTGGATACAGAAAGCCCTAAATCCCCCCCCCCCCAATGAAATGCTAATGTAGCAGGTCCAGGAGAGAGGCCCTCAGGAATGGAGGAGCCCAGCAGGAGAAAAAAGTAAAAAACTGGGGAGACTGGATCCCCTGTCAAAATTCATGTGGTGTGGGAAAGAAAGCATTGCACCTACCTACCCTGTCCCTTCTCCCTGTGGTGAGCCTCAGGATCAATTTCAAGGGGCACTAGAGTTCTTTAACTACCAGGAGTTTTCGATTTGCTGTGTAGGACTTCAGAGATTGAGGTAAACGTTGCATAGCACTGTGTGTGTACACAAATATATTTGAGGATGAAGACTTTTCATTTCTCTTGCCCATTTTTAAGGGAACTGCTGTCCAGGGATCCTGGATTCTTCAGAAGGAATGTGTCTTTGGCCCTTTTGCAGATTAGCTGGGCAGGTGGCACTGGATCCCTCAGGCCAGCCCAGAGGGCAGCTTGGTGTTGTCAGGTCTCACCTGCCCTGGATTGCCTGCTCACCCGCCTATCTATCTTCAGGCCCCAGGCTTTGAGGAAGTCAGAGTGGTCAGCGTGACAAGTGTGTTCCTCTGGGGCAGGCTGGTTCACTGGCTTGGCAGGAGGAAGTTTGCACCCACAAGGTCCCAAGGCCATGGTGAGTCACGGCTCACTAGGAGTGACCTGGCCTGGCAGGGCTGTCACCTTGAGGTAGTTTACAGATTCCTGGACTCCTCACCTGAACACACGCAGACCAAAGGTCTGGAGCAGGATTGTGTGTGTATATCATATGTATATGTACATATATATGTATTATACACAATCTATTTAAATACACTTGGGGGAATGTGTCATTTAAAAGAAAAGTATGGGCTGCCTGGCCACCCTGAACCTCCAGCGTTTGGTCTCCAGGTCAGGCGAGGGAAGAGCTCCCTAATCCTCCTGTCTACATGAACTCTATCTCCCGCTACTCTCCACATGGCAGGAGCTCTCTGTACTTTGTTTTCTGTCCTCCATGAGTTTTCCAGGCCTACCAGGTGGGCTCTCAAGCCATGTGGGTGTATTCATTTTCCTCCTCTTGGTTTTGTACTTCCCTAAATAAATATAATTAAAGGAAAAAAGTACACCTGGGTGTGGTGGCGCACTGCCTTTAATCCCAGTGCTCAGGAGAGATGGCTTAGCGGCTAAGGTTTCACAGTGCATTAGGACCCAGGTTCGATTCTCCATGTCCCATGTAAGCCAGATGCACATGGTGGTGCATGCATCTGGAGTTGTGTTTGCTGTGGCTAGAGGCCCTGGCGCGCCCATTCTCACTCACTGTCTCTCTTCCTCTGTCTCTAATAAATAAATAAAAATAAAACAAAAGGGAAAAAAATACTTAGTCCTATAGCAAAAGCACAGCAGCATTGACTGCCATAGGGAGCCACAGACAGACCCCAAGTCCCAGCAGTTACGGGTTAAATTGGCAGTACATTAAGAAAGCAAATCTAGGGTTGGTGAGATGGCTTAGCTTAGCATTTTAGGTGCTTGCCTGGGAAGTCCTAAGGACCCAGGTTAGATTCCCCAGAACCCATGTAAGCCAGATGTACAAGGTGGCGCATGTGTCGGGCTTGTTTGCACTGGCTGGAGGCCCTGGTGCTCCCATTCTCTACCTGCTTGCCAGGTGAGCAGGCCTCTCTCTCTGCTGTTCACCTTTCCTGAACCTCCAGATCCCTGCTGTGATGAACGCCCCCTCATCATAGTGAATTCCAGGTCAGCCTGAACTAGAGTGAGACACTACCTTGAAAAACCAAATCTAACCACCATAGGAAAGGACCCTATACACTGCACTCTTGCCACTGCCTCAGTTTCCCCTTCTGTGCGGAGGAGAGTGTTGGAGAGAGAATGAAAAGAGGTACTGCTTCAAACACCTGGCACCAGCTGATCTTGGCTGTCTTCGCATCATTGTTCTGGCGTTGTTACCTCACAGGTGAGTTGAAGTGACCTGGCTAATTGTGGGTAGGACCTGTGTTCAGGTAGGGCAGTGGAATGACAACCTTGCTTTACTGTGGACTGTTCCTGGAACTGTCTCCACCTTCGCTGCTGCTGCTGGCCCTGCAGGTAGGTTCTTGCCAGGACTGGAGTTCTCAGGTAGGGATTCTTTCTGGATCTGACCCATGAAGTCCCCTCCAGAAGTCTCCCCTTGTTAGCTTTGCCCCAGCTATAAATTTAGCTGCAGAGCCGGGTGTGGTTGCGACGCCTTTAATCCCAGCAGAGGTAGGAAGATCGCCCAGAGTTCGAGGCCACTCTGAGACTCCATAAGTGAATTCCAGGTCAGCCTGAGCTAGAGTGAGACCCTGCCTCAAAAAAACAAAAAACAAAATTTAACTGCAGAATTCTGATTTGTATCTGCTGTTTGTACCTTCCCACCTATGTCCAGAAAAAGCTGTTGCCTAGGTTTTTTTTGTTTTTGTTTGAAACAAGGTCTCACTTTAGCCCAGGCTGGCCTTGAACTCACAGCAGTCTTAGCTTCCCAAGTGACTGACTCGTCCTGTAAAAACTTGGTAAAATGAAGGAATTCCCATTTTACAGATAAGATGGAGGTGCTGAAAGGTGAAGGGAGTGCTTGGAGCAGGATCTGAATCTAGCTCTGGCTTCTGTGAAGGGGTCATGTGAAGTTGGGGGTGGGTCATTTTAGAGACAGAAGGATTAGAAGTTCAAGGTCCATCTTCTGCCATGTACTGAGTTTGAGGTCAGCCTGTGGTGCACGAGACCTTGTTTTTCCAAACAAAAACTAACAAGCCAGGCAACACCTTTAATGCCAGCCTTAGGAGGCAGAGGCAGGAGGATCGCTGACGGTGGAAGCCAGTGTGGACTACAGAGTTGAGTTCTAGGTCAACCTGGGCTAGAGTGAGACCCTACTTCACAAAACAGGCTGATAAAGGACTCCATTGGCTAGGACCTCAGCCGGTTTGGTATCTAGTAAACTCGGATGCACCCAGGTGCTGAGACATTCCCTTCAGCTACGCTACAGATGCCAGCAGACACGGAAGTCTTCCCCACCCATGAACCATGCACCCACAAAAACCTGACCTCCACAGGGGCATGCATTCAAGGTTGCCTCAAGCCTCCCATTGCCAAGAACCCTAGATTCTCTTTTGTTGACTCACTTCCTGTTTGTGCTGAGGAATGTGGAGTCTGAGAAACCACTCTGAGCTGTTCCAAGGAATGACAGGGCCCGCCCACCAGAGACTTAAAGGGACAGTACCTCTATGCAGGGCTTGTTCCAGCCTGGAACTGGAGGCAGAGTTTGAGGTCTGCAGGCAGATCCTTCTGCCCACACACCTGCTCTCGATTGCCTTTGGCTCCAGGTTGCTGTCCCTGTACCCCTAGTCTTTCCTGGTGCCCTGCGGGGTTCCATAGGCCAATGCTGGAGATTGCAGTGTGGGGCACTGTTCTTAACATCTTGCCTGGGCCTCCACTGCACCTTGTCTCAAAGTGGGTAACTTCTGACCTGAAAATCTATGTGATCTTAAGGTTTTGTTGGGTAGGTGACTAACATGAGGGACAGTTCTTTGCAGAGCGGACATCAACATCCGTTTACTTGTGGGTTTTTGTTTTGTTTTTCTGAGGCGTGGTCACACTACCCTAGCTAGCCTGGAACTTGCTATGTAGCCCTCAAACTTGTGATCTTCTTGCTTCTGCCTCCTTTGTGCTGGGGTTAAAGGTGTGTGCCACCATGCCTGGCCTATCTTGATTGCAGGCATTACAGGTATATACCACCACACTCAGTTTTATGTGGTACTGGGGTTTGAATCCAGGCCCTTGTGCATACTAGGCAAGAGTATACCAACTGAGCTACAAGCCCCCAATCGCTTGCCTAAATTTATTTTGTCTTTATAAGAAATAATTTTTTTTTTTGAGGTAGGGCTTTGCTCTAGCTCAGGCTGACCTGGAATTCACTATGTAGTCTCAGGGTGGCCTCGAACTCAAGAAGATCCTCTTATCTCTGCCTCCTGAGTGCTGGGATTAAAGGCGTGCACCACCACACCCAGCCAGAAGTAATGAATTTTAATGAAGACTATTTCCCTTTAAGTAATATTTGTGGAAACATGAAAACAACGTGTCAACCAGGATTGAAAAACGGCCCACTACCCTTGTACCCACAAGGCCTAAAGAACCCACATCATGACACATGCCCATTCCTATTGGGCCAAACTTTGTCCTCACCCTAAGAGGCCCAAAATTATTTTTAAATAGATTTATGTATTTGAGAGAGCGAAAGTATAGGTACATGAGGGCCTTCTACTGCAAATGAATTCCAGGCCCCAGTCTGTGTGTCTGGATTTACTTGGGTACTGGGGAATTTAACCCAGAGCCATCAGGATTTGCAAGCAAGCACCTTAAACCACTGACCCATCTATCCAGCCCAAGAAAATGGTTTCTACCTCAGGTCTGACATTAAAAAAAAAAAAAAAGGGGGGGGGGAATAAGGGCTGGGGAGATAGCTCTGTGGATAAAGGAGCTTACTTGCAAAGCCTGCCGGCACTGGTTTACTGGAGTCCCAGGTTTCCAGCCACCTATGTAAAGCCACATGGGCAGTGGTTTGTGGGGGGTGGGGGTGGAAGACACCCTGATGTATACATCCAGACACACACACACCCACACACACGTGTGCACATAAAACTTTAGCTGGGAGTGGTGGCCCATGCACTTGGGAGGCAGAGGTAGGAGGATTGCCATGAGTTTAAGGCCACCCTGAATTCCAGGTTAGCCTGAGCTAGAGTGAGATCCTACTTTGAATTAAAAAATATATATATATTCCATTTTGAGAAGAGAAAGAGAGGTAGAGGCAGAAAGAATGGGTGCACCAGGACATCCAGCCACTGCAAACGAACTCCAGACGCATGCACCCTTTTGTATATCTGGCTTACATAGGTATGGGACTTGAACCTGGGTCCTTGAGTTTTGCAGGCAAGTACCTTAACCACTAAACCATCTCTCAAGCTCACTTAATTTTTTTTTTTCCAGGTAGGGTCTCAACTCCAGGCTGACTTGGAATTCACTATGTCATCTCACGGTGGCCTTGAACTCATGGCGATCTTCCTACCTCTCCCAAGTGCTGGGATTAAAGGCGTGTGCCACCACGCCTGGTTTCACATAATTTTTTTTTTTTTTTAAAGGTAGGGTCTCACTTTAGCTCAGGCTGACCTGGAATTCACTATGTAGTCTCAGGGTGGCCTCAAACTCACAGCGATCCTCCTACCTCTGCCTCCCGAGTGCTGGGATTAAAGGCGTGCGCCACCACGCCCGGCTAAATTTTTTTAAAATATATTTTATTTGGAGAAAGAGACAGCTAGATAATGGACACATCAGTACCTTTTGCCACCTTGTGCATCTGGTTTTACATAGGTACTGGGGAATCAAACTCAGGTTGTTGTTTTTTTTTTTTTCTCTCGAGGTAGAGTCTCACTCTGGCCCAGGCTGCCCTGGAATTAATTATGTAGTCTTAGGGTGGTCTTGAACTCATGGTGATCCTCATACCTCTGCCTCCTGTGTGCTGGGATTAAAGGAGTGCACCACCATGCCCAGCAAGTTAAGTTTTGTAGGCAAGTGCCTTAACTATTGAGCCATGTCTTTAGTCCTATTTTTTGTTTTTCAAGGTAGGGTCTTGCTGTAGCCCAGGCTGACCTGGAATTCACTATGTAGTCTTAGGGTGGCCTCGAACTCACAGTCATCCTCCTTCCTCTGCCTCCTGAGTGCTGGGATTAATGGCGTTCGACACCACACCCAGCTTTTTAAAATTTGTTGTTTTTGTCTCAAGCTGGCCTCAAACTCAGCAATCCTCTTTACCTCAGCCTCCCAAGTGCTGGGATTAAAGGCATGTGCCACCATGCCCGGCTTCCAAAAAAATTTTTGTTTTTGTTTTTGTTTTTTTTTGTTTTTTTTTGAGGTAGGGTTTCACTCTAGTCCAAGGTGACCTGGAATTCACTATGTAGTCTCAGGGTGGCCTGGAACTCATGGCGATCCTCCTACCTCTGCTTCCCAAGTGCTGGGATTAAAGGCGTGCGCCACCACGCCCAGCTCAAAAAAATTTTTTTAAAGGGATAATCCTGCTGAATCTAGTGACCTTCACTAGAGTGAGGAAAATGCCAACAATTGTTTCAAAAAAAAAAAAAGGCTTGGAAAAGCCAGAGGTGTATAAATGTAATTAGTTATCATTTTGTGGTCAAAAGCCACAGGGAGCTAAGTGTGGTGGCACATGCCTTTTTTTTTTTTTTTTTTGGTTTTCGAGGTAGGGTCTCACTCTAGCTCAGGCTGACCTGGAATTCACTATGTAGTCTCAGGGTGGCCTCGAACTCATGGTGATCCTCCTACCTCTGCCTCCCGAGTGCTGGGATTAAAGGCGTGCGCCACCACGCCCGGCTTTTTTTTTTTTTTTTTGGTTTTGGCACATGCCTTTAATCCCAGCACTCTGGAAGCAGAAGTAGGAGGATCGCCATGAGTTTGAGGTCACCCTGAGACTACATAGTGAATTCCAGGTCAGCTAGAGCGAGACCCTACCTCATAAATCAAGACAAACAAGAAAAGCCATGGTGGTGAGGGAAACCCAGTCAGATCTACAGATGGCATCTGGGACTTCTACAGCTTTCTTGTCAGTGTCTCCACAGAACTCACCTGGAGCATAACTACATACAGGAGGCCCATGTCTGGTCACTCCAAAGTCAAGAAGGGGCTGCGGGAGGAAGGGCTACACTTTATAGACAACACACATGTAACATGTGTTACATACATGTATGTACAGACTCCTTGGGGGATAGGGTCCTGTGGCCAGGAGGCACTGAAACAAGGGAAGGGTCCAACTTCCCTGTGGCCGGGGTGGGGATTCTCTGGTGGACTCTCTAAGGGGAGAACTGCCACTACTGCCCCTGTGCCCCCAGCCCAACCTGGGGCGGGGGAGGCTGTGAACAAGAAGAGGACAGGGTCCCAGAAGCCAAGGTGGCAGCACCCTAGTCCTCAACTCAGGAGCCTGGAACTCTGCATCAAGTATCTGCTGACCTGCGAGATGGCAAGAGTGTACAAAGTTTCATCACTGGTGTGGGGTTACTAAGAGGAGTCTGGGGTACCATGAAGCCCAGGAGTAGACCAGAGGTGTGATTCATTCCTCTTACCCACAAGGAAGGGGGATTGTCTCATTGGGCCTGTCACCACAGGGTATTTTCCATCATCAGCACCTGCTTTCTGGAGGAAGGGCACATCAGGTTGGCACTGGAAAAGGCCAGTCAAGGGGGCCTCTCTGTGCATGCGTTGGTGAGGAGCAGGATCCTTTCATTCAGGTGGACACTAAACCTGATGTCCATACTATTCCCAATTTCCACCCAAAGCCAAGCCTGGAGAACAGAGATCCTGAGGTTTAGAGAAGAGGCTGCAGGCCCTCTGGGAGAGAGATTGAGGAAGGTGACCAACACTTTCAAAGCCGTGATCTTTTGTTAGAGTTCCAACCCTCATGATTCACCAGAAGCAGCTGCTTGGACTGCCCATTCTGCAGGCCAGAGAGCAGCCACTGGCCAGGTGGTCCCTTGTACAGCCAGGAAGTCACTGAGCTGCAGGAATACCTCAACTTCCAGTGGAACCAGGTCTTCCCTTAGAGCTGCTCAGCTGTGGGCATGGACTGGGGAGGTGGAGGTACCCTAAAGACATCTTCAAAGGGCTTCATGGCAGAGAGAGTCTGAGGTATGCTGCCAAGGATGGCAAGATTGGAGACCCAGTCCTGCCTTGTCTGGCCTTGTTCGGGTTTTGGATATTGATATAGGAGGACCTTGGAAGAGCTCTTTGCTGGGAAAGGTGGTGGATGCTACATCTAGACTTCAGGGTCTCCTACAGAGGTTGTTTTTATTTGTTTTTTTTTTTTTTTTTGATATTATTTTTAATATTTGCGAGCAGAGAGAGACAGACAGAATGGATATGCCAGGGCCTCTAGCCACTGCAAAGGAACTCCAGATGCATTTGGCTTTATGTGGGTATTGGGCAATCAACCTCAGTCATTAGGCTTTGCAGGCACATACCTTAACTACTGAACCATCTCTCTAGCCCTTTTGTTTTTCAAGCTAGGGTCTCACTGTAGCCAAGGCTGACCTGGAACTCACTCTGTAGTCCAGACTGGCCTTGAATCAGCAATCACTCAACCTCCCAAGTGCTGGGATTAAAGGTGAGCTCCACCTTGCCCGGCTCCTTGTTTTTTTTAACATATTTCATTTTTATTTATTTATTGCAGAGGAAGAGAGAATGAGCATGTTAGGGTCTCTAGCCAAAGCAGATGAACTCCAGATACATGCGCCACCATGTGCATGTGGGTTATAGGGAATTGAACCTGGATCCTTAGGCTTTGCCGGCAAGTGCCTTAACTGCTAAGCCATTTCTTCACTCTTCAGCCCTCCTTGTTTTTTGTGGAGACAGGGTTTCACACTATAGTTGGGCTTACCTGGTACCCACAATATAGCCCAGGCTGGCCTCAAACTCAAAGCAGTCGTCCTGCCTCAGCCTTCTGAGTGCTGGCATTACAGATAGGGCCCACCACAGCAGGCTTATGTGAATGTTTACAGACCATGTTAATTCAGCACATCCCTGGAGGGACTGTCTATGGCTCTCCCTTTGGGTCTGGATGCCTGGAGAGTGGTGGGTGTCTTTGCAGGTATGGTAAAAAGCTGCTCAGTTATCTGCGCCTTTATTCTCTTGTCTCTAAGCCCTGGCCAGTCCTGGCTTTGGGCTTCTGGGTTGTATACTCAGCAGTCTGCAGTGTACTAAAGTCCTGGCTTTGGGCTTCTGGGTTGTATACTCAGCAGCCTGCAGTGTACTAAAGTGTTTATTTTGGAGCTTTAGGTCCTGCTTTCCCTTGGGGGAAGACTGGGGAGTGGTGAGAGTCCTGTGCCACTCTTTAGATCTCTGCCACAGAAGTCCCTCCGGAGGTCCTAGCTGTGGCTTAATTCCTGCTAGCCTTTGGCAGGAGACAAACTCATGACTACAAAGCAGGCTTCAGCTTCTCTATGTGCAGGAGGGTGGGGCTGAAGCAAGCAGGAAGCCAGCCTGTCCTGCAGGCATCTCTGTCAGTCCCGATGACCACTAGGTCCTCAGTCCCTCCTGCTGTTTGCACACACATCCCTGGAGGCACACAAGTGCTTCTGTTTAGCTGACAAAATTACTTGCTTGGGGATGGGATGGTCTCTCAAGTCTGGGTTCTTCCCCGGAGTGACATTTTTTTCCTTGTGGCCTTGGAGCTTGAGAGGTCTGTTGGTGGGGGTGGTGACATTTGGGTCACATTATGTGTTTAACTGGGTGTGGAGAGAGCACGAGAGAGTAGTGCTGAGTTATGATGTTAGTTTTTAGAATATTGTTATTTGACAGAAAGAGAGAGATAGTGCCAGGCAAGGTGGTGCATGCCTTTAATCCCAGCACTCAGGAGGCAGAGGTAAAAGAATTGCTGTGGGTTTGGGGCCACCCTGAGACTACAGAGTGAATTCCAGGTCAGCCTGGGCTAGAGTGAGACCCTACCTTACCCCCCCATTCCCAATATATATATATATTCTATATGGAGAGAGAGAGAGCGTATGGGCATGTGCCAGGGCCTTTTGCCATTGCAAACAAACTCCAGATGTATGTACTACTTTGTGCATCTGACTGAATGTGGGTACTGGAGAATCAAACCCAGCCGCAGAGCAGAGAAACAAATATTTACTGTCTGGGTTTCCCCACACACACATTCTAGCCCAGGCTGACCTGGAATTTACGTAGTCTCAAGGTGGTCTTGAACTCACTGCAGTCCTCCTACTTCTGCCTCTTTGCCTCCCAAATGCTGTGATTAAAGGCATGCGCCACCACGCCCGGCCCTTAAAGGCTTTTTTTTTTTTTTTTTGGAAATATTTTATTTTTATTTATTTATCTGAGAGAGATACAGAAATAGGCATGGAGAGAGAGAGAGAGAGAGAGAGAGAGAGAATGGGCATGCCAGGGCCTCCAGCCACTGCAAACGAACTCCAGATGCATGTGCCTCCTTGTGCATCTGGCTTATGTGGGTCCTGGGGAATTGAGCCTCGAACCAGAGTCCTTAGGACTCACAGGCAAGCGCTTAACCACTAAGCCATCTCTCCAGCCCCCCCCCCCTTTTTTTTTTTTTGGTTTTCTGAGGTAGGGTTTTGCTCTCTAGCTCAGGCTGACCTGTAATTCGCTATGTAGTCTCAGGGTGGCCTTGAACTCACAGCGATCCACCAAACTCTAACTCTTGAGTGCTGGGATTAAAGGCATATACCACCACACAGCAAAACTTTTTTGACAACTTCCTTAAATATAAACACTACACCGAGATCAGCACGAGCATTATCCATGTGTTCCCTGGCCTGCAGCAGGCTCTGTTTCTGGCTGGACACTGCCATCTACAGGTTCCTGGAACACAGGGCATCTGACCCTTGTCCCTCACGCCTGGATATATGGCTCTAGCACTCATGGGATGAGGGGTCCCTGGCATTGCATGTATGATCTCTTAGAGAGCTGCCTGTTTTCTGGAAGCCTCTGAAAGCATCAGTGTGCTGGAAAGACCCTTCCGGGACCTGTGTCATTCAGTTGCTTGGTGGGAGACTTTATTTATTTGTAAATATTCTTTGTCTTTTAAAATATTTTATGTATTTATTTGCAAGCAGAGAGATACAGAGAAAGAGTATGTGTATAGCTGCGCCAGAACCTCCAGCCATTGCAATGAACTCCACTTGCATGTGCCAGTCTGCATCTGGCTTATGTGGGTCCTGGGTAAT
Organism: Orientallactaga sibirica; assembly: GCA_036365145.1. Taxonomy (NCBI): domain Eukaryota; kingdom Metazoa; phylum Chordata; class Mammalia; order Rodentia; family Dipodidae; genus Orientallactaga; species Orientallactaga sibirica. Next base: position 40,676,795 of record JAEOAD010000008.1, on the reverse strand, counting down.
TGAACTCAGGTTGTTAGGCTTGGCAGGTAAGCACCTTTACTGCTGATCCATTCCTTTAGCACTGGAGGCTATTTGTATTTGTTTTAATTTTGTTTTCGAGGTAGGGTCTCACTCTAGCCCAGGCTGACCTGGAATTCACTATGTAGTCTCAGGGTGGCTTCAAACTTGTGGTGATCCTCCTACCTCTGCCTCCCAAGTGCTGGGATTAAAGGCGTGCGCCACCACTCCTGGTTTTATTTGTTTTAATTTTTATTATTTATTTATTTGAGAGTGACAGAGAGAGAAGAGAGAGAGAGAGAGAATGAATGAGCACACCAGGGCCTCCAACCACTGCAAATGAACTCCAGATACATGTACCACCTTGTGCATCTGGCTTATGTGAGTACTGGGGAATTGAGCCTCAAACTAGGGTCCTTAGGCTTCACAGGCAAGTGCTTAACCACTAAGCCATCTCTCCAGCCCCTATTTATTTGTTTTATAATAGTTTACTTACTTATCTTCATGTGTGTTTGTGTGTTTGTCTTGCTGCTACAAATGAATGCCAGATGCTTGTGTCAGTTTTTTTTTTTTTTTTTTTACAATGGGCTTTACGTGGACACTGAAGAATCAAACCCAGTTTGGCATGCTTTGCAAATATGTTTCCTTCCTTCCTTCCTTCCTTCCTTTCTTTCTTTCTTTCTTTTTTTTTTTTGTTCTGCTTGCATTAGTCATTTTATTTTCACATAGTTCTAGCACACAGGGTAAGTGAGTACTGCAGTAATTATGTTACGTTAAAGTACTGAAAGTGTAGGCTTCCTGGTACCATTGAGTTGCTGCTATTAAAGCTCATACATGAGGGCTGGAGAAATGGCTTAGTGGTTAAGGCGTTTGCCTGCAAAGCCAAAGGATCCTGGTTCAAATCTCCAGGATCCACGTAAGCCGGATGCACAAGGGGCACATGCATCTGGAGTTCTTTTGCAGTGGCTAGAGGCCCTGGCATGCCTATTCTCTGCCTTTCTTCTCTCTCTGCTTGCAAATAAATAAAAAAAAAAAAAAAAAAAAAAAAAAAAAAAAAAAAAAGCTCACAAGCCGGGTGTGGTGGCACACGCCTTTAATCCCAGCACTCGGGAGGCAGAGGTAGGAGGATTGCTGTGAGTTCGAGGCCACCCTGAGACTACATAGTTAATTCCAGGTCAGCCTAGACCAGAGTGAAACCCTACCTCGAAAAACCAAAAAAAAAAAAAAAAAAAAAAAAAAAGATTTTAAAATACCACTGGCAGCTTTGCCCAGGTCAGCGTATGATGGAGGAATACACATTGGCTGCAAGCAGCAGTTAGGTCTTCAGGTCACCATGGGGAGGATCCAGAAGGAGGTGATTGGGTGCTTTCTCCTGAGCAGGGCCGCGTTTCTCTGGGTTGGGCTCAACTGCAGGGATGTTGAGATTTTTCTTGTTTCTTTTTCTTCTTCTTCTTCTTCTTTTTTTTTTTTTTCCAAGGTAGGGTCTCACTCTAGCTCAGGCTGACCTGGAATTTACTAGTTCAGTCTCAGGGTGGTCTCGAACTCATGGCGATCTTCCTACCTCTGCCTCCCGAGTGCTGGAGAATTAAAGGTGCGCTCCACCACACTCGCCATTTTTTTTTTTTTAAGGTAGGGTCTTGCTCTAGCCAAGGCTGACCTGAATTCACTATGTAGTCTCAGGGTGGCCTTAAACTCAAGGGGATTCCTATTCTAATTAGTTGCTGGGATTAAAGGCGTGCACCATCACAACTGGCTATTTTTTTTTTTTTAAATGAGATAGGGTCTTACAGCCCAGAGCTCAAAGACTAGCTAGCTGACCTGGCCTCTTTCTGTATCTGCCTCCACAGTCCTGGAATTCCAGGCACGCACCCCACACCTGGCATTTGGGTGGCTGGAATTTGAACTCAGGTCCTCACGCTTGTTCAGCCAGTGCTTTACCTCCCTCCCCAGCCCTGGGGCTCACTCTTGCATTGTGGCCAGTTCTGAACTCTTGACTGAACCCCAGCTTCAGGTGAAGATGAGGACCAAAATGTTCATTGGCCTGTTATTTTTACACTGTGTGGACACTCAGGTTTGCCATGTGGAGGCTAATGAGGGCACACAGCCAACGCCAGTGTTGTAGTTAGGTTCGCATTGCTGGCAGAAATCACCCAACCAATAGCAGCTTGTGGGGAAAAAGGTTTTATTTTGGCTTACAGACATGAATGATGGCAGGGGAAGCGATGGGCGTGAGCAGAGGGTGGACATCACCCCTGGCCAACACAAGGTGGACAATAGCAACAGGATAGTGCCAAGAGTGACAATGGGGAAACTGGCTGTAACCCCATAAGCCTGCCCCCAACAATACACCGCCTCCAGGAGGGTTAATTCCCAAATCTCCATCAGCTGGGACCCTCCATTTGAACACCTAACTTTATGGGGGACACCTGAATCAAAGTGCTACACCAGGTAGCAGGAACAGCTCTTGCAAGGAGTCTGGGGCAACAAGGGTTCCATTTTGAGGGAATGCAGTATGGAAAAAAGATATGTGTGTGTGTGTGTGTGTGTGTGTGTGTTTAAATAAATGGGAGAATGGACAGAGATAAAGAACTGAGGTTTTGTGTTAAAAGTGATTGAAAGCTATTAGCTTTGAGGTACTCAAGAGAATTGAAACCAGGTCTGCATAAATGACAGACATATTCCTGGCAGCATTATTCATTATAGCTCTAAAGTGGAACAGCCCACATGCCCATCCACGGGGAATGCACACAATGTGTGTGTCCACACAGTGAAATTTTATTCAACCACAAGAAGGAGCGAGACACTGATTTATGATGATAGGGTTGAACCTTGAAAATATGACATTGTAAGAGACCAAGGTAGGATGGAGAGTTCAGGGCCAGCCTGGGCTACATAGTCAGCCCCTGTCTCAAGAAAAACAAAAACAAGTGTTGGGGATGGAGTTCAGTTGGTAGAATGCTTGACTTCATATATGAGGCCCTGTTTTTAATTAAAAAAATTTTTGGGGAGGTGTGGCTGGAGAGATGGTTCAGTGGTTTATGTACTTGCCTATAAAGCCTAACAATCCAGGTTTTATTCCCCCCAGCACCCATGTAAAGCCAGATGCACAGAAAGGCGTTATCAGGAGTTCATTTTTTGCTGGAGGTCCTGGGGTGCCCATTATTTCTCTCTCTCTCCCTCTCAAATAAATTATATTTGGTTAAGGTTTCGACGCAAATCTGTGTGGTCCAGGCTGGCCTCCAACTCATGACTGTGAGAGGCAGTGTGTGTGAAACAGGAAGGCTCATGTGACTTCCTACCACACACATGCTTCTTCCTGATGCCCTCCTGGATCAATCATCTCCTTGTGTGGAATGAACGAGGAAGGACTGGGACTGCCCTCCTCCTGTGGCCCAGCTGCAGATCTGGCTGTGATTTGCTCGGTTCCCATGTCCAGGCTCCACCCTTAGCCATGGTGAGCCCAGGAGGGAGCGAGAAGGTGCAGGGTGGCTCACAGACCCTCGGAGCATGAGCAAGGCCCACCCCTTCATCTGAGTACCTGAGATGCATCTGCAGCCCTGATGTCTCTTTGAGAAAATGTGCAATTCCACTCTGGGAGCAACAGTGAATGTCTGCTTCTGTAATTTTTCTCCTCAAGCAATGCAGAAGCTTATGTTAACTGCTCATGCCTTATGAATGAACAGAGCAGGAAGCAAATGTCACATATGATTTTTGGTAAGGGGGCAGTGCATGAGCATGCCAGGGCCTCTAGCCATTGCAAATGAACTCCAGACATGGAGGCATCTGGCTTTATATGGTACTGGGAATTGAACCTTAATCACTAAGCCTTAACCGCAAGCAGTCTCTCCAGCCTTCTCCCCTCCCAACTTTTTTTTTTTTTGTCAAGGTCTCATGTAGCCCAGGCTGTCCTTGAATTCCTGGATCTTTTAGTCTCCATTTTTTGTTTATCAGGTGATTGGGTCTCACTCTGGTCCAGGCTGACCTGGAATTAACTATGTAGTCTCAGGGTGGCCTCGAACTCCCGGCGATCCTCTTCTGCCTCCCGAGTGCTGGGATTAAAGGCTGCACCACTGCCAGTCTCCATTTTGAAAGTGCTGGAATTAGAGGCGTGAGCCACCCAGCTCAGCTCTTATTTTTAATCACAATTGTTTCTTCTTCTTCTTCTTCTTTTTTTTTTTTTTCAAGGTAGGGTCTCACTCTAGCTCAGGCTGACCTGGAATTTACTATGCAGTCTCAGGGTGGTCTCGAACTCATGGCGATCTTCCTACCTCTGCCTCCCGAGTGCTGGAGAATTAAAGGTGCGCTCCACCACACTCGGCCATTTTTTTTTTTTTTAAAGGTAGGGTCTTGCTCTAGCCAAGGCTGACCTGAATTCACTATGTAGTCTCAGGGTGGCCTTAAACTCAAGGGGGATCCTCCTATGTCTACCCCCCAAGTGCTGGGATTAAAGGCGTGCACCATCACAACTGGCTATTTTTTTTTTTTTTAATGAGATAGGGTCTTACTGAGCCCAGAGCTCAAAGACTAGCTAGCTAGCTTGCGCTAAGCCTCTTTCTGTATCTGCCTCCACAGTCCTGGAATTCCAGGCATGCACCCCCACACCTGGCATTTGGGTGGCTGGAATTTGAACTCAGGTCCTCACGCTTGTTCAGCCAGTGCTTTACCTAGTGAGCAACCTCCCCAGCCCTGGGGCTCACTCTTGCATTCGTGGGGCCAGTTCTGAACTCTTGACTGAACCCCAGCTTCAGGTGAAGATGAGGACCAAAATGTTCATTGGCCTGTTATTGTCGGCCAGACACTGTGTGGACACTCAGGTTTGCCATGTGGAGGCTAATGAGGGCACACAGCCAACGCCAGTGTTGTAGTTAGGTTCGCATTGCTGGCAGAAATCACCCAACCAATAGCAGCTTGTGGGGAAAAAGGTTTTATTTTGGCTTACAGACATGAGGGGAAGCTCCATGATGGCAGGGGGAAACGATGGCGTGAGCAGAGAGTGGACATCACCCCCTGGCCAACACAAGGTGGACAATAGCAACAGGATAGTGCCAAGCAGTGACAATGGGGAAACTGGCTGTAACCCCCATAAGCCTGACCCCAACAATACACCGCCTCCAGGAGGGGTTAATTCCCAAATCTCCATCAGCTGGGACCCTAGCATTCAGAACACCTAACTTTATGGGGGACACCTGAATCAAAGTGCTACACCCAGGTAGCAGGAACAGCTCTTGCAAGGAGTCTGGGGCAACAAGGAGTGAAGTCAAGGAACTGAGGGAATGCAGTATGGAGCCCCGAGGAGAGGCAGATGTGTGTGTGTGTGTGTGTGTGTGTGTGTGTGTCTAAATAAATGGGAGAATGGACAGAGATCAGGCTATGTAAGACCAGATAAATCAAGATAAAGAACTGAGGTTTTGTGTTAAAAGTGATAGAAAGCTATTAGCTTTGAGGTACTCAAGAGAATTGAAACCAGGTCTGCATAAATGACAGACATATTCCTGGCAGCATTATTCATTATAGCTCTAAAGTGGAACAGCCCACATGCCCATCCACGGGGGAATGCACACAATGTGTGTGTCCACACAGTGAAATTTTATTCAATCACAAGAAGGAACGAGACACTGATTTATGATGATAGGGTTGAACCTTGAAAATATGACATTGTAAGAGACCAAGGTAGGATGGAGAGTTCAAGGCCAGCCTAGGCTACATAGTCAGCCCCTGTCTCAAGAAAAACAAAAACAAATGTTGGGGATGGAGTTCAGTTGGTAGAATGCTTGCCTAGCATATATGAGGCCCTGTTTTTTAATTAAAAAATTTTTTGGGGAGGTGTGGCTGGAGAGATGGTTCAGTGGTTTAGGTACTTGCCTATAAAGCCTAACAATCCAGGTTTTATTCCCCAGTACCCATGTAAAGCCAGATGCACAGAAAGGCGCATGCGTCTGGAGTTCATTTGTAGTTGCTGGAGGTTCTGGGGTGCCCATTATTTCTCTCTCTCTCCCTCTCAAATAAATTAAATTTTTTTTTTTTTTTTTTTTTTTTTTTTTTTTTTGGCGGGGGGTTAAGGTTTCGACGTAGGGTCTCACTCTGTGTGGTCCAGGCTGGCCTCCAACTCATGACTGTGAGAGGCAGTGTGTATGAAACAGGAAGGCTCATGTGACTTCCTACCACACACATGCTTCTTCCTGATGCCCTCCTGGATCAATCATGACCTTGTGTGGAATGAACGAGGAAGGACTGGGACTGCCCTCCTCCTGTGGCCCAGCTGCAGATCTGGCTGTGATTTGCTCGGCTCCCATGTCCAGGCTCCACCCTTAGCCATGGTGAGCCCAGGAGGGAGGGAGAAGGTGCAGGGTGGCTCACAGACCCTCGGAGCATGAGCAAGGCCCACCCCTTCATCTGAGTACCTGAGATGCATCTGCAGCCCTTCTCCCTACACTTTAGACATGTCTCTTTGAGAAAATGTGCAGGGATTCCACTCTGGGAGCAACAGTGAATGTACTGCTTCTGTAATTTTTCTCCTCAAGCAATGCAGAAGCTTATGTTAACTGCTCATGCCTTATGAATGAACAGAGCAGGAAGCAAATGTCACATATGATTTTTATTTGTAAGGGGGCAGTGCATGAGCATGCCAGGGCCTCTAGCCATTGCAAATGAACTCCAGACACATGGCGCCACCTTGTGCATCTGGCTTTATATGGTACTGGGGAATTGAACCTTAATCACTAAGCCTTAACCGCTAAGCAGTCTCTCCAGCCTTCTCCCCTCCCAACTTTTTTTTGGAGACAAGGTCTCACGTAGCCCAGGCTGTCCTTGAATTCCTGATCTTTTAGTCTCCATTTTTTTTGTTTTTTGGTTTTTCAAGGTAGGGTCTCACTCTGGTCCAGGCTGACCTGGAATTCACTATGTAGTCTCAGGGTGGCCTCGAACTCCCGGCGATCCTCCTACCTCTGCCTCCCGAGTGCTGGGATTAAAGGCGTGCGCCACCACGCCCGGCTTAGTCTCCATTTTGAAAGTGCTGGAATTAGAGGCGTGAGCCACCCAGCTCAGCTCTTATACTTGAAGTTAATCACAATCAATAAAACCCTGTATCACTTACCTTGAGAAGTTACAACATGTTGAAAACACTCAGTAAATGGCTTTTTTTTTTTTTTTTTCCCTGAGGTAGGGTCTCACTGTAGTTTACGCTGACCTGGAATTAACCATGTAGTCTCAGGGTGGCCTCGAACTCACGGCGATCCTCCTACCTCTGCCTCCCTAGTGCTGGGATTAAAGGCGTGCGCCACCATGCCCTGCATGGCTTTTTATTAGTAGTTTCTGTAGCATCTGATTATATTAACTGTTTTCACCCTAATAAGAACTCTAGGGACAAATTCTTTAGGAAAGAAATGATTATTACCAGGTTGTTAGTGTCTCTTTCCTCTGCTCCAAGCAATTATAAAAAAAGAAAATTGTCTGATTATAAAGAACTAACTCATCAGGAAATGATATCATTTGAGCTTTCTCTTCTTTACAAATTTTAGATGACAAGACTCAGTCTTCTGAATATGTATGATATTTTAAGTGGCTGTGTTTACCTAGCCTTTCAAAATAATGTAGTCAGATTCTTCTCTCTCTTTTTTTTTTTTTTAGAGGTAGGGTCTCACTCTAGCTCAAGCTGACCTGGAATTCACTCTGTAGTCTTAGGGTGGCCTCGAACTCACAGTGATCCTCCTGCCTCTGCCTCCTGAGTTCGGAGATTAAAGGCATGTGCCACCATGCCAGGCCACTTTGTTTCTTTGAGGCAGGATCTCACTCTAACCCAGCTTGACCTAGAAGTCACTCTGCAGCCCGGGCTGACCTTGAATTCAGTGCAGTCCTTCTTGTCTGCCTTCCTAGTGTTGGGTTTATAAATGTGAGCCTCCACACATCCTGCTAGGATTTTTTTTTAATTTTTGAACCTTTATTTATTCTTCCAGTTGATATGGTTTATAAACAGAAAAAGAAGCAATATTAGACTAAAATAATTCAGTAGTTTCTAACTAAACTCATGCAGACGTTATTCATCTCTGTTCATCATTTTATATCCCGCCTCTGGACTACACTGAGTCCCTGAAATGTCATTCTAGACCTCTTTAGGGGATGTGTTACTTTTCCCTTCCTTGTATTCTTTTCTTTTTAGTTTTTCAAATAGGATCTGGCTCTAGCCCAGGCTGACCTGGATGTCACTATGTCATCTCAGGCTGGCCTGAAACACATACCACACCCAGTTTTCTTGCATTCTTCTTCTTTTTTTTTTTTTTTTTTTTTAGATTTTTTTATTGAGAACGTCTATACTTATAGACAAACCATGACATTTCCCTCCCCTCCCCCTTAGGATTTTTGTTTTTTTGTTTTGTTTTTCAAGGCAGGGTTTCACTCTAATCCAGGCTGACCTGGAATTCACTATGTAGTCTCAGCGTAGCCTTGAACTCACTGTGATCCTTCTACCTCCGCCTCCCCAGTGCTGGGATTAAAGGAGTGCATCACCACGCCCAGCAGGACTGTTTCTTTGAGACAGTGTCTCATGTAGCCTAGGCTGGCCTCAAACTCTCTATGTAGTCTAGGATTACCTTGAACTTCTGGTCCTCCTTCCTTCACCTTCCAAGCGCCGGGATAGCAGGCATGTGCTACCTACCACACCCATGTGTGTGGTGCTAAGATGGAACCCAGAGCTTCATACATATAGGAATCATAAGACAGTTGTTTTTTCAGACAGGGTTTTGCTATATAGTTCGGGCTGGCCTCTAACTTGGGGTGATCTTCCTGCCTCATGTGCCACCATACTTGGCCCTCCATTATACGATGTTTAGCAGGTTTCCTAGTTATTAGATGCTGCTAGCAATCTCCCTCCTGCCAAGTTATGACAATACGAATGTGTCCCAACATTGCCTAATGTCTGCTGGGAGGCACAGCTCCTCCTTTCTAACTATGTCTCTTGGTAATTAGGGGCAGAACTGTCCTCCGAACTGGCTCCATCACCCAGGTTCCCTCTGATCTGCACTGCACTCTCAGCCCACCTAGGCTTCCGTGGGGCTTGTGATCAGTTGGGAAAAGGAAGAGAGGGACCAAAACTGGGGACCAAAGGGTACTTCTCCTGGTGTGGCATCTGAGCACATGAAGTTTAACTGGGGGTGTGAGTAATTAGGGAGCAGGCTTCTTCCAGTCTCTGAAGATCTACTTGAGACCCATTGCTTTGGGCTTTTAATAAGTTTTAATTTTTAATTGCTTTGGCCTGTATCTAGGATTCCAAGGGTCTCAGGTTATGTATGTGCTGGGCCCATCTGTCACAGACTGCAGCTGGAATTTGTTAATTTTTTTTTTTTTTTTTTTTTTGGTTTTTCAAGGTAGGGTCTCACTCTAGCTCAGGCTGGAATTCACTATGTCATCTCAGGGTAGCCTTGAATTCATGGCGATCTTCCTACCTCTGCCTCCCAAGTGCTGGGATTAAAGGTGTGCGCCTCCATGCCTGGCCCTTCCTGTGATCTTCATGGCTTGCTTCCCTGGCCCTGTCCTTACCCAGGATGCTGATGTGGTTGGCATCACTTACATTTAAATTCAAGCTGTTAGGCAGTAAGAGAAGAAAAGAAAACAAATGTATTTTTATCCATCTTGGGTTTTTTGCTGGGGTCTTGTAAATTAGAGTACATAAAAGCCAGGATAGTGCTGGAGAAATAAATGGCTTAGTGGTTAAGGTATTCGCCTGCGAAGCCAAAGGACCCAGGTTTGATTCCCCAGAACCCATGTAAGCCAGATGCACAAGGGGCGCATGCATCTGGAGTTCGTTTGCAGTGGCTAGAGGCCCTGGCATGCCCATTCTCTCTCTCTCTCTCTGCTTGAAAATAAATAAATAAGCTGGGAGTGGTGGCGCATGCCTTTAATCCTAGCACTTGGGAGGCAGAGGTAGGAGGATTGCTGTGAGTTCAAGGCCACCCTGAGAAGACAGAGTGAATTCCAGGTCAGCCTGGACTAGAAACCCTACCTCGAAAAACCAAAAAAAAAAAAATTATATATATATATGACTTAAAAGCACTTGCCTCACAAGCAAGAAGACCTGGGTTCAACTCCCGGAAGCCACATAAAAAACGGCATGAGCAAGAACTGTCCATGATAAGTCAGGCTGAAGGAAAACATGGGTACTAAGGCAGCCCCCCAGAACTCAGTGTCCTGCTTTAGGGGAGCAGGGCCAGGAGTAGAGGTCAGTGTTTTCTTGCACGACCTTTCTCTAGGTTGTCTGGGTCTTAAAGCCATCCTTAGTCAATAGTGGGTGTATTTTGGGGTGGCCCAAGTCTGCACCCCTTCGAGGCAAATCAGCTGCCCCAGAAACCCTTGTCTCCTTCCATTCGAAGTGGGGACCCACTCCACGCCCTGAAAGTGCTCCCAAGTTCCCTTGCTGAAGCCAGAGTGTCCTGGGGAGGTCTCCAGGGTCAGGCCCTCATTTTGGAGGGAGTCACAGTCAGCACTGACAGAGGCAGAATGGCAGGATGGATAGGGCTGTCATCTCAGTGTAGATAGACTTGATTCTGAGGGCAGCTACTGCCACTTAACAGCTGGGTGACCTTGATCCAAGAGCCTTACCTTCCCCAAGCAGGTTTCCTTTGTCTACAAAATAGGACACCGCCACCTAGTGACATATCCAGCACATATACGGGCTGCAGAGATGGCTTAGTGGTTAAGGTGTTTGCCTGCAGAACCAAAGGATCCAGGTAGAATTCTCCAGGCCCCATGTCAGCCAGATGCACAAGGGGTGTGTGCATCTGGAGTTTGTTTGCAGTGGCTGGAGCCCCTATTGCGCCCATTCTCTTTCTCTTTCTCAAATAAATAAATAAAATATATTAAAAAATATATTTTACATACTATAAAATTTACTAAATAAAGTATGCAATTCAATTTTTAGACACATTTACTGTAAACTTGGTGGTAAAATACATATTGAGTTTTCTCTTGTTTTTTTTTTTCTTTTTTTGTTCTAGGTAGGGTCTTGCTCTAGTCCACACTGACCTGGAACTCATTCTGTATCCCCAGGCTGGAGAGATGGCTTAGTGGTTAAGGTGCTTGCTTGCAAAACCTAAGGGCCCATGCTCAACTCTTCAGATCCCATGTAAGCCAGACACACAAGATGACCTAGGCATGCAAGGTTGCATATATGCACAAGGTGGGGCACGCTTATGGAGTTCAATTACAGTGGCTGGAGGCCCTGGAACACCAAGTCTTTCTCTTTCTCTCATAAAAAGAAAAGGCCAGTCTGTTGGCCTTGCCTCAAAAAAAAAAAAAAAAAAAAAAAAAAAAAAGGGGGAATGGAGAATAAGATATCATGCTGGGTGTGGTGGCACACGTCTTTAATCCCAGCCCTTGGGAGGCAGAGGTAGGAGGATTGCTGTGAGTTCAAGGCCACCCCCAGACTACAGAGTGAATTCCAGGTCAGCCTTGGCTAGAGGGAGACCCTACCTTGAAAAACAAAAAAAAAAAAAAAAAAAAAAAAAAAAAGAGTGTGAGAGACAAAGACAAAGGAGCATGGTGGCCTCTGTCCTTGTGACTGTCGGGCAGCTGCTGCCCAGGGACTTTGAATATGTCGGGATCACCCTCAGCAGACTCGCCCAGGAGTGGAAGGCATGAGGCAAAGACCGCCCCTTTGGATTTGTGGCTGTCCCAACAAAGAATCCTGATGGCACGATGAGCCTAATGAACTGGGAGTGTGCCATCCCAGGAAAGAAGGGGGCTCCACGGGAAGGAGGCTTGTTCAAGCTGTGAATGCTTTTCAAAGACGACTATCTGTCCTCACCACCAAAATGTCCATTTGAGCCACCAATATTTCACCCAAACGCAAATGTGTACCCTTCGGTGTGTCTGTCCATTCTGGATCGGGGGCCAGTCATCACAATCAAGCAGACCTTATTAGGAATAAAGAACTTCTAAATGAACCAAATATCCAAGACCCAGCTCAAGCAGAGGCCTACACAATTCACTGCCCAAACAGCGCAATATGCAAAAAGGGTGATTGCACAAGAAAAGAAGTTTGCCCCCTCATAAGAACTTGTTTGCCATCTTTCTCAGATATAAGTTACTCTGTCAGTTACTAGTTGCCAGGAAGGTTGGGCAGGTGCCAGTTTCCATTTCTGCCTCTGGCATACAGTTCTCAGTTCGCTGAATTCCCTAGCTTTCATACAGGGTCTCTTCCTTTGTTCTTTTGTATTTAAAAAAAAATAATTAATTTGACAGAGAAAGAGGGGAGAGAGAGAGAGAGAGAGAGAGAGAAGGAGACAGAATGTGTGTGCCAGGGCCTCCAGCCACATGCGCCCCCTTGTGCATCTGGCTAACATGGGTCCTGGGGAATCGAACTTGGGTCCTTAGGCTTCACAGGCAAATGCCTTAACTGCTAAGCCATCCCTCCAGCCCTCTTTTGTATTTTTGATTGTTACATAAAACTTGCATTTATTTTTTATTAAGATTTATTTTATTTATTTATTAGAGACAGAGTGAGAGAGCGTGAGAGTGAGAATGGGCGTGTCAGGACCTCTAGCCACCGCAAATGAACTCCAGATGCATGTGCCACCATGAGCATCTGGCTTACGTGGGACCTGGAGCATTGAACCTGGGTCCTTTTGTTTTGCAGGCAAATGTCTTAACCACTAAGCCAGCTCTCCAGCCCTGTTTTAATATTGACGTCAGTGTTTCAACTGCTGTAAAATGATACACTTTTGTACTTGGGTAAGCCCCTAGGAACTAGTTCCTTTGCTTGAATGCAGGCATGCTTCACACTGTCCAGAGGTCTCTAGCCTCCAGCTGGCTGTATGACAGAACCACAGTCCTTCCCCACCTCCCTCGTCCTCGTCCTCCTCAACCTGGGCTGTTGCTTATGAGTCTCAGATCCAAAGTCAGCCAGCAGCTCCATTCTGTACTGCTTCCTTTATGTTTCTATGGTGTTTTGTCTGTGTTGCTGTTTAGAGTAAATAAACTGCGCGCACGCGCGCGCACACACACACACACACACGCACAAAGATAGTGGTCAGGAAGGTAGGTGTGATGATAAACATTTGTAATCTCAGTACTTGAGAGGTGGGTATAGGAGGATTAGGAGTTCAAGGTCATTCTTAGCTATACAGTGAGTTTGAGGCCAGCCTGAGTTATTTGAGATGCTGCCTTAAAAAAAAAAAAAAAGCGAAAAGGTGTATGCCTTTAATCCCAGCACTTGGGAGGCTGAGGTAGGATCGCTGTGAGTTGAAGGCCATCCTGAGACTACAGAGTGAATTCCAGGTTAGCCATGTAAAACGCTGGGTATGGCTACACACACTTGTAATTCTGGCACTGGAGATTTGGAAATAGAATCTCTGAAGCTCACTGGCTAGATGTGTTAGTGAGCTCTAGGTGGAGCAAGAGACCCTTTCTCAAAAAATTAGTGAGGTGTATCCCCAGCCCTTGCACACGCTGGGAGGCTCCATCAGGGAGCTGTTGTAGCCCTACCCCTGGAGCCCATCAGGGAGTTGTACACCCCAGCTGGGGGAGACTCCATCAGGAGCTGATACCCCAGCCCTTGCACACACTGGGAGACTCCATCAGGGAGTTGATACCCCAGCCCTTGTACACGCTGGGAGGCTCCATCAGGGAGCTGTATACCCCAGCCCTTGTACACGCTGGGAGGCTCCATCAGGGAGCTATATACCCCAGCCCTTGCACACGCTGGGAGGCTCCATCAGGGAGCTGTACCCCCAGCCTTTGAGTTTTTGAGAAAGGGTCTTACTTTGTAACAAAGATTGGCCTGGAAATTCTGATTCTCCTTTGTCAGCCTCTGGCGTGCTAGGATTACAAGTATGAACCATCACATCTGGGTAGTTCTCTGTTAAATCTCCACTCTCCCTAGTACACCAACAGCAGTACACTTAGAGCTCATTTTGGAACCCACAGCAAATATTGAGGCTTTTGTTGGCTATATGGTCACTGTCACATTGACTCACCTCTGTCATTAGATCTCACAGACAACAGTGGGTGACAGTGACAAAAGTGACTATGTTCTAATAAAAGTTTACATACAAATTCTGAAAGACAACGTTCTTTCCCCTCCACCCTCCTGTAAGTTCCTTTCCTTCCTGATATTTTTTTTTTTGAGATAAGGTCTCACTCTGTGGCCTAGGAGGGTCTGAACTCACTATATAGACAAGTCTAACCTTGAACTTGTGATACTTCTGCCTTAGCCCCCCAAGGATGGCTTCAGAGGAGACCTTTTTTTAATAACTAAATTTGCATGCATGTGCGTGCATATGTGTGTGTGTGTGTACATGAGAGCAAGAACACATGAGAGAGGGAGAGAATTGGTGTGCCAGGGCCTCTAGCCACTGCAGTTGAACTCTAGACACGTTGTGTCATCATCTTATGCATGTGTATGACCTTGCCCATTTGCATCATCTTGTGTGTCTGGCTTATGTGGGTCCTGGAGAGTAGAACATGGGTCTTTAGGCTTTGTAGGCAAGTACCTTAACCACTAAGCCATCTCTCCAGCCCTAGAAATCTATTTTTTTAAAAGATTTTATTTTTATTTATTTATTTGAGACAGCAAGAGGGGAAAGAGAGAGAGAGAGAGGATGGGCACGCCAGGACCTCTAGCCACTGCAAATGAACTCCAGATGCATGTGCCACCATGTGCATCTGGCTTATGTGGGACCTGGAGAATCGAACCTGGGTCCTTAGGCTTCACAGGCATGTGCCTTAACCACTAAGTCATCTCTTCAGCCCTAGAAATCTATTTTTAAAGCTGTTCACCAAATGGCACAAGGGTGTCTGACCTGGTTTAAATCTGTTCCTGTAGATCTTGTAAAGCAAATGAAACATTAGCCAAATAAGCTTAGCAGTTAAGGCACTTGCCTACAAAGACAATGGAGCCAGGTTCAAGACTCCACAACACACTTAAGCCAGATACACAAGGTGGCACATGCATCTGGAGTTATTTGCAGTAGCTAGAGGCCCTGGCATGCCCATTCTCTCTCTCTCTTTCTCTTTCTCTCTCCCTCCCTCCTTCTATCTATCTCTCTCAAAAATAAATAAATAAATAAACAAACAAAATTTGTTTGTCTTCTAATTGTATGTTTGTTCCCTCTGATTTTTACAGATGGCACTGAATATAGGGAGACCCCAGCCCTTGCACACCCTGATAATGGTGCATGTACCACCTTAGGCTGCTGTGAGGATGTTTAAAGCCACTTTATATAATTGCCTTTCTCATCATTTGAGTTAGGAAGGGAGATTCTCTGAGCTGTGTTATTTAAAGCCCCTTGGGTATATTTAGTGAGGTTTCTTTATGCCAAATAACATCTTCTAAGTCAATAGATGGAATAAGAAGTGGAAGCTAGCCGGGCGTGGTGGCGCACGCCTTGAATCCCAGCACTCGGGAGGCAGAGGTAGGAGGATCACTGAGAGTTCGAGGCCACCCTGAGACTACATAGTTAATTCCAGGTCAGCCTGGACCAGAGCGAAACCCTACCTCGAAAAATCAAAAAAAAAAAAAAAAAAAAAAAGACGTGGAAGCTAATGTGCCTGTGGAAACAACTTTTGGTCCGTTGGTGTCTCAACATGGGTAAACTGGCAGGGCACGCTAGGGTTTTTACTTGTTGACCCTGCATGCAATGAGATCCCAGGGTACATCTTCCAGTCCATCCCAGGGGTAGCCAGGGCCAAAGGTTAGTACTGCAGAGCCACTGGGTGCCATTAGGGGCTACTCAGTGTACTTCTGGCCTCAGGTCCAATTTTGATGACTTTTGAGTCTCCTCAGTGTCTATTGCTGTCTCCCTGGAGGAGGTTCTCAGGCTAGCACTGAGAGCAGCACTCATGTTTAATCCATCACTTCCTTGTCATGTTTTCTGAGACCTGACAGATGTCATCGAGATGACTTGTCTTTTTTTTTTTTTTTTTTTTGGTTTTTAGGGTTTCACTTTAGCTCAGGCTGACTATGTAGTCTCAGGGTGGCCTTGAACTCATGGCAATCCTCCTGCCTCTGCCTCCCAAGTGCTGGGATTAAAAGTGTGTGCCACCACGCCTGGCGTGATGACTTGTCTGATGCTAGGCACTCATCTTGCTCTTATTCTGATATGTCTTGGGTCTCCCTGTATTCAGTGCCATCTGTAAAAATCAGAGGGAACAAACACACAATTAGAAGACAAACAAATTTTGTTTGTTATTTATTTATTTTTCAGAGAGATAGATAGAAGGAAGGACAGAGAGAGAGAGAGAGAGAGTGAGAGAATGGGCATGCTAGGGCCTCTATCTACTGCAAATAACTCCAGATGCATGTGCCACCTTGTGTATCTGGCTTAAGTGTGTTGTGGAGTCTTGAACCTGGCTCCATTGTCTTTGTAGGCAAGTGCCTTAACTGCTAAGCCATCTATACAGGCCCCCCTTTTAATTTTTATTCCTTTATTTGCAAGGAAGAAGGGAGGAAGGGAGGGAGGGAGGGAAAGAGAGAGAGAGAGAGAGAATATGGATGCATCAGGGTCTCTTGCTGCTGCAAATAAACTCCAGATGCATGTGCCACTTTGTGCATCTGACTTTATATGGGTACTGGGGAACTGAACCTGGGCCGTCAGGCTTTGCACACAAGCATCTTTAACTGCTAAACCATCTCTCTAGACCCCCACCCTATTTTTTTTTTCATTTTTTCAGTTTTTTCAAGGTAGGGTCTCACTCTAGCCCAGGCTGACCTGGAATTCACTATGTAATCTCAGGGTGGCCTCGAACTCATGGCGATCCTCCTACCTTTGCCTTCTGAATGCTGGGATTAAAGGTGTGCACCACCACGCCTGGCTCCCCACCCTATTTTTTGAGACAGGGTCTTTCACTGAACCTGGAGCTCATCAATTCAGTTAGACTGGCCAGGCAGCAAGCCCCAGGGATTCCCTGTCTCTGCCTCTCCAGTGCTGGGATTACAGGTGGATGCTACTGAGCCCAGTGTTTTTAATGGGTGCTGGGGAGCCAAACTGGGGTCCTTGTGCTTGTGTGGCAAGCACTTTACTGACTGACTCATCTCCTCAGCTTGCTTTCTTTTGGTGTGTGTATAGTATGTGTGGTATAGAGTGTGTGTGTGTGTGCGTGTGTGCAGATGCATGTACCTTCTCTGCGTGCATGAAGAGAGCAGAGGACCTAGGTTATCTTTCTGTATCGTTCTCCTACCTCATTTTTTTTTAAAAAATATATTTTATTAATTAATTCATTTATTTGAGAGAGAGAGAAGCAGAGAGAAAGAATGGGCGTGTCAGGGCCTCCAGCCACTGCAAACGACTCCAGATGCATGTGCCCCCTCGTGCATCTGGTTTACGTGGGTCCTGGAGAATCGAACCGGGATCCTTTGGTTTTGCAGGCAAATGCCTTAACCACTAAACCATCTCTCCAGCCCCATACCTCATTTTCTTGAGAGAGGGCATCTTCTTGAGCCTGGAGATCACTGGTCTTTGGCTGGACTGGCTGATCAGAAAGCTGCAGTGTTGGGGGTGGAACATGGGGCCTCATGCATGCTAGGCAAGCACTCTACTCTGAGACACGCCTTCAGGCAGTTTTGGACAGGTTGTATGTATTTCACTAGAGGCAGGAAGAGCCAGGACTTTGAGATTAGATCTTGAAGTTTTGTAATCCTGGCTGTGTTGGCTTCTCAGATATACTGGACTCAGCCAGCAGGGGGCGTCAGGGGACCACATTCCTTTGGGTGTCCAGTCCCTAAGAAGCCTTGTCAGCTGTTGTCTGCCAGGAGATGGGAGATGCTGGGAGATGGCTCAGATGACCTCCGATTGTCTTTCTGCTTATTCAGTCCCAGTTCTTTTCTGCAGAGGGAGTTAAGGGGATGAGCTGCAGCGGAGCTGGCTGGCAGGTGGTGATTCAGTAGGAGGGTTTCTCTTTCTTAGGAGATGGAAGAAAATGAAAATGCAGACAGGGTTGAAGGGAGCTGTCACCCCAGGGTTTCATTGTTCTCTTTATTACTGCTTTTGCGTTGTATGTGTTTGTTTATAGAAGAAATAATGGGACAAGAGAAAAGACCCAGCGAGTTTCCTTTGCAAACAGCAAGCCTGGGGCTGGGGACGCAGCTCAGTGGTTAAGAACTCTTGCTGCGCCAGCATGAGGGCCTGGGACTGCTTGGTTTAATCCTCAGCACCCACACAATCAGCTGGGTGTGGCTATACACATCTGTAACCCCATTTCTGGGAAGAGACTGGAAATTCACTGGGGTTCCCTGACTTAAAAAATGGCAAAATCAGCAGCTGGGCCGAGTGACTCTCTCAAAGAAAGAGGCTGGATGAACAACAACAACAACAACAAGGACATGTGAAATTCTGCATGTATGCATTCTGGACTGTGTATCACATATCCACATTCATACACCACACACACATCACATGGTACACCACACCATAATACTCTATCCCTCCCCCAATAAAATAAAATGGAAGCTCAGACTGCATGAGGGCCCGAAATCTTCACCCATGGTAAGAAAGCTGTTCCCAGACTTGTCATCTCAAAAAATGGCAAAATCAGTCTAGAACAGATTAGGTTCAGGTTAGTGTCTCTCAGAAAAGAAAATGAGGCTGGATGAACAACAACAACAACAACAAAAAGGACATGTGAAATTCTGCATGTATGCATTCTGGACCCACCAATGCCACTCTCTTATTTCTCTCCTTTTTTTTTTTTTTTTTAAAAAAACCTATTTTATTTATTTAAGAGAAAGAGGTAGACATTGTGTGTTTGTGAGAGAGACAGACACAGAGAGAGATTAAGTATATGGGTACACCAGGGCCTCTTGCTACTGTAAACAAACTTCAGATGCATGTGCCAGTTATTGCATCTGGATTTACTTGGGTACTGGGGAATCAAACCCCAGGCCACCAGGTTTTGCAAGCAAGTGCCTTTAACCTCTGAACCATCTCTCTAGACCACTTTTCTCTCTCTCTCTCTCTCTCTCAGGCAGAGTCTCACTGTAGCTCAGGCTGACCTGGAACTCACAGCGGTCCTCCTACCTCTGCATCCCGAGTGTTGGGATTAAAGGCATGAGCCACCACACCTGGCTCTTAACCTCTTTTGAAGACCACAATGATAGCCACCAGGGGAGGTGTCTGTTTGTCCCTAATGGCTGCCTCCTCTCTGTCAGGCTGTGCTGGTTGTTCAGCTTGATTCTAAGTGTCCCCACACAGAGATCTACACAGGGTCTAGGGCAGAGTTTCCACAGTGAAGTGCACAGGCCAGCAGCATCAACACCATGTGGGAGAGTTGGGAGTGAAACACACCCACGGGCATCCTGAATCAGGCACTTTGGGGTGGAGAACCAGCAGTGACCCCGCACCAGTCTTTCCTTCCTCACATGTGGGTGCTCTGAGGTCCTACTGCAGTCTCATCTGCGGCTGCATACTAGAACATGTGGCTTACAAAAACCCTAGTTTGTGTTCTTTTTTTTTTTTATTTCAAGGTAGGGTCTCACTCTGGTCCAGGCTGACCTGGAATTTACTGTGTAGTCTCAGGGTGGCCTTGAACTCACACCAATCCTCCTACCTCTGCCTCCCAAGTGCTGGGATTAAAGGCGTGCACCACTACACCTGGCTGTGTGTGTGTGTGTGTGTGTGTATGCCTGTGAAGGCCAGAAGTTGATGTGGGGTGTCCAGCTCCATTGCACTTCTGCACATTCTTTTAAAAATGTTTTGTTTTTTATTTTTTTGAGAGAGAGAGAGAGAGGCAGATAGGTAGAGAAAGAGCGAGGGAGGGAGAGAATGGGTGCACTAGGGCCTCTAGCCACTGCAAATGAATTTCAGATGCATGTGCCACCTTGTGCATCTGGCTTATGTGGGTACTGGGGAATTGAATCTGGGTCCTTAGACTTTGCAGGCAAGGGCCCTAACTGCTAAGGCATCTCTCCAGCTCCTGCAATTCTTTTAAAAAAATTGTTGAGAACTTTAATATATAAACATATTATAGCTGGGCTTGGTAGTGCACGCCTTTAATCTCAGCACTTAGGAGGCAGAGGTAGGAGGATTACTGTGAGTTTGAGGCCACTCTGAGACTCTTTTTTTTTTTTTTTTTTTTTTTCCAGGTAGGGTTTTGCTCTAGCTCAGGCTGACCTGGAATTCACTATGTAGTCTCAGGGTGGCCTTGAACCCATGGCAATCCTCCTACCTCTGCCTCCCGAGTGCTGGGATTAAAGGTGTGTGCCACCACCCCTGGCTGAGACTCTTTTTTTTGGGAATAGGTTTTTTTTTTAAATTTATTTTACTTTCTTTCTTTTCTTTTCTTTTTTTTTTTTTTGCAAGCAGAGAGAGTTAGAGAGAAGAGAGACAGAGAGAGAATGGGCACACCAGGGCCTCTAGCCACTGCAAACGAACTCCAGATGCATGTGCCCCTTGTGCATCTGGCTTACATGGGTGCTGGGGAATCAAACCTGGGTCCTTTGGCTTTGCAGGCAAATGCCTTAACTGCTAAGCCATCTCTCCAGTCCCATATACTCTTTTTAAAAAAATATATTTATTTATGTTTTTTATTGACAACTTCCATAATTATAGACAATAGCCCATGGCCATTCCCTCCCTGCCCCCACATTGCCCTTTGAAACTCCACTCTCCATCATATCCCTTCCATCTTATAGTCTTTTTTTTTTTTTTGGTTTGGTTTTTCGAGGTAGGGTCTCATTCCAGCTCAGGTTGACCTGGAATTCACTATGTAGTCTCAGGGTGGCCTCAAACTCACAGCGATCCTCCTACCTCTGCCTCTTCAGTGCTGGGATTAAAGGCGTGTGCCACCACACTTGGCTTCCATCTTATACTCTTACATATCCTCTTCTCTGTGCCATTACACTGAAGGCCTTCCTTAGAGATGTTAATGTACCAGTCCATCTCTGTGGGAGAGACAATGCCTCAGAGTACACCTTCAGAGCTTGTGGCTCTTATATTCTTTCCATCTCCTCTTCCACATTTCCCCCTGAGCTTTGGAGGGTGTGCTGTAAGTTTCCTTTAGTGTTGAGCTCTCAGCAGCTTCTGATTTTCTGTTTTGCTGAGTTTTGAGTCTCCTCCGTCTCTGTTGCCATCTTCCTGGAGGAGGTTCTCAGGCTAGTGCCTGATCCACTACTTCTGTAATGTTTTCTGGGCACTGGCACACATGATAGAGATGACTTGTCTCATGCTAAGCAGTTAGTTTTCTTGTCATTCTGATGGGTCTTGGGTCTCCTGGCCATCTGTAAAAAGCAGATCTTTTCTTTCAGTTAGGATGGTGGGAGTTGGAACCAAAGCAACTTGGGTGGTGGGTGGGGGGGAGGCAGAATAATGCACAGTACACTCTTCTATTGAAATGTGAAGGTGTATAAGGACTTATTAACCTCAGCAGAGAAGCAGGAGAGACCTAGAGCTTCTAGCAACCACACAACCACCCAGAATTGACTCCTGCTGCCAGTTAGGTGGTCTACTGGGAAGAGCTACTTGCAGGGTTCTGCTTGAGGCAGCAAGGGCAGAACTATAGTAAAGGGATTTTCCACTCACACTGGCATTGCAAAATCAAAATACCTGAAGGAGAAGACCACAGGGTTCAGCTGAGCAGCTCGTGAAGGAGAAGACCACAGGGTTCAGCTGAGCAGCTCGTGAAGGAGAAGACAACAGGGTTCAGCTGAGCAGCTCATGAAGGAGAAGACAACAGGGACCAGCTGAGCAGCTCGTGAAGGGGAAGACAACAGGGACCAGCTGAACAGCTCGTGAAGGGGAAGACAACAGGGTTCAGCTGAGCAGCTCGTGAAGGAGAAGACAACAGGGTTCAGCTGAGCAGCTCATGAAGGAGAAGACAACAGGGTTCAGCTGAACAGCTCGTGAAGGGGAAGACAACAGGGTTCAGCTGAGCAGCTCGTGAAGGAGAAGACAACAGGGTTCAGCTGAGCAGCTCGTGAAAGGAGAAGACAGGGTTCAGTTCAGCTGAGCAGCTCGTGAAGGGGAAGACAACAGGGTTCAGCTGAGCAGCTCGTGAAGGGGAAGACAACAGGGTTCAGCTGAGCAGCTCGTGAAGGAGAAGACAACAGGGTTCAGCTGAACAGCTGAAGGAGAAGACAGCAGGGTTCAGCTGAAGGAGAGAGACAACAGGGTTCAGCTGAACAGCTCGTGAAGGGGAAGACAGCTGAACAGGGTTCAGCTGAGGACAGCTGAGCAGCTGTGAAGGAGAAGACAACAGGGTTCAGCTGAGCAGCTCGTGAAGGGGAAGACAACAGGGTTCAGCTGAGCAGCTCGTGAAGGAGAAGACAACAGGGTTCAGCTGAGCAGCTAGTGAAGGAGAAGACAACAGGGTTCAGCTGAGCAGCTCGTGAAGGGGAAGACAACAGGGTTCAGCTGAGCAGCTCGTGAAGGAGAAGACAACAGGGTTCAGCTGAGCAGCTCGTGAAGGGGAAGACAACAGGGTTCAGCTGAGCAGCTCGTGAAGGAGAAGACAACAGGGTTCAGCTGAGCAGCTAGTGAAGGAGAAGACAACAGGGTTCAGCTGAGCAGCTCATGAAGGAGAAGACAACAGGGTTCAGCTGAGCAACTCCAGAGCAACTTCAGACACTCTCCACAGCCTCCCCTCGTGCAGCTGCCAGCACTGAGAACCACTGGAGATCTCTGACATCAAGGGATCAGATCCACCCCTCACCCACACAGCCTCCTGCACAGCTGATCTGAAGAGCAGATCTACTGACCTAACCAGTGTACCCAAACCCACAGTGCAACAAAGAGGGAACCAGCCTCACACTCAGTATAGGTGAGTCAGGAAGCCACCCCAAAAGGGCTATTTAAAATTTTATTATTTTTTTGTTTATTTATTTATTTAGAGAGTGACAGACAGAAAGAGAGAGAGAGAAAGAGGCAGATATATATAGAGAGAATAGGCACACCTGGGCCTCCAGCCACTGCAAATGAACTGCAGATGCATGCGCCATCATGTGCTTCTGTCTTTATGTGGGTCCTGGGGAATCAAGACTTGAACTGGGGTCCTTAGGCTTCACAGGCAAGTGCTTAACCACTAAGTCATCTCTCCAGGCCCCAAAAGGGCTATTTAAAAAATATTATATAAGCTGGGCATGATGGCGCACGCCTTTAATCCCAGCACTCGGGAGGCAGAGGTAGGAGGATCACCGTGAGTTCAAGGCCACCCTGAGACTACATAGTTAATTCCAGGTCAGCCTGGACCAGAGTGAGACCTTACCTCGAAAAAAAAATTATATATATATATTTATGAGAGATAGAGAGTCAGAGAGAGCGAGAACGGGCCCCTAGCCACTGCAAACAAATTCCAGACACCCTGTGCATCTGGTCTTACATGGGTACTGGGGACTCAAACCTGGGTGCTTTGGCTTTGCAGGCAAGTGCCTTAACTGCTAAGCCATCTCTCCGGCCCAGGGCTGTTTTACACTGGGGCAATACCTACCCAAAGCCAGGAAGCCTCTGGGCTGCAAAATACCTCAAGTGTTTTCACTGATAAGAACATCTGGTGTGCAGAAACCCTTGCTCTGAGATCATAAAGAAAAATAGTGGACTGGTCCTTCTCACCCTTCTTTTCCTCTACCTCTTTTCCATTTGTTCTTTTTCCTGCTTCTGATGCCATAGAAACCCAGCTCAGCTGTGTCTGAGTGCCCAGTCTTTAATTCCCCAGAAAGGCCAGCTCAGCTGGGTCTGAGCACCCAGTCTCTAATTCCATGGAAAGGCCAGCTCAGCTGGGTCTGAGCACCCAGTCTCTAATTCCCCCGGAAAGGCCAGCTCAGCTGGGTCTGAGCACTCAGTCTCTAATTCCATGGAGAGGCCAGCTCAGCTGGGTCTGAGCACCCAGTCTCTAATTCCACGGAGAGGCCCGTGCCCTTCATTGTTCTTTGCTCTAAATAAAAAAATCGATTGCAGGGCTGGAGAAATGGCTTAGCGGTTAAGGCATTTGCCTGCAAAGCCAAAGCACCCAGGTTTGAGTCCCCAGGACCCACATAAACCAGATGCACAAGGGGCACATGCATCTGGAGTTAGTTTGCAGTGGCTAGAGGCCCTGGCACGCCCATTCTCTCTCTGTCTGCCTCTCTTCTATCTCTCTCTCTCTCTGCTTGCAAATAAATAAATTAAAAAAACTTTTAAAAAATCGATTGCAGTTGAGGTCTGTTCTTTCTCTCATTTTCACGTCACTTCTGTTGGTTCTAGTCCTTTGTGCAGGTCCAGTAGCTATGGGAGGGACTGCGAGACAATGGTTACCAACCACATGAATAAGCAAGAGACCCTGCAAGCCACACAGTCCACCAGCTAGACACAAAGTGCACACTTGTGCAATAGTGGCACACAGCCTTTGTGGGTCACCAGCTGCCCTCTGATTGGACATGAGGCTTAGTCAGTGGAAGAACACTCATAACTGGTACTGGGGGCTAAGTGAGCACCCCATGGTCATGTAAATCACATTACCAGAGGGAAATCCCCAGTTTTCCCAAGTCCAGTGGGTAGCTGCATCAAAATCTCCTTCAAGAGTTGGGTGTGGTGGCGCATGCCTTTAATCCCAGAACTCGGGAGGCAGAGGTAGGAGGATCACAGTGAGTTCGAGGCCGCCCTGAGACTAATTCCAGGTCAGCCTGGGCTACCTAAAAAAACAAAAAAAAAACAACAACAAAAAAACAAAATGTCCCTCAAGCTCCTAGGTGTATCCCCTTTAATCAGAGCTGCTCTCCCCATTGGTCGGAGAGTCTGTTTTTATCTTACAGATGGCAGAGAATACTGGGGTGATTCAAGATCCATCAGTACAAGAAAAGACAGCCAAATGCTCACAATGAGATGTGCTACCTCTGCCACTTTCACCGGGGTCCAGAAGAAAGTACAGAGGAAGGAGCAACCTGAACATTGCTCCTAATACTAGCCCCAAATCCACAAATAGCAGCAAACACTGTGGTGAACCAAAACACACCATAACAGAAATGCAGAGGCAACAGAGAGTCAATACCAACCAATAACACACCTGCCAAGCTCAGGAACTGTTGCATAAGAGGGCCTGGGAAGATTTTAAGAGCCAGAAGGTGGATAGAAACAACACGAGGCACAGTTTTGCCCAGAGACAGAGACCCTAATTATTCCACAGTGAATACCAATGATCCTATTGAGGAGGTCCCTCAGGGAAATGGGTACCAGGGGAGGGGGCACACTACAACCTATGTTAAAATATTAATTAATAAAAAAGACTATAGCCAGGTATGGTGGTGTGGTGCATACCTTTAACCCCAGCACTTGGGAGGCTGATGTAGGAGTATCAGTATGAGTTTGAGGCCAGCCCGAGACTACATAATCAATTCCAGTTCAGCCTGGGCTAGAGAGAGATCCTACCTCAAAGAGAGAGAGAGAGAGTGAGTGAGAGAGAGAGATTATAAAAAAAAAATAAGCCACTAGCCCTTATAGTGGTGGAAAGTCCTATGGGAACCACTGGAAAAAAATGGTCACCAACAGCACAAATAAGCAGGAGATCCTACAGACTGCAAAATCAACCAGCTGGTCAAGAGGTACACACTTGTACAATAGTGGCACACCTCTGTGGGTAACCAACTATTCTTTAATTGGGCATGAGGCCCACTCAGTGGAAGAGCACTCATAGCTTGTACTGGAAACCAAGTCAGAATCCCATAGTCAGAAAAGTCAGACAGAGTGAAGTCCCTACTGCTGTCTGGAAAAGAAGAGTGGACTTACTCTCTCTCTCTCTCTCTCTCTCTCTCTCTCTCTCTCTCTCTCTCTCAGATTTGCATACTCTTTTAATGCAAGCTGCTCTCTTGTTTGGAGAATCTATTTCATTTTATTTTTAAATTTTATTTATTTATTTGCAAGGAGAGAGAAATGGAAGAGAGACAGAGAGAGAATGGGCATGCCGGGGCCTTTAGCCCACTGTAAACAAATTCCAGATGCATGTGCCCCTTGTGCATCTGGCTTACATGGGACCTGGGGAATCAAACCTGGGTCCTTAGGCTTTGCAGGCAAATGCCTTAACCGCTAAGCCATTTCTCCAGCCCAAGAATTTACTTTATTTAAAGATGGCAGAGAACATGGAGGAGAACCAATATCCAGAGATAAGACAAGAAGGTAGCTGACTGCCCACCATGAGATGTGCTACCTCTACCACATCTGACATAGCCCAGGAGAAACTTCAGGGGAAGTGACGACATGAACACTGCTCTTACTGCTCGCCTGACAACCAGCCAGGTTGATGGTGACAAGCACAGTGGATCAATAAAAACCTATCAAAGCAGAAATGCAGAGGCTACAGAGAACTCAAAACTAAGTTAGACTGCCAACAGGCCTGCTATGACTCAGGGGACATTGCAGAAGAGGAAGCAGAAACATTGTAAGAGCCACAGAGTGGGTAGGAATATCCCAAGGCACAGTCCCCTGTTATCCCACAGGGACTGACTGAGGCCTTCATGTCCCTATAGTGAATACCATAACCCTACTGAGTAGGATCTCCAGGGCAATGGGAGCTAGGGTGAGGAAATAAAAGAGAATTAACTTGCTATAATTAATATAAGATAAAAATTAATATTAAAAAATAAATAAACAGTAAAAAAGAAAGAAAGAAAGAAATAGAAGCTGAGTGTGGTGGCTCATGCCTTTAATCCCAGCACTTGGGAGACAGAAATAGGAGGGTTGCAGTGAGTCCGAAGCCACCCTGAGACTACAAAGTGAATTCCAAGGATGGAATGTGGTGGTTTGAATGTCAATGCCCCCCATAGTCTCAGGTATTTGGATCAAGTTTATTACTTAGTCCCCAGCTGGTAGAGTCTTTGGGAGGTAGATCCTTGCTATAGGAGGTGTATGGCTGGGGGTGGACCTTGTGGTGGAGGAGTCCAGCCCCACAGTGTGTTCAGAGCCAGTGCTTGCTGTTCCCTCTGCTGTGGATGTGTGATGATGTGAGCCAGCTTTGTCTGCCATAAAGAAACTTCCCCTTGGCCGGGCGTGGTGGCACACCCCTTTAATCCCAGCACTCGGGAGGCAGAGGTAGGAGGATCACTGTGAGTTCGAGGCCACCCTGAGACTACATAGTTAATTTCCAGGTCAGCCTGAGCTAGAGTGAAACCCTATCTCAAAAAATCAAAAAAAAAAAAAAAAAAAAAAAAAAAAAAAAAAAAAAAAAAAAAAAGAAACTTCCCCTTGAAACATAAGCCTGAAACAAACCTTTCCCTCCTATGAGCAGCTTCTGGTAAGGTGTTTTGTTCCATTGATGAGAAGCTAACTGTAGCATAGTCTCTCTACTATTTTCATGTTGTTTTCCATCCTATTGTATACAGATGGGGAGCATCAGCCACTGTGAGGCCAAGAGTATCACAACCACTTTGTGTCTGGAAGACAGTATCGTAAGAACTCCTCCCCTTCCTTTGGCGCTTGCATTCTTTCCACCACCCGTTCCTGAATGGTCTCTGAGCCTCAGACAGTATGATAGAGTCATCTCATTTCATGCCGAACACTCGCTGTCACACCTTCTTCGGTGATGAGTTTTGAGTCATCCCAGTGGTCACCACCATCTGAAAAGAGAAGCTTCTCTAACCAAAAGTGAGAGTAGCATTTATATATGGGTATAAACATAAATACTTAGAGTACTTTTAGAGGACACTTTGGTGGGTATAATATGCAATTTAGTCAGAAAGCAGTAGTAGTTTCCCATTAAGGACAGAGGAGGAAGCTAGGTTCTGATGTCAGCACAGGATGGAGGCAGCAATAGCACAGATGCCCTCGCCAGCAAGGGGTGAACACAGGAAGGCGAGAAGAGCATTGCTTTTTTTTTTTTAAATTCCACGGCTGGGCAATCAGGGATGGAAGGGTGCTCTGAGCATTTGAACCCCCGCCTCCAACATCCCAAGGGTCACCAGACAGCTCTGTTTTGCAGAGTCAGCAGCGAGAACTAATTTGTTAATTAAGAATAGATGGTGAGCTGTCCTGGCATTTTTATTAACCTAATGGAATTCCCAGAGAGACTCAGAGGCAGCGGCAGACATCACTGCGAGTTGTAACGAAATGATTTGAGGGGTCATTAGGACACACTTCCAGTTACTAGGCAGCTCAATCAGCACCCATCACTGCCTGGCAGCCAAGCACTCCGATCTTGGGCCTGAATGAGCGCTTGGCTTTTAGATCTGAGACATGACTCTTAATCTTTTAGACACGATTAGGGGGTAGATGGCCTTTTCAGCTTTAACCCAATTTTCTCCGCATTGGAAGAGTAGCCATGAGAATCTGCTTCATGTGCTTTGAAGCCCATCAAATATCATGGAGGGGTGTCCTGCCTCTGTTCCCGGTTCCAGGGGCTTCTATCTGTAAGTGCTTTGATCTGGCCCAGGTGCTCCTTGATGGCCTGTGTGGGGGATGGAAGGGCTTGAGAGGAGGCAATATGGGGTGGATTGGGTCTACTCTAAAGTTGATGACTTCCCAACTCCTATACATGCCAACGTGACCTTCCTGGGAAACAAGGTCTTGGCAGATGGTCAAGTTAAGAAAAGATCTTTGTTGTTCATCCTATTTCAACATAGCTGGGGGGAAATTTGGACACAGAGATGGCATATTAGCTATTTGTTTAATTGCTGTGACCAAATACCTGACAAGAAGCAATTTAAGGAAAGTCACAGTCCATCACGGCTGGGAAGAAATGGCGGCAGGAGCTTGAGGCAGCTGCTCACATTCAGCACAGCGAGGAAGCAGAGAGTGATGAATGTTGGCACTCAGTTCACGTTTCCTTTTTTTTTTTTTTTTTAACTTTCTCCTTTTTATTTTTTATTTTCTTATTTAAGAGAGAGAGAGAGAGAGAAGAATGGGTGTACCAGGGCCTCTAGCCACTGCAAATGAACTCCAGATGCATGTGTCACCTTGTGTATCTAGCTTATGTGGGTCCTGGGGAGTCGAACCTGTGTCCTTATGCTTTGCAGGCAAGCATCTTAACCACTAAGCAATCTCTCCAGCCCCATTTTCCTTTTTTTTTTTTAAAGGTTATACTCTTTTTGTTATTTATTTATTTGAGAGCAACAGGCAGAGAAAGAGGCAGAGAGAGAGAGAATGGGCACACCAAGGCCTCCAGCCACTACAAACAAACTCCAGATGCATGCACCCCCTTGTGCATCTGGCTTACGTGGGTCCTGGAGAATCGAGCCTCGAACCGGGGTCCTTAGGCTTCATAAGCAAGCGTTTAACTGCTAAGCCATCTCTCCAGCCCCCATTTTTCCTTTTTATCCAGTCCAGGACCCTCTCTCATGGAATGGTATTGCCCACAGTTAAGGTGGGTCTTCCCACCTCAATTAAGCTAATCAATATAATCTCTCACAAATCATGCCCAGAGGCATTTTTCCTAGGTGATTCTACATCCTGCCAAGCTGATAATATAAATAATCACAGCTAGACAGCCCTGGCCCCCACCACTACAGGGAGAACACCATTTAGAGATGGAAAGCAGAGATGCAGGCAAAGTCTCAACAAGCCAGGGGATGTCCATGACCACCAAACGTGAGACATGATAAGTGCACGGGAGAAACACACAGCCTTGATTTTGGACTTCCAAACTCCAGGGCTGTGACACAATACATTCAGACATCCAGCTGGTAGTATTATGTGTGTTATTTCTAGGAAACTCATGTCCAGTCCCCTCATCCTCTCCTGGGAGAATCCTCCCACCAGTGGTTGAGGGCTATTAGTGGATAATGACCAGCCTCCTTACGTTGGGTGTGTGGGTGGTATCCCAGAGATCTGGTGACAAGCAAAATCAGTATTGGCTGCTCTTCCTTGTCTCATCACTCCACTACCTACATTTCTTTGCTTTATAATGACCCTGCCTGTTGTATTCTGTTATATCAGCAGAAATGGGTCAAATTAGAAGCCATGCATGGGAAGAAAGCTATCCCTAAGAGACACAGGGAACTCAGGGTCATTCAAGTTTTGAAATAGAGATATATATAAAATCAAATGACATAGACACATTTGGATTTGGATCCAAAACTAACAGTTAGCTGGGCATGATGCCATGCCCCTGTAGCCCCAGAAATTTGGTGGTGGAGGCAGACGGATCAGGAATTCCTTGGCCAGTATTGTAGTTATGTTCATGTTGTTGAGATAAAACACCCAGCCAAAAGCAGCTGATGGGAGGAACGTTTTTATTTTGGCTCACAGTCTTGAGGGGAAGCTTCATGATTTCAGGGGACAGCATGGCATGAGCAGAGGCTGGACATCACTTCTGCCACAGCAGGTGAAAAAGAGCAGCAAGAGATTGTATCCAGCTCTGGCAAGGAGGAGCTGGCTATCATACCCCTAAGCTTTCCTCCTCTAGCAAAGCACCACCTCCCAAATTCCACCAGCTGGGTACCAAGCATTCACAGCACACAAGTGAATAAAGGACATCTGATTCCAAATGCCACATTCCACCCCTGACCCTCAGAGACTCATGACCATCTCAAGATATAAAAATCCATCCAGTCTACCTTTAAAAGTCCCCATATATATATATATTTTTTACCATTCTCAGTGCTGTTCAAACATCCCCATAATTCAAAGTCTCTTCACTGTGAGCCTGTAAAACAGAAACACAAGTTAAACACACATAATGGCACCGAATAAACACTCACACTGCAAAGGATGGCATTGGAAATAGCAAGGCAAGATTGAACAAGTGCCAGAGCCAAAGCCAAGGGTAAACATCAAATCCTGATGTTCCAAGTCCAAATTCTTTAATCAGTGATGAAGTCTCCAGGGTTTCAATTCTACCCTGGGGGAAAACTCCATCCCAAGATGGTAGCTCTTCTTGGTGACCATTCTACAGTCCGGGCATCTCAAATATCCTGGGGTCTCCACTGCAACTCATGGTTCATGTCATGGCTCCACTGGGCCTCCATGAAGGGACTCCATGTAGGGACTTCAACAACCCTGCCTCACATCACCCAGTCATTTGCAAACTACTGCATTGCAAACCCAATGACCCTTTCTTTTCTGCATTTTTAAAAATACTTCCATAGTACCAGGTAGGCTACCAACTTTGTTAATCCAGGGAGAATAATGTCAAATTTGAAGAGCAGGAAAACTCCTTCAGCATTCTTCCAACTTCCCAGTGTGGAATAGCTGGCCCAGTCTCAATGGTGGTACCCTCACAAACAATTACACCTCCAGTCTGAAGCTGTCTGAGGCCAGGCTGGGCTACATGAGACCCTGCCTCAACAACAGCAAAACAGACATTTCCCTTATGATTTTTATTTTATTGGAAACTTTTCAAATTATGAACATATTACAAAACGGTCACATTCCCATTGGTTGATATTCTCTTTTTCCTTCTCCCCTACCCACACTCCACTAAGGGCCATCCTCAGTGGTGTTATTGGTAATCATGTTGAGTCAGGAATTCAGCACTTGATTCATGTGAAGAGAACAGTGCCTCACAGTATACCTTATCACCCCGCGGCTCTTATATCCTTCCCACCACCTCTTTTGTACTGTTCCCTGAGCCTTGGAAGGTGTGTTATCAATCTCCTTTAGCATTGAGCATTCAGCAGGCTCTGATTTTTCTCCTTTGATGGATTTATTTATTTATTTATTTTCGAGGTAGGGTCTCGCTCCAGCTCAGGCTGACCTGAAACTCACTATGTAGTCTCAGGCTGGCCTTGAACTCTCGGAGATCCTCCTATGCCTGCCTCCCAGAGTGCTGTGATTAAAGGTGTGCGCCACCACGTACACTGGCTTCCTTTGATGTTTTTTTTTTTGTTGTTGTTCTTCAGTGGCTACTGCCATCTCCTTAGAGGAGGTTCTCTGGCTAGCTACGCAAACAGCCCTCATATTTAATCCAACACTTCCTGGGTAGTGTTTGCTGGGCCCTGGCAGATGTGATAGAGATGACTCATCGAATGCTAGGCAGCCAACTTCCTCCTGTCATTCTGTTGGGTTTTGGGTCTACCCAATGTTCCCTGCCATCTGTAAAAAGCAGGTTCTCTAACCAAGAGCTGAAGCTGCCATTGTTAGGCAGATTAGCACCATCAACTTCTTTACATCAAAAGATGGAAAGGATGCCTGAGGCAAATTCCACTCTGGAAAGACTGAATGGTAGAAATGCAAAGTCTCTCTTTTTTTTTTTTTAATAAATTTTATTAGCCGGGCGTGGTGGCGCACGCCTTTCATCCCAGCACTTGGGAGGCAGAGGTAGGATCGCTGTGAGTTCGAGGCCACCCTGAGACTACATAGTAAATTCCAGGTCAGCCTGAGCTAGAGTGAGACCCTACCTAGAAAAACAAACCCCCAAAAAAAAAATTATTATTATTTATTTATTTGAGAGAGCAAGAAGAGAGAGAGAGAGAGAGAGAGAGAGAGAGAGAGAGAGGAAGAGGGAGATAGAATGGGCATGCCAGGGCCTCCAGCCACTGCAAACAAACTCCAGACACATGCTCCCCTTTGTGCATCTGGCTTACGTGGGCCCTAGAGAATGGAACTGGGGTCTTTAGGCGTCACAGGCAAATGCCTTAACCGCTAAGCCATTTCCTCAGCCCGAAATGCAAACTCTTTTGAAAGGAGATGACTGACAGAAACAAACCTGCTCTTCAAGGTCATGATTTATTTCCTCCCTGGATTCACGTATGGCTGTGTCGCTGCACGCCTGGCACTGGTTTTGGAAGCATGACAAAAAAGGCTGGAAGCAGGTCCTGTAGTGCACAGTTCACTTTCCAGCGACACAGCAGCTTGTAAAGCAGGCTGAGGTGTCCTTGGTAGAGAGGCCAAGGAGGCCGTTGTAAGGTGAACTGTGGTTTCGGAATGAAGACCCGAAGATGCTTTGGATATACCAAGACTAGAAAAGCTGCCATGGGAACTCCGGCATCCAGCCCAGCCGCTCAGAACAACAGACCCAGACATCCAGGTAGCCTAGTCCACAGTGCAACAGAGAGGGGTCGAGGTGGGCATTCAGCATTGGTGAGATTGGAAGCCATCCCCAAAGGTAATGGGCCAATTTACACAATGTCAGGTGCATAGGCCTGCACCGGAAGTGCTAATCTCACCTTCCATGTCAGGGCAGTTTATGTGTTAGAATGGATTGATACAGTCTTGGTCAGCTTTAACTTTCCCAAATAAGCTGTATTTTGGTGTTGTCTTGATGTTTCATGTTTTATAGGACCTTTGTCTTTTTTTTCTGTCGTTTTTGGGGGCGGGGTCTGACTCACCCCCTGGTTGACCTGGAACCCATTTCAGACCAGAAATTTAAGCCTCCCAGTTGACAGGATTAAGGTATGGGGCAACACACACCCTTAGGGACTTTGGCTTTATTAGATTATCTGTTTGTTTTAATCCCTACTCTTGCATATATACTCTGCTGTTTTTAATTGAAAATGTATATTACCCAGTTGAATTTTAGAATTTGCCAGTAATTTGCTCTACCCAGCCTACTAGACTACTTCAATAGCAGGCAAATCCAACACCTGGGGTCACTTCTGCTGTTACTCTGGGCATATAAGAGCTACACCTGGCACCTTAAACTCCTAGCCTGGAGATATATAAAGTTGGATTTACATGGCTAAGCTCTCTGCAGATAATTAGACAACCCAAGCATCAAATTAACTCAAGATGCAAAAATCTCTATATTACAATACAAGATACACAAAACTCAAGACAACACCATTCCACCAAAATTATAAATCCATCAGAAATGACCTCCAGTGAGACTGTTATATGTATGATTATATGTATGCTCAAAGAAATCAAAGGAATCAAAGAAGTAAACAAACTCCTGAAAGACTCTCAAGAGAACACAGGAAATCAACTTAGTGATATAAAAGCCACCATGGAGCACTGTTAGCTCCAGATGGAAGTTTTCCATGGCTACCCAGCCCAGCTGGAGGCCTGGAAATTGGACATCCAGAGACTTGTCAGTGGTTATGGATGTCAGACGTGAATTGCAGATGTTTAATGTTTACCTGATGGCTATTGATTTTACATTGGCCCAGTCTCTCCTTGTGTGCTAGTTTGAATTTATATCTCCCAACAGACTCAGGAATTTTTATTTTTTATTTTATTTTATTTTATTTTTATTTTTGGTTTTTTGAGGTAGGGTTTCACCCTTATCCAGGCTGACCTGGAATTCACTATGTAGTTTCAGGGAGGCTTTGAACTCACGGCAATCTACCCACTTCTGCCTCCCGAGTGCTGGGATTAAAGGCGTGTGCCACCACACCTGGCTATTTTTTTAATTTTTTATTTTTATTATTTTTTATTTTTATTATTTTTTATATTTTATTTATTTGAGATTGAGAGAGAGAGAGAGAGAGAGAGAGAGAGAATGGGTGTTCCAGGGCCTCCAGCCCTCCAGCCATAGCAAACAGATGCTTGTGACCCCTTGTGCATCTGGCTTACGTGGGTCCTGGAGAATTGAACCAGGATCCTTTGGCTCTGCAGGCAAATGCCTTAACTGCTAAGCCATCTCTCCAGCCCCTTGCCTCACCTTTGTGTGTCTGGCTAATGTGGGATCTAGAGAATTGAACATGGGTCCTTAGTCTTTGCAGGCAAGCACCCTAACAGCTAAGCCATCTCTCCAGCCCTATTTTTTATGTTTTGGTTTTTGGAGGTAGGGTTTCACTGTAGTCCAGGCTGACTTGGAATTCATTATGTAGTCTCAGGCTGGTGATCCTCCTACCTCTGCCTCCTGAGTGCTGGGATTAAGGCATGTGCCACAAAGCCCAGCAGACTCAGGAGTTTTATTAAAGCTTGTACCTTGGATTTCCAGCTGCCTGTCTGGAGGAGGTGTCACTGTGGGCAGAACCTGGGGTCCAGCCCTAAGGTGTTACTGGGGGTGGATCTAAATTCCAGCCTAGGGTATGCAGAGTGAGTTCTGTCTGGGTTCCCTGCTGTTGTTGGCTGTGGTTTGGTGTTTGTCATGTGGTGCTGCTGGTGTTTTTTTTTTTCTGCTTGGATCTGCGATCTGGTCCAGCTTCTCCCACCGGAATTTCCACAGGATCTGCAAGCTTGAGATAAATCCCATTCCTCCCCCAAAGTGTGTCTGTTTTGGAGGTTCATCCTAGAAGCGTGGAGCTGACTAAGACACATTGTTATGCCTTACAGCAACGGAAATGTTTACTATGTGCTATTGTATGTTGGAAGTATGTAACTTGCTTTGATTTTGTACAGGTTTCACAGTAAAGGGACCGTCTTAAAGTTGGTAAAGACTATGGGGACCTTGGAAACTGGACTGAATGCATTTTGGACTGTGAAATGGTTTATGAGTCTATGGAAACCAGGAGTAGAATGTAGTAGTTTGAATGTCTGTCTCCCATAGACTCAGGTGTTTTTTGTTTTGGTTTTGCAAGGTAGGGTCTCACTCTGGTCCAGGCTGACCTGGAATTAACTATGTATTCTCAGGGTGGCCTCGAACTCTCGGCGATCCTCCTACCTCTGCCTCCCGAGTGCTGGGATTAAAGGTGTGCGCCACCACGCCCGGCTTAGACTCAGGTGTTTAATTAAGCTTGTAACTTGGGTCTCCAGCCACCTGCACATCTGAGCTGAGCACATCAGGGAATTGCCTTTTATTTTTCTTATACTGGCAGGCAGAGATAGGAGAATCATTGTGAGTTCAAGGCCAGCCTGGGACTACAGAATGAGTTTCAGGTTAGCCTGGGCTAGAGTGAGACCCTACCTCAAAAACAACCACAACCACAACAATATCAACAACAAAAAAACAAACAGAAATTATACATTGAGATACAGACTCAGATCTACAGGTACTAGGTACAGTGTATTTCTTTCTCTTTTGAGTCAGGGTCTCACTGTTTAACTCAGGCTGCCTTAAAATTTTCTTCTTCCTCCCTCAGCCTCCAGGGTGCTGGAATTTTAGGTGTGTGCTGCCATGCCTGGATAAGCTAATGCATTTATTCTATTTATTTATTTAACTAATTTTTGAGTTTTCTTAGGAGACAAGGTCTCATGTAGTCCAGGCTGGTTTTGAATAGCCAAGGATGACTTTGAATTCCTGATCCTCCTGCCTCTGTCTCCCAAGAGCTGGAATTAGAGGTGTTTATCTCCGTGTCTGGCAGCTAATATATTGTAGACATAATTGTCCTTTGCTCACACTGCAATCTCAGCACTCAGGAGGCAAAGGCAGGAGAAAGATTGCAGCAAGTTTGTGGTTAGCTTGGGTTACACAGCAGGATCCAGGCTGGCCAGCACGATTCTGTCTAAAAAGGAATTCATGGGCTGGAAAAATGGCTTAGCGGTTATGGTGTTTGCCTGCGAAGTCAAAGGATCCCGGTTCGATTCTCTAGGACCCACGTGAG
This sequence comes from Orientallactaga sibirica, assembly GCA_036365145.1. NCBI lineage: Eukaryota > Metazoa > Chordata > Mammalia > Rodentia > Dipodidae > Orientallactaga > Orientallactaga sibirica. The sequence continues at coordinate 40,640,557 of JAEOAD010000008.1, read as the reverse complement.
CCAGATGCACGAGGGGCACATGCATCTGGAGTTTGTTTGCAGTGGCTAGAGGCCCTGGCATGCCCATTCTCTCTCTGTCTGCCTCTCTTCTATCTCTCTCTCTGCTTGCAAATAAATTTAAAAAAAAAACAACAATATTTTAAGCTGGGCGTGGTGGCGCACGCCTTTAATCCCAGCACTCGGGAGGCAGAGGTAGGAGGATCACTAAGAGTTTGAGGCCACCCTGAGACTACATAGTTAATTCCAGGTCAGCCTGGACCAGAGTGAGACCCTACCTTGAAAAACCAAAAAAAAAAAAAAAAAATAAATAAATAAATAAAAATAAAAAGGAATTCACTCTGCTTCGTGTGAGGGTTTAAAAAGAATTAATTAATTAATTAATTAATTTGAGAGCAACAGACAGAGAAAGAGGCAGATATATAGAGAGACAATGGACGTGCCAGGGCCTCAAGCCACTGCAAATGAACTCCAGATGAATGTGCCACTTTGTGCATCTGGCTTACATGGGTCCTGGGGAATCGAGCGCTTAACCACTAAGCCATCTCTCCAGCCCCTCGTATGAGGTTTTGTGACTTCCTATTGTTGCTGCACAATTATCTTGGAAGCCCTCTGAATCAAGCCCACTAATCCTTTTAAAAAATTAAAAAGTTTTTAGCCGGGCGTGGTGGCGCACGCCTTTAATCCCAGCACTCGGGAGGCAGAGGTAGGAGGATTGCCATGAGTTCAAGGCCACCCTGAGACTACATAGTTAATTCCAGGTCAGCCTGGGCCAGAGTGAGACCATACCTCGAAAAACAAACAAACAAACAAAAAAAAAATTAAAAAGTTTTTATCTTAATTATCTGTATGTGTGTATCTATATGTATGTGGATGTGTATGATGTGTGTGTGTGTATGTGTATGTGAATGCCATGGTGTATGTGTGGAGATCTGAGGACAAGCTCAGGGTGTTTGCCCCTCCTTCCAAGCCATTGAGCCAGGGTCTTCCTTGCTGTTATTTAATTCTGTGGTTTTGTTTCATGTGCTCCAGTCTAGTTGGCCCATGAGATTCTGGATTCTCCTGGCTCTGCCACCTATCATTATAGGGGCATTGGGAATCACAGATGGATGTGCCACTTTGTTTACAGCTTGATGTGGGTACTGGAGAATTGAACTCAGGCTGACAGTCTTGCAAGTAAGTGCCTTTAATCACTGAGCAACTTAGTGTCCCCACTCATCCTTTATTCTATCCTATTTTATATTTTTTGTTTTTTCGAGGTAGGGTCTCACTCTGGCCCAGGCTGACCTGGAATTAACTATGTAGTCTCAGGGTGGCCTTAAACTCATGGCAATCCTCTGCCCTCTGACTCCCGAGTGCTGGGATTAAAGGTATGAGCCACCACACCTGGCTTTTTAATTTAATTTAATTTAATTTAATTTAATTTAATTTTTGGTTTTTTGAGGTAGGGTCTCACTCTAGCTCAGGCTGGCCTGGAATTCACTATGTAGTCTCAGAGTGGCCTCGAACTCATGGTGATCCTCCTACCTCTGCCTCCTAAATGCTGGGATTAAAGGCGTGCACCACCACACCCGGCTTTTTAAATTTTATTTATTTATTTATTTATTTATTTATTTATTTATTTATTTATTTATTTATTTTGGTCTTTCGAGGTAGGGTCTCACTCTGGCCCAGGCTGACCTGGAATTAACTATGTAGTCTCAGGGTGGCCTTGAACTCACGGCGATCCTCCTACCTCTGCCTCCCGAGTGCTGGGATTAAAGGCGTGCGCCACCATGCCCGGCTTAATTTTATTTTATTTTATTTTATTTTATTTTATTTTATTTTATTTTATTTTATTTTATTTTATTTATTTATTTTTTTTTTTTGTTTTTCGAGGTAGGGTTTCACTCTGGTCCAGGCTGACCTGGAATTAACTAGGTAGTCTCAGGGAAGCCTCGAACTCATGGTGATCCTCCTACCTCTGCCTCCCGAGTGCTGGGATTAAAGGCGTGCACCACCACGCCCGGCTTAATTTTATTTTTTAAAAGATATTTTATTTATTTAAGAGAGTGATGGAGAGAGAGAGAGAGAGGTAGATAGAAAGGATGGACACACCCGGGCCTCCAGCCACTGCAAACGAAATCTACATGCATGTGCCACCTTGTGCGTCTGGCTTACATGAATACTGGGGAATTGAACCTGGGTCGTTAGGCTTCTTAGGTAATTGCCTTAACCATTAAGCTATCTCTCCAGCCCCCTGTCATCCTTTATAAGCAGTCCCCTGTTGATTGGTAGTTGGGTTGTTCCCATTTCCTGCTCAGCTTTCCCACCTTGTGCTGTCACTGATATGGCTTCCACTTAGAGCGTCATGTCTCTGCTCAGGCATTTCTGCAGGACAGGCTTCTAGAAGTAGAGTTTGAGTTAAAAGGGAAGCATATTTCACATTTGGGGAGGGACTATCCAATTCTCTCCATGAAGGCTGAACCAATTTGCGCTCCCAGAGTAGTCTCAATTGAATATTCAAAAGGCCTGTGCCCTCATTTTGTAGGCTAAGCTGGCAAAGTGGGATGGATCAGTTACATGTAAATAGGTTATTATGAAGTAAGCAGGTCTGAGCCAGCTCCCACCGGGCCGGGTTCTGTTGCTTCTTTTCAGTATACCTACTTGAAAGGCAAAACAAACTGCTTTTCTTGTTTAGAATTTAAAATTTCTCAGCTGGGTACAAGAATTTTTTCTTCTTCCCGCTGGCAGTATTGGAATTAGTGAAGCTTTTCCTTCACCCATCATGAGTGATCATTGTGCAAGATTGGCCAGTGTTTACATAGTTACAATTCAGAGACAAGAACCGTGAACTTTTGATGCTATTTGATCTGCAGGACTGCCTTAAAATAATGATAGAAACATCTATCATCTATCTATCTATCCATCTATCTATCTATGTATCTATCTATCTTCTATCTAATCAGCAACATACTCATAGCCCCGCCCCCCACCCAGTAGCCTGTGGTTTAAACTTCTTCCTGGTGTGAAAATGTAACATCATGAACCATGAGGTTAAACATCTGTGGAGTTGTGCTTCCCTCAATCCAATTCTTCTCGAATTTTTCCAAGTGAAGGGAAATGGTGCTGGCTATTGGGGACACCTTGATGTGGAATGGAGCTTTGAATTCTGAAATTTTAGGAGGCATCAAGTGATATTCATGCAGGTGGTCTCTATGTGAAGAAATGCTGGATTTAGTCTAAGGCCATTTTACCCTGAACTTGCCCAGTCTCATCTACTCTCAGACAATGAGCAGGATTGGGCCTGGTTAGGATTTGGATGGGAGACCCAGTGTTGGGTAAGAATAAGAAAGGCTGGGCTGGAGAGAAGGCTTAGTGGTTAAGGCACATGCCTGTCAAGCCTAAGGACCCTGGTTCGGTTCTCCAGGTCCCACGTAAGCCAGATACTCATGGTGGTGCATGCGTCTGGAGTTCATTTGCAGTGGCTATAGGCCCTGGCACACCCATTCTCACACACTCTCTCTCTGTCTCTAATAAATAAACAAATAAAAATAAAATCTTAAAGAAAAAAAAAAAGAATAAGAAAGGCTGGTGTTAGCAGAGGTTGACGCAAACCTTTGGGTCTGGGTGGCTTCGTGAGGTGTGTTGTTCATGCTTGGGGACGGGGGTACATCAAACAGGACGGGAGGACCCGCAAGCATGGTGCATGGGGCAGAGGACTAAAGTGAAAAAAATCAATTAACCTGTAAGTGTTACTGTCTGTTCCTGATGATGCTTACTAAACGTTGTGCAAACCTTTCTCTAGGTAGAAGTAAGAAAACGCCTGTTCCTCCCAGATAGGGCACTAATGACAGACCAAAATATAATTCCACCAAACTCCAGTTTGTTAAACCAAGGAGTTTAATGGGTTTAGTTATAGAGCATGAGAGAGGGGTTTCTTACAGGAGGAAGAAGAAATTCTAAAGTAGTCACATCACTGGAAAGTCTTACCCCAACAGCAACAACCACCTCCCTATAGCTGTGAGAATGTCTCTAAAATCTTTACTAGATCTTGTGTTCAGAATGGGTGGAAATGATAGGCATTTGTCCCTTACCAAAAGGGTGAGAAATGTATTGTCATTGTGAAAATACAGAATACAGTTAAGTAAACCTCGATGGGTCTAGTTCAATCACTGAATGTGACCCCCTTATGTCATCAGAGGACCTGGTTAATGTGAGATGTGGCTCTCACCTTTGATCGGGGAAGTCTCTTTTTGCAGTTGGTGGTGGTTATTGGGGAGACTCAAAGCTCATCAAAATGATGAGACAAGCCAGGAGTGGTGGCACAGGCCTTTAATCCCAGCACTCGGGAGGCAGAGGTAGGAGGATCATCATGAATTCGAGGCCATCCTGAGACTACATAGTGAATTCCAGGTCAGCCTGAACTAGAGTGAAACCGTACCTCGAAAAATAAATAAATAAAATATAAAAATGCTTGGGGAACATTGTGGAAGAGGGAGTTGAAAGTACATAAGAGCCAGAGGGTGGGGACGAGTGCAGTGCACATGAAGTGTCTATTGCATTCATATCTCATAGCTGCTTCTGTTACTTGCACAGGGCCTGCACAATATTGGGCCCATCAACATTCTGTCACAGATGGCAGAGAAGAGCAGAAGAGGGACTGGTTGGAAAGAAAAGGGGGGTCAGCTGGGCGCATGCCTTTAATCCAGCACTCGGGAGGCAGAGGTAGGAGGATCACTGTGAGTTCGAGGCCATCCTGAGACTACATAGTGAATTCCAGGTCAGCCTGGGCTAGAGTGAGACCCTACCTCGAAAAACAAAACAAAACAAAACAAAACAAAAAAAAAAAAAGAAAGAAAGAAAAGGGGGTTCAATGGAAGGGACATGGGGGAGGGAGATAAGAGAAAGTAATAGTAGGAGGAGAGTCTGATCAGATCAAAATACATTATGTCCATGTATGCAAATTGTCAATAAAACACTACCTAAGACCTTTATAATAAGAGGAAAAAATGATGATATCAAAATAAAAGACAGACTAATTGGAAAGAAGGAATTCAGTGGAGGGTGGATTTGAGTGTGTGTGGGGGGTGGGAAACAGGAGTGGTGGGAGGGAATTATCACAGTTTATTGTCTATACTTATGGAAGTTGACAATAAAAAGTTTGAAAAAAGTAAAAAAAAGTGAAAATCAAAGAGAATATAGCTAAGTAATGCAGGAAAAATGTATCATAGAGATGTTAGGAATTTGATTCATAAAAGCACGTTTTGTTTTCTTGGAAAGGAACATTAAAAGAGGAAGGTTTAGCATGGTGAATACATAGACTAGCAACAGAATCATTTTTATTGCTATCATGATCAAGTGTACATAGTTGTATACCATCCATATTGTATGTCTTAGATATTCATTTATTTTTTTCGAGGCAGAGTCTCACTTTATCCCAGGATGATCTAGAACTCTCTCTGTAGTCAGGCTGGCCTCAAACTCACACAGATCCTTCTAACCTCATCTTCCTAAATGCTGGGATTAGAGGTGTGAGCTGCCATACCTGGCTTTTTTGTATCCAGTGGGTTTTTTTGTAATATTTTTTATGAGTGAGATAGTGATAGAGAGAGAGAGCAAAAGAGAGAGAGATGGAAAGAGAGAGATAGAATTGGCAGAGCAGGGCCTCCAACTATTGCAATCAAACTTCAGACATGTGTGCCACCTTGTGCGCATATGCGACCTTGCGTGCTTGTGTCAGCTGGTGCATCTTGCTTATGTGGGACCTGGAGAGTCGAACCTGGGTCCTTAGGCTTTGCAGGCAAGCGCCTTAACTGCTGCAAAGCCATCTTTCCAGTCTGTGACCAGTGTTTTTAGACAAGTGTTTACATGTGCTGTTTAAGCCCATGGCAGCACAAACACGTGAGTAATAGTTGTCATGTCACTAGGTTAAAGGGAGGAAAATTTCAGCTCCATTTAAATCTTTTTATTTTGGTTTTTTGAGGTAGGGTCTCACTCTGGTCCAGGCTGACCTGGAATTCACAATGTGGTCTCAGGGTGGCCTTGAACTCACGGCTATCCTCCTACCTGTGCCTCCTGAGTGCTGGGATTAAAGGCATGCACCACCATGCCCCACTAAATATTTTTTCTTTTTTTTTTTTTTTTTTTTTTTTGAGGTAGGGTCTCATTCTGGCCCAGGCTGACCTGGATTTAACTTTGTACTCTCAGGTGGCCTTGAACTCATGGCGATCCTCCTACCTCTGTCTCCCAAGTGTTGGGATTAAAGGTGTGCACCACCATGCCCAGCTAAATCTCTCTAATTTTTTTTTAAATGGGAGAAAGGGTTTATTTCAGGCTTACAGATTCCCAAATCTCTCTAATTTTAATCCCAGTCAAATTTTGTTTTGGCAGAGTTTTGCTATGGAGCCCGGGCTAGCTTTGAACTCACAATTATCCTGCACCATCACACCAGGCCACAGTTAATATTTTTTAATATTTTAAAAATTTATTTGGGAGAGAAAGAGTGAATGTGGGCACACCAGGGCCTCTTGTTGCTGCAAACAAACTCCCGACACATGTGCCACCTCCCTTAACATCTGGCCTTACATTAATTTACTCATTTAGCTTTCATTCAGTGTGACCTGAAGACCAGCGAGACTGAAGACACCTGGGAGACCACCTCTGAAGATTCTGACTAAAGCCCAGGCCAGCAGGCTTTGCAAGCAAGTGCCTTTAACTGCTGAGCCATCTCTTCAGCCTGCAAAGTCAGTTTTAAAATTTTTTATTTACTTAATTTGCAAGTAGAGAGAGACAGAGAGGACAGAGACAGAGAAAAAAATTTGCCATCAGGGTGCTGCACCTGGGCCTCTAGCCACCCTGGTTTCTGAACCTGAGTCAGCTGGGATTAGGTCTGAGACCCTGTCTTAATAAACAAACCAAAAAAAAAAGAAAAAAACAAACAAAACCAAAACAAACCAAAACCACAACACATCACAGCTCTTTCTAAGTCCTGGGGACTTTGTGCCTTTTCTCTTTGATACATGACTTTATGTGGATACTCATATTTCTTTTCCCCTTAAAACTTTTTTTTATTTATTTTCCCATCCCCAGATAATGGGCCCTGCTCCTTCAAACTAGCCCCTCAAAAATTTTTTTCAAACCATTTGTATTTATTTATTTGGGACTGAGAGAAAGAGGTCCTTTGTTTGCAGAGAAACTTTAGTTAGGCCTAGGCAAATTCTATCTCTTTTTTGTTTGTTGTTTTGTTTTCTGGAAACTTAACTCTGGGAGAATGACCTGTTAACCCAGAGGGTGCAATCCTGTAACAAATGATGGTAGTTAAGGGCAGGCTTGCCATCCACAGTATCCTCCCCTACCTCTGCCAGTGCTGGGAGCTCCTCTATTTTTTTCTTACTCCATCATCCATAATGAGATGTCAATGAGCCCAATATTGTTTGGGTCTTGATTGAGTCCTCAGGCCTGCAGCTGGTGTGAGGTCATGAAGACAACAGTCACTTTGTGTGCAGAAGACAACGTCCCAAGGCACTTCTCCCCCCTGAGCCTACCTCTCACCCTTTTCCATCTCCTCTCCTGCAATGTTCCTGGACTTTGAGCCTTGGAGGAGGCGAAAAAAAAATGTCTCATTTAGCATTGAGCACTGATAATTTCCCAAAACAAACCAGCCATCCTTGGTTATGTCAGTGCCTCAGTTTCCCAAGTTTCCACAGAACTTAGTGGCTTTAAAGCAACATGCAAATGAATTTTCTATAGCTCTGAAGGCCAGAGTCTAAAGTGGTCTTGGCTAAAATCCAGAGGTCACACAAGGCTTTTAAAAGTATTTATTTACTTATGTATGAGTGTGCCCCAGGGTCTCTTGTGACTACAAATGAACACCACATACATGTACCACTTTGTGTCAAGTTTTACTTGAGTGTCAGGGAATTTGCAAGCAAGCACCTTTAACCGCTAAGCCGTCTCCCCAGTCCAAATAAACTGAGGTTTTCATTTTGTTTTTGCAGTACTGGGGATTGACTGACTCAGGGTCCTGTGTGTGCTAGGCAAGACACGCTCCCAGCCTTGTTTTTGGTTTTGAGACAGGGTCTCGTAACCCAGGCTGCCTTTGAACTGGCTCTGTAGCTGAGGATGACCTTGAACTCCTGATCCTCCTGCTTCCACCCCTAGTCCTTGCATCACAGTGTGTATCACCACACCTGGCTTTCTGTTTCTTACGTGACAGGGTCTCACTCAGTAGCTCAGACTGGACGTGAACTCTCAGAAATCTCCCTGCCTCAGGGATTGCTGGTATGAGCCACCACGCCTGACTTAGGGTATTTCTTTTGTAGGCTCTAGGGCAGAGTGCATTTTCTGTCTGGTTCGTGGTGGTTTCCTGCAATCTTTATTGCTTGTATCTCCTTGAATCCAGCCATGAGGCATTTTCAAATCTTCTCTAACTCTGACCTCCTACTTTTGTCTCTTGTCACTCTCCCCTTCCCCAGTGTAAAGACCCTTATGACATGACTGAGTTGGCCACAGGGACAGCCCCAAGATAATGCTCCTATCATAAAAGCTTTAACGGCATCATATTTACAAAATCTTCTTTGCCATATAAATTAGCATGATCTGAGTTTCTGGGAATGATGACACAGATGTGTTTAGATGGGCATGGTCCTTCTACTACACCCACTTTGCTAAAGGTGAACAAATCCAATCCAGAAGGGCAAGTGACTTGCTCAGACACATAGCTAGTGGACGGTACCGCTGGGGTTAAAATCCATTCTCAAACACACTCACTGTGTCACCACCCTGGTATCGCGCCACTTCCTCCAGGAATGCTGTGTTTGTGGAGTGACCCCCTTGCCACTTAACCTGCCTGTGAGGTGGGAGCAAGGGGAAGAGTTCTGAATGGATACTCCCCAGCTTCGGTGTGTTTGTGGTGATGTTATTCACTTAGATAATGTTTACTGAGGCTTGTACTGTGCATCATGTGCCAGAGGAAAATGCAGTGAAAGCCCTATGACCTCTGTCAAATTGCATTCCAGAGAGGGGACACCAGATCTGGCCAGATTTGTAAGCAAGCTCATTGGGACAAGGTGACAGGTCTCGCGATAAATGTCTGGGGAGTCTGTTCGGTCTATAGGGGCCTGGGAGGGACTGTCCTTTCAGAAATGTCCCCATTGCTTGGCAGGGAGCCCGGGTATGGCCTCCTATCTGCTCTCAGGATCCAGATGGCCCTGGAGGCAGTAAACCCACCCTCTCTGGACGGGACCCAATACCAACGTTTCCATGTGTGAATGTGTGGGCTGGAATCCACCGTGGTTTAACTGTCAGCAGCTGCCACCGGGGAAAACAGGCTTTGCGGAGACCACTTTTTCTGGGAAAGGGAGAAAAATGATGACAGTTCCTGGAGCTGTCTCCCCTGGCACGGAGGCAAGGGCTCTACGTCCTGAATGCTGACTCTTGGCTTTGCACACGATGACAGAGATGGAGGGACAAAGAAGATAGGCCTACTGGGTGGGAGACAGTTTGAGTCTTACCTAATGGAGCTTTCCTGCCCAGGACCTGCAAGGGAAAAGATGGGGTCAGAGTGGCTTGAGTTTGAATTCTGGGAACTGCCTTAATCTTGCTGAGTGGCAGGCTGCTCATTTGAGGTACACAGAAGAATAACAATTTCGTGGGATGCGGAAAGAGCTGGTGAAACTGTGTATGGAATGGCCTTTGTCGTGACAGGTGCTGTCACTACACTGCGCTGGTAAGACCAGCTAAGGTGAGACCTGCACAGGAAGACAGTCACAGGGATATGGCAGGAAGGAGGTGTTTCCTGACTGCTCTTGGGGAGATGTGAACTAATGTCTTTTCACCCCACACAGGGTGCTGGTGACTGCCTACAGAAATGATTCCGCCTAAACCTAGCTTGTTGGACCAGTGAGTTCATTGTGGTGACTTAATGGAGCCTGGGTGACTCAAAGGCACTGCTGCATCACTGAATAGCTCACCCCAGGATGGGTGGTGATTCACAGAGGCTGCATCCCTGGAGTTCTCTGTGCTTCCACAGAGGAGTTCCCTCCCCGCTAGAGATTGTTCACTGCTTCCATAACCCTGGGGATGGGCCTTGGGAATTCTGTGAGCTTTTCTGAAATGCCTGAATCTTAGGAGTCCCCCTCTTCCCTCCAGGAGGGAGTGTTTCAATTTGGATAGCACGTGTCAAGGCTGTGGCATTGGGAAAATATGAGCTTATTCTGGGTAAGGGAGGGGAGAGGAGACAGAGAACAGTCATACAGGAAGTACCTTGTCACTCGGAGGTGTTTAGATTTTATCCTAAGGATGCAACACCTTTGTCGTGGCTGGAATCATGTGTTTTATTTACTTTTTTTATTTTAGAGAGAGAAAGAGAGAGAGAGAGAAAAAGAGTTGGTGCTCTAGAGCCTCAGCCACTGCAATTGAACTCCAGATGCTTGGGCCACCTAGTGGGCATGTGTGACCTTGAGCTTGCCTCACCTTTTTTTTTTTTGGGGCGTTGGTGATACATAGGTATTGCAGTTACCTTTGAGTTGCTGGGATTAAAACACCTGACCAAAAGCGGCTAATGGACAGAGAAAAAGGTTTCTTTTGGCTTACAGTCTCGAGGGGATGCTTCATGATGGCAGGAGAACGCACGGCATGAGCAGAGGTTGGACATCACCTCTGCCACAGCAGGCGGAAAACAAGAGTGAGCTGAGCTCCAGCAATGGGGAGTTGGCTTTAACACTCCAAAGCCCGTCCCCTGCAACAGGCCTCCTTTAACAAGACTCCACTTTCCAAATTTCCACCAGCTGGGAACCAAGCATTCAAAACACAAGAGTTTAGGATGGGGGACAGCTGATTCAAACCACCACACTCATGCTAGGCAAGCGCTCTGTCACTGAACTATATCTGTTCCTCAAAATATATAGCTGATGGGCTGGAGAGATTGTTTAGTGGTTAAGGCATTTGTCTGCAAAGCCAAAGGATCCTGGTTTGATTCTCCAGGACCCACGTGAGCTAGATGCCCAAGAGGACACATGCATCTGGAGTTTGTTTGCAGTGGTTGGAGGTCCTGGCGTGCCCATTCCCTCTCTTTTTCTTTCTGCCTCTTTCTCTCTCTCAGATAAATAAATAAATAAATAAATAAATAAATAAATAAATAAATCATGTATTTCTTTAAAAAATATTTATATAGCTGAGGCTGGCCTTGGACTTTTCCCATCCAAGTACTAACCAGGCCCCACCCTTTTTAGCTTCTGAGATCAAACGAAATTGGTTATGTTCAGTGTGGTAAGGCCATAGACTGGCCTTGGATTTCTGATACTCCTGCCACAGTCTCCTGAGTGCTGAAATTTCAGGTGTGTTTTGCCATATTAAGCTGGAATGGGCTTTTATTATTTGTTTATTTGACAGAGAAAGAGGGAGGGAGGGAGAGAGAGAATGGGGTGCCAGGGTCTCCAGCCACTGCAAATGAACTCCAGACACGCGTGCCCCCTTGTGCATCTGGCTAACGTGGGTCCCAGGGAACCAAACCAAGGTCCTTTGGTTTTGCAGGCAAATGCCTTAACCACTAAGCCATCCCTTCAGCCCTGGAATGGGCTTTTAAAAGACTCCTGGGGTTTCTGGGTCTCATGTGGGTGGGTGGTGGAGATAGTGAGGCAAGATTCATCGAGGATCAAGTTTTCCAGTCCAGTTGAGGGGAGAAGTGGGAGGCAGACAGATTATTCAGGTTCACGATGCAGGCTATTTCCTAGGTAGACTCAGTAAGGGTTAGTAGAGGACTTATCTTTCATTTTATATTCATTTTATAACATAGAGTCGGAGCAATGTAAGACTTGTAGAACTTCTTATCCAGTAGAAGATAAAGGCGTAAAACAAAAGAGCATCTAAACCACTCCACAGACAAAGCAAATAGAAAGTGTAGACATCACTAGAAACGAGACATTATTAGCCAGTGGCTAGGGTGGTTTTCTGGGCTTTTAAGCTAAGCCTGAAGGAAGAGAAAGACCAAGGGAGGCATTTCATAAAAAACATCTCAGGATTGAGGGAAAAGTCATCAACCATCTTATCCACCTGTGGACCCTGTTCTCTACAACCGATCTGCCAGGTAAGATTTGCCCGCTGGTGCAATAGTGGTATGACTGTAATGGGGGTAGCCAACTACTCTCTGCTTGGCTCTGACGTCTGCCCCTGAGAGGGAATTCATGCCTGGTACTATAAACCTGGTCAAACCCTGTGGCTGGGGAGGCGATCAGCCTCTTGTTATTGACTAAATGGATATGTTTTGCCCATCAGACTGCCTTCTAACTATTTATGTTTATATCTGTGGGTTAGTGCTGGTCTCTTCTTTGGTCAGAGAAGCTTTTTTTCTTTTTCTTTTTTTGTAGTGAGCGGTGGTTAATGCAGAGACTTACTTTCCAGAGTGCTGAGAATAAATGCTGAGTGAGTGCTCAGCCCTAAATGCGACTTCTCTATCACACCCTGCAAGGCTCAGAGGACATTGTAGAAGAGGGGACAGAAAGAATGTAAGAACCACAGGATGGGAAGGAATGCTGTCTTCCAGACACGAAGTGACTGTTGTACTCAACGATGGGGGCTCTCCTTTCCTCAGCAAGACTTGCACAATGTTGGGCTCATCACGTTCTACTGTGGATGCTGGAGGAGGGCAAGAGGCCCCATTTACCACTCAGGAGCAATTGGTAGTTAATGGTTGCTGGGGGAGACGTTTTGTCTACTGGTGTAGCCACTGGAAAGTCGCATGTGTCCTGGTGAATAATCTCCCAGCCATGCTCATGCATGCAACCCTTGTTAAACTCGTGGGTCACCAAACTAAGAAAGGCATCAAAATGGAAAGAGGACTAGCTGGGAAGAAGAAGGGTCCAGTGGGAGGAGAGAGGTGGGTCTCAAGAGAAGGCAACGGGGTGAGAATGATCAAAAGACATCCATAGGTATAAAATCATCAAAAATGAAACAAATTAAAACTATAAGCCAAACATCATAAATTTATAAAAATTAGCATTTTTAACTTAAAAATTGGGAAAAAATTTCTTTGGCAAGAATAGTTGAGAAAGCTGGGTGTGGTGGTGCACACCTGCAATCCCAGCACTTAGAAGGTGGAGAAAGGAGCGTTGATATGAGTTCAAGGCCAGTCAGGGCTAGATGTCAAGAGCCTGCCTCAGGCTCAGATGGTGGCAGACACCTGTATGCGCAACATTTGGAGGTAGAGGCAGGAGGATCAGGAGTTCAAGACCATCCTTGGCTACATAGTGGGTCTGAGGCCAGCCTGGGCTACATGAGATTGTAATGAGGTGCTTGGGGTCCAGAAAATTCTTGAACCCCAAACCCTAGGTTTGTTTCCAATTTTCATCAAAGAGTTGAATAAAAAAGACTGAGAAGGAGAATTGTTAATTTTCACATTTGTTGAGGAAAGTTCAGAGCCAAGGAAAGGCTCCCATGTGGCTAGCGATCCCACATGAGGGCCTGGAAAAACTGTGAAAAAAAAAAAAAAAAAAAAAAAAGAAAGTTCAAGGAGCTCCTGTCATGTGGGGTGCTAAAGGGGATAAAGAACCTATGTGGAGAGTAAGAGCTGGGGGACCCTCCTCTTTGCTCAACTGGGCTGGCGCCTAGGCCCAGCTGAGGGAAAAGCTCACCCACAGCTGGAAGTTCCCAAGTGGTCAGAGAGCCTGCCGCCCCTTGCAAAGGTATTTATAAGCTTGTAGTGGTGGGCTGTCTTCCAGCTCAGGTGAACCAGAGGGACAACAGGTTGGTTAGGGCAAGGGGCTGTCTCAGGAAGAGGCTAGCCCTGACACCAAATTCCAGGGGCTGAACTTGACCAACCACAATGTTTAAATCCTATGAAAGACCTCCTCCTGGGGTGGGGTGGGGAGGGGTCCTGGTTGTTTGTGGAAAAACAGGTGGAGGGGACTAGGCAAGAGATAAGAAGTCAGAGTTATCTTTGATTTCTGGCAAGTGCAGACTTTTTACTTTCAGGGGTCCAGTCACCCTAACTGTACTCCCTCTCAAGATCCTGTTACACACACACACACACACACTGAGGGGTTGGAGCAGGAAGGCAAATGAGGTTGGTAGGACATGGGCACCAAGGCAAGGAATTGAGTATGAGCTAAAATATAAGGAGAAAACATTTAGAAAGTTGTCTTAGGAATTAAAAGGCCGGTCTTAGGGCCAGACAGATGGCTTAGCCAAGCCTGCCAGCTCAGGTTCAAGTCCCAACATAAAGCTGGAGGTTAAGCTGGTTGGCTGTTTTATCTGCAGCAGCAAGAGATCCTGGTGTGCCCCGCCTTCACTGTCTGCGGGTGCAAGTAGAAAAACAAAACAAAACAAAAAGGTCAGCGTGCACCCGCAAGGGGAGAATAGGGGATTTCAGTGGCTTATGTGCTTGGCTGACCCCATGAGACTAGAAGCTGTGGTCATTGTTAGGAGGGAGGGACTTGGTCTTCAGATGAGATCAGCAGGCCCTGGGCTGCCTTCTTAAGGAGTGAGGGTCTGATTCCCATAGCCACGTTGGTGGAATAGGTGAGCAAACCACTGCTACCTACCTGAAGTCCAATACTGGGGCTGAGAGCCGGCCGGGCACCTGGGAGGCTCCCCTTGTTGCAAACACACATGCCTGCCTGCTGGAGCCCTCCTCCCCATTTCTCGTTTTGCTGCCCTTGGCAGCTCTGTGGGGATGAAGAGACTCTTTGCAAAGACTAATGTTAATTCTGATCAGATAACTTAAAATTCCTCTCTGCATACTGGAGACCCACTAGGGGACAGAATGAAGACATCATTTGTGGCAATTTGTGAATGTTGGTGGAAAACAAAAAAGACATTAACATCGGTCTCCATTCAAACCTCTGCTCATTAAAGTGCCTCCTTTAAACTAACCCATCTTGATCTACACAACAGCTAGTCACATGTTCCCAGCAAGCTGCAGGCTGAGGGATGTGGGAAGGTAGGAAGTGACTCTGTGGTTGGGGAGGGAGACACCTCTGCAGCTTGCTATCACCTCTGCACCTCTTCTGCCTCCCGCCATCCTTTCCTTGAGCTCAATAAAAAAAAAAAAAGATCCGGGCTGGAGGATGGTTTAGCGGTTAAGGCGTTTGTCTAAGAAGCCAAAGGACCCAGGTTCGATTCCCCAGGACCCACGTAAGCCAGATGCACAAGGGGGACATGTATCTAGAGTTCGTTTGCAGTGGCTAGAGGCTCTGGCGTGCCCATTCTTACTCTGTCTGTCTCTCTTCTATCAGTCTCTTTCTCTGCTTGCAAATAAAAGAAAAAGATGTGGGAAAAAAAAAAAAGATTCAAGCTTCCCAATGTTACCCAAACTTGAGTCATTTACATATCACCTGTGTGATTTTTAAAAATATTAGCTGGACATGGTGGCACATGCCTTTAATCCCAGCACTCCGGCACTCGGGAGGCAGAGGTAGGAGGATCACCGTGAGTTTGAAGCCACCCTGAGAATACATAGTGAATTTCAGGTCAGCCTGGGCTAGAGCGAGACCCTACCTCCAAAACAACAACAACAACAAAAACGAAAAAACAGCCAAAAACAAAAAATTAAAAAAAATATTTTTTTTGTGTGTGTGACAGTCCCATATAGGCCAGGCTCTCCTCAAATTCTCTGTGTGGTTAAGGGTGATCCTGAACGCTTGATCTTTCTAGCTCCACTTCCTGAATGTGTGCCATGGTGCGTTTATTTATTTATCATGTATTTATGCGTGCTTTCGGAGGTGCCCGTGTGGGTGTACATGTGTTCCTGGTGTGTAGGTACATGAGTGCCATGGTGCGTTTATTTATTTATTATGTATTTATGCGTGCTTTCGGAGGTGCCCGTGTGGGTGTACATGTGTTCCTGGTGTGTAGGTACAGAGTGCCATGGTGTGTTTATTTATTTATCATGTATTTATGCGTGCTGAGGTGCCCGTGTGGGTGTACATGTGTTCCTGGTGTGTAGGTACAGAGTGCCATGGTGTGTTTATTTATTTATTTATTTATTTGTTTATGCCCGTGTGGGTGTACATGTGTTCCTGGTGTGTAGGTACAGAGTGCCATGGTGTGTTTATTTATTTATCATGTATTTATGCATGCTTTCGGAGGTGCCCGTGTGGGTGTACATGTGTTCCTGGTGTGTAGGTACATGAGTGCCATGGTTTATTTATCATGTATTTATGCGTTTATTTATTTTCCTGGTGTGTATACATGCCATGGTGTGTTTATTTATTTATCATGTATTTATGCGTGCTTTCGGAGGTGCCCGTGTGGGTGTACATGTGTTCCTGGTGTGTAGGTACATGAGTGCCATGGTGCGTTTATTTATTTATCATGTATTTATGCATGCTTTCAGAGGTGCCCGTGTGGGTGTACATGTGTTCCTGGTGTGTAGGTACATGAGTGCCATGGTGCTGTTTATTTATTTATCATGTATTTATGCGTGCTTTCGGAGGTGCCCGTGTGGGTGTACATGTGTTCCTGGTGTGTAGGTACAGAGTGCCATGGTGTGTTTATTTATTTATCATGTATTTATGCGTGCTTTCGGAGGTGCCCGTGTGGGTGTACATGTGTTCCTGGTGTGTAGGTACACGAGTGCCATGGTGCTTTTGAAGGCCAGAGGATAATGTCACTGCTCTCTTTGCCCCCTCCCAGCCCCTCTCCACTAAATCCCTTCTTTCTAACTAGTCTCTCTTTTATTTTGATGCAACAAGCTCTTTGCTGGTATCCCCTAGGGGTTGTGCCAAACCCCATTTTTCATGTTCTATTTTTTTCCTAATGTAAAACCAACTCATTTTAAACTTAGATTAATATATTTTAAACAGGAAGCTTTATGTTATGTTATACTATAAATAGAAATAAGATCACTAAGATGAAATAAATACTATGTACAAAAATAAATACAATGTTTCAAAAAAACATCAGATAGTTTATCTACCACTCCATGGGTTTTGTTCTACATAGGTTTTCTTTTTTCTTTTTAAAAATTATTGTGGTAAAATGCACATAAAAATGGACAAGCCTGGGGCTGGAGAGATGGTTCAGCAGCTAAAGGGACTTCCTTGCAAAACCTGTTGGCCTGGGCTGGATTCTCTACTACCAAGTAAAGCCAGATGTACAAAACGGTGCATGCATCTGGAGTGTGTCTATAGTGGCAAGAGGCCCTGGTGTGCCCATATTTCCCCTTCCTCCTTCAGAGCCTCATTCCCCTCTCTCTCCCTCTTTGCAAATAAATTTTAAAAAATTAAAAAAATGGGCAAGTCTTTAAAATGTCATTAAATATATGTTTGCAAGCCTTTGACCCACATATAACTATTAAAAAATTATTTTTATATTATTATTATTATTACTATTATTATTATTATTTGGTTTTTCAAGGTAGGGTCTCACTCTAGCCCAGGCTCACCTGGAATTCACTATGTAGTCTCAGGGTGGCCTAGAACTCACTTCGATCCTCCCACCTCTGCCTCCTGAGTGCTGAGATTAAAGGCCTGCGCCACCACGTCAGGCTTGAAACAAAACAAAACAAAAGTGAATTACCAATTGAAAAACAAAAGCTGACATGTGCTACCACAGGAGCAAAATAAATATATTAGGAAATAAACAATGGAGTAAGGCTAGACAGATGCACTTCCCAGTGAAGGCTCTTGTGCCTTTGCTTGTAAAATGTTAATTGTATTGTAAGGAGTCGTACCCTTCCTTTGGCTCTTCCATTCTATCCGCCTCCTCTTCCGCAATGGTCCCTGAGCCTTGGAGGGTGTGACAGAGATGTTTCAATGCTGGGCACTCCTCCATCCCTTCTTCTCAGTGCTATGTTTTTTTTTTAAATCCCAGTGGTCATGCCATCTGAAAATGAACTTCTCTAACCAGAAGTGAGAGTAGCATTAATATGTGAATATAAACATGAATATAAACATTAAGCGTAGCTTCAGGGCAGCTTGGTGGGAATAATATATACATTTAGTCAGACAAGAGCAGGCTTTATACCCCTAAGGCTCATGACCTCCTGCCATAGACTTTTGCTTAGGTTTTTCAGTACCAGGCATGTATTCCCGCCCAATGTAAAACCAACCTTTTAAACTTAGTCCAATATATGGAGCAGTTGGTTACCCTAGAAATAGACATGCCACTATTGCACCCGTTCAGTCATTAAATACAATGTTTTGAAATCCATGACCTTGCAGTGCCTAGCAATACCTTCTACAAGACCCTCATAATAGAAGAAAAATTATGATGACATCAAATTAAAATGACTAATGGAGAGATGGAGGATATGATGGAGATTGGAGTTCTAAAGGGGAATGGGGGAGGGGAGGGAAATATCATGCATTTTTTTCTATGTAAGTATAGAAATTGTCAATAAAAAAAAATTACATCCAGAAACTGTAGACTGTTACTAGAAAATTTTCAGTGCCCGGGATGGGATACCTTCCAGTGAGTTGTTGGCCAAGGAGGTCCCGGTAGCCTCCAAAACATTAAAGGCTTTTGCCAAAGCCCTTGGTTTTCCTTGAGAAACAGATAGTAAGACCCTATTGCTGAAGACATCTCTTGCCTGAGAGGCAAGGTCACTGAGGAAGCAAGCTGGTGCTGAGTAGAAAGCCTTCTCCCTGTAGACCAGCCAACAAAAAGCTGAAAAAGCTGCACTGCATGCAGTGTATGGGAGACAGAAGTCATCAACAGTGAAAACAGTGGACACTGAAAATTCAAGTTTGGTCATACAGGCCCAATGACTGAATGCATATGACTGAATGACTGAATGACTGGTGCAATAGTGGCATGTCTACTCTTGGGGTAACCAACTGCTCCATAATTGGACTGAAGGCCCTCTCTATGGGCAAAAATACATACCTGGTACTGAAAAAACAAAGCAAAAAGTCTATGGCAGGGGAGGTCAGTGAGCCTTAGGGGTATAAAGCCTGCTCTTGTCTGACTAAATGTATATATTATTCCCACCAAGCTGCCCTGAAAGCTACGCTTAATGTTTATATTCACATATTAATGCTACTCTCACTTCTGGTTAGAGAAGCTTCTCTTTTCAGATGGCAATGACCACTGGGATGACCCAAAAGGCAACATAGCACTGAGAAGAAGGGATGGAGGAGTGCCCAGCACTGAAACACCTCTGTACACCCTCCAAGGCTCAGGGCCCATTGCCAAGAGGGGGCAGATAGAATGGAAGAGCCCTCAAAGAGGAAGGGGAGCAACTTCTTACAATGCAACTGCCCAGACAGAAATTGGCCTCGATATCCATGACCTTGCAGTGCCTAGCAATACCTTCGCAAAGACCCTCAAAATGGAAGAAAAAGATGATGACATCAAATTAAAAGAGAGACTAATGGAGAGAGGGAGGGGATATGATGGACATTGGAGTTCTAAAGTGGAATGGGGGGAGGGGAGGGAAATATCAGGTGGTTTTTTTTTTGTATGTAAGTATAGAAGTTGTCAATAAAAAATAATTTAAAAAAGTTTAATAATCTTTATAAGGAAATATGACAAAAAATTTAAAATAAATAAATAAATAATTAAAAACACATTAATTGCAAGGGTTAGAGAGGTCTTAAAGCTAACCCCCTTACCCAGGGGGTTCTCTACGTTAACTAGAAGGTGAAAACGGAGCAGACAGAAGTGAGCCTGTCAGCATGATGGGATGTTTTGTAATCCTGTGTTCATCTCAGAAATGTTGAGCCATCAGAACTCTTGCTACACTGCAGGAATTGTTGATATGATCTGTGAAGACAAACTTCAGTTTTCTCCCCCTTTCTTGCTTAACTTCAGAGATCATCTTTCTCCCTCCCTCCCTTCCTCCTTGCATATGGTGTGTGTGTGTGTGTGTGTGTGTATGTGCACACACATACATACATCAGGGCTTCTTGCTGTTATAAATGAACACCAGACAGATGTGCCACTTTTCTTTTTCTTTCTTTTCTTTTCTTTTTTCTTTTTTTCTTTTTGGGTTTTTCAAGGTAAGGTCTCACATTAGCCCAGGGCTGACATGGAATTCACTTTGTAGATTCAGGGTGGCCTTGAACTCAATGCAATCCTCCTATCTCTGCCTCCCAAGTGTTGGAATTAAAGCACCACCATGCCTGGCTCAGATGGGCCACTTTTTGTGTCTAGCTTTATGTGTTTTTAAACTTTAAAAAATATTACGTATGTATGTATGTATGTATGTATGTATGTATGTATGTATGCATGCATGCATGCATGCATTTGTAAGCAGAGAGGGGGTGGTACACCAGGCCCTCCTGCCATTGCAGATGAACTCCAGACACATTCAGCACTTTGTGCATCTGGCTTTATGTGGGTACTGGGACCAAACCTGGGCCTTCAGGCTTTTCAAGCAAGTGCCTTTAACTGCTGAGCTGCCTCTTTAGCCCTTAAAGCCATTTTTTTTTGGGGGGGGGGAACGGGGTGGGGGCTTGAGGTAGAGTCTGGGTCTAGTTCAGGCTGACCTGAAGTTCACTATGTAGTCTCAGAGTGGCCATGAACTCACGGCAATCCTCCTACCAGCTTCAGAAATCTGTATTTTTTTTAAAATTTATTTATTTAAGAGAGAGAGAGAAGAGGCAGACAGAATGGGTGCGCCAGGGCCTCCAGCCACTGCAAATAAACTCCAGACACATGTGCCCCCTTGTGCATCTGGCTTACGTGGGTCCTGGGGAATCGAACCAGGGTCCTTAGGCTTCGTAGGCAAACTCCTTAACTGCTAAGCTATTTTCCCAGCCCACCTCAAAGCCATTTTTGACTGAAGGCAAGATCATCAAAAGTTGGAACCAGCATTCAGATGAAAATGTCTGTAGTCCACACAACCTCCCAAACACCACGGTTTACCAACAGAGCACACAGCAGGGCAGGCTCATGATTTACTTTTTGTTTTTGGTTTTTCGAGGTAGGGTCTCGTTCTGGTCTAGGCCGACCTGGAATTAACTATGTAGTCTCAGGGTGGCCTCGAACTCATGGCGATCCTCCGAGTGCTGGGATTAAAGGTGTGCACCACCACGCCCGGCTATGATTTACTTTGAGACAAGGTCTTACTAAGTCATCTAAGCTGGCCTTGAACTGACTCTGTAGGCCAAGTACAACTTGAAGTTGCTTGCCATTCTCCTGCCTCAGCCTTCTGAGCATCAGGGATTTCAGGTCTGAACCACCAGGCCTGGCCTTGTATTACAAATTTGAATTGGCAAATGATATATGAACTGGATACATTTTTGGGAGTATATGGTGATGTTTCGAGTGTATACATTGTGAATGAATTGAGCTCATTCACACATCCATCTCACTAACAAGCTTGTGCTTTGATGCCAGCTGAAAATGGCACCCTTTTAACTTTCATAGTCACGAGATCTCCCTCAGGGGCATGAAAGATAAACAACTTGGAAACTTCAGAAGTGTCACATGTGGGTTCCCTGAGACAGCTGAAAAGATGTGCAGGTGTCGTTTGCCAGGGATGCCATCAAAGAGACATAAAGATGAGAGAACACACACACACACACACACACACACACACACACACGAGGGAGAGAGATTGAAGTGAACAGTGTTATGTGTCTGTGACATCATCCTTCAGTATCCACCTTGTTTGCTAGATTGGTGGGGGGTGGTAGTGATGGATAAGAATGACACTTCTCCTTTCAAAATAATTCCTCCATTTCTGTGTTTCCTGTTGAAGTAAAGAGAACAGATGGATTCTTGTCTATATCTATCTATCTATCTATCTATCTATCTATCTATCTATCCATCCATCCATTTTCTTTCTTTTTCTCTGTCTTTCCCTTCCTTCCTTCCTTCCTTCCTTCCTTCCTTCCTTCCTTCCTTCCTTCCTTCCTCCCTCCTCCTCCCTCCCTCCCTCCCTCCCTCCCTCCCTCTTTCTTCTCTCTCTCTCTCTCTCTCTCTCTCTCATGATACTGAGGATTGCACCAAGGGCCCTATACATGCCAAGCGAGCAAGTGTTCTACCATTGAGTTACATCCCTAACCTCTTTTAACTTCTTATTTTTTTGGAGACGGGGCTTCATATAGCCCATCCAGGCTGGCCTTGAACTCTCTCTGTAGCTGAGGATCACCTTGACCTTCTAATCCTCCACCTTCCACCTCACAAGTGCAGGGATTACAGTTTGCATACCACCATGCTTGTTTTATGTGGTACGGGAGATGAAACGCAGAGCCCTGTGTGTGCTAAACAATCATTCCACCAACCGAGCCACGTCTCCAGCCCCAGATTCCATTTCTTTTTTGTTATTAAAAAACCTTTTTATTGACAGCCTCCATCTATATACACAATATATTCTGATTGTAATCCCATCCCACCACCCTCTTTTATCTAACTTCCCCTATCCACCAGCTATTCCCTCTTTTTTTGGTTTTCCTAGGCAGGGTCTTGCTCTAGCTCAGGCTGACCTGGAATTCACTATGTAGTCTCAGGGTGACCTCAAGCTCATGGCGATCCTCCTACCTCTGCCTCCCAAGTGCTGGGATTGGCCTCTGTGATGGTCCATATTGATTGTCAGCTTGATGGACTCAGAATCACCTCTGAGGGATTATGCAGATTAGGTTAATTCAGGTTCGAAGGCCCACCCTAACTGCGGGTAGCATCATTCTTTGGGCTAGGGTTCTGGACTGTATAATAAAAAGGAGAGAGCTGGCTGAGCTCCGGCACTCATATCCCTGCTTCCCTGTTAGGGACCGAATGGAATCAGCTCTGCTTCAAGCTCCTTCTGCCCTGCCTTCCACCATGAACCTGGAACTTTAAGATGAAATAGAAAAATGTTTTATTAATTTATTAGAGAGAGAGAAAGAGGGAGACACACAGAGAGAATGGGCACACCATGGCCTCTAGCCACTGCAGATGAAGTCGAGATGCATGAGCTACCTTGTGCATCTGGTTTACATGGGGGTACTGGGGAATCAAACCTGGGTCCTTAGCCTTCACAGGTAAGTGCCTTAACCAACAAGCCATCTCTCTGACCCAAGCTGATTTCTGAGAGATATTTCATCCCAGCAATGAGGAGGTTCTGATACAGTCTTCTATGTGTTATTGAAGGGGAGAGAGAACTATCTTTTCTGGAGGCAACATTGAGAATGAAGGAGGCAAAATCCAAGGAGGCTTGTGTCTTAGGACTGGGTTGTTTGGATAGCCTTCTTCGACTCTGTGTCCTTGGGCAAGGACAGTTTCTGTCCCTCGTTTTTCCCACCTGTAGGTGGAGATCGTCACAGTGCTTTAATATAGGGTTGTTAAGAAGATCAAATGAGATGCTTCATATCCAGAGCATGGAAGGATGCTTAGCACTTGGCAGGGGTGGGGGGCAGTACCATGATTCTATCACAGATACTACACAACTGGAGGCCCATGCTACTATGGTCATCCCTGCCATTAGCACCATCAGTATGGCTGCTGTGTGACAATGCAGCCGAGGATGAAAATTGTCTAACTTTTGGAGAATGATTCTCTGTTTTGAATCAGGAGTTCATATTTTTTTCATTCAGTAATTTCCCACCTTGGAATTTGGCCCTGGGGATTAATTTGAAATGTAGATAAGGTTTTATTCATCCATGTCTTATGACATCATTTACGATAAGAGAGAAAGAGAAAAAAAAGACATAACTACTCAACTACAGGGAAAAGTTGAATTAGCACGGCCATCGCCACACTCACTCTCTTATAAACTCTGATATTCCTGTAGTCAGCAAAGCAGTGGCAGGTTCCAGTGAGCAGAAAATTTCACTGAGGGGGGAATGGAGTGGAGAGAGTCGGCTTAGTTTCACAACAGAGATGGACCACTGGCTGTGTGGCCAGACACACGCCATATGCTGGGGTGACAAGGATGAAGCAATATCAAGATTCCTTTTCCTTTCTCCCTTTCTCTCTCTCTCCACCTCCCTTCCTTCCTCCTTCCCTCCCTCTCTTCCTCCATTTTTTTAAAAAATCATTTTTTTTTTTTTTTTTTTGGTTTTGCAAGATAGGGTCTCACTCAGGTCCAGGCTGACCTGGAATTAACTATGTAGTCTCAGGGTGGCCTCGAACTCTCGGCGATCTTCCTACCTCTTCCTCCCAAGTGCTGGGATTAAAGGTGTGCGCCACCACGCCCGGCTGAAAGGGTTTATTTTAAGCTTACAGTTTGCAGGGGAAGCTTCATTGTGGAGGAAGAAGCTGGCTCCCTTCATCATACACCCACAGCAGAGAAAGAACAGCAACACCAGGTGAACACATGGGGCAGGACTCAACCCAAAGGTCCACTTCTGGTGACACACCTCCTCCAATAGGCTTCCTGCTGGAGACCAAGTAAGAAGCTTGATAAAAAAAAAATCCCTGAGGCTGGGTGGGATGGCACAAGCCTTTGATCCTAGTACTCTGGAGACCAAGGTAGAGTGTGAGCCAGCCTGGGACTAGACTACACAGTGAAGTCCAGGTCAGTCTGGGCTTCAGGCCACCCTGAGACAAGACCCTCCCTGGACAAAAACCCTAAAAAAAAAAAAAAAAAAAAAAAAAAAAAAAAAAAAACAAAACACTCCCGAGGTATGGAGGACATTTACATGCAAACCACCAAGGAGACAGAGTCTCACTATATATCCTAGGCTGGCCTTGAACTTGCTATGTATTCCAGGCTGGCTTCAAACTCATATCCTTCTTGCCTTAAGCCGCCGGAGTGCTAAGATTACAGATGTGTGCCATTCTCTCAAGTCATTGTTTCCAATCTCTTATTGTGGTGGAGCACAGTTTCATTTGCCAGGCCATGCAAGACCTTTCAGGGGAGGTTGCAGTCCTACTAGTTGTGTGTCTTTTGGGGTGCCAAGGCCACCTAAAAGAAGATGGAGGGCTTTCTGGTCAGAATGGAAATTTAATGAAAACTTTTTCTTTTCTCTTTTGAGAGAGAGAGAGAGAGAGAGAGAGAGAGAGAGAGAGAATGAATTGGTGTGCCAGGGCCTTAGCCACTGCAATAGAACTCCAGATGCTTGTGTCACCTAGTGGGCATGTGTGACCTTGTGCTTGCCTCCCCTTTGTGCATCTGGCTAATGTGGGATCTGGAGAGTTGAACATGGGTCCTTAGGCTTCACAGGCAAGCACCTTAACTGTTACGCCTTCTCTCCAGCCCTTAATGAAAACTTTTGATCTCCTATCTTGAGTCCTGGCACTATCTCTACATGGCTGGGCAGATGTGTGTGTGTGTGTGTGTGTGTGTGTGTGTGTGACCTTTGAGAGAGATCTTAAGGGCTCCGGTACTTTGAGAATGTGTCCAGTTGCCTTTCAGGTCTATTCTTCCCATCACCTTGGTAACCTACAACACAAGAAGAGTGAGAGGAAAGGTTTTTGATCTTATTCTGCCTGGGGCTTTTTTGTCTCCTTAGATATTCCTGAGACCCAACACCATCAGGAAGTTTACCATGGTGGATTAAAATCCCAGGATAGGGCTGGAGACATGGCTTAGTGGTTAAGGTGTTTACCTGCAAAGCCAAAGGACCCAGGTTCAATTTCCCAGGACCCACATAAACCAGGTGCATGAGGTGGCGCATGTGTCTGGAGTTTGTTTGCAGTAGCTGGAGGCCCTGGTGTGCCCATTCTTTCTCTCTCCCCCACTCTCTCAAATAAATAAAATAAAAATTGAAAAAGATTAACATCCCAGGATACCTGGATTCTATGTCCCTGTGGCATTGGGTCCTCTCACAGGGCCAGGAAAAGTAACTGGAAAGTCTAAAGCAATTATCAGGAGAATATGGGAACGCCATTATGAAAATTGTGGCATCATATTTCCCAAAGGCGGCTGTACTACATCTCCTCCTTGACATGCTTTTGTAGAACTTAGTACCCTGACCTGTAGCTAGACTTTCTGTTGTGTTTGTGATCCTGGGTAGGCCCGGGCGAGTCTCTCTGCAGCCACCCAAGCATAGCAGAAAGGATGGTGTGTGATTTCCAAGGCTGGGTCATACACTGTCACATGGAAGCGATGGTGCGTGATTTCCAAGGCTGGGTCATACACTGTCACATGGAAGCGATGGTGCGTGATCTCCAAGGCTGGGTCATACACTGTCACATGGAAGCGATGGTGCGTGATCTCCAAGGCTGGGTCATACACTGTCACATGGAAGTGATGGTGCGTGATTTCCAAGGCTGGGTCATACACTGTCACATGGAAGCGATGGTGCGTGATTTCCAAGGCTGGGTCATACACTGTCACATGTTTGCCTTGTGGTCACTCTGGGAGACCAGCCACCTTGTTATAAGGAAACCCAAGTGTCCTGTGGGAGGCCAGAGCCCTGTCTAAGGCCCTAGCTGAAAGCACGAACCTGCTGACCCATGGGTTATGATCTAGCTCTGATTACCAGAGATCTGACTGAGAGTAACAGACACGAGCTGCTTCTACTTGAACTCGAGTGAGGGATGATGGAAAAGGTGTTGGACACAGCAGGAAGTGCTCGGGCAAAGGAATTGTATGTAGCTGGAGGAAGGTGTTGGGCACAGACTTGTGTTTAGGGGGCTCTGGAATGTGAGCAGAGGGCACAGAGAACCAGGGGTGAGGATGGGCAGGACATAGGGGACACATCAGACCTGATGGGGATGTTGAATATGAGAGGAACTAGTTACAAAGTAAGCTCGGGTAGGACCAGTTCCTTCTCCTGAGTCCCTGACCCCAGCAAAGAATTGATGTGCTATTTTCGGTTCCAGCATAGGCTATTGTGATGGTTTATGTTTGAAACACCCCCCGACTCTTGTTTTGAACATTGGTTCCCCAGTTCTTGGTTTACATGTCAGCTTTTTGCTATATTGACCAGATGACATACCAGATTTCAGTTTCTTTCTTTTATATTTTATTTACTTAAGAGAGAGAGAGAGAGGGGTGAGGAGAGGACAGAGAGAGATATTTTATTTACTTAGAGAGAGAGAGTTAGAAAGAGAGAGAGAAGGGGACCAGGGCCAGTCACTGCAAATGAACTCCAGACACATGCACCACCTTGTGCATCTGGCTTATGTGGGTTCTAGGGAATGAAACCTGGGTCCTTAGGCTTTGCAGGCAAGTACCTTAACCACTAAGCTATCTCTCCAGCTTCATTTCAAGAATAGGAGGGATGAGGACTGGAGAGATGGCTTTGCGGTTAAGGCGTTTGCCTACAAAGCCAAAGGACTCCGGTTCAATTCCCCAGGGCCCATATAAGCCAGATGCACAAGGGGGCGCATGCATCTAGAATTCGTTTGCAGTGGCTAGAGGCCCTGGCATGCCCATTCTCTCTCTCTGTCTTTTTGCCTATTTCTCTCAAATAAATAAATAAAAATAAAAAATATTTAAAAAATAGGAGATTGTGATCAAAATTCAATAAAAAAGTTAAAAACAAGGTGGAGAGAGATTGAGAAAGACATTGAGGTTGACCTCTAGCCTCCACCACACTCACTTGCACACATATGTCTGCTCACACACAAACAAACATGTAAACATAACACACACACACATACACACACACACAAAAGAATGGAGGTGATGATATGGGAATAGGGATTTTTTTGCATATTCATTGGAGTAATTAGCATGAACCCTTTGGCACACTGTAAATAAAATGCTCAACAAAGGTATCTGTTATAATATTTGGAAGTGGAGGTAGGTACCATGAATACAATTAGGCTTGTGAAAAACCCATGAAATGAGAAACAAAATTATTCTCCAATCACTCCATGGCAATGGCTTTTCAGATTTCTGAGATATTTCATGTTGAAAAGAACAATAGCCTTGTTGTTGTTTTTAGCATGCCTACAATTTGTTCCCACTACTTTGAAAATAATAGCTTTTAAAATATTTTAAAAAATAATCTTGCTTGTGTTGTACTTTTGCAGTTTCTTTTTTATTAAAAGATGGGCTTTAATTTAATTAATTAATTATATTTATTTGAGAAAAAGAGAGAGAGTGAAAGAGAGTATATGGGCATACCAGGGCCTCTTGCCTCTGCAAACAAAGTTCAGAAACATGTGCCACTTTGTGCATCTGGGTTTACGTGGGTACTAGGGAATAAAACCCCTGGGCTCGGCAGGCTCTGTAAGCTTTAACCCCTGTCTTATCTCTCCAGCTCACAGTTTCCTGTCTGCTTTCCTGCTGGTTCTTACCTTTTTTATTTTTTGCTTTGTTTTTAGTCCAGGCTGGACTTGAGTTAGTGATTCTTCTGCCTCAGCCTCCTGAGTGCTGGGACAGATATGTGCCACCACTCTCAGCCCAACACAAGACTTTCCAGTAGCCAATGTGGCCTGAAAAATCCCGAGAAGCAGCCTGCCCTGCTAGGAGGCTTGCACAGAAAGGTTGTGCTTGATAGTTTAATTTAGGTTGGAATGTGATGCGGGCCCTGGGGTTTCCTCAATAGAGTGGCCTCTGGGGACGCCTGTGCTTTTAGGCCACTCTGTCAAAATGGTGTTCCTAATGGACTTCCGTAGTCTGAGAAGAGGAATGGAATTCTTTTTGCACAAAATTGGAGGTGTGAATCTAACTCACACTCTGTACTAAACAGAGTGTATTCCCTTGTGACTTCCCACTCTTGTAAGAATAGAAAACAGGATAGAAAAGTTGCCTGTAAGCCTTTCATGGGTTGTGTTGACAACGAAGGAATGGAGGCAGGAGGAGGCATGCCCCAGGGAGTGAATGAATGAATGAGTCAAGGAGTGATCAAGAAGGCTCTGAAGAGATGAGTCCTTGGGTGAGCAACTGAGCAGAAAACATTGGCGTGTCTGTGCCACTTCAACACGTTTTTAAAAAGTCTATCCTGGGCTGGATAGATGGCTTAGCAGTTAAGGCGTTTGCCTGCAAAGCCAAAGGACCCAGGTTCGATTCCCCAGGACACACGTAAGCCAGATGCACAAGGGGCACATGCATCTGGAGTTCGTTTGCAGTGGCTAGAGGCTCTGGCATGCCCATTCTCTCTCTCTTTCTCTCTCTTCTATCTCTCTCTGCTTGCAAATAAAAATAATCTGTATATATATTGTTATAGTTTTGTATCACTTCCCCCTCCATCTCCTTTGCCCTGAGAGCCCCCCTCAGTAGGGTTCTTAGGGTTCACTGTGGGGTCATTAGGGCCTCTGTCCATCTCTGATGGAAGGCTGTGCCTCAGGATATTTCTACTCACCCTGTGCTCTTACAGCCTATCACCCCCTCTTCCGCAACAGTCCCCGAGCCTTGGTGGAGTATTAGCAGTTTGTTTTTAGTGCTGAGCTCTCTGTAGACTCTGTATTTCTGTTGTGATGTGTTTCACTTCACCACTGTGTTTGTTGCTGCTTCCCTGGAGGCAGTTGTCAGGCTAGCACTGGGAGCAATACTTGTCACAGCTCCTTCTGCAGATTCTTCTGGACCCCGTCAACACATTTTATTTTATTTATTTATTTATTTATTTATTTATTTATTTTTTTGTTTAGTTTTTTGAGGTAGGGTTTCACTCTAGTTCAGGCTGACCTGTAACTCACTATGTAGTCTCAGGCTGGCCTCAAACTCATGGTGATTCTCCTACCTCTGCCTCCTGAATGCTGGGTTTAAAGGCATGCGCCACCATGCCAGGGTACATTTTTTTTTTTTTTTTTTTGTTTTTTGCAAGGTAGGGTCTCACTCTGGTCCAGGCTGACCTGGAATTAACTATGTAGTCTCAGGGTGGCCTCGAACTCTAGGTGATCCTCCTACCTCTGCCTCCCGAGTGCTGGGATTAAAGCGTCTGCCACCACGCCCGGCTCTAGGGTACATTTTTAATTAAAATTTTTAAAAAAGTTTATTTATTTGTGTGTGTATATGTTTGTGTGTATGTATGGGTGTACCAGAGTCTCCTGCCACTGCGATTGAATGCCTGTACAGTTTTATGTGGGTGGCTGGGGAATTAAACTAGGCCGGAAGGCTTTGCAAGCAAGTGCCTTTAATCACAGAGTTATCTCTCCAGGTTTACATTTTTAATTTGTGTGTGTGTGTGTGTGTGTGTGTGTGTGTGTGTAGGACAGAGGTCGATCTAGGGTGTTGTTCCTCCAGCACTGTCCACTTGTTTCTTGGAGACAATGTCTGTCATTGGTCTGAAGTTCACCAGTACTCTAGACTGGCTGACCAGTGAGCCCCAGGGATCCACTTGTTTTTACCTCCTCAGTTCTGGGATTACAAGTGTGTGCCACCATGATTGGCTTTGTATTTTTTTTTTACTTTATTTTATTTTTTTATTTGAGAGAGACAGAGAAAGTTAGAGAGAGAGGGAGACAGAGAGAGAGGGAGGAAGAGGCAGAGAGAACTGGGTGCGTCAGGGCTTTTCAGCTGCTGTGAATGAACTCCAGATGCATGCACCCCTTGTGGCCATGCATGGTATTGCACGCTTACATCACTTTTTTGTGTCTGGCTATACGTTGGACCTGGAGACTTGAACAAGCATTCTTAGGCTTTGCAGGCAGGTGCCTTAACTGCTAAGTCATCTCTCCATCCCTTTTTTTTTTTTTTTTTTTTTTTTTGAGGTAGGGTTTCACTCTGGTTCAGGCTGACCTGGAATGAACTATGTAGCCATGTTTTATTTTTTCCTATGGGTTCTCAGAATTGCAATCAGGGCTCCATGCTTGCAAGGCAAGCCCTCTACTGACTGCACTATCTTCCCAGTCTGCATCTTTTTAACCTTTTGAGGCAGGAGCTTTTCACGTAGCTGTGGTTTCAAACTTGAAATCTTTTTGTCTCTTGAGTGTTGGGGTTTACGGGTGTGTGTGTCATCACACCTGGCTCTGTAGTGCTGTTTAAGGTCTAAGAGTCTTTGCTTCTGTTGGCATTGAGTTCACCATGGGCCCACAGACTTATGTCCCAGTTTTGACAGTGCGCGTGAGAGGACAAGGGTCTAACCCTTTTCTAAACATTGGTTTCACATCTTTGAACAATGCACCCCAAGCAGTAATCCACTAGCACTGTTGCAAAGGCCCCAGAAGGAATGTTCCAAGAGTGCACAGCAGCTCTCCCGTCCTTGTTATGTATTCCTTACTTTCCAGCGTCTGTCCCTTCTTGTCCCCAGGAGAAAGGCAGAGGGCTGGCAGAGCTTGGACAATGTGTGTGGGGATCTGAGGGGCCAAGTTTCTTCTCATTCTCTCTTCTTGGCCACTGATTTCAGCAACACCTGCAATTTTTTGCTTCTTAAAAAAAAATCAATACTCCATTAGCTAACATCTTGTGTAGCTGCCTGACATGGGCACCTGTCAAGAGCTCTCTGGGGCTATAGAGCCAGAACCTTGGAGGTGTAGGTTGCTGATGTGAGCTGGTGAGTTTCAGGCTGCCTGTGAAGTCTCACCCCAACACCCCTCAGTTGGAACTCTTGCCAGCCATGAAGAAATTATTGCAGAATAAACCCTTTAAAGAGACTCATTCATTAAATAAATATTGACGTAGTTCTTCCTCAGAAGGAGAGTGGATTTGGTGTATGGAGGATCCTTATCCTGTTGAGGATCTAGTGTGTGTGTGTGTATGTGTGTGTGTGTGTGTGTGGTATGCAGCAGGCACCCCTGGCTCATGCTGAGCCAAGGAGTGTGCTTTGATTGGCCAGGCTCTGAACCTCAGTTCCTTCCCTTCCTTCCTTCCTTCCTTCCTTCCTTCCTTCCTTCCTTCCTTCCTTCCTTCCTTCCTTCCTTCCTTTCTTTTTTCTTTCTTTCTTTCTTTCTTTCTTTCTTTCTTTCTTTCTTTCTTTCTTTCTCTTTTTTATTTCCTCCCCTTCCTTCCCCTCCCCTCCCCCTTCATTTCCCCTCCTTTCCTTCCTTCCTTCTTTCCTTCTCAAGGTCTGATGTAGCTCAGGAGGGCCATAAACTTGCTATATATCCAAGAATGATCTTGAACTTCTGATCCTCCTACCTCCACCTTCCAACCACAGGTGTGTGCCACTACTCCTGGCTTTATGAAGATCTGGATATTGAACTCAGGGCTTCAGGCATGCTATGTAAGCGCTCTACCCACTGAGCTACATCCCCAACTCTAAACCTTAGTTCTTTTATTTTTTTAATTATTTTAGGGTTAGAGAGATGGCTCAGCTGTTAAGGCACTTGCCTGCAAAGTGTAAGGACCCAGGTTTGATCCCCCAGTACCCACATAAAGCCAGATGCACAAGATGGCACATGCATCTGGAGTTCACTTGTAGTGGGTAGAGGCCCTGGCATTCTCTTTCTCTGCCTCTTTCTCTCTCGCCCTCTCAAATAAATAAATAAATAAATAAATAAATAAATAAATAAATAAAATAATTAAATAATAATTATTATATATATTGTAAAAGGTTGTATTCTTTTATTCCCTTGCTCTGGCTCCTGTTACCCTGGGGGCTCTCCTCAGTGGGGTTGTGGTATTCACTGTGAGGTCATGCAGGCCTCAGTCAGTCTCTATGGGGCAGCTGGGGGCGGGGGCTGTGCCTCAGGGTATTCCTACCCACTCTATGGCTTTAATCTTTTTGGCCCCTCTTATATAATGTTCTCTGAGTCAGGGCAGGCCTGTTAACAGCCTGACTTAGTGTTGAAATCTCCATAGCCTCTGGATTTCTGCTTTCATAGGTTTTTGTTACTCACCATGTCTGTCACCATCACCCTGGGGCTGGTTGTCAGGCTAACAGTAAGAGCAGTATTCATGACATCGCTTCCTCTGTACTTTCTCCTGGGACCTGTCTGATGTGGTAGAGGTGGCAGGTCTCATGGGCAGTCAACTATCTTCTTGTCTTATTGATGGATCTAGGCCCTCCTCCACTTTCTCTGCCATCTGTAAAATAAAACAGATTCTCCAACCAAGTGTGAGAGAAGCTTGGGTTAAAGGGGGTATGCAAAGTTGTTGGAGAGATTTTTGGTGTGCAAGCCCAATCTTTTTCTCCAGATAGCAGTGGGGGGCTTCTCTCTGAAGTCTGGGTTTCTTGACCATGGGATTCTGACTTGGTTTCCAGTACCAGATATGAGCTCTCTCCCACTAAGCAGGCCTCATGTCCAATCAGAGAACAGTTGGTTACCCGCAGAGGCTGTGTGCTGTTATTGCACAAGTGTGTACTTCTTGTCTGGTTGTTGACTTTGTAGTCTGCAGGGTCCCCTGCTTACTCATGCTGTTGGTGACCATTGTCCTCCGGTGGCTCCAGCTGGGTTTTCCAGCACGACGAGGACTTGCCAGGAAGGAGCTAGTTTCCCTTTTGGTTTCAGTATGGTATTCTGATGTCCTGTGACCACAGCCTGTAGTGTCTTTAGAAATAGGGTCTTACCTTTTAGCTCTGGCAGGTAATCAAGTGTTTTAACAGTAGCCTACATTGTTTTGGGGGACTTCATGGGTTTCTCTGGCTAACAGCTCACTGTGGGGGATAATTCTGGACCTGTGATTTACAGGCCAGAGTCAGTGGTTTTAAGGTTAAGCTTTTTCTGCCTTCTGCCTGGACGGTCCGTCAGTTCTTTATCTCTGAAATGGGTTCCTTCTACCACAGGTCTGTATGTTTGAAGAGAGTCTACTGAAGATGTGCAGAACTGGCAGGTCAAGGCCTCTCTATAAGCAGTAGCCTTGACCATGAGACAGTAGAAAACTATTTCCACCCAGAAAGGTATTACCCTTCTGTTTCATCACTTCTGAGGCCAGTAATCCAAATTGTTTCTTCTCTTCCCTAATGACACCTATTTTCTTTCTCTTTCTTTTGTTACATAAGCTGAGATATTAGACTCATTTGGCTGTGAAGGTTGAATTCTATTCTAATTATAAGAAAACAACCTTTTCTTCCTTCCATTAGTTCTAATGGAAATTAGCTGCATAAATCTCCCAGCTTTGGTTTAAATCTCTAGGTCTCATGCTGCATTGGCGAATGCAGGTTTGGCAAGGATGCCGGCAGCCTTGGCGTGTGCCCCTCAGTGAGGTGGAAGTGGGCCTATGGTTTTGGAGCTGGGTGAACCTGAGTTTCAATCCAGTTTTGGGGTTTAAGCTAGGGCAGGCCATCGTCACCTTCCTAATGTTGGTTTCCTTATCTGAAAAAAAAAAAAAAATGGGCCAATCACTTCCTCATGTTCTTTCACTGTGAAGGTTCTAAGTTTCTAAGATTAATAGATCTGGGCCTGATGGTGCAAGCCAGTACTGCCAGCACTTGGGAGGCTGAGACAGGAGGATTGCTGAGAGTTCAAGACTAGCCTGGGTTACATAATTGACTCTGACTCAAAAGTAAAACAAGAGGGCCTGGAGAGATGAGTTAGTGGTTAAGGCACTTGCCTGGGAAGCCAAGGGCCCAGTCTCATTTCCCCAGTACTCATATAAGCCAGATGTACACGGTGGCATATGTGTCTGGAGTTTGTTTGCACTGGCTGGAGGCCAGTGCTGGGGATGGAGCCTAGGGTGTCATGCAGGCTAGGCAAGCACTCTACCTATCAGGTGACACCTCCAGTCCTGGGCTGGACCTTTTTTTTTTGTTTTTCGAGGTAGGGTCTCACTCTAGCCCAGGCTGACCTGGAATTCATTCTGTATTCTCAGGGTGGCCTTGAACTCATGGCGATCCTCCTACCTTTGCCTCCCGAGTGCTGGGATTAAAGGCGTGAGCCACCACGCCCGGCATGGGCTGGACCTTTTGACCAGGATTCCCAGGGAGCTCAGTTCACATCTGCAAAGAGCAACCTTCTCTGCTTCTGCAGGCATGCCAGGCCAAGCTGCAGGTGGGCTGTTCCCAGGCAGCAGGAGGGGAGAGAGCTGGGACTTCCAGCCTTCCTCCTTCATTTAGCATTGGGGGAGTTGACTAATGAGGTGTAGAAGCACTTCATGAATGACATTTTGCATCCACTTCCTGTGTGATCTTGGGTTTGTATCTGACCACTCACCCTTTTGTTGGTTTTTCAGTCTCTCACTCTGGCCCAGGCTGACCTGGAATTAACTATGTATTCTCAGGGTGGCCTTGAACTCACGGCGATCCTCCTACCTCTGCCTCCCGAGTGCTGGGATTAAAGGCATGCGCCACCACACCCAGATTAGAAAATAATTCTTCAAAGCACAGAGCTTTGACATGCTGAGCTCTTTGAACTAAAGGATCCAAGGCCCCTCTATGTCATTTCCCTGAAGCACAGTGAGCGGCTTTCTTTGCTGGTTTCTTCTCCAACTAACAGGAGCTCCTGCATCAGGAACACACATGTCCTCCTCCTCCATCCCGTTCTCGTCTAATGGAAGGAAATGACGGCTTCAGACTGGCCCAGAGACTAAACCTGTCACCCATCCCCTAGGGCTGGGGATTGCTTTTATTTTATTTTTTAGACTTGAACTTTCTATATTTATTTGGACAGTTTCAGACATGTATATAATTTACTTTGCATTCACTCCCATTACTTTATCTTGTCCTCTCTATTGCTCCCTGGGAACCCTTTCTCCCTAAACTAGTTCTCTTTCTACTTTTATGTATTTAAATCTTTTAAATTAATATTATTTATTTGTCAGGAAAGAGAGAGAGAGAGAGAAAGAGCAAGAGTGAGAGAGAGAAGAAGAGAGAGAAAAGAGAGAGAGTGAGGAGAGGAGAGAGGGAGAGAATGGGTGTTCCAGGACCTCTTGCTGCAAACCAACTCCAGATGCATGCACCACTTTGTGCATTTGGCTTTATGTGAGTTCTGGGGAATCAAACCAAGGTCAGCAGGCTCTGCAAGCTCTTTTAACCACTGAGCCATCTCTCCAGCCCCAGGCTTGGATGTCTTTTGGCCAGAGGAGGACCCACTGAGTTTAGCTAGGATTGCTTGCATGAGAATGAGGTAGGGTAATTAATGGAGAATGGGCTACACCACTGAAGAAAACATTTCCTGCCCTGCCAGCATAAGTTAATTGTCAATAGCTCTCAGGAAAGGGTGCGACCTCAGCAGCCACTCCATGGGGCCTGCTCCTGAGAGACTGCTTTGCATGTCAGGACACACTTTGTACCAGGTGTGGTGGTGCACACATGTAATCCAAACCCGTGGAAGGCTGACATAATTGCGACGAGTTTAAGTCCAGCCTGGGCTACGTAGAGATACTCTGCTTCAAAACAGAACAGAACAGAACAGAACAGAACAGAACAGAACAGAACAGAACAGAACAGAACAGAACAACAGTCTCGGTTGCTCCCATGCATTTTTTTCCCTCCCTTCCCTCTTTGTAGAACTCCTAAGTCCCCACTCTGGTCTTGCCTCTATAAATCCAGCCACCTGGCTTTTCTTTGAGTCTTAACCTTTGTGACACTTTGTATACTTGCCATAAATTTTTCTGCCCTTTCTCCTGTTAATCTGTCTAATGTCAGTTCATCCCAGAGATTCCACTGATGGAAACTTCAGGGAGTAGAGGGGAAGCTTAAAGCTTCCCTGCACCTGGCAGAGGAACAAGCAACACGAAATAGCAACAATGTTTGATAGCTTCGTGCATCATCTAGGCTAGGCTAGTCCGCAGCTAGTCCATCAAACCCACATCTAGGAGGGCTGTGAAGGTGCTGTGTAGATGTGTGAACCTTAATCAGTCCGCTTAAAATCAACTCTAAGGGGGCTGGGGGAGATGGCTCAGTATAACCAGAGGTGGAGGATTTTTCCATGTGCCTGATAGTTTTCCAGGTCAGCCTGGACCAGCCCCCCTACCCCCAAAAAAAAAAAAAAAAAAAAAAAAAATGTGGGGCTGGGGGGATGGCTCAGTATAACCATCTGGCCATTTTCAATGAGATGTTTGAGGTGGCCCCCACCCCAGAATTTCCTGGGTGCTCGTGGGCCAGCCCCATCTTGGCCTAACTGAGATGTGAGGTGGAACAATGGATGAGAGACCCTGCCTCATACAAGGTGGAAGGTGAAGACTGACGCTGGAAAGTTGTCCACTTGTGCGCCTGCACTCCACGCATGAACACACACACACACACACCTCCTCCCCAAAATCTACTCTAAAATATTCCTTTCCCTGTTACCTCCTTCTTGTGACACAACTTGTGGCCCAGAGACTTGGGCACAGCCTGGTACCCATCTATTCAAACAGTGGGCTCCCATGGCAATGTAGAATTTGATCTCTGTCCGCACTCATTTTTCTACCCACCGACACATTCTCTAACCATAGAAACGTTTCAAAACACTTTGTCTTAGGGTCATTCTAATTTTGCAGGTGGTGTCTGCATAGCTAAAACAACACTTCTGGGCCTGGAGAGATGGCTCAGTGGTTAAGTGCTTGCCTCTGAAGCTTAAGGACCCCAGTTTGAGGCTCGATTCCCCAGGACTCATGTAAGCCAGATACACAAGGGGGCACATGCATCTGGAGTTCGTTTGCAGTGGCTGGAGGCTCTGGCATGCCCATTCTCTATCTGCCTCTTTCTCTGTCTGTCACTTTCAACACACAAACAAAAAACACAGCTGGTTGTGGTGGCATATGTCTTTAATCTTAGCACTAGGGAGGCAGAGGTAAGAGGATCACCATGAGTTCAAGGCCACCCTGAGACTACATAGTGAATTCCAGGTCAGCCTGGGCCAGAGGGAGACCCTCCTAAAAAAACCAAAATAAAAACAAACAAACAAACAAACAAACAAACAAACAACAAAAAAAAACAACACATCTTGATGAGTGGTGCTGTGGTGGGGGTACACAGATACTAGGTGTTGGGGGGCTGCCTGGAGCCTCTCAGCTGGGTTTAAACTGACTATGCCTCCCTAACAGCTGTGTGACTGCAGCTTAATGTACATCCTCTGCTTTTTTTTCTTTATTATCCTGGAGTGGAAAAACAAAGTCTTAGAGATTCATGTAGGATTATAAAGAGGTCAGATTTACTATTCTCTAAAAATTTCCAGAATGAAGAAGAAAGAAAAACACTAATGAAAAACGACATGCTGCTTTAAGTGGACTAGAGAACAGATTTAAAGAAAAGCTTGCAAGCAAGGGGTTTGGCCAGCTCATGAACACTCAAGAAGACAAAAGACAAGGGCAGGAAAGGAAAGAGAAAGTTTCTTCTCCTCCTTTACAGGAGTAATACAATTTCATTTTTTTTTCAATTTTTTAATTTTTAATTTATTTGTTAGAGACAGAGGGAGAGAGAGAGAGAGAGAGAGAGGGAGAGAATGGGCATGCCAGGGCCTCTAGCCAATGCAAACAAACTCCTGACGCATGCGTCACCATGTGCATCTGGCTTATGTAGGACCTGGAGAATTGAACCAGGGCCCTTAGGCATCGCAGGCATGCACCTTAACCACCAAGCCATCTCTCCAGCCCTTACCTCGGTCTTTAGAAAGGGTCTTGCTTCCTAGCTACACCAGGTGGCCCAGCGTCAGGGGTGGGTGCACCTTTGGAGGGTGGAATTCTTTTACCGCGTTCTCCTGGGTCTTCCTTTCTGTGTTCTTTGTGTTGATTGATGGTAGGCAATTTTACCAGCATCATCTCAGACCTGCGACTTGCCAGAGATGTGACTTTGAGCCTATGACAGTCATGACACTCTCA
The DNA here is from genome assembly GCA_036365145.1 of Orientallactaga sibirica. Taxonomy (NCBI): domain Eukaryota; kingdom Metazoa; phylum Chordata; class Mammalia; order Rodentia; family Dipodidae; genus Orientallactaga; species Orientallactaga sibirica. Next base: position 40,602,258 of record JAEOAD010000008.1, on the reverse strand, counting down.
CTACGGTTTAGTTTCTTTTGTTCAGAGAGCATGTGTGGGGACTGTGTAATATGCTATAGCTAGCATCATCAGTGCAGTGCCTGGGAGTCCATTAGTAAATGTTAGTTCTCCTTGTAACAAAATTAGCCAGCCCTTCATGCATCTAATTGATAAATGTGCATAATAATGATAGTGACGTGATGCATAAGGGCATAAGGGTCCGTGACTTCCTTTATTGCTGAGAGGTGGGTGTCTGGATCTTGGAGTTGCTTTTTAAATTTTCTTTCTTTCTTTCTTTCTTTCTTTCTTTCTTTCTTTCTTTCTTTCTTTCTTTCTTTTTAGCATTAAGCTTGGATACAGATTTTCGTTTGAAGGTGTAGAGTAGGCAGAGGTAGTTTTTGAAATGCAAATAAGTATTGTATCGGTATGACAAGGATATTACAAAGAAATGGAAAATCACAGAACTCCAGAGGCATAACAGACTTGCAAACAAAACCACTCTATTTTCTAAGCTCAGATTGGGACAGAGGGTTAGAAAGGCAGAGGCTTTCTTACGGGAGCAGCAGGACAGAGCCATCTCATCTAGGCTGAGACATTTTCTTTTAAGCCCTTAGCATTTCTGAAATGAGAGTGTTTCTATGCTCATTTAATGTGGTTCTTTCTTTAAAGACCAGAGGAAATGTTATGTGATATAGGTGAATTTTACAGGTAATAGTCTTTTTTTTTTTTTTTTTTTTTTTTTTTTTTTTTTTTCAAGGTAGGGTCTCATTCTAGCCCAGGCTGACCTGGAATTAACTATGTAGTCTCCGGGTGGCATGTACCACCACACCCAGCACTATGTCTTAAAATCAAGTAAATGTGCCTTTTTCCCTTTTTTTATTATTATTATTATTATTATTATTATTATTATTATTATTTCTGGAGAGAGAGAGAAGAATAGAATGGGTGCGCCAGCAGCCTCTCAGCCGCTCCTACCTCTGCCTCCCAGGTGCTGGGATTAAAGGTGTGAGCCACTCCAACTCCCTCTTTTATTTTGATGTCATCATGTCTTTTGCCTTCCTCCATCATTTATGACGACATGTTGATGGGTACAATATTATGCAGGTATCAGGCTGGTAGCACCAGCTGCTGTGGGGCCATGAATGCCTTGGCCTCTGTGTCTGGAAGACAGCATGCCAAACACGCCTCCCCATCCTCTGGCTCTTACGTTCTTTCTGCCTCCTCTTTCACAGAGGTCCCTGAGCTTTGGGGGGTGTGATAGAGATGTCTCACTTAGTACTGAACGTTCCACTGTCACTTTTCAGCACTTTGAGGAATTTTGGTCTCCCCTGTGGTCACCACCGTCTGAAAGAAGCTTCTCTAATCAAACACGAGAGCTGTGTTAACATGTGGACATCAACATAACTATTTAGAGGGCAACCTGATGGGCACAGAATACCCACTAGCCAAACAACAGCAGTAGTTTACTTCCCAGGGTTGTGACCTTACCATCCACAAGCTATTGATTAGGTTTTCAATATCAGGCATGAAATTGGGCACTATCTTAATCCGGCTGAGCCTCCATTTCTTCAAATGTAATGAGAGGAGGAATCTCTTCCTCATGGGATCAGAGCCAGGCTCAAAATGACAATCAATGTTCCTATACACGAAGGACTGTGGAAATAAAAAAAAAATATTAGAGAGAAAGTGTGTGTCTTGTTTCTGCAAATGAACTCCAGACACACGCGCCACTTTGTGCATCTGGCTTTATGTGGGTACTGGGGAAATGAACCTGGACCAACAGGCTTTGCAAGCAAGTGCTTTTAACTGCTGAGCCATCTCTCCAGCCCAGGATGACGGAAACTGATAAAACCATCGTGATATTGTGCTTGTGATCGGGAGCAGCAGGACCGTTAAGGTTTGGCTATGCTGTGTCTGTCCAAAGGCTCCTGTGCTTCATGAAGGTTTGGCCCCCAGCAGGCGGAGCTACTGAGAGGTGAGTGGGTCTTGAGGGCGCTAGAGTCAAGCCACTGCACTGGTAAGAGGCTAGGATTGGAAGACTGGCTTGTTGTCAGCAATCTGTGGATCCACCTGCTAAATCCTACTGTATATTAGTAAAGTAAGTATAACTGGAGCAGGATCTCTACCCAGTCATTTATATATTGCCCGCAGCTGCTTTCCCACTGTGGGGTGCTGAGTGGAATTGATACCATGCTATCTGAAAAGCTGAAATATTTACGATCTTGCCCTTTACAGAAAAAGTTTGCTGAGTCCTGCTTTATTACTAACGCACACAGCAGAGCTACAGCCAGCCTCTCTGGCCGCAGTCTGTTCTGGGGCCAGACTCTAACCATCTTGCTTCACTGTCTTCCCAGTCCTTTCCTCAGGATCTCCTTCCGATGTTTAATCCTTATATTTTGTACAGAGTCAAGAGAAAAGGCACACCCAGGCACGGCTGGAGTATGAGCAGATGTCAAAATATTTTCTGTGGCTCCAGGGATGTGTTTTGAGAAGGAAACACGAGTAGGACCAGAAGTTTCAATATTTTCCTGTGTGGTGACCACACGACGGGAGCTTTGGCAGCTAGCCCAAAATGATTTTTTGCGGGTCTGTCGAGGCTGTGAAGATGGCTGGCAAAGCAGTAGTGCCGAGTGAAGTCCATGGTAACATAGTGTTATAATGTCAGCCTCATGGCACACAGTGAGGAGAGGCGCTGGGGTACATGCAAAGGGTCCAGGACAGCATGGTGCTGGGGAAGGTAGACAAAATGAGCATTTAGTTTTTTGTGTCTGTGGGAGCTTTGATCAAGGAACACTTGGTGTGAGGCAGGGTAAAAATATCGGAGGAATTAAGGGAAAGGAGCCCTTCACCCTGGGATCTAATTAGCATTTCTGCTGACTGAGAGTCAAGACACTTCAACACAAATGATAAAACCAAGACTGCCTATAGGGATAATGTGTGCTTTCCTCACGACGTCTCCAACAGGCATTCTAAAACAAGTTATGCTCGGGTTGGGGAGATGCCTCAGTGGGTAAAGTACCAGCTGCATAATCATGCAGATCTGAGTCCAGAGCCCCAACACCTACGTGACATGCAAGCGTGTGGTAGAGGCCGGGATAGGAGGATCCTTAATGACAGGAAATAGTGACATAAAAAAGGTTGGGCTGTAGCTCAGTGGCAGAGTGCTTTCAAGGACTGAACCTTGGGTTCAATGGCCAGTGCTGAAATAAAAAGGGAAGATGATCCTGCCATGTGCAGTAACATGGAGGAACTGGAAGGATATGATGCTAAGCAAGTCAGGCGTAGAAATATTCACAATCTTACTCATGACTAGCCTTGAATTGGCAACCCTCCTTCCTGCCTCTGTCTCCCAACAATCACCCATTCGTGGAAATCTGAAACAGCTGACTTCATGAAAGTAGAAAGCGCTGGGAGTGGTCGTGGGAAGGAGGAATGGCGAGAAATTTACAGATAGGAGAAACAAATTCAAACCTTCTATTGCATAGAAAGGGCAACTACAGTTAACAATTCATATCGTATTTCAGGTTTTTCAGTGGTTTTGCACAAGGATATAATAAACATTTGAGGTGATGGGGATGCGATACGCCAGCTCTGATGTGATCATTACATGGTGTATACATACATGTGTGGAGATAGAACCCCGTGTCCCATCAATTAAGAATAAAATGAAAGCTGGGCATGGTGGCGCACACCTTTAATCCCAGCACTTGGGAGGCAGAGGTGGGAGGATCGCTAAGAGTTCAAGACCACCTGAGACTATATAGTGAATTCCTGGTCAGTCTGAACTAGAGTGAGACCCTACCTCGAAAAACCAAATAAAAAAAAATGCTAGCTCTTCTATACTGCATGCAGCCCTATGGGAGAGAGAGGTCATCAATTGTGGCCAACAGCAGAGGACCCTGCAAACCTTAAGATTGGCCATTCATGCCAAGTGTGCCCACTGGTACAGTAGTGGCATGTCTGTTATGGGGGAAACCAACCACTCTTTAATTGGATTGGAGACCTGTTCCACAGAAGGGGATGCATGCCTGGTACTGAAAACCTAGTTAAAAGCCCATGATAGGGGAGGTCATGAGCCCTAGGGGAATAACGCCTGCTGTTGTCTGGTTAAATGCATATATTTACAAATTGCCCTGTAAGCACTTTTGAAAAGGTTTATACCATCACATTAACGCTGCTTTCTCTTGTGGGGAGAAGCTTCTCTTTTCAGATGGCGTTGATCACTGGGTGACACAAAAGTCACCATGGTGCTGAGGAGAAGTGACGGAGGAGTGTTTGGCATTAAGACATCTCTATCATACCCTCCAAGGCTCAGGGTCCATTGAGGAAGAGGTGGTGGAATGAATGTAAGAGTCAAAGGAAGGGTAGGACTGCTTACAATGCAATCTTCCAGACATGTAATGGCCTTGACATCCATGACCTTGCAGGGCCTGGCACTACCTACACAAGACCCTCGTAATAGGAGGAAAAGATGATGTCATCAAAAGAGCGACTGATGGAAAGGGGGAGGGGATTCAATGGAGAGTGGATGTGAGAGAGGGAGAATGGGGGGGAGGGAATTATTATTATTTTTTTTGGTTTTCCGAAGTAGACTCTCACTCTAGCCCAGGCTGACCTGGAATTCACTCTGATTTCTCAGGGTGGCCTGGCACTTATGGTGATCCTCCTACCTCTGTTTCCCGAGTGCTGGGATTAAAGGCGTGCGCCACCACACCCGGCTAAGGGAAGGGAATTATCATGGTGTATTGTCTATACTTATGGAAGCTGTCAATAAAATGTTTTAAAAATGCTAGATCTTTTTAAAAAACATTTTTAAAAATTTTATTTATTTATTTGAGAGAGGGAAAGAGGGAGAGAGAGAGAGAGAGAGAGAGAGAGACAGAGAGAGAGAGAGAGAATGGGTGTGCCAGGGCCTCCAGCCACTGCAAAAGAACTCCAGATGCATGTGCCATCTTGTGCATCTGGCTTATGTGGGTCCTGGGGAATTGAACTGAGGTCCTTTGGCTTTGCAGGCAAGTGCCTTAACCACTAAGGCATCTCTCCAGCCCCAAATGCTAGTTCTTAATGTTGCTGTTACTATCATTTAATTGCCACTACTTCTACTTGGCACAGTATCATTGGAAGTGGTTTTTCTTTTTTTTTTAATTTAATTTTTTTATTGACAACTTCTATACTTACATACAAAAAAAGCATGATATTTCCCTCCCCTGCCCCCATACCCTTTAGAACTCCAATTTCCATCATATCCCCTCCCTCTCTCCATTAGTCTCTCTTTTAATTTGATGTCATCATCTTTTTCTTCTATTATGAGGGTCTTGCGAAGGTATTACTAGGCACTGCAAGGTCATGGATATTGAGGCCAATTTCTGTCTGGACAGTTGCATTGTAAGGAGTCGTGCCCTTCCTTTGGCTCTTCCATTCTATCCGCCCCCTCTTCCGCAATGGGCCCTGAGCCTTGGAGGGTGTGACAGAGATGTTTCAGTGCTGTGCACTCCTCCAGGTTTTTCTTTTTAATATATATATATATATATATATATATATATATATATATATATATATTTTTTTTTGAGGCAAGCCCAACAGATTGGCCTTTTTTTATGGGTGAGAGTTCAGAAATGATGTGCTAGGGACTCCAGACACTGTAATTGAATGCCAGATGTGTATGCCCCTTTGTGCACATGTGTGACATTGCACACTTGCATCACTGTGCATCTGGCTTACAGGGGACCTGGAGAGTAGAACATGAGTCCTTAGGCTTTGCAAGGAAGTGCCTTAACCGCTAAGCCCTCTCTCCAGCCCATTTTATATTAATTTTTATATTTTTCGTACTTCTTTATTATTTATATTTTTGTGTGTGGTGTGTGTACATGTGTATAAACATCTTTGCATGTTTGTGGGTGCTTGTGTGTGTGTGTGTGTACATGTGGAGGCCAGAGGTTGACCTCAGGTGTCTTCCTCAATGGTTCGCCACAATATATATATATATATATATAGTACTTTTTTGTATTTTTATTTATTTGCAAGGAGAGAGAGAGAGAAAGAGAGAGAGAGTATGAGTATACCAAGGCCTCTTTCTGCTGCAAATGAACTCCAGATGAACGCTCCACTTTGTGTGTCTGGCTTTATGTGAGTACTGGGGAATTAAACCTGGGCCAGCAGGCTTTGCAAACAACAGCCTTTAATCAGTGACCCATCTACCTAGCCCTCCACCTGATTTTTTATCTGTAATCTTTACACATGTATACAGTGTGTCTTTGATCATAACTGCCTCCCATTACCTTCATCTGTACCCCTCACTCCAGTCTCTTTGCACTGAACCCCTTTTCTTCCCAACTAATCCCTCTTCTATATATCGATGTCTTTTTTTTCTTCTGTGTGTGAGAGAGAGACCCACTGAGATAAGTTAGGGTTGACTGCATGAGCATGAATAGGGAGTTATTTATCAGAGCATGTACAACCAGTGACTACGCCACCTGCTTTAGTTTGAGACAGGGTCTCTCGCTGAGCCTGCAGCTCACAGATTTGGGTTGACTAGCTGGCCAGCAAGCCCCAGGCACCCTCTTGTCTTTGCTTGCCCAGAGCCTGGATCACATGGGCATGCCACCTGTAGTAGTCAGCCCCGCAATGCTGGGATGAGCATCCAACCGAACGCAGTTTTATGGGAGGAAGGGATTTATTTCAAGCTTCCAGATCCAGGGCAAGTTCCATCCATGGCAGACGAAGTTGGCTTTTATTCATAAAATCCAAGCACAGAGAGAAACCACCACCAGCCAGCCCATAGCAAAAAAGCAGCAAGCACAAAAATCCACCAGAGCTCAGACTGCTGTGCAAACCTCTGAGCTGGAATTCAGATCCACCCCGCCATATACCTTTGGGCTGAACCCCCCACCCCAGTGACACCTACTTCAGCCAGGCAGCTGGAGAGATCCAAGTCACATGTTTAATTTTAACACTGTAGTCAGTGGGGCACATATATTCAAACTACCACACCATCACACCCAGCTTTTTAAAAAAATTAATTAATTTATTTATTTTATAGAAAGAAAGAGGGAGGGAGGGAGGGAGGGAGAGAGAGAGAGAGAGAGAGAGAGAGAGAGAGAGGGAGAGAGAATGGGCACGCCAGGGCCTCCAGCCACTGCAAACGAACTCCAGATGCATGTGCCCCTTGTGCATCTGGCTTATGTGGGTCCTGGAGAATTGAACCGGGATCCTTTGGCTTTGCAGGCAAATGCCTTAACTGCTAAGCCATCCCTCCAGCCCCACACCCAGCTTTTACATGGGTGCTGGTGATTCAAACTCGGGTCCTCTTGCTTGTGTGGCAACACCTTTACTTACTGAGCCATCTCCTCAGTCCTTTTTTTTTTTTTTCTTGACTTGCTTGTGTTTTCCTCCACGAGCAAACTCTGTGCTTAGCATCATTAAAGGAGTTTTAAAGAACTGAACCACGGTTCACATCTGAAGCCTGGTCTTTGCACACCTAAAGCCTGGGATGAGATGAAAGGGATGAGTCTTTGGAAGCAAGGCTGTATTAGATACACCCTGAAAAAATGATCAAATTATGATTCATCAAAGGAGAATGGATGGTGTCGGGGGGTGTTGCCTGTTCGCTCCCGTTTTCTGATGGCACCATTTATGAATTCACACATCATTGTTCTGCAGGCATCTGGAGCCTGGGGACACGATGGCCACACTTTCATAGGCTGAAATGGAGCACATTATGAGTGGAATAAATGAGCTAATGGGCGGAACTCCCTTTGCATAGCGTCTGCTACGTGCTACAGACTGTAAATGTCAGCTATCATCCACCATGCAGAGTGAAAAGCGCTCCAGCCTGGGATGATTCTGTTAGACATCTGTGGTGTGTTACGTGTGGCTTCCCCAAGGTAGTGTCTCTCCAGAATAAGCAATTGGGAGCTTAGCTGGAAGAGGGATCTTGCAGGTGTCCTCAGAGTAGGAGCTTGAGAGGAGAGCATCCTGGATTATACAGGCAGGATTTAAATCCAATGACTGGTGTCTCTGTGGCGGTCATGTGATGGTAGGGACAGAGGTGTCTACCAAGCAAGGATTGTGGCCGCCCCAGAAGCTGAGATACACACGTGGGACAAAATTTCCCTTCCTCCCACAGGGAACCAACCCAGCTGACACCTTGATGTCAGGCTTCTGGCCTCCAGAACCGTGAGGGAACACATTTCATTTGCTGCCATCTTCCTGGTTTCTGTTGTTATAGCAGCTTCAGGGAACTCATACAGTACTCCACTTGGGTGATTTTTTTTTTTTTTTTTTTTTTATTTTTTTTTATTTTTTTTTTTATTTATTTATTTATTTATTTATTTGCAATGAGAGAGAGAGAGGGTGGGGGGATAGGCAGACACAGAGAGAGAATGGGCACACCAGGGCCTCTAGCCACTGCAAACGAACTCCAGATGCATGTGCCCCTTGTGCATCTGGCTTATGTGGGTCCTGGAGAATCGAACCGGGATCCTTTGGCTTTGTAGGCAAATGCCTTAACCGCTAAGCCATTTCTCCAGCCCCCTTTTTCTTTTTTTTAAGCTCACTTTCTTTCTGCTCTCTGTAAGGTCACAGTGTCACTCACGTCCCCACAGTTGGATGTATGTTTGCTTATACCAGAAACTGAAGGGCATGATACGAATCACCTTTTCTTCACAGCGGAGGAGCCCGAAGCATGGAGACGTTGGGCAAGTTGCCTGGGATCACACTGTGAGTAGGTGGCAAAGTCAGGATTTGAACCCTGGCATTTGATTCCTGGCATCAAAGTTCACGCTCTTTTTTTTTCCCCCCACAGGTGTGTACTATGTGGTGTGACTGTGTGTGTGTGTGTGTGTGTGTGTGTGTGGTGTATGCCGTGTATGTGTCACAGCCCCTCATGCATGCGTATGTGTGTGTGGTGCATGCCCGTGTTTGTGTACGTGTATGTGTGTGATGTGTGCACACGTATGTGTTGACGTGCTGTCTTGTGTGCTCACCTGCAGTATCCTCCGGCTCACTTGTGGTGGCTGACAAAATCTCTTACTTATCCTGGAGCTTACTGTTCACTAACCCCAGAGGTTAACCCCAGTCTCCATTTCCCCATAGAACTGGGGTTACCACTGTTCATGGCCATGCCCAGCTATTTAGGTGGGTTCTGGATACTTGAACTCAAGTGTTCTCGGGCTCTCTCAGCCCATCATGCTCACAATGGTGGAGCCATCTCTGCAGCCCCTCATGCTCTTCACTGCTTTAAGATGCTATATGCCATAGGATGGAGAGCTGACTCAGTGGTTAAAAGCATTTACTTGTGAAGCCTGATGGCCCAGGTTCGATTTCCCAGAAGCCAGATGCACAAAGTGGTCCATGCGTCTTGAGTTCATTTGCAGTGGCAAGAGGCCCTGGCACACCCATTCTCTTTCTCTCTCAATAAGTAGCTAAAAATGCCCGATGCTGCCTCTAAAACACATGTTGCCTCTAGAACTGTAAAAAATAAGTTTTTGTTGTTTAAAAGCCAACAAAGGGCGCTGGGGAGATAACTCAGTTGGTAAAATGCTTGTCGTGCAACCATGAGAACATGAGTTTGATCCCCAGAACCCAAGTTTAAACATGGTGGGCATGGCGGTGCTCATTTGTCATCCCAACACTGGGGAGGTAGAGAGGGGATCGTTCCTGTGGTTCCTTGAACAGCCAATCTAGCCTAATAATCATAGCTGCTGTGAGGACATCAGTGCAGTGGCCACTTTGTATCCAGAAGACAGCATTCCAAAAGCACTCCTTCCCATCCTCTGGTCCTTACAATCTTTCCTCCTCCTCTTCTGCACTGTTTCCTGAGCCTTGCAAGGGGCCCTGTAGGTGTCTCATTTAGCACTGAGCACTCAACAGTCACTTGTTCTCAGTACTTTGACAGGTTTTGAGTCTCCCAGTAGTCCGTGAGCTGGGCTTACCGGTGTGCACCCAGGGGGAATTGAACTGGAGTGATCTCAGGCCCTCCTAAGCCCTGGTGCTTAAGGGGCAGGTGCTGTACCCATTGAGCCACCTCCCCAACCCCTTGCACCCAGTTTTTTTTGTTGTTGTTGAGAAGCCCGAGTTAAATGTTTCTTTCTTTGTCTTTGCTGCCTTTTGCTGATGTGCAACAGGTTTTTGTCGTCTATTTTATTTGATGTAACATATCCTAGACCTGGCCATCTTGACATGTAATCAATATGAAATCATTAAAGCAGTCTTCTGGATTCTTTTCTTCACGTGGGGTCTTTGAGTTCTGTTATCTCACAGTTAGGATACGTAGCGCCTGAGACGGCTCCCACTTCAAGTGCTCACAAACCTCACGTGTTTCATAGCTGCCGTGGTAGAGGAGCAGGGCTAACAACCAGTCTCCATATAGGGGATGCAGGAACGATGTGTCTTTGCAATCCAGCACTGGGGAGCAGAGACAGGCACACCCCACACTGGCCAGCTAGTCTAGCTTAATAGGTGTGCTCCAGGCCAACCAAAAAAGGTGGGTGGTGTCCCTGGGGTATGAAGAACACCTCAGGTTGTTCTCTGGCCTCCTCATGCACCTCTATGCCCTCACACACGCATACACACATGCATCTGCACACGTGTGCACCCATACCTGCACATACACGTGTACCCTCATCTGCACACATAAACATGCCTATGGTAAAGAGTTGACAAATAACTTAAAAAATAGAGACGGGGGGGCTGGAGAGATGGCTTAGTGGTTAAACGCTTGCCTGTGAAGCCTAAGGACCCTGGATCGAAGCTCGATTCTCCAGGACCCACGTAAGCCAGATGCACAAGGGGGCGCAGGCATCTGGAGTTCGTTTGCAGTGGCTGGAGGCCCTGGCATGCCCATTCTTTCTCTCTCTACCTGCCTATTTCTGTATTTCTCTGTCTCAAATAAATAAATAAATAATAAAATATTAAAAAAAAAATAGAGACGGGTGTGGTGGTGCACGCCTTTAATCCCAGAACTCGGGAGGCAGAGGTAGGAAGATCACCATGAGTTCAAGGCCACCCTGAGAATACAGATGTTACCTCACACAATTTTTTTGTGATAAGTAAAAATTAAATAAACTTTGAAATCACTGTCCATAAATAAAGTTTTTATTATATATTTTATTTATTTATTCAAGAGACAGAGAGACGGGGTGGGGGAATGGACATATCAGGGCCTCCAGCCACTGCAAACATATTCCAGATGCATGTGCCACCTTGTGCATCTGGCTTATGTGGGTACTGGGGAATTGAACCTGGGTCTTAGGCTTTGAAGGTAAGTGCCTTAACTGCTATGCTATCTCTCCTGCCCCATAAATAAAGTTTTATTTAAACACACACACACCACTCTATTCTGTGGAGTTCAAATTACTTCCCTTGAAGCCCCAGCTATGGTCTTCCTCTAATCCTTCCCTGGTGACCCTTAAGGGGCTTTGAGACAGGGAATTGCAAGCCTTCCTTCTGCAGAATCAGTAGCTGTGTGTAATAAACATCTATCATGCTGGGCTCACGTCACTGGGAGGTGCTTATACCCCAAAAGACATGGTAGTTTTCTTCTCCAAGGCCCCAAGAGTGTCTCTGCTGTTTAAAGTTTTCCAGAACAGGATCTGAAACATATTGGATGCTGGTGGGGTCTCTGCAGTCCCAGGGTGACCATCTCCGGAGAGCTCGTGGAATTCTGTTTCTCCTGGTCAATACACCTTAGGTCACAGCTCCCTTAAGTCAGCAAGGCTGCTCACAGCTTGGAGGTAACACTGGTTTCAAGGAGAAAGAGCAGGCAAGTATTTCCTACGCTGGCAACACTTATAATAGCAGCAACAATAAAACACACACGACACTCTCTTCTTCAGATTCCCTAACAGCTCTAGTGTGTTTTTCTCCTTTATGGAGATGACAAAATTATGCCCAAGAATGAAATAGCTTGTCCCAGGCCTCACCTTGGCCAGAGAGGAGCAGGGAACACTCTCCTGCCTCCATCCAGCACCTACATTTCCCTTCCATGGAGGTCCAGGTCTGCCAGCACAGAAATTCAATTCTGCACCCCAGCCTGCCGCCCTCCCTCCTCCTCCCCTTTCTTTTTCCTTCCTCTGTTTTGTTCTGCACTCCTTCGTACCTTGCCTATCTTTCTGAACCTTTGCTCTTTCCTCTCCTCTCCTTTGGCCTTTCTATCTTCCACATCTCCCTCTTCTCTTCTCTCTTCTTCTTCCCTCCCTCTCTTCTTTTAGTATTCCTTCTACCCCTTTTCTCATTTCTCCCTCCATCTCTTCCATCTTCTTTCCCTCCATCCTCTGTCTCGTGATGGCTAATTTTGGTGGTTGACTTGACTGGATTAAGAGATACAGCTTTGGGGGTTTCTGTGAGGTCTCTTTCAGAAAGGATTCACTGAGAAGGGTATGCCTGTCTTGAGTGTGGGTGGCACCATGCGTGGGGCCAGGGTCCCAGGCAGAATGAAAAAGAGAAAGTCTGTCAAGCCTCAGCAATCATCTTTCTCTGCCTCCTGACTGCAGATTGGATGTGACCAGCTGCTTCGTGCTCCTGCCGCCACGCCTTCTCACGATGGATTGTTTTCCCTAAACGGTGACCCAAAGAAACCCTTCCTCGGCTGAAGGTGCTTGTTTACAGCAAGCAGAAACTTAGCTACCAGAGCTGCAGAAAGTGAAAGTGTGGTGAGGAAGGTAACTGCTGCACCTTCATTCTTCTCAAGGGTTTTACCAGCAAGCCACACATCTATTCCTCATACTACAAAGCTGATAAAAAAAGCTTAATTAAAGACCATGTGTTTTGTATTTTCAAATGGCTTATGTATATAATTCTGTTGCTGATATCCATTGACCAAATCCCATTTTTAGAGCTATGTCATATGTTGAGGATCAGCCTCCTCTTGTATGCTTGTTTCATCCTTTGGAAGTCAATGTAGTGTGTGGGTAATCATGAAACTGTTAATGCTGGAAGAATAGCTCAGTGGTAGAGCACTTGCCTGGCATGCACAAGACCCTAGGTTTGATCCCCAGTACTGCAAGAAAAAAAAAAAAGTTATTGAAGTGAGTCTGTCAGTATTCTGTTCTAATACTTGGAGTGTGACCTTCATGTTTATATATTATATGTCCTTTGTTTCCACTGTAAATGATAAATCCAAGAAATGAAAACAATTTTTTATTTATAAAGTATTTGTAATAATGTAAAAGTGGATCTTATACATGTCCTATAAAAAGTAATATCTCAAAAAAATTCCAACCAAACACTATCCCATGTCACCCAACATAGGGATTGGTATTTGAGCATAGCATTGAAGAACAAGGCCCAGTGCTTCCCAAATGGTAGAGTGTGTTCAGTTGTGGGCGTATAAAATTGTTCCTTCTAAGTGGTTGCTAAAGCCAGCATCAAATAATGTGGAAAGCTATAATAGAAAATCAATCCTCTTCTCAATTTCCTCTTGTGCCGCTGATCATTCAAAAGCCAAAGTCTCAATTTTTCTTTTAATTTATTTATTTGAGAGAGAGAGAGAGAGAGAGAGAGAGAGGCAGAGAGAAAGAGAGAATGGGCACGCCAGGGCCTCTAGCCACAGCAAACGAACTCCAGACGCATGCACCCCCTTGTGCATCTGGCTAATGTGGGTCCTGGGGAATCAAACTGGGGTACTTAGGCTTCAAAGGCAAACACCTTAACTGCTAAGACATTTCCTCAGCCCCAAAGTCTCAATTTGATGTCAGCTGTGTCTGAGTCTTGCTGATTTTCCTTTGAACCAGACAAAGCAGACCTGGTGGCTCAGTATATCACCATTCTGGTGTGTAAGCCTTTATAGTTTTTAATTTTTACTGTGGATTGTTTCAAATAATGCCAGCTTGTCATTCACCGTGATGAGAGATTTTATTGGAGATAGTCCTTTTGTCTTGCTGAGAGAATGCAGCGACAGTGGGCCCTGTGTTTAGTGGCCTGGTCAGCCTTGATCGGGGTGGGTATGGGCCAGCTCGTCTACTGGTGGGCCTGGGCTGGGCACACTGGAAGGCGAGCAGCCTACTCCATGGGCGGCATCTTGGCGGGGCTCTCTGGGGAGTGTGACCATTATGACGACTGTGGGGAGGACCTAGTCTTGTTGTCCCTACTCGGGGCCACAATGGCAGGCATCAGCAGAGTGAGGATAGCACCAAATGGGTTGATCCCCAATAATCCCCAACCCCTGCTTGCTTGGGCCTCGGTTGTACCTGCATGACTGAATGGGCATGGTGGAAGCACTCACCTGGACCCAGGGTGGCCTACTCAATGCTTATACAGTCTCCACGTGGGTCTGGACTGGGGTGTGCAACCAGCTCAGGGAGTGGAAAGTTCTATTGGAAAAGTTATTTATATAAGTAAAAGAGAAATTTGAGAGTTGGGGCTATATATATGTATATATATGTGTGAGTGTATATATATATATGTTGGTTGTGTGCTTGCTTAACATGCATGAAGCCCTGGGTTTCATCCCCAGCACTGCATAAACCTGGCGTGGTGGTACACACCTGGAATCCCAGCACCCGGGAGGCAGAGGCAGGGGGATCAGAAGTACAAAGTCATTCTCAGCTACATAGTGAGTTTAAGACTAGCCTGAGGAGCAAAGAGAAAAAAAAGAGGGAAAAAGTGATATAAGTATACAGATACTAATAAAATACAGATACTAATAAAATGGTGAAGGTGATAGGGGCCCCCTGACGGGAGGTGCTGGCTAATTAAAAGTGTGTGTGTATGCCCCAGTCACACAGCTCATAAGTTTACTTTTCTCACCATAGAGGAAGTCCCTGCAATGCAAGTGTTTATGAACCAAGGTAAATCATTCTGAACAGCAAACAGCAGCGCAAAATTAAAATCCCTCAACAATTAAAGGGCAAAGCTGTCACAGGTTATGAAACAGCCACAGGAACTGATAAAACAGAATAAAGGTTGATTCAGAAAAGTGTCCAAACTACGTCAACAGCCCCATCCCCGAGCACGTTTTTTTTTTCTTCTCTCCTCTTAGGGTTGTTAGTGGTCTACCATATGACTTGACTTGATTGTGAACTAAACTCATGAGATTCCCCTTGTAGTTGGCAAACAATGCAAGAATCCCTTAGGGAAGAGGTAAGTGCTTTTTGGTTTTCGGTACTGGGGATTGACCCGAGGGTTTTGCATATGTTATGCAAGCACTCCATCACCCTTCTCTGACTTGATTGCCTTCAGAGACAGGGTGCTCACTGCCTCACTTCGGGAGAGGGAGTTCAGACAAGACGCCTCTGCCTAACTATCGGTGTGTACAGAAATGACACCTGCATTTTGATACAGAGCATCTGGGAAAGTACATGTCCGTTTCATGCACCTTTCCCAAATGCCGGGCTCCTCTTAAAGGTGAACATGCAGATGGCGACATTTGGATCAGTTTCCTTTGACAGTATTTTTTTTAAAATTCCATCAGAAGTTTCTAGAACATTTAAAAACCTTCTCAGGCATTCTTGGTTATTAGATCTTAGGTCCTCACTGCACTACTTCAGTCAGCCCCCTGACTCAATTTTGATATCACCTCAGTGGCCTCCGGATGGCCAAACGCAATGGTCAGTGTTGTTGATAGGTTCCTATTCATCCTGATAACTCTTACCTTCTTTTTTTTTTTTTTTTTTTTTGGTTTTCTGAGGTAGGGTCTCACTCTAGCCCAGGCTGACCTGGAATTCACTATGTAGTCTCATGGTGGCCTCGAACTCATGGCAATTCTCCTACCTCTGCCTCCCAAGTGCTGGGATTAAAGGCGTGTGCCACCACGCCCTGCTCATCTTCTTAAGACATTTTCTCCTATGTAAGTGCTAACCAGGCCTGACCTTGCTTAGCTTCTGAGGTCAGATGAGGTCAGGACATAGACTTCTTAAGACATTTCCAGCTCTTGCCTTTAATGTGTACTCGTGGTCTTCGCTTTCTTTCTCTTCATCAGCAGAGACTTCATATCCCGCTCGCCACCCTTCTCCACCAGCTCTGTTTTCTCTCCATGCTGAAGGGCAGGAAGAGGCCTCGGTCCAGGTGGTGGCAGAGCTCACCGTGCCTAGGGGAGGGACTGTTGCTGGTCCTAGCAGCTATCACCAGCAGTGGCTTTTCCATTTTTAAGAAATTTATTATTTATTTGAGAGGGAAAGAGAGAGAGGGAGAGGCAGATAGAGAATGGGTGTGCCAGGGCCTTCAGCCGCTGCAAACAAACTCCAGACGTATGTGCCACCTTGTGTATCTGGCTTACGTGGATCTCGGGAAATTGAACCTGGGTCCTTTGACTTCACAGGCAAGTGCCTTAACTGCTAAGCCATCTCTCCATCCCAGCTTTTCCATTTTTGATATAGTACATATTGTGTGCACGTTGAGACCTCAACGTTCAAATTCAGTACTTGTCAGTTTTCATTCAGTTTCTTCAATCTTATTGATATACCTTCTTTCTCCTATATCAAAATTCCTATTTTCCGTGCTGGAGAGGATATGGGAGAAAAGGAATTTTTTTTTTCCCCCAAGGTAGGGTCTCACTCTGGTCCAGGCTGACCTGGAATTAACTATGTAGTCTCAGGGTGGCCTCAAACTCACAGCGATCCTCATACCTCTGCCTCCCGAGGGCTGGGATTAAAGGCGTGTGCCACCACGATCGACCAAAAGGAACTCTTATATGCTGCTGGTGAGAACATAAATTAGTGCACTTTGCCAAAAGTATGGAGGTCCCTCAAGAAAACTACCAATAGGGGTTGGTGGAGAAGGCTCAGTAGTTAAAGATGCTAGTGAAGTCTTCTGGCCTCGATTCAGCTCCCCAGTGCCCATGTCAAGCTGCATGCTAAGTGGCACATGTCTGTGATCCCAAGGATGCCTAATGGGATGTGGGAAAAAGACACTCTGAAGCTCAAGGTCCAGACTTAGTTGCAGCAATCAGAGACCCTGTCTCAAAGATGGTGGTACACAGACAACTCCTCTGACCTCTGCATGTGTGCCTATACACACACACATATGCAAACAAACAACTCTTAATCCTAAAGTCACTGGTTCTGGCTTGTGAATTCCAAGACCAGCATCGGTCCCCCCCATCTCCTCCCACACTGAATAGTTGGCCAGGAAGACTCATGAAGTCCCCAAAATTGTGTTGCCCATTGCCAAGTGTTGGGGTCTCCCCTAGGGCCAGCCCAGGAGGGACGGCAGGGTCTCTGCCAAGTTGGGGGTGAGAGGCGCGGAGTCACGACACAGACTCCGGGAGTTGGGTGGAAGCAGCAGAGGGTGAGCTGCTGCAAACTCCCTTTATTCAAGGAAGTGTAGGGGGTTTTAAGGGGTTTGGCTGGCCAATCATTGTATGGAGTGGTCCCCTTTTTGTGACCAATGACAGCCTGTCTCTGGACAGATCATCTCGTAGCAGGACATCGCAAGCATGGGACCGTAGCTGTTGACACACCAGGCCTGCGCAGGACACCATGTTCACAGAAGCCACTTCCCAGTTTCTTCTGACATGCGGTCTGGCTAGGGCCAGACCTGCATTGTACCATACATATCCTCCTTTTTGTTTTTATTATTGGCAACCCTGGATTGCCCCATCTCATGGAGTCTTACCCATCATTGACTACCCGACATCCTGGTGAGAAAACCCGAGGGGCCAGTCCTGCATTGTGCCCTACAGCCAAGCTCTTGGTTACCCAACAGAGCTCAAAAGTAAGACCCAATTCTGAAGACACTGTGGGCTGCCTTCTGAGGACACCGAAAGACCATATGGGAACTCATAGGAAAGCCAGTCCTCTCCTAGCAACCCCCATGGGGCTGGAAAGTGCTATGGGATCTACTAGGTGACAATGGTCACCAACAGCATGAATAAGCAGAGACCCATAAGCTATGCAATCCACCAGCCAGACACAAAGCACACACTTGTGCAATAGTGGCACACAGCCTCTGTGAGTAACCAACTGCCCTCCAATGGGACATGAGACCATCTCAGTGGGAGAGAACTAAGAACTGGTACCATGAACCACATCAGTGCCCCACTGGCAGGAAGCTCACAACAATCAGAGAGAAGTGCCCATTGATCTCTGGACAAGTTGAGTGGGCATCCTCATCAAAACGTCTCTCGAAATTATATGCACATCCCCTTAACCAGAGCTGCTCTCACCCTTGGTTGAAGAATCTGCTTCATTTTAAAGATGGCAGAGAATACTGGGGAGATCCGAGATCCATCAACTCAACAAGAAAAGGCAGCTGACTGCCCACCATGAGATGTGCCACCCTCTCTTGTCCTGACCCTTCCAGCTGAAGCTTCCACAGCCTTTCGGAGGGGCTTCTTTGAGTGTGTGAATAGTTGGTCTTCCACAATCCTAGAGAGAAGCACCCTTCATCCTTTTTTTTGGGGGGGGGTTGGGGTTGGAACCCCAAGAGAGCATCAAGGATGCCAGATAAGCAATCTAGCAGCGAGATCCAGCTCGGCTCCTGAGACAATGCTTCTCTTTCCTTCAGTGCCCAAGGTGGAGGGAGAGCCATGATTCTAACCTTAATCTTGCCTTAGCTCTCATCCTAGCCCTAACCATAATACATGAGCCACCCGTGTATCTGGCTTTATGTGGGTATGAGAGAATTGAGCCCAGGTCAGCAGGCTTTACAAGCCAGCACCATTAACATCTGAGCCATCTCCTCATTTCTTTTTTTTTTTTTAAATATTTTATTTATTTATTTATTTATTTATTTATTTATTTATTTATTTAACAGAGAATGAGGAGAGAGAGAGAGAGAATGGGCGAGCCAGGGCTTCCAGCCACTGCAAACGAACTCCAGACCCCTTGTGCGTCTGGCTAACGTGGGTCCTGGGAAATCGAACCTGGGTCCTTTGGCTTTGCAGGCAAACTCCTTAACCGCTAAGCCATCCCTCCAGCCCATCTCCTCATTTCTATTATTAACTCGTCCCTCAAGAAAACTACCAATAGGGGTTGGTGGAGAAGGCTCAGTAGTTAAAGATGCTAGTGAAGTCTTCTGGCCTCGATTCAGCTCCCCAGTGCCCATGTCAAGCTGCATGCTAATGGCACATGTGTCTGTGATCCCAAGGATGCCTAATGGGATGTGGGAAAAAGCTCAAGGTCCAGACTTAGTTGCAGCAATCAGAGACCCTGTCTCAAAGATGGTGGTACACAGACAACTCCTCTGACCTCCGCATGTGTGCCTATACACACACACATATGCAAACAAACAACTCTTAATCCTAAAGTCACTGGTTCTGGCTTGTGAATTCCAAGACCAGCATTGGTCCCCCCCATCTCCTCCCACACTGAATAGTTGACCAGGGAGACTCATGAAGTCCCCCAAATTGTGTTGCCCATTGCCAAGTGTTGGGGTCTCCCCTAGGGCCAGCCCAGGAGGGACGGCAGGGTCTCTGCCAAGTTGGGGGTGAGAGGCACAGAGTCACAACACAGACTCCGGGAGTTGGGTGGAAGCAGCAGAGGGCGAGCTGCTGCAAACTCCCTTTATTCAAGGAAGTGTAGGGGGTTTTAAGGGGTTTGGCTGGCCAATCATTGTATGGAGTGGTCCCCTTTTTGTGACCAATGACAGCCTGTCTCTGGACAGATCATCTCGTAGCAGGACATCGTGAGCATGGGACTGTAGCTGTTGTCACACCAGGCCTGCGCAGGATGCCATGTTCACAGAAGCCACTTCCCAGTTTCTTCTGACATGCGGTCTGGCTAGGGCCAGACCTGCATTGTACCATACATATCCTCCTTTTTGTTTTTATTATTGGCAACCCTGGATTGCCCCATCTCATGGAGTCTTACCCATCATTGACTACCCTACATCCTGGTGAGAAAACCCGAGGGGCCAGTCCTGCATTGTGCCCTACAGCCAAGCTCTTGGTTACCCAACAGAGCTCAAAAGTAAGACCCAATTCTGAAGACACTGTGGGCTGCCTTCTGAGGACACCAAAAGACCATATGGGAACTCATAGGAAAGCCAGTCCTCTCCTAGCAACCCCCATGGGGCTGGAAAGTGCTATGGGATCTACTAGGTGACAATGGTCACCAACAGCATGAATAAGCAGGAGACCCCGCAAGCTATGCAATCCACCAGCCAGACACAAAGCACACACTTGTGCAATAGTGGCACACAGCCTCTGTGGGTAACCAACTGCCCTCCAATGGGACATGAGACCATCTCAGTGGGAGAGAACTAAGAACTGGTACCATGAACCACATCAGTGTCCCACTGGCAGGAAGCTCACAACAATCAGAGAGAAGTGCCCATTGATCTCTGGACAAGTTGAGTGGGCATCCTCATCAAAACGTCTCTCGAAATTATATGCACATCCCCTTAACCAGAGCTGCTCTCACCCTTGGTTGAAGAATCTGCTTCATTTTAAAGATGGCAGAGAATACTGGGGAGATCTGAGATCCATCAACTCAACAAGAAAAGGCAGCTGGCTGCCCACCACGAGATGTGCCACCCTCTCTTGTCCTGACCCTTCCAGCTGAAGCTTCCACAGCCTTTCAGAGGGGCTTCTTTGAGTGTGTGAACAGTTGGTCTTCCACAATCCTAGAGAGAAGCACCCTTCATCCTTTTTTTTTTTTTTTTTGGGGGTTGGGGTTGGAACCCCAAGAGAGCATCAAGGATGCCAGATAAGCAATCTAGCAGCGAGATCCAGCTCGGCTCCTGAGACAATGCTTCTCTTTCCTTCAATGCCCAAGGTGGAGGGAGAGCCATGATTCTAACCTTAATCTTGCCTTAGCTCTCATCCTAGCCCTAACCATAATACATGAGCCACCCGTGTATCTGGCTTTATGTGGGTATGAGAGAATTGAGCCCAGGTCTGCAGGCTTTACAAGCCAGCACCATTAACATCTGAGCCATCTCCTCATTTCTTTTTTTTTTTTAAATATTTTATTTATTTATTTATTTATTTATTTATTTATTTATTTATTTATTTATTTAACAGAGAATGAGGGAGAGAGAGAGAGAGTGGGCGAGCCAGGGCTTCCAGCCACTGCAAACGAACTCCAGACCCCTTGTGTGTCTGGCTAACGTGGGTCTGGGGAATCGAACCTGGGTCCTTTGGCTTTGCAGGCAAACTCCTTAACCGCTAAGCCATCCCTCCAGCCCATCTCCTCATTTCTATTATTAACTCTTTTAAAAAAATTTAATGAAAAAAAAATTTAATGATTGTTCTTTATATATATATTTTTGTTTGTTTGTTTTTGTTTTTTTGAGGTAGGGTCTCACTCTGGCTCAGGCTGACCTGGAATTCACTATGTAGTCTCAGGGTGGCCTCGAACTCTCGGTGATCCTCCTACCTCCGCCTCCCAAGTGCTGGGATTAAAGGCGTGCCACCACGCCCGGCTCATATTCTTTATATTTTAAAATTTATTTTTATTAGATATGGACATACTCAGTATATAAACAACACATGTGGGTACCATCATTTCCCTGCCCCTTTTCCGGAGAGGCCTTCCTTGGTGGGGATGCAGGTCAACCCCATGGCGATTGTGGTCATGCATTGTGGGGGCAGCACAATCTTTCTGCCCCCTCTTCCACAAAATTCCCTGAGCCATGTTGGGTGCATTTTAAGTCTACTTCAGTGATGAGCTTTTAGGAGCCTCTGGATCTCTGGTTGGGTAGGTGTTGAGTGTCCTCAGTGTCTGTCTCCACCCTTGTGCTGATACCAGATTCATTAAGAAAGCAGTACTCTCACTCATTTCCCCAATTCCTCTGTGGTTTCAGCTGCTCGGCGGGGCTGAGTATGCTGGGTCTTTATCTCCTCAGGTCCTGCCCCCATTCCACGCCACTGTGCCTGCTCACACACCATCCAGCGCAGTGAACCCTATCATTAACTCTTTTTTTTCCTATCATTAACTCTTAATTCTCACTTTGATCCTAACCTTACTCCTAACCCTAATCCTACCCTAACTCTCATCCTACCCCATCCTTGCTTCACCCCAATCCTAACCTGTTA
The DNA here is from genome assembly GCA_036365145.1 of Orientallactaga sibirica. NCBI lineage: Eukaryota > Metazoa > Chordata > Mammalia > Rodentia > Dipodidae > Orientallactaga > Orientallactaga sibirica. Next base: position 40,580,366 of record JAEOAD010000008.1, on the reverse strand, counting down.
CACTAATTGTCACTCTGATCCTAACCCTACCTCAGCTTTCATCCTAACCCTATCCTTGATTCACCCAATCCTAACCTCCCCACTCTCATTTTGTACCCTGATCCTAACCTTAGCCTAACTCTCCTATTAACCCTATGATTCTAACCTTAATCCATCCCACCTTAGTTTTCTCCCCGATCTTAATCTTACTTCTTAGTTTAACTCTACCCCAACCTTCATCCTAATTCTGGTTCCAACCTTAATCTCAATTCTACCATTAACCCTGATTCTCACCCTGATCCTAACCACAACTCTAACCCTACCCTCACCCTAACCCTCACCCTAACCCTAACCCCAATCCTCACCCTACTGCTAGCTCTCAGTCTAATTCTAATCCTGACAAACCTTATCCCTAACCCTTATCTAACTCGAGCCTCATCCCTAACCCTATTCCTGACTCTAACCCCAAGTGCTGAGGACCAAATAGGCAAGAGAATAGAAGCCTCTTTGCTATGTGCTTTGGGAAGATCCAAACAGTGTTTCCAAGTACCCTTTTCTGAACAGCCCGAAGCACAGAGCCGTGACCTGGACTGAGTCCTGATGCTCTTTCTCTCTTTCACCATGTCCCTCTGTTTCTGAGCCTGTTTTCTCCTGGGTAGGAGCCAGAAGTCAGTGTTTCCAAAGGGTGTCAGCATTCCACAGGACATGAGCTGTTTGTACTTGGTAAACCATTGCACACTCACGTTTACAGTCACCTGCTATTTATGGCTAACCGTAATGGCTTTGCAATTAGGATAGTGATTTAATTTTACAATAAATACATTTAAACCCTTTCAGAGCATGTAGATCTGAGAAATATTTAAATACAGACCAGAGGTGGTGGCAGATGTAATAACAATAATTGCAAAAGTTTATTGAGTGCTTATGTGGGCCATGTGTGATTCCAAACCCATCTATTCATTAGCTTGTTTAATCCCCACAGCTGTTGAGGTTGGAATCTTCTTTTAGCTGAGCAAATGGAGGTGCAGATACCCCCAATGTCATGTGTAGGCTGGAGGACCTAAGTGGAGGAGCCAGGATTTGAACCCAGATTCCCAACTCAAGTCCACATACCTAAGTGATCATGCTTGTGGGGTATGCACGAGTGGTGTTGCGGTTATGTTGGCCTTGGGTTGTGTGTAAGGGGACTGTACCAGTTATTTTCACATTGCTGGGAATAGATACCAGAAGCAATTTATGGAAGGGAAAAGACATTTAATTTGGTTTGCAGTTCCAGAGGGTAAAGTCTATCATGGAGGGAAAGGTACAGTAGGCCTGAGTCACCCTGTAACCCTGGCGGACAGAGGAGAGAGAGAGAGGGAAAGGAGACAGCACATGGGGCTTGGCTATCTCGAAGCCTGCCCACAGTGACATACTCCTTCCAGTAAGGCTCCACCCCCAAAAGGTTCTACAACAGCGCCACCAACTGGGAATTAAGTATTCAAGACAAACACATGAGCCTATAGGGGACATTTTACATTCAAACCCCCATGATGACTTGTTTGTCCTGATTTTGCTTGAGACTTTCTCAACTAAAACTCTGGCATGGGGCTGGAGAGGTGGCTTAGCGGTTAAGATGCCTGCCTGCGAAGCCTAAGAATGCTTGTTCAAATCTCCAGGTCCCACGTTTAGCTAGATGCAAAAGTGATGCAAGTGCGCGATGTTGCACATGTGCACAAGGGGGTGCACGTGTCTGGAGTTTGTTCACAGTGGCTGAGAGGCCCTGGTGTGCCCATTTTCTCTCTGTCTCTTCCTCTCTCTCTCTCTGTAAATTAAAAAAAAAACCCTCTGGCATGGAGGGACACCCCAAGGACTAGGGAAATGGGGGTAGTAGACAAGTCTAGTTATATCTTAAGTCTTTCCCAATTGATTTTGAGACTGCATGACTCCATATGACAATGACATGAGCCAGGCATATGTAACCAACCCAAACATGCCAGCTCTGTGTGGCACGTGATGAGTAAGCATCCACATCTCCTCTCTACACACAGAACATCCAGAAACTCTCACTGAATAACAACAGAGGAAGCGCCCGGTCACTGCAAATGTAACCAACAGTGACACTTGCCTTATTCATGTAAGTAACAGAGGGAAGTTGTCCCACATCTCTGTCTGTAGCAGGGTCAAGCGTCATGTACAGAAGTGTCAAATCCTCCTGGTATGCTGACATGTGTCATTCAGATTAAAAAAGACTCTGTAAGTACATCTGAAATAACAATGAGAACAATAATAATAATGATGATTATGCTAGTGATAATTATGATGCTTCCCCTGTTGTTTATAGCCCATTTTTCCCAACACAATGCCCAACATTTTATGTGTATTATCCCTTTTTAAAATTTTTATTTATTTATTTGAGAGAGGGAAAGAGGCAGAGTGAGATTGAGAGAGAATGGGCGTGCCAGGGCTTCCAGCCACTGCAAATGAACTCCAGATGCATGCGCCCCCTTGTGCATCTGGCTTACGTGGGTCCTGGGGAATCAAACCGAGGTCCGTTGGCTTTGCAGGCAAACGCCTTAACCACTAAGCCATCTCTCCAGCCCTGTATTACCCTTTTTACACATGTGTGTACACGTTTGTGGGTGCACATGGGTGTGCGTGCATGTAGAAGCCAGAGGTTGAAGGTGTCTTTCTCAATTACTCTCCACTTCATTTGATGGCAGCAGCATCTTTCACTTGAACCCACAGCTTGCTGGTCTGGCTAGGTAGCTTGTTCCAGGAATCTCAGACTCCACTTCCTGAGCACTGGGATTCCAGGTGAACTGAAATGCCTGCCCAGTGTCGATGTGGATGCCAGGGTTCCAAATTCTGGTCCTCACACTTGCACAGCAAGCACTTCATCCACAGAGACACGTCCCCAGCTTTGCATGCGTCATCTTAACCAACTCTCGCCCAACCCTCATGGGATAGTGTCATTATTACCATATCCATTTTGCAGCAAAGAAATGGAGACATAGACAGCTTTTTTCAAGTCCCAACTTCATACAGCTAGGAAGTGAGAAGCAAGATTTCTAATTCAGACATCTTTCCACAGACTAGTGCCCATAGCCCTGGGGGAAGACCCACCTCAGGGGAAGGTACACGGGGGGAAGTCCAGCAGAAACTGAACTCACAGCATCTATACGCATGCCAATCACACTGCCCATAACCACATTGCGGGGAACCTCTCTATCTTTGCACCTTTGTGATACCTGCTAGGATCAAACTCAGCGTGAGCTACCAGCTGGATGGCACAATCGCTGTGCCTGCTCTGATTAGTGTTCTAGTTCCCCTGGTCTTCACTGGCCATTGATACTCCTTCTCTCCCCGAGGCCCCAACCCCAACCACAGGACAGTGCACCAGTGTCTGGGACCCGGAAGCAAGTGACCCATGCCTGCCCATATCGATCAGGGCATGGGGTACGGAGAAGGGGTCTCCAGCTTTCTGTTATGGTCCATGTGGACATCCTTCCATTCCAGCTGTGGCTGTGCCTCCCCTTCTTTCCTCTCCCTCTGGAAGAGCCTCATCAGAATGCAGGGAGCGGAAGCGATATTTCATGGAATAACCTTGAGTCTACTCGTACATATCTTTGCAACACTCGGCACGTTATTATTAGCAGCAGATTACTTGGTGATACACCTCACAATTGCTTGTAGCACATCACACCTCGGCTGAGAATTGCTAGCAGAATGTGGGCAGCCGGAGGGAGGGAGGGAGAGAGAGAGAGAGAGAAAGACACACACACACACACACACACACACACACAGAGAGAGAGAGAGAGAGAGAGAGAGAGAATTTTCTGCCTGAACTCCCCGAGAGCCATGAGGTCACTTCCTGGGTACCAGGTATTCCAACCTAATCTGTTAGGTTGCATCTGCGGATTCTACAGTATCCATAGCTGAATACTGAGATCCCTCCTTTAAGGGCTTTCCTTCTGCTGCCAACTGGGCTCTTCCTGGGAGGTGTTCCCAGACTGGCCCCTGGCCCCAGGGAGGCCTTTGCCAGGTGATAAGACTCTTCAGACCCAGGCCATAGGCAATGACAGAGACAACCACATGCCACCTTTGGGTTCTACCTGTGTATTCGATTTTTGTTGTTGTTGTAATACAGGACCAATATATTACATGATTACGTGATGTTTAATATTGACCTTGCATCACCTGTAGCCCAAGCTGGCCTCAAATTCCCCAGCCCTTATATTTATGTTCTTTTCTTTTTTCTTTTCTTTCTCTTCTCTTTTCTCCTCTTTTCCTTTTTTTTTTGTTTGTTTTTTCAAGGTAGGGTCTCATTCTAGCTCAGGCTGACCTGGAATTCACTATGTAGTCTCAGGGTGGCCTTGAACCCATGGCGATCCTCCTACCCCTGCCTCCCAAGAGCTGGGATTAAAGGTGTGCACCACCACTCCCCGTTCTTTTTTTTTTTTTTTAAATTAGAGAAAGAGAGAGGGAGAGAGAGAATGGGCATGCCAGCGGCCTCTCAGCAGCTGTGAATGAACTCAGACATGTGTGCCCCTTGCAGGCAAGTGTAGCATTGCTCTCTTGTGTCACTTTTTTTTTTTCGAGGTAGGGTCTCACTCTGGTCCAGGCTGACAATTCACTTGTAGTCTCAGGGTGGCCTCGAACTTTCCTCTGCCTCCCGAGTGCTGGGATTAAAGGCGTGTGCCACCACGCCCGGCTTCTTGTGTCACTTTTTGCATCATCATTTGGGGGGTTCCTGGAACCTTGACTTATGAATTCCCAGAATGAAACCCATAGACCAGAGGGTAAGGTTCATAAAGATTTTATTATAGAGCTAGAGAGATGGCTTAATGGTTAGGGTGCATGCCTGCGAAGCCTAAGAACACCCATTCGACTCTCCAGGTCCTATGTTTAGCCAGACGTAAAAGTGACACAAGTGTGCAATGCTGCACATGCGCACAAGGGGGCGCATGCATCTGGAGTTTGTTCACAATGGCTGAGAAGCTGCTGGTATGCCCATTCTCTCTCTGTCTGTCTGTCTCTCTCTCAAATTGTAAAAAAAAAAAAAAAAAAAAAAAAAAAAAAAAGATTTTCTTCTAGCTTAAAGCTTTAGGATGATGAAGAGAAGGAGGCTTAAGCCCAGAACATAAGAGAAGGAAGCAAGGTGCAGTTCTTCAAGGGGGGTTTGAGAAGCCCCTCTCGAGACTCAGTTCTAGTTAAAAAATTTTTTTTATTGACAACTTCCATAATTATAGACAATAACTCATAGTAATTCTGTCCCTTCCCCTGCTTTCCCCTTTGAAACTCCACTCTCCATCATATCCCCTCCCCCTCTCAATCAGTCTCTCTTTTATTTTGATGTCATCATCTTTTCCTCCTATTATGATGGTCTTGTGTAGGTAGTGTCAGACACTGCGAGGTCATGGATGTCCAGACCATTTTGTGTCTGGAGGAGCACATTATAAGGAGTCCTACCCTTCCTTTGGCTCTTACATTCTTTCTGCACCATCTTCCACAATGGACGCTGAGCCTTGGAAGATGTGAGAGATATTTCAGTGGTGAGCACTCTTCTGTCACTTTTTCTCAGCACCATGGTGCTTCTGAGTCATCCCAAGGTCACTGCCACCTGAAAAGAGAAGCTTCTCTAACTAAAGTGAGAGTAGCATTAGTGTATGGGTATGGACATTAAGAGAAGTGCTTATTGGGCAGTTTGGTGAGCATAGTATATACATTTAGCCAGACACCAGCAGATGTTATACCCCTATGGCTCATGACTTCCGCTGTTGTAGGTTTTCAGTATCAGGAGTGTATTCCCTCCCTCCAGTCCAATTAGAGAGCAGTTGGTTTCTCCCATAACAGACATGCCACTATTGTACCCATTGGCTCATTTGGTCTGGCTGGCCAAATTTAAAGCTTGCAGTGTTCACTGTTGAGTATCTCCACTGGTGATTTCTCTCTCTCCCATTGAACTGCATGCAGTGTAGCTTTTTCCAGCTTTCTGTCAGCTGCTCTACATGGAGGAGGTTTTCAGCTCAGCTCCAGCACAATTTCTCAGTGACCTTGCAGCCCAAGTATGTGAAGCCTTCAGCAATAGGGTCTTACCATCTATTCCTGGTAGGAAACCAAGAGCCTCGGCAATGGCCTGTAATGTTTTGGGGGTAACAGTGACCTCCCTGGCCAACAGCTCACTGGAAAGTCCGTTCTAGTTTTTAAGGGGAGTGGTTATGTGAGGAAGACCAGATTTACGGGTTCTTTTTTTTTCAAAGTTTATTTATTTATTTGAGAGCGACAGAGAAAGAAGCAGAGAGAGAGAGAGAGAGAGAGAGAGAATGGGCACACGAGGGCCTCCAGCCACTGCAAACAAACTCCAGAAGCATACGTCACCTTGTGCATCTGGCTTATGTGGGTACTGGGGAACTGAGCCTTGAACCGGGGTCCTTAGGCTTCACAAGCAAGTGCTTAACTGTTAAGCCATCTCTCCAGCCCCCAGATTTACAGGTTCTTATGAGCCCCATGGATGGATGTCTGGTTTAGCTAGTTCACCCCTGATGCTGGAGTCTGGGGTCAGGAATTTTGGAAAGGGGCAATCTTCTCAGAGCGTTGATTCTCTAGGAAAGGAGTGGAAGGACCCCCTGTGGGGAGAGATAAGGAAGGTCAGATGATTCAGACATTTCTGACCTGTAGTAAACTTTAATGACCTAGAGTCTTTTTTCTTACAGGTCCAAGATCAATTCCTGCACTTAGCCAGGAGGAGAAGGCTATTCACGTTGGGGTCCGCCACCCCTAAACTGCCAGCCAGTTTCTGTCGCCTATCAATACAGCATGTACCATCACGCCTGGCTTCTTTAGACCTTTTGAGCTTTGCTTGAGGAAAAGAAGAAAAATGCCTCAAGCCCTCCAGTCTGTGGAACTCTGGCGACGGCAGCCACAGGAGACAATATCACCACACTCAAGGTCACGGGACTGTGAGAATTACCCCGAGACCAGACCTAGGTCATCTGATGCCCATTTCTGCATCCTTTCCATGCTCCTTGTTGGACGAACACAAGCGTAGCATCTGCAATCACAAGCGTAACAGCCTGAGATGGTCTGAGGACCTTCCCGTCTTTGGGTTTTATAATCCTTGTCAGCGGCAGGGCCTTGTTAACCCAATTGTCCTTCGGGTCTGGACAGAAGGCAGTTTGTGCTGAAGCTCTTAATTGGTTCCGTCAGGGACACATAGAGATTTATCACCTCTGTGTCTGACCCAAGGCAGGGAGGAGTTGATAATGTCTCTGTGAGGGACCAGGGCACACTGTGGCCTCTGGGGTAGGGGTGGGCTACATCTGGCCAGGCAGATGGTAACAGGAGCAAGGAAAAGCTATCCATTTAGCCTCCTGTACCAATGTGTTCACTGTGTGTACGACTCTGTGCCAGGCTTCTAGAAGCCAGAAATAAGGGAAACAGCCAGGGCTGTCTGAGAGTGACCACCAAAGCAAGGAACTGGGGAATAGGCTTGGACAATATTTTATTAAATCTTTTTTTTTTGAGATAGGGTCTCTAGTCCAGGCTGGCCTCAATCTCATGTTGGAGGATGACCTTGGACTTCTGATCTTCCTGCTCCATCTCCCTAGTACTGAGGTTACAGATGTGTACCACCATGTCCCGTTTGTGCAGCGCAGGGAATGGCTTTGTGCGTGTGAGGAAAGCACTCTTACCGCCGAGCTACATCCTCACCCGTTCCGTGAGTCCATCTCACCATTACAGTGCCAGGCATTATTTTAAGTCACTGAACGTTTGCTCAAAACAACCTCTGGCTCAGGTACAGTTTTGACTTGTACTGTTCGCAGACACTCACAGACAAACTGAGGCACAAAGAACATTAAATTGTGGGAATGGAGTGTGGGTCAGGTCACCTGTCTCCCTGGAGTACCTGCAGCAAAGCCACTCTCTATACACTGCTCTTCCTTTCTTGAATGAGTTTCTTTTCTTTCACCTATCTGGAGAAAATAGCATTATTTATTTATTATAAAAGTGGGAGTTCAGAGGGCACCCAGTTCATGGGAGGGGGAATTTGAGGGCACCGCCTCCATGGTGATGGGGGAAGCAAAGATGCAAACAAACTTGAGAGTAGGTGGCAGGGAGCCCAAGAGGTGCACCTGAGCTTGTACCTGGGACCTCAGAATGGACTCAGGAAGTCCTTAACCGAGTACATTTGTGTTCTTCCAGTCCTGGTTTGTATGACTGCTTCTGTCCTCATGCTCATGGGACGCAGGGACAAGACTGAGGGTCTTATCAAAGGATATATATATATTACCATCCTGTCATATGGCTCTCTTGTCTCTGTGTGGGAACATATGTCTGTACTTAACCAGGTAAGGGGAAGAAGGGTTCCCTGTAAGGGTCTGTGTGCAAGGGAATTTAATGTGAGAGGTAATAGTCAACATTTGCTGAGTGCTCAGTGTTTGCCAATAACTGTGGCAACAGCTTTATGGATATTACCTCATTTAATTTTCATCAGTTTCAAGGACAAAACAGGGGCACAGAGGAGTGATTTGCCCACAGAGCAGATAACTTGCCCAGAAGGCACATTTTCTTTTCTTTTAAATATTTTTATTATTTATTTATTTGAGAGAGACCAAATGTCCAGTCAGAGAAGAGAGAGAGGCAGGGAGAGCACGTGGAGGAGGTGGGGTCACCTGGGCCTCCAGCCACTTTGGAAACCAACTCCAGATGATGTTCCCCTTGTGCATCAATCAGGGGTTCCAGGAATCATTTGGAGGTGCAAAATACTGGGTCCTTTGCCTCAACCGATAATGCCATCTCTCCATCTTGTATTTTTACCCTTCTCTTTTGAAAATTAAGCTCAAAACTTTGTACAGACACATCATATGTTGGTAGCATCATTTCCCTTCTCCTTGTCCCCATTCTGCTGAGGGTCCTCCTCAGTGGGATTGCTGGTATTCACCATGGTATTGTGGGTTATAAGATGTGTGAGCAGCAATTAGTATTTGTGTGGGGGGGCAATACTTCTGGATATTCCCTCCCACCTGTGGCTCTTACAATCTTTCTGACCCCTCTTCTGCAAAATTCCCTGAGCCTTGGTGGGTGTGTTTTAAGTTTACTTTAGTGTTGATCTCTCAGTAGTTTCTGAATTTCTGCTTTGGTACTTTTAAAAGTTTTTTAATTATTATTTTTATTTTAGAGAGAGAGAAAGAGAACTGGTGCACCAGGGCCTCAGCCACTGCTCTGCTGATGAACTCCTGATGCTTGCATCACCTAGTGGGCATGTTGCATTTACCCACCTGCTGTGCCCTGCAAACTTGTGGCCTCTGGATGTGACAGAATTTGTGTTGGAAGTCACATGGTTGTGGTGACTGGTTATTTGTTAAGCATCATGGAGTGTTGATCTCTCAGTGGGACTCAGTGGACTGAAGAGGTTGAACATGGGGGGATTTTATTTTAGACAGAGAGAAGGTAATGGGCTTTGCAGATGGCTTAATGCTTGCACCTTAACCTAAGAAAGCTTGTTTGCATTTCCAGACAGTCCCATCTGGCTGTTCAGCCCATGGGTCATGGTGATGGGCTTTGCAGGCATTTTGATACATGGCTTTGTCCAGCCCTTTGATCCTGTATCCTCAGTGTCTATTGCCATCACCCTGGCATAGGTTGTCAGGTTCACCATGAGAAGGCAAACTTTTTTTATTGGTTAATGAGCATACAGTATTGCTCAGACCATCCTCCTTAGAGCTCTGTGGATCTATGAGTGTCCACATATCTACACATGTCTGTGTGCCTGTGTTGAGTCATGTGTCTCTGTGTGTGTATGTCATATGGTGTGCCTGCACATATCTGTGTGTATATGCATATTAATGTCTCCCTGTGTGTATATGCCTATGTGTTTTTGTGTGCATGTATGCATCCTGCTGTGTACATACATACGGACACATGATACCTGTGGGCACCACGTGTTTATTCGTGTGTATCTGTGTGTGCATGTCCACACTGAAATGTGCGTATGCATGCATAGATCCATGTGTCTGTGTCTCTGTGGATGCATGTGTATGTGCATATTTGTGTTTTACTTGTGTACATGTGAATATAGACAGAACCTGTGCATGTGCATGCATGTGTACTCATGTGTCTTTGCTTGTATGTATGCTTATATAAATGTAGGTACTTGTGTGTCTATGTGTCTCTCTGTATGTCTATGTGTGGCATGTCATGTATTTGCACATTTGTGTGGCAGCCTCTCAGGGAGGGATGTGATTGGGTTCCATACACTGGCTGTGCTTGGCCAGGCTTGTCCTGGGTCCACTCCAATGGCTGCTGGTAGAAGCTGCTAGAACAAAGGGAATGAAGGAGAATAAGGAGGGCTTCTGAAGACCTTAGTTTCCATGATGCATTGTGGATGATGGGGCAGAAATGCACCATGAAGTGGGGATATGCATGTATTCACGCTTTCTGAGGCACTCACACACGTTCTAAGCATGCATTCAAGGGTGGGAGAGAGATGCTCGGTCAGTTCAGCTCTTGGAGCAGTCAGCCGTGTCACTGGGATGAACTTCCAAACCAGGCACAAGTTATGGGAGGAAGTGATTTACTGAAGTGTATGGATAGAGAGGAAGTTCCATAATGGCAGAAGAAGCTGGCCCCCTTTTCCCCTTTTCACAGGTCCATGCACACACACACACACACACACACACACACGCACACACACACACATACACACACACAGTGAGAGAGAAGAGAGAGAGAGGAAAAAAACCAAACAACAATTACCACCCAAAGCCAGCAAGCACACTTCAGGAATCCCAGGCAAAGCTCAAGCACTTTGCATATCTTGAGACTGGAATTCCCCAAACAGGAAGGACTGGACCCTATGTTCTGCCCACAGTGACACTTCCTCCAGCCAGGCAGCTGGAGCTCTAAGTTACAAGCTTTAATAAACTTGAATGTACTGAGGGACAGCCATTATAAACTACACAGTGCTTGCTGAGGAGACAGAAGGACTTGTGTTCAGATCCCCGGCAGTCATGGCGGCACACACCAGTAATCCCAGTGCTGGGGAGGTAGAGACAGAAGGATCGCTGGGGCTCACTGGTTAGCTCATCTAGCCAAACTGGTGAGTTCTGGGTTCCGTGAGAGACTCCGTCTCAGACAATAAGGTAGAGAGTGACTGAGGAAGATACCTGATGCTGGTCGCTGGTCCCCACACGCATGCACATACAAGTGCCTACGAACATGAATACACAATAAGAAATGTGTTGAGGGAACATGTTAAGGCCATTCCGGTGTCTCTGTTCTGTGCTTTACTATGCCTTACAAATACCTTGTCAGTGACATCCAGAATTTTCCCTGACTAACAGAGGAGTGTGTGCAGTGACACTATCTACGTGGGCCTCTGGCTACTCCCCCCCTCTCAGAGATGGCCTTTCGTGCTGGACCATCACGTGAGCTAATTCAGAATTAAATAGGCAGCTATTAAACCACGACTGCGTCTTCCAGTTTCTCCTCGCGCTGGCTCTCCCACCTCTGCTTCCTCCAAGTATTCGAGCGACTCTGCGTTACATGAGAACAGAATTCTAGTGAGGGAGGAAAAAGCAGCCACGGAGTGCTGCAGAACTCTTGAATGAGGTTATTAGAGTTGAAAGGCCGTTCGGGAGAGGAGACAACTGTGAAAATGTGTTACCAAGTCTGGCTGATGAATTAGGTTGGCTCTTTAGGTTCCATATTCTGGAGAAAATGCCTTTCACAGAACCCAGGCTCTGCTTCCGGTTGCGAGTTGGCACACCATTGCCCGAGTGTCCCTGATAAAATGCACTGTGACTCACATGCCCCCTCCAAGATTCGTCTTGAAATTGAATGGAATTTTAACAGCAACAATAAGTGATTAGGTGATTAGGACTTACTGAAGACTTAGTTATCATACTCACGTACTCTGTGGTATTATGTTATAGCCGCAGAAAACAAGCCATTTGGACACTTGAAATGACCCATGTTGGTCTTGGCAGGGATAGAAGTCTAGGCTGAGTGGGCTTCTATTATTTCCTTCCTACAGTGAAGGCAGACATTACTAATTGATTGCAGTAACTCCTTCTCTCCGCTGCTTCTCTATCCTGGTAGCCATCAGCTAAAGTGGTTCACAAAAGAAAACAGATATACCTTCCCAGCTCTGCAGTGGCAAAGACGCCCAGTTGGCATTTGCCGCTTACCAAAACCTGCCTCTTCACTTCTTTCTAAGAAGCTATCTGCCTCTTCCAGTTCTCTGCACTCCAGAACGTGGATTCCTCCTTGGGCCTCTGAATGCTTTTCTTCTCTAGCTAAGAGGGGAGCTGTTAAGCACATTGCTTCTGGAGTCAGACTTTGTGAATTCAATGCTTGTTTTGCTACCTCTGAGTTGGGAATTTTTTATTTTTAATTTGAGAGAGAGAGAGAGAGAGAGAGAGAATGGGTGTGCTAGTGGCCTCTCAGCCACTGTGAACAAACTCCAGACGCGTGCACCCCCTTGTGGGCAAGTGTGGCATTGCGCTCTTGCATCGCTCTGTGTCTGGCTAAACGTGGGACCTGGAGATTGGAACCGGCATTCCTAGGCTTAGCAGGCAGGCGCCTTAACCACTAAGCCATCTCTCCAGCCCGGGAAATTTTGATGAATCACTTATCTATCATGTGCTCCGTGTAGGTGATAATAAATGCCTCACAGAGTTGGTGTGCAGGGGTAGTGAACTGTTCTATGTAGGGTCTTGAGCACACAGTAAGTCCTGAATGAGCTCTTCCTGTGCTGAAGTGATCTGGTATGTTATCATGGTTTGTATCTGACCCTCTCGCTGTTGTTTATTTCTCTAGCTGACATCTGTCCACTAAGTCCAGTATCCATCCCGATCACTCATCATCTGTCCCTTCTCTTTCAGGCACAGTTAAGGCGTTTGCTTGGTTCCATTTCCTAGTAGTTCATGACCACCATACTGGTCAAACTCAGAGAGCCAATATTCACCTGCTTTTCTGGAGCTGTGCTGTGGGTGTGTGTGGGGGAGTGGGGGCGGATAAGCGATTTCATGAACCACAAAGTACGAAGTGGCTCCCTGGTGTCTTATTTTCTGTCACATGGGTGTGTGTGCAGCGGGAAACAAAGTTTGCCTTCTCTAGTAGACTAATTTCTCCCTTCTCATCATTATTTCCAATGCCCCACCCAACACATATCACAGCCTAGCTCTTCACCAATGTTGGTGGATTGGCTAACAGGGAAAGAGAGATATTACTCAATATTTCTCAGGTTAGTGGTCAGTGATAGGGTAAGAAATTGAAAAATTATAGGAAAAAAGTCAGAAGAGTTCATAGCGCCATCTGCCCTGAAGTTTATCCGGGAGGGTCTTTGAAAGACTCAGCAGCTTTCCAATGGCAGCTGCCTCAAGCTTCTGCCCACTGAAACCTGCGCTGAAAGCTGAAATCAACCTTCCCTCCCTTAAGCTGATTTTGTTTTGGGTCAGGTATTTTGTCCCAGTAATCAGAAATTGACCAAAACACGTGCCCTCAGGTCCCAGCCGGGTGACAGACATAGGGAAGTAAGGAATAAAGTGGGGAAGGTGAGTCTGCCATCTTACCTGTGATGAAAGAGTCATGCGGGCTCTTCCGATGGGCCACTCAAGTGAGCTGTTATTGTTAGTGGGCTGCATTGAGAGGGAAAATGGAGCATTTGGGGGAGGCTTCAGGAAGGGGTGCAGGTGGTGCAGGTGGAGATTTGAACAGTCTGGGAAGCCTGTCCTTTGCATTGGGTGACACACTCAGGGGACCAGGCTGGTTCATGTGACCAGCTTGATCTCCCAAGAGCCTGCCTCTCCCTTTCTTTCTGTGTCTCTCAGCTCTGTGGCCTCCACTTGGGCTGGATCTTCTTGGGCTGGATCTTTAGTTCTATTTCTTGGTGCTGTGAGAAAACACTTGATGAGAAGCAACTTGCAGTTTAAGAAAGGGTGCAGTCTACTATGGCAGGGAAGGGAAAAGTCAGGAAGCAGAAAGTGGACAGGAAGTGGGGTTGGGCTATCAAATTACAAGGCCCTTCCCCAGTGACCTACTTCCTGAAGCAAGGTTCCACCCCAGAAAGGTTCAGCAACCACCAAAAACACTACCACAAGCTGGTGACCAAGTGTCCAAACACATGAGCTTGTGGGTGGGGGGACATTTCACATTCAAACCTCTTATGCTGAGTCCTTTTGTCATTCCATGGCCATCAGTGTGTCAGGTTCTGATGGGCTACTTGTTCGTCTCTGCCACATACTTTAACTGCTGTCTCTTATTCATTTTTGTACTTCCAATGCCTGGCACAAGGGCTTGACACATAGTAGGTGATCATCTGTACTTACATTGGTGAAGACCTAATGTGTGTTAGGTGCTGTGCAGGCCATTGGGCACAGTGGTGCTAAGACACAACCTCTACCCTCAGGAGTATTTAGTTTTCTGGGGAAGGCGAACTTTGATCCCTCTATGTGACGGGAAATAGGCCATCAAGTGGCAAAACTCCAGAGAGCCACGTCTCATGTTGTGGTCCATGAAACAGCGCCTCCTGGAGGACAGCTCCAGAAACTCAGGTTTCTTGCTGTGCTCTGCCCAGGGCCAGGCACGAAGGTGATCCAATAAGGCACAGGCCTTGGCTCACAGCGCAGGTGATGATGGGTTGCCAGGCTCTTTCTCCTGTGTGTGTCCTAGATTCACCCATCTCCTGCAGTCTGAAAGAGAATCTGAGGGTCTAGGTGGTCCCCAGGCCAGGAAATGAAACCACTGACGCAGTGGAGGTCTACTTCTTCTACTTGAATCCTCACGCAACCAGCTTCTGTAGGATCTATGTTTTGCGTTGAGGTAACTGAGACCCAAGGTGGTAGAGTGAATTAGCTGCAGAACCTTGGACTCTCAACTTTTGGGTTTTGAACTTATAGAAAGAATATTTTTTTCACTTTTATTTTTATTTTTTTATTTTTTTGGTTTTGCAAGGTAGGGTCTCACTCTGGTCCAGGCTGACCTGGAATTCACTATGTAGTCTCAGGCTGGCCTCGAACTCTCAGCGATCCTACCTCTGCCTCCCGAGTGCTGGGATTAAAGGCGTGCACCACCACGCCCGGCCTTCACTTTTATTTTTTAAAAAGTTATTTATTTAAGAGATAGAGACAGAGATAGATAGATAGATAGATGATAGATAGATAGAGAGTGAGTATGGGTGTACCAGGGCCTCCTGCCACTGCAAAAGAACTCCAGATGCATTCACGACTCTGTGTATCTGGCTTTACATGAGTACTAGGGAATCAAACCCGGGCTTTGTAAGCAAGTGCGTTTTACCACAGAACCATCTCTCCAGCCTGTTTTGCATCTTCAACATTTTCATACATGTATATAATGTATTTTGACCTTATTTTCCCCAATCACCTTCTCTTACCCCTTCCCCTCCCACCTTTCTTCTACCCCATTGGTCTTCATCTTATTTTCATGTATATGTATCCATTGAATTCAATTAGTGTTGCTTGCTTGATCACGGGTGAAAGGTTATTTACTGTGGAATGGGCAACTTACCAGTGGCTGCACCACTGATGAACGGACTCCCCTCTCCCAACAACCATGAGCTATCCTAGGAGGTCTTGGGACACATGCACAACTTTTTTGTATTGATTTTCATACATGTACATAATGTATTTTGATCCGTTTCCACCCCTTACCATCTTGTTTCCTCCTCCTGTCCCCCTTTTACTGAACCCCCTCTTTCCAGCTAATTGCTCTTCTTTGATTTTTTTTTTTTTGCTCTCCTCCATCATCCATGACAGAATGTTGATGAGCCAGTATTATGCCAGCCTCGTGCAGGTAATGGCATCTACTGTGAGGGTATAACAGCCACACAGACGGAAGACAGAGTTCCACGGCACTCCTCCCCATCCTCCGGCTCTTACATTCTTTGTTATTTTTGTTGTTGGTTTTGTTTTTCCAGGTAGGGTCTCTCTCTCACCCAGGCTGACCTAGAACTCACCATGTAGTCTCAGGGTGCCCTTGAACTCAAAGCAATCCTCCTACCTCTGCCATCTTTTCTGCAGTGCTCCCTGAGTCTTGGAGAGCATGTGAGAGTCTCATTTAGGGTCAGGCACTCATCAGTCACGTATTCTCAGCACTTGGATGACTTTTTAGTCTCCTTGGTACTGGACTTTCAATCACTCTTTCTTTCTTTTCTTTTCTTTTTTTTTTGGTTTCCTTGAGGTAGGGTCTCACTCTAGTCCAGGCTGACCTGGAATTCACTATGTAGTCTCAGGGTGGCCTTGAACTCATGGTGATCCTCCTACCTCTGCCTCCCGAGGGCTGGGATTAAAGGCCTGTGCCACCACGCCCGACTTGACTTTCAATTCTTGACCCATTGTTTTGTTTGGGTTCTGGGTTCAAAAGATCATAGACTAAAGGTGACATTGTGGCTCTGTGAGTTACCAATTCTGTGACACTGGCCAAGTCACTTATCTTTTCCAAGTCTCAATATCTGCATCTGAAAAATGGCCATCAAGGCTTAAAGGTTAAGCTTGCCTTTGAAGCCTAAGGACCCCGGTTGGGGCTTGATTCCCCAGGACCCACGTAAACCCGATTCACAAGGTGGCGCATGCATCTGGAGTTCGTTTGCGGTGCCTGGAGGCCCTGGTGCGCCCATTCTTTCTCTCTCTCTGCCTCTTTCTCTATCTGTCGCTCTCAAATAAATAAATAAATAAATAAACAACAACAACAAATAACAATAAATGGCCATCAAGGCTTCCTTGAAGGTTATGTTGAAGCATTACTTTGGAGACTCAAATAAATCAAGTTCCTGTTTGTACGTGGTCAAGCTTCCAGGACACGTTGGCAACTGCTTCCATACGCTCCAAAGTTCACCTCTCTTTGCAGAAGCCGAAACCCAAAGGGTAGATGATCTCACACCTCAGTCACGGAAGGAACCGCCTCCAGGAAGGGGCCCAACTTCCCGGGAACTTCACATCTCTCCTTCCTCCTGGGAGCCCAAATTCCAAGAAATGCAGCTAAAATTGGCCCTGAAACAGCTTTTGCAGAGCACGCCGCAGCTTATTTTGGGTCTAGAGAGCCAGTTTCCATGATGAAAGTGGCACAGAAGGAGAGACCCAGCTAAAAACAGACGCCGCCCAGGCTGGTGGCGTTCACAGGATGCAGCCTACCCCAGGTTTTGGGGGGTTTAAGACGCCTCGACTTCCGCGGCAGCTTCGCGCATCGCCACTAGGTGGCAGCATCGCAGCGCGCCGCGGGGAACGCGCCCCAGGATCCCAACCACCCGGAACCCGGAGCTGCTTGGGAAACTGAAGCCCATAAAATATACATACCGGCTACAGAAATTCTCCATTAAATCGTTTTGCTTTTATTTGGAGGCATTTATTTGCATTAACTTCTTCTAGAGGAGGATGTCTTAGGGGCTCCAAAGCAAAGCTGACAGGTAAACAAAAGGAAAGAAAAATATGGGGGAGGGAATGGGGAGAAAGGAGGGAAGAGGAGGAAGGAGGTAGAAGGGGGAATGGGAATCAACACAAATATATTGTATTTGAAAATGCAATAAATAAAAAAATAAGAAAAAAAGAATTGTCTCAATGTGACCACATGGCCCATGGCTGTCACTGCCCCAGGCAGATACCTAATTTTTCAGGTCCCGGATGAATGCAGCAAGTTCACGGGCTTTGATGTCATTGTGTAGTTGAAGAGCTGGCTCTGGTTATCTTAGAAGTGGTCTAGACAAGAGGCAGCACTCATTTAGGGCCTGTGGCCTTGCCAGGAGAGGCCATTTGCTTATCTCTCTGGGTGTAAGTATGGAATTGTGTGTGGCTCTGGAGTTTGGCAGCCTTGTCTTTGGACTCTGGTCACCAAGTTATAGGGAGAGCTGTTGGGGCCTACCTCATGAGCCACACCAGGGTGAGAGAGTGGAAGGCGGAGGTCTTTAGAACACACGGCGCATAGGGAACGCTCAATGTTAGTTTCTTTTGCTATTTTTCTTAATTTCTCTCGGGTCCAATATGTATAAGATGCTTAACAAACTCACCTTGAGTATCTCTGTCTCAAGTGCTTGGGATCAGGAGTGCTCGCGATATTGGATTTTTGAATATTCACATAGACAACGGGATATCTTGATGAGCTGCATCAAGTCTAAGCACAATTCTCTTTGGTTTCATGTACACCATATACACATAGCAGAAAGGGAAATTTGTGTGTGTGTGTGTGTGTGTATACATGTATGTGTGTGCGTATGTGTATTGGTATGTGTGTGGAGGTCAGAGGTTGATGTCGAGTGCCTTCCATGATCACCCTCCATCTTATTTTTTAAAAAATATTTTATTTATGAGAGAGAGAAAGAGAGGGAGAGAGACAATGGGCATGCCAGGGCTGCCACTGCAAACAAATGCCAGATACAAGCACTGCCTTTATGTAAGTCCTGGGGAATTGGACCTGAGTCCTTAGGTTTTGCAGGCAAACGTCTTAACCACTGAGCCATCTCTCCAGCCCCATTTCATTTTTTTATCGACAACTTCTATACTTACAGACAATAAACCATACTCCCTCCCCTCCCCCATTTCCCCCTCAGAATTCCGCTCTCCATCATATCCCCTCCCTTTCTCCATTAGTCTCTCTTTTAATTTGATGTCATCATCTTTTTCTCCTATTGCTAGGCACTGCGAGGTCATGGATATTGAAGGCAATTTCTGTCTGGACAGTTGCATTGTAAAGAGTCCTACCCTTCCTTTGGCTCTTATATTCTTTCTGCCACATCTTCTGCAATGCACCCTGAGCCTTGGAGGGTGTGATAGAGATGTTTCAGTGCTGGACACTCCTCTGTCCCTTCTTTTTTAAAAAACATTTTATTTAATTAATTAATTAATTAATTATTTATTTAAGAGAGAGAGAGTGAAAGAACAGGCATGCCAGGGCCTCCAGCCACTGCAAATGAACTCCACATGCATGCTCTCCCTTGTGCATCTGGCTTATGTGGGTCCTGGAGAATCGAACCAGGGTCCTTTGGCTTTTCAGGCAAACGCTTAACTGCTGAACCATCTCTCCAGCCCTCCTCCATCCCTTCTTCTTAGCACATGTTGCCTTTTGGATCATCCCAGTGGTCATCACCATCTGAAAAGAGAAGCTTCTCTAACCAGAAGTGAGAGTAGCATTAATATATGAATATGAACATTAAGTGTAGTGCTTTCAGGGCAGTTTGGTGGGATAATATATATATATATTTAGCCAGACAAGAGCAGGCTTCATACCCCTAAGGCTCATGACCTCCCCGGCCATAGGCTTTTGATTAGGTTTTTCAGTACCAGGTATGTATTCCCTCCCATAGAGAGGGCCTTCAGTCCAATAATGGAGCAGTTGGTTACCCCAAGAGTAGACATGCCACTATTGCACCTGTTCTGTCATTTGGCCTGTCTGGCCAAATTTGAAGCTTCCAGAGTCTACTGTTTTCACCGTCGATGACTTCTGACTGCCATATGTCTGCATGCAGTGCAGCTTTTTCCAGATTTCAGTTGGCTGGTCTATAGGGAGAAGGTTTTCTGCTCAGCACCAGCTTGCTTTCTCAGTGACCTTGCCTCTCAGGCAAGAGATGTCTTCAGTAATAGGGTCTTACCATCTGTTTCTCAAGGGAAAACAAGGGCCTTGGCAATAGCCTGTAATGTTTTGGAGGCAACAGGGACCTCCCTGGCCAACAACTCACTGGAAGGTATCCTATCTCTGGCACTGAAAATTTTCTAGTAACAATCTATGGCTTCTGGCTGTGTCATTATTCAAAAAAGTAGATTTACATATGTCTAATTCAGAATATCTTGAATTTTGATTGACCCTCACCCTTGCCCTTCTTGTACACATTCTCTTCCCCTGGCCCATTTCATTTTTTTGAAACAGGGTCTCTTACTTAACCCAGAGCTCACCAACTCATGTAGACAAACTGATCATGTGGATGCAGTGAGCCTCCATCCCAGACCCAACAGAAAAGTCCCCTGCATCCTCCCATCCCCTTTCTGTTCATGGGAAAGTTCGAGAAGCATGAATTAAAGTATGGGATTCTAGTAGCAGCTGGATCATGGGGGAGGTGGAGTTCAAACCTTAGGGTGATTTCTCAGAACCAGCTCTGACTTACCACAACTCTGCTGACTGACTTCCCCCAGCTGACCTGCGATTGTGGCACTCTGCTCTCCAAATTCATCTGTACAAAACTGATTCAGGGCCTTCTCGCCTTAGTTTGGTAGCCAAAGCCTTCTTTGATTTTCTTCCTTCCTTTTTTTTTTGCATATATGTGTGTTCCTGTGTGTGTGTGTGTGTGTGTGCGTGCGTGTGTGTCCCAGAGGACAATAACCTCAGGGATCCTTCCTAGGTGCCACTCACCTTTTCTTGAGACAGAGTCTTTCACTTGCCTGAAGGTCATTAGTGGGTTAAACAGCTGACAAGCAAACTCCAGCCCTTGTCTCTGTCTCCCCAGTGCTGGGATTACAAACACAAGCCACCATGCCTGGGATTTTTTTGCATGGGTCCTGGGGGACAGAACTCAAGTCCTCCTGCTATTGAAACAAGCACTTTATCGACTGAGTCATCTGCTCAGCCAGCAGTTCATTTTTAACAACTCCTCCAGCTCATCCCCAGGCACACTTAAGAACTAGTGTGCTGCTGGCCATGGTAGTGACACACACCTTCAATCCCACACTCCCTTTCATCGGGAGGAGTAGGGACCAGCCTGAGACTAATTCCAGGTCAGCCTGGGCTAGAACAAGAGTCTACTTTGAAAAAAAAGTGCCCTAGAACTTTCCATCATCTACTAATTCCAGTTACTGGTCACTGGCTTCTGGTCACACCCTATCCTATTCTTTATTTTGCAGTGAGAGTAATTTTCCAGAAATGTCTGGTGAGGTTACTCAGCTATTTAACACATCCCAAGGCCTCCTGTTGCCCTGGGACCTGTGGCAGAGCTTAAAGGCCCCAGAGATCTGACCCTCTCAGCCCACTTCCCTTACACCTTTTCTTGTGCTCTGCCCCAGAACAGGGAACCACTGGAGCTTTGCAGCCAGCTGAATGCTCTCTCTCCTTTCTCATCTCTGTGCTCATGTGTGCTGCGCCTCCAAGACAAAAAGGAAATTTGGAGATAAAAGAACAAGTCACTGGCTTCCTGCCCACTGCTCTTTCTTTTAACGTAAAGCAGACTCTGAAAGCAGGTCTTTCTATATGCCGTCTCCGTGCTAATGAATAGACCAGCTCTCTAGAACTCCTATTACCTTGTTAATAGAAAGGTTGTAGCTTTATTTATTTATTTATTTTTAAAGAAAGAAAAGAATTCTGGGTGTGGTGGGTGCACTTGTAATTGTAGCACTTGGGAGGCTGAGTCAGGAGGATTGCCACAAGCACCAGGCTAGCCTGGGACGCATAGCAAGATTCTGCCTCAAAAATAATACCAAGAGCTGGGCATGGTGGCGCATGCCTTTAATCCCAGCACTCGGGAGGCAGAGGTAGGTGGATTGCAGAGAGTTCAAGGCCACCCTGAGACTACATAGTGAATTCCAGGTCAGCCTGGACTAGAGTGAGACCCTACCTTGTAAAACAAACAAACAAACAAACAAACAAACAAACAAACAAACAAACAACCCCCCCAAAACAAATAATAATAATAATAATACCAAGAACTGGAAAGATAGCTTAGTTAGTAAAATTCTTGCCTTACAAGCATGAGGCCCTAAATTTCAATCCCTAGCACAAGTATAAATAAATACCATGTATGGCAATAGATGTCTGTGACCCCAGCACTGGGAAGAAGAGGACCCGGGTGCATCTCTGGGGCTCACTGGCCAGCCCAGTCTAAACCTATTTGGTGAATTTCAGGTCTATGAAGGAAACCTTGTCTCAGAAAAGGTGGACAGTATTGGGGAAGGATACCTGAGGTTGTCTTCTGGCCTCCACACGCATGTGCACATGCACATGCACACACACACTTGAACACACACACACACACACAAAGAAAGAAAGAAAAACTCAAACAAAAACTCTGCTTCTATTACCTTTTGTTGAAGCTGGAACTTGGGTTGTGCTGGGGATGTAAGGATAGCATACTTATGGATGAAACGTCGTTTGTGGTGACACATCTTCCTCTTTCCTCTTTCCATCTTTCCTCTTCTCTCCATCCCACTAGTGCCCAGGCTCCCAACCCTGTCTGCTCATTGGAATCACTTATCTGAGAGCTTAAAACAATCTCTATTTTATTGTGATGAAAACACATAAAATCTACCACCTTAGCCATTTAAGTGTGTAATTCAGTAGTGTTAAGTGTAAGCCACATTGTGAAGCCGACCTCCAGAGCTATTTCATCTTGCAAATCTGAAACTCTACCCCATTAAACAACCACTCCCCCCTGTGCCCTCTCCCTCCAGCCCCTGGCAATCATTATTCTACTTTCTGTATCTTTGGGATTCACTTCTCTAGGTACCTGATATGAGCAGAGACACTTTATCATCTGTCTGTCTGTCTGTCTGTCCATCTGTCATCTATCAGCTATGTGACAGGCTTATTTCACTTAGCTTAGTGTCTTCATGGTTCTTCCATGTGGTAGCATGTGCCAGACTTTTCTTTCTTTTTTTTTTTTTAAAGATTTTATTTTTATTTATTTATTTATTAGAGACAGAGAGGAAAAGACAGAGAGAGGGAGAGAGAGAGAGAGGGAGAGAGAGAGAGAGAGAGAGAGAGAGAGAGAGTGAGAATGGGCACGCCAGGGCCTCTAGCCACTGCAAACGAACTCCAGATGCATGCGCCCCCTTGTGCATCTGGCTTACGTGGGACTTGGAGAATCAACCCAGGTCCTTAGGCTTTGCAGGCAAACACCTTAACTGCTAAGCCATCTCTCCAGCCCCTTCCTTTTTACAGATGAATAATATACTACACTTTGTTTATGTGTATGTCTATTGATGGCTGCATGAGTTGCCTTTACCTTTGAAAGAAGTATTTTTTATTTATTTATCTATGTGTGTGTGTGTGTGTGTGTGTGTGTGTGTGTGTGTGTGTGCACACACATGCATGGAGGCCAGAGGCTGATGTCCAGTGTCTTTCTCTTTATTTTCCTGAGGCCTCTCACTTGAGTCCAGAGTTTATAATTCAGCTAGTCTGGCTAGCCAGCTTTGCCCTTTCCTGTTTCTGTCCCCCTCCCCCAGTGCCTACCTACCTGGCATTCTCTTGGTTGTATCATGGAGCGAGGATCACTAGTAACGCAATCCTTAATTTTCTTGAGGAGGAACCCCACGGTCCATTTTACATTCCTCCCAGCAATGCAGATGAATTCCAATTTCTCTTCCTTCTTGCCAAAATGTACTGTTTTCTGTTATTTTTGAACATTTAAATTTATTATTTATTTGTAAGCAGAGAGAGATAGAGAGAAGAGAGACAGACAGAGGGAATGGGTGTGCCAGGGCCTTCAGCTGCTGAAAACAAACTCCAGATGCATGCATTGCCAGTTTGTGCATCTGGCTTTATGTGGATACTGGGGAATTGAACTTGGGTTCTTGGGCACCTTATCCTCTGAGCCATCTCTCCAGTAGGGTTTTCTGTTTTTTTTTTTTTTTTTTTTTGGTTTCTTTGTTTTGTTTTGTTTTTCAAGGTAGGGTCTTACTCTAGTGCAGGCTGACCTGGAATTCACTATGTAGTCTCAGGGTGGCCTTGAACTCATGGTGATCTTCCTACCTCTGCCTCCTGAGTGCTGGGATTAAAGGTGTGTGCCACCACGCCTGGCCTGTTTTATTTTTGAGGGAGACTCTCACTCTAGCCAGGGTGATCTGGAACTCTCTCCGTAGCCATAGTTGGTCTGGAACTTATGGAGATCCTCCTGGCTCCTCAGCTCCCTGAGTGCTGGGATTAAAGGTATAGGTTCACCACACCCGGCTTCTGTTTTTTTTTTTTTTTTATTTCACTTATTTATTACTTTGAGAGAGAGAGAGAAGGAGAAAGGGAGAGAGAGAGAGAGAGAGAGAATAAGAGAGGGAGGGAATAGGCACACCAGGGCCTCCTGCTACTGCAAACAAATTCTAGAAGTATGTGCCACTTTGTGCATCTGGCTTTATGTGGGTACTGGGGAATCAAACCCAAGCCATCAGGCTTTGCAAGCAAGAGCCTTTAATTGCTGAGTCATCTTTCCAGCCCCTGCCCTGCCCCCCCTTTTAAAAGTAGTAGCCATCTTAATGGGTGTAAAGTGGTGTCTCACTGTAGTGTTGGTGTTGTAGTCAGCGTCACATTGCTGAGATGAACCTCCAGACCAGACACAGTTTACGGGAGAAAGGGATTTATGGAAGCTTACAGATCCAGGGAAAGTTCAGTAATGTTGAAAAAAGAGAAAATCCTTTACCGAAAGCAAGAGCAAAAACCTGCAGCCAAATAGCAGGGAACCCAGGCAGAGCTCAAGAACTTTTTGAACACTTTAGGCTGGAATTCCAAATCCATCCCCAAACACACCTTACGGCTGGACCCTAGGATTCTCCCTCAGTGGCACCTCTTTCAGCCGGGTGGCTGGAGATCTAAGCTACAAGCTTTAAAATACTCCTGAATCTGTTGGGGGACATCCATTCAAACTATCACAGTTGTTTTTCATTTCCCTAATTAGGTGTTGAGCATGTTCATTTTGTATCATCTTTGGAGAAAGGTCCGTTCAAGAACTTCCTCTCCATTTCCTTTTTAAAAAATTTATTATTTTATTTATTTTTGGAGAGAGACACAGAGAGATAGAGACAGATAGAGACGGGCACGCCAGCAGACTCTCAGCTGCTGTGAACAAAATCCAGGTGCGTGCGCCCCCTTGTGGGCAAGTGCAGCATTGCGCCCTTGCATCACTTTGCATCTGGCTATACGTGGGACCTGGAGATTGGAACCGAGGTTCTTAGGCTTAGCAGGCAGGCGCCTTAACCGCTAGGCCATCTCTCCAGCCTTTTTTTTTTTTTGAGAAGGGTCTTGCTATGTCACACAGGCTGGTCTGAACTTCCATTATTTAAGAGACTTTTTGGTGTGCAAGCCCACTCTTCTTCTCCAGAGAGCAGTGGGGGCTTCTCTCTAGAGTCTATGAGTTTCCTGACAATGGAATTCTGACTTGGTTTCCAGTACCAGATAGGAGTTCTCTATCACAGAGCGGGCCTCATGTCCAATCAGAGAACAGTTGGTTACCCGCAGAGGCTGTGTGTCACTGTTGCACAAGTGTGTACTTCTTGTCCTGCTGGTTGATTTTTGTAGTCTGCAGGGTCCCCTGCTTATTCATGTTGTTGGTGACCATTTTCCTCCAGCAGCCCATAGGGCTTTTCAGCACGATGAGGGATAGCCAGGAGGGAGCTAGTTGACCTTTTGGTTCCAGCCTCGTATTCTGATGTCCTGTTACTGTAGTATACAATAGGGTCTTACCTTTTAGCTCTCCCAGCCCCCCCTTTTTTTTATAAAGTATTTTTAATAGATACTTTTAATTTTTAATTTATTTATTAGAGAGATAGACAGAGGGAGAGAGAGATAGAGAATGAGAATGGGCACACCAGGGCCTCTAGCCACTGCAAACAAACTCCAGATGCATGTGCCACTATGTGCATCTGGCTTACATGGGACCTGGAGAATCGAACTTGGGTCCTTAGGCTTTGCAGTCATGTACCTTAACTGCTAAGCCATCTCTCTAGCCCTCCTAGCCCATTTTTAAAATTTCTTTTTAAAAAATATTTTATTTATTTATTTATTTGAAAGAGAGAGAGAGAGGGAGAGGGAGGGAGGAAGAGGCAGAGAGAAAGACAGAATGGGCACACCGGGGATTCCAGCCACTGCAAACGAACTCCAGACGCGTGTGCCCCCATGTGCATCTAGCTAACGTAGGTCCTGGGGAATTGAACCTGGGTTCTTAGGCTTTGCAGGCAAATGTCTTAACAGCTAAGCCATTTCCCAGCCCTTAACATTTCTTTGAGATAAGTTTTCTGTAGCTCGGGCTGGCCCCAAACATGTAGTCATCCTTCTCCCTGCAGCCTGCCCAGTGCTGGTACTTTAGGCCTTCACCACCACCATGCTTCCCTCTGAGCATGCGACCTAGGACCTTGAACTGAGCATGTCCAGAGATAAGTAGTTTGATCTGAGCATGTGCCTGCCTCTACATATTCTTTCCTATATGAATATGCTAGGATTTCTGAATAAAAGCACCATACTGTCTTTGTTCTAGACAGCATTAGTTTGAAAAGCATCTCCAGTGCTTTCCCTGTTTGCTGCAATAATAAATCTCTCCATTTGTTTATCGCCTGGTTGTGTTTTGTATTGTGATGTGAGCCCATTGCTCTTGGTGACAGATAGACATTGGGGCTTTTAAAAGTCCCTCCCCCGTCCCAGAAGATCGCGTTGTGCAAAGTTGTGAACTTCTGGATTTAACTAGGGATCTATTGGTTGGGCCCAGAAAAGCACATTTAATGAGTGATAAAGGAAGTGTTTCCTGTGCTGGGGGAATTGGGTATCTTGGTCCAGCCCTTGACAGAGGTTAAAGTTCTCCATGAAAAGTCCATCTGCGGAGCCCACCACTGGGGTCAGTGAGACAGCGGCTGGGGGATCAGGAGTTGGAGTCTTTGTGCAAGCTGCTCAAGAGGGGGGCGTGGATTGTGGATTGAATCAGCTCTCACTGCATCCTGTACACACCATTCACTCCTTCTTTGCATCCACTGTTACCCGGCCAGGTAGGTATTAATCTCTTAATATCACAGACTAGTCAAGATAGCTTTGAAACAGCTACCTTTTATGAAAAACTTGAACTCTAAGTGGTTGACACCTATTCTTTTTAGTTTTTTTTAAAAAATAATTTATTTTTTATTTATATTATTCTAATTTTACATTCATAGTGGTGACTCCATTATCCTCCTCCCTGTCCTCCTCTTCCAAAGGGACCCTCATCAATGGGGAATGACACCTATTTTTTTAATATTTTATTTTTACTTATTTATGAGAGAGAGAGAGAGAGGGAGAATGGGTGTGCCAGGTCCTCTAGCCACTGCAAATGAACTCCAGATGCATGCATCACCTTGTGAATCTGGCTTACATGGGTACTGACTGGGGAATTGAACTTGGGTCCTTAGGCTTCCCAGGCAAGTGCCTTAACCATGAAGCCATCTCCCCAGCTCCAGCTCACCAGCCCTATTTTTTTTTTTTTTACTTATCACATGAAATATAGAAATTATTTTGTGTATGTGTGTGTATGATGTGTTTATATAAGTTTGTGTATGATCTATGTGTGTATGGGTGGACACGTGCCACAGAGTGCGTGTGGACATCAGAAGGCAATCTTGGGATGGGTCCTCTCCTTCCACCTTGTTTGAAACAGGGTCTCCCTTGTTTTTGGGGGGAAGGTCAGACTAGCTGAGCTTTGGGATTTTTCTGGCCCCACCTCTATTCAGTGCCTTGGAATTAAACACCTAAACCACTTCACATTCAGCTCTCTGTGGGTGCCGGGAGCTGAACTCTGGTAGGCAAGTTTATGGAGCAAGTGCGTTTAACCACGGAGTCATCTCCCCAGCCCCGAGGAGTTCTTGTCGCTGAAGAGGTGGAGACATTGAAGGTCCCACATTTTGAAAAATGATTTGAAATTCTAGATTCCTTTTAAAAATAACCTCTAACACCTAGCTAAATTTCCCAGCCTTCCTCTTCACCATTAAGCAAACATTAAAAAAAGAAAAACAACTTAATATCATATTATCTACATGCAAATTTTTCCTTATCGACTTCTGCTATCAAAGGAGAAGCTCTAACCCTCATTGGAGGGTGAGTCCAATGCTGTATTAGGAAAAAATTATTTTATGTAATGAAGCCTCAGATCAATTCGTATTAAAATGAGCTGGGATTAGGTTTCCTCTCTTCGCCTATGTAAAGCTTTCAATTCAATGACAACTGCCAGACTCAGTGGCTCACTGACATTTCAATGCTGGGCACAGCGTGTGACAGTGGCCCTGTTTGTTGGCCCTGTCGAGGAGGGAAGGCAGACCTATTGGAATGTTTTTTAATTTAGTGGGGGCATTTGATAAAGGCTCTTTTCTTTATTCGGGGAGAATTTGCCATTGTCACATTTCAATTCGTTTGTTTTCGAAATCTCTCTGGGCTCACCATGGGAATATTAATGGTTATGTGCACATGCAGATCAATTATTTGTGTGGCTGCAGGCAACACTTCTGGGTGTTTCTGCTTCCTCATCTTTGAAAGCACCGGATCAGGTCTCTGCCAAAAATGCTGCAGACCTTACCAGATGTTAAGAAAAATGGAAACAAAAAGAGATGGTGCATGTCTGTGACCCCAGCACTTGGAGACACGGGGAGACCAAGGTCACGTTGGCTACGTAAAGAGTTGGAGGAGGGCAGCCTGAGCTACGTGAGACCCTGTGTTGCATCAGGTTCACATTGTTGGCAGAAATCACCTGACCAAGAACAGCTTTTGGGAAAAAAAAAGAGTGTATTTTGGCTTATAGGCTTGAGGGGATGCTCCATCATGGCATGGGAAAACGATGGCATGAACAGAGGGTGGGCATCACCCCCTGGCCAACATAAGGCGCACAATAGCAACAGGAGAGTGTGCCAAACACTGGTAAAGGGGACACTGGCTGTAACAATACACTGCCTCCAGGAGGCATTAATTCCCAAATCTCCATCAGCTGGGAACCTAGCATTCAGAACAGCTAAGTTTATAGGGGACACCTGAATCAAACCACCACACCCTGTCTCAAAAACAATACAAGGGGCTTGGGGAGATGGCCCAGCACCCATTAAAAAAGTGAGTGTGACCATAAACACCTCAAACCCCAGTCCTGTGGGGAGAAGGGAGCAGAAACAGGAGAACTGCTGGAGCTAGATGGGTAGCGAGTCTGATGGAAAACAGCCCCTCTGGGTTCAGAGAGCCAGAGTCTTCCTCATGGAAAAACACAGAAAAACAACAGAGACACTTGATGCTCTCCTCTGGCCTCTGAAAGCATTGCACAGGGTGGGTGTGTGTCTGCAGACACAGGCGCACACACTATACATACACCCACACACGCATACTTCACACACACATGCAAAAACAAAACAAAGCCGGGCATGGTGGCGCATGCTTTAGTCCCAGCACATGGGAGGCAGAGGTCGGAGGATCTCCGTGAGGTGAGTTCGAGGCCATCCTGAGACTACACAGTGAGTTTCAGGTCAGCCTAGACTACAGTGAGACCCTAGCTTGGGGACTGGGGTGGCAGGGAGACAACCAAAACAAAGCGATTTACAAGGTTCTACAAGAGGTGATCTTAGGCTTATTCAATACAAATTCTTCCTTTGTTTTTCTCTGCGTTCCTGCCCGGTGACACAAGAGGCTTCTTTCCTAATTCTCTCCGCTGCTCAATGGAGACTAGGTGACCAGTGTGGGCTCTGACGCCCCTTCTTCCTCATGTGGGAGGAAAGATATCATTTCTCCTCTTGCTCGAGGAGGAGGCTGCAGACACAGGCTGACCTGCGTGCTCATGGGAGGTTTTTCTTGTACTCCTTAGGACATGGCATCCTCACGTGGAAGCCTGAGGAAAGATCTGCTGTACGCATTGTAGTTATGTGGCTGCATGGATAGATACTTAGAGTTATAATGATGTTCCTGCAAAGTGAGCATCATTTTGTTATGTGGATAGGCCTCTCCAGCTGTTATATATATATATGTTAGAAGCTGTTTGCTTGATGCCACCAGGACCACATCACTGTATTTTGTTAGCACTTTCCTGATGTATCTTTGTCCTTCCTTTTGTTTTCAACTTTCCTGTACCTTAATGTGCGTGTGTGTGAATGTGAGCATGCGCATTCCACAGCACACATGTGGAGATCAGAGGACAACTTTTGGGGCGGTCCTCCCCGTCCGTCTCATTTGAGGCAGGGTTTCTTGCCTTTCTTTCTTCTCTGTTGCTCTCTCTGTCAGCTTCTGGGACATTCTCCCACACCACTGTCACTACATCGGGAGACAGAACCCCACCACAGCTTTCTGTTTTTTTTTTTCTTCCCGTCAGATCTGGGGCTCGAACTTGAGTACTCTGGCTTGAGTGCTGAGCGCTGTATCCCTAGCCTCCTATGCTTTTATGTTTTTGGTTTTTCTGGGAGGGGGGAGAGAAAATTGTATACAGTTAGATTTCCACCCAAACCACTTTGATTATGTCTGGTAAGTGGTATGTTTATTCCATTTATAGTTGTGATTATTAACATATTTGGACTTGTTTCTCCTAGCTTAACTTTTTTGCATTTCATTGGTTCAGCTTTCTACACATACCTTTTTTGTTATGGTCTATAAAATTACACTATTGTGCTTTTTTCTTCATCACTATTATGAATTATTGTTTTCAATTTTGGGAGAGGATTTTGCTGTGATCCTCCTGCCTCAGCCTCCCCAAGTGCTATGATCACAGCTCTGTGATGTCATTTCTAGCTCTTTCCCGGCTGTTCCCTTACTACTTTGTTTTCTCTTCTGGGGTGAAAGTTAGACTGTTTTTTTTTCTTTCAATGGTCATCTTCGAAGTTTTACTCTGCACTTCAACTTCACAGCATGCCACGCCGGTGTCTTGACTGTGACCTGCATGTCTCCTTCCCCGGCTGGACCGAAGGGTGATGTGGGCATCCTGTGCCCTCCAGTCATCTCTCTTCTGATTTTCATGTGCTTGCCACCATGGTTGTATTTCTGCCTATCAAGTTCGCTCATTGGACACTTTCTTTCAATTTGTGAACACAATGATTGTTTCAGTAACCTATGTGTTTTACCCTGCCTGTACCCCGTACCCACCTTTGCCATTTCTTACCTGGTGGTGTAGTAGGAGGGTTAGGTGTCCCCTGCAGGCTCGTGGGTTTAAGCACTTGGTCTCCAGCAGGTGGCGCTGTTTGGGAAGGTCGTGGACTCTTTACGAGGTGGAGCCTTAGTCGAGGAAGTGAGTCACTGGGGCCGGACCTTGAGAGGTTTTTTTTTTGTTTTTTTGTTTTTTAAAATTTATTTTATTTTATTTTTTAATTAATTAATTAATTAATTTTATTTTTGGAGAGAGACACAGAGAGAGAGGGAGAGGGAGACAGAGAGAATGGGTGCGCCAGCAGTCTCTCAGTTGCTATGAATGAAATCCAGATGTGTGCGCCCCCTTGTGGGCAAGTGCGGCATTGCGCCCTTGCGTCACTTTGCATCTGGCTAAACGTGGGACCTGGAGATTGGAACCGGCGTTCTTAGGCTTAGCAGGCAGGTGCCTTAACTGCTAAGCCATCTCTCCAGCCCCTTGTTTTTTTTTTTTAAAAATATTTTCATTTATTTATTTGAGATAGATAGAGAGAATGGGCATGTCAGGGCCTCCTGACACTGCAAACGTACTCTGTATGTATGTACTCTGTATGTATGCACCACTTCATGCATCTGAGTTTACATGGGTCCTGGGGAGTTGAACTCCTCCCCGCATCATCAGACTTTTGCAAGCACCTTTAACCACTGAGCCATCTCTCCAGCCTTGAGGTTTTATAAGCCCAGTCCCAGCTTTTTTGGCTCTCTGCTTCCTGGCTTCAGATACAGTGTGACCAGCTGCCTCATGCCTTGGCCATCATGCCAAATCCACCATGATGTGTACCCTTCCTTAAACCATGAGGCAAAATAAACATTTTCTCCTTCAAGTTGTGTTTACCAGGCACTTTTTCCCCAGCAATGAGAAAAGCAGTATGTGAAGTCACTTGCTGTTCCTCATCTACACCCTTTGGATATGTTTTTAGTTGAGAGGCTGATTGTTGGGTAAAGCTGTTAATTTCTGTTACTCTGAAAATGCTACAACTTGTCCTTGTCCTTGAGAGACGGTGTTGTCAGTACGCTCTTCTAGCGTGACAGTACATTTTTCTCACACTGGGAAGAGATGGTTCTCATGACATGAGTCGCTACTGTTGAGCAGTACCTTGCCACTGAGCAGGTGGCCAGTGCTGACCCACGCATCTGCATCTAATCTGTAAAGTCTTTGATGGCCTGTGCTTTTCCCACATTGCATTTTGGATCAGATGTCGTGTGCTTACTCTGTTCTGTCTTAATTGTACCCCTCCCCACACCTGTGGATTTATATTTTTATTAGTTCTGAAAAATATTCAGTCTTTGCCCCTTCAAAGATAACCTTATCTTTATTC
The DNA here is from genome assembly GCA_036365145.1 of Orientallactaga sibirica. Taxonomy (NCBI): domain Eukaryota; kingdom Metazoa; phylum Chordata; class Mammalia; order Rodentia; family Dipodidae; genus Orientallactaga; species Orientallactaga sibirica. Next base: position 40,548,297 of record JAEOAD010000008.1, on the reverse strand, counting down.
CCTCTATTTTTTTTAAAAGCAGGAATTAGTTGGGCATGGTGGCACACCCCTTTAATCCCAGTACTCAGGAGGCAGAGGTAGGAGGATCGCCAAGAGTTCGAGGCCACCCTGAGACTACAGAGTGAATTCCAGGTCAGCCTGGACCAGAGTAAGACCCTACCCCGGAAAAAAAAAAAAAAAAAAAAAAAAAAAAGCAGGAATTGACGTTAGACTATGTGTGAGAATATTGTATCAAGCTACTGCACGTCCACTGATGTTTATAACTTCAGTTCTGCTTTCTAGTTACAAATTCTATTTTTTTCATCTGCATCTGTTTTTAAATCACATTTTTTTTTTTTTGAGACATGGTCTTATTCTGTAGCTCAGGTTGGCCTTGAATTCACTATGTAGCTCATAGTGACCCTCTGGCTTAACCTACTGAGTGCTGGGATTACAGGTTTGAGCCACCATGCCTGGCTAATCTTTTTTTTTTTTTTTTTTTTTTAACATACCCACTGAGTTTTAATTGTAACAAGTATAGTTTCTTAAGATATGTTTTTTAGAGAGAGAGAAAGAAAGATATGATGGCATTTCACACACTATAAAGAGATCTGCCACTGCAATTGAACTCCAGGTTCATGCCCTACTTTGCACATCTGGCTTTATGTGGGTACTGAGGAATTGAACCCAGACCAGCATGCTTTGCAAGCAAGTGCCTTTAACCACTGAGCAATTGCCCTAGCCCCCAATATGTATAGTTTTATTTCTCTGTCCCTCTGGATATCTTGCATGGACAAGGTCCTCTGAATACCTGGTGTGGACCTTGTCTGAAGCAGAAGTCAGTGTCTGGTTCTGGACTGCCTTGGAAAGTAACACAAAGGCTCCCTTCATTTCAGGCCATCCCAAAATATGCCAGAATCCCTGCACTTTGGGGTAGAAATATTGATTGTGTGTGTCAGTTCTTCTCTGGTTCATGACTGGCTCTGAATCCAGACTGCAGGGGAAGCAGGCCTAAATGACCCCTCTGGCCTGCCACGCTGCACTCACTGGAGCTGATGCACAAGTGCTGGAGGGGACTTTGCTGGCCTGTGCAAAGGCCCTGGGGTGGGAGAGACCCAGCTGGCATAGGACTTTTCATTTTCTTTTCCCTTTCTTCCTTCTTTCCTTCTTTCCTCCCTCCCTCCCTCCCTCCCTCCCTCCCACCCTCCCTCCCTCCCTCCCTTCCTTCCTTCCTCCTACCTACCTTCTTTTTTTTTTGTTGTTGTTTTTTTGAGATAGGGTCTCACTCTAGCTCAGGCTGACCTGGAATTCACTATGTGGTCTCAGGGTGGCCTTGAACTCACGGCGATCCTCCTACCTCTGCCTCCTGAGTGCTGGGATTAAAGGTGTGTGCCACTACACCTGGCTATCTCCTACCTACCTTTTGAGTCCTATCCCATACTTTCTTTGACATAAAGCTCCGAAGTTGGAGCAGCCATCTTGTGACCATGAAGTCCTGCCTATAGTAGGTCAAAAAGATGGAAAGATCCTGGGTCCCCACTAGCATTTTTGAGCTTCTCTGGACCACCTATGTGCTTGCTATCATGTGAGAGAAGCATCCCCTTGTTTGGTTACACAAAGATCCTTAGGTTTCTGTTATATGCAGCTGAATGCTATCCTAAACCATTCAGACATATAAAGCAAAAGTCATGGGCTGGAGAGATGCATAAGTGGGTACAATTGGGTATGGCCACACGTGTTTGTAATCCCAGTCCTGAAGTCCTGCAGTCCTGCAGGGGAGCCGAGACCTGGGAATCAAAGGAGCCCTGCAAGCTCCAAAAACAGGAGAGAGAGAGAGAGAGAGACAGACAGACTTTGGTTCAAACACAAGACTAGGCAGAAGAGTTATGGAGCAGGATACCTAACTTTCCCCTCTGTGTATCTTTCTATCTTTGTGTGTGTGTGTGTGTGTGTGTGTGTGTGTGCTTGTGCATGTGTGTAAGCTCACATGTCTATGTAGGGAAGATCTTTCCTTTCTGGTTTGATTTAATTACAATTGCTTTTTAGCCTTTAGCAACTAATGCCCCCTGATACGAATTCCTACTTGAAAACCAGAATGATCCTAGTATCACAATCAGGGCAATCGTTCAGCCCCTACTGAAGGCTCAGTGTGCTTGGACTGGGACATCGCTCTTGTACTGCTGTTGAGTATTTTCTGGGGTCTCCAGTACGTCATGCAGACCTGACGTGCTAGGGTGGCGTAGCGGCACAGCACACTGGACTGTGAAGGAGGAGGGCTGAGCTCCGGCTTCTGGTTTCTGGGTGCCTTTGGGAAAGTTACTTCCCTTCTCTGTCCTCAGTCTTCTCACTACAAGGTGGTGCTCTCTAAGCAAAGTCAAAGCTTTCAGTTTGTTTTCCCAGGGTCCCAGGCTCCAGGAATCACCACTGAGAGATGGGGGTCTCTTTGGATCACAGGACCCTGGAGAGGAAGGATGAGTAGAGAGCAAGGAGGGAGCTCCAGAGGTAAACATGTGCAACCTTGTCCCTGAGAGCTCACTTCCCACTTCAGCCCTACTGCTCTGTGCTCCAGCCAGCAATGGGAAGGCCACCAAGCTTTGGAAGCCACTGAGAAAAACATCTGCTGTCATTAGACTGATCCTGAGCAAGCCGGTGGCCTTGGGTCACCTCCTGGGTCCTGGAAGCTAGCCAGCTACTTGCTTCTCACGGACAAAATGTCTTTTGTTCTTTCGGCTTCTTGGGTAAAGCTGACTCAGTGAGGCTGGGGTGGCTAGGGCAGCCTCTGAAGACTAGGGAAAGATGGGCCAATGCGTGCGGAATCAGGATAAGGAGTGGGGTGAGGCAGATGGGTAGGATGGTCCTGTGGACAGAACTAGCTCTCTAGAGGTTTTGGCATACCGTTCCCCTTCTGTGCTAGTCTTCAGTTAGGGCACAGCCACTCGATGCAGTCCTTCTATGAGCCCATCCTCCCGTCCATTTGTCCACACACCTTCCATCCAACCATCTATCCATCCACTGTCTTCCTATTCACCCATGAATCCAAGCATTCATCTGCCATCCATCTTTACTCCATCCTTCCATCCACCCATCCACTTATTTATTCATCTGTCCATCCAGCCATCCCCCATTAATTCATCTGTTCATCTAGCCTTACTTTATCCTTCATTCACCATCTATCCATCCTTCTATCATCCATGCATTCATGCATGCATGCATGCATCCATCCACCCAACTACCCTACTCACCCACTCATCTATCCAATCATTCACCTGTGCCCTCCATCCTTACTCCATCCTTTAGCTGCCCACTGCCCATCCATTCACCCACTCATCTATCTCTTCATACCTCTTTCCTCCACCCATCCATTCACTCACTCACTCACTCACTCACTCATTCATTCATCATTTACCCACTCACTACTCTAGTCATCCATGCATTCGCTCATTTAGTTAAACAATTTCCTCTTTTTTATTTCCTTCAAGATAGGGTCTCACTCTAGGCCAGGCTGACCTGGAACTCACTCTGTAGCTCCATGCTGGTGTCACAATTTACAGCTATTCTCCTACCTCAGCTTCTGAGTGCTGGGATTAAAGGCATGGACCACTATGCCCAGCTAATTTTGTCTTTATTTTGTGTTCCTGGGAATTGAACCTAGGGCCTTGTCCATGCTAGGCAAACACTCTACCACTGACCTATATCCCCAGCTCATGACCTTCCTGACTCACGGGATCTAGGCTTACAGCCATGTACCACCACATTTGGCTCTGTGTTTATTTTATTTTATTTTTTTGTAGAACACGGTTAGCTCTATTTCCCTTCTCCCTCCTTCTAAGTTGGAAAAAAAAAAAAAGAGTCTAGGTTATTCATCTCCGATTCTAGGCTGATGAAATTCAAGTTTAGTTCAATAACTGATTGTTCTGGTTCAAAACACTGTATGAGCAAAAGAAACATTCAAAGAAAAATCCTAACAGCTCATAGCAGGAAACTACCTTAGTCAATCTGTCTGGATGGCATTTTTCTGCCAGTGAGAACTCAACATGCTATCCACCAGCTATTGGTGTTGCTGAGAGGCCAGTGTGTGTGTGTGTGTGTGTGTGTGTGTGTGTGTGTGTGTGTGTGTGCACTGATCTTGCTTTCTACACCAGACTGTTTCTCATGATTTGGAATTATCTTGCCAAAGGCGTCTCTTAGGTGTAGCATTGTCATGCTGTCAAAGAGCGTGACACTTACACAGTCAACAGTCATCAAATATTCTGTTCATCAAATATTCATTAAGCTTCTTCCATCTTGCAGGCTCGGAACTGAGAGCAATGGCAGCTCATGGAGGAACACAATGGGGCTCTTACCCTTAGAGGGCCATGGTCCCGCGCAGGGTCAGCCAGTTTGTCCTGCAGTGGGCCGGGGGGGGGGGGCGGCGAAGGCTTCACTTTAAAAAATATTTATTTATTTGCAAAGAGAGAAAGAGAATGAGAGAGAGGGAGAGAAAGGGAGGGAAAGAGAGAGGATGGGCATACCAGTGCCCCCCTCCCCCAGCCCCCGCTACTTTAAACAAACTCCAGGCACTCCTTTGTGCATCTGGCTTTATGTGGGTACTGAGGAATCGAACCTGACTGGGCAGGCTTTGTAAGCAAATGCCTTTCACCACTGAACCATCTCCCCAGCCCATGGCTTCATTCTTGCAGACCATGAAGTCTCCGTTGCGTCTCTCCAAGTGCAAGAGCTGCTGCAGTTAAGACGTAGAGAACTGGGTGTGGCTGGGCCCTAGCAGGATTTATACATAAACAGACTGGGGCCTCAGGTGTAGTTTTCTGACTTCTTTAGTCGGGGAGAAACAAGTACTAAAAAGGCATTGAGGGCAGAGGGAGAAGAGCTAGTGGGTAAAGCGCCTGCCATGCAAGCATGAGGACCTGAGCTTGTGGCCCCAGCACCCATGTAAAAGCTGGGCGTGGTGCTGTGCAGCTGTAATCCCAGAGCTCAGAAGCAGAGATAGGAAGTTCCCTGGGGCTTGCTGGCTCACGGGGCTAGCCAATCGGAGAGCTCTAGATGGATTAGCTCACACGGATCTCAAAAAATATAGCGGAACACCAGGCACAGTGCATGCAGACAAGAGAGTGGAGCCCCAGCCTCCTCCTCTTCTTTTCCCTCTCTTAACATTGGTCTTGTCAACCGTGGTTGCTGGGCAATGTTGGCATCCTGTAGACCAAGGATGTTGTCAAACATTCTCCAAATGCTCTGGAAGTTTCCACAACAAAGAACCATATAGCCTCCTTCCAATGTCAATCATGCTGGGGTTGGGAGACCTGCTTTTGGCCCATCTGTCTCTTGCCCACTGCACTCTGTCCTCATTGAGCCTTATTTACTTTCTGGACATGCCTCTGGAATTTGGCATTTTGTCTTTCCTCTGTCCCTCTGTCTAGTTAATTTTTTTTCGGGAGTGGGGGAATATTGGAAACAGGACCCCGGATCTCATGAATGCTAGGTAAGCACTCTACCTGAGACCTACATTCCCTGCCTTCTTTGCACTTCTTTATTTAGAGAGAAGGGCTCCATAAGTTGCCCAGGTTAGCCTTGAATTTACTGTATTGTCCAGGTTGGCCTTGAGCTTGTGATCCTCCTGCCTCAGACTTCCAAGTAGCTGGGGTGGTGACGGGTCTGTGACATCATGGTCACCCTAGATCACTTTATGTCTCTGTTTTTCATCCAATACCCTTGCAGACTCCTGTGTCCCTCGACTTCCTGAAATGTTCCACCATTGTTCTAGGGTTCAAGTTAAATATTTTCGTCTTCTGGAGTCAGTGGGACTTCATATCTGTCACAGACCACAAAACATTTTGCATTATTGTTATAGAATGTACTATACCCATCATCACTCATTTAAAATATATACACATAAATATTTCTTTATTTGAGAGAGAGAGACAGAGACTGAGTAATTGCATACCAGGGCCTCCTGCCACTGCAAACAAATTCCAGATGCATGTGCCATTTTGTGCATCTGGCTTTATGTGGATCCTGGGGACTAGAATCAGGGCTGTCAGGCCTTGCAAGCAAGTGCCTTTAACCACTTAGCCATCTCTTCAGTCTTTTTTAAAAACTTTATTTACTTATTAGTGACAGAGAGAGAGAGAGAGAGAGAGAGAAGGAGGGAGAGAATGGGCACACCACGGCCTCTAGCCACTGCAACTGAACTCCAGACACATGCGCCAGCATGTGCATCTGGCTTATGTGGGTACTGGGAAATCGAGCCTTGAACCGAGGTCCTTAGGCTTCACAGGCAAGTGCTTAACCACTAAGCCATCTCTCCAGCCCCTCCAGTCATATATATATATATTTTTTTTATTTGCGAGGTAGGGTCTCACTCTGGTCCAGGCTGACCTGGAATTAACTATGTAGTCTCAGGGTGGCCTCGAACTCTCGGTGATTCTCCTACCTCTGCCTCCGGAGTGCTGGGATTAAAGGTGTGCGCCACCACGCCCGGCTATTATTTTTATATTTTTTGTGTGTATGTATGGTGTGTGTGTGTGTGTGTGTGTGAGAGAGAGAGAGAGAGAGAGAGAGAGAGAGAGAGAGCGCCAGAGGTCAACAAAGGGGGATATTCCTCATTCATTCTTTCCCTTATTCTATGAGACAGGGCATCCCAGTGAACATAGAGTTCACCAGTTTAGTTAGCCAGTGACCCCAGGGATCCAGTCTCCCCCTTGCCAGTTTAACCAGTGTGGAGTTTCCTCAGCCTTTGTTTTCGTATCTTGAGACAGGATCTCACATAGCTCAGGCCTTGAACTCACTGTGTAGCCAAGGATGATGTTAAACTCCAGACAGACTCTCCCATCTCCACAACCTGAGGGCTGGGCTTTGAGCTTCTTGAGCGTTGAGATTGAGTCTGTTGAGTGAGTGAGAAAACGACTCAGCACAATCGCTGTGTTCTTCGGCGATCGGTACTGTGGGATCGCATATAAACTCACACGTCTCACCACTGACTCCGCAGCTTCCCCATCTTCCAGGTGATGTTATGCAGACAAGCTTTAGACATTTCTGAAACCAGAAATGATTTGTGCCTGTGACTCCATTTCAATTTCATATCTCTGGCATTTCACATGCAGTAACATTTTCCATTTCACAGAAAATCTCCAGCTTTGGCTTTGGACACAATTTTCTTTCGCTGCTCCCTTTGATGCAATGCTGTCACCAACCTCCTTATGGGAACAGAAGCAAGTGTGTCCCACGTGTGTCTGCCAAGGCCCCATTCCTATTCGAAGCGTCACATCTTACCACAACTGCACTGCTCCACGGAGGAAGCAATGGAGTTCATGCCGATTGAGGACCCGCGTTGGTCTCCGTCACTCCTCAGAGTACTTGCTCAAGTTAGATCTGCAACAGCCACCCGTTGTATAGTCATTTCCACCCAGCGGAAACATTTCATCCTGGAGGAATGCTAATTAAGACCTAGGAAGTAAATTAAACATACAAGAGTCAGGTCGTTCACAACTCACCAATTTAAGGAAGCTCTTGAAATCTCCAGCGTTCAGAAGATCCCCTCACCAAGGTTAAGCAGTAACAACTGCTGGGGAGGGGACTCCACCTGACCGAACTGCCTACAGGTACTAAGGGTCCCCAGATGTACAGCTTTTGTGAGTGGTCACCCTTGCTGAGGTGGCCTCCCTGAGGATGCCACTGCCTTGGTTATACATGCTCCTGAAAGTAGGCCCACAGCTGGTAGAATTGTTACTCTGGTCTGTTGTAGATGCCCCATCTTTGCAAAGTCTCAACACTGCCTGTTGAATGGGCACCGAATACATGAGCTGGTCTAAAACCTTGACCGTGACCACTGAGAAATGGAAAAGCAGCTGGAAGAACACCGACTTTGGTCATCTAACCCGGAGGTCTTGGCTTAATGGCAGTTAATTACATGTCTTAATTAGCAAGGTGGTGGGGAGCAGTGTTTGGGTACACCAGGGTCTTGCAGCTACAGATGAACTCCAGATGGCTGCACTCCCACGTTGTGCAACTGGTTTGCATGGGGATGGGGAGTTGAACCCGGGATGGCAAGCTTTGCAAGCAGGTGCCTGTCACTGCCGAGCCATCTCTCCAGCCCCCTTGAGGAGTTTTGAGTATCCTCAGTGTTTGCCACCATCTCCCTGGGGGAGGCTCTCAGGATAACGGTGAGATCGGCGCTCGTGTTTAATCCACCATTTCCTCTGTCGTGTTTCCTGGAGGATGTACTCTGAGGCAGTTTCCCTCCCACAGAGACTGATTAGGGCATTCCTGATCCCACAGGGGTTACTGATCACCCCACTGAGGAGGGCCCTCGGTGGAAAGGGGGCGGGGGGGCGGGGACCTAAGAGTATAACCCTCATGGGGCCAATGTGCAATGTGTTCATAGAGAAGTTTAAGATAAAACATTAAAAAGAGCGGCTGGGGAAATGGCTTAGCAGTTAAGGCATTTGCCTGCAAAGCCTAAGGACCTAGGCTCAATCCCCCAGTACCCACGTAAGGCGGATGCACAAGGTGGCACATGTGTCTGGCATGGATTTGCCGTGGCTGGAGGCCCTGATGTACCTATTCTTTCTCTCCCCCCCTTTCTCTCTCTACCTGCCCCCTCTCTCAAATCAACATATGAATAACATATTTTTAAAAATTAAAAAGAGAGAAAGAAACTGCTACGGTGCCATACCTCTCCTGATAAAGCTTTTACTCTAAAGGGACGTTTTGTCTTAGCTGCTCTTTCTGGGAACAGGCCACTCTCCCTCACAGTAGTCAGCCAGGCCCAGGGATGCCCTGCCTCTGCCTCGCCAGCACTAGAAGTCAAACTGTGCACCAGTATTCTCGGCATTTTACATAGGTGGGAATCCAAAGTCAGGTTCTCATGCTTGTGTAGCAAGCCCGCTACCCACGGAGCCGTCATCTCTCCAGCCCTGGTTTGCATTTTGTGGTGCAATGGCCAAAGCACAAATGCTGTTGGAGTTGAGTCTGCAGAGGTTCACCCCGCCTCTCTTTCTGCAGCCTTAAATCAAGCTCCTGATTCAGCTCTTTGAAACGACAGCCCCTCACGAGAGCGAGGCACGCGTGAGAAGCATTTCTTAGTGCAACGCTCCTTAGAACAACAGCTCTGGCTGAGCTGACCTTGTGCTCCAAGGTCGGCACCCGGCACATAAACCTTTACTGCCAGGGATTGCTTCTCTGCAGGAAAATGCCAGCTCCTGTGTCCCATGCAGGCACCTGGCTCCCCTGGCCACACCCCCGGCTCCTGGTTCTGAGAGGGCGCTCTCTTGATGCCCAGAGTCTTTTCTGAGATTTTTGCCTTGCTGCTGCAACTAGAGAGGCCTGGCACTTCAGAGCAAGACTTGGAAGCCAGATTTGCTGAGGTCCAAAGTCTGCCCCAATATGTGTAGCTGAGCCACTACTGGACGTCATTGGGTCTCCTCAGTCTTCTCATGTGAAAGATAGGCACTCTGCTCTTTGAGTTGTTGAGAGGTAACTGAATGAAGCCAGGCTGCACATAGTAGGTCCTCAAGAAGCACCGTGTACTATTGTTAACTATAGAAGCTGAATTCCACCTCGGTTAAAGGCTCAGCTCTGTTTCTCATTGGTTATGTGGCTTTGGGTGAGCTGCGGGACTCCTCTAAGCCACAGCGTCAGAGAAGACCAACGAAAACTCCAACTTCAGCCAGGCATGGTTGTGCACACCTGTAATCCTAACACTCGGGAGGCTGAGGCAGGAGGATCATCACCTCCAGGCCAACAGCAGCAATATGGACAACAATAGCAGCAAGAGAGTGTGCCAGCACTGGCAAGAAGAAGCTGGCTATACCATCCGTAAGCCACCCCCCAAGAACACATCTCCTCCAGCAAGGCTCCAATCGCCAAGTTGCCATCAGCTGGGGACCATGCATTCAGAACACATGAGTTACCTTTCTCACTGCTGAAACAAATGCCTGGCTAACGTAACTTACGGAATGTGGTTTTTACTTCAGCTTACGTTCAAGGGACACGGTCCATCGTGGCGGGGAAGGCATGGTGGCAGGAGCATGAAACAGCTGGTCATGTTGCATCTGTAATTTTTCATTCATTGCTGGGCTGAGCTTGCTTTCTCGTTTCTATCCAGTGAGGACCCCAGCTTGTGTATGGAGCCACCCACATTCAGGTGGGTCTTCCTGCTGCCATTAACCTAATCTAGAAAAGTCCTTTTCTAGACATGTGCAGGGGTTTGTTTCTATGATGATTCCAAATTCTGTCAAGTTGCCAACCAAGATTAACCATCAGACCCTCTTTAAGACAAACTGCTGTAGGAGCATTTATTGTTTATGTGCATGCGTTTCTTACGTTTTGCCTGTGAGTCTGGGTTTTTGTGCATCAGCTGGTACCTAGCCCAGTTCAACTCTCATGTGAGGTTGCTATTGCGAAGCGTGGCTCTCTGGGAGACTCGGTGTTTGTGCCAAGGACTTAAATATTTTATTGAGCTTTTGTGACTGCTGTATAAAACCAAGCTGCAAGAAGAAGTGCTGATCCTACCGCAGAGAAAGGCACGAGCCTCATAAACCCAGTGGAGCCAAGCCAGAGAAAGGGAGGGCAGAGGAAGACATGATCCCGAGAGGTGCCCAGCAAGCACATCTTTACCCATGGCTAGAGGATCACTGGTCAGCTCCCGGCCTGTCACTCCACTGTGAAGACAAAGGGTACAAATCAGAGCACGTGTCTGAAAGCAGACCTGCATGGTGGAAGATTCAGAAACATGAGGTGTCATGGGGGAATGTGTGCACGATTCTATGCCTCTGCCAGCCTAGGGACGGGCTATTCCAGTTGTGTGTCCATTTCCTGTTGCGCATACTATAAACGAGAAGGCTGGTGATTGTGTGTGTGTGTGTGGTGACAAAGATGCTTCAGAAGTGCTGGCTGTCACCATAGTCATTCTTTTTTTTTTTTTTTAAGAGAGAGAGAGAGAGAGAGAGAGAGAGAGAGAGAGAGAGAGAATGGGTGCGCCAGGGCCTCCAGCCACTGCAAACCAACTCCAGACGCATGCGCCCCCTTGTGCATCTGGCTAACATGGGTCCTGGGGAATCGAACCTGGGTCCTTTGGCTTTGCATGCAAATGCCTTAACCACTAAGCCATCCCTCCAGTCCCCCACAGTCATTCTTTATTGTTGTTGTTGTTGTGTGCATATGTGGGGGTGTCCGTGGGTGTTCATGTGGGTGTGGATGTGGTAACTCCTCTTCTCCCCTCTTCTTTCCTCTCTCCCTTTCATACTCCAGTGGTAACAACAGATTTTTTAAAATTATGCACATTTGTGTGCAGATGTGGGTACCCCATGAACACACATGCAGAGACCAGAGGAGAATGTCAGGAGCCCACTCCATCACGCTTCCATTTTATTTTCTTGAGACAGATTCTCTCATTGAACCTGGACTTGCTGTTTTCAGTCAGACTGGCTGACCAGCGAGCCCCAAGATTCTACTGTCTTTGCTCCCCTCAGGTGGCCATGGGTTATAGGCATGTGTGGCCATTCCCGGATTTTTTTGGAGGGTGGGATGGGGATGGATATTGAGTCTCGCTCTGGCCCAGGCTAATCTGGAACTCACTCTGTAGCCCCAGGCTGGCCTTGAACTCTTGATGATACTTGTACTTCAGCCTGCCAAGTGCTGGGATTAAAGGTGTGTGCTTTTTTACATGGGTGCTGTTACCCACAAGTTAGCTTCTGAGTCAAATAAATCAGGCTTTCAGGTAAGCCCCTGGGATCCACCTGTATCCCCTCCCTGGTGCTGGGACGACAAGCATGTACCACCACACCCAGCATTTTTCAAGTGGCTTCTGGGGATCTGAACTCAGGTCCTCATGCTAGGGAGGCAAACATCTTACCGACTGAGCTATCTCCCTAGCCACAAAGCTGCTATTTACTGGAGGCTTGGCGGGGGCCCGATGCTGTGCTGTGTGCCCTCCTGGCTCTGTCTCTAAAACAGCTGCTCAAGGCAGGGACTGTTACTGCCCCATTCTGCCAAGTAGCGTCACAAGCTAGTGGGCAACACAGCAGTTCTGCTGTGACCAACTTCTGAATGTCAGCCATGCTCCTGGCTCCCATGAACTGCAGTCCCCTTGCCGGTAGCATGGGGACAATAATAACAGCCGGCAAATCCTGTAGTTGGTTGCGATGTGACAGGCAGTCTCACAAGCACTCCGCAGGTGTTAGCTCACTCACTATCTGTGAGGTCAAAACCATCATCATCTCCAGTTTACAGACAAGAAGAGGGAAGCATCCAGAGGTTTCTAGCAGGCAGGCGTCAGGGGCAGAAGCCTTCTTCTAGAGCAGACAGGAAGAACACGGGATGCGGCCTGCAGCGTCCTGGATGCACTGCCTGGCCCGTCGCACATCCTCAGGGAAGCAGCCCTCGCAGCTTGCTCTCAGAACCCCGACAAACCAGAGGGAGCCAGAGGCAACCAGAGCAGCTCCCAGGGTTCAGCAGACTCCCTCCTCCCAGAGAACCCCGGCAGGGGGCCGGAAGGGAGGAGGCCCGGTGTAAACGGACTCATTAACTCCAGACAATAGAAAAAGACAGATGAAGCCTTGGGAGAAAGAGGTGGGGGGACAGACATCGATTACAAGCCAGTCTCCGCTTTTCTTCCCAGCCCGCTGGCTGACTTCCGAGGGCTCTTCTTTCGGTGTGATTAAAGAGCTAGCCTGACTGTCAAGCACGTACCTTCATTCCCTCCATCAATCACCGCCGTGGGCCAGGGGTGGGAGATAAGCTGCAGGTCTCCTCTAGCCATGCTTTGGGACCTCCCCCTTGAATCTCTGAAGCCACACCTCTTCCTCCTCCTCCTTTTTTTTTTTTGCTATCCAAATACTACACTGGCATTTGTGGCTAGCAACTGTGTAAGGTGAGGTCAGTTGCACACTTGAGAAATGAGGCTGGAGGTGGCAGAGAGGTCGGAGAGAAAGAAGCTGGTTGAGTTGGGGCAATGGAGAGATTGTGAGCTTCTTGTGTATGGGGTTGGAGCCATTCCCTAGTCATGTAACGTATGGGACCGGGACCTTAGCTCTTTGGAGTTTTTTTCCTTCCTTCCTTCCTCCCTCCCTTCCTTCCTTCCTTCCTTCCTTCCTTCCTTCCTTCCTTCCTTCCTTCCTTCCTTCCTTCCTCCCTCCCTCCCTCCCTCCCTCCCTCCCTCCCTCCCTTCCTTTCTTTCTTCTTTCTTTCTTTTAGTATTTTAATTTTTTATTTGAGAGAGAGAGAGGAACAGGCAGAGAGAGAGAGAGAGAGAGAGAGAGAGAGAGAGAATGGGCACTCCAGGGCTACTCTAGCCACTGCCAACGAACTCCGGACGCATGTGCCCCCTTGTGCATCTGGCTTACGTGGGTCCTGGGGAATCAAACCTGGGTCCTTTGGCTTCACAGGCAAGCACCTTAACCACTAAGCCATCTCTCCAGCCCGAGTTTCCATTTCTTTATCTGTTCAGTGGGCACGATCCGTGATGTCTCAGGGCAGCTGTGAGGACCAAATGAGAAAATATCTGAAAGTACCTGGAACATGGCAGATATCTTAAGCAATGTTAGGGCTAGGGAGATGGCTCAGTGGAGAAAGCATTTACTGACAAGTGTGAGGACCACAGTTCAGATCTCCAGCACTTCCTAAATGCTGGGCAGGTATGGTAGCCCACCTGTATCCCCAGGGCTTAGGAGGCAAAGACAAGGGACCCCTTTCCCCGGCAAGCTGGCTGGCTAGACTAGCTGAATGGGCAAGCTCTGGGTTCCAACGAGAGACCTTGCCTAGCTACCACCAGTGGAGAGTGATTGAGGAAGACACCCTAAGTCAATCTCTGGTCTCCCCACACAAAAACAGACTCATGCAATACGCTTTTGCACACACACACACACACACACACACCACTCACACATATACATGCACAAAAATTCTTAACTTTGTAGGCTTAGTGGGTGTGGCTATTCTGTCACTGTAATACCCCCACATCCCTGAAGTTGGACCCTAGGCTTGGCACCAGGCATCAGTGATGCTGAGGTCAAGACACTCTGCTGTGTTGCTCACTAGCTTGTGAAACTACTTGGCGAGACCCTAGCTCCTGGCAGAATGGGGACAGTAACGGTCCCTGCCTTGAGCAGCTGTTTTAGACACAGAGCCAGGAGGGCACACAGCACCGCATCAAGTCCCCAGTAAATAGCAGCTTTGTGGCTAGGGAGATAGCTCAGTCAGTCAAGTGCTTGCCTCCCTAGCATGAGGACCTGAGTTCGGATTCCCGGAACCCACTTGAAAAATGCTGGGGTGTGGTGGTGTGTGCTAGTGGGGAGGCAGAGACTGGTGGAGCCCTGGGGCTTGCTGGCTAGTCAGTCTAGCCTAACTGGAAAGTTCCAGGGCAAGGTAATATCCTGTCTCATAAAACAAACAAAATAATAATTAAAAAAACATAAAAAGTGGATGGTGTCTGAGACGAATGACCCCTGAGGTTTTCATGGGCACCTGCACACACAGACACCTACACACACGTGACCATGCACATACACATACATAATAACTCAGAGTTTTGTGTGATTCAGAGTGGATGGTGTGTGCTAGTTGCATGGACATGGTCAGCCCACCCAGAGCAGCGGGGACATGATGATGGTGGAGTGTTGGTTTTCATGAGCTCCTGTGGTGCTTCCAAGGTCCTTCTCCAAGATCACGATCTGCCATGGTGCCCAGTCCCTCACACCTCTGTCCCAGCATGCTTGCTGTTCAAAGCCATTGTATTAAATCAAAACAGCAACAAACCCGCCCCCGGAGATGCCGGCAGTGAATCTTGGGTCTGTTGATGCATGGGGGACGAGCCACCGACTTCCCTGGGGTTTCCTTTGCACTGATGCAGGGGCTAAGCCAGATGCCTCCCCTGGGGTTTTCTATGCATTGCATTCCAGAAATTGATCACTAGCAAGAGTAGTTCTTGTAATTGGGACATAGATTTGTTTTCCTGGAGGTGGTGGCCCCTTTTCTCCTCTATTTTTCCTCCATATTCTATCTGGACTCTGAATATAATTTTATTTTCTCTTTCTCAGCGAAATCTACCAGCTGTTTTTCCCTCTCTTCACTCAATTGTCCCTATGGGAGAGAGCGTAGCTTTCCTGGTAACTCAAGCTTGACTTTTATCCTATTTTGTATGTGTGTGTGTGTGTGTGTGTGTGTGTGCATGCACACACACTACAATATGCATGTGGAGGTCAGAGGACAATTTTGAGATGTCTGTGTCCCACCATCTTTAAAACAGGGTCTCTACTTGCTGCAGACGAACTGCCCGACTGCACAGGAAAATCAAACTAGTCAGCCCATGAGCTCCAGATTCTCTTAGGTAGGCACATGAGCCATTTTGCATTAGGCTTCATGCGAGGGCTGGAGAATTGAACTCTGGGCCAACAGGCTTTGCAATCAATTGCCTTTGACCGCTGAGCCATTGATCTCCCCACTCCTTAAGCTTTACTTTTGCAGGCCCTGTTGACAATAACTTTTCACATTGGGGGACAAGAAATAAAGCAGGAAGCTGGCACCTTTAGTCTCTAGGACTGACCAGGAAGAATGATGGCTTTGTACTGAGATGGCCAGAGTGCAGTAGCTTTGGAAGGCCCCTGTGGTCCATCTCATTCTGCAATAGGTTGGACCAGTTGGGCGCGTGGGTTAGAAATTGGGATATATTCATTTTAAAATATATTCTTATTCATTTACAAGGAGCTGGGGAGGAGAAAGAGAGGAGGAATGGGTGCACCAGGGCCTCCTGCCACTGCAAACAAACTCCAGATGCATGTACATCTGGCTTTATGTGGGCGCTGGAGAATCAAACCCAGGCCATCAGGTTTTGCAAGCAAGAGCCTTTAACTGCTGAGCCATCTCTCCAGACTAGGATATATGCTTTTTGTTTCATGTGGTGTGTGTGTGTTTATGCATGTTTATATGCGTGTAGTTGTATGTGTGTGCAAGTCAAAGGAAAACCTTGGCTACCATCCTTAGGAACATCTTCCACCTCCTTTGAGACAGGGTTTGTCATTGGTCTAGAGTTTGCCACGTAAGCTAGATTGGATGTGTAGCAAGCTCCAAGGAGTCTCCACTGCTGGGAGAACCACCATGCCTGTCATTTAAAAAATATTTTTACTGATTTACTTGCAAGGAGAGAGAGAGAGAGAGAGAGAGAGAGAGAGAGAGAGATAGATAGATAGATAGATAGATAGAACACACCAGGGACTCTTGCCACTGCAAACAAACTCCAGATATATGTGCTGGTTTGTGCATCTGGTAATAGGGAATCAAACCCAGGCCATCAGGCTTTGCAAGCAAGCCATCTCTCCAGCACCACCCCTGATTGTTTTATATAGTTTTTGTTTTTGCATGGGTACTAGGGATTGAACTCAGGTCCTCATATTCGCAAGGCAAGCACTTTAATAACTGAGCTATCTTTCTGGCCCCTGGGATATATTCTTCACATCTCTTCCTTCCATAGTGCATTCAGCCCTCACTAGCTATAGCTTCCTTATTTGTCAACTTGCCTACTTGTGAGAATTTATTGTAGCAGGGCTATAGAGATGGCTCAGTAATTAAGGTGCCTGCTTACCAAGCCTGAATGCATGGGTTTGATTCCCCAGTACCTATACAAAGCCAGAGGCACAGAGTGGTGCATGTATCTGGAGTTCTTTTGCAGTGGCAGGAGGCCCTGATGTGCCCATTCTCTCTCTCTCTCTCTCCCTGAAAATAAGTAATTAAAAATTTAAAAGAGAATTTACTGTAGCTTCACAATGGACACAGCACTTTCACAACTCAGGAACAGACAGTGGTCACCCCACATGTCCCTCCCATCCAAGGTCAATCACAGAGGGACTCCACTGTCTTGTTACAGAGCTCACATTCTGGACAAGTGCTGATTTTGTGGTCAAGTGTGGATGTGTGTGCCAGATAAGCTCTGTTCAACTGTGAATTATAGTACTATTGGTCTTGAGTTATTTATTTATATTTGGTCTGGAGTTACTCACTGTTCATTTACTTACATTTTTCCAGGTTCTCATGCATGCTAGGTAAGTGTTCTACCACTGAGCTTATATGCCCAACCCTTTAATTTTACTTGTTATTTTAAGACAAGACCCAGCACAATATTGTCCTGGCTGACCTTGAACTTTTAAAGTACTCTGTAGTCCAGACATATCTTAAATTTGAACTCCTCCTGCTTCAGCCTCCCCCATAGCTAGAATGACAGGCCTGGTTGAGCTCAATGTTAATGAAACACAGAGAGTGAGTATGGGCATGCCAGGACCTCCTGCCACTGTAAACAAACTACAGACACATAGGTTACCTTGTGATCTGGCTTTATGTGAGTCCTGGGGACTCAGAATTCAGGTCATAAGGTTTTGCAAGCAAGTACCTTCAACCACTGAGCCATCCCTCCAGACCATTTTTTTTTAAGACTTGTGATTATACTATTTATTTTTTATTGGCATTTTCATATGTGTACATAATGTATTTGGTTATGATCCCTTCCTATTACCTTTTTGTCCCTCCATCCCCCTCCCACTGAACACCTTCTTTCTAACTGTGTGCTGAATTAAAAAAATTTTATTCCACTCTGTTCAATCCCCCTTTCATGCTCAATTTACTCGTAAGTGATACCATCAACCACCCACCCGTGAAAGAAATTTTGGGTCATCCTTGCATTTTCTCTCCCCTTATTCACCCAAATCCAAGAAATCACAAGATATGTTGGCTCCATCTCCAAGTGCCAGGGGCTGGTTTTAGGCCCTACATATTTGCTGGGTACTGAATCAGCCTACAAATTGGGACTCCAGCTTTCAGCCTGCTCATGTCCAGTCTGCTCTTCACTGGGAAGCCAAGGTGGAAGTTTAAAGCGAATGCTTAACAATTCCATTTCTGGGGCTGGGAAGATGGTTGGTGGGAAAGATGCTTGCAGTACAAGCATGAGGCCCTGAGAAAATGGTGGGCATGGCGGTGCATGCCTATAATCCCAGCACCGGGGAGACAAGGAATCTCAGAGGCTCACAGGCTAGCGAGAATCTGAAAATTCCTTTCTTGATGTCTTCCCAAGACTTGGGATCCATGAAGATGCCCCTTCCTCTTTTCTTAAACAGTAACTTCAGCCTAGAGTGGAACAAATATGAGGCTTAATTTTATTGAAAGAGAAAGAGAATAGGGAGAAGGGCTGGGGATGTCACGCACTTGGAAAGGTGCTTGCCTGGCATGCATGCAGCCCTGGATTTGAATCCCAGAATTGCATAAAACTGGGAAAGGTCGTGCATTCTTGCAATCCCAGAGAAGTAGAGCAAGACAGTCAGAAGTTCAAGACCAACTGGGCTACATAAGAGGCTGTCTCAAGAAATAAAGAAAGTGTTTGTGAAGCCAATCTCTCGATCTTGTTCCCAGAGGAAGACACATCTGTACAGGCACAGTTTATAGAAACGGCTTGCAAATTTGAAAAACTTTGCAGTGTAGTATGAGCTCACTAGACTTCTATATCTTTGATGGATATCCTTAAACTGTGCCTAGCATGAGAAACAAAGAATTTGCTAGAAAACTGAGGGGTGAGCAATCTGGAGAGCTGGAGCTGGGACACTCTGGGAGAAGTTAAAGGATTTTCCAGATACCAAATGCCCATGGCTTTAGTGTCACTTAGCTTAATCACTTTGTTTTTATTCTCAGGAGTGAGAGACTGATGGGCCAGAGTTTAGCCCTGTGCCCCATCCTGGGAAAGGCCACTTGATTGACGGCCTCCCCACCCCCAAAGTCTGTATGTAGTTGTGGACAGAAAATTCTCCATAGGAAATCGGTACTAAAGAACAGAGGAAGTGATGCCCGCACAAGCAAATATAATACAGCCAGATCGGTCCTGAGTTTGACAGCACCCAGTAAACAGCTGGGCATGGCCATGCACATGTGTGATCCCACCTCTGTGGGAGGCAGAGACCACAGTATCATTAGGACTCTCTGCTCAGCCAGTCTGACCCAAAGTAGCAGCTGCGGGATCACGAATAAAACAGTTACTTCATGTCTGGATGACACCAAAGCACTCCTCACCCACCACCCACTGGCTCTTACATTCTTTCTGCTCCCTCTTCTGCAATGTTCCTTGAGCTTGAAGGCATGACAGAGAAGTGTCATTTGGCACTAAACACTCAATAGTCACTTATTCTCAGTACGTTGATGAATTTTGAGTCTCCATAGCAGTCACCACCGACCAAGAGGTGAAAGTTCCAATATCCTGTGTTTTCTCACAGGTGGTAAAATTTTTTTTTATTGACGTCTATACTTACAGATAATAAACCATGATATTTCCCTCCCCCCCCCACTTTCCCCTTCATAACTCCGCTCTCCATCATATCCCCGCCTTCTCTCCGTTAGTCTCTCTTTTAATTTGATGTCATCATCTTTTTCTCAACTATCAAAGTAGGGTTAGTTCTCCCTTGAAGCTTCTCTATTTTATTTTTTGTTGATTTTTTTTTTTTTTTGGGGCAGCGTCTCACTCTAGCCCAGGCTGACCTGGAATTCACTATGTATTCTCAGACTGGCCTTGAACTCACGGCAACCCTCCTACCTCTGCTTACCGAGTGCTGGGATTAAAGGCATGTGCCACCATGCCCAGCCTCCATCTTTCTTAATCTCCTTGTTTCAATGGGCTTTGGGTCTTGAAATGGTGCCTATAAAGGGAACTTGGGCTTGTTAAAATTGATTTGCCATATGAGTTTAATAAAAATAATGACATAAATAGTGTCCCAGAAAAGACTACAGCCAAAGACAGAAGAAATTAGCTCTTGTTCATCACAGTAACATTTATATGGAAGGATTTAAAGAGAATAATGATTATTTTGGATGAAATATGAAGTATAAAAAGCTATAAAATATAAATGCAAAGTTGACTTGATATATTTTATGCTTGGTGGGAAAGAAAAAATGAAAAGGGAAGGAGGAGAAGAAGAAAGAGGAGGGGGAATTAAAAAATATCTCAACATTAGAATTTCAAATGGATGGAGTATAATGTTCTTGGGGGAGGGGGAGTCTCTTTCAAAAAAATTTTTTTTGAGGTAGGGTCTCTCTCTCTCTTTAGCCCAGGCTGACCTGGAATTCACTCTGTAGTCTCAGGTTGGCCTCGAACTAAAGAATATTTTTATTTATTTATTTATGAGAGAGCAAGAGAGAGAGAGGTGTGTGTGTGTGTGGGGGAGACCTACTGAGTTTAACTAGTGTTGTTCTCATGAGCATGGGTGAACTTTGTTTATTGGAGCAAGGGTACCTTACCAGCACTTAAACCACTGAAGAAAACGTCTCTTCCACCCCGGCAACCATCAACTGCCAGTAACTCCCCAGAGAGGGATGAAGGTCTCATGGGAGAGCTGAGTTTTATTTTATTTTGTTTTATTTATTTGAGAGAGAGAGAGAGAAGGAGAGAGAGAGAGAGAGAATGAGCGTGCTAGGGCATGCAGCCACTGCAAACGAACTCCAGCTGCATGCGCCCCCTTGTGCATCTGGCTTACATGGTTCTGGAGAATCAAACCGGGGTCCTTTGGCTTTGCAGGCAAACGCCTTAACCACTAAGCCATCACTCTAGCCCCGAGAGATGAGTTTTCTTGCTGGAAAGTATTACCTGGAAGACTGCGTTGGCACTTACACACACACAAGGTAGGTGTGCTCCCACTCTGAGTATGACTCAAAGAGGGAGACTCAGTGTAGTATGAGGAGGAACTCCTTTCTTCCTTCTGCCTCTCAGGGTGCTGAGTGTGCGTGCTTTGTGTGTGCACACATGCCACAGCGAATGTATCCCAGGTGTCTGTAAGCACATGAGCTTCGTATAGCAGGGGCGTCTGTTTCTCAGAGCAGGTTTATGCCTGTCTGTGTGTGCTGAGCATTGTGTAGCGTTGTGATCACTTTTTGCTTCTGTATAATGTGAGCACATGAGTGAATTCATGTGTGAGCGAGTGTACACGTGTGCTGCCGTGTAGAAATAGGTGGGCCTCTGAATGTGGTCTTAGCTGTATCTCTCTCTGTGTGTGTGTGTGTGTGTGTGTGTGTGTGTGTGTGTGTGATGACTTGTATCAACAAGGAAGCGTGTGCACAGACATCCCCACTTCCTGCCAAGGTGTTTAACAGTTTTCCGAGGCTGTGTATTTAGCTCTCGCTGGACTTGCTCTGTAGTTTCATTTCCCATTTGATCCAGTGGGGTCTGTTTATCTTTCATCAATTTCATACCGGCCACTTAGCTTAGATGTCCATCCCCACATCTCTCATTGTTCTCAACACCGTGGCATCTTTCGTGAGGTTTAATCATGTGCCTCAGCCTCCTGGGACGCTCCTTTCCTGTTGGGCCGGGATCCTGCCTTGCTGGCCTGGACTTTGAGGAGGCTGGCTTCCGTAGCACATGCCCAGATTTGTCCTGTGAGCTAGCCTGAAATACAGAGGTGACCTTGGAACGTGGGGACTTTGGCATCATCTTTGGCAGCCTCTGCCATGCGAGGCGCACACAGCGAGATGGGTTTTGGATTAAGTGGAGCTATTTTCAATTTGGGCTTTGGAACTCACCAGAGAGGTGACCTTGGGCTAGTCCGCCAGGCTCTGATCTGTCATTACAAATTCTCAGTTGTGAGAATAAAAATAACACATTCAAAGTAGTAGCTGGGTGCGGTGGTGCACACCTGTAATCCCAATACTTGGCAGGTGGAGGCAGGAGGATCAGGAGTTCAAGGTCATCCTCTGCTACATAATGACTTTGGTGACATGTTGGGCTACATGAAACCCTGTCTTAAACAAACCAACCAACCCAAAGTACTTTTTTGTTCTTTTCTTTCTTTCTTTTTTTTTTTCAAGGTAGGGTCTCACTCTAGCTCAGGCTGACCTGGAATTCACTATGTAATATCAGGGTGGCCTTGAACTCACAGCGATCCTCCTACCTCTGTCTCCCTTGAGTGCTGGGATTAAAGGTGTGCGCCACCATGTCTGGCTTTTTACTGACTAAGTACTTTTTACTTAGCATATGAAATGCAGACATCATAAGACCATCTCAAAATGTAGTGATTTAAAAACTACATACACAGTTCCACTATTGAACTCACAATGTCTGTGTTTATCCACACAAGGTCTGTACAAGACTGGTCCTGGGAATATCAACATCCCGTTATGGATGGGGGTGGGGCTCGTAAGACCCTTTTTCTCCCTGAGGAGCTCTTGGTGGTTAATGGAGGGTAAGTTAGCTTCTTTGTGCTGTAGCCACTGGTAAGTTACCCTTACTCCAAGAAATACCTTCAACCCATGTTCATACAAGCAACCTGAATTAAACTCAGTGGGTGGGAAAAAACGTCAAGAAAGTAGGAGGTGGATTAGTTGAGGAGGGATTCGGAGGGAACTGAAGGAAGGGCATAGAGAGAATAGTAGGAGGTGGGACAAAAAAGCCCAGGCGAGGAGAACATGGAATTCTGTAGAGCAGGTGAAGGTTCAGCTCAGAACTGGTGTTCTTAGTCCCATTGAGCTGGGGGCTGGAGAGATGGCTTAGCAGTTAAGGAGCATGCCTGCAAAGCCTAAGGATCCAGGTTCAATTCTTCAGGTCCCATGTAAGCCAGATGCACAAGGTGGCACATGCATCTGGAGTTTGTTTGCAGTGGTTAGAGGCCCTGGTGCACCCATGCTCTCTCTTTCTCTCTCTTCCTCTCTGACTCTAATAATAAATAAATAAGAATAAATATTTAAAAAAAACCCATTGAGTGTTAGCTAATGAACCAGGCCACTAAGCTACTGCAGATAGAGTGATGGGGAACTGGACTCTACTTTTTGATGGAGGAAGTGAATACTTACATCAGAAAGGGTTGTGGATGTGGGAGATGTTATTAAATGGGGCCAATCAGTGCAATCAGCCTGCAGCAACAGGCACTTTGTGTATGGAATTGCCTGGAACTCGGAAGGCATCTACTGAATAGCAATCAACAGCACTTAGTGGACACCAGGAGCTCTATGTGGTCCAGTGGTGGCACATTTACATCAAGGGAAGGTTCCAGCTAAAAGAAGAATTTAGTGGGAAGAAATGAACATCTTGACCCTGCCTCTCCACTGCCTTGAAAAATTCCCTTTGCTAATCTCCATTCTGTCCCAAACTCCTCTTTCCCAAACCCCAACACTTAGCCTCAACAACTCCTCTACTTTTTTTTTTTTTTTGGTTTTGCAAGCTAGGGTCTCACTCTGGTCCAGGCTGACCTGGAATTCACTATGTAGTCTCAGGGTGGCCTCGAACTCACGGCGATCCTCCTACCTCTGCCTCCCGAGTGCTGGGATTAAAGGCGTGTGCCACCACGCCCGGTTTAACAACTCCTCTACTTTTATTCTGTGTTTTATCTCTACCTTTATTCTTTTTTCTTTCAGTTTTTAATTTTATTTAAAAAATTAAAAAAATTTTTCATTTATTTATTTGAGAGCGACAGACAGAGAGAAAAGAGGCAGGTAGAACTCCTTTCTTCCTTCTGCCTCTCAGGGTGCTGAGTGTGCGTGCTTTGTGTGTGCACACATGCCACAGCGAATGTATCCCAGGTGTCTGTAAGCACATGAGCTTCGTATAGCAGGGGCGTCTGTTTCTCAGAGCAGGTTTATGCCTGTCTGTGTGTGCTGAGCATTGTGTAGCGTTGTGATCACGTTTTGCTTCTGTATAATGTGAGCACATGAGTGAATTCATGTGTGAGCGAGTGTACACGTGTGCTGCCACGTAGAAATAGGTGGGCCTCTGAATGTGGTCTTAGCTGTATCTCTGTTTGTGTGTGTGTGTGTGTGTGTGTGTGTGTGATGACTTGTATCAACAAGGAAGCGTGTGCACAGACATCCCCACTTCCTGCCAAGGTGTTTAACAGTTTTCCGAGGCTGTGTATTATTTAGCTCTCGCTGGACTTGCTCTGTAGTTTCATTTCCCATTTGATCCAGTGGGGTCTGTTTATCTTTCATCAATTTCATACCGGCCACTTAGCTTAGATGTCCATCCCCACATCTCTCATTGCTCTCAACACCGTGGCATCTTTCGTGAGGTTTAATCATGTGCCTCAGCCTCCTGGGACGCTCCTTTCCTGTTGGGCCGGGATCCTGCCTTGCTGGCCTGGACTTTGAGGAGGCTGGCTTCCGTAGCACATGCCCAGATTTGTCCTGTGAGCTAGCCTGAAATACAGAGGTGACCTTGGAACGTGGGGACTTTGCATCATCTTTGGCAGCCTCTGCCATGCGAGGCACACAGAGAGATGGGTTTTGGATTAAGTGGAGCTATTTTCAATTTGGGCTTTGGAACTCACCAGAGAGGTGACCTTGGGCTAGTCCGCCAGGCTCTGATCTGTCATTACAAATTCTCAGTTGTGAGAATAAAAATAACACATTCAAAGTAGTAGCTGGGTGCGGTGGTGCACACCTGTAATCCCAATACTTGGCAGGTGGAGGCAGGAGGATCAGGAGTTCAAGGTCATCCTCTGCTACATAATGACTTTGGTGACATGTTGGGCTACATGAAACCCTGTCTTAAACAAACCAACCAACCCAAAGTACTTTTTTGTTCTTTTCTTTCTTTCTTTCTTTTTTTCAAGGTAGGGTCTCACTCTAGCTCAGGCTGACCTGGAATTCACTATGTAATATCAGGGTGGCCTTGAACTCACAGCGATCCTCCTACCTCTGTCTCCCTTGAGTGCTGGGATTAAAGGCGTGCGCCACCACTCCTGGCTTTTTACTGACTAAGTACATTTTACTTAGCATATGAAATGCAGACATCACAAGACCATCTCAAAATGTAGTGATTTAAAAACTATACACACAGTTCCACTATTGAACTCACAATGTCTGTGTTTACCCACACAAGGTCTGTACAAGACTGGTCCTGGGAATATCAACATCCCGCTATGGATGGGGGTGGGGCTCGTAAGACCCTTTTTCTCCCTGAGGAGCTTTTGGCGGTTAATGGAGGGTAAGTTAGCTTCTTTGTGCTGTAGCCACTGGTAAGTTACCCTTACTCCAAGAAATACCTTCAACCCATGTTCATACAAGCAACCTGAATTAAACTCAGTGGGTGGGAAAAAACGTCATGAAAGTAGGAGGTGGATTAGTTGAGGAGGGATTCGGAGGGAACTGAAGGAAGGGCATAGAGAGAATAGTAGGAGGTGGGACAAAAAAGCCCAGGCGAGGAGAACATGGAATTCTGTAGAGCAGGTGAAGGTTCAGCTCAGAACTGGTGTTCTTAGTCCCATTGAGCTGGGGGCTGGAGAGATGGCTTAGCAGTTAAGGAGCATGCCTGCAAAGCCTAAGGATCCAGGTTCAATTCTTCAGGTCCCATGTAAGCCAGATGCACAAGGTGGCACATGCCTCTGGAGTTTGTTTGCAGTGGTTAGAGGCCCTGGTGCACCCATTCTCTCTCTTTCTCTCTCTTCCTCTCTGACTCTAATAATAAATAAATAAGAATAAATATTTTTTAAAAAAACCCCATTGAGTGTTAGCTAATGAACCAGGCCACTAAGCTACTGCAGATAGAGTGATGGGGAACTGGACTCTACTTTTTGATGGAGGAAGTGAATACTTACATCAGAAAGGGTTGTGGATGTGGGAGATGTTATTAAATGGGGCCAATCAGTGCAATCAGCCTGCAGCAACAGGCACTTTGTGTATGGAATTGCCTGGAACTCGGAAGGCATCTACTGAATAGCAATCAACAGCACTTAGTGGACACCAGGAGCTCTATGTGGTCCAGTGGTGGCACATTTACATCAAGGGAAGGTTCCAGCTAAAAGAAGAATTTAGTGGGAAGAAATGAACATCTTGACCCTGCCTCTCCGCTGCCTTGAAAAATTCCCTTTGCTAATCTCCATTCTGTCCCAAACTCCTCTTTCCCAAACCCCAACACTTAGCCTCAACAACTCCTCTACTTTTTTATTTTTATTTTTTGGTTTTGCAAGCTAGGGTCTCACTCTGGTCCAGGCTGACCTGGAATTCACTATGTAGTCTCAGGGTGGCCTCGAACTCACGGCAATCCTCCTACCTCTGCCTCCCGAGTGCTGGGATTAAAGGCGTGTGCCACCACGCCCAGCTTAACAACTCCTCTACTTTTATTCTGTGTTTTATCTCTACCTTTATTCTTTTTTCTTTCAGTTTTTAATTTTATTTAAAAAATTAAAAAAATTTTCATTTATTTATTTGAGAGCGACAGACAGAGAGAGAAAGAGGCAGGTAGACAGAGAATGGGCGTGCCAGGGCCTCCAGCCACTGCAAAAAAACTCCAGACACATACACCGCCTTGTGCATCTGGCTTACGTGGGTCCTGGGGAATCAAGCCTCGAACAGGGGTCCTTAGGCTTCACAGGCAAAAGCTTAACCACTAAACCATCTCCCCAGGCCCTAATTTTATTTTTTTGACACTTAATAAATATCTCTGAGATAACTCAGTGAATGAAGCACTCACTGTTCAAGCTGGATACCTGAGTTAGATCCCCAGACTCTGTGTAAAAAGCCAGACCTCGTGGTGGGCAGGCTTCCGTAATCCCAACACTCTGACAGCAAGATGGGAGGTGGAGACAGGAGAATTTCGCAGAGAAGCTCAGTGACTGCAGCAAAAGAACAGCCGAGTGCCACTGAGAGAAACCCTGCTTCCAGTGAGGTGGACCATGGGGGGGGGGGTGGACCTGAGAGTTGTCCTCTGACTGCCACATGCACACTGTGGCACGTGCATGCCTGTACTCACCCACAGGAACACATATATACACAAACAAATAAGAGAGTTGATAAATCAATCATTTCTGCCTTTGTTCTTGGTCGTGTGTATCAGTTTAACTTTTCAGGTTTCTTTAGATCTCTTCCCACTTTCCCCTTTTAGTACAAGGCGATGATGAATGCAAGAACTGAGGCCGGCAGAAAGAATCCTTCTTTTTAAGAGGCCAAAAGGGAGTCAGAAGGAAGATGAAATAGGTTTACATACTTATAACTTAATATTGTTTCGTTCATTTCTGTCACACTGGAGTATGTGTTAGCTTTCAAAGATTCCTTCTGTCCCAAGTTCTTTGTCCAGCTCGTTCTTTCTGGTCTGAAAGCTCTGCTAGAATATTGACTCCTTGGGAGAGGGTGCGTTTAGTTCCTCCAGAATGATCAGAGGATGGAGTGGGAAAGACCAGGGGTCCTGGCCCATACCACCGAGGGTTCATGTACCTCAAGGGGGTCCATTTCTTTCTGCTAGGTTCCTAGCCTTCCTTCTTCTTTGCACTGTGATGAAAGACTTGAAAGACATCAAACGAAGCCCCTCCCTGGCCCACATCCAGCTCCTACCCCAGCCTGGGTTGTTCTCTGGCCTTCCCCACTGGCTCTAGGCATGACTTCCTGGTCTTTGGATTCACTTTTGCACTACCCTGCCCCCAGCTGGGGCTGACCCCTTCCTTCCCTGCTCAGTAACGCTTCAGAATGGATCTGCTCACTCATTTCTTCGCTGTTGAGAATGAAACCACACGGTGTGCACTTCTGCCGGTTACATACTTCGCTTGCACACTCAGATGTCTGTGAGTGAGGCATTATGTCACAGACATGGGGAGATACAAACACATGTCTTTACCGTAGGTAAGGCCACTTCCCAGTACTCTCTCTATCCCCTTCCTTCAGCTCCCTCCGAATCCCTCCTCAACTAATCCCCACCCACTGAGTTTAACTCAGGTTGCTTGCATGAACATGGGTTGAAGGTATTTCTTGGAGTAAAGGGTAACTTACCAGTGGCTACAGCACAAAGAAGCTAACTTACCCTCCATTAACCGCCAAAAGCTCCTCAGGGAGAAAAAGGGTCTTACGAGCCCCACCCCCATCCATAGCCGGATAATGATATTCCCAGGACTAGTCTTGTACAGACCTTGTGTGGGTAAACACAGCCACTGTGAGTTCAATAGTGGAACTGTGTGTATAGTTTTTAAATCACTACATTTTGAGATGGTCTTGTGATGCAGAAATAAGCATTTCACATGCTAAGTAAAAAGTACTTAGCCAGTAAAAAGCCAGGCGTGCTGGTGCACGCCTTTAATCCCAGCACTCAAGGGAGAGGTAAGGCTCTGATGACAGATCAAAGCATGATGACACCAGAACCAGTTTTGGTGAATCAGTAAGTAATCTCCAGAGCCTCCTTCCTCTCTTCAGGAGGGAATATTTCATTTCAGAGGGATTTGCTATACAGCACCCGCCCAAGGTCATTTAGTTAGCCCCGATGGGATTCAAACGCAGGCCTGTCTGACGTTGAAGTCCATGCTACAGAAGCTATGTTAACCTGTCACCTTCACGCAAGGTGAATAATTCATCCTAATTTTCTGGTGTCTGAAAACCGAGCCTCTGGGTATGTCACTCTATCCCAGGCAACACGAGGTGGTTGGTCACTCTGGACTTACCAGTGCCTTTCCTGTGAGAAGGCCCAGATAACTGTCTAATAAGTTAACTTATTAGGCAAGCCTGGCTCAGCATCTGAGACCTTTCCTCCTTCCCATTCCTAGTCATGCAAGCACCGTGACCAGGCGCTCTGCAGGCCCTGCCTCCTTTTCAGTTCCCAAAGCCTGTCTTGCTGCTCACTGTGTCTTTCCAGTGCGGCCTGTGTGCCTACAGCATCTGTTCTATTTCATTCTAAGCATGACCTCCTCACTGCTGGCTGCTATCACCATTCAGAGTCCCTCCCTTATCCCAGCAGTAGAGGCCTTCTTTAGGTAGTGGGTCCCTGGGGTGATTTAACCGAGTAGGAACCCACTGGTTTGCAGAGTCTTAGGGTGGTTACTTATCTCTGAATGCCTCCCTGTAACATCAGAATGATAAGAAAATGCCTTCTAGCTATTGAGACACTCCGTAAGTCCCTTTCAGCAACCTAATGACCCAACCATCATCATAAATAATGGGATATTAATGAGAAAGAGGGGGAGAAGAAAATAATAAGTGATTTTCACCCTCCAATCAAACATGCTTACCTTTAAGAATCATTTACTTTTATGTATTAACTACTCCCTTTCAGAGGGCTGGGGATATGGCTTAGTTGGCAAAGTGCTTGCCTTATAAGCACGAGGACCTGAGTTTGATACCCATAACCCACTTAAAAAAAAAGCTGGGGGTGGGTTGGAGAGATGGCTTAGTGGTTAAGGTGCTTACCTGTGACACTTAAGGACCCAGGTTTGATTCCCCAGAACCCACATTAAGACAGATGCACAAGGTAGCTCATGCTTCTGGAGTTCATTTGCAGTGGCTAGAGGTCCTGGTATGCCCATTCTCTCCCTCTCTTTCGGTCTCTGTCTCTTAAATAGATAAATATTTTTTAAAAGTTGGGTGTGCTGGTATATGCTTGTAACCCAGCACTGGGGATATGGAGGCAGATGGCACCCGAGGCTCACTGGCCAGCCAGTCTAACCTACCTGGGAGTTCCGGAGCAGTGAGTTCCAGTCTCACAAAAGGTGGGCAGTGACTGAGGAACAAGACCCAAGGTTGTGTCCTGGCCTCTATACGCACACACACCTTCACGTGTAGACCCATGAACACACACGCACACACTTCCTTTCATATCAAGGTTCTTAGAACCATGTCTGTCCTCTCCAGAATGTGGATAGATGCCTATCTGGTGAATACAGGGACATCTGACCAGGAGGAAGAGGGAATGCCAGGTGTTCCTCATTCATCGTAAAAGAACAAAGCTGTTGAAACACTGTTCTGCTCAGGATTGCCACATATCCAGAGATGACTGAATTTGCCCAATTCCAAATAAGCAACTTCCCTAAGCCTGGCCTCTGTGGGACTTTAAAAACGCCCCTCAAAACACGGGAGGGGGGCCCTGCGTTGTTTCACAACTGCAGACATTACTTTCAGGCATACAAATTCTGAACTCAGACATCTGGGAGAACAACAGGTAGAGAAAGAAAACACCTTGAATGCTCCAGCCGCTCAAGGTTGAGTGTTAAACAAAATCCTCAGTGCCCCATGTTGCTGGAGATTGGTGTGCATTTATGATATACAACAGAAATCAAATCAATATTCAACCAGAGAAACAAATTAGGAATGAGCAGTTCCATACTTAGCCAAGCGTGCCAAGCTCTCCAAGGATGTAGAAATGAAAGATTTCCTCAGCCCTCTCCGTGCATGCCCCAAAGAACATCTAAAAGCTCCCCAAGGTTAATTCAAGAATAAAAAAGACCTTTGGCAATTGTGATATTGTGAGAATTTCCATTAGATAAAGTTAATGGGATTTTTTTTTTAAAGTACTTCTTGGTCGCTATTAGGTCCATGCTGGGAAAATAATGGAAAAAGTCCAGCAAAAATGTTTTTCAAAATTAGTGGGAAATAATATAGGAGAGAGAAAAACAATCCCCCATGGGTGAAGAGTAATCTACTTTCTGGAAATGACCGTTGAGCTGGATAGATTTCCGGTTATTATTGTAGTTAATATGGCTAGTGGCTGGGATGGGCAGCAGACATTTGGAGAGTAGTCTGGCCACATGGGCAACCAGGGGGTGGGGGATGAATGATAAATTACTTTCTTCTGTTTCAGCATCCTAGCTTGTCTCGTGTGGTGGTTTAAATGTGAACTGTCCCTCACAGCCTCATGTGTTTGTAATTAAGCCTTATCTTCAATCCCAGTTGGTGGCAATTTGGGAGGTGGAGCCTGGTTTCAAGGAGGTATGTTGCTCGCTTGGGTGGCCCTTGTGGTGTTGTAGCCCAAGTTCCCCTTGCCAGAGCTCAGGTCACGCTTGGTGCTACCTCCCAGCTGATGTGACAAGATGTGACGACTAGACTCTGCTCGGCCATGCTTTCGCCACCGCGATGAAACTTCGCTTCAAAACTGTAAAGGCTGAAAAAAAAAAAAACCCTTTTACTCCCATCAGCTGCTTCTGGTTGGGTGTTTTGTCCCAGCAACAAGAAGGTAACTGCAACATTTCCTTATCTCACTCAATTTTTCTGATTTTTGAAAGGTGGGAAAAATATGTGTTTCTTATTCTGGGGCACAGTGCAGGTATCTGAGTGGTCATTCTGTGTTTGCGTGGCTCAGTAAAGGAAGGTTTTGTGGAGGTCCTGGTTGGAGTCTGATGCCAGTAGAACTTGAAGAGTGACTGTGGTGCTGGTCCACTGAGGACCAGTGTCAGATGGGCAATTCGGAAGATGGGCATAGGTGCTGAGATGCTGTGTCCATGGAAGCTGGGACAGTGCATCACGTGCTCTCGCAAAAATGTTTTTCAAGATTAGTTTGGGGCTGAAAAGTGAGACACCTCATCCAGTCCCCAAAACTATAGATCTGCAGGAAAGCTTCACAGTGGAGGATTTAAAATTACCTTGTGTACAACTGCAGTTCCTCCTCCAAGGCAACAGGTGTCGCTGGTGTACCAAGGTAGTAGAGTCAAGTTCCAATTATTTGGGCATACTGGAAACCAGCATTCTCCGTGTCTCCCAGTGTCTGTCAGAAATCCTTGGGATTTTTTTTTTTTTTTTTAAGTATATGCTCCAGAAACCTCTCAGGCTCACTGAACTGACATCTTTAGAGTTGAGGCCCATAAATTTGTATATTAAAAAAAAAAATCGGGCTGAGGGATGGCTTAGCGGATAAGGCGTTTGCCAGCAAAGCCAAAGAACCCAGGTTTGATTCCCCAGGACCCACGTTAGCCAGGTGCACGGCGTTGGGGGGGCGTGTCTGGAGTTCGTTTGCAGTGGCTGGAGGCCCTGGCTCGCCCATTCTGTCTCTCTCTCTCTCTCTCTCCCTGTAAAAATGGTTATTACCTGGGGAAGTTGGGTGTGTGAGATTGATACTGTATATTATATTTTGACTTTAATAAATGCCATAGGCGATTCTATACCTGCAGCTATAGAGATTTCAAATCAGGACCAGTGTCCTTCACAAATAAGCTCAAGTCCCAAAGAGACAAGGAACTTAATGTCAGCTAACATACAGCCAAAGTTAGGGGTTGAGTATCTCAAGACACAGCATTGGGCTTTTCCCTGCAGGTTAGATTGAAGTTTATAAAGTAATTCTGGAAGCTTACAGAAAGATTTTGTGTCTCTCCCTCCGAAGCCTGAATGACATACCCACCATATAATGGGTTTTGCTGGCAGGATATAATTTAGTTCCCTCCTCTCTGCTCACTCCATGGACCCTCCAAGAGCTGAAGTCTGACTCCCTCCTCCATTTGAGCGGTCTCCATGAGCACTGCGCTAACAGCAAGCTTCTGCCACAGTTAGTGGTTAACCGGAAACATTCACTGACCACCAGGCACTTGTCTGTCCACTTCACATTATTGTCTTGAGGACGAGACTATTCCCACCTTAAAAATGAAGCAACCGGGCTGTAGAGATGGCTTAGGGGTTAAGGCGCCTGCCTCCTAAGCCAAGGACGCTGGTTCCAATCTCCAGCAGTTCCAATCTCCAGGTCCCACGTTTAGCCAGATGCAAAGTGACGCAAGGCCGCACTTGCCCACAAGGGGGCGCACACATCTGGATTTCGTTCACAGCAGCTGAGAGACTGCTGGCGCGCCCATCTCTGTCTCCCTCTCCCTCTCTGTCTGTCTCTCTCTGTGTCTCTCTCCAAAAATAAATAAAATAATAAAAAAAAAATGAAGCAACGGAGGCTGGGGCAGGCTATAAACTTAAGGCCATAGAACTCAACAACAAGATCAAGCTAAGATCCTTCTGTTTTCAAGTCTCATTCATAGTCTTTCTGTTGAGATAAGACCCTTCATCATTCTTCTTCTTCTTCTTTTTTTTTTTTGGTTTTTCGAGGTAGGGTCTCACTCTGGTCCAGGCTGACCTGGAATTAACTATGTGGTCTCAGGGTGGCCTCGAACTCTCGGTGATCCTCCTACCTCTGCCTCCTGAGTGCTGGGATTAAAGGCGTGCACCACCACGCCCGGCCCTTCATAATTCTTGAATTATATGCAGCAAATTTCGGAGTCTCTGTTACCCATTCTCTGGGCCAAAACAATTCTGCTACTTTCTGGAATTCAAGCAAGCTCCCAAGAACTAATACTTTATGAAGCATCCCCAAATATTGGGATTTGAAGGGAACAATAAAGTTAACACATGAACCATTGACCTTTCTTGTAGATCTCAAAGAATCTTTGAACCAGAGAATTCTGTCCACATGTAGGCTTTGGCACGGCCAGCATTAGTACTGATGAAGACTTTCATGTTTTTGATGTTGGAAGACATTTTTTTCCTAGAATGGGGGTCAAGTTTGGTCATTTGTAATCAGTTGATAAAGGATGTGTGTGCACAACCACGTGGGAAATCTATGAATATTATTGAGTAATGATGTAGAGTATAATTAGGTTGAGCTATTAAGTACTAATTAATTGAGCTGTCAGATTTTAATCAAGGAATTGATTGTTTCCGTGTAGAGCTCTGATGGGTCTGTGTCTTTGTGAAGCTCTGGAACACTGAATTGCAAAGGTTAACAAATTAAAAGGCCGCGCTCCAGCTATTACAGCCCTGGCAAGAGGCACTGTTCTCTCCTGCTTCCTAAAGAGTGTGGAGCCAACAAGTTTCTGCTGCTTCCATTAAGTCAAAAAGAAGGGCCTAGGCGGCGACTCAGCGGGAAAAGTGATTTCCCTGCAAGCATGAGGACCGGAGTTCACATTCCCAGAACCCACGTAACGCGGGGCGCATTGGTGCCTGCCTGTAATTCCAGCTCTGGGGAAGCAGAGACAGGGACTCACTGCTGCTAGCTTATCTTGCTGAATTGGTGAGTTCTAGGTTCGATGAGAGACCCTCCAGCAATCAGGTGCAAAGCAATTGAGTAAGACACCAGAGGTTGACCTCTGGCCTCTACACGCACACATATGCACGCACATGTGCCCTGGCATCCACATGCACATATGCACCCATGCACATATGGACATGCATATGCGCAAGTATTCATACAATAACACACAACAAAGCCAAACAAAATTGAAACAAAACAAAATATAGAAGGAGCCGGGTGTGGTGGGGCATGCCTTTAATCCCAGCACTTGGAAGGCAGAGGTAGGTGGATCACTGTGAGTTCGAGGCCACCTTGAGACTACATAGTGAATTCCAAGTCAGCCTGAGCTACAGTGAAACCCTACCTCAAAACAAAAAACAAAAAAACAAAAAGACTATGCTGCCCATGGGCAGGAAAGCAACAAGAAGGCAGTGGGGTCTTGCCCAGTTTGTGTGCAACAGCTGTGAATGGGGTGGGAAAAGGAAGATGGGGAGCTGAGCCAGGAAGATGGACCATGGGGAGTAAAACAAAGAAAGTCCTTATTGTCATAATGATAATCATTATGCCAGTTCCCCGTGCCCTCCCTGTAGAATCTTGGTGGTTCCTGACACCTAATATGGTGGCTTCTTCTGGAGCCCTCTGGGATGACAGGGTCTGGCCACTCTCAGGGTGATGGTCAGAGAACAATTATCATATCTGGAACCAGCAGAAATCAAACCACCACCATTTGAAGAAATGCTTCTACATTTGGAATTCTTGGCTTTTATGAAGTAATAAGAAGCCAAGATTTACATTTCGGGATTTCTAATTGGATCATGTAAGTATGGAGAATGCTTTCTCTGGGAATCTTCAGTTCGTCAGTGTTAAGTTGCCAGGCTGGCAGGTCTGCTGCACTGGGGCTTGTTGGTGTTGGCTCATTGCCTTTGGGGTGGTGCGGGGGGGGGGTGGGTGGTCTCACAAGACTGTTCTTCATAGAGCAAGTCTTGATCAAAGGAAGCAAACCAAACCTTGGGCTACTGGAAGGTGGTGCCTTTGAGCCTTCTAAACCAGTAGACTGTGGGAATGTGGTTTTCAGAGATTTTTTTTTTTTCTGTAGAGGGTGAGGATTCAAGGTCTGGAGGCTTCAATCTTAGCTCCGCTATGTGCTAGTTGTGTGATCTTACACAAGTTAGAGATCTTCCTGAGACTCATGGCCTGATTTTGTTCAAACGGAGAATGTCATCATTTTCCTCTGCCATCAAGGAGCTTCCCCTTGAGACTGAAAGCCAAAATAAACCCTTTTTCCCCACAAACTGCTCTTGGTCGGATGTTTTCTGCCAGCCGTGGGAAACTGACTGCAATAAGAGACAAGGTGTTAGAGGGGTGAAATGACACACTATAGATTGGATGGCCCAGGGGTGCATTCTGGCTCTAACGCTCACTTGCTTTGACTTTTGGTAAGTTGTTTGGTGCTCCAGGAAAGTGAAAGACATCCCCGAGAAGCAGGATGTGACCCTGAACCCCGAGACTGGGTGGTGGTAATGCCAGGACCTAGCTCGCTGTGCAAAGCCCGATCCTAGTGCCAGGCTGAGCACCAATGAGTTTACAGAACATCAGCATGGGAAGAGATCATTTTGTAACTGGGCATCGAGATGAAAATGAGACTGATGTTGTGGCATCCAAGAGACCTGGGTGACCAACCCTTGCTGGCTGTGCAACTCGAGGAAGACTTGCTGGTTTCTCCAAGCTTTGTTCACTCAGAATGACAACATTCATGACATCAGTACTGCAGTGTGGTCACCGGAAGAGATTTCTCTCTCTGTGTGCGTGTGTGTGCACGTGCGTGTGAAGGCCAGAAGTGTTGATGTCAAGTATCTCTTTCAGTCACTTTCCATCTTGTTTTTTTTTTTCTAAATATTTTTATTTATTTATTTATTTGCAAGTGAAGGGAGACAGAGAGAATGGTTATGCCAGGGTCTCTAGCTGCCTCAAACAAACTCCAGATGCATGTGCCACTTTGTGTATCTGGCTTTATGTGGGTACTGGGGACTCGAACCTGGGTTGTTAGGCTTTGCAAGCAAGCACCTTAACAGCTGAGCCAGCTCTCCAACCCCTCCACCTTAGTTTTTTTTTTTTTTTTTTTTGGTTTTTCAAGGTAGGGTCTCACTCTGTCCCAGGCTGACCCGGAATTCACTCTGTATTCTCAGGGTGGCCTCAAACTCACAGCGATCCTCCTACCTCTGCCTCCCGAGTGCTGGGATTAAAGGTGTGCGCCACCACGCCCGGCTTTTCCACCTTAGTTTTTGAGACAGGATTCCTTGTTGAACTGGAGCTCGCCAAGTAGGCTAGACTAGCTAGCCAGTGAGCCTGTCTCTGCCTCCCCGGCATTGGGTTTATAGGTGTGCACCACCATGTCTGGCATTTTACGTGGGTGCTGGGGATTTGAACTTGGGTGCTCATGCTTGTGTAGCAAGTCCTTTACCCACTAAGCCATTTCCTCAGCTCCTTGGTTTCTATCTGCAACGCTGCCTATATTAAAATCCTTCAACAGGTCATAGTGGGCTTCTCAAGCTAGGGTCCATATGGCAAGACACTGGTTCTGAGGCCAGGTGGGAGGTTTTCAAACCAGGGTGATGGCACCCACAGGGACACTTGACAATGTTTTGGTTTTGGTTTTGGCACTGGGGTGCAGAAGGATTTGTGACTAGCTTGAGATGCTGTTAAGCATCCTATGATGCATAGGACAGCCCACGGCCGAGAACAATCTGGTACCAGATGTCAGCCATGCTGAGGTTGAGAGTGGTGAAGACTCGTGTTATCGCTTTTCTTGAAGGTTTAAAACTGAAAACACCCTGTTTACATCACAACAACAAATGCCAGTGAATTATGGAGGAAGGAGCCACATTCACATGCTTTTTAGCAAAAACTTGACATTTTTACAAAAGTTACCCTGAAGGGTGAGCAGCTTGGGGCTCTGCTCTCTTGTTCCTACTGCCGACAATTCAGAGTGCTATGGAAGCTTCTGGAAGATGGATGGATTCCAACTTCTGAACGGAACTCTCCATTTATTGTCAGGGGAGATATTTATATACTTTGAGGAAGGGGGTGGGAAGAGGGGATGAGAGAAAGGTATAAGGGCCAATATACTTTGAGGAAGGGGGTGGGAAGAGGGGATGAGAGAAAGGTATAAGGGCCAATAGTATTTCATCACGTCAGCAGCAGCTGGGTGGAGGCAGTTTCAGCTTAGGTGCTGAGTCAAGGGCAGGTCACGAAACTCTACTCAGGCTCGATTAGGCCTCACCGGGAGTAGGCCAAGATTGGCTGGGCTAACCACTCGGCTTCACACCGGGCAGGGCCCAACACCTGAGTGTTCTTGTGAGGATTCAACGAGGTAATAAGGGGCTGGGTGGGGGGCTCAATCAGTAGAATGCCTGCATTGCATGCGTGAGGGTCTCTGTTCATCCCCTAGAACCTATATTTAAGAAAGCCGGGCCTGGTGGTGCATGCCTGTAATCACAGTATTTGGGAGGCAGAGACAAAGGATCACTAGCCAGTCAGGCTAGCTCAGTGGGTGGACTCCATGCCAATGAGAGACCTTGTCTCAAAAGGTGGACTGCATACCTGAGGATGATACCTGACACACACACACACACACCACACACACACACACACACCCATGCATGTATAAACATGTGTATACATATGAATTAAATAATAAGGAGGGGGTGCCTTCACCACAGTAGGTGCCTAATGATGGTTAGCTTCTGTTGTGACTTTTAGTTTTTCTTTACCCTATCCCCCATCACACCTGTTAACACCTGCTAACACACCTGCTGGAAGCTGGATCTCAAAAGGAATTTCTGAATTCGTCAGTAGCTGTTTGTATGGTTTGAAGATGAAGTGTCCCCCATAGGCTCATGTGTTGAAGCCTAGGTCCTGAGCTGAAGGCACGATTGTGGGAAACGTCAGGAGGAGAGATCCAGCTGGAAGACCTAGGTCACTGGAGATGGGTCTTTGGGAATATTTTCTCCCAGGTCCCTACCTGTCTTCCCCTCTGCTTCCTGTCTACCATGATGTGAACAGACATCCTCTGCCACAGGCTCCCACTGTCATGGCCCAAGTGACCATGGGTTGATAATGTGAATGTGCTAGTTTAAAGGAAATGTCCCCCTCATAGGCTCGTGTGTTTTGATTACTTGGTTTCCAGCTGGTGGCGATTTGTGAATGTTGTGGAGCCTTTGGAAGGTGGAGCCTTGCTGGAGGAGAGGTGTCACTGGAAGCCAACCTTGAGGTTTACTGGCCCAGCCCACTGGGTGTTCGTTGACATTTAACTCTTGCTTGCTCATTCCTGTTTAGATGGGAGCCAGCTTCCTGCACTGTCATGTTTTCTTTGCCATGATGAAACTTCCCCTCAAAACTGTAAGCCAAAATCAACCCCGTAACTGCCATAAACTGCTTCTGACCAGGTGTCTTGTGCCAGCAATGAGAAGGTAATTGCTACAGTGAGCCAAATAAATCCTTTCAGTTGTAACTTAAAAAGTAACGAATACAATGTTACGCAGGTGTTTGTACAGGCAGACAGGATACTAACCACATTTTTGAATTGGTTGCTAAACTTTGAGGAAAAAAAAATCCCTAAATAAATTTCTGAGCCCTGTTGAGCGTATCCTGCTGCGGCTAAAGAAATCCCATTACAGTTTCCTGGGCAACCTGAGCTTCCAGTGCTGCATGGACACTGTTTGAGGTTTGGGGTAATAAGGGGTCTTAGCTGATAAGGAGATAGCCAGGCCTGGGGACTCCACCCTGGGTTGCTCTGAAATTGTCTGCCCTGGAGCTGGCCAGACCCCAGCAGTGCAGGGTCATTAGTTGTGTCTCTCTGGTGGTGGTGTGGTGACAGGAATGCCAATTTATCATATTTGTGTGTGTGTGTGTGGGGGGGTGCTGAACTTCTCTGTGAGGCTCACATGATGGAGCTGACGTCCAGTTCTCCCCTAACTGCTTGCCTGACCTTGGGTAGACTCACCTCCTCTTTGAGTTTCATTTTCCACATTATAAACTGAGGGCTAGTGATGCTGATACCATAGGTTGTGATGAAAAGTCAGGTTGAGATCAGAAGAGTCACATGGGCAGATACATGCTGTTAAAACAGCTGTTTTGGTGCCTGGCTTTCTCTGTCCTCTTTATTTAGTCCAGAATCCCAGCCCATGGGGCCTATGGGATAGTGCTGTCTACAATCCACCCAAGCATAGGAGCCAAGTTCGGTACTCCAGGACCCACATAAAATGCAGTGCCAGGCACGGGGGTATGTACCTGTTGGTAAGCATTACAGGGTCTTCCTTCCTCAGTTAAACTTCTCTGGAAACACCCTCACAGGTACACCCAGGGGTGTGTTTCTATGGCGAGTCTCAATCCCATCAAGTTGACAGTGAAGATGAACCATCACACAGACCCACAGACAAGCTGCCACCAAAACCCTGGAAAGATCTGGGGATTGACTTCTCAGCAGAAATAAAACACAAGCTCATTTACATGACTTCTCCACTGAAAATTCCCCTGGATTCTTTTCTTTTTGCAAGTGCAAGAATAAGATGGAAAAAAAAAATAGCCATTTATCCCAACATGTAGAAGTAGTTGAGGCCCAGAAAAGTCCTCAGTGAAGGGCAGAGTGGCTTTGTTTTTGCCACGAGTTGGGTTCGTTGTAATCCTGGGGTGGGGGCAGGTTCAGGCTGACATCACCCATCTCTGAGTTGCTAAGATGCACACAAACACTTACATACGATTAGGTCCTGAAATACTGAGATTCTTAATCAGCATGTTCCCTGCTTATCTTGCAGAAAAGTGTTGCTCACTGTGTGTGACTAAGTGTCATGCCTTGTTTTATTTCCTTCATGGATTATGAAGGAAACTATCCCACTGTGGTGGTTTAAATGTAAAATGTCCCCATTAGGCTCATGTTTTTTTAAACATTTTATTTTTATTTATTTAAGAGAGAGGGAAAGAGAGAGAGGGAGTGAGAATGGGTGCGCCAGGGCCTCTAGCCACTGTAAACGAACTCCACACACATGCACCCTCTTGTGCATCTGGCCTACATGAGACCTGGAGAATTGAACCAGGATACTTAGGCTTCACAGGCATGTGCCTTAACTGCTAAGCCATCTCTCCAGCCCTCATGTGTTTTTTTTTTTTTTTATTATTATTTTTTATTTTAGAGAGGGAGACAGAAACAGAGAGAGAGAGAGAGAGAAAGAATTGGTGCACCAGGGCCTCAGCCACTGAAATCAAACTTGTGCCACCTAGTGGGCATGTGTGACCTTGCACTTGCCTCTCCTTTGTGTGTCTGGCTAACATGGGATCTGGAGAGTTGAACATGGGTCCTTAGGCTTCTCAGACTTGTCTTGACTGCTAAGTCACCTCTCTAGCCTGGCTCATGTGTTTTTTTTTTTTTTTTTTTTTTTTTAGTTTTTTTTTCTTGCACTTGCCTCTCCTTTGTGTGTCTGGCTAACATGGGATCTGGAGAGTTGAACATGGGTCCTTAGGCTTCTCAGACTTGTCTTGACTGCTAAGCCACCTCTCCAGCCTGGCTCATGTGTTTTGAATACTTGGTCCCCACCTGGTGGCAATTTGTGAGAGTTGTGAAGCCTTTGAAAGGTGGAGCTTTGCTGGAGGAGTTTTGTCCCTGGGGGTGGGCTGTGACGTTTATTAGTGCAGCCCATTGGGTGTTCCGACAGAGCTGCTCATTCCCACCGATGTGACACCCTGCTGTTTTTCTCGAGCCATGCTTTCCCTGTCATGATGAAATTTCCCCTCAAAACTAAATTGGAACAAAACCTTTCCTTCCACAGGCTGCTTCTGGTTGGGTGCTTTATCCCAAGCACTGAGAAGCTAACTGTGACACCCTCATAATTCAGTTTTGTTCCGTTGGGAAGATGCAAGAGCCTGGGCCTGACCCAGTTGAAGAGTCTGCTTCTCCATGAAATGGGCTGTGCAGGGGAGCGAGGGGCCGTGTGCACACTATGACCCCGTCCGTTTCTCTGTGGGTCTTTAGACAAGCCACTCGCTTTCTCCTAGCCTGGCTTGATCAAGGTATCTAAGGTCACCCCCCCCTTGTGAGTGTGAAGGGGAAGGGGATCTTTTGGCTTGGGCCTATCCAAGGGGACCACAGGCAGATCCTGTGTTTTTTCTTCCTCACCTTCCACACCGTCTTACACACCTGAGACGTGCAAGCACGCTCCAAATAAAGTGTTTAACCATGTGCGTGTGTGTGTCCCCTTGGTCTTTAGATCCATCTGAACACAAATGTGTCTTCGTGTGCACTGGCTGGGAACCTTCTCCAGAGGCTTCTTCCCTGGAGATTTCTCTGTGTGAAGGAGATGCCCTCCATCTCCCTTCCTCGTTTTCCAGCAGGACAAGGGGGAGAGAGTTCCTTTCTGGCTTCATCCATTTAGTTAACCTTCTCTCTGGACCCTAATTCTCCCTAGAATGAACCTCATCATTCACAAGTCACCCTTCTCAGAATCTGTGTCTTCAACTCTTTGCTAACTGGATAAGAATTCCAAAAGTTGGGGCACACAGGCCTGGAATCTCTTGCATCTTTATGGAATTTAATCTCTCCTTGAAACCAAAATCCCTCATCACTCTCTTTCTGTTGATCTTTCTTTCTTACTTCATTTCCTTCTTAATATTTTTTTGACAATTTCATGCATGTATATAATGTATTTTGAGCCCATTCACCCCCAATTATCTGCTCTTATCCCCTCCTACGCCTGCCGAACATCCTCTTCCCAAATAATTCTGCCACATTCCCTTTCCTTCCCCCTTCCCCCCCTCCCCTCCCCTCCCTTCCTCTCCCCCTCCCTCCCCCTCCCCTCCCCCCTTCCTCCTCCCCTCACTCTCTTCCTCCCCCTCCCTCCCCTCCCTCTCTTTTCTTTTCTTTTCTTTTCTTTTCTTTTCTTTTCTTTTCTTTTCTTTCTTTTCTTTTCTTTGTGACCCACTGAGTTTAGTTAGCATTGCTTGCATGAACATAGGTGGGGGATTGTTTACCTGAGCAGTGGGTTGCTTTTCTGTACAAATGGGTAATGGAAGCACGTAAATGTTATAGAGTTATTAAAATGAAATAACATTTGCAGTGTTTATCCTGCTGCATGGCACATAAAGTATTTACTTGTCGTAGTCATCTGTTCCTCCCAGATACCAGGAAGGGGCTGGGGATACAAAAATAAAAAGTTTACCAGGCATGTACCGAGATTTCAAGAACTGTTGACTCAGCTGAGACGATGCTTGTGAAGCGTCCCAGCCTGTTGAGCAGCCTGCGGTGTCATTGCGACGAGTCTCCTGGTGACAGTCGTAAGGGAGAGCGCGCTGGTACCATGTTGAGCATTTTCTAATATCAATCCACTTTAATTTCATGATATGTGGTGTGGGTATCACGGCTGCTTATTTGTAGGCGAAGCCACTGAGTCCCTGGGAAGTTAAGTGGCCCATCCAAATTCACACAGTTGTTGGGAGCGGAGCCAGAGTTGACCACCCGATGGACGTCTTGAGAGGACTTTGCTTCTCCCTGCTTCGTCAGACAGCGCCTCACGATGCTAGCTGGGTTCCGACTGTGCTCCTCTGCCTGTCTCCATTCCACAGGCTATCGGTACATGCGTTCTGTCCTGAGAGATGTCTGCCCCAACTTGACCAGCTCGGCTCAGTTGGACTCAAGCAGAGCAAGTGCCAGCATGCCTGGGATGGTTCACCTTCACTATCAACTTGACTGGATTGAGAGACACCTAGGAGATTAGTAAAATACCCTTCTGGGTGTGTCTGGGAGAGTGTCTCAAGAGAAGATTAATTAAAGGGGGTGGGGGAGACCTGTTCTGAATGTGGGCAGCACCTTCCTAAAGGCTGGTGGCCTGATTGGAATAAGGAGGAAGCCCCTTCACCATAGGCACCCTTTGTGATCTTGGCATCCTAAGGCGAGCAACATTGCTCAGCCACACTTTTCTACCATAACACTGCCTTATATCACGCCCAAAGCAATGGATCCCACAAACCTTGGACTGACCCCTCTGAAACAGTAAGCCAAAACACAACCTTCCCTTATGTGGCTTTTCTCAAGTATTTTTGCACAGAGATGAGAAACTAATTGACACAGCATCTTAAGTCAAAGGGCTGTGATTCTGATAATGATTTAGTCCGGGGACTGACTACATGCCAGCTGTATTCCCACTGGACTGAGGGAACTCTCATCCCCTCATTCATGTAGAATAATATGTAGGCATTGTGTGGGTACAACATGGTACAGATTACCAAGCCCCTTTACACAGGTAGCTCATTTGTAACATGTTTGCTAAACTGAGCCAGTTTAGGAATAAAGAAATATGGAGACATATCTCTCTATATAGTATAAAGAAATATAGAAATAAAGAAATGCAGGGAGGGCAGTTACTGGTAATATTAATTAACCAGGCAGTTTCTCTGAATTAGGCACAGAGGGAGCTACTTCAAACATGATCTCCTTTAACCCACCAGACAGGAGGGAGATTACTCAGAACATTGAAAGATGAGGCTCTGGCAGTATTTTTTTCAGTAGTTTTTCTAAGTGACAAAGCTATTGGAGGCAGAATGCTCTGATCCATAGGCTGTCTTTCTACAGCCCTAGCCTGCCTCCACAAGCACCCTCCACCATAGGTTAGGTAGCTAACTAGATATTTCACAGGCTTGGGGGACATTGGGATGGACTCCTCCCTCCTAGTCCGCTCTAGAAGGAAGGAGGATTGAGATTTGGCTTTTAAGAATGAACATTGATCTTTTCTTCTCCTTCTTTAAAAAAAATATTTTATTTTTACTTTTTATTTATTTATTGGAGACAGAGAGAAGGAAAGAGAGAGAGAGGGAGAATGGGTACGCCAGGGCCTCTAGCCACTGCAAACAAAGTCTAGACGTGTGCACCCCCTTGTGCATCTGTCGTATGTGGGACCTGGAGAATCGAACTGGGTCCTTAGACTTTGCAGGCACGTGCCTTCACCTCTAAGCCATCTCTCCAGCCCTGATCTTTTCTTCTTTTTATCTTCTGTGTTTGGGATTCCTGGACTATGCTTGCAGTAGGGTTCTCCCACACTGCAAATTATGGAAATTAAAATGCATACTTAAATCAAAAAGGAGGCCTTGTGATGGCAAGGGTG
The DNA here is from genome assembly GCA_036365145.1 of Orientallactaga sibirica. NCBI lineage: Eukaryota > Metazoa > Chordata > Mammalia > Rodentia > Dipodidae > Orientallactaga > Orientallactaga sibirica. Next base: position 40,504,506 of record JAEOAD010000008.1, on the reverse strand, counting down.
GAGCCCATTTAATGAACCTGGAAATGGGGTGCTTCTCTACCAACTTAAAGAGAGATGCCTTCTGTTGTGAGCAGATGCTTGAGGGCCCTTCCTCCCCCGCCCCTGTGTGCTTTTGAGTGTTCATCCCCTCTTGCTCTGAGATGTGAGCTCTGGGAAGTGGCATGGCTCAGCTACTTCAAAGTCAAGCTCCAATCACTTGCTCTCCATCCTGTGCCTTTGGCCATAGCTCCTAACATCACTAAGCCTCATTTTCTTCACTTGTTAAATTAACATAATAATAGCCAACTCACTGAGGTTTCAGGGTGGTTAATTGACTTTTTTTTTTTTTTTTTTTTGAGAGAGACACAGAGAGAGACAGAGAGAGGGAGGGAGGGAGAGGAAGACCTACAGAGATGGGTACTCCAGCAGTCTCTCAGCTGCTGCGAATGAAATCCAGATGTGTGCGCACCCTTGTGGTCAAGTGCGGCATTTCGCCCTTGCATCACTGCATCTGGCTAAACGTGGGACCTGGAGATTGGAACTGCTGGAGATTGGAACCAGCGTTCTTAGGCTTAGGAGGCAGGCGCCTTAACTGCTAAGCCATCTCTACAGCCCTGACTTTCTTTTGGTGGTGGGTAGGGAATAAAGCAACTTTGTGATTTTTTTTTTCTAGGTAGGGTCTCACTCTGGCCCAGGCTGACCTGGAATTAACTATGTAGTCTTAGGGTGGCCTCGAACTCGGCGATCCTCCTACCTCTGCCTTCTGGGTGCTGGGATTAAAGGCACGCACCACCATGCCTGGTTTAACTTTTTGGTTTTTTTTTTTTTGTTTTGTTTTTCGAGGTAGGGTCTCACTCTGGTCCAGGCTGACCTGGAATTAACTATGTAGTCTCAGGGTGGCCTCGAACTCTCGGCGATCCTCCTACCTCTGCCTCCCGAGTGCTGGGATTAAAGGCGTGCACCACCACGCCCGGCAACTTTTTGGTTTTTATTGAGTCTCAATTGATATAGCTTTGACTTTCTTCTAGAGATTTTTTTTTGGGGGGGGGGCTTTTTTCAAGGTAAGGTTTCAATCTAGCCCAGGCTGACCTGGAATTCACTATGGAGTCTTAGGGAGGCCTCAAACTCACAGTGATCCTCCTACATCTGCCTCCTGAATGCTGGGATTAAAGGCGTGTGCCACCACACCTGGCTGGAGATCATTTTATTTAATTTTTTAAATCAATTAGAAACTTTGTTGCATCATGTGTTGGTCCTATTCCCCTCCTTCTCATACCCATTCCACTGAGGGCCCTCCCCAGTAGGGTTATTCACCATGGGGTTATGGGTTATGCGTTGTGAGAGCAGCAGTCGGTCATTGTGTGTGTGGACAGGGGTTAATGCCTCTGGACACTCCTTCCCACCCTGTGGCTCTTACAATCTCTGCCTTCTCTTCTGCAATGTTCCCTGAGCCTTGATGGGTATGTTATAATTCTACGTTAGTGTTAAGCTTTCAGCAATTTCTAGATTTCTGATTTGATACATTGTGAGTGTCCTCAGTGTCTGTCACCATCACGCTGGCACAGGTTGTCAGCTCGCTGTGAGAGCAGCACTCATGCTTCATTTGACAATTCCTCTGTGGTGTCACCTGGACGCCGGCTGAAATGCAAGAGGTGGCTCATCTCATGATATGGAGTCAGCTATCTTTTCTTGTTATGTTGATGGGTTTTGGTTCTGCCCAGTTTTCAGTGCCTTCTGTAAAAGAGAAAATAGATTCTCCAAAGGAGAGTGAGCATAGCATGGGTTAAAGGGAATAGGCACAGTTAATTAGGAAAGATTTGGGTGGGTGAATCCTCTCTTTTGGCCAAACACTAGTGGGAGGTTCTACTTGAGCTCATGACTCTCATCTCCATAGGATTCTGACTTGATCCCCAGTACCAGCTATGAGTTCCTTCCCATTGAGCAGGTCTCTTATCCAATCCCAGAACCACTGGTTACCCTCTTAGGCTGAGTGCCTCTATTGCACAGGCGTGCATATCTTGTCTGGCTAATTGAGTTCATCTCTAGCAGGATCCTCTGCTTGTTTACAATTTTGGGGGTCATTTTCCCCTAGCAGCTCATCAAAGGAGCTGGCTTCCTTCTAAATTCCAGCATGATCTCTCCATGACCTGACTTGGCAGTTCATGGTGTTTTCAGTAATAGGATATTTATTACCTTTTAGCTGAGGCAGGTAATCAAGTGCCTTGACAGAAGCCTGCCTTGTTTTGTGAGACGTCATAGGTCTCTCTGACCAACAGCTCACTGTGGGGTGTGATCCATTTCTGGCACTGGGAGTTCCAAGCCAGAACTAGTCATGATAAGATTAGGCTTCCTCCCACTCTCTCCAGGGCCCCTCTGCCTAGATGACCCCCACTTCTCTATTGAGGGTTATATCTTAATTGACTTCTTAAAGGACACGTACCACCCAGCAGTTGGTAATTTATTGTTTATTTTGAAAAGGAGTGTCTTAGCCCATTTAGAATGCTATAAAAGAATGCCATGGATCAGATGGGTTATACACAATACACACTTATTTCTCACAGTTCTGGAGGTGGGAATTCCAAGATCAAGGTAGATCCGGTATCTAGTGATGTCCTATTTATTATCTCACGGAGGCTCCCTCTCACTATGTCCTTACATAGTGGAAGGAACAAAAGAGCTATCTGGTACCTGGTAGTGTGCTAATCCCATTCGTGAGGTCCCCACCTCATGATTAACCATCTCCAGATGTCCTCACATTGGCAATTAGATGTCAACCTGTGACTTTTGGTGGGGGACTCAGGCAGGGCGCGTCTTCACTTCTCCCTTACACTTGATGCTTATTAATAAGTATTGGTAAGTATCTGTTATCTCTCCAGCTATTATACATCCTTTCCTTTCTGGATCACCTGTCTGGTGGAATTTCAGGCTGTGTGAGATGGAACAGTCACTTCACTAGGGAGGAAGTTGGCGATGGCACCACCTAAGTACAGCAGCGGCCGAGGCCCTTCTGCACCTAGTACCTATGGCTCTTCTTTCTGTCATCTCAAGTTTGGTACCAGAACCATCTATTCCTTTGCTTGCAGAAAAGCAGAAGGGTGGAAAGGGGATGTGGGGACACTTCTCAGTGAAGTTACTCTTTTTTTTTTTTGAGATAGGTTTTCACTCTGGCCCAGGCTAATCTGGAATTAACTATGTAGTCTCAGAGTGGCCTTGAACTCAGGGCGATCCTCCTAACTCTGCCTCCCGAGTGCTGGGATTAAAGGCGTGTGCCACCACGCCCAGCTTGAAGTCACTCTTTAAAGAACCTTCTTGGACTTCTCTCCCATGCATCTCCATTTATATCTCATTGGTCAGAATGTGGTCATATGGTCACATCTACCTAGGGAGTCTGGGAAATGTAGTCTTTCAGTTGAGTGTCAAATGTTAACAAATAAAGAGAAATCAAATGGGACATGGAGGTTAGCATGCCTTTACCTTATTGGCTCATGGATGGTGAGAAGTCTACTCTTTGGCTGACCCAATCTCTCTCTCTCTCTCATATATATATAATTGCTCAGCTAATCAAATTATACATAAGCTACAGTCACTATGTGTGGCTAGAGAAAATGGCTTTGAAATGGAGTATGTACCTCAGCTTTCTAGCCCCGCTTTTGTAGTCTTGGCTAGTACATAACAACTGAGAGTCACATAGTCTTGTCTTCCCCACAACATTGTTACCAAGAATAAATGAAATGCATGTCAGACACGTGATTAGCTTGGGGTCTACATGTTAGCTGTCATCAGGTGATTTAGTTATTTATGAAAGCCTATTTCTAACTTTTCCATCTGCTATGATTCTCTGAGATTCTAGTCATGGAGACTAACAGGTATTCAAAATAAAACACAGCATTCTCCATTTGCTTCAGAGGACGGAGAACAGACAGACTCACTCTGCCACCTTCCTTGCTTAGCCAAGCAAACTCAAGTGGGTCAACATTTTCAGGTGGGAGAGAGGCACCGTTACTATGAAGAGCCAGGAAGGGGTAGATGACAACCTCCCCAGCTTTGGTGTTTGGATCTTTCCCTGATCTGGTCTTCATCTGCTTTGTAGCCTCTTTTTCCTTTGCTCCCACCCACAGGGTGGCCACATTACATAGCTTCACACTTTGTCTCTTGTAGCCACTGTCGGGAAAATTTCTTTCCATCTTTGCATTTGTAAATACGAACGGATTAATATTCTCCATATCTTCCCTGGACACTCCACATACATGGGACATTGGCTATACTGGCCTAATTAAATCATTGTCCCTTTCTCATGGAGTTAGTTCCAGGACTTTCTATTCCTTTGGTTGCAGGAAGGCAGAAAGGTAAAAAGAGAAAGAGGACTTCTCAGTGAAGTCCGGTCTTCCAAGAGCCTCTTTGAAGTCTTTCTTTCCCTTTCTTGATGCATCTCCATTTATGTCTCATTGGTCAGCATGTGGTCACATGGCCACCTTTCACAAAGGAGTCTAGGAAATGTAGTCTTTTGGGCTGGAGAGATGGCTTAGCGGTTAAGGCACCTGCCTCCTAAGCCTAAAGAATGCTGGTTCCAATCTCCGGCGGTTCCAATCTCCAGGTCCCACGTTTAGCCAGATGCAAAGTGATACAAGGGCGCAATGCCGCACTTGACCACAAGGGGGCGCATGCATCTGGATTTCATTCACAGCAGCTGAGAGGCTGCTGGCACGCCCATCTCTATCTGTCTTCCTCTTCCTCTCTCTCTCTGTTTCTCTCTGTGTCTCTCTCCAAAAAAAAAAAAATAAATAAATAAATAAAAGGAAATGTACTCTTTTAGTAGAGTACGACTGTTAAATTAAAAAATCAAATGGGGCCAGTGGCTAGAGAAATTGATTAGTGGTTAAGGCTCTTGCTTGCAAAGCCAAAAAACCCTGATCCATTCCCCTGGACCCACGAAAGCCAGATGCACAAGGTGGTGCCTATGTCTACAGTTCATTTGCAGTGGCTGGAGGTCCTGGCATGCCCGTTCTCTCTCTCTGTGTCTATGTCTTTCTCTCTCTCTCAAATAAATAAAGAAAAAAATCAAATATTTTTGCTACTGTCCTTGTGGATTTACCCAACACATGTGGCCGTGATAGTGCTGAAGTTTGGGGAGAGAGCTGAAAATAATTTATCGGCCAAGTATCGAGTGCTGACACATAGTTTCTTCCCATCATCTCTGGAAACCAGAAATGAGTGTGGCTTGGGAAGCCCTCTAGAGTGAATATCTAGACCCAACTTCCCATCTTCCCATGTGTCTTGCATGACCTTGGGGACCCATAAGAGCAGGCGATGGATCAGTATCTTTTTAGGTTCCTCTAATCCCTCCGTGATTCTCACAGAGTCATCCCTCCCTGTACCCGTCTCAAGCTATACTTGTTTCTGTTGTCACTAAGCCTCTTACCACTGTCTTTGGCTCCATTTATAAATGTTTAAAAATATGCGCTTGATGCACAATGGGATTATAGATTCTCATTTCCAAAATGAAAAGCAGCTCATGTATTATTCAGGAAAATATTGTATTATTGAACAAAGGATGGGTGCATCCACCCCTCATTACACATTCCAGTCTTGATTCCCTTATTAGGCCATGTGTTCTGAGAGGATTTCACTGCTGGGGTTTGAAAACCAAGGCCGAGATCAAACACTAACATGTTCAGATGGCAAGATTAAGAGATTATGAGAAATCATCTGACCTAATGCCTGGGAGGTCACCTAGTAAGTCAATATCAGGATCTCTCTACCTGTTCCCATCACATAGAAGTTCAAAGCTGATGTAGTCTCTTCCTGTGATGGAAACTCACTACCCCCTTTGTGCAGTTTGAGACAGTTCAGCTGCTTATCAGGCTAAGGTCTCCCTCTGCTATCTCACCAGACTTCGTTTCCACATGGAACAATTCTGTTCCCTTCCTCTATGGAAATCTTTTCATTATATGAAGATGGTAATTAAGGAAACCCATCTGGGCCATTTCTTTCAAGGATCTTCAACACATATTTACTGAGCAGCTGTTATGTGCCAACTGTTGCCTCAGACACTTGGGCTACATTGGTGAACAAAGCAACGATTACTGTCTGCATGAAGCTTACAGTCTCACAGAAGGGACAGAACTATGCAACACACACACACACACACACACACACACACACACACACACACTATGATAAGGTTAGAAGGAGTCACAAGTTACAGAAGAGAAAGGTAAGTGTTGCAGTCAGGTTCGCACCGCTGGTAGAAATCACCTGACCAAGAGCAGCTTGTGGGGAAAAAAAAAAAAAAGAGGTTTATTTTGGCTTACAGGCTCGAGGGGGAAGCTCCATGATGGCAGGTAAAACGATGGCATGAGCAGAGGGTAGACATCACCCCCTGGCCAACATCAGGTAGATAATAGCAACAGGAGAGTGTGCCAAACACTGGCAAGGGGAAACTGGCTATACCACCCCCCCATAAGCCCGTCCCCAACAATACACCACCTCCAGCAGGCTTCAATTTCCAATTGCCATCAGTTGGGGAGACTAGCATACCTAAGTTAATGGGGGACACCTGAATCAAAACCACCACAGTAGGGCAAGGTTGGGATATTAATAGGAGTAGGGCAGGGTTATGTATTAATGGGGCAGCTGGGCAGGCCTCCTTAGGGAGGGGATATAGGTGAGGACATTTCAACCATGAGATGCTCCTTTGTACTTGTTTGCAGATTGGTGGCAGAGTACAAGCTGCATGAGGGTAGGGCATGTTTGTCTTATTTCCCTTCTTTACCAGGTCCTTAGGGTTGTCAGATGTCTACAGGACAAGATAAGAGGCTGGTAGAAGTCTCTGTTTTGGGTCTGCTACAAAATTCCCACCATCAGCACCTCAGTGCTTCACACCCCCCGAGCTGCTCTGTCTTGGGCCAGCATCTCTTTCTCCTTCCACAGAATGGCAAGAAGGGGTGAGCTCATGCCTCGTCATTGTAGCCAGCTAGGCCAAATGCAGTCACCCCACATTTTACAGAGGGAGAAACAGAGGCTCACGGGGGCTCAAAGGTCATGTAGCATTCATGACTTGGGCACTTAGACCAGCGCTCCTGCCACCCACAGGAATGTCAACTGGTAAAGGCAAGTTTGCACGGTGCTAAGACCAGAGCTTCCTTGAGCTGCACAGCTGGGGGCCCTTTCCCGGGACTCCCAGGAGAGCCAACTCTCCATCGTCTTGGATTCCGGGTATACAGCTGGAATTTCCCCAGCTTGCCATTTCTTAGCTCTCTCTGAGCCAGTGGAGTGAAGGCAAAACTCCTTGGCCTGATGGGTGCTCTCACACAGGGTAAATGAATAAGCAGGAAGCTTTGTATAATTGGCTTTTGCTTCTCAAAGTCAATTGTTATCAAACTAAACCCTTCATTCTGCCTTTTTCATTACTTTGAACTCAATTGTCTTTCTGAGCTCAGGAGAAAGGTTAACTCTTTGACATCCAGATAACTTCAAGGCAACCCTCTCCACAGGTTTTAGATTTACAAACACGCCTTCATACAAACCACACTGTTTCAGCCCAGGTTTGATGAAGCACGACTTCGTGCCCAAAGGGCACTTCTGAATCATGATCACTCACGAACACATTTATCTTCAGGAGACTGAGAGACTCAGCCGCAGGGCTGGGGATGTTGCTCAGTGGTACAGCATTGGTCTAGCATGCTTGAGGTCCTCCATTCCATGCCAAGCACCAAGAAGAAGGAGAAGACGTGGAGGAGGAGGCTCAGGGGAAGGAAGAGGAGGGTGAGGAGAATGAAAAGGAGGAAGAGGGGAGAGGTGGAAGAGCAAGAGAAGGAAGAGGGGCAAGAGAAGAGAGAAAGAGGAAGGGGAGAAGGAGGAGGAGGTGAGAAGAAAAGGAAGGCGGGGGGAGACAGAAAGAAAAGAAAAGAAAAGAAAAAGAAAACTCAATAGCAGTGGATGTAAAAATAACGGGAAGGAATTGACTGGTTCAAACATGTGAAGTGTCCACACGCAGTATGGATGTAGTCGTGACTCCCAGCTCCATTTCTCTGCATTCTTTTCAGCCACTTCTCTCTCTCTCTCTTTTTGTTTGAGAGAGAGAGAGAAAGACAGAGAGAGAGAGAGAAACAGAGAGAGAAGAAGAGGCAGAGAGAATGGGCACATCAGGGCTTCTCAGCCACTGTGCATGAACTCCAGACACGTGTGCCCCCTTGTGTGCATGTGCGACATTGTGCACTTGCTTCACTTTTGTGTCTGGCTAAACGTGGGACCTGGAGATTTGAACAAGTGTTCTTAGGCTTTGCAGGCAGGCGTTTTAACCGCTAAGCCATCTCTCCAGCCTCAGCCACTTCTCTTAATCTGCAGGCAAGAGTCACTCTTCAGCTGGCGTCTTTCACGCTTACAACAGAGCTGACTCCCGCAGCAGGCTTGGAGGCCATGTCCCCTCAAGCACTGAAGAACACTGTGCTGCTAGGGAGAAGATGGGAGCGAGGGCCATGGAAGCAACCAGCTCCTTTTTTGCCTCAGGTCCACTTTATGCTAGGAACACCCAAGGGCTGGGAGGTTGAGTAGAGCATGCTGGGCTATTCAATAGAGGGTCAGAGACTAGACCCAGGCATCTTTGTATGAAGATCACTTTCCAAACATGAAATTCTCTCTGCTCTCAGCTGCTAGTGAATTTATAATCTTCTTCTTCTTCTTCTTTTTTTTTTTTTTTTTGTCATTTGCTGGGCAGCTGTCAACAGAATAAGATACTTGGGGTGAGACAAGGTCCCCTTCATGTCTTGATGATATAAAAAATTGCACATAATTATTTTGTTTTGGATTACAGTCTTGCTCATTCATTCAAAAACACATATTCATTGAGCTGGGAACATTGGCTCGCTGGGCCCATCTGGAAACCTGTCTTTTAGCTGCGAATCATAGAAACCCACGCAAGCTACTTTAGACAAGAATAGGAGGAGAGTTCATCTCTGTTCCATTCCCTGTTCTTCCATAAATTATAGATAATTTTCTATGACAGCATGTTTACTAATGATACCGCTTTGGCAGTATTGGACGTATTGATTGGCACCTGAGGCCTAGGTAGCCATAGCTCACGCTTGTCTTCCTAGGTGAATGCTCTGTTAACTTTCATTACAGCTGGCTTTAGGCAACTTCAAAGAAAACCTAACTCTATTTGCATGCATTTCCAGCTAGCTCATTTAGGCTTAATTAGATGGACGTGTTTGAGAAAAGTGAGGGGACTGAACAAGTTTCTCGGGGGGCGGGGGTGGAAAGACTTGGGATGAATCGGAATGCTAGAAGGTGAACTCTGCTCGCTATGTAGATTAGACACTCAGGAGCTGTACCTCCATGGTGGACCCATGTGTAAGCACAGAGAGCTTGGATCCCGTCCCCGTAGGTGCAAGCAACGACCTCTCCAGGCTTGTAGACATCATTAGTTTTCAAAATAAACTTCCTCTACTCATCTCCGTCGAAGAGACATTGCTGGCTATTCAAGGGTTAATGGCATGCACTATCGTGCGAGTGAGACAATGTCTTCTTTGGGGGCTGGTGACAGTCACCCCCCCCCGTTATCTAGAGCAGATCACCTGAAACGATGCTACCCAATTCATAGACTTCCTGATTGTCGCTTCTTTCCACAGGCAGAGGAGACTGAAATCTAGGCGTCATTGTGAGGAAACTGCTAGTTATGTTCCTTCCAGAAAGAGTCAGTTCCTTCTTTGTTTCCTCAGTGATTTTTTTTTAAATTAAAAAAAGGTATGAGGGCTGGAGACATGGCTTAGCAGTTAAGTGCTTGCCTGTGAAGCCTAAGGACCCTGGTTTGAAGCTCGATTCCCCAGAACCCACATAAGCCAGATGCACAAGGTGGTGCATGCATCCGGAGTTCGTTTGCAGTGGCTGGAGGCCCTGGCATGCCCATTCTCTCTCTGTCTGTCTGTTGCTCTCCAGTAAACAAACAAACAAACAAACAAACAAACAAACAAACAAATAAAAATGGTGTGCACGTGTATGCATTGTGTGTAGGTGTGCATGCACTTGTGTGTGTGTTAGGACAGAAAGCCCTCGAGTGTTATCTTCAGGAATTCTGCCCATTTAAAAAAATATTTTATTTATTTATTTATTTTATCTATGAAAGAGAGAGAGAGAGAGAGGGACAGAAAGAGAGAGAGAGAGAGAAAATGGGTGTGCCAGGGCTTCTAGCCACTGCAAACGAACTCAGATGCGTGTGCTACCAACGTACATTCCCAGTACATGGATCCTGGGGAATATAACCTGGGTCCTCAGGCTTTGCAGGTAAGTGCCTTAACTGCTAAGTTATCTCTCCAGCCCTCCATTGTGGTTTTTTAAAAAAAATATTTATTTATTTATTTGAAAAGCCTTAAGCTTTGCAGGCAAGCACCTTAACTACTAAGCCATCTCTCCAGCTTCCTCCATTGTTTTTTGAGACAGCAGAGTCTCTCATTGGCCTGGAGCTCACAAATTAGCCTGAACTGGCTGGCTGGTGAGCACTAGCATTTTTATGTAGGTGCTGGGGAAAGAACTCAGGTCCTCCGGCTTGTGAGGCGAGCACTTTGACCACTGAGCTAGCTCATCTCTCGAGCCCCTCCGCACTGATTTTGTTGAGCTTCTCTGCTCAGACTATGCAGCATCAGAGCCACCAGGCTGGGAATATGCACTTGGCCCCATTCCTTGTTTAGTAACATTCTTTGCTCAGTCACGTGCATATTAAAGGGTAAGAAACTCTGCTAATGCAACGGTCTCTGTATCTCCCACCATCCTTCACGGCCCTCACTGGATTGCTTATCTACATCTGCAGGGAGGGCCAAGGTCACGTCTACTCACCCGTATATCTCTCTCTATGTTCTACAAAGTGCCTGGTGTCTACTGGGTATTTCGTAGCCATTCAGTGGATGTGTGGATGGAAGGATGGATAGCAAGAACAAGTTTCTGTGCTTGTCAGGGAGGTTATAGACCTGGGGGAGCATGGTGAGTCAGAAGGAAAGAGAAAGGTGAATGAGTCATTCTGTGACAGCGATCCTCCTACCCCTGCCTTCTGAGTGTTGGGATTAAAGGCGTGCGCCACCACACTTGGCTGCCAGCTAAATATTTCTTGAACGTGTTATTTATGAGCCATGTTTGATCGACATCAGAGTTTGTGCTTCATAAAACTTTGCCACATCGATATTAGTGCTACCATAGATGTCCAAGTGGGCTGGGGGCAACTCGAACCCCGCAGAGTTCTTTATCTTTTTGTATGTGTGTTTGCGTGTGTGGGATGCGTGCAAGTATATGTGAAATGTCTTCCTCAATCACTTGACACTTTATTTTTTGAGACAGGGCACCTCAGTAAATCAGGAACTCCCTGATTTGACTAGACTAGCCAGCCAGCAAGCTGTGGAGATCTTCCTGTCTCTGTCCCCCCAGATCTGAGATTATAGGGGCACCATGCTATGCCAAGATTTTGGGTGCTGGGAATTTGGACAGGTCTTCATGATTGCACTGCGAGCACTTTAGCAAATGTGCCATCTCCTTAGCCCTGTTACTTTTCTTTCCTGATTTGCACTGCCTTTCAGTATCTGTGTGAGCTTGAACAAGCTTCTTGATCACCCCCTCCCCGTGCCTATTGTCTGAGTTTAAGACAGATGCTTTGGCATTGGGCGCATAATCCCCTGTGCTCACAGTTTCTGCCTCCACCTTCTCTCTGCAAAAGCCCATGATTCTGCCAAGGGATCCCCTAACTTTAGAGACATTGTCCTGTTGTCCTGAAAGCTGTGACAGGAGCAGCCCTCAGCGATGGTGACTAGTAGGTGGTGTCCCTTGGGGGTGATAACTCTGGGACAGGGCATGTTCTACACCATCTCCCAGCGCCACTCTTTGCATGAAGCCCAGAAGATCTTGGAGGTGCCTGCTGTCAAAACACAAATACTCTACAACACACACTATATTGCTTTCCTTCCTCCCCATCTTACTTCCTTCGTCCACCTCTGCAGCTTCCCGACATCTCCCGGAAATCCCTGCCTGCGTTCAAATCTTTCTGGTAGGGTCTCCCTCTGGGAAACCTAACATCTGTTAACAAGAGCAGATGCAGCCAGCCCATTCTGATGGCCCTGCACTGTGGGAAGCACCTCTGAACACCATCTCCCTGATTCCTCACAACCGTCCTATGAAGGGGGGTCCTGATGCGGTACCCAGCTGAGGAACACAGGGCTTGGACAGGTAGGCGAGTGCATCTGCTTAAACCCTTAGCCCACCGCTTCTCAGTGGCGGACCAAGACTCAGACCTGTTTCTGTTTGTTGGGAAAACGATCGTGTGGTGCTGTTTTGAGGTTATGTGGCTTGGTGTCCAGGATCAGGGATGTGAAGTATGTTTCTAAAGGGTAAGTTAGTGCTACCTGTCTAGAGTGGTCTAGAATGGGCTTTAGCTAATCCTTTCTCTCTCCCTCCCTTCCTTCCTTTGCTTGTTTTGCATGTGTGTGGTGTATGCACATGTATGTGAAGGGCTCCATGCAGTTGCCTGTGGTGGCTGGAGCTGAGCTCTGGATGTCCACTCCATTGCTCTTCCACCACTTCTTATTTGAGTTGGAGTTTTTTTTGGAGATTGCCTTTTTTTTTTTTTTTGGTGAATCCAGTGGTTGCTGGCTCTCAGCTTCCCTATGGGACTGGGGTTTACAGGCATGGTCCAGCTGTTTACATGGGATGTGGACATCTGAACTCAGGAGGTTTTGGGGCCCCTTTGGGCCTTTATGCTTGTGCAGGAAGCACACTTTAACCACTGAGCCATCTCTCCAGCCCAAATTCTTGCTTTTCAAGGAGGGTTGGGACAAGCCAACCAGAACTCTAGTAGGATGGTTGGAGAGTTTTCCTGTTAGAACTCAAAGACACCAGAGGGAATGGGAAAAATGTGTAGGGTAAGTCAGGGCTCTGTGTGTGTGTGTGTGTGTGTGTGTGTGTGTGTGTGTGTGTGTGTGTATGCATGTGTATTTACACATGGAGGTCAGAGGTTAATGCCAAGTGTCTTATTCAGACACTCTCTGTTACTGAACCCAGGGCTCTGTTATTGGACTAGACAAGCTACTCAGGAAGCCACAGGGTTCCCCTGTTTCTGACTCCAAGTACTGAAATCACCAGTATATGGCTTTTTTGAGGTGTAATCTCACTCAAGCCCAGGGTGATTTGGAACTCACTGTGATTCTCCTTCCTCAACCTCCTGAATGCTGGTGTTAAGGGCATAAGGCAACAGGTCCAGCTTAATGCTTGGCATTTTCTAAGGGCTCTGGGGATCTGAATTCAGTTCCTCATGGTTGTGAGGCAAACACTTTACCCACTGAGGTGTGTCCCCAGCCCTCATGGCTTATCTTGTCAATGGAATACGATGGGTGGCAGGGGGCCTGGGGGAAGAGCAGGACTGATAGGTACTTCTGCAGACAGCCCAGGTCTGCATGGTTCTTGGGGGTCAGGGCAAAGGTAAGTTCTGTAACAGACAGATCTGGAGGTAGGAGGGGTTATATGTCACTTACAGCGGTTGAAGGCAAGCATCTGGAATTCATATAAACACATCTTGTACGACAGTAAGACAGAAAGGTGGCCTTTTATATTCTGTGCCTTCCTCACTGGTAAGGTTTCTGGATTCCTGTGTAGGCCTTTCCTGTTTAGAGCCGGAAAGTCATGATTGATTAGTGATGTCTGCCTGGGCACAGGTATAGACAGTATCAATGTGTGCCTGCAATGTGGAAGAGCAGCCTGAATTCTAGTATGAAGGCAAAGGATCCTGTTTGGACCAAGCAGCATTTACCGTCCAAAACAGGCAAGCACTTTTGAGTTTATCTTTAATGTGAACATAGCTGGCAAGCCCAGGCAATATGAAAATGATTGCCTTATCACAACTCCCCAGAGACAAAGGGAAAGCACACCATATACTGAGTGAGAACATACACAGAAGGGGAGGAACAAGGGGCATGTACTGAGTAGGTTTCATCTGCTGGATCTGGTGCCCTCTCTGTTAGGTGGGCTTCATGATGTCCAGTCTTACAGTGAACCTTCCTAAGTCTGTGATTTCCTTCTGGAATATTCTCTGTACAGCACTGTGTTTTCATCATAGTGGAAGTGATAAACTCTGATAGTTGGAGTTTAGTTGTTTTAACTTTATGCAGATGGAGAGGGAGGCAGGGAGTCCAGGTCACCAGTGGAGGTGCTCATCCGCCTGTAAGGAAGGCTGAACACAAATGATAAATAATGCAGGGCTTCTGCCCTGGAGTGGGAGCTTCTGCACAATTTGCTACATCACAGAACTTCCTGAGGCTCGGTGTCAACCTGTGTGGTGGCAGATTCCGGTTTGGACTTTTAGTTCAACCCATACTTTGTGGCCTTGATTTCACGATGCTCTGAAGACTCCCCTTTCATCTCCGGAGACATTGTGAAGTTGTCGTCGGCTTTTCAAAGAGAACTCAGTTTCAATTTGCTTTAATTAATAGTGTGCCTAAGCGTTTCAGGGAAGCCATGTGGAATGGATTTGTCATGAAATCACATGGGGACAAATTCTGTTCATGTGTAATTAATAATTGACAGATTAAATGGTTTGACAGCATGACCCATATCAAGATTTTATAATAAGAAGTGCTTTTTCTAGTGAGCTGTGTTTTCAGGGGACAATAGGGGAGTGTGGGGAAGGGACCATCCTAGGCAAAAGGATGGATTGTGAGCTCAGCTAGATGGAGTGTTGCTACAGGACAGAGTGGAAAATAGTCGTCCTTCGGTTGGTAATGGATACTTTGAACTCAGCTAAACAGTTAAAACTGTGGCTGAGGAAGGATTGGTGAGAAGGAATGCCAAGATCAATTAGCAATGTCTGCCATGAGCAAAGGAAGGGAGGACATAGCATACACACCTGTGCTCTCTGGGAAAGAGTGGTGCACATAAACAGAGTAGGTAGAGTGGATGCAAACTGTCCTGAAAGTGAGAAAGAACTGGACAAAATCCATCCTGACTGGCCATTATGGGAGGAAAACTTTTGATTTAGACGCTGGTAGACTCCCACAAAAGCTAGTCTTTCCATACCCCAGTTTCCAAGGAGGATGAGCCAAATGCATTGTCTAAGAGTGAAGGAAATCAGGTTTCAGGCAGAGCAGTGACAGGAGAGGGGAAAGGCACATGTCTTCTTTTGGCTCTGAGCAAAAATGAACAGCGCCATGGAAGGAGCTGCTTTGTGAAAACACGTCAAGGTGGCGCCGTGCTTTTCCTTGGGAAAAGAGCTTCCCAGAGGAAAGAGTTCCCTTAGCTCTGGATATAGATTCAGGCTGCCTACCCCACACATTATCTAAGGAACCTTGGAGAGGACATTCGAATCTTCTGAGTTTGTTTTTTTAAAAAAAATTATTTATTTATTTGAGAGAGAGAGAAGGAGGCAGAGGCAGAGAGACAGAGAGAGAGAGAGAGAGAGAGAGAGAGAGAATGGGCATGCCAGGGCCTCCAGCCACTGCAAATGAATTCCAGATGCATGCGCCTACTTGTGCATCTGGATTATGTGGGCCCTGGAGAATCAAACCTTGCACCAGGGTCCTTAGGCTTCACAGGCAAATGTTTAACTACTAAACCATCTCTCCAGTCCCCAATCCCATTCTTTATGAATATTCTGGATATTGGAGCTTTTTCCTTCCGATTTCTTGCAGTTGGGAGAGGAAGGCAGACTCTATCCTGTGCAGATGTTTGTGAAGCTGCAAGGTAGGACTTTTTTTTTTATTTTTATTTTTTAAATTTATTTAAGAGAGGGAAAGAGGCAGAGAAAGAGAGAATGGGTGTGCTAGGGCTTCCAGCCACTGCAAAGGAACTCCAGATGCATGCACCACCTTGTACATCTGGCTTACATGGGTCCTGGGGAATTGAACCAAGGTCCTTTGGCTTTGCAGGCAAACACCTTAACTGCTAAGCCATCTCCCCAGCCCTTTGAGGTAGGACTTAATGCCAGATATTTTATGATCTTTTTGTTTTTCTGAAGCCGCATTCTGCACCTCATATTTCGGGTTCTTGACTCCTGGATTGCAAGGGGTGTGAGGTTTTCATTCACAGTTATTGAAAGCATAACGCAGGAAGCATCTGAGGTCTTGGGCGACGTTGTGTGAGCCTTTCCTGGGGAGACATAAGCAATTGTCCAGCTAATGTCCTGCGCAGCTAAGGCACCAGTGATCAATCTACCAGACTGTGAATCCACCAAAGTCTCACATGACGAGCCAGTGAATTGGATGGGTTTACTTCCAGAGCATGGGTGAGGGGTAACTTCCAGAAGCAGAGGTGACCCTAAGCAGCTGCCTCACTGAAAAGTCACCCCAGCATGAATGACAACCTCCCCACAGCGGCATACCTCTTCTCAGTTAACCTTCTAGGCGTGATAGACCCTAGGCCTTTATGACGCCATGGGTGGCATGGGCACAATTACCTACAGCTGTCTGGGAGGTGCAGGAGGAAGTGGCTGAAAGTGACGTGAGGGTCCCCCTCGCCTTCTATGGGAGAACGTCAACAGGCCTAGTCTTGAGGCTTTCTTGTTAGTAGTCACACCTGCTTCTGATGAAGATGGTAATGGCTGTGCTCTGGGGGTGGGGGGTGGGGGGTGGGAAGAGTCGGGTGGGGGGGTAAACGACAGGGCTCTACAACAGCAGGGCGATGCTTATCCAGCCGCCCCACCAGCAGGAAGGGCTATCAGCTTGTGGGTCTAGAACCAGGCCTGCCCTTAGGTGAGTCACATCATAGGCAGCAAGCAGGTGGAGAGTTCAGGCTTCCTTCTTGTATTTTTACTACCTTCCACTCTACACTGAGGTGGGGCCAATATTCTTGGAAGGGTACACTTTTTTTTTTTCATAAAGAACAGAGAAATTTATTTCTTATACTTCCGGAGGCTGTAAAGTCGTAGATCAAAGTGCTGGCAAATTCAGTCTGGCGAGAGCCCACTTTCTGTTTTATTAATTGAAAAAAAAACACAAAACTTTTTGTCCTTTTTGGTCACATCTCCTGAACCTCCCAGGTTCCTGTTTTGGTAAGACCCCTTTGTCCTGGCCCTGCTAAGCTGAGATGGAGGGGAACCCTCCTCCGCCCACGTGGTCTCTCTATCCCCTCCTGCCTTCCACGTGGCAGGAGCTCTCTGTACTTTTTCCTCTTTTCTTCTCTTAATCTAATAAAGTCTCTTTAAGTCTTATAAAAAAACAAAAAACTTTTTATTGAGCCAGGGGTAGTGGCGCACGCCTTTAATCCCAGCACTCAGGAAGCAGAGGTAGGAGGAGAGCTGGGATTGAGGCTAGCCTGAGACTCCATAGTGAATCCCAGGTCAGTCTGGGCTAGAGCGAGACCCTACCTCGAACCCCTCCAAGACAACAACCACCTTTTTATTGACAATACCCACATATGTACATAATATATTTTGATCATAACTCCCTCCCATTATCTTTTTTTTTGTCCTTCCTCCTCCATTCCCTTCTTCTGTGCCCTCTCTTCTTTACAACTCGTCCCATTTTGCTGTCTTCCCCTCACCTCCTCCATCATACATTACCCAGTGTTGATGGGCTCAGTCCTGTGCTGACAATGACAACCTTTTTGAGGCCTTGGGTGCTGCAACCACTTTGTGTCTGAAAAACAAAACAACCTTCCAAAGCAGCTCTCCTTATTCCCTGGCTCTCACATTCTTTCTACCCTGCCTTTCTCAATATTCCCTGAGCATCAGAGGAGCTGATGTAGATGTCTCTAAGCCCCAAGCACTCAGCAGTCACTTCTGTTCAGCATTCTGATGACTTCGGAGTCTCCCCAGTAGTCACTGCCATCTGTAAAAAGAAGCCTCCTCTGACCAAGGCTGAGAGCAGCACTCCTCCGTGAGAATAAACGTAAAGATTTAGATGACAGCGTGATGGGTACAGTATATCCATTTACCCAAAAGCGTTGGTAGTAGCTTCCCAGTGCAGCCTGTGACCTTCCCAGCCGTGGGCTTTTCACTAGGTTTTCGGTGCAAGGCACGAAGTCCCTCCGCTGAGCCTCAAACTGAATGAGAGAACAGTTGGTTTCCTATAACATGCCGCTATTGCAAGGTAAATACTTTCAGAAATTATTATTATTTTTTTGCTTTTTGTTTTTTTTGTTTTGTTTTTCGAGGTAGGGTCTCACTCTAGTTCAGGCTGGCCTGGAATGTAGTCTCAGGGTGGCCTCGAACTCATGGCGATCCTCCTACCTCTGCCTCCTGAGTGCTGGGATTAAAGGCGTGTGCCACTATTTTTTTTAGCATGCAGACATAATTAGGTTTCATTATGGTATTTAAAAATTTATTTATTTATTAATTTTTTGTTTATTTTTATTTGTTAGCAACAGACAGATAGAGAAAGAGGCAGAGAGAGAGAGAGAGAGAGAGAGAGAGAGAGAGAGAGAGTGGGTGCACCAGGGCCTCTAGCCACTGCAAACAAACTCCAGATGCATGTGCCACCTTGTGCATCTGGCTTACATGGGTCCTGGGTAATTGAGCCTTGAACCAGGGTCCTTGGGCTTCACAGGCAAGTGCTTAACTGCTAAGCCATCTCTCCAGCCTATCATTATGGTATTTTTTTCATTTTTTTTGTGTGTGTTCCTTTCTCCTCTTGTAAACTCTGCTCTCCACTTTCATGTCACCTGTGACCTTTATTCTCCCTTTCTGCACACCTGTTCTTCCCCTCTCACGTTCTCCTTTTTAGCCTCATAGCCTATACTCTTTCTCTCACATGCCCTTATTCACATATACGCAAGCATTCAACGTCGGGATCCACATATGAGAAAGCACGTGTGATTTTTGCTCTTCTGAGCCTGGGTTCCCTCACCTAGCATGCTCTTTTCGAGTGCCATCCGTTTTCCTGCAAGTTTTCTAATTTCATTTTTTCTTTACAGTTGAGTGAAGCCCCGTTGTGTATTTTGCATCACATCGTTCTGTTTCCTAGAAACTGCGAAATAAAGCAGTCATGAACCTGGATAGCAAGCATGTCTGTGGTAGGGGACAGTCCTTTGAAATGGCATCGCCATTCTGACTGCATGTGCCTGAGCTGCTGTGAGGGGAATATACGTACCCAAGGACATTTTTCTGCTATTGCAGCACCCCAGGTCTGCCTGTCATCTTGTGTCCTGACTCTGTGGTCACCATGGTCCTGCCTCCCTTTGGAATTTTTAATTTTTTTTTTCGAGGTAGGATCCCACTCTAGCTCAGGCTGACCTGGAATTCACTATGTAGTCTCAGGATGGCTTCGGACTCCCAGGTGATTCTCCTACCTCTGCCTCTTAAGTGCTAGGATTAAAGGTGTGTGCCACCATGCCTGGCTTCACTTTGGAATTTCAAATACAGTAATTCTTACATACTTTTCTTGCATGGATACTAAGAGAGCCCCAAGGCTGGGGTTCAGTTGCTGCCTCATGCTTCTCCTCTTACAGATGGAGTCTAGAAGTCTATGTCCACAGTTATTCCTCTGTGGGGCTTCCCAGCGGATGCACTTGAACTTGCTGGGAAGAAAGGCCTTGCTCCCTGGGCTTGTCTGAGCCCACTGAAATGCAGTGCGCTGGAGGTAGTTCCCTGGGGGGCCACCAAGGGAGATGTACACGCAGAGTTTTGTGTTTTCTGGCAGAAGCTTTTGCTTTCTTCCCTTCCTCCTCTGGGGAAATTAGCTTGCTGGTGCGGACAGAGAGAAAATAAACAAGCCTAACCTGAAATATGCATTAGAGTTTCGCTATTTTTGGAGGTCTCCAAGATTGAAAAAGGCTGAGGGCTGACCAGTTCTCATCTGTTCTGAATTAACTTTCTGCTTTTGGGGGGAGGATGGCGTGAGGGGCCAGGCCAGGACATGTCAGAACACTTAGCTGGAATTGGTGCTGATTGTGGAGCTGGGAGAGAGAATTACTGCCAAGAAAAGTTCCCATCTCAGAGGCGCACTCGAGAGAGGAACTTTGGAGGAGGTAGTGGGTGTGGATGGTTCCTGAGTTTGGAATGCTAGGGGGAGCCTGGGGCTCCCCACTGTGATGTTGGTTATGTTTTTTTCCCAGAGTGACAAAGTTGGAGCCTGCAGAGAGGCAAGGGTGAAGCTTGTAGAAGGGACACAGGACTTCCTTCTGGAACAAAGAAATGGTCTTGAAACTAAATAGTAATGTACAAAACAAAGCTGAATTGTTTGCTTTAATTTTTTTTTTTTTTTTTTAGTTTTTCTGAGGTAGGGTCTCGCTCTAGCCCAGGCTGACCTGGAATTCGCTCTGTAGTCTCAGGGTGGCCTTGAACTCATGGCGATCCTCCTACCTCTGCCTCCTGAGTGCTGGGATTAAAGGCGTGTGCCACCACGCCCGGCAAATTCTTTGCTTTGAAATGGGCAGTAGTTAATCTAATGTTAGAAAGGGGAAGAAAAGAAGGAAGGAAAAGGAAGAAAAGGATTTATTCAAAGGTCCTCACCATCTGGACAGCACATTAGGGTCCACAGTAGTTTGAAATCCTGATCCCATTGGTAATTTATTTTCTTTAGTTTCCCCTTCCTTCCCTTTCCTTCCCTCCTTCCTTCCCTCCTTCCTTCCTTCCTCCCTCCCTCCCTCCCTCCCTCTCTCCCTTCCTTCCTTCCTCTCTTTGTTTCTTTCTTTTTTTGTGTGTAGGTGTGTGTGTGTGAGCATGCGCGAGTGTGGATGTATATGTGCCAAGGTGTGCGTGTGAAAATCAGAGGACAATCTAGGGTGTGAGTTCTCACCTTCCACCTTGTTTGAGGCAGGGTCTCTTCTTTACCACTGCTTTTGCCAGGCCAGCTGGCCCAGGAGCTTCTGGGCAATTTTCTTCTCTCTTCCTCTCTTCCTGCCATAGGCATGCTGGGATGATAGTTGTTCATGTTATAGCATCCGGCTTTACATGGGTTCTGGGATCCAAACTCAGGTACTCACGTTGATGCAGCAAGCGCTTTATCCACTGTCCCCATCCTGCACTGGTAATTGTTGAAAGGCACTCACAGATGAACTTGCAGCAATGGTTTGAATCACCAAAGAACCTCTGAGTCCCTTAATGTCTGTTTAATATGGATTTTAGTCAGTTCATCGCTTTCCTCACAGTGTTTTAATCTTTGCTAGTTAGAGAGGAAAGAGAGAGGAAAGGCTCTTTTTTTAAAAAAAGTTATTTATTTATTCTTTATAACAAGATCTCACTATGTAATCCACACTGGACTGGATTTCACAATCCTTCTGCCTCACCTCCTGAGTGCTAGTCTTATACACATGAGCCACCACACCTCGCCAAGGCTCTCAAATTTTAAATTAAATTTAATTTTTAAATTTATTAATCTATTTTTATGAGAGAGAGAGAGAGAGTGAGAGAGAGAAAAAATGGGCATGCCAGGGCCTCTAGCTACTGCAAACAAACTCCAGACATATGTGCCACTGTGCATCTGGCTTATGTGGGACCTGGAGAATCAAAGTGGGGTTCTCAGGCTTCTCAGGCATACGCCTTAACTGACTATTTTTTTTAAGATTTATTTTCATTTATTTATTTATTAGAGACAGAGAGAGGGAGGGAGGAGAGAGAGAGAGAGAGAGAGAGAGAGAGAGAGGGAATGAATGGGTATGCCAGGCTTCTAGCCACTGCAAACGAACTCCAGACATATGTGCCACCATGTGCATTTGGCTTATGTGGGACCTGGAGAATTGAACCTGGGTCCTTAGGCTTTGCAGGCATGCTCCTTAACTGCTAAGCCATCTCTCCAGCCCCATTTTTAAAAGATATCACTGACAGTGGAACAGTTAATTTTTGAAGTGGAGTAGCAGGGGAGGGAAGGTTCCATTAAAATCATTCTTGCTGGACTGGGTAGATGGCTCAGTGGGACAAGTGATTACTGCAGACGCATGAGGTTCTGCATTTGGATGCCCAGGATCTACATAAAATTCTGGGCTTGGTGGTGCATGCCTGTAATCCCAGAGGTGGAGACAGAAGGATCTCTGGGCAAGCTGGCTAGCCTGTCTAGCCAAATGATTGAGTTCCAAATTCAGTAACAGACTATCTCAAAGTAAGACAGACAGTGATAATGACACCTGATACTGACGTCTGCTCTCCACATGCACTCATACAGTCTCACATGCATATGAACATGCATGCATACACGCCACACATGTGCATATGCAAAAATATTTATCCTTGTCTTAGTATTACGTCCTGGACCACTTCAGCTGCAGGGAAATGCCTCTCACGTGCATACTTGGCTATGGCATATTTAAGACTTAAAAGCACATGTACAGCATTAAGCATTTAAAGGCATTTAGACGTAAATGGATCCAGCTCATCTCACATACTGTACTGAGGCTCTGCTGTGTGCCAGTTGTTTGTCTGGAGACTGATAAGGAGAGGCAGAAGCAAGATGAATCTCAGCCCGGTGGAGGAGCTTGTGGTGTCATTGACAGGATGCTGTAGAAGAAGCAGTCTCGCTCCTGACAGCTGTCACTCAGGATCAACAAGCTGTGGCACACAAACCCTTGCCACAGGACACCTTACTCCATGATGCTGATTGGTTCATACTGATTTTATAGGAAAGGAAATTGAGTAAGGAGGTCAGGTCATGCTGGAGCCTCAGCTCCTGACCATCAAGGACAGGACTTTGACCTTGACTCAGAGAAGTCATGAGCAGAGAGGAAAGGATTGATTCACTGTACAAGAGAAAGATCTTCCTCCATGCCATGTGTCTGTACAGCTGCTTAGACCTGGCCATTCTCACATGGTAGCGTGAGCCATGTGGCCCGATACTTTTAAGTTAAATTAAGTAAGACAGGGCTGGAGAGATGGCTTAGTGGTAAAGTGCTTGCCTGCAAAGCCCAAGAATGCATGTTCGAATCTCCAGGTCCCACGCATAAACCAGCCGCACAGTGACATGAAGGCACAATGTCGCACATTCACACAAGGGGGTGCACGCATCTAGACTTCGTCTGCAGTGGCTGAAGGCCCTGGCACACCCATTCTCTCTCTCTTTCTGCCTCTTTCTTTCTCAAATAAGTAAAAAAAAATAACAAAAATTAAGTAAAACAGAAAAATTTAATTTATCAGCCACACATCCAACTTTCAGGAGCTTACTATCTAAATATGGTTAGCGGCTAGTGCACTAGAGAGTGAAGAACATTTTTTATCATTCCAGCAAGCTCTGTGGGATAATGTAGATCCAACATTTTTTTTGTCCAACCTCAATTTCATCATGAGTCCAAACACAATTTCCTGTCTGTCCTTTATGGAGACGGTGACTGTCATACGATCATGTCCGTTACTTTCTGTTGCTGTGACCAGAGAGTACCTGACCAGAAGCAACTTAAGAAAGGAAAGCTTTATTTCTTCTTACAGTTCCAGATTACAGTGTACCATGGTGGGGAAGGTATGGCAGGAGGAGCTTGAGGCAGCTGATTATATTCCGTCCATGGGGAGGAAACAGAGAGATGAATGCTGGTGTTCAGCTTTCTTTCTCCTTCTTATTCAGTCCAGGACCACAGCCCATGGTACTGTCCACAGTGAGCATGGATCCTCCCATTTCAATTAACCTAATCTAGAAAAGTTCCTCACAGACATTCCTAGAGATTTGTTTCCATGGTCATTCTAAGACCTGTCAAATGGACAACCAGAGATTAATCGTCATAAATTAGATCTGTTATTTTCACAGGTGTCTGCTATTAAAATAGTCTTATTATAGCTCCACACATTTTTCCTTCAAGCATACATTCCGGGTATATTCATTTCTGTATTGCTGGTATAACAAATTAACACATATAGCATGAAGTACAGATTTATTACTCATAGTTTTGGGGTTCAGAAGGGGTCTCAAAGGGGTTTCATTGGGCTAATATTTGGGGGGCAGGCATAATTTCTTGATTGAAACTCTAGGGGAAAATGTATTTCCCTACCTTTATAGCAGCTACAGGCCAGCACATTTTTTGGTCATGGTCCCTTCATCATCAAATTCAGCAGTGGGCAGTTGAGCCTTCCTTGCATTATACCACTTGGATTCCTGTCCTGCCTCCTTTTTCCACATTCAAGGATCCTGGTGGTGCCACTGGGTCTACTTTCATAGTCTAGGACAATCTCCCCTTTTACCAAAGTGCCTTTAACTGCTGAGCGCTCTCTCTAGCCCATAATCTCCCCTTTTAAAGTTGAGTAACCAGAATTCCATCGTAACTCCCTTTTGCCGCATGACATGACAGAATCACAGGCTCTGGGAATTAAGATGTGGGCATCTTACCATACCACCTTATCTCTTATCATACCATTTACTGTTGTAGAGACAGCGCAGCAGAGGAAACATAATCCGTAAGGACAGAGAAGTCACAGTTGGTGAGCGGCCAAGCTCTGAGTTTGAAAAGCAGGTGTGCTGTTAGGATGAATCTGAAATGTCCTTCATGGGCTCATGTTCTGAAGGCTTATTATCCAGACAGTGATGCCATTTGAGGGGAAGGCTGCAGATCCTTTAGGAGATGGCACTTAGCTGGAGAAAAGTAGAACACTAGGAGTGGACCTTTGAAGGTTATTTTTGCTCCCGCTTCCTGGTCTGCCATGATGTGAACAGCCTCTGACATATTCTCCTGCTGACAATGAACTGAGCTGCTGCATCATGCCTCCTTGGCCATGATGGGCTGAACCCTCTGAAACTGTGAGCCAAAAGAAATCTTCATCCCTTGAATTGTTCTGTTAGGTATCTTGTCACAGCAATGAACAATAGTCACTAACTAGTGCAAGGAGGAGGGGTTTCTGGGGCTATACTGCCTGGCTTTGAGTCATGTTTTGTCACTTTGAACAAACATCTCTGGGCCTTAGTGTTCTCACCTGAAGATGGAGAATGTGCAGGGGAGTACCCCTCACAGATCATGGTGAGGATTAGAAAATATGAAGCATGGGGCGCCTTAACAGTTAGTAAACCTTTTGGAAGTTACTATTTGGAAGCTAAGACTGGCCTTGCATTACAGTGTGAATGTGTTCTAAGTCCAAAAAAGAGCTCCAGCTTCCATTTATGTCAAGAAACATTTGGTGTCCTACCCCTGTGTGTATGACGTCAAGCTCCCCACCCTCCCAGAGTCAGGTGGTCTTTGAGAGCTGCATGATTGGAAGTCCTGTCTGCTCAGAGGGTTGTGGTATGACGCTGGCTGACCTGAGTCTTTTGCTGTATGCATACGTTTGGGCACACGAAGGTTACAAGCTTTACAAACCTAACAGAAATATTTTTGTGTTCTTGAGTGTAGTGAAATGAGCTAATGCTGAAGAATTTTGGACAATTGCTCAAATGCCTGGCTCATCAGAGAATCTATCTGGACTATTGCTTGTGTTCTGTCTATATAGTCTGGTAAAATATTTGTTGTGGTTTGGATGTTGAATACTTCCTCAACCCCATAGACTCATGTGTTTGAACATTTGGTCCCCCAGCTGGTGGCGTTTGGGAAGATTGTGGAATCTTTAGGAGGTGGAATCTTGCTGGAGGAAGTGGGTCTCTCGAGGTTTTATACCTGGTTCACACTTCTTGGTTGTTCTCTGCTTCCTCCCTGCCTCCAGCTCCTGTTGCCATGCCTTCCTTTACATGATGGAATGTAACCCCTTGAAATTGTAACTTAGAACAAATCCTTTCCTGCCTTAACTTGCTTCTGGATGGGTATTTGGTCAAAGCAATGACTACAGTAACTAGTGTAATATTCATCCCAGCTTAATGACCTAGAGATGTCAGCTTCACTGTATTTTAAATAAAAATTATTGAACGGATCATGCATGCTCATGGTTTAATATGTGGTAGGTGTCTAGCCTCACCTGGCATTTTCATTGTTGAGCAAATTATAGATGTCTTGTGTCCTTCTGGATCTAGCCTAAGTACTTCTGCTTGCCTGTTCCTTTTCCCCCATTCTTTGCACCAGTCGAAACTCCCTACTGTGTATTTTCCATCCCTGCCATTTCCCTGTGGTGGTTTGAATTAGGTATCCCCCATAAACTCATGTGTTTCTAAATGCTGGGTCCCCAGCTGATGGCAGTTTGGGAGGTGGAACCTTGCTGGAGGAGGTGTGTTGTTGGGAGGAACTCATGGGTCTTACAGCCAGCTCTCCCTTGCCAAGTTTGGCTCACTCTTCTGCTGCTGTTTTCCACCTGCTCTGGAAGAGGTGATGTTCATCCACCCTCTGTTCTACCATCTTTTCCCAGCTATCATGGAGCTTCTGCTTGAGTCTGTAAGCCAGAATAAACAACTTTCCTCACCTATCAGGTGCTTTGTGCCAGCAACAAGAAGGTAACTACAATACTCACCAATGCCATTTAAAAAAATATTTTATTTTAACTTATTTGACAGCAAAAGAGGGGGAGAGAGAGAGAGAGAGAGAAAGAATATGAACGGGCACGCCAGGGTCTCTAGCCACTGCAAATGAACTCCAGACGCATGTGCCCCCTTGTGCATCTGGCTAATGTGGGTCCTGGGGAATTGAACCTGGGTCCTTTAGCTTTGTAGGCAAATGCCTTAACTGCTAAGCCATCCTTCCAGCCCACCAATGCCATTTTTAACAGTTAATTTTTCAGATTATTTGTAGCAGTTACTTTCTCATTGCTGGGTAGAGCATCTGACCAAAAGCAGCACATGGAAAGAAAAGGGTTATTATTGTAGTTTAGAGTTTCAAAGGAGTGGGGAGGTGTAGTATGGAGAGAAAAGCATGAAAGGCCACAGCAGGAAGCCTGAGTCAAACTTTCACATTATAGGAAGGAAGTATTCTGAGTGAGCTGGTCTGGGACACCCAATGGACTAGACTAAAAAATTTAAAACAAACAAACAAACAACAAAAAACCCAGCTCAAGGTCTGTCCCCAATGACATATCTCTTCCAGCAAGCCCCACCTCCCAAGGACAACACAATTTGCTAACATTTTCATGAGCGGGGGACCAAGTATTCAAAATACATAAGGCTATAGGGAACATTCAAACCATCACACTATTCTATATTGCTACAAAGATGAGCATTCTATCACATGGATCTACCATAAATGATCTTAATTTTTAGGTAATTAATTCACACTTTTCAGTGTTTTATGCAAATAATATTTATATGTATAGTATTCCACACAAGTTGAAATAAGACTAGAGAATAAATTTTTTTCCAGTGGAATTTCTGGGTCACATGGTATGTATATTTTTAACTTTAAAAGTTTGTGCCAAATTGCTCTTCAAAGATGTTTATCCATTTATCATCTCACAAGCAATTAGGAGAGTGACTGTTTCCCCACAATCACAACGCCACGACTTGTTATCAAACATGTTGATTTTTGCCAGTTAAAAGTTAAAAATATGTTGCTATAGTTTTCATTTGCATTTATCTTATAATTAGTGCGGGTGAACATATTTTTATATGTTCAAGAGTCACTTATAGTTTCTTAGCTGAAGGAAACTTGATCCATTTTTCTAATAAGTTGTTGGTCTTTCTCTTTTTTAATATTTATTTATTTGCAAGCAGATAGAGAGAAGAGAGAGAATGAGAGGGAGAGAGAGAGGGAGAGAGAGAGAAAGAGATAGTGGGAATGGGCATGCTGGGGCCTCCTGCCACCACAAATGAATTCAAGATGCATGTGCCACTTTGTGCATATGGCTTTATATGGGTACTGGGAAATTAAACTCATATCAGGCTTTACAAGAAAGTACCTTTAACCACTGAGCCATCTCTCCATCCTACTTTCTCTTAATGATTTCTTTACTTTTAGGAAATGAGCACTTCTTCTGGTTCATACAGTATTTTCCATAGTTTTAAATATCTTAAATGTTTTTGTGGATTTAAAGGCAGAAATTTCTCATTTGTTCATATCTATGTCTATATCTATATTTATCTCTCTATATATGTATCTAATACATATGGATTATGGATTTTAAGTAGCCCTTAATGGTTTATGTTTTCTAAGATTTTATTTAAAAAATTTCCACCTTTTCTTTTAGTATTTGAATGGTTCCATTATTTTATGTTTAATTCTGGAATTTGTTTTACTGCAAAGTGTAATAAGAATTTTATGTGATAGCTGTCCAGATGGTTCTCCCTTTGTTACCACTTATGGAGAATCTGTCCCCCTTCACTGATATGAACACAATGCCATTATGGCTGATATCATGCAGATATGTGGGTCTATTTCTGGATTTTGTGTTGGGTGGTTCTCTACCCTTTGTAGTATGTCATTTGGTCTTTTGAGATCTCCATTGATTTCATCCTAAGTCTTTCAAAACACATGGAGGGGCTGGAGAGATGGCTTAGCGGCTAAGGCATCTTCCAACCAAGCCTAAGAATGCCCGTTTGATCCCCAGGTCTCACGTTTAGCCAGACGCAAAAGTGATGCAAGGTTGCAATGCCACACTTGGCCACAAGGGGGTGCACACACCTGGAGTTTGTTCACAGTGGCTGAGAGGCTGCTGGTGTGCCCATTCTCTCTCTCTGCCTCTGTCTCTCTCAAATAACAACAACAAACACCACATGGAGGATGGTACCTACTCAGTGATGACTTCTCCTCAGGAGTAAATTCATGATTGAGATGGAGATTAATCAGTGTGAAGCTCATGGGGCTTAGGGAATTCCTCCTTACCAGGGCACACCACTGATATTCTCTCTCATGATTTTCAAGTTTTAAATTGCTGCATAGGAGAGTCAGGAGGAAAAGTGAGTTGACCTTCTGTCTTGTAGGGAGACAGATGATGATGATAATGATAATATCTGTGATTATAAACTACTGTCCTGGTGGCACCAGGCAGTTTAAATGGGTTATTTCATCGATCCTTACAGCAACGGATAAATTAGATTTTTTTTTGAGAGAGATAGAGAATGGGCACACCAGCAGCCTCTCAGCCACTGTGAATGAACTCCAGGCACGTGTGCCCCCTTGTGGGCAAGTGCAGCATTGTGCTGTTGCATCACTTTTGTGTCTGGCTAAACGTGGGACCTGGAGAATTGAATGGGCATTCCTCGGCTTTGCAGGCAGTCGTCTTAACCGCTAAGCCATCTCTCCAGCCCATAAATTAGAGTTTTTATTCCCAGGTTGCATTAAAGGGGGAGCAGAGAAGATGTGAAGCAAAGAAATGATATGGACTCACGGGAAAACTGATTCCAAATCTAGGCTCCTTGTTCACTCTTCACTATAGGATTTTCGGTATAAGATTGTGAGTGAAATCTCACTTCTTGCATTTGCTTTCATTAGTCCATTCTGTAATCATGGGCGTTGTTAACTGGAGTCAGAAATCATGTGTCTCCAGGGTCAGTCAGAGGAGTAGAGTGAATGACGCTGTCCAGATGGGATACAGTAGGATGTGGTGAGGGGTGTAGCAGGCAAGAGAGTACCTTGCTACAGTTGGCATCCACCCCACAGCCCAGCCTATCATTGCTGTGGAAGAAGATGACTCAGATCTGCCCAACCTTTGGATCCTTTGGGGAAATCAAACATCTAGACTTTCAAGTGAAACATTCCAACTTTTCTATGTCAACAAATTATAAAAGCCATCAATGTGAGCTCTTTGAAACTCAATATTTAATTCCAAACGTTCCCTCGTAGACCGTGCATTAAGCAAACAGATACTTATTCAAATGACTGTGACTCAGCAGCGGAAGAGAGTGAATTATTGACACACACAACGGGAATAGATCTCAGAAACCGTGTGCAACGGATCTCAGAGGCCGTGTGCCGAGCAGAAGCTAGACACCAGAGAGCACACACAGCATATGTCCACTTGCTTAAAATTCTAGAATTTGCAAAGTGACCATGCAGTTAGGGGAAAGGCGATTTGGGAAGAAAAGGAAACTGCTTTCAGGTAGGAGGTAATATTCTATGGCTTGATAGTATTTGGGGTTACACTGAGGGTTGCTGTTGTAAGTTGCGTCTGGGATGTCCCCCAAATGCCCATACACTAGAGATGTAGTCTGAAGCCCACGGCACTGCTGGGGAGGGGGCTGAATGGGAAGTTGCAGATCCCAGGACATGTTTCCTTGAAGGAAATTGTGGGAATCTGATCCCGTTCTCAGTTCCCTTTGTGGCTGCCATGATGTGAGAAGTCTTGTTCTACCATGTGCTTCCTTCTGCCAGGAGCAGCCTCTTCATGGGCCCAACACAGTGACACCAAAGGGTCATGAAGGGAAATCTCCAAAACAGTAAACCAAAACAAACTTTACCTTTTCATTAGCTGATTATCATAGGCATTTTGTTGCAGAAATTGAAAACACACACACACACATTAGTCAAAGCTCTGTATTTCAGTCTATATAAATTCTGTACAAAACATCTGTCAACAGACACTGAAGTTTAGTTAAAGAAAGTCATGCTGAGATACTTAGGAGGGGGCTGCAGAGATGACTTCGAGGTTAAGGCATTTGCCTGTAAAACCCAAGGACCCATGTTCAATTCTTCAGGTCTCACGAAAGCCAGACGCACAAGGTGACACAAGCAGCACAAGGTTGCACATGTGCACAAGGTGATGCACGTGTCTGGAGTTTGATTGTGGTGGCTGGAGGCCCTGGTGCACCAATTCTCTCTCTCTCTTTCATAAAAAAAATATTTAGGAGGAGGTAATTGACATCTGCAATCCATTTTGAACTGAACCAAGAGTAAGATGGATTGATGGATGTGTAGAAGAAGGGAAAGATGGGTAGATTTGTAGTATATTAAGTTTAGTAAGATGTTAATGAACCAATGTTTCTATGTGTTTAAAATGTTTCATAATAAATTGTTGGGGAAAGTTAGCAAAAAACAACACAACAACAAAAAAAGAAAGAAACAAACAAAAAATAGTCAAACCCAAGTACAAGCTTAACACCCACCCACACCTACCTGGCTAGGTCTGGCTTAGAGGCACTGATGGATGGTGTTTTTCCTTTGGGCATAAAATGATACTATCTTGGAATAAAGAATGCTTTGGCCCAGTAGCCGTAGCCACTGTGGAGCTGAACAGTGACAGCCAAAGGTGTGGTAATAGAGCCGTTGACAGTTCCTAGTAGAAGGAGGAGATGAAGGTCACATGACCCACGCCTAGGATCCCAGCTCTGCTCCCTCCGCTCCACCTCCCAGCTGCAAGTGATCTTGGGAGAAAGCTAGAGAATAGAGGAAGCAGAGGGTTAACTGGAAGAGGGACTCCATGATGCAGCTTCCATAAGGTTGCCATCAGTGACAGAGTGGGACTTTATGGTGATACAGCTGCCTTTGTGTCATCCACATCACCCTGCAGGTCACCTCAACAAACTCACTAGTTTTCCAAGATGAACTTGGGTGGAATCATGACTTTGGCCTGTCACTTGGTGCCTTAGCTATATTGAATAGATGCATGTTTCTATCTCCCCAGGGAAAAATAAATTCATGCACAGGCACCAATTTTGAATCATTTTGACTTGTGCTATCCCATCTGATTCCCACCAGCCATCACATGGTGCCATCTCAGCGAGTTGACGATAAGAGTGTTCCCTCTGCAGCTGCAGGCCCTCTCCTCTTTACTCGTCGTGCACCGGGCCTGATAGACCTGGCATGGCTCAGTGAGTTAAGGTATAGGAAAATCCATCACCTGATGACATCATTAACACCTTTCTAGCACAATGATCAATCTAAGATAAGAGCACAGCCTGGCCTACTCCTCATTAATCAAGGGGAGCAAAGAAAACCATTTTGGCCTCACAGCGCCTTAGGCAGTTTGCTAGTTCATCTTGCTGTGTTAACACACTCTCTTCATGTGTCATTTAAATGGCCAAGGGACAAAAATTAGCTCAGAGCTGACCCTTCCTCTACAGAGTAGAGTTCATGAGGTATGTATTCAGGCTGCAACGCTGTTCCCTGTGTTGGTGGAGCATCTGTAACCTATGCCGAGTGGCAGCATGTCCTATCAAGGGCCTGTGTCAGTGCTCCGTAACTGCCATGCACCCTTGGCTGTGTTTGGAGTCACAGAGGCTTTGACCCAGCAGTGTAAGGGTCCTGAAGGTGCTGCCAGAACCGTGGGGAGAAGGCAGTGGGGAGAGGGGAGGTGGTTTCTCCTCTAAGCACACCTTCTACAAATAACACACACCTTTTCAATATATTACAAAGGCTATTTGCTGTTGCATCACTTTTGTGTCTGGCTAAACGTGGGACCTGGAGAATTGAATGGGCATTCCTCGGCTTTGCAGGCAGTCGTCTTAACCGCTAAGCCATCTCTCCAGCCCATAAATTAGAGTTTTTATTCCCAGGTTGCATTAAAGGGGGAGCAGAGAAGATGTGAAGCAAAGAAATGATATGGACTCACGGGAAAACTGATTCCAAATCTAGGCTCCTTGTTCACTCTTCACTATAGGATTTTCGGTATAAGATTGTGAGTGAAATCTCACTTCTTGCATTTGCTTTCATTAGTCCATTCTGTAATCATGGGCGTTGTTAACTGGAGTCAGAAATCATGTGTCTCCAGGGTCAGTCAGAGGAGTAGAGTGAATGACGCTGTCCAGATGGGATACAGTAGGATGTGGTGAGGGGTGTAGCAGGCAAGAGAGCACCTTTCCTAGCTACAGTTGGCATCCACCCCACAGCCCAGCCTATCATTGCTGTGGAAGAAGATGACTCAGATCTGCCCAACCTTTGGATCCTTTGGGGAAATCAAACATCTAGACTTTCAAGTGAAACATTCCAACTTTTCTATGTCAACAAATTATAAAAGCCATCAATGTGAGCTCTTTGAAACTCAATATTTAATTCCAAACGTTCCCTCGTAGACCGTGCATTAAGCAAACAGATACTTATTCAAATGACTGTGACTCAGCAGCGGAAGAGAGTGAATTATTGACACACACAACGGGAATAGATCTCAGAAGCCGTGTGCAACAGATCTCAGAGGCCGTGTGCCGAGCAGAAGCTAGACACCAGAGAGCACACACAGCATATGTCCACTTGCTTAAAATTCTAGAATTTGCAAAGTGACCATGCAGTTAGGGGAAAGGCGATTTGGGAAGAAAAGGAAATTGCTTTCAGGTAGGAGGTAATATTCTATGGCTTGATAGTATTTGGGGTTACACTGAGGGTTGCTGTTGTAAGTTGCGTCTGGGATGTCCCCCAAATGCCCATACACTAGAGATGTAGTCTGAAGCCCACGGCACTGCTGGGGAGGGGGCTGAATGGGAAGTTGCAGATCCCAGGACATGTTTCCTTGAAGGAAATTGTGGGAATCTGATCCCGTTCTCAGTTCCCTTTGTGGCTGCCATGATGTGAGAAGTCTTGTTCTACCATGTGCTTCCTTCTGCCAGGAGCAGCCTCTTCATGGGCCCAACACAGTGACACCAAAGGGTCATGAAGGGAAATCTCCAAAACAGTAAACCAAAACAAACTTTACCTTTTCATTAGCTGATTATCATAGGCGTTTTGTTGCAGAAATTGAAAACACACACACACACATTAGTCAAAGCTCTGTATTTCAGTCTATATAAATTCTGTACAAAACATCTGTCAACAGACACTGAAGTTTAGTTAAAGAAAGTCATGCTGAGATACTTAGGAGGGGGCTGCAGAGATGACTTCGAGGTTAAGGCATTTGCCTGTAAAACCCAAGGACCCATGTTCAATTCTTCAGGTCTCACGAAAGCCAGACGCACAAGGTGACACAAGCAGCACAAGGTTGCACATGTGCACAAGGTGATGCACGTGTCTGGAGTTTGATTGTGGTGGCTGGAGGCCCTGGTGCACCAATTCTCTCTCTCTCTTTCATAAAAAAAATATTTAGGAGGAGGTAATTGACATCTGCAATCCATTTTGAACTGAACCAAGAGTAAGATGGATTGATGGATGTAGAAGAAGGGAAAGATGGGTAGATTTGTAGTATATTAAGTTTAGTAAGATGTTAATGAACCAATGTTTCTATGTGTTTAAAATGTTTCATAATAAATTGTTGGGGAAAGTTAGCAAAAAACAACACAACAACAAAAAAAGAAAGAAACAAACAAAAAATAGTCAAACCCAAGTACAAGCTTAACACCCACCCACACCTACCTGGCTAGGTCTGGCTTAGAGGCACTGATGGATGGTGTTTTTCCTTTGGGCATAAAATGATACTATCTTGGAATAAAGAATGCTTTGGCCCAGTGGCCGTAGCCACTGTGGAGCTGAACAGTGACAGCCAAATGTGTGGTAATAGAGCCGTTGACAGTTCCTAGTAGAAGGAGGAGATGAAGGTCACATGACCCACGCCTAGGATCCCAGCTCTGCTCCCTCCGCTCCACCTCCCAGCTGCAAGTGATCTTGGGAGAAAGCTAGAGAGTAGAGGAAGCAGAGGGTTAACTGGAAGAGGGACTCCATGATGCAGCTTCCATAAGGTTGCCATCAGTGACAAAGTGGGACTTTATGGTGATACAGCTGCCTTTGTGTCATCCACATCACCCTGCAGGTCACCTTAACAAACTCACTAGTTTTCCAAGATGAACTTGGGTGGAATCATGACTTTGGCCTGTCACTTGGTGCCTTAGCTATATTGAATAGATGCATGTTTCTATCTCCCCAGGGAAAAATAAATTCATGCACAGGCACCAATTTTGAATCATTTTGACTTGTACTATCCCATCTGATTCCCACCAGCCATCACATGGTGCCATCTCAGCGAGTTGACGATAAGAGTGTTCCCTCTGCAGCTGCAGGCCCTCTCCTCTTTACTCGTTGTGCACCGGGCCTGATAGACCTGGCATGGCTCAGTGAGTTAAGGTATAGGAAAATCCATCACCTGATGACATCATTAACACCTTTCTAGCACAATGATCAATCTAAGATAAGAGCACAGCCTGGCCTACTCCTCATTAATCAAGGGGAGCAAAGAAAACCATTTTGGCCTCACAGCGCCTTAGGCAGTTTGCTAGTTCATCTTGCTGTGTTAACACACTCTCTTCATGTGTCATTTAAATGGCCAAGGGACAAAAATTAGCTCAGAGCTGACCCTTCCTCTACAGAGTAGAGTTCATGAGGTGTGTATTCAGGCTGCAACGCTGTTCCCTGTGTTGGTGGAGCATCTGTAACCTATGCCGAGTGGCAGCATGTCCGATCAAGGGCCTGTGTCAGTGCTCCCTAACTGCCATGCACCCTTGGCTGTGTTTGGAGTCACAGAGGCTTTGACCCAGCAGTGTAAGGGTCCTGAAGGTGCTGCCAGAACCGTGGGGAGAAGGCAGTGGGGAGAGGGGAGGTGGTTTCTCCTCTAAGCACACCTTCTACAAATAACACACACCTTTTCAATATATTACAAAGGCTATTTTTTTAGAGAGACAGAAAGAGAGATAGAGAGAGACAGATAGAGAATGGGTGCGCTGTGGCCTCTCAGCCACTGTGAATGAACTCCAGACACATGCTCCCCCTTGTGGGCAAGTGTGGCATTGCGCCCTTGCATCACTTTTTGGGACCTGGAGAATCCAAAGGGCGTTCTTAGGCTTGGCAGGCAGGTGCCTTAACCACTAAGCCATCTCCAGTCCAAAGGCAACTTTTTTTTAAAAATCATAACAACTGTTAAGGCTCTGGTGAACACAAATTAGAGAAAGCAAGAGTCAGCCTTGTAGACATGAGATGGGTACACCAGAGGTTAACCCTGGAGACATTTCATGACTATAGTCAAAAGCAGCACCTTTATATGGATTTTTCTCCTTTTGTGCTTGGTGAATTATTGGTTGGAATATTCAGTCTCTCACCTTGGGGGGCAGTAATGCTTTCCTTCCCCAAGGATAATGATATGAATTAGGAATAAGGTAGCTTCAATTTTGTAAGTTGTCAGGGTTTCAGACCCAGAATGAAGATCACTATTGACAAGTCCAGAGAATAGAGTCCCGAGACCGAATTCCAAAAAGTCCTGACTCACAAAGATGCTGGCTGACTACCAGCCCGTGTGTCCTTGTTCCATTTTTAATCAAGATCTCCCATATGCATTCAAAGTAACCAATCTGATCCACCCTAACCTGATGCCTAATAGCTATCTCCCAGGGGGACTGTCCATGTACATTCAAACCAATCCTGACCTGCTGACTAATCTACATCCCTAGAGGTATAAGGACTTTTTCTTTTCTAACATAAAGTCTTGCTGTGTCTGCACTTGTCAATTCTTTGCAAGTTGCAAAAGGATGGACACTGGCTTGGGGAGTTCTAATGACCATTGAGTGTCTGGCACTGTAACCCCTAAGCTAAGATCACCAGAGCAGAGAAATGCTCTGTTCTCAAACCCTGCAACAAAAGCATGCCTTTGCAAAAGTTAAGACCCTACTGCTGAAGACACCATATGCTGCTGACACATAGCATGGTGAGACCTGGTTGGAATTCAGAAGAAAGCCAATCCCCAGACAGTTAGCCTGTCTGGTGCTGGAAAGCGCTACATGAGCTACTGGGGGAAAATGGTCAACAACAGTTTGAGCAACCAGAGGTCTAAGCTACTCAGAAGCAAACACTCTGACAGGATGTACATGCCAGTGCAATAGTGGCACACAGCCTCAGTGGGCAACCAATAGCTTTCTGATTGGCTAAGAGATCTGCTCAGTGTAAAGGAACCCATATCTGGAATTGGGAACCAGATCAGAATCCTATGGAGACAAAGATTATGTTCTCCAGTGTAAGGCTCTCACTAGTCTTTGCCTAAAAGAGGGGTTACATACATCAAATTCTCCCTAAATTAACAGTGCTTATCCCATTTAAACTATGCTGACTTCACTCTCCATTGGAGAATCTGTTCTTTTTCAGAAGGTAGTAAGACTGGAGGAGATAAACCACCCCTCGCACTTCAGCCAAGCCACAGCTGAATCCACAGAGGAATTGGGGAGACGAGCAAGAGTGCTGCTTCCATGCTGTATCTGATAATCAGTGCCAGGGTGTAGGAGACAGACCCTGAGGATACTCAACACCTACCAAAGCAGAGATCCAGAGGGTACTAAGAGCTCATCACTGAAGTAGACTTAAAACTTACCCACCATGGCTCAGGAAATTTTGCAGAAGAGGGGGCAGAAAGATTGTAAGAGTCACAAGTTGAGGAATCATGCCCAGAGGCATTCTCTCCCCCTAAAAATAATTGACTATTGCTCTGATAACGCATAAACCACAATGCTGTAACCCACTGAGGAGCATCCCCAATAGAATGAGGTCAGGGACAAGGGAAAAGAGGGTACCAACATATGATGTATCCATATGAAAAAAATATTGTTAATATTAATAATAAATAATAATGAATATTAAAAACTGATAATTATCTTAATTCCATAAGCCCAGGGAATCTTCCAAGACATGATCCTTGTGATATGAAACTCCCTCTATAAACCTGCTAGATTCTGGGACTGGAGAGATGGCTCAGTAGTTAAGGCACTTGCCTGCAAGGCCTAAAGACCCAGGTTCAATTCCCCAGTACCCATGTAAAGCCATACGTACAAAGTGGTGAATGTATCTGGAGTTTTTTTTTTTTTTTCCAGTGGCTGGAGTCCCTGGCAGGCTCATTCTCTCTGTCTCTCTTCTCTCTATCTCTCTTTGCTTGCAAATAAATAAGTAAAAATCTTTAAAGAAAAACTGCTAGATTTGGAACAAAGATAATTACACAGTATAAAATGTTTTGGTTAAAGAGAAGGATAAGGTGGTGTAGGAAAAATGTTGTGTTAGGAGGCTGGTTGCTAAGGGTAGAGTCTGGGCGGGCTGGCAGAGACAGAGTGGCTGGTAGGTAGCCCAAGCAACCATGGGACAGTATGGCGCAGTGGTCTAGACTTCAACAGAGTGAGCTTGAAGGCTGGGCTTATTCTTTATTGGCGGTGTGGTCTTGAACAAAACCCTTGGCTTCTCAAGCCCCCTCCCCTGCCTCATCCATGTTATATAGGATGACCAGGTCAGTTGTAAGCCCTAGAATAACATGGTGGCTGTGAATTTCTCCCTATTCGTTTTTCTCCTTTTCTTTTTCCTCCTGCTCCCCTCACTGGCTTGACCAACATTAGGGAGGATGGGTGTGGCATGAACAAGACAGGGTGTGCTTGTGGACTGAGAACACTCCAGCCCACTCCAAGAATGAGTGTGTTTGAGGCATCTAGAACATGTTTGGGTGGTGGCACTGATACATACTCATTCTCTTAATGTTCTTTGGACCATAGGGCAAAGGAAAGTTGGGTGAAGACGTGGAACTTGCCTTAAAAGTTCTCTTTTGTAAATTCATAAAATATAAAATAATTAGGATTACAAAAGGAGCCTATTTTATTTATTGTCTTTTTAATTCCTTTTTTGAGGTAGGGTCTTACTTTAGTCCAGGCTGACCTGGAATTTATTATGTAGTCTCAGGGTGCCCTAGCACTCACAGCGATCCCCCTACCTCAGCCTCCATAGTGCTGGGATTAAAGGCGTGTGCCACCATGTCCTGGTAAGGAGACTATTTTGTTCTTGGAAAATATTAAAATTTATGTGTGTGGTAGAAAAAATATATACTTTTGAAATAGTGGGTTGAATAACTCCTGCTCTTGACAAGTCTAATAACCACTAATATTTAACTATTATTTATCTATTTTTGGTTTTTCAAGGTAGGGTCTCACTCTAGCCCAGGCTGACATGGAATTCACTATGTCATCTCAGGGTGGCCTTGAACTCACAACGATCCTCCTACCTCTGCCTCCCGAGTGCTGGGATTAAAGGCGTGCACCACCATGCCTGGCTAACTATTATTATTTTTGATTTTTTTTGTTTGAGAGAGAGAGAGAGAGTGAGAATTGGCACACCAGAGCCTCAGCCACTGAAATCGAACTCCAGAAACATGCGCCACCCAGTGGGTATATATGTCCTTGTGCTTACCTCACCTTTGTGCATCTGGCTGACATGGGATCTGGAGAGTGGAACATGGGTTTGTCCTTAGGCTTCACAGGCAAGTGCCTTAACCACTAAGCCATCTCTCCCTCAGGCAAGTGCCTTCCCCCTAAGCCATCTCTCCAGAACAACCATTAATATTTAAAAGCTGTGCTCAGCAGGGACACTATTTTGCTGTTGTTGGGACAAAATGCATGACCAAAGCAGCTTAGGGATAGAATGATTTACTTTAGCTTAGAGTTTCATGGTGGGGTCATGATGATGGAAACTTGCAGAAAGAAGCTTGGGGGGGGGGTTGGATGTCGGACCAGGCTATCTCCCTCTAGCCTCACTTCGATAATACTAAATTGACTGGCTGGGCAGGAGCACGAGGTGGCTGGTTACACTGCATTTGCAAGCAGAGAACAGACAGGAAGTGGGTCTGGACTATAACATCTTGAGGTCCATCCCCAGTGACCCATTTCCTCTATCTAGACTCCCAGCTCCGAAAGGTTCCATAACCTCCCCAAACAAGATCACCATCTGGAGAGCACCTGTTAAACCCATGAACGTTGGAGGACATTTTGTGCTCACATGATAACAAATTTAGGATGTAGAGTTTGCATTTGGCTCCACTGAGGCATCTTGACCAAGACCGCACAACCAGACGGTGTCAGCTAAGAGATGTCAGGATGCCTGGCTTTAGTGCTCTTGATCCTGCCCATTGCAGTCTCTCCCTCCCCACCCCCTCTCTTGCTTACTTACTAGTTAATTGCTTTGTTTAATTCACATGAGGGAAGAAGCCGGTTTCTTTCGTTGTCTTGCTACATTCTGCAGGCTCAGTGAAAATCATATTGGTGCTACTTCTGATTTTAGGAAAGCTTAAGTGGCACCATGCCATTTTGGGTGCCAGCGAGTTCCTCATCAAAGTCCTTCAGATTATCAATACAGGAAAAGGCTCTCGACCGTGAGGAAAACCCACCTCACTCTGCTTGGAATGCCTGCACTTGAATCTAATTACCTCACCATTTCTCTGTGGCTCATCTCTGAACACCACTCGCCCTAAAAATACACTTTGACATTATGCACAAACATCGAAGAGACATTTATTTGGCCCTGACCTTTGTGTGGTTTCTGCTAAAAGAGATTCAGTGACACACAAGTGGGACTGAATTATTTATGGGTCCAAGGGGAAATCAAAGTTGCTTTTATTCCTATTGAAAGTATATAAGAAGGTAAGAGAGTACCAAATTAGCTTTGGCTCCACACACAGGGGAGCCAGCTAGACCCAAGGGTGCTTATTAAAGTGGTGGGTGCCACCCATGACTGCATCCTTGGAAATCTCCATAAACTGGAGCTGTTGTTCTCCTTCTCAGGGGACAAGGGTCCGTACCCGTCCCGACAGGAAGCTTCCAGGATGATTGTGGGACACAAAGTGGTTGCACAGACTTAGTAACATCTGGAAGTTTTTCAAGTATTAATTTATGATGTTAGTCGATACTGAGCAAACGTGTAGTAAGTGCTGAGCACTGCGGAAGAAGACAAAGATTTACTAACTCCCTTTTTTCAATGGATTTAACAAATATTTACTTGGTCTCTTTTTGTGAGTTGCATATGGTATGATGTGTGTGTGTCAGAGAAAGGGGGGGGGGAGAGGGAGAGAGGTTGCATGTGCCACAGTGCACATGTAGAGGTCAGAGGACAACACCTGATGGTCATTGGTCCTCATCTTCCACCTTGGTTTTGAAGCACAGGGTCTCTTGTTTCCAACACAGCTGGCCCACAAGCTTCCAGGAATTCTTCCGTCATCATCTCCCATGTTGGCACAGAGCACTGGAGTTATAGATGCATGCTACCATATGTGGCTTTACGTGATTTCTGGGGAGTTGGACTCAGGTACTCACTCATGCTTGTGCAGAAAACACCTTTACCCACTGAGCCATCGTACTTTCCAGATCATGACTGTTTTTTCTTGGCAGGTGTTGTAGGTGTGAGGATGCACGCATCAGGACTTATGAGGTCCTGTTTTCATGAGCAAGATAATATTCCTATCCTTGGCGAAGCCAGGACAATCAGTGTCTAAGAATCCTTACCAGGCTGTCGTCCTTGTTGTTATCACCATCATCATCATCATCATTGTCATCCAAGTTTACCCAGTGCTTATGACTGGCCAACTCCCGTCTCGAGTATTTAAAATGTATTAATTAGTCCTTGCACACACTCGGTGAGGCAAGAATTATTAATACCATCCCCATTTCATACTTAAGGACAGTGAATAACACACAGAATTTCAGTTACATATTCAGAGAACTAACTCTTGGAGTTGGGATTCAAATGGAAGCAGCCAGCCAACCACATAACATAATAGAGAGCTGTGTACAAACGCTATAGACCCAGAGACACAAGTAAGTCAGGAACCAGGTATCTGAACAGGGTTTATAAAGACGTTTCAAGGGTTCCCATTACCCAAATGTAAGACAGGAAGGGCAAGCCGTTTACCTTCTCTGAATTCATTCCCTTATGATGTCAGAGTCTTGAGAGGAATTAACGAGAAGCCATAATTGTAATGTCTTCTTTAGGCTCCTGAGGGTGGAGCTGAGTGGTTAGATCCTTTATCCTCCTTCCATTTCTTCTTTGGAGCATCTCCACTTCAACGCAAGATGTCAGTCATCTGAAACTTGGTGGCTGCTGGGCAGTTTATGGAAGATTGTAACTTTCCTACCTGGAGTACAATGTGTAAAGATAATAGTGTGGAGACAGAAAACAAAATCAGTTTTCACTGTTTCATTTCTCTTGTGTGTGCAGGATGGGGCCCGAACTGATCCTGGAACTAAATTATTGAGATTTCTGTCCTTTCTAGAGGACCCATAAATGTGGCCAGACTTGTGTATTATTCTTGTCCCAACTGAGAGCCTTTGAGCTCACTAGCCACGCTTATCAATCCAGGCTAATTCTGTCTGACACTGAGTTTGGGCCTTATTCCATTTGGCTGTTTGGTGAATACAAATCAGAACTTTGGGAACTTCTTCCTGGAGAAATATATTGACTTTCCCATCACTTTTAATTTATAAGCAAGAGCTTCATGGGGAGTAAAGGGACTTCAGAGGAGCCCAGGAGAGGTTGCATGGGAGGGAGACCATATTTGCATGGATCGAAGCATTAGCTTATAGCATACGTGAGATGCTGGATCCTCATTTCTGGGAAAGCAGCAACAGAAAGAAAGGAGAAGGCCGGGCGTGATGGCGCACGCCTTTAATCCCAGCACTCTGGAGGCAGAGGTAGGAGGATTGCCATGAGTTTGAGGCCACCCTGAGATGGGCCTTGTAAGGGGTGAACAGATTCTCAGGGGTCCCCAGACTGGTGTCATTATTGTCATGGTGAGTTAGTTCATTGTTGGGAGAAGAAGTTGCAATGGAAAGAATCCTCTGGTCATGCTTTCATTTTAGCTTTCTCTCTCTCTCTGAACATGTTTTAATTTTCCTGGGATAAATGCCCCAGAGCAAATGATTGCTGGGTCATACAGAGTATCAGTTTAGTTTTATAAGAATCTGTTCACGTCCCAAAGTTAGCTCACCAGCTCCTGCTCTTCTGCCTTTGTACCATGTTAGGGTACAGCACGGTGGCCCTTGCTGGATCGCACGTCTACGCTCTTGGGCTTCCCAGCCTCCAGAATTGTGAGCTCAATTAAAAAAAAAGTTATTTTCTTTAAAAACTTTCTACTCTCCAGGAGCTGGAGAGATGGCTGAATGGTTAAAGGCTCTTGCTTGCAAATCCTGAGGGCCCAGGTTTGATTCTCTAGTACCCACGTAAAGCCAGATGCACAAAGTGGCGCATGTGTCTGGAGTTTGTTTGTAGTAGCAGGAATTCCTGGTGCACTGATGCTTTCTCTCTGTCTGTTTTTCTCTCTCTGTGTGTATTTTTTTCTTAAAGAAACAAACAAATAAATTCCCTACTCTGGGATGTTCTACTATGGAAAAAGATTACAATACCATATTTGGTCTTGAATCTCCCAGGAAGGGAAGTTACTTTGAGAATTGCTGCCACAAGTTGGGTGGGGTGTAGTACACCTAAAATCCTAGCACTCCATGGGTGGAAACAGGATTATGAGCTTCAGGTCAGCCTGGGTTACATAGTGAGACTCTGTCTCAAAATAACAAAACCAAACAAAATCCTCAAGAAGTTATGGGATCCAAATGGGAACACTGGTAGAGCTGAAGGATATGCATATGGCTGGGTGTGTTGTGGGGCCAAGGGAAGGGTGATTCCTGAGGCAACACCAAGGAACATTTATTTATTGCATGTGTGTCCTTGACCGTGA
Source organism: Orientallactaga sibirica (assembly GCA_036365145.1). Taxonomy (NCBI): domain Eukaryota; kingdom Metazoa; phylum Chordata; class Mammalia; order Rodentia; family Dipodidae; genus Orientallactaga; species Orientallactaga sibirica. Next base: position 40,461,512 of record JAEOAD010000008.1, on the reverse strand, counting down.
CTTCAACAAGGCATGATTGATCACTTTCAATAAGCCAGATGGACAAGACCCAGTGCCTGCCATCACAGAGCTCAGAATGGAAGAAAGCCTGTCTAGCCATCACCACACAGGAGGATGAGAATGATGTTGGAGGGGAATTAGAACTTGAGGAGAGGTACTAAACCCAGGTGAGGTGGGAAGTACAGTCAGAAAGTTGTGCACAGGAGGAACTGACACATGGAGGGAGAGGGGATCATGGTGCCCAATCAGTGGAAGCTTGATGGGAGAGGCAGAGGGAGTCAGGAACTGTCACACTCATGAGCAGAGCACAGGTAAGACTCCATTTCTGTGTGGCATGAATTTTGGAGGCAGATATATATAATTTTTATTTATTTATTTGAGAGAGAGAGAGAGAGAGAGAGAGAGAGAATGGGTGGGCATGCCAGGGCCTCCAGCCACTGTGAATGAACTCCAGACACATGCGCCACCTTGTACATCTGGCTCATGTGGGTCCTGGGGAATTGAACCTGGGTCCTTTGGCTTTGCAGGCAAGCTCCTTAACTGCTAAGCCATCTCTCCAGCCCTGGAGGCAGTATATTTTTATGAGAGACTGTTTCGGTTGGAGAAAAGGGGGTGGCTTCAAATAGAAATGGAGCCAGGATTAAGTCTCGATGTCTGGTCAAGGTTAATATTTTCTTTGCTATTTCCCTTTGCTCTTGACAATGCATTCCCTGAAAATTGTTTTGATCCCCTCTTTGCCTCTTTAATGGTAGAATTACAGAGATCTTGGTTCCTATGTGTGGGATATATAGATGGTCCCTATGATGGTTAATGTTGATTGTCAACTTGACAGGATCTAGATTCAACTACATCAAAGACATTTCTTTAAGTATGGCTGTGAGGAAGTTTCTAGATTAGGTTAACTGAAGAGGAAGACCTAACTGTGGGCAACACCATTCCATGAGCTGGGGTCCTGGCCTGAATAAAAAGAAGAAAGTGAGTTGAGCATCAGCCTCCATCCCTCTTTGCTTCCGGTGGTAGTTTGAATGCATGTCCCCCATAGACTCAGGTGTTTTGTTAAAACTGAGTTTGTAGCTTCAACCCCTAAGCAGGCAGACTCCAGATTCCTGCTACAATGGGGTGTGTCACTGGGGGCAGATCTGAATTCCAGGCCATGCAGAGAGGTTTTGAGCAGTGGCTGAGCTTGCTTGTGGTGCTGGCTGTTTGGTGGTGTCTCTGCTTGGATTTATCAATGGAAACAGCTTCTTCTGCCATTTGATGGAATTTCCCCTGGATCTGTAAACTTTGAAATAAGTCCTTCCTCCCACAAGCTGTGTCTAGTTGGGATGTTCATCTCAGCGACATGAAACTGGCTGTGACACTTCCTGACTGGGTGTCATATGACAAGCTGCCTAACACTCCTGCTCTCCTGCCTTTCTTGCCATGATAGACCATAGTCCCTTAAACTATAATCTAAAATCAACCCTTCCCCTCTTGAGTTTCTTCTTGTCTGGTATGTTGTCACAGCAACAGGACAGTAATACTTCCTTTGTGTTACGTCCATTAGCTTTGCCTGTTCTTATGACTCAGCTCCATTGAAAGTTGGTGTTTTCAATCTGTAACATCTTTGACCTCCTCCATCTTTGAGTTCATCTTCTCTTTCCTGTCTATGTCACCTGTTGGCTGGTTCACAGACAGATATGATAGATAACTGAGAAGAAGTGGGGGTCCCTTCCTTCCCAGGGAGTCTCTGTACTGGGTTTCTCTTGGCACACTCAATTCTGGGCTTTGGCGGAACTTTGTATGCCCAATATTGCTATATTTGACTTAACTAAGCTTCCCTTAAATTGCTGACATTTTCAAAGTACATATATTCCTACTTCTAAGTCAACAAGTTTTATGAGTTTGAGCAGAAGGAATAGATAGCGTGCTGTAGAACACTTGATATGCTTCGGAGTCTGAGAAACATTCTAAGAAGGTGGTCCCCACTGGCAGCTACCTGACTGGAGTAGTGCTGACAGTTTCATGTTATGAAAAAATAGAGATGATGTCAAAATTTGAAAAGGTGCCTTCGGAGATCATATAATTGATGATTCTTGCTTGGGAAGAGAGAAAAAAAGATCCTAGAATTCATGCAAAATACCAGAAGTCTGAAATATTTTGACTCATTTTATTAACACTAGCAAAAAACCTTAGTGTTTGCTACCCCCATGTTGAGTTGATTTTTGTTGTTGTTTCTTTTTATTTTATTTTATTTTTATTATTTTTTATTTATTTTTGGAGAGAGACACAGAGAGAGACAGACAGAGAGTGAGAAGGAGACAGATAGAGATGGGCGCACCAGCAGTGTCTCAGCTGCTGTGAACGAAATCCAGATGTGTGCACCCCCTTGTGGTCAAGTGCGGCATTGCGCCCTTGTGTCACTTTGCATCAGGCTAAACGTGGGACCTGGAGATTGGAACTACTGGAGATTGGAACCGGCGTTCTTAGGCTTAGGAGGCAGGCGCCTTAACCCCTAAGCCATCTCTCCAGCCCTGTTGTTGTTTCTTAAAGGCAAACCTATCTCTACCACTTTATACGAATGTCAACAGTGATATTGGATTTACTTTTCTGGTCTCTTTCCTAAAACATATCCTGCTAAGGCAACAAGATGCCCATTTGAGATGCATAAAACTCAGTTACTCCAAAGTCAAAGTTATGGAAATTGCCTAAAATGGTATGCGTTCGGATTGTCGCCTCTTCCTCAAGCTGTTCTGGAGACCAAGTGTGCGTACCAGGGCAGGCTTCAAGGAGACATCCCATTGTGAACATCAAAGAAACATCTGGCGAATGCTTGGATATCAGAAGCTAAAAATACCTCCATATGCCAAGGCCAGTCACCCATGTTGGGGACTTGTCAGACTTGTCTTCAATAACACCCCAGCTTGAAGTGTGCCAGTGATAACTGAAATTCTACCAGGGTCCAGGAAAAAAAAAAAACAAAACAAAACCAAACAACACAAAGTATACAAGGACCTTCATCTCTAGCGCCCCCAAGTGGATGGGAGGCAGCATGTGACTCTTATGCACATGTGCTTTTCCTTAGAGATAGGTACGCATTGACACCTGTGTTGTGAGCTAAGGAAAATCACAGCATTTATAGCATCTGTATCAGTTACTTTCCATTGCTGTGAACAAATAAATACCTGAACAGAAGCAGCTTATAGAAGGAAAGAGGGTTAATGAAGCATATGGTTTTAAGGGAAAGTTTTAGCATGGCTGGCAAAGTATGGCAGGCCAGAGCAGGAAGCTGGCTTCACATTGCAGCAAGGAAGCAGGGAGAAAGCAGTACATGGAACTGGGCTGTAAAACCTCAACTCCCTTCTTCCCCAAGTGACATACTTTCTCCAGCAAGGCTTCGTCCCCTAAAGGTTGCACAGATTTCCTGAACAGAGCCGCCGGCTGGGGACCATGTGTTCAAACATGTGAGTCTGTGGGAGACATTTCATAGTCACACAACAGCTCCGTTTTCAGGTAGAATCACACTAGGATGTGAGCTGTCTGCTCTTTTAGCACTGTGCTTAGTAACGCACACATGGTTTCATTTCAGTCCACCTCCATCCAGGGAGCAGGGGCTGGGGTTACCTCCATTTTACAGATGAGAAAACTGAGGTCCCAAGCGATTAAAAACTCCCATAGTCGGCCTGGAGAGATGGCTTAGTGGTTAAGGCGCCTGCCTCCTAACCCTAAGAACACTGGTTCCAATCTCCAGGTCCCACAATTAGCCAGATGAAAAGTGACGCAAAGGCGCAATGCCGTACTTGACCACAAGGGGGTGCACACATCTGGATTTCGTTCGCAGCAGCTGAGACACTGATCGCGCACCCATCTCTGTCTTCCTCTCTCTCACTCTCTCTGTCTCTCTGTCTCTCTCTGTGTTTCTCTCCAAAAAAAAAAAACAAAAAACAAAACTCCCATAGTCACACTGAGTTGTGCAGCTGCTGTTGGCTCTCGTCTCACTTAACTTCAGAACATGTACTTGTTTTTATTATCTTTAAAGTTAGAATACAAAGTATTTGGTTCCATGCACTTAAAAAATAATACTCGTGACTATTGTTTTTCTAAAAGTGATGTCAGGTGTGGTAGCTCACGTCTTTAATCCCAGCACCCGAGAGGCAGAGGTAGGAGGATTGCTGTGAGTTTGAGGCCACCCTGAGACTACATAGTGAATTCCGGATCAGTCTGGGTTAGAGTGAGACCGTAACTTGAAAAAAAAAAAATAACCAAAAAGGAAAACAACAACAACAACAAAATTCAATGTACTGGAAAATGGCACAAAGAATGGAAAATAATTTATCTCATTTCCCACTCTATGTAAAAAGTAAGCATAGCATTTAATGTATATCATTGTACACATCTTTATATATACATATACAGTATATGTATAGAGACACAATAAGAACAGATATCAGTACTAAGACAGAAGTTATTGTTGTGTTTCATGCAATTTTTAAAAAAATATATAAATTTATTTATTTAAGAGAGAGAGAGAAAAGAAAGAGGGGAAAGAGGAAGGGAGGGAGGGAGGGAGAAGGAGAAGAAAAGGGAGAGAGAGAGAGAATGAGAATGCGTGTACCAGAGCCTCTTGCCATTGCAAACAAATTCCTGATGCATGCACCACTTTGTGCATCTGGCTTTACAAGGGCACTGGGGAGTTGAATCTGGGCCGTCAGGCTTTGCAAGCAAGCATCTTTAACTGCTGAGCCATCTTTCCAACTCTTGTCTTTTTTTTTCTTTTTTTTTTTTTTTTTTTTTTTTTTTTGAGCCGGGTTCTCATGTTCCAGGCAGGCCTGGAACAGTATGTAGCTGGGCATGACCTTGAACTCCTGACACTCCTGCCTCTGCCTCCTAAGTGCTGGAATTTCAAGTGTGTGCCATCATGCCCAGTTCCTAGTCATGTTATCTTTATTTTTTGTTTTTTAGGTTAACATACAAAGCAAGGGTTTTCATCAATGCATCTTCCCACATCCGTGTCATTATGCAGAAACAAAAGTTTGGTTTTGGTATTGCTATGCCCTGTGGCTAGACTGAGTTCACTGTCTTTATGAGACTGGAGTCTTTGTCCCTGGCAACGTGCTTTGCTCAAAAATTCGTACTATATGGTACCAGGTCTTGTTTTTTTTTTTTTTACTGATTTATTATTTTTTAATAAAAAGGTTGTACTCTTCTGTTCCCTCTCCCCCACTGCAATTCTGCTGAGGGTCTTCATTGGTGGGTGATTAGTATTCATTGAGAGGATCAAGAGGCCTTCATTTAAAAATTTTTTTAAAATTATTATTTTATTTATTTTTGGAGAGAGACACAGAGAGAGACAGACAAAGAGGGAGAGGGAGACAGACAGAGATGGGTGCACCAGCAGTCTCTCGGCTGCTGTGAACGGAATCCAGATGCATGCTCCCCCTTGTGGGCAAGTGCGGCATTGCGCCCTTGCGTCACTTTGCATCTGGCTAAACGTGGGACATGGAGATTGGAACCCGGTTCTTAGGCTTAGCAGGCCGGCGCCTTAACCGCTAAGCCATCTCTCCAGCCCAAGAGGCCTTCATTTTTGACCAGGTCTTTTTTGATCAGGCTTAGCAGGGTTTTTCTTTTCCACTCCAGCTCGTTTTGACTAGGGTTAATGTCATTTTTCTGTTATGTTTAATATCTGTTTCTTATAGGCAGCATGTAGTTTATGTGCCAGACACTGAATGTCACCTTGTCAGGTGCTGGATGTCACTGTTCTTAAGTGGCCTCCTGCTGCCACCCCCCCTCATCTTTTCCTGTGGTTCTTGCTCTTCATGGGGATGCACTGAATAACACTTTGCAGAACACTTGAGGGCTTCCTTCGTTTCCCTGAACGTGTGGTGCCTTCCCCAACCTTAATTTAGAACTTTTTCTTTCTGCTTTATTTTCAACAAGATGGCTACATTGCACTTATATGTGATTTAAAGAACCCTATAATCAACTTTATTATCATTTATTTTCTTCTTGAAAGTGTGTGGTGCTATGAGAAAGTTTTTCCCTAGGTAGCCCTTGAATCCATAATCCTCCTGCCTCAGCCTTCTGAGTACTGGGAAGACACATGAGAACCACCACATGAGGGTCTAGATGTGATTTATTTTATTTTTTTATTATTTTTTTTATCAGTTACAGACATACTCAGTATGTAAGCAGCATATGTTGATTCCATCCTTTCCCTCATCCCTGCCCCCACTCCAAAGGGACCCTCCTCGTCGGGGATGCCAGTCATCCCCATGGAGATTGTGGGTTGTGCATTGTGGGGGCTGCCATATTTTATTATATTATATTATTTTATATTTTATTTTATTTGAGGTAAGCCCAACAGACTGCCTTTTTTTATGCAAGACTGAGAGAGAGAGAATTGGCACACCAGGCAGGGCCTCCAGCCATGGCAATTGAACTCCAGACACATGTGCCCCCTTGTGGGCTGAGTGACCTTGCACGCTCGCATTGCTGCGCGTCTGGCTTATGTGGGACCTGGAGAGTCAAACATGAATTTTTAGGCTTCCCAGGCAAGCACCTTAACTGACAAGCCGTCTCTCCAGCCGTAGATGTGATTTTTTGTTGTGCATTCTCTACCTTGGGTGTGTTCAGCTTCTTGGATCAATACGTTTATATTTTCTGCCAGTTTTGAAAATTTCAGACACCACTCACTTTTTTGAGTCATTTTCTTATTTTGTGATGGGTTGAATCTTAAAAGCACCCCAATGGCTGTGTGTTGGAGGCTTGATCCCCAGCCTGGAGCCCTGTTGGGAGGTGATCGAACCTTTGGGAAATAGAGCTGACGTTGCAGTTGTCTTCTTGTTTCTGGGACAAAGCACCCAACCCAAAGCAGCTGATGGGGTGAAAGGGGTTCATTTTGGCTGACAGTGTTGAGGAGAAGCTTCATGGTGGCAGGGAAAGCACGGCATGAATAGAGGCTGGACATCACCTCTGCCACAGCAGGTAGAAAATAGCAGCAGGAGAGTGAGCTGAGCTCTAGCAAGAGGGAGCTGGCTGTATCACCCCTAAGCCCACCCGCAACACACCTCCTCTGGCAAGGCTCCACCTCTCAAATTGCCACCAGCTGGGGACCAAGCATTCAGAACACGTGAATTTATGGAGGACATCTTATTTAAACTACCACAGCCTCATGGAGGAAAGTTAGGCCATTGGGGAAGTGCCTTGAAGTGAATATTGGGGCTCAAACGCCCTCCTGTCACCTTTTGCTCCTCAGCCACAGTCAGTTGAGCAGTTTCTCCCATGTTCTGTCCACCATGGTGTTTTTCCTTACCACAAGCCCAAGACCAAGCACCACGAGCAGAAGCCTTGGAAGTGGTGAGCCAAAGTAAATCATCCCTCTTCACAGGCTGATTCTCTCAGGAACTTTATTGTGACAATGGAAAGCTAGTCCAGTCAGAGAGCTCTAGGTTAGTGTGAGACCTTGTCTGAAAAAATAAGGTGGAGGGGTTTGGAGAGATGGTTTAGTGGTTAAGCACTTGCCTGTGAAGTCTAAGGACCCCGGTTTGAGGCTCGATTCCCAGGGACCCACATAAGCCAGATGCACAAGGTGGCGCTTATATCTGGAGTTCGTTTGCGGTGGCTGGAGGCCCTGGTGCACCCATTCTCTCTCTCTGTCTCTGCCTTTTTCTCTCTCTGTCTGTCACTCTTAAATAAAAAATAAACAAATAAACTAAGGTGAAGAGTGATTGAGGAAGACCTCAGACATTGACCTCTAGCCTTGAACAGACAGTATTAACATGAGCATCCATACACGCGTACGCACAGCACATATACACACATGCCCATCACACACACACACACACACACACACACACACACACATGCACGCACACACACTTTTTCAGAGGACTCCTCTTCTGCTTTTTGCTTTCTTATTAATTGTAAATTTTGATTCCACACCATTGTTTACTGAATATCTGGGCCTGTCTTCAGCTTTGGTCTTGTTATTGAATTTTGAGCTACTTGTGAACCCAAACGTTTAGATTCTTGTCTTTTTTAATCATAGAATTGAGGAAATAGACTCTGAGAGAGCTATGTCATTAGTTGTGGGATTTATTTGGGGACTTTGGTATCCAGGGAAAGGGTATGGGATGAGTATGCACACACACACACACCCGCGAGAAGAGGGGTATGGGGGTATAAGCTTGGTGCCTGCACATGTGGAAGGCAGGACCTGAAAGCCCATGCCAAAAGATGTGAAGGGATACACACACACCTGGGAAGTGGAACATGAGAGTGTAAAGGAACGTTGCCATGTGGGAGATGCAGCAGGAGGGTGTAAGGCTTCTCCTTCACAGAAGAAAGAAGAAGCCACAAGCTCAGTTAATAAAGGTCCCGCAGCCTAGAAGAGAGTAACGAAACTAGAAGAAATTTTCCTTTCCCCTGGAACAGGGACCCAGAGGTTCAGGGGTCAGGAGGAGAAATGACCAGTCAAGACCTCCTTGCCCACATGGCAAACCTCGTATGGTCCATTAGGATGGACTTGATGGTCAGGCTCAGGAGGGTAAGGGAAAGAGCTGATTGGTTTTTTATTTTATTATTTTATTTTATTTTATTTTATTTTATTTTATTTTATTTTATTTTTTTGGACTCAAGGGGGTTGGCCCAAGAGTATGTCAGATTGGGAAGGAAGTAGCTGGCACTGTCTCTGAGGGATGAGACTGGATCAGATGCTGAATTCTAGTTCTGCCCAGCCCGGCAGAGTGACATCTCTTCATTCTTTCTCTTTTGGGCTTTTCCTTAGCTGACTACCTATCCCCCCCAAAAAACAAAAGGGCCTTACTCCTATTTATCCCTTAGTCTGATTCACGTATGCTTGGGCAGAAATCTGCTTATCACCATCCTCAGTGATTATTTTCATCATGACCCCTGGCCTTGCAAGCTCCTCCCCTACTGGATTTTGTGCTCCCAGTGGTTTGCAGGGAAGTTGCTTCCCCTCCAGCTCTTTCTGTGGCCACCTGGAAAGGCCAGACCTCCTGTTCCACCTGACTCGCCTCCAGCCCAGCAGTGTCCCCGGCTAGGTCACAGAAAGTCCCAGTGACACACAAGTGCGGCATCTCCTTCAGCTTCATCTTTCTGACCGTCCGAAAGGGTCACACCAGGTTACCTCAAGGCATCTCCTGAGCCCCAAGCGAACCAGTGGATTGCGTCCTGATCAGAGATTATATATTTTCTGATAAGCCTTTCATATCTGTGACATTTATTTGGAAGGAAATTGGTTTCCTGCTTGATGTCTGCGGAGTTATTTGCCGAGATTTAGCCTTACCAAAAATAATGATGCCAATGACAATGGCAGTCCTCTCTGCCAGGTGCTTTGCCCGCATTACCTCTAATCCTCTCAGCAGTCCTGCACGGCAAATATTATCTCCGTTTTGCAGCTCCTCTTTATTTATACCCCACCACGTCGCAGGTACTTTATAGAAGGCTTCGTAGGTACTCATCAAATAGAACCTAGTAGCGAAAGGTAAGGGCACAGGAAGCCTTCTTTAGTAAGCAGTGCGGAAACAGAGTCTCAAGGGCCTGAAGAACCGCGCCCTGACCCTCAGATTTGCAAAGTGGCAGCACTGTGATTTGAACCTGGGTCTTAGCTTTGACCTTTGTGCTCAGCCACACTGGCAGGCTGAGTGGTGGGGCAAAGCAGGCAAGCGCTGGAGGCAAACTGCACAAGGTGTATGTGTGTGTGTGTGGGGGGGGCGGTTCTGAGCTGTGAATGTTGCACTGGGTCCTGGTGTGACTCTAAGTAAGTCATGGCTGGGCTCAGGGGGACTGCCTCTGAGAACTGGTATGTGCTAGGTGGAATTTGGGATGGCTGAGAGCTCCCTTCATTGCTGTGACTCACTGGAACAGATAAACATGGACGTTCATTACAAAGACACTCTTTGGGGGCTGAAGAGATGGCTTAGCGGTTAAGCAGAGCATATTATCATCTGTTCATTTTGTGTGTGTTTCATTTTGGTGGGAGAGACATGATGGCACAGGCTGTCCTGAACTCACTAAGCAATCCAGGTCGGCTGTAAGCTCATAGCGCTGCTTGCTTCAGCCTGCCGAGTGCTGGTATTCCAAGTGTGAGTGCCCGGTCTTTGTGTATATTTATTTCTTTAATATCTATTTGCTAGACTAGGAGATCCTTGAGAACAGAAGCAGAGTCTAGATTGTTCACATCAGGATACCCAGGATGGCCAGTGCTTGCTTGGCCCTTAGCAGGTGCTCAGCAAACACCAAAGAGTGTCTTTGTATTTTATTTATTTATTCATTCATTTATTTGAGGGGGGAGAATAGGTGCTTTGGGGCCTCTAGCAGCTGCAAACAAACTCCAGACGCATGCACCACCTTCTGCATCTGGTTTACGTGGGTCCTGGGGAATCAAACCTGGGTCCTTTGGCTCTGCAGGCAAGTGCCTTAAGTGCTAAGCCATCTCTCCAGCCCCCCTTCTCTTTCTTAATAAATGGTCTCTATTTCTATTACTCACCGTGTGTCCCTGGTGCAATTCTTTCTCCAGGGACACAAGAAGTTGGATATCCCAGTATGTTTTCTCTGGACTCCCACGTGCTCCCGTAACACTTGCTTCCTGGAACCACCACACACAGCACTGAGGTCCAAGTTTCTGTCCTGGGATCTGCTTTAGGGAAATCTACACCAAAACCAATACTGTTTTGTCCTGGTGAAGAAGGCTTGGGATGAAGCTGGTGGGGCTCGCAGGAGCCACATCCAAGGGCCTCTGGGATGGATGAGTGAGTTTAGATTTGATTCCCAGCAGCATTTTGCACAGATTCTATTAGCAGCTACGAGGGCAGGAAAATCATCACAGGGAAACCAGTTGCAAGGCCTTATTCTAATTTGTCATCAGAGGTTGAGGACTCTTAAGGGGCCGCAACAAGATGCATATTCTCCCTGTGAGCCTCAGGTACCCATTCTGAGGCTGCTGGCTTTCTCAGTTAGCACTCAATTGCTGAGTACTTCTTGCTGCCTCTTTTCTAGACAGACAGTGAATAGCTGTCAAGCTTGTCTTACAGAACAGGACAATTGTTCCCCCATTGCTGGAGGTCAGGATCTAGAGGTATGACTGGGCAGCAGGCAGAAATTACAGTCAACCAAAGATTATTCTGGGCTGTGTTGGGAGATGGAGATGGAACCAGGGAGCCAGACAGAAGTAGCAGGTTCTTGTTGTCCCCCCTGCCCTTTTTTTTTGGGAGAGAGACAGAGAGAAAGAGAGAGGGAGAGGAAGACAGATAGAGATGCAGCCTCTCAGCTGCTGCGAACGGAATCCAGATGCATGCGCCCCCTTGTGGTCAAGTGCGGCATTGCGCCCTTGCGTCACTTTGCATCTGGCTAAATGTGGGACCTGGAGATTGGAACCGCTGGAGATTGGAACCACTGGAGATTGGAACCAGCGTTCTTTAGGCTTAGGAGGCAGCGCCTTCACCACTAACCAGCCCTCTTGTTGCCCTTTCTGAAGAAACCTTTTCACTGGGACACCTTGGAAATTTCTAGTTTGCACTTGCCATTTGGTGAGGCATGAGGGACATGCTTTCAATGCGACTTCTGAATCAATCATGAGCAGATAGGGAATGGTTTGAAGAGTCTAGATACTGCAAGGGGAGTGAAGGTTGCTAGATGTAGACAGAAGGTCAAGTACACAGTAGGCACTCAGTTTTTTTTTTTTTTTTGCTTTTCCTTCCCTTTCTGCCTCTCCCTCTTTACTTTGGAAGCCTGTGTCACCTGTCCAATATACCTATTAAAGGCATTTCTGTGTGGGGTGGGAGTCCAGCCTCAGTTTGAATATTGCCAGTGATGGAAAGCTCACTACTGCTTATTCCATTCCAGTTCAGGTATAGTGATGAGGAAATTAATTTATTTTTTGGAGAGAGTCAGAGAGAGAGAGAGAAAGAGAGAGAGAGAGAGAGAGAGAGAGAGAGAGAAGGGGCAGCCTCTCAGCCGCTGTGAACGAACTCCAGATGTGTGCGCCTCCTTGTGGGCAAGTGCAGCATTGCACCCTTGCTTCACTTTTCTGTCTGGCAAAACGTGGGACCCGGAGAATTGAACGGGTGTTCTTAGGCTTAGCAGGCAGGTGTCTTAACCACTAAGCCATCTCTCCAGCCTGGAAATTAATTTTTTAAATTTAATTTTATTACATTTTTATTTTGCATATGTAGTATTGTGCTGGTGATGTGTGTGTGTGTGTGTGTGTGTGTGTGTGTGTGTGTGTGGTGTATGCATGTGTTTCTGCAGAGGAGCTTGTGTGCACACAGGTTGTATGTATCCTTTCTGTATCACTCATCCTTCATGTTTACTTGAGATGGGGTCTTGCTCTGAACATGGAGCTGAGCCAACAACTTTTCAGTCTCTACTCCACACAGAAATGGGTTTACAGATGTTTATGACTATGCCCAACTATATATGTGAGTCCTAGGGTATCAAACTCAGGTGGTCTCAGACCCTCATGCTTGTGTCAGCGTGCCTGGCATTGTGGCAAACACTCACCCACCGAGTCATCTCCTCTACTCTTATTTTATTTTTATTAATAAGTGTATATGTGCATATGAGGTTGTTTTGTGGCAAAATTCCTCTGTACTGACAGGCGTAAACAACTATTGTCAGCTTATCAAAAACAGCTGGGACAACTCACAAGAGAAGGTGTGGGGACAGTCATCAGACACCACCTGAGAGGTCAGGTCCCCCTGTACCAGCTATGTACAAGAACGCATGAAGTCTTCTGACCTCTGGGGGAGAGAGAATACATAGAGGGTAAACAATCAAGGAACAATGAGCCCCCATCTCTAATAAATAAAATTTAAAAATCTTTTTTTTAAAAAAGAAGTGGGGCTGGAGAGATGGCTTAGTGGTTAAGGCGATTGCCTGCAAAGCCAAAGGACCTCGGTTCAATTCCCCAGGACCTACATAAGCCAGATGCCCAAGGTGGCACATGCATCTGGAGTTCATTGCAGTGGCTGGAGGCCCTGGCACACCCATTTTTCTCTCTCTCCATCTATCTCTGCCTCTTTCTCTCTCACTCTCTCAAATAAATAAATAAATAAAATTTTTAAAAAAGAAGTGAATGACGTCCTTTTTGAAGACGGCAATGACCACTGGAGACTCAAAACTCATTAAAGTGCTAAGAAGAAGTGACCGTTAAATGCCCAGTCCCTAAATGAGACATCTACAGCACACCCTTAAAGGCCCAGGGACCACTGTGGAAGAGGCTGCAGAAAGCATGTAAGATCCAGAAGACGGGGAAGAGTCCTCTCAAACAGTGTCTTCCAGACACAAAGTGACCATTGCATTCACGACCTCACAGCGGCCATTGCTGCTTAAGACCTGCACGACATTGGGTCCATCAACATTTTGTCATCTCTAACAGAGGAGGAAAAGAAGACATCAAAAGAGGGTGGGACTAGTTGTAAGGAAGAACGTGTTTCATGGAAGGGGACAGGGAAGATGGGACAAAGAAGGGGATGGGAGGGGATTATGATTAAAATACACCATGTACATATATGAAAAGTGTAAATAAACACATCAGTGACTTTCTTACTCTGACTTCTGGCCTCCTGTGCCCCTCTTTCTAACCTGAGGACTATGATTGCCACGAGCCCACCTATATCCATAGTTATCTCCCTCCCACCTCAGGATCATCAGGCTTGTCACCTGAATCTGTCTGAGACACACATGGTCCCACAACTGGGAGCAGAAAGTGAACACATTTGGGACCATTTTCCCGCTATGTAGATGAACCTCCTTTGGCTTGACCTTCTTGGATGAGCGCGAATGGAATACAGTATTGTATCTATTCTCTAAAACTGGTGAGGGGCTGGGAGTGGTAGCATAGGCTTGTATCTCCAGTACTTGGGAAGCTGAGGCAGGAGGATTGCTGCAATCTTGAGGCCAGACTCTGTGCATAGTGAGACTGGAAAAAACAAAGCAGAACAAGCAACACAACTATCAAAAAAAAAAAACCCAACCAGAAGCAGGGAAGGAAAGGGTTTAATTTGGCTTACAGTTCCATCATTGTGGGGGTCACTGGGGTTTGTCAGATATGGGAACCCACAGCCTGGCCACTCCTCACCTACTTTTCAGATGGGGGGAGAGAACGGGCATGCCAGGGCCTCTAACCACTGCAAACGAACTCCAGATGCATGTGTTACCATGTGCATCTGGTTTATGTGGGACCTGGAGAATCAAACTTGGGTCCTTAGGCTTCGTAGGCATGTGCCTTAACTGCTAAGCCATCTCTCCAGCCCCATTCACTTCTTTTTTAAAAGAAATATTTTACTTATTTATTTGAGAGAGAGAGAGAGAGAGAGCACACCAGGGAGAGAATGGGTGCACCAGGGCCTCTAGCCACTGCAAATAAACTCCAGGCCTTCATCCACTTCTTGACGTTCCATGTCACCCTAATACTATGTCCTTTGTTTATTGGACCAGATGGATCCTGGAATTTCTCCATTGTCCAGTGCCAACAGTTCTATATTGCCTGGCCAGGGTGTCTCAGCCACTGGTTAAAGCACCCACTATGTGCCAAATGCATGACAGTCATTCACGGAGGCACGAATGTCTATAATGTTTTTAAGGCAGTCATTAGGATGAGTGAGGAGATACCCACTCAAAGGGGCTTAACTGATAGCAAATTGTTTCTCATAGAACAAGAATCCCAGTGGTGCTGGGTCCACGGTTGAGTGTGTAGTTCTTGGGCTCTTTTGTGGTTGTTGGTTTCCCTCTCTCTCTATATATATTTGGCTTCCCTCTCATGGAGCCAAGATGGCTGCTGTAGTGCCATCATCTCATATCTTATGTCAATGTCCAATGCAGGTAGCAGTGGGAAATTGGCTGTTAGGTAAGTAGCCACTTATGTCTGGGGCATTTACTGCCAGCCATTTTCTTTTTCTTTTGAGAGAGAGAGAGAGAGAATATGGGTGCACCAGCAGCCTCTCAGCCACTGCGAATGAACGCTAGATGCATGTGCCCCCTTGTGGGCAAGTGTGGCATTGCACCCTTGCGTCTGGCTAAATGTGGGACCTGGAGAATCGAACCGGCATTCCTGGGCTTCACAGGCAGGCGCCTTAACCGCTAAGCCATCTCTCCAGCCCTGCCAGTCGTTTTCTGAGGTGCTGGTGTTTGTGAGGACACTTTGGAGAGGCATCTTGTTAGGGATGCTGAGCACTGTCCAAGACAGCAAGTGGAATGATGGGAATTTAAACATAGGTCTACTGAGCTCTGACGTTTGTGTTTTTTCTATCAAGACCTACTTGTTGGTATGCCCATCTGAGGACTCAGCATTTTGGGCTGGAGAGTATTTTCCCAGGAGGCATCTGTCACTGGATACCACTTGTACTTTCCCAGTTGTGTCAATCAAAAATGCCTCCAGACATAGCCCAGTGTTCAGAGACTACCCAAATCACTGCGATTAAAGAGTCATTGCTCTCTTGGGAGTGTTCCATGACTCCAGGCGCAATGTAAGGCTGTATGAGTCCCGAGCTTTTAACATGGTGATTATTATACACTCTGCCGTGGTACCAGGTTTTCACAATACATTCTGTAATTGGCCATACTCAGCATCTGTGGAGGGGTTAGCAGGGGCTCTGAATAGACCACAGAGAAGTTTGGCTATTGATAGGAAAACAACAATTAGTTATTGATACTAGGTCACAGCAACACGGCTGAGTCGTGTTACTTGGGTTAGCTCTGTTCATTTTCATCCTCTATCAACCTCATGGAGCTGCCCTAGCCTTCTCCGCATCCTTAGATGCAGACAAGGATCTAAGAACTTGGAAGTCAGTTGCCTTGCAGCTGTAGTGTAGCTGACAGGGGAGTCTGCCTGCTGCTGTGTAACCCCTCCCCATCAAGCCTTGCTGTCTTCCCAAGATCCCTGTGCACTGGTTATTGTCAGCTCTGATTTTCAAAGAGGAAGACACGGTGCCAACAGATTTGCAGACCTTGAGACTTGAAGGATACCCAGTATTATAGGTATGGAGTTCACCATCTTCCCAGCTCCACATCTCTCGATTAGAGGCAACACCACCACGCACAGCATCCCTGGTGTAGTAGTTGCCTTCTTAGTGCTGGGACAAAACACCCAAACAGAAGCAGCTGATGGGAGGAAAAGGTTGATTCCAGCTTACAGTCTTGAGAGGAAGCTTCGCCATGGTGGGAAAAGGGATGGAACAAGAGAGAAGCTGGCTCACATTGTCCTATCAGCAGGGAGGTAGCAGAGAGAGTGAGCTTGCTCACACCAGCAAGTGGGCTGGACTACAAAGTCCCAAGGCTCACGCAGTGACACACCTCCTCCAGCAAGCCTCCGTCTTCCAAAGACTCCACCAGCTGGGGATTGAGAATGAGGCTTAATCACAAACACATGAGTCTATGTGGGGACACCTTACATTCAAATGACCATACCTGGTGTTAGGTGTTTGTGTTAATCACATTCAAACTGAAGTCCTCAAAGTCTTCGAGCTCCAGGGTGATAGTGTCAGGAGGTGATTCCTTAGGCAAGGATCAGGTCTAGATGAGTCACTAGGTGAAGTCCCCAGGAGGCCTCCTCAAGTGTCTTCATAAGATGAAGGAGAGACCAGAGCCCTCCTCCTGATGCCACACAAAGACAGCAAGAAGGCAAGCCAGGACAGGAGCTTTCACCAGAACCCAACTGTGACCATTGGAATCTGAAATACCTCTCTTTGGCCCATGTGTTGTTCCTTTGGTCCCCAGCAGGTGGAGCTATTTTGGAAGGTTCTAGAAACTTTAGGAGGTGTGGCCTAGCTGTAGGAAGTAGGTCACTTGGGACAGGTCCTTGGGGTTCTTATGTTTCTGTTTCCTGTCCGCCATGAAGTGATTGATTCTCTTCCATCACACACACCTGCTGCCATGATGTTCTGTGGCCACTGAGTATGTGAAGGGCTTTAAGCAGCAGCACAAACATTTGATCTATAGGCAGATCTGTCCATGGCGGTGTATGCCTGTATCCCCTAACTCAGAAATGGAAGCAGGAGGGTCATGAGTTCCAGGTCAGCCTGAGCTGCATAGCAAGATTCTAGGTCAATTTATCCCCTTGGATCCATGCTACTCTCACTCTTGTTTAGAGAATATACCTTTCACAGATGGAGGTGAATACCAGGGACACCCAAGACTCATCAGTAGGACAAGGAGAGAAAGCAAACTGCCTAGTGCAAGATCCCCTGGAGGCTCAGAAATATCACAGCAGAAGTGGTGGATTGAATATGATTGCTGCTCTCACTGCTGACCTGAGAACCTTCTCCAGGGAGAGGGTCATAGATATTCAGGGGACTCAAAACTCATCACAGAAAATCTGGAGGATCTGAGAGCTCAACACTAAAGGAGACTTACACCATGGCCTCCAAGGCTCAGAGAACATTGCAGAAGAAGGGAAGGAAAGAATGTAAGAACCAAGGGTGGGAAGGTGTACTCTGAGACACTGTCCCCACCATAGAGACTGACTAGTGCATTTATGACCCCATAGTGAATAGTGATAACTCACGGACAAAGGTCCTCAGTAGAATGGAGCCCACCCGATGGGGATATGACCATTGGGGCAATATGTTCATACAGTAAAGTTATCAATTAAATTCCTACAACACCAGGTCTCCCTAAAGTTCCAGGTTTATGGAGCAAAGAAACCCTGAAGTGAACCCTCTGAAACCAATGAGCAACACAAGACATTACTCATTCATTTCTTTTCTGGCAGGTATTTGGTGTCACACTAACCATGCTAACACCCAGGAGTCCTGATTTGAGACTGCCTTCACCCACAGCCACCAGGAAACAAATGTCTGTCATCTAAGGCACATGGTCTATGGTGATTTGCGGCTGCTTGCCTGGACGAGTGAGCCAGCAGGAGGCAGGTTAGTAATAATGCAAATAACGCAGTGCCACTCCTCTGGCCCAGGAGGGAGGTGGACACAGGAGGGCTTCTAGTCTGATGCCAGTTGACTTTATGTGTGTGTATGTTTTTTTTTTTTGAGTCAGAGAGAGAGAGAGAGAGAGAGAGAGAGAGAGAGAGAGAGAATGGGTATGCCAGCAGCTTCTCAGCCTCTGTGAACGAACTCCAGATGCGTGCGCCCCCTTGTGGGCAACTGCGGCATTGCACCCTTGCGTCACTTAAGTCTGGCTAACTATGGGACCTGGAGAATCAAACAGGTGTTCTTAGGCTTACCAGGCAGGCGCCTTCACCGCTAAGCCATCTCTCCAGCCCAGTGTGTGTATGTTTTAACTATTTATTATTTATTTTATGTTTGGTGTGTGTAAGAGGGCATGGTTGGGGGGCACACATGCCATGGCACACGTGTGGTGGTCAGAGGACAACCTCGGATGTTGTTCCTCACCTTTCACCTTATCTGAGACAGGGTCTTCCGTTGACCATTTGTTCACCAGGCTAGCTGGCCTGCGAGCTTCCAGGAGCTTCTGCTATCTATCTCCACCTCCCATCTCACCATAGAGATGCTGGAAGTATAGACACTCATGTTACAGCATGTGACCTTAGGTGGGCTTGGAGAATCCAAACTCAGGTACTAATGATTGGTGGCGAGTGCTTTATCACTGAGCCATGTCCCCAGCCCTGGGTGACACTGTGCCTGTTTGCTTACAGCTCATCCGTACTAATTGACTCTGCAAACAACTGTGAGAGGGATTTCTCTACAAACACAGAGCCCACAACACTAGGCTGCTGCTTAAAACCCTTCCCCACATTCTCAGTGCCTGCAGACCAGAGAGCAAACACCTCCGCACGACATCCAGTCCCCATGGGCCGTACCATACCTCCCTATGCTGGGCCCACAGGACTGTGTTCCTGAGCACATGGTTGGCTCTCACCTCTATGCTCTTGTGGGTGTTTCTGAATGCACAAGCCCCTAGCCCACCAGACCAATCCTATATGTCCTTTTAGAATTTGCAAGGTTGTGCTGGAAAGATGGCTTAGCGGTTAAGGCACTTGCTTGCAAAGCTTAAGGACCCAGGTTTGACTCCTCAGAACTCAAGTAAGCCAGATGCAGAAGATGGCACATATGTCTGGAGTTTGTTTGCAGTGGCTAGAAGCCCTGGCACCGATTCTCTTTCCCCCCTCTCTCATAAATAAATAAAAAGAATTTGCAGAGTCTTTTGGGTGTGTTTCTATAAACTTCCTTTCTTTCCAGAGAGCTCCTTCCTTTATAATATATACTCCCTTATACATGCTGTATGTATTTTCTTTATTTACGATTATTTTCTTGACTCTTTTCTGCCTGCCCTTTGCTTATCTCCTCCGGGATTTGAGCCCTGGCCATGTCCTGAGTACCATGCTGTAGGGTGCAGCTGAGAACAGAAATGAGATGTGTGAATCTCTGTTTTCAAACCTACAGTTTATTTGGGGAGACACATGTTAGACAAATATGTAAGAAATAATAGCATAGGGGTGGTAGTTTCTACAAAGGGAAAGTTCCTATGAGTCCTCCAAGATTGTCTTTTTTTTTTTTTTTTTTTTTTTTTTTCGAGGTAGGGTCTCACTATGGCCCAGGCTGACCTGGAATTAGCTATGTATTCTCAGGGTGGCCTCGAACTCATGGTGATCCTCCTACCTCTGCCTCCCAGTGCTGGGATTAAAGGTGTGCGCCACCACGCCCGGCAAAGATTGTCTTTTTTTTTTTAATTGCTGTTATTCAGTGGTCCTTCTGGGTGATTTTGTTCCCATCACCATGAGGGGGGTGGTGGTGGTCAGCTTTCTCGCCATCCAGTGAAATGAGGTTGGGGATGTTGCTGGACATACCACAGGACACAGGCAATCCCAACCACATGTAATTGTCTGGGCACAACTATCAGTAGAGCTGACGTCAAAGAACCCCACTGCAGTCCCCGTGCCCTATGGAGCACACCAGTGGCAGATCTGCTTGTCCAGTCACTGGGTTAAAATAAAGGACATCATTCAACCATGGTGGCCAAGGATGGCAGTGTTCCTTATGAGTAATTTCTCGTGAGGGAGGGGCAGCTGTTCAGGTCCCTGTGCTTCGAGAGGTCTGAGCTTGCCCCTTCAGGCTTCCTCATCTTCCTTACAACTTAAAAAAAAAAAAAAAAAAAAAAAACGGGAGAGTTTGAAACAAATACAACCAGAGCACAATGTGAGCAGATGAACTCATTATCCATGGCCAACAATTACCAGCGTCTAGCCCACGATGCTTCATTTCCACCCACCCAAGGCTCTGCCTCCCACTTTATTTTGAAGCGAGTCAGAGAATGAGATCATTTGAAATTTTAAAACTCTCGGTAGGAATCTCTAAAATGTAAGGTCATTTAGGAAATCCATAACCACTATTGTCACATCTAAGAAATGAATAAGTCCTCAATGTCACCAATATCCTGGCAGAGTCCAGCAGCTATAGTCACTTCTTTCTTCGTCCTCTCCCCACGTCCAATCCATCAGAGAGTCCTTGTCAACTGAGGCCAAACCTGACCACAGCTGCTGCTCTTCCTTGAGAGACCTTCAACCAGCCCAGTCTAGGACAATCTTTTTTTATGAGAGAGAGAAAGAGGGAGGGAGGGACAGAGAGAGAAAGAGAGAGAGAGAGAGAGAGAGAGAACTGGCACACCAGGGCCTCCAGCCACTGCAATTTAACTCTAGATGCATGCAGCTTGTATATATGTGTGACCTTGTGCTTGGGATCTGGAGAGTTGAACATAGGTCCCTAGGCTTCTCGGGCAAGCACCTTAGCTTCTATGTCATCTCTCCAGCCCCTAGGACAATTGCTTGTGTCTATGTTGTCTGTTCTCTACTCACCTTTCCACCTCACTTCGCACTTGCCTCTTTTCTCCTCTCACTCCACACCAGCCACGATGAACTCCTGATGGCCAATAACCTGTCTGGCCCCCTCTTCTTGGGCCCTTTATGCTGCCTGTCCTCCAGCACTGGGATTCTCTTCAATTGTTTTTGGAGGCAATTACTTTTATTTATTTATTTGAAAGAGAAATAGGTAGGGAGGGAGGAGGAGAGAGAGAGATAGAGATATATAGAGAGAGAGAGCAAGAATGGGTGCTCCAGGAGCTCCATCTGCTGCAAACAAACTCCAGATGCTTGCGCCCACTTGTGCATCTGGCTTATGTGGGTCCTAGGGAATTGAACCTGGGTCCTTTGGCTTTGCAGGCAAGCACTTTAACTGCTAAACCATCTCTCCAGCTCACTGGTCTTTTTCTTTCTTTCTTTCTTTCTTTCTTTCTTTCTTTCTTTCTTTCTTTCTTTCTTTTTTTTTTTTTTTTTGGTTTTTGCAAGGTAGGGTCTCACTCTGGTCCAGGCTGACCTGGAATTAACTATGTAGTCTCAGGGTGGCCTTGAGAACAAGTGCTGGGATTAAAGGCATGCGCCACCATGCCTGGCTGGTCTTTTTCTTAATGAGAGAGAGCAAGAACAAGAGAGCAAGAGCGGGAGAGAGAGAGAGAGAGAGAGAGAGAGAGAGAGAGAGAGGTGGCATTCCAGGACTTCCAGCCACTGTGATTGAACTCTAGATGTGTTTGCCACTTTGTGTGCATGTGCGACCTTGTGCATGTGTCACCTTGTGCGGCTGGCTTACATGGGATCTGGGGAGTCAAGCGTGGGTCCTTAGATTTTGTAGGCAAGTGCCTTAACCGCTAAGCCATGTCTCCAGCCCTCTCTTCAATCTTACAGTCATATGACCTTGACCTTTAATTTATTCAGGTCACTGGTGTGTCATCTTCTCAGAAACACCCTTCTGACCAGCTTATCTGTTTTCTCAGGAACCTCCACTCCTCACCTTTAGCCCTTATTTCTGTCTGAAATCCAATCATGTGCTATGGTTTGGATATGGTAGGGTGTCCTCCAAGGGTCCGTCATTCCTAGGGCTGCTCTCACAAATGACTACAAACTTGGTGAATCATGTCAACAAAATGTTGCTGTTATAGCAGTGGAGGGTAGAAATCCAAGGTAAGGCTCACCAGAGTCAAGTGATCTCTGGAGTCTCTAGGGGAGAGTTGGTTCCAGGTCATTCTCTTAGATCCTGATGTTGCCAAAAATTCATGGGAGTCTTTGACTTGCAGGTGCAATCTTTCAATCTCTGCCTCCATCATATTATGTGTGTTTGTGTCTTTGACCAAATTTCCCATTTTTTATAAATAAGGACACTGGTCATACGAGATCAGGGCTTGTCCTAATGAACTCATCTTACAGATGCAAAGATACTATTTTCAAATGAGGTCACATTCATAGACACTAGAAGGTTAGGGCCTGACATATCTTTGGTGGTGGTGGTGGTGGGGACACAATTCGATCTATGTGTGCTAGGCTCCCAGGGAAGCATAAGGTGTGGACAGTGCAGTTACATTGAACCTGTAAGATTACACCGTACCTGGGACGTTCACAGATACATGAGCAACTCAGCATGTCATCCCTTCTTTAAAGATGGACAAATTTACCTGTGATGTCCACTGAGGGCGTGGCCACCAGAACTCATCCTGCTTCATAGCTCCAGTTCTCAGCTGGGGAGTCTTACACATGAAGGCAGATGAGTTTATGTTATTGTTTTGTGCTGTGGAGGTTTGTATGGTGTGATGTGATGTGAGTGTGTAGATGTGCACACCCCGTGTGTACAGGTATAGAGTCCCGAGGAGAACACTGGGTGTCTTCCTCGATCACTCATCCATGTATTTCCAAGAGACAGAGTCAATTTCTTGCTCGCTTTCCATCAATCTGGGGCTGCCATTGGGGGCGGGGTGGGCAACAAGCCCCAGTGATTTTCCAGTCTCTGCTTCCTGTAGGACTGGTGTTACAGGTGTGCATGGCCATGCCCAGCTTTTTATATGGGTGCTGTGGAATCAAACTCGGGTAATCTCAGGCTCTCTTAGGCCCTCGTGCTTAAGTGGCAAAGAGCTCTTTTGCCCACTGAGTCACCTCTTCAGCCCTGAAGGCAGAGAAAGAGAGAGAGAGAGAGAGAATGGGGGTGCCAGCAGCCTCTCAGCCGCTGTGAATGAACTTCAGATGCATGCGCCCCCTTGTGGGCAAGTGCAGCATTACTCCCTTGTGTCACTTTGCGTCCGGCTAAACTTGGGACCTGGAGAATCAAACGGGAGTTCTTAGGCTTAGAGGGCAGGTGCCTTAACCCTTAAGCCATCTGTCCAGCCCTAGGCAGATTATTTTGATGGTAGACTCTTACACGAACTTTTCGCCCAGGAAGTCATTGTAATGCTCTGGACTAAACCATTGACAGGGTGAGGTAAATCACAATCATTTTCCAAGCCTCTCCCACCATCTCATGCCCTCCTCCCCACCACTGGATGTCTGGTAAGGGCGAGGGTTCATTTTTGACTCCTACATGGTAATATCTCATTGTGTCTTCACATGGTAGAAAGGGCTAGCCAGGTGGGTCTGGCAGCTTCTGCATGTACCACAACCACGAGCCCTTAGGCAGTGGCTGTTCTCCTAAGTCACCTTCTCTCAAGGCTCCTAGCAACACATTGGGAGCAGAGAATGTTTTCTGCCCCCTCTAATTTCACTGATAATTCTATTTTCATACCAGAACTCAGTGTGACTGTTCAAATTAAATTGCAACACTCAGTCTGTGTGACTCCCCAGCCTACGATCTTTCCCCAAAACCGAGTGGAGTTAGCTATGCAATCAAATATGGACAGGACCAGGAAGCTTGTCAAGGGCATAGTAGGATTCCTAGCCTTCCCTTGTAGGATCTGCATCGCCTTCGTGAATGGGTTACCCATTCTTCATGCCTGGACCACCTGCCTCTAAATTACCTTCCACCCCCTCTTCCTCACTTTCCAAGCCTGAGTGGCCATCAAGTCCCTCTGTAGGTTTTGCAGTTACCTTCACTTTGCTGGGACAAAACACATGATCAAAAGAAGCTGATGGAAGGAAAGGGTTTGTTTGGCTGGTAGTCTCAAAGGGAAGCTTCATGATGGCAGGGGAAAGCATGGCATGAGCAGAGGTGCCACAGCAGGTGGAAAACAGCAGCAGGAGAGTGAGTAGAGCTCTGGCAAGGGGGAGCTGGCTGTAACACCCCTAAAGACTTTCCCCCCAGCAACACACCTCCTCCAGCAAAGCTTTCACTTCGCAAATTGCCACCAGCTAGGGACCAAACATTTAGAACACATGAGTAGACGTGGGAAATCTTACTCAGTGTATGACTGGAGTTATTGAGCCCTAAGACCTCGGAAAACAGGCTAAGGATGGGAGGTGTCTGAGGATAGTGGGCAGGGATAGGGGTTCAGAAGCATCCAAGAGCAGCCCACTAGGGCTAATACTAATATTAGGTTGGAGGAGTGAGGTATAAAATTTCAGAATGTACTCCCAAATGGAACAGGCAAAGGACATACTAGTTCAATATACTTGAACAAGTCAAAACCAAATGCCAAAAGCAAATGATAAAAACATACCTAAAAAGCCAGGCATGGAGCCTTATACTTCTATCCCAGCCCTGAGGAGTCTGAGGTAGGAGGATCACTGTGAGTTTGAGGGCAGTCTTGGCTAATAAGGTGAGATCCATGTCAGGCTGGACTAGCAAAAACCAATTAACCAGCCAAACAAACAAACAAACAAACAAACAAAAAAAAACCCCCACAAAACAAAACAACAGTAACATAAAAAAAACACACAGAAAACAAAAACCTTCCACCAAAAAAAAAAAAAAAAATCTAACTTTTAAGTGTGATTATATAGGCAAAGCCTTTAGCCTGGGGACCTGGCATTCAGTATGTACTCAATATACCAACAGGAGAATGGGAAAGTGACAATGATGCCATGATAGTTTATATTGGCCATCAATGTGCCAGGATCTAGAATCACCCAGGAATCTAGCCCAGATTGCTGTTCATCACAGCAGTGCGAAGCTGTCTACAACACCCATGATGAGATTCTGCCCAAATACATGGGGCCCTGAAACGATGGGCTGAGCCCTCTGAAATCAGGAGTTAAGAGAAACCTTTTCTTATTTTTAGCTGTTGTCTCTGTTATTTGGATTACAGTCAAGCAAAAATAACTAACATAATGCCTGACATCCTTTTATGGACTTCACATGCATTAATTCATTTAATCGTCATGGCAGTTCTGTGTGGTGGGTTTTCTTCTCCCCATTTTACAGATGAGGCAAATGAAGGCACGTGGAAACAACAAGACTTTGCTGGCACTAGAGAGATGGCTCAGATGGCATTTGCTTGTAAAGCCTGACAGCCTGGGTTCGATTCCCCAGTACCCATGTAAAGCCAGATGCACAAAGAGGTACACGTGTCTGTGTCTGGAGTTTGTTTGCAGCAGCGGGAGGCCCTGGCATGCCCATTGTTTCTCTCTCTCTCTCTCAAGTAAATGAATAAACAGATAGATGATAAGTACTTTTAAAAGGCTACGTTATAGTCATAGAGCCAGCAGGGGGCGGAGCAAGAATGAAGGCTGGATGATCTGATGGCATTGCCAATAAGAGGATCACAAACACCTTGACTCTCAGGGCAGAATAAACAGCCCCCAAAATTTCCACTATGTCGCTGAGCCTTCATTTTGTATGGATCTGATCAGAATAAGGTCAGTGAAGAACATTTCCCAATGCTAGCAAATAAAGACAATTAAATAATAGCATTTGTCTGTGGCCCCGTGACTGCCTGCAAAAAGCGGAGAAAAGAGAAACCACCTCTAGAATTTGGCATCTGCCTCACAGGTGACACCATTGATTTAATTCGCTGCCAGCCTCAAGACAGCAGCCATTGGGGAGGACGACGTTGCTGGGGACAGGAGGGTGTAATCAGTTTAACTTCCACTGCCTGTAAAGTCCTGTGCAGCACAGACTGTTCTTTTGTGGGAGTGAGACCCACAGGTTGCGGGTCCGAATGAGGGGGTGGCCTGTGAAGAGTGGGTGCAGGAAGGATACCAGAGCTGAGTCTGAACTGCAAGCTCCTCTTGGGAAAGTCAAGGGTTGGACGCCTAGTTCTGAGCTTACCCCCCTCCCCGTCATAGTGCCCCGTTTCCTCCATAGAACCAACCAGCTACTATCTAACTTTAAATTCCCTTCTGTGCTAGCTTGTTTACTTACCTGCTTCCTGAACAAACCAGAGCCGCCTTAGAACTAGCGGCTGTTCCCAGCTCAAGTTTGGAGCTGGGCAGCTTGAAATGATCCTGGTGGGAATATGTACACCATGGAAACTGACAAATGATATACATCGGGCTCTTCTTTCTGGTCACGTGGCTGTAGGGTGAAAGTCACACCTGGTTTATCTTTTAAAATGTATTATTTATTTAGTGTATGTTGTGTTCATGTACATGTTTGTGTGTGTGCGTAGAACGTGTGTGCATGTGGAGGTCAGAAGATATCAGGTATAATCTTGATGAACACCACTGACCTTTGAAAAAAATGCATTTATTGGCAACCTGTACGCATATCCACAATGTACCCTGCTCACACCTTCTCCCCACCACCCTGCTTTGTCACTTCTCCCACATTCCCTCCCCTGAACCTTTCCTTCTTTCCAACCAGTCCCTCTTCTATTTGGATGCCATCATTTATTTTTTATTTGTTTGTTTTTTTATTTGAGCCTTTTTATTTATTTGAGAGAGAGAGAGAGATTCAGAAATAGGCAGGGGAAAGAGAGAGATAATGGGTGCACCAGGGCCTCCAGCCACTGCAAACAAACTCCAGATGTGTGTGCCCCCTTGTGCATCTGGCTTATGTGGGTCCTGGGGAATCGAGCCTTGAACTGGGGTCCTTAGGCTTCATAGGCAAGCGCTAAACCGCTAAGCCATCTCTCCAGCCTCATCATTTCTTTTTTGTTGAGACAGGGTCTCTCTTGATCTGGAGCTCTCCAGTTAGGCAGGACTTGCTGGAGCTCCAGAGATCAACGTGTTTCTACCTTCCCGATGTTGAGATCGCAGGCACGAGCCAGCACACACAGAGTTGTACATGGGTGCTTTGCGTGGAACTCAAGTTGTCGTGCTTGTGAGGCACGTCCTTTGCTGACGGGGCCATCTCCTCAGCCCCAGCGATGCTGGCTTTAATTGCACATATTTATGGAGTACTCTGCTTTGTCTTTGGTGTCTGGTTTAGGGCCAGGCATGCACTAGGTCCTGGCAAATATTTCCCAGCTCGGAGGATGGATGTGGCGGTCACTACTGCTTACTTTGTTTATTTTTCCCTTATTTGAGAGCGACAGACAGAGAGAGAAAGAGGTAGATAGATAAAGAGAGAATGGACATGCCAGGACCTCCAGGCATTGCAAACGAACTCCAGATGCATGTGTCCCCTTGTACATCTGGCTTATGTGGGGCCTGGGGAATTGAGCCTTGAACTGGGGTCCTTAGGCTCCACAGACAAGTGCTTAACCCCTAATCCATCTCTCCAGGCCCCACTACTAATTACTTTGAAAGCATGTTTGCAACTCAGGTCTGTAATGTTGATTTCTTTTCTACCTTATAGAAGACCCGAAGGGATTCAAGATGGAAAATCCACAGTCTCTTATCCTTCAGTGGTTCGTGGTCTGGGTATGGGGTTTGGGAAGAATCACCAACAAAGCGTGTGCTAAGTGGCAAGAAGGATGCGTAGGGACACCAATATCAAAATAGCGGCTAGATCCTATCCCTGTGTATGCGCCAAGGGACTGTCGGCCCCTGTGTGTCTGATCCCTGATTTAGCATGTGGTGCTGAGCAGAGGTGGACACAGCCTGGCTTGGAGGGAATGGACCCATCTTTAACTCACCTTAGAAGGATAAATTGAATAATAACTGTAGATCAAGTAGACGATAGAATATCATGGAACCTAATAAAGATGTGAGACCCACCGTGTTGGGAGAAGCTGTTTCTTTTTCTTTTTCTTTCTTTCTTTTTTTCAAGTGTAATGTGACTGTTCTAATGTAGGCACTATTCTTCTTTTCCTTACCACTTTCCCACTCTTTCTTTATTTCTTCCTCTTCCTCCTTTCTCTCTTTCTCTCTTACCTCTATCATATCCCTGACATCTTTTCCCACTTCCATTTCCCCAAACCTCTCTACTTCAAACATGCTGCTGGAGTCTAAAGGAAGCGGTTGAGACACCAAGGCCTGGGACCCTTGACCAGATCAAGGTCCCTCAGCTTGTCATTATTGGTGAAATCAGAGCATTAGCAGGGAACCCGTTAAGCCCAGAAAACCTCCAGGATCTTTTCCTCTCAGCTATGGGGCATACAGCCAGGCAGGCGGACTTCTTTCTGGTTCCCTTGGGTAGCATAGCAGCTGAGGAGATGTGCTGACCATCTCTTTTCTGAGGAGAGAGGCTCAGGAAGGGACAATTAGCGATGTCAGCTGCTTTCTCTCCCAGGAGAGGTTCATTCTCCCTCTGGTCCAGGCAGGTTTTTCTTCTGGAAAAAGCACAAGTTTGCTCCGTCTGCCAACAACAGGGGCAAGAAACCAATGGCAGTGCTCTGCACATACAGGAGCCCCAGGCTCCCTCGGGGCTGTCCAGCGCGTGTCCTGAGCGCTCCCATGTTCCTCTGGGTCATTGCGGAAAATCCAGCCTGGCTGGCTCCCTTCTCATCCTTGCTGCGCATGGTAGCCAGAGTGAGAGCTCTTGAAAATGTGGCTCCTTTCTAAAGCCCAAACTCCCAGCATCCTCTAGGTCTCCTCCACAGCTTACCTCCTTACCACTTTCTCTCTGCCCCTGGACAGCAGCCTCTCCAAACTGCTTCTGGGTTAAACACGTAACCCCTATGACATCATAACAAATATTTGACCTTTGCCCCAGTCCCTCAGTTTACAAAATGCTTTTAAGCTCCTGAGTGACATAGGACATGGAAACATCTTTTGTTATAATATTTTGTCTTAGTTCCTAACACAAGCCCTTCTAAGATCCTTACATTTCCTGAACGCCTTTTTGTATATTAATGGATCCCTGGCTGTGGCCTCTCAGTATCTCAGGATGGGATTGGGAGACGGGAGAGAGGCTGTAGACTGAGCTCAGTCACCAATAGCTAGACTTAGTCCCGCCTCTGTAAGTGCCCTGAGCAATGGAGTTTGGGGCTTCGGGCAGGTGAAGATGTTTATGTTCCAGGAGGGTGGTACCCCAATACCAAGACAGAAGCTCCTACACTGGGGTCCTTCTAATCCTCACCCTTTGTGTCTCTTCGTCTGTCTGTTCAGGAGAGCTCCATGGGTCAGGCACATTGGTTGGGGGGAGCTTGGGACTTGTGACCAGTGTCTGAAGTGGGGCAGCTTTGTGGGGGTGGAGCCCTGAGTCTCAGATTTGCATTGACTTTGGGCAGTGCTGGAACTGACTCGGATTTTAGGGTGGTTGGTATCTGGAGAGTAGAAGGGTCTGTTGGTTCCAGAATGAAAAGCTCGGGTTGTGAGTGTTGCTTGTGAGTGAGGAGTGGGTTTCTCATTCCAGGTCTCTTGCCAGCTCCTCAGACTTTGCTCCATTTGCTCCCCCGCCCCCACTGTAGGACCACCCACGTGCCCTCTCTGTCCCACGTATTCTGTCCTTGGCTGGTAATCATTTCCTCTTGGAAGCTTTTCTCCACCTCTTCTGCCAAGTCTCCTGTGAATGGGCTCTCGGAGGTCCCTGTATTTCCCCTGCTCCATGATTTTTGTGGTTTGTAACCAAATCTTGTGTGTGTGCGCGCTGCGCATGTACCCACATGCGTGTAAGTGCACGTGCACACATGTGTGTGACAGCCTCAAAACTTTTTTGCACTAGAAACATTTTTTTTTCCCCTGAGAAAAATCTGTGCTGCTCTCAGCGCTGGCCTGATGAGATAGGAATCTATGAAGATGGTGGTCGGCACTGAGGAGACTCAAACCCATCAAAGCTGAAACTAAGAGAGCTCATCATGAACTAAGACATCTCTATTGTGCCCCGCAAGGCTCAGGGAACACTGCAGGAAATGGGAAGGGAAGAATGTAAGAGCCACAGGGTGGGAAGGAGGACGCGGGGGCAATGTCCTCTGGACATGAACCGACTGGTGCATGCATGACCTCTCAGGGGTTGTTGTTACCCACCCGAGACTGGCATCGTTCTGAGTGCATCAACATTTTGACATGGAGGATGGAGGACAAAAGGAGTGAGACATCAAAACAGGCTAAGAACTACTTGGAAAGAGGAAGGTGCTCAGGGGAATGAGGATGGAGGGAAGGGTGGCAAAAAGGCTTAATACAGGCTGGGTGTGGTGGCGCACGCCTTTAATTCCAGCACTTGGGAGGCAGCGGCAGGCAGGAGGATCACGATGAGTTTGAGGACACTCATAGTGAATTCCAGGTCAGCCTGGGCTACAGCGAGACCATACCTTGAAAAACCAAAACACAAACAAACAAACAAAAGAGCTAAATGCAGTTATATTCATGAATGAATGAAAGCTTTCAATAAAAATGTTAAACAGAGAAAAGGAAAAAAAAACATCTTTCTGAAATTTTTTTTTTCAAGGTAGGGTCTTGCTCTAGCCCATGCTGGAATCCACTATGTAGTTTTAGGCTGGCCTTGAACTCACGGCCATTCTCCTATCTCTGCCTCCTGAGTGCTGGGATTAAAGGTGTGTGCTATCCCACCTGGCTCTTTCTGAGATTTATAGGCCATTTAGATAACGTAAAGATCAAGCCAGTTGATCCTAATTTTTATCTCCCATGTGCACTTGAACATGCATCATGGGAACACTACTACAACCTTACTTTAAAGGAGAAATGATATCTTCGGATCTTTCCACACCAGGATGGTCCTTTCTGCTTGATGTTGTGACATCACTTCTCCATGTCCCACGACCAGATGTGTTCCTATCACCCCAGTGTCTCTGGAGCCATGCCCTTCGTCTAGCCTTGGGTCATCATAGAATGTGGAACACTTGAGGATGGGAGGGTGACTTGAGTCCTTGCTAGGCCCATAGGAACCTGAAAAATTTGTGGAAGTAGTGGATGTTCACAGGAACACCCTAGAAACCATTAGCTATAAGAATGGATGGGATAAAATACAGAGAACTGTGCATGGTCCAGGCATTCAAAGCACCTTCCTCAATGCAGCTTCTTTAAAAAAATTTTTTTGTTTATTTGTATTTATTTATTTGAGAGCAACAGACACAGAGAGAAAGAGGCAGAGAGAGAGAGAAAGAGAGAGAAAGAGAGAGAGAGAATGGGTGCGCCAGGGCCTCCAGCCATTGCAAACAAACTCTAGATGCATGGGCCACTGTGTGCATCTGGTTTATATGGGTACTGGGGAATCGAGCCTCAAACCGGGGACCTCAGGCTTCACAGGCAAGTGTTTAACCGCTAAGCCATCTCTCCAGCCCCCCTCAATGTGGCTCTAACAGTGGATGCATGTGGGAAGAGGAGAAGTAGAAATCACACGGTGGAGAAAAGAGACCCTGAGAGAAGAGGACAGGGATAGCTGGGGGACTGGGATGGAAAGTGACACCCAGAGACGAAGGCAAGAGTTTGCAGCAAGTGTGGACAGAGGGACAGCAGAGTGAGAACATGCAGGACCTCAAGGGGGAATTTGTCTTCTCTTCCCTCGAATTCCCCTTAACTCCTTTCCTCCTCATCTCACGTCACTTGCTCTGGAGAAAACCAAGCACCATATTGTGAGGATACTCCTGTGTCCCTTGGGGAGGTCCATGTACATTCGCTGATGGCTTCCTGTGTGCCAAATGCTTTGCATTTATTAACTACTTTATGTGCACACCACAGGACAAGGGTGGAGATCACTATTAATCTTACACAGGTGAGGAACTGAGGGCTCTGGTCAACAGCCAGTGAGGACACGAGTTTAGCGAATGGTTTCGTGCTCATCTGGGAAGCAGACCTTTCCCTAGTCAAACTTCAGCTGTTCACACCCACAAATGAAAGCCTGACCTCAATCTCATAAGAAATCTTGAGCCAAAAACCACCCCTGCCCCTCAGAAGTTGTGAGATGACAAAGACCTGTGGTTTCGAGCTGCTAGGCTTTGAGGGTAATTTGCTAAGCAGTAACCTTGCTTACTAACTTCTTATTGGCTAAAATCTATCACATGGCCAATCCATTCTCAAAGGAGGCTGGGAAATGTAGTTTCAAACAAGGTAGATGGCCAACTTAATTAAACAAAGGAAGGGCTAAATTAGTGTGGGTTGCTCTAGTTAGTAAGGAGCTGGCAATAGTTTGTGGACAACACTTCCTTTTTTCTGTAATTTTTTTTTTTTTCTAATCTAGGGTAGCAAGGAACGTTTATCTGCTGTGGAGTGAGAGGGCTCCTGCTTTCATTACTGTGTTTCACACACCCTTCTGAGGCGAGAAGAATAGAAGAAATCTTTCTACCTGTGACCATTTCCTTGTATAAGTGAGCTGGTCACAAAGGCACCTGCCTCGTCAATCAACTATTTAATTTTTTAAGGGTCATTAATTTAAAAACCTTCCTATTAGCCAATTGCATGGCTATGTGAGGAGCTGGAAGGATTTAGAATTCCTTAATTTTTTTTTTCTTCTCTCTGGCACACTCTCCTCCATCCCTTTTCAAGAAGAGAGGAGTAAAGTGCCATCATAATATTTCATGTCATGTGCTTGAATATCTGCCATGGGAACATTTGATTTTTTTATCCTAATTAAATGGGGGAGTGCAGCCCTTCTTTTTATATTCTCATAGTACACATCCATCATGTCAAAAACCTTTTAGTGCCTTTCCCGGGGGAGGAAAACCGATCCCTACTGTGTGCCAGGTGCTTTATAAACGTTAAGTGCTTGATATGCAAACAACAGCCCAATGACAGAGGTCAACGTCATGATTTTTTTTTTTTTTGGCACCTGCATTTGTGGAGTGTACTATGTGTGGAATGGTGTGTGTGGTGTATGCATGTGTGCACGGGGATGCCTGCATCCCATACACATGTGTGCAGAGGCCAGAGGAAAACTTCCGGTGTCCTCCACTCCATCAGTCATTTGTGCGTTTCCTTCAGACCCGGTCTGTCACTGATTCCAGAGTTTTCTATTTTTGCGTGCCCTGGTGATTCTCTCATTTCTGCTCCTAACAGGACTGGGGCTCCTGATGTGCATGGCTATGCTCAACTGTTTACACAGGAGCTGGGGAATCAAACTCAGGTAGTCCCATGCCCCTGCAGCTCCTCATGCACCCGTAGGCAGTACTCTTACCTGCTGAGCCATCTCTCCAGCCCATCCACTTTTTTTTTTTCAAGGTAGGGTCTCGCTTTAGCTCAGGCTGACCTAGAATTTACTATGTAGTCTCAGGCTGGCCTCGAACTCATAGTGATCCTCCTACCTCTGCCTCCCAAGTGCTGGGATTAAAGGAGTGAGCCACTACGCCCAGCTCCCATCCAATTATTTTATAGGTAAAATTAATGGATATGACTTTTCCTAGGATAGAGATGAGATTTGAACCCAGGACCGTGGTTTCAAAATCCATGTTCATAGGCTGGAGAGATGGCTTAGCGGTTAAACACTTGCCTATGAAGCCTAAGGACCCCGGTTCAAGGCTCAATTCTCCAGGACCCACGTAAGCCAGATGCACAAGGGGGTGCATGCATCTGGAGTTCGTTTGCGGTGGCTGGAGGCCCTAGCACACCCATTCTCTCTCTCTCTACCTACCTATTTCTGTATCTCTCTCTCAAATAAATAAATAAATAATAATAATAATAAAAAATCTATCGTTCATAAATTGTCCCTTGCCTTTGTCCCCAATTAAAGGACAAATTGGCCCTTCCTGGCCAGCACTGAATGCTGCCTCATTAGTTGGTTCCTTGACCCAGTTAAAAGTTAATTCCCAAACTTTTAGGTACTTTTATAGCCCCTAATTATATTTTAATATTTGATGTGATTAGAAACACATGAAAAATTAGTGCTCATTTCAGGCTGGCTGTCATATCCTGGTATGTCTTATGCTATGTGGATAGTGGCCTGTGGGACATATTTGAACTTTTTCTTCTAATTATTGCTGCATAGATGTGAATGGCACTGCTATTCAAGGAGCCTGTCTAGACTAAAAGAAATAAGATTTAGGAGAAAATGGATCTTGCTCTCCTGGACACATTGGCTGAATGCCTATGTCTGTGGCCTGCTGAGAGGCCAACTTTTGCCCAGATTTAATTTGGGCAGAAGCGTCATTTGAAGTGAAGATTTTGTTTTATTTCGTTTTCTAGTGTTTTTGAAATGAAACTTTGGATCACTTTAGATTCATGTTCATGGGTAAGAACCAATACAGACAGACATCACACATCCTTTTCTCAATTCCTTCTGGCAACCTCTGCAAAACAAGGATGATGTCACCGCCAGGATATTGACGCTGATGTGGAAAAGAGACTGAGCCCACCAGGCTCCTCCCTCGTCCTCTTACAGCTGCTCCCAGTGCAAGCATTTTGATTGCAAGAAGGGAAATCAGCCAAGAGCGCTTCAACAAAAAGGAGTAGGAGGAGGGCTGGAGGAAGAGAAGGGGGAAGAAGAACAGGAAGAGGAAGAGGAGGAGGAGGAAGAGAAAGAGGAGGGATTTGTTGGAAAGTGTGGGTGAATGTTGGCTGTTATCTGTTGTTGCTTCCTATTCTTTTTCTTCTCTTTCTCATCCAATCAGCTGACTTTGAGAAGGCTGTCCATCATAGATCTTGCTCCCATTCTGGTAGAGATTGGTCAGATGACCCTGGCCCAGCCAATCTCACTGAGCCAGTTCTTGCTGGTAGGAATTGGTGGTTGGTGGATAGGTGAGAATGTTTGAAACTCTGGCCCCATAACCCTTTTCCGTTTATTTATTTTTTATTTTTATTTTTTGTAGAGTGAAGAAAGGGACTTGCCTCTGGAGCCTGGGAGTTGGAAGAATGATGACTCTGTGCAGCCTATTTATTTCATTAAAATTAAAAAAATATTTATTTGAGAGACAGAGAGAGAGAGAGAGAGAGAATGGGCATGCTAGGGACTCCAACCACTGCAAACGAATTCCAGATGTATGAGCCACCTTGTGCATCTGGCTTATGTGGGTCCTGGGGAATCAAACCAGGGTCCTTTAGCTTTGCAGGCAAGCGCCTTAATTGTTAAGCCATCATTTCAGCCCCCTTTTTTTTTTTTGGTTTTTCAAGGTAGGGTCTCACTCTGGCCAGGCTGACCTGGAATTAACTATGTAGTCTCAGGGTGGCCTTGAACTCACAGCGATCCTCCTACCTCTGCCTCCCGAGTGCTGGGATTAAAGGCGTGCGCCACCATACCCGGCTGCAGCCCTCATTTTTAATACAACTGTATTGCTAATATTTGATGTTATGGGCTATGAATCTCACTTTATTTGATGATAAGAATAGTTTAAAAATGCTTATTTAGCAAAAATCCCTAACACAATTCAATTTTAATCCTCATGCTATTCATTCAATGTTTAGCCTTGTTCACCCTGCCTATATGTTTTGTATCCTCTGACTTACATGTCTCTTTCATTTTCCATTGTCTGTCTCTGTGTATTTGAACTCATTTTTTTAAATCCCAACAAATGAGATCATGCAACATTTTCTTTCTATGTCTGGTTTATTTCACTTGGCATAATATTGTCTTCCAGGTCCATCAATAGTTGACAAATGTCAGAATATCCCTTGTAAGGCTCAGTAACATTCACAACACATATGCAGCAAACATATGACGCATACACTTTACTTTAGCCATTCATCTGACAATAGACATTTTAATTTGTCTTTATGTCTTGGCTATTGTGAATAATGTCATTATAATTATTATTTTTGTTACATGGAAAAAGTCTGAGAGAATGAAGGCACCTAGAGAGAGACTGGCAGATGACCCAGGTCCTGGAGCTTATGATTTTATTTCCTCCCAGGGTTCAACTGTAACTGCAGCTACCTCCTTCTCTGCACTTAGTGGTATGTGTATTGCTGGCTACGTTTTTTTTTGCGACAGTGGGTTGAATCCCATCACTTTCCGCCCAAAGAAGATTGTCATTCAATCCCAAAAGACCCCAGGGAACCTCATGAGTCCAAGTACGCCAGGGCCTCTTGAGGGTCTAGGGCCAAGAGCTCAAGCTATGAGGACTCACCAGGACTTTCTTCTGGTTTGATACCTGCTTTGGTCCATGAAATAGCCTCCTCCTTCTCCCCTTACTCTGCAGGCAGATTTTTCTACCTTTTCAAGCTCAGACCTACCAGAAGGTGACACCGCCAGATGAACAACCCTGCAAAGTAGCTTGCTTTCATCTGACTTCCAAGTCCAGAGGGAGAGCTGTGCTAGGTGGAGTGTGTTACCTATGGCAAGTGTGAGTTGGAGCAGATGAGGAGTCAGGGCCGTGAGTTATCAATAAATCTGCCAGTGGTCCACCTTAGAAACGAGGAGGCAGCTCTCCCAGACTGGGAATCACGGGAAACTTGCAGACACAAAAGGACAACTGCTACCCCCAACATTCTGGTATGGAGGGTCTCATGTTGTCTGTCCTTCATAATCTCCAAGGGATTTTGGAAATACCACTTCTGAGACTCACATTTAATTGCTCTAGGGCCTAGAGATTAAAAAACCACAAAAACAAAACTTTGAGTATGCTGTCAAATGTGCAGTAAGAGCTGGAGTCAGTGGTGTCGAGGAACATGTATAAGGGTCCAATCATAATTTGGAACTAACTCAGACCATCCCACAAAGCAGTAAGGAGCCCAGAGAAACTCTTCTTCGAGTTCTGTTTATCGCTTTACAGACACTCAGTAAGACAGACCAACTGGTGTACTTGCTCTCTTAGAAAACTTGGATCACCACATTGACTTTAACTGATTTAAAGAATTTAGGTAATTTTAGCATTCCGTTGACTGACTGACGGCGGAGGCAGGATTTCAGGTAACATTTAGTCCATCTGAAACGTTCCAGGGCTTGTGGGCTGCAAGCCTGAGGCTTCTTCAAGTCGAAGAAGAGTAGTGAGAAAAGGAGAAGGAGGAAGACTAGTAAGACAAAAGGGACAGACGCTCCTGACACGAAGTCAAAGGTTGGATTTCCACGGTTAATCCTCTTTTGTTGATTTGAATGCCTCATCTGGTCATTATGGGATGCTGGTTGTTATCGTGATGGAACCCACAGTGATCCACACTGTGGTGGGCTCACATATAACTTGTTCATTTAAATCCTTGTCCCTGAAGTTAGGCATGTTCATCAGAAGTTTGTGTCTGTGATGTTTATTTGTTTAATGACTTCTGTTGTGGACACAAAGGGACCTGGGTTTGCTGTTCTTTGCTGTTCCAATTATCTATCGTGGCTTAGTTGTGTCACCCAACCACTATCACACATTTAAAAAAATATTATTTATTTATTTATTTATGAGAGAGAAAGAGAGAATGGGCATGCCAGGGCATGCAGCCACTGCAAACAAACTCCAGATGCAGGTGCCCCCTTTGCATCTGGCTTACTTGGGTTCTGGAGCACTGAACTGGGATCCTTTGGCTTTGCAGACAAAAGCCTTAACTGCTAAGCCATCTCTCCAGCCCTGTGCTCACACATTTTGGGTCAGAAGTTCAGGCAGGGCACAGTGGCTTATCTCTGAACCATGATGTCCCGGGTCCTCGGCTGAGATGACTTACATGGCTGGAGACTCGGTCTAAGGCTCCCTGTCTGGGTGACACATGACTGGAGCTATACAGGACGTCTTCTGGGGAGGGTCGTTAATTTCCTGACCATCTTCTAAACTGTTACTTTACTAACTGGTCAACCTATAATGTGATTGGGGGGGGCTTGTGGTTTGAATCTGTCTCCCACAGACTTGTAATTTGAAGGCTTGTGTCCCAGTGAAGGGACTATTTTGAGAAACTGTGGAAACGTTAGGAGGTGGAGTCTGATGGATGGAAGTATACTGAATATAATCATATCATAAACTCCTAGCTCGGTGAGGCACGGGAAAAACACTCCAGTTGACCCTTCATGTCTTTTCCCACAGTATCGGCACTTAAGTGTCTAAGACCCCCTCCGAAAGGACTTTGGAATCACTCTTTTCCTCTGAGGCTCATGGTGCAGGGCTTCCTGTCTGTAAAAGTCTGCTTCCTGTTCTGTGGGTTCCATTTTCTTTCTCACCACAAGTGTCTTAATTCACACGACCCACTTACCCATGAATCTTTATTCTTTCACCGAGTGGAAGGTAATCTCTTCCCCATGAGGGCCGGGTGCTCCAGGAGGGGCTTAATTCTTAAAACTCATGAAAAGTAGCTCCACAAAGACATGTACCATTTAGGATCCCTCCGGAGCCCTAGGCTGGTTTGAAAAATGTTGTAAAATAATTACAGAGCTTGTGGGACCTCCAGAGTCAGTGGGAGGTGGGATGCTGGTAAGGATGTTGCTAAAATCATGCTGAACAAAGAGCCTTTCATGGAACGAACCAAGCCTGGGAAATAAAAACACAAGGCCGGAGTTCCGGGTAAGATGGCGGCATAGGAGCCACGCCAAATCGGATCAGGCAGAGAATCAAGAAAAACTACACTCATCTGAGGAAGAGAGCAGAATATTTTCTCCGGAAATAGCGGAAAAGCAAAAGATAGCCAGAAACCCACTGTGGAGAGTGCGCCCCCCGGCAGCTCGCTTCTCCCAACGCCCTTGGCCGCGACTCCCAGCCGCGGACTCCCCAGCCGCTGGCTCCCAGCCGCTGGCTCCCCAGCCGCGGGCTCCCCATCCGCTGGCTCCCCATCCGTGGGCTCCCAGCAGCTTCGCTCCACCCCAAGAGCACCCCAGCAACTTCACTTCACTCAGCCGGTCCCCAACGGATCGGCACCAAGACTCCAACTCTCAATCCAAAACTTCCAACCAGGTCAGCTAAGCCCCGCTGAGCTTCCGCAAACGCCGCCTAAACAAACAAACAAAAAAAGGGACTTTTCAACCTCATCAGTCTCCTCACAGAGCCCAGAAATCAAAGAAAAATCTCATGGAGCTACTGAAAGAGACACACACCGTGAGTTGCTGCAGGCTTCCTGAATTCGCCCATCCCCATTCATCAGCTCCCAGGGAATTGGTAGAATCGAACAACAACCAGTGGCAAATTTGAACCACATCGTCAACACCGGCCCCAGCTGACCTGACCCAAGCTCCACAGCCCAGGTAACGAGGTGGGCACCCAGCATTGGTGAGTTTAAAAGCCACACCAAAAGATAACAAAGGCCTGCATTGGAAGTGCTAACCACTCTTTCCAGGTCAAGGCAGGGTATGTATTACATATTTGTGGGTGGCTTTACCATTTTCAAATAAGCTGAATGTGAGGGGTTGAATATTGCTATCTGTACTACTTATACATTTAAAGGGCCTTTATCTTTTGCTTCAGTTATTATTGAGGACAGGGTCTGATTCCCAAGCTGACAGGACTAAGGGAGTGGACCATCACATGCCCTTAGGGATTTTAACCCTATAGGACTGGTTGTCTCAATTCTCACACTTGTATACTCTGTGTTCATGTCAATTGAATGTGTATTTTGCTCTGTTGAAGTTTAGATCTTGCATCGAAATTGTTCCACCAGTCCACTACAATAATTGCTTAACAAGCAAACTCAACAGCTAGGAGTACTTCTACTTAAGTACAAGTGCTACACTTGACACCTTAAACCCATATCCTAAAATAATATAAAGGTGGATCACAACACCTAAGAACACTGAAGATAAATAGGAAACCTAAGCATCAAAGCAATCCAGGATGCAAAAGTCACTACATTATAATACAAGAAACACAAAGAATCAAGACAATGCAATTCCACCAAAAATTGCAAATCCATCAGATAGGTCCAACAATGAGACTGTTTTAGATGAAATTCCTGACAAAGATTTCAAGGGAATGATGATATCTATGCTCAAAGAAATGAAAGAAGAAATGAAAGCAATCCGAGAAGAAAACAAAGGAATTAGAGAAGAAAACAAACTGTTGAAGGAGATTACAGAGAAACAGTTTAATGAAATAAAAGGTCATTAGAGGACATGAACAAGGAAATAGAACTACTGAAGAAAAACCAGGCTGAAATCTTAACATTGAAGAACACAGTCAGTGAAATAAAAACTCTGTGGAAAGTCTCACTAGTAGAATGGATGAAGGAGAGGACAGAATATCCAAGCTAGAAGACGAGGTGGCAGATCTATCACAGTCCAACAAAGAGAAAGACAAGCTAATAGAAAGGTATGAATGGGAACTCCAAGACATGAGGGACACTATGAAAAGATCAAACATAAGAATTCAAGGTATAGCAGAAGGGGAAGAATTTCAATCCAGAGGCTTAGTAGGTGTTTTCCATAAAATCATAGAAGAAAATTTTCCCCAAATTGGGAAAGAAATGCCAATGCAGATACAAGAAGCATTTAGAACACCAAACAGACAAAACCTAGAAAGATCCTCTTCTCGCCATGTTATAATTAAACTACTAAATACGCAAACCAAAGAAAGTATACTGAAAAGCAGTTAGAGAGAAAAAGCAAATGACATTTAAGGGGAAACCCATCAGGGTCACAGCAGATTACTCAACACAAACCCTAAAAGCCAGGAGGGCCTGGAGTGATGTATTCCAAGTTCTGAAAGATAAAAACTGTCAACCAAGATTACTTTATCCTGCAAAGCTTTCTAGAGAAATAAGGACATTCCACAACAAAGACAGGCTAAAGGAATTTATGACAACTAAGCCAGCTCTACAGAAAATACTTGCAGGAATCATTCATGCTGAAGAAAAAGCAAAACACACACAGCAGGAAATAGGAAAAAGAAATCATATTCAACAGTTAGAACAAGTGAGTAAAAAGAAAACCAGGAAGAACTACAAAATAAGAAAAATGGACAGATCAAATACATATCTTTCAATAATAACTCTTAATATCAATGGCCTCAATGCCCCAATCAAAAGACATAGACTTGCAGACTGGATTAAAAAGCAGGATCCTACCATCTGTTGCCTTTCAGGAAACTCACATCCGAATAAAAGATAGAAACATTCTTAGGGTGAAAGGCTGGAAAAGATATATCAAGCAAATGGACCCAGAAAACAAGCAGGGGTTGCCATTCTAATTTCTGACAGGATAGACTTCAAACCAACATTAGTGAGGAGAGATAAAGCAGGTCACTTTATACTGATTAAAGGAACACTCCAACAGGAGGATATCACAATCCTAAACATTTATGCTCCCAACACGGGGCCCCAATTACATCAAACAAACACTATCGGACTTAAGGTCAGAAATAACACCTAACACAATAGTAGTGGGGACTTCAATACCCCGCTCATCACTTGACAGGTCTACCCAACAAAAATAAACAGAGAAACAACTGCATTAAATGATATCATGGAACAAATGGACCTAACAGATATATACAGAATATTCCATCCAAATACTGCAGAATATACATTCTTCTCAGCAGCACATGGGTCATTCTCTAAAATAGACCATATGATAGGACACAAATCAAATCTCAACAAATACAGGAAAATTGAAATAATCCCTTGTATGCTATCTGACCACAATGGGATTAAACTGCAAATCAACAACAAGAAAAACTACAGAGCATACAGAAATTCATGGAGACTAAACAGTACATTATTGAATGACGATGGGTCATTGAAGAAATTAAGAAGGAAATCAAGAAATTCATAGAATCAAATGATGATGAGAATACAACATACCAAAACCTGTGGGACACAATGAAGGCAGTCCTACGAGGGAAATTTATAGCTCTAAGTGCCTAAATTAAGAAATTAGAGAGTTCACAACTAAACAATTTAATGCTTCACTTTAAGGCCTTGGAAAGAGAAGAACAAGACAAACCAAAAATCAGTAGACAGGAAGAAATAATAAATATTAGGGCATTAATTAATGAAATGGAAACCAAAAAAATAAATCAACAAATCAATGAAACAAAGAGTTGGTTCTTTGAAAGGATAAACAAGATTGACAAACCCTTAGCAAATCTGACCAAAAGAAAGAGAGAAGAGACAAAAATTGATAAAATTAGAGATGAAAAAGGCAACATCACAACAGATACCAAAGAAATTCAGAAAATCATACGGACATACTTTAAGAATATATATGCCTCTAAGTTTGAAAACCTGAAAGAAATGGATGATTTCCTTGATTTATATGACCTACCAAAATTAAATCAAGATGAGATAAACCATTTAAATAGACCTATAACAACCACAGAGATCCAAGCAGTCATAAAAAGTCTCCCAATTAAAAAAAGCCCAGGCCCAGATGGATTCACTACTGAATTTTACCAGACATTCCTGGAAGATCTAACACCAATGCTTCTCAAACTTTTCCATAAAATAGAAGAGGAAGGAATTCTACCAAAATCCTTCTATGAAGCCAGCATCACCCTGATACCCAAACCGGACAAAGACAGATCAAAAAAGAAAACTATAGACCAATCTCCTCATGAACATAGATGCAAAAATTCTCAACAAAATACTGGCAAACAGAATACAAGAATATATCAGAAAGATTATTCACCCTGACCAAGTAGGCTTTATCCCAGAGATGCAGGGATGGTTCAACATACGCAATTCCATAAATGTAATACACCATATAAATGGTCTGAAGGACAAAAATCACATGGTCATCTCAATAGATGCAGAAAAGGCATTCGACAAAATC
The DNA here is from genome assembly GCA_036365145.1 of Orientallactaga sibirica. Classification (NCBI taxonomy): domain Eukaryota; kingdom Metazoa; phylum Chordata; class Mammalia; order Rodentia; family Dipodidae; genus Orientallactaga; species Orientallactaga sibirica. The sequence goes on along the minus strand of JAEOAD010000008.1, from coordinate 40,419,039 downwards.
CAACACCCCTTCATGGTGAAAGTACTACAGAAACTTGGAATAGAAGGTACATATCTCAACATAATAAAAGCTATTTATGACAAACCTACAGCCAACATAATACTTAATGGGGAAAAACTTGAAGCTTTTCCTCTAAATTCAGGAACAAGACAAGGGTGTCCACTTTCTCCACTATTATTTAATATAGTATTGGAAGTCTTAGCCATAGCAATAAGGCAAGAGGCACTCATAAAGGGGATACAAATCGGAAAGGAAGAGGTCAAATTATCATTATTTGCAGATGATATGATTCTATACATAACAGATCCTAAGGACTCTACCAGCAAATTATTAGAGCTGATAAACACTTTTAGCAATGTAGCAGGATACAAAATAAACACACAGAAATCAGTAGCTTTTCTATACACTAACAACAAACATGCAGAGGATGAAATCAGGAATCTCTCCCATTCACAATTGCCTCAAAAAAATAAAATACCTTGGAATAAACTTAACCAAGGAAGTGAAGGATCTCTACAATGAGAACTATAAAAACTCGAGCGACAAATTGCAGAAGACACAAGGAAATGGAAAGACATTCCTTGCTCCTGGATTGGAAGAATCAATATAGTGAAAATGTCAATCTTACCAAAAGCAATCTACACATTTAATGCGATCCCCATTAAAATCCCAATAGCATTCTTCACAGAAATAGAAAAACAATACTAAAATTCATCTGGAAACACAAAAACCTCGAATAGCCAAAACAATTTTGCATAACAAAAATCAGGCAGGTGGTATAACCATACCCGATTTTAAGTTATACTACAAAGCCATAGTAACAAAAACAGCATGGTACTGGCACAAGGACAGACAGGTAGATCAATGGAACAGAATAGAAGACCCAAATATTAATCCAGATAGCTACAGCTACCTGATTTTTGACAAAAACGCCAAAAATACTCATTGGAGAAAAGATAGTCTCTTTAACAAGTGGTGCTGGGAAAATTGGACATCTGTTTGTAAAAGGATAAACATAGATCCTTGTCTCTCTCCTTGCACAAGAATCAAGTCCAAATGGATCAGGGACCTTAATATCAGACCTGAAACTCTGAAAATGCTAGAGGAAAAAGTAGGGGAAACTCTTCAACATATTGGAATAGGCAAGGACTTTCTGAATATAACTCCAATTGCTCAGAGAATAAAAGCACTAATCAACCACTGGGACCTTATAAAATTACAAAGCTTTTGTACAGCAAAGGACACTGTGAATAGAGCAAAAAGACAACCTACAGAATGGGAGAAAATCTTTGCCAGTTATTCAACTGACAGAGGATTAATATCCAGAATATACAAAGAACTCAAAAACAGAATAACAAGAATTCAAACAACCCAGTTAAAAAAATGGGCTACGGAACTAAATAGAGAATTCACGGAAGATGAAATACAGATGGCATATAAACATCTAAAAAAATGTTCTACATCCTTAGCCATCAGGGAAATGCAAATTAAAACCACTTTGAGATTCCATATCACTCCTGTCAGAATGGCTGCCATCAAGAAAACAAATGACAATAAGTGTTGGCGTGGATGCGGAAAAACAGGAACACTTCTACACTGTTGGTGGGAATGTAAGCTGGTCCAGCCACTGTGGAAAGCAGTGTGGAGGTTCTTGAGACAGCTAGAAATAGATTTACCATATGATCCAGCTATAGCACTCCTAGGCATATATCCAGAGGACTCTTCTCACTTCCTTAGAGATACTTGCAAAACCATGTTTATTGCTGCTCTATTCACAATAGCTAAGAAATGGAAGCAGCCTAGATGTCCGTCCACAGATGAGTGGATAATAAAGTTGTGGTACATTTACACAATGGAGTTCTATTCAGCAGTAAAGAAAATGAAATCATGAAATTTGCAGGAAATGGATGGATCTGGAAAGGATTATACTTAGTGAGGTAACCCAGGCTCAGAAAGCCAAACGTCACATGTTCTCTCTCATATGTGGATCCTAGCTACCAATGTATAGACTTGTGTATGAACTGGAACCAAAAGAGGTACCAGAAACCAGTAAGCGGGTAAAAGGCTATAAGGGAGGGAAGAAAGGGAAGGACTTAAGTGTATGGTAATACACATATGTAAGTAGAAGAACTGAGTACAGGGAGGGAATGGCCTAAGCGAGGCCATGGGAAGAGAATGCATACAAAAAGGGCAGGGGAGGGACAATCTAAACTCAAGATATTATCAATAAGACATATGTAAAACTACTTTTTGATTAAGGTCACGTCTAGAAGATGTAGACTGTTACTAGAAAATTTTCAGTACCTGGGATGGAACTCCTTCCAGTGAGATGTTGGCCAAGGAGGTCCCGGTAGCCTCCAAAACATTAAGGCTTTTGCCAAAGCCCTTGGTTTCCCTAGAGAAATAGATAGTAAGACCCTATTGCTGAAGACATCTCATGCCTGAGAGGCAAGGACACTGAGAAAGCAAGCTGGTGCTGAGCAGAAAACCTTCTCCCTGTAGACCAGCCAACTGAAAGCTGAAAAAGCTGCACTGCACGCAGCGTATGGGAGACAGAAGCCATCAACAGTGAAAATAGTGGATGCTGAATATTCAAGCTTGGCCAGACAGGCCCAATGACTGAACGGGTGCAATAGTGGCGTGTCTACTCTTGGGGTAACCAACTGCTCCATAATTGGACTGAAGGCCCTCTCTACGGGAGGGAATACATACCCGGTACTGAAAACCTAAGTAAAAGTCTATGGTAGGTGAGGTCATGAGCCTTGGGGTATAAGCCTGCTCATGGCTGACTAAATGTATATATTATTCTCACCAAGCTGCCCTGGGGACACTACACTAAATGTTCATGTCCACATATTAACGCTATTCTCACTTCTGGCTAGAGAAGCTTCTCTTTTCAGATGGTGATGACCACTGGGATGACACAAAAGGCAACATAGTGCTGAGAAGAAGGAATGGAGGAGTGCCCAGCACTGAAACACCTCTGTCACATCCTCCAGTGGCTCAGGGACCATTGCGGAAGAGGGGCGGATAGAATGGAAGAGCCAAAGGAAGGATATGACCTCTTACTATGCAGCTGCCCAGACAGAAATTGGCCTCGATATCCATGATCTTGCAGTGCCTAGCAATACCTTTGCAAGACCCTCAAAATAGAAGAGAAAGATGATGTCATCAAATTAGGAGAGAGACTAATGGAGAAAGGGAGGGATATGATGGAGACTGGAGTTCTAAAGTGGAATGGGGGAGGGGAGGGAAATATCAGGTGGGGTTTTTTTTGGTATGTAAGATTAAAAATCAATAAAAATTTAAAAAAATAAAAAAATAAAAAAAAAAAAAAAAAAACACAAGGCCTGCAACTTTTCTGAATGACTAGGACCCAGAGATGCAGAAGGAGTCATCTCACACTCAGATTTCACAGCAATGGACGCGTTTAGGTTGCTTGTAAATGTCTTATTGCTGGGACAAAACACCCAACCAATAGCAGCTGATGGAAGGAGAGGGTTTATTTTAGCTTACAGTTCTGAGAAGCTTCATCATAGCGGGAAAAGCATGGCAGGCCTGAGCAGGAAGCCCAGATCCTATCTCGAAAGCAGTTGGAAGGAAGCAACAAGAGTGGGCTAGCACTGGGGAGAGCTGGGCGGTAACACCCCAAAGCCTGTCACAGGAAGCACAGCTTCTACAGCAAGACACCCCGAAGGCCCAATGACTGGTCCACATTGCCACCAGCTGGGGACCAAGTATTGAAAGGTGTGAGCCCATGGGAGACATTTTATTCAAACCACCACCGCAATGACAAGAGGGGAAAAGAAGAAAGGGAGACAATAAGTGGAGGAAACGGGACACAAGAGAAAAGTCTTGTTGCTCTGTTGTGTGGCCTGACGGCAGGGAGGTAGATGCTGATTCAGCCTCAAGGTCAGTCAGAGTAGATGTCCTCAAGGAGGTCATGGAGTCTGAGCTGAACTTCAAAGCGCGGCAGACAAGGAAGGATCATGGGAGGCTCCCAGGATGGAGGGCCAGCAGCTGCAAAGAATGGATGCCAGTAGTGTGGGGAAGGCTGAGGGAGACAATCACCTTCTTCCTCTTCAAGAGCTCTGAGTTTGGGAAGGAGACAGATGTGGAGGCAAGCACATTATAGCCCTGTGTGTGGGGGGGGGGCGGGGGGGGACGACTCATATATACCCATTAAATAGCCATGCCTTTATCTCTGTGGACTCATGTGACCCCAACTGGTCATCGACAGGCTGTTGAGAGACGGAGCCAGAAGCTCACTTTCTACTTGGAGCCACAATGCCCATGGCAGGTACCTGGTTTGAATGTGTTCTCGAAGCTTCTTGCTCTGGAGACTTAATCCTCAGTATATCATATGCTGATGGCATTCGGTGAGGCTTCTGGGAGGTACGTAGGGTGAGATGAAGTCGTGAGGATGAGGTTCCCATAGGATGGGGCTTTGTAAGAAGAGGAAGAAAGACGTGAGTGCTCGCACTTTCTCTGGCTCTTGCCATCGCGCCCCCTTCCCCCCTCCCCCAGTTATTTTTCATTTCTGAACAAGGAAGATCATTTTTCTCACAAACGAGTAAATCATCTATCCAATGAATGGAGAGCTAGGGCAGGAGTCTCGGGGCTAGATCTCAGCTGGTCCCACAAACCGTGAGTTCTAAGGGAGTCCATCAAGGACCCTGAGTGGGGGGAGGGGGTCAGAGGCAGGGACTCCGCAACGCAGGAAGTCCAAGATGACAAGGATTGAGTGAGGTGTAGTGAGAAAAGCAGGGGGATTATATATTGCTCCACCCCCGAGAAGGGTCTCAACCCCTGTCCCATTGTTTGCCCAGGTCAAGTTCCAAGGGAACATGAAAGAAAAGAGAAGACAGGTTTGAGAAACGGAGCATAGAGACCCATATCCTGATGCACAGATGAATGTTGGGGCAGGAAAATTCAGTCTAATTGATTATGAATTCTCCCAAATCTATTAATAGTGGAAACATTTCTATGCCCCAAAGTCTTTGCAGGCCTTGACTCTGATATGCAAAGCCTAAGATATTGAAACTGTGAGAACAATTCTCTTCAACACTTGTTTCTGCCAAGATTTTCAGAAGATTGTCTTGAAACTCAAAAACAGAGAAACATTTTTTTTTTTTTACCCCTGCCTGGATGTCTGTTATAATACTCTTTCCCTGAAGCAGAGAATTGGGAAAGCCCTAGCTTCCTAGGCTGGCAGGAAGCTCAGCAGTAAGTTGGGAATGCAATAGAAACATACATTTAGTTCCATGCCAATATTGGTTTATTTTCCATCTTTGTTGGAAGCACAGTAGTTTCTGGGAAGTAATAGATATCAAAATGTAGCAGCTACCTTCTTAACTGCTAAGCCATCTCTCTAGTCCAACTCTGAATATCTTGATGATATTGAACACCATCTGCTCAGTGGTGGTTCACTTCAAGACATAGCCTTCCCTCCTCCCCTGTTTTGTTAGCCTTTGTCCCCCACTCTAATACCTCACGATCACTTTCCCAAGCCAACTCTCACAACTTTAATATCAGGGTTCACTTTCCAGGCTGGGATGAGAACCTGCAGCGAAGGTGACTTTCTTCCTGGACTAGATTCGATGCTAAAGATTTCATTCAGAACAACCGACCCACTTCCATGACACCCTGTGGTGTAGGTGCCATTATCCTCATCTTATAGATGTGGAAGCCAGGATGTGAGGTATACCCATTAAATAGCCATGCCTTTATCTCTGTGGACTCATGTGACCCCAACTGGTCATCGACAGGCTGTTGAGAGACGGAGCCAGAAGCTCACTTTCTACTTGGAGCCACAATGCCCATGGCAGGTACCTGGTTTGAATGTGTTCTCAGACTAATCCTCAGTATATCATATGCTGATGGCATTCGGTGAGGCTTCTGGGAGGTACGTAGGGTGAGATGAAGTCGTGAGGATGAGGTTCCCATAGGATGGGGCTTTGTAAGAAGAGGAAGAAAGACGTGAGTGCTCGCACTTTCTCTGGCTCTTGCCATCGCGCCCCCTTCCCCCCTCCCCCAGTTATTTTTCATTTCTGAACAAGGAAGATCATTTTTCTCACAAACGAGTAAATCATCTATCCAATGAATGGAGAGCTAGGGCAGGAGTCTCGGGGCTAGATCTCAGCTGGTCCCACAAACCGTGAGTTCTAAGGGAGTCCATCAAGGACCCTGAGTGGGGGGAGGGGGTCAGAGGCAGGGACTCCGCAACGCAGGAAGTCCAAGATGACAAGGATTGAGTGAGGTGTAGTGAGAAAAGCAGGGGGATTATATATTGCTCCACCCCCGAGAAGGGTCTCAACCCCTGCCCCATTGTTTGCCCAGGTCAAGTTCCAAGGGAACATGAAAGAAAAGAGAAGACAGGTTTGAGAAACGGAGCAGAGAGACCCATATCCTGATGCACAGATGAATGTTGGGGCAGGAAAATTCAGTCTAATTGATTATGAATTCTCCTTAATAATGGAAACATTTCTATGCCCCAAAGTCTTTGCAGCCCTTGACTCTGATATGCAAAGCCTAAGATATTGAAACTGTGAGAACAATTCTCTTCAACACTTGTTTCTGCCAAGATTTTCAGAAGATTGTCTTGAAACTCAAAAACAGAGAAACATTTTTTTTTTTTTTTTTTTTTTTACCCCTGCCTGGATGTCTGTTATAACACTCTTTCCCTGAAGCAGAGAATTGGGAAAGCCCTAGCTTCCTCGGCTGGCAGGAAGCTCAGCAGTAAGTTGGGAATGCAATAGAAACATACATTTAGTTCCATGCCAATATTGGTTTATTTTCCATCTTTGTTGGAAGCACAGTAGTTTCTGGGAGGTAATAGATATCAAAATGTAGCAGCTACCTTCTTAACTGCTAAGCCATCTCTCTAGTCCAACTCTGAATATCTTGATGATATTGAACACCATCTGCTCAGTGGTGGTTCACTTCAAGACATAGCCTTCCCTCCTCCCCTGTTTTGTTAGCCTTTGTCCCCCACTCTAATACCTCACGATCACTTTCCCAAGCCAACTCTCACAACTTTAATATCAGGGTTCACTTTCCAGGCTGGGATGAGAACCTGCAGCGAAGGTGACTTTCTTCCTGGACTAGATTCGATGCTAAAGATTTCATTCGTAACAGCCGACCCACTTCCATGACACCCTGTGGTGTAGGTGCCATTATCCTCATCTTATAGATGTGGAAGCAAGAGTTCAGAGAAAGGGGAGGATTGAGTTTGGTTCAGGATCGGTCAACTTCTAACATGCTGCTCTGAGTGAGCTCTAAAGCCTGGAATCACATGCCTCTGGGAGACACTGGTGGGTTCCAGTTTGTGCCATTGGTATGTCCTTTTGTGGGTGGAGGACCCTCTCACCCAGGTGAGCACTGTCTTTGCTCTACATCTGTGGCCAGTGTCTTCCCACTGGGAACCGATTTCTGTAATCACAAATTCGGGACCACTGCCAAGGCTTGCAGGCTCCCCACTCTTAAGAATTCTAAATACTTTGAAACTCATTTGAAATTTCTTGGCAGCCGAGAAAGGGGGGAAAATGTGCTTGACTTGCTCTTTTGTTTTTCTTTTCTTAAAGAGGGACTCAAAGGTCATTTTGGTAGCGAGCCCAAAGCCTCTGGACAGGTCAGCTCCAGTCTGGAGACAGGACCTGACTTCTGATGCCTGCTGAAGGCTGGCATTGTTTTTGTCCTTGGAAAGAGAGGTGAGTTTCGTTTTTAAAAGCCTTTCTGTGCCCTGCACTTCTGCATTGTTGACCTCTGGCTTCTAACCTCATCCCAGCTAGACTTGTAATTCAATCACTGGCATCTGACCACCGATGCAATATAAAAGGAGCCAGAAAAACGTCTGGTCAACTAAATACATCACCACCATGTGCTCCAGGGACTGAAATTGCATCCGCCATGGATAGAGACAGGAATGTACTGGAAATCACCTTGTCAGGGCTGTGCATTTTGTATGCAATTTCTTATCCAATTATTATATTTACGTTATATATATATGTATCACTTGCCTGAGATTAGAAAGTGGGGTTGGCATTTGAAGAGAAAACTCTTCTCTTTGAGAGTCTAAATGTGTTCCACCCCATCACATTGCTTCTATTAGTGTTTCCTTCCTGTGGATTAAAGTGTGCTCTGTCCCTGGGGGGATTAACCAGAGGATTTGATTAATGAATCCCTAAAAGTTCCCTGCATGGGGAATGAAGGCTCCAAAACCAAGGCAAATAGCTGGATCTGCGCTCACTCCAGGTAGGACTTGCATTGCAGATTTTTGAAAGTGTGCAAGAATGTATCAGAGGCCTGCTCTAGGGAGGGACAATGCAAAACAGACAGCTGATCTGAATTCCAGGAGGGGTGAGGGGCACTCTGGTCCTGAAGCAGCTGCATTTCACACCCCCCCTCGCCCCCCCCCTCCGCCCCAAGCTTCAGCAGAGACCTCAGTACTCAATGTGTGCTCTGCAGGCATCTGCATCACGTGGGGGTTTGGAATAGCAAATCTCCCCAGGGCCCAGGCCTCCTGCATCAGAATCTGCATTTTAACAAGGTCCCTGGGTGACTGGAATGCTCAATGCTATTTGAAAAGCATGGAGAAGAGACACTGTGCTTGTAGCCTCTGACCACACTCCACGAAGATGCTGCTGGACCGCCAATGAGCTCTACTATCCTCACCAACGTGCCAGGGGCTGTGTCTGCCAGTGAATCATGTGACTCTGGTGAAGGATAATGTGCCCCCTTCCTTTGTCAACTCTGTCATTTTGACCTCATGTACATTTTTAACGCAAACATCAGTGTGAGAATTCTTGCCACATTAATTTTCTGCAACAGAGTGTTTTATGGAGCGAATTCCATTAAAGCCATTTTAATCCAGGGCTTAATTTTCTATATGGATCAACTAAACCATTTCCATTTTTTCCCATTAAAATGTTCATTTGTGCAAAATTGTTTTCATGGGATCAATTATTTCATGTTTAAAATTTACAACAAACATTTGACTCACCCGACTCTTTTCTCATACTAACTTTTGCTGGCTATAAGCTCTGCCTTCTTGAGTATTTTTTTGGTCTGTTGTCTCTTCCTCTTCAATCCAGTTCAAACTTCTTGGGCGAGATTTTGCAGATCTATGTGTTATCAGCAATGCTTTTTGTTTTTTTAAGCTTTCAGCCCATTGCAAAGTCTAGTTGTGTTTACCTGTTGCTGAATATTTTTGCCAGTGAACCTATGGCAAAAAGAAAGCAAGCTGTAAGAGAGTAGGACTTCTGTCTTTTAAAAATTATTTACTTGGGGCTAGATAGATGGCTCTGTGATTTAGGTCCTTGCCTACAAAGCCTAAGGACTCAGGCTTGACTCCCCAGTACCCACATAAAGCCAGATGCACTAAGTGGCACATGCATCTGGAGTTCATTTGCAGTGGCAGGAAGCCTTGGTATGCCCATACTCACTCTCTCTCTGTGTCTGCCTCTCTCTTTCTCAAATAAATAAATATTTAAAAATTATTTGTTTGTGTGTGTGTGTGTGTGTGTGTGTGTGTGTGTATCCATGCATGCCAGGGCCTCTTGCCACTGCAAGTAAATGCGGGACACTTGCAGGACTCTTTGTGTCCTGCTCATATGGGTGGCTTGGGCCAGCAGGCTTTGCATGCAAATGCCGTTAGTTACTGAGCCGTCTTCCCAGCCCTTGTCCTTTTTAAAAGTTTGCTATATTATGCTGGGGACCTAAAGAATGCCTGACATACAGAAAGCATTCTGTAAGTATTTGTGGGCAGCCAGAAAGGATATATGTCAGTAATGACTGCCTGAAAGACTGATGATTCATCTGCTTTTATCTGCTAGGAAGACTTAGTAGCTTTCATAGAAAAGAGGTGGAGGGATAGGGGGCAGTGGGAAAAAGAAAAGATGGAGAGTACACACATCATGCACATGTGTGTGCACACAAACATGTGCAAGCACTTGCATGCGTATAGCCACACATGTACACTCAAACTCACATTCATGTACACATGCTTAAAATCCACATGCATTCATTTACACACACATAGAAAAGAAATATGCCTATTCATAGCCACACGTGTATACACATATGCATACACACACATAGAACAGCACACAGGCACAGCCACACACATACGCATAAACACACAATGTAGGCACATAGACATGCAGTTGCTGGTGCAATGTACATGTAAGTGTCGCAAACCTGTATGCAAGCATATCATATGCACAATCACTCCTGCATGCACCAAGAAGTACACGTACACTGACTCATGTATACAGAGTCACATGTACACACAAGCGCAAGCACAGACATACATATATGCACATGAACACACATGCAATGAACATACAGGCCTAACACCAGCACAAACACTCAGAAGTAGGTATGCACAGAGATGCACGTACACATAGAAACATACACGCACACAAAGATACACATAGACACGTGCTCACAAGTGTATGCCAGCACACATACATAAACATTAAAAACACACACAGATATATGAACAAATATGTATGCACAGACATCCACACACACCATCTCCCGACGTACCGATGGCCAGGTTTCTTAATGCAGAATAAGCATTGTGTCTCTGGTACAAGGGCAATAGATTGAAAGGGTAGGGTCACGTGGTGTGATTGACATGCTTTTTCAGGTATTGGTGTTTGCGTTTTACAAGTGGTGTTTCATGAAATGCATCTCAAGTTGAACTGAATGTTGCAAAATCAGTTGCTGGCGCTGATTGAATTTATTCAAAAATTCTACCCCGTCCCCCTTTCTGGGTGCAACCCTGTGAATGCCCTGGATGATGGGGAAGAAATGTGTATGGCCCTTCTGCACAAGACCTTCCGGGCTGGTTGGGAGACGGATGGCAAAGTTGAGCAATTAAAATCAGGGTTATGCTGAAAACTTTTCTGGAGCTGTAGGATCTGGGAGGAGCTTTGTGAGTGGTTGAGTTAGGTGAGGACTGTTGGAATCTGGAGGCAGTGGGCGCTCTGTTGAGTTCCTTCTGGTGCGTTTGCTGACCCTTTATACAGTGATCATCATAATGACACTTTGAGGAGGGGAGGGACTTGAAAGGCAGAAGGAGTTGGGATAAAAGCTGGGTGATCCGCCACTGAAAACCTGTTCTCGTGGAAACGAGCCTCACTGCACCATGACCTTAGCATCCCGTCATAGGAGGGGACTCAGGCATTTACCTCATAGGCTTGCTCTGAAATAAGTGAAAAAACAAACAAACAAAAAAAAAAAGGATCTGTAGTTAGTACTTTCCTTGTTGCAGTGACCAAATACCTGGCAAGAAGCAGCTTAAGGGAAGATTTTTTAAATTTATTTATTGGCTTATAGTTCCTGGTGTGGAAGGCGTTCCATTCCATCATGGTGTGGAAGGCGTGGCATCAGGAACAGGAGGTGGTTGGTCACATTGCGTCCATAGTGAGGAAGCAGTGGTTCGTGGCCCAAGACTGGTAGTCTGGGCTTCATTCCTATGTAGCCATGAAACTTCAGCTAAGCCTCATTGGAAAATGGATATAATCATAGTACCCATCTTTTAGAATTTCACTAAGGTGACATGATTTTTTGTAACGGCTTTGTAACTGGTCATCTTTTTTTTGTTTTTTTTGAGAGAGAGAAACAGAGAGAGATAGAGAGAGATAGAGAATGGGCACGCCAGCAGCCTCTCAGCCACTATGAACAAACTCCAGACATGTGCTCTCTCTTGTGGACAAGTGCGGCATTATGCCCTTGTATCACTTTTTGCGTCTGGCTAAACGTGGGACCTGGAGAATGGAACAGACATTCCTAGGCTTCATAGGCAGGTGCCTTCACCGCTAAGCCATCTCTCCAGCCCCATCTTATTTTTTTAAAATATATTTTATTTATTTATTTGAGAGAAAAAGGCAGGGTGGGGGGAGAGAATGGGCACACCAGGGCCTCCAGACACTGCAAATGAACTCCAGATGCATGTGCCCCCTTGTGCATTTGGCTTACATGGGTCCTGGAGAATTGAACCTGGATCCTTTGGCTTTTCAGGCAAACACCTTAACTGCTAAGCCATCTCTCCAGCCCCTGCTCATCTTTTTTTTGTTGTTTGTTTATTTTTATTTATTTATTTGAGAGCTACAGACAGAGAAAGAGGTAGAGAGAGAGAGATAATGGGCGCACCAGAACCTCCAGCCACTGCAAACGAACTCCAGATGCATGCACTACCTTGTGCATCTTGCTTAAATGGGTACTGGAAGCCTAACCAGGGGCCTTAGGCTTCACAAACAAGAGCTTAATCACTAAAGCCATCTCTCCAGCCCCTGGTCATCTTATTATTTTTAAAATATATTTTTATTGGTTATGCATATAGTATATATACAGCCATGATGGTACCATCATTAGCCTTCTCCCTGTCCTCCCCCCATGGGTAATATGGGTCTTGCCTTATGGGGGTAGCCATCAGTTATGCAGGAGAGGCAATGACTCTGTGTATAATGACCCAACTCATGGCTCTAACAATGGTCATCTTATTTTTAACTTGCATAGTTTATCATCTCTTCTCTATGTCTTTCTTATTCAGTTATCCCAGAGGTATAGAAGTCACCCACACACAAAACAGGTTAGTGGCTGCTGGGCCAACAGAGGGGTGGAGGGCAAGGAAATGAAGATTTACGGCCACTAAGTAAGAAGGCTCTTTATTCTAAAGCTGAGGTGGTTGTATTAGTTTACTACTTTGCTCACAAAAAGAAAACACACACACACACACACACACACAAAAACTGACAAAAGCAATTAGAAGAAGGAAGGGCTTATTCTGGCTTACAATTTGAGGGTACACGGTGGGGACAGCGGGGTGGTAGAAACATAAGGCAGTTGGCCAGCAGTCTCAGAAAGGAGAGAAAAAGAGACAGGGAGAGAGAGAGAGAGAGAGAGAGAGAGATGGAGAAAGAAAGGGAGAGAGAAAGAGATTGGTGCTCAGCTGGCTTCCTCCTTTCCCTTTTTTACTCAGTCTGAGATCCCAGGACGGTGGCACGCATATTCAGGGTGAGTCTTCCTTTTCAGTTAAACCTCACTAGCAATTCCCTCACAGACATGCCCATAGGTTTTCTCCTGCATGTTTAACAATCTGACAGTTTTTTATTTTTATTTTTTCATAATCATCTTCCTCTACCTCCTTCTCTTCCTTCCCGAAGTATGTCAGCAGAATGTCACCTTCAGGAAGGCAAGGGTGTTTGGTGCCCTGCTGTATTTTCAACAATGTCTGGCTCAAGGCGAGCCCTCCATCAACCTCTGCCAAATAAGCAATACCTGGTGAGTGCTCAGGGCCTCATAAGTACGAGACGCATAATCAATGTTAGCTTTTATTATTGTTATTTATTTCAAATAAGCTACTTCATTACCAAATTGTCTGTCTGAAGTGGCTCTGAGTTTGAGTCAAATGTCTTCCCCCCGGGGAGTCCTTGCTCGACTCCTGCTGTGTCTGTAGACCCAGCTTCCTTCCTGCCGGGCATAGTGAGCCATGACATTTATAAATCTCTGGGCTCTTAATCCCCTGCTGATCCTTGGAGAGGAGTATCAGTTTGTTGCTAAACGCACTGCCCCACTTTGAACAAAAGAGTCAAGAAATAGCCAAGCATGGATCCCAGGGCTGCAACATCATCTCTACCCTAAGGAGGGGAGGTGGGGCTGTCAAGTGAACTCACTTGTCCCCAGGTGCCTGGTTCCAGAGGGATGAGATAGCTACAGTTGGACCGTCTTTGGAATCCTAGTCTTTGCCTTATTTTCGCCTTATGTTTTTAGATCGCTGAGCTGAACTCAAGTTGTCCATGCTTTGTGTAAATCCTGCCTGCTCCTTGCTTTTTCCCTTTGTGCTACCCTTTAAAAGACAAACCATCCACCACCCTTAAAGCAATGCCTGCAGACTGAACCCCCAGAACATGCCCCCCATCAGCGTGCAAATATGGGCAGATTGCAGCTCATTCTGACTGCCATGGTGGTGTACACTGTAAAGAATTAAACCAGGTCCCTCCGTCATCAGTCACTATTTAATGGGAGCTGCAGAACTGTGGTTGATCTTGTTAGGGTCATTAAGGAGGTCTGCAGTTTCTGGGTTTGTAAGAAGAAGCTTGTGTGTCCTGAAAGACAAGCTATACTTCAAAAGGCTTGTAAACGCCCCCTGCAGTTGCAGGAGCCATGAATAACGAGGGTAGGAGCTTGTATTTGCATATAAACCTACCCTGTATGCAAAGACCCCCATGGCAAGAGTCCTGTCTACTAGGGTACCACATTGGCAGGATGTAAGAGGGTCCAGTTAGCTGCAAAGGCTGAGGCATTGAAAACGTGAGTGGATTTTGAAAATGCATTTGAAGACCCACTCCATGGGTGGGAAGTCGTGCCTGGTACTAAAAACCTAGATCAGAGGCCTGGGACTAGGCATGCTGGGATCAGAGATGTATGTACCACTTTGCATCTGGCGCCAGAGAATTGAACCCAGGCCAAGACACTTCAAAAGTGAGTGCATTTGACTACGGGACCATCTTCCTAGCCCTAGTGGCTGGCTTTGCAAGAAAGAGCAGACTATTAGAAATGAGATCCGAAAGCCCTGTTTGGGTATATCTTGTATACTTTGTTTTAAAAAAATATTTTAAAAATTATTTTTATTTTTATTGACAACCTCTTTAATTGTAGACAATATCCCATGTTATTTCCCTCCCTCCCCCCACTTTCCCCTTTGAAATATGAGAGAGAGAAAGCAGAGAGAGAGAGAGAGAGAGAGAGGGCATGCTCCAGACACATGTGCCACCTTGTGCATCTGGTTTACATGGGTCCTGGGGAACCGAACCTGGGTCCTTGGGCTTTGCAGGCAAGCACCTTAACCACTAAGCCATCTCTCCAGCCCACTTGTATACTTTGGACCTGCAGTCCTGCAAAGGCTGTGGTTTGCAGAAAGGATCTCCACAGGCAGTTCTCCACAGCAGAGGAGCTCACCTTCAGATCAGGTTAACACTTTCTGAGTACTGGCAGGATAGGCTAAACGTCCATCCAGAAAACCACAGCCCCAAACAAGACAACTGCATCCATACACAACACCTACAAATACCAACTATGTGGCTATCAAACAGGAGCCTTGCATGTCAGTGGGCTCTGCGTACGAACATGAGTCTGTATTTTGTATGGGGAGAGGAGTTCCCTAAAGAATTACACATATGGAAAGATTTTTAGTTATTCCTTGCTTATTTTCTTGTTTTGTTCCTACCTTGCTGTTTTGTTCTTTAACACACACACACACTAAAAAATGGTGCATCCATTTTAAGTATATAGAGAAAATTGTCCAGACCTGGACTCAACCAACCACAGCTCAAAAAATATCTAGAACAAAAACTGCGTCTGTACTGAGCATGTGTTGAGATTTTGTTTTCTTGCCATTCTCTGAACAGTACAGCATAACACTGTTTACGTAGCATCCCATTGGATTAGCGGTTGTAAGTTACTAGTGATGATATAAAGTGAGCAGAGGGGTGAATGCATACAGGTTATATGCAAATACTGCACCATTTTAGGGAAGGGCCCCGAGGATCTATGGAGTTTAGTATCCAAGGAAGTGTATCTAGGAAAGACTGTAATTCAGTTCGCAGGTTTGTGCATCCATCATCACACTCTTATTTTAAATACTTTCACCATCCTGGAAATAAACCTGTATTCTTTTTCGGTCACTTTTCATTCCTACCTCCTGAGCCCAAGGCAAGCAGTGATATATTTTCTGTCTCTAGATTTTCCTTTTCTGGAAATTAAAAAATTATTTTATGTGTGTGCACGTGTGTGTGTGTGTTTGTGTTGCGGTACATATATGGAGGACAAGCCCAGGATGTTTGCCCTCTCCTTTCACCTTCTTTGAAACAAGGTCTCTCTTGTGATGTCACTGTGGGTGGGCCAGCCTAGCTGGCCCGTGAGCTTCAGGCCTCTCCTGGCTCCACCTCCCATTGACTTGGGTGCTTTGGGATCATGGATGAGTGCACCAATCTGTGCTCAACTTTTTATGAGTGCTGGAAAATTGGACTTGGGCTGGCAGGCTTGCAAATGCTTGTAACTGCTGAGCCTTCTCCCTAGCCCCTCTTTCTGGACAGTTTGTATGCTGAAATCATACAGCACGTGGGCTATTGTGTCTGGCTTCTTTCACTTACCAGAATGTCATTGGGGTTTATCCATTAAACACACTTGGGAGCAATATTCCAGCATCAATATGCAATTATTTTCTTTTTCCTTCACTATTAACGGCAGTAACTGGGCTACATCTAATGAAGTCAAAGTCTTTCATCCTTGCTCATTGCAATATTGGCTGAGATTTGGTCCCTCATCACTCACATTAGGGCATTTACTTTTTTTTTTGTCCTTAATAACCTTTAATAAAAAAAGTGAAATGAAATGAAATGGCCAAATAAACCAATCTACAAAGACAGCAATGGTGTTGGAGCAATTTGGCCACAGTGCTGACTATACAGGCTGGAACTTGTTCACTATGTGTGGAGGTTACATTTTGGCACACACTTTTGCTTTAAGAACACCAAATTGTTGAGTATGAAAGTGCTGCTCCTTTAACACTTTAATTGGTGACCATAAGGCAGACTCCCTGTAAAGCAGGGCGTGGTGGTGCATGCCTTTAATCCGAGCACTAGGGAAGCAAAGGTAGGAAGGTTGTTGTGAGTTCAAGGTCAGCCTGAGACTACATAGTGAATTCCAGGTCAGCCTGGGCTAGAGCAAGACCCTACCTCAAACAAAACAAAACAAAACAAAACAAAACAAAACAAAACAAAACAAAACAAAACAAAACAAAACAAAACAAAACAAAACAAAGAGAGAGAGAGACTCCCTGTGAGTGTGATTGGGGTGGTTTCAATGTATCACGTGTTTGGTCCCCTGATGGCCATACTGTTCCTGAAGCTTGTGGGACCTTTAGGAGGCGGAGCCTCGCTGGAGGAAGCAGTCACTGGGGGCGGGCCTTGAGGTTTTATGGCCCAGCCCAACTTTCTGTTATTCTTCCTACTTCCTGTCTGTCCGTGTAGCTCTGGCTTTCTGCTCCCGCCTGCGTGACTCGCCCATCATGACGGAATCCACCCTCTGGAACTGTAAGTTGAAAGAAGCCTTTTTCTTTCCATGAGCTGCTTCTGGTATTTGTTTCCAGCAGGGAGAAAGGAACTGGCATAGCCATCAGAGTTGTTCTGGTCACTCCCCAAACAGTAATATCAGCTGGCTTTTTCAGAGTACTTGCTGTGTGAGGCATGTGCAGTTTGGTTTCTATGCATTTTTTCTCATTCAACTTCTCACTACAACTAGTGTTATGATTATTTTTTATTTATTTGTCTTTTTGAGACACCACTCTAGGCCGGCTTCAAACTCTCTGTGTAACCAAGAATGACCTTGAACGTCGTCTTCTCCTGCCTTCACCTCTTGAGTGCTGGGATTATAGGCATGCCCCACCACACCTAGTTTATGTGGTGGCCAGATTGGAACTCAGGGCCTGGTGCCTTCAGGGCCTGTACTCCCTGTGCCATCTCCTCAACCACAATGTGTTATCATTATTTCCATTTTACAGAGGAGACATTGAGCCACAAAAATGTAAATTCCAAGTGAGGATTATGAAGCCTTGAGCCAAGGCCTGTGGTAGTTTGAATGTGAACGCATGTCCCCCATCACCCGAGGCAGTTTTTATTAAGCTTGAGACTTGAAACAGGCTGTTGGAGGCAGTATCACTAGGGTGGACTTGTGGTCCAGCCCTAAGGACTATGCTCTTAGTATTTGGAGCTCTGTCTGTCGGTGTTTGCTCCCTGTTGTGTGTCTCTCTGCTACAGATCTGTGGAAGTGAGCCAGCCTTTTCCACCATTGATGGTGTTTCCCCTGGATGCCGTAAGCCTGAAATAAACCCTTTTCTCCCATGAGCTACTTCCGGTCATGTGTTTGTCCAGCAACGAGAAAGTAACAGACAAGAGTCCTAATTCCAAGAAGCAGGGCAGTGTCTCAGAACAGTTTCTGGAGACTCTAACCAAGGTCATTTTTCACCCCTCAGCAGGCGGCCACATTTTATATGACTCAGATCTAGAAGTTTCTTGATTCTTAGACTGATGCCAGAAAGAGTATCAGAACAGGACTGAGTAGGGTCTGAGCTTTGCCTAATCCACTGTCTGTCTGGGAAGCTACTGGTCTCGAATCCTTATCTCTTTGGCTCCTTGCGGCAAGAAGCGTCTCCAGTTTCTTTTACGAGAAGGGCATTCAGAGCTCCTGAGTTGTCTTGTTAAGGGCCTTCCTCTATGTTCCTTTACAATTGATTGTATTGATGGAGATGGGGAGAGTGATAAAACTCTTCTATGTTCCTTTATAATTGGTTGTATTGATGGAGACGGGTAGAGTGATAAAATATTCTTTTTGTGTGTGTGCATGTTCATGCTTTAAAAAATTATTTATTTATTTTTATTAGTTATGTACATAGTGTGTATATAGTCATGTTGGTACCATCATTAGCCTCCTTCCTGTCCTCCCTCCTCCAAAGGGACCCTCCTCGTTGGGGAATGTGGGTCATGCATTGTGAGGGTAGCCATCAGTTATGGGGAAGAGGCAGTGTCTGCATAATGTCCCAACTTGTGGCTCTAACAATCTTTACGTCCCCCCCCCCTTTCCGTGAATTTCCCTGAGCCATGTTGGGTTTGTTCTAGGTCTACTTCAGCGATGAGGTCTTGGGAGCCTCTATGATAAAATATTCTTGCCTTCTAGGATCTCTGTCCTTCTTCAACAAGGGTGCAAAAGTGCATGTCTCGGGGGCTGGAGAGATGGCTTAGCGGTTAAGGCGCCTGCCTGCTAAGCCTAAGAATCGGGTTCCAATCTCCAGTTCCCACGTTTAGCCAGACGCAAAGTGACGCAAGGGTGCAATGCCACACTTGACCACAAGGGGGCGCACGTATCTGGATTTCGTTCACAGCAGCTGAGAGACTGCTGGCGGGCCCATCTCTATCTGTCTCCCTCTCCCTGTCTGTCTGTCTCTCCCTGTGTCTGTCTCCAAAAATAAATAAAATAATAAAAAACAATTTAAAAAAAAGTGCATGTCTCAGTAAAGGGGTGGGATCAAGGGACTCCTTAGCTTGGTGATCTACCACACGAATACCCAGGGTGCTGACCGTCCTCCGTGCAGCCTCAGGCAGGTTACACACCTTTTCCGTGTCTCAGTTGGTCTCATCTATTAGACAGGAGCGTGAATAGCGGCAACACCTCTCGACAGTTGTCAGGGTCAGATGAGTTCCTATTTGTACAACATTTATAGCAGTATCCAGGATATAGTAAGACTGAAAGTGTTGTTCAATAGACATAAAGCTATTTGGAATCACAGCTGGGTCATGTTGTGAACAGTGAATTTAATATCCATCCAGGTGACCTTGAACCTGTCACTCATTCTTTCAGTGAGTCTTGGCTTGGTCATGGATGACATGAGTAGACTGCCTCATCTCAATGAAGTTCTCCTTCTCCTTTTTGTTTTGTTTCAGTGTGTGTATGTGCATACTCAGGTACATACACATGTGTCCACTATGTGTGCATGCGTGCAGAGATCGATTCTCTTCCTCTATTGCTTTTCAGCCTTATTTCCTTGAGACAGGCTCTCACACTGAACCTAGAGTTTGCCTTTTTTTTTTAAAGTTAGGCAGGCTGATCAGAGAGCCCCCGGGATCGTCCTGACTTGTCAGAGCTGGGGTTCTAGGCATGCACAGCCATGCCTGACTTTTTACGTGGGCGCTGGGAATTGAACTCATCCTCACGCTGGCATAGCAAGGACTCTGGCTCCCACAGTCGTCTTTCTAGCGCCATGACTTCTTTTGATGTCAGCTCAGCATTTCCCCCCTTCCAGTCTCCGGTCAAAGAGAGGTTTGTTTATACTCAGTGGAAGTAAGGGATGAAATAGAAAGGCAACACAGTTTGGCGTAAGACTGAGATTAAGCCATCAGTACAAGAATGGCTTGCAGCATTTTCTAATGCCCTCCCACACACATAAGAAAGATCTAGAAGCTTCAAAAACACCAAAGCCCATGTCATATGCCAGAACAATAACAGACCCAGAGATTCTGGGTCTATGATCCAGAGCCAGTATGATTCTAATAATTGCCAGAGTTGTACATTATCAGTGAGATTAAAGATAAGCTTCTTATCTCTTAGCTGTAGAATTATGAGGCTGGTTGATGCTGGCCTGTCTGTAGCATTCTGGCTGGTGCTATCCAGGAGTTGAGTTTTCCTCTGGGTGACCGCCACATGCTGGACACCAACTGTCACATTGCATGCTATAAGTGTTCCATGCACCTCAGGCTTTATGTTTTATTTTATTTGCAAGCAGGGAGAGATAAAGTGAAGAGAGACATACAGACCGAATGGTTGAGCCAGGGCCTCCAGCCACTGCAAACAAACCCCAGGTGCATGTGCAACTGGTTTTACATGGGTACCGGGGAATTGAACCCAGGTTGTCAGGCTTTGCAGGCAAGTGCCTTAGCTGCCGTGCCATCTCTCCAGTCCCCTCTGAAATGAAGGCAATAGGTGCTCATCTTACAACGGAGGCTTCAAGAAGGGACACATTACTTTCTCACTGTCAAAGCTTCGTACATGTGGGGTCCAGGCTACGTGACCTGTCACTACCATGGCAGAGCAGATGAAGCCGAGTGAGCCCCTGTGCGAATCCCATCCTTGATTTGCAGACAGTTTGGGTCTTACTGGACTTCAGCTCCTGTGCTTCTGACATCAGGGGTTGGGGAGTGAGTGGATACTACATTGAGTCATCAGTTTAGAGTCAGCCAGGCTTTTTTCAAGTGTGGTCCCTAGACTACCAGCATCAAATCACCTTGGGATTTGTTAGTAATGCAAATTTCTTAGGACATACCTAAGGTCTCCTGTATCAAAAGGGGATTTATATTATATTAGCTTAACAAGATACAGGCTGGGCAGTCCAACGCCAGCTGTCTACACCCTGGAGAGTCAAAGAACTTGGTCACTGCTCAGTCCACGAGACTGTATACAGGCTGGATTCCAACGTCCTTAGAGGAGATCCGAATGGTAAACACGCATGAGCATGTGAGCATGTAGCCAGGCAAACTTTCATTCACCTGTGAGTTAGCATGGCCAGCCAGACCAAGGAGAAGCAGCACATTCCCCTGTAGCTTCTACACATCTAGTCCCCCGCTAGATAGAAGGGCTGGGGTCTCAGAAGGGTGGACTTCCTGGAAACGCCCTCCCAGACCCACCCAAGAGGTTCATCTCTCACTCGATTCACGTCAATAACAGAAGCTAATCGTCATGCTTCCTGCTCAGAAACTTCAGAGTGGGACCCTGTCATCTGTCAGGTTGACTCTGTCAACCCCCATAGGGCTTGGGTTGATGGCTCAGTGGGTAAAGGTGCTTGCTTGCAAGGCCTACCAACCAGAGTTCAATTCCCCAACCACCTACATAATGCTGGACAGATATTCATTTGCAGTAGCAAGACACACACACACACACACACACACACACACACACACACACACCCAAAAGGTGAAAACAGGAGAGTCAACACTTGCTGAAGGTTAAAGACCACTCCTGTTTTAATCTCTGGTTGTCCATTTGACAGAATTTAGAATCACCATGGAAACAGATGTCTGTGCATATCTGTTAGGGGTCTTCTATATTAGGTTAATTTGGGCGAGAAGACTCACTCTGAATATGGGAGGTACCAGTCAGTGGTTTGGGGGCCCTGGGCTGTACAAAAAGGAGAAAGTGAGCTGAGCACCAGAGTTCATCTCTCCTCTTTTCTGGTCGGGGATTGGATGTGACCAGCTGCCTAATGTTCCTGCTGCCTTGCCTTCCTTGCTGTGATGAACTGTACCCCTCCAATTGCAAGCAGAAATAAGCCTTTATTTTTTAATTAAAGATTTTTTAATCCTTTAAAAATTTTTTATTATTATTTTATTTATTATTTTTGGAGAGAGACACAGAGAGAAACAGAGAGGGAGAGGAAGACAGAGATGGGCGCGCCAGCAGTCTCTCAGCTGCTGTGAACGAAATCTAGATGTGGGCGCCCCCTTGTGGGCAAGTGCAGCATTGCGCCCTTGCATCACTTTGCATCTGGCTAAACGTGGGACCTGGAGATTGGAACCGCTGGAGATTGGAACCAGCCTTCTTAGGCTTAGCAGGCAGGCACCTTAACCTCTAAGCCATCTCTCCAGCCCTTTAGTCCTTTTTTTTTTAAACTTTTTTTTTATTATTATTATTTGAGAGAGACAGAGAGAGAGAGAGAGAGACAGAGGAAAAGGCAGAGAGAGAATGAGTGTGCCAGGGCCTCTTAGCTACTGTGAATGAACTCTAGATGCGTGTGCCCCCTTGTGTGCATGTGCAACAGTGCACACTTGCGTCACTTCTGTGTCTGGCTAAACGTGGGACCTGGAGATTCAAACAAGCATTCTTAGGTTTTGCAGGCAGGCACCTCAACTGCTAAGCCATCTTTCAGCCCTAAAAATTTATTTATTTATTTTTTTGCAGCAGGGTCTCACTATAGCCTAGGCTAACCTGAAACTCATTCTGTAGCCAGGCTGACCCTCAAACACAGTGATCCTCCTATCTCAACGTCCCTAGTGCTGGAGTCATAGGTGTGTGCCCCACACCTACCTTAGCCCCTTTTTTTTCTTTTTTTTTTTTTTTTTTTTTTTTTTTTTTTTTTTTTTTTTTTTCTCACTCTGGTCCAGGCTGACCTGGAATTAACTATGTCTCAGGGTGGCCTCGAACTCTTTCCTCCTTTCCCGAGTGCTGGGATTAAAATTTACCACGCCCGGCTTTTTTTAATTTTTTATTTATTTATTTGCAAGCAGAGAGAGACAGAGGGAGAGAGAGAGAGAGAGAGAAATTGAAGAGAGGCAGACAGAGAGAGAATGGGTATGCCAGGGCCTGTAGCCACTGCAAACGAACTCCAGATGCATATGCCCTTTGTGCATCTGGCTTACGTGGGTCTTGGAGAATTGAACTGGGATCCTTTGGCTTCGCAGGCAAACGCCTTAACACCTAAGCCATTTCTCCAGCCCCCTTCTTTCTTTATGTTATTTCTTGTCCAGTATTTGACATGAGAAACTAACAACTACAGCGTGTATCCATATAACCGCTACTCAGATATTTGCCGCTTAAAGTGTGGTCCATGGACCAACAATACTGATGTCTCACGTGAGATTGTCCACAATTTGTAATGTAGAACTTCAGGCTTCACCCCAGACCCGCTGAGTTGAAATCTGCATTTTTAACAAGATCTCCATGAGGTGTCCCTGAAATTCAAAGAACTTGGATCTAGTCTCCTTTTAGAACTAACTGTGTATTTCACCATGGTAGCTGCCAGCTGCATGTGGCTATTTAAGTCAATATTAATGAAAATGAAGTAAAATTGAAAAGTTAGCTTTTCGGTCACACTGGTTGTATTTTAAGCACTCAACAATCCTATGTGGCTGTAATATTGCACAGTGAAATTGCAAAATATCTCTATCACCTCCTGACAATCTACTAGCTGCCGCTGGTTTAGAAGGAGACACCGAAGATAAATTCTTTTCTTTTAATTTGAAAGAGAGAGACAGAGAGATGGGCACGCCAGTGGCCTCTCAGCCACTATGAACAAACTCCAGATGCGTGCGCCCCCTTGTGTGCATGTGCGACATTGCATGCTTGTGTCACTTTTGCGTCTGGCTAAACTTGGGACCTGGAGATTCCAATGGGCATTCTTAGGCTTTGCAGGCAGGCGCCTTATCCGCTAAGCCATCTCTCCAGCCCTGAAGATACATTCTTTGTGGCCCAACAGGTAGCCACTGGGACCTTGTTCAAGGACGGAAATAAGGTGATGGATCAGAGGAGTAAAAGAAGTTTCTGTTCAGCAGAAATGTTCCAGTCAGCTGAGAAAGGTTTTGGGGGAGGGAAAAGACATCTTTTAAAATTAGCAGAGTTGCTGGACGAGCATGTCTTAGCTCTGTGGCTGACAGAAATGCTGTGGCAGTACAATGTGTAAGTACACATGACATCCACATTATTATTCGATAAATTCATTAGGACGGATGTGACCGTGGTGAATACCAAATGAGGCGGTGGCAGCAGCAGGTGATAAATTAAAGTGTTACACAAACAAACGCTCACCCCATGAGATGCCTCCCTCTCTTCCCTGTGCCTGTCTGCAGGTGTGGAGGCAGGGCCTTTATCCACAGGGTGAGCATTAAAATGTCACAATACCTTGTGATAAAGGGGTCATTGCAGAATAGAACCTGGTGGTGGCTTGAAGATACTTGGTTATGGGAGAAAGGGCCTGGAGAATTTGGATTCCAGCCCCTGGGTCTGCAGCAAGAAGACTGTAATGTTAAGGGCATTGTCCTTGCAAATGTTGTTGCTTTTATTCTTGCATCTCTCTCTGTCTCTCCACTCTCTCTTTCCACCAAGCACCTTCAGATAATATATTAACTCCTGAGTAAGGTCTTATTTATTTTTCCAATATTCTTTATTTTTTACATTTTCATACATGTAATATATTATATGTTGATAACATGTTATGGTGGTTTAAATTTCATATCCCCTGTAAACTCATGTGTTCTGATGCATGGTCGCCAGCTGATGGCAATTTGTGAAGTGGATCCTGCTTGCTGGTCACCATCCATACAGTGGATTTTTCTTTACATTTTATTTATTTATTTATTTATTTATTTATTTATTTATTTATTTATGAGAGAGAGAGAAAGAGAGAGAGAGAGAGAGAGAGAGAGAGAGAGAATGATCACACCAGGGCCTCCAGCCACTGCAGCCACCTTGTGCATCTGCCTTACGTGGGCCCTGAGGAATCAAACTTGCATCCTTTGGCTTTGCCGGCAAGTGCCTTAACCACCAAGCCATCCCTCCAACCCCACGATGTGGATTTTTCTTTTGTGACACTGTGGGGCCACCAGGATAATAACTTCAAGGGCTGCATTTTTACCACAATGATGGAATACTCAGAGCTGTGGTGTGTGGAGACAGTGGAAGTCCAGAAAGCCTCTTGATTAATGCCATTCTTCCTCCTTTTATTTCCTATTTTTTTCTTTTAAAGTATTTATTTATTTGTGTGTGTGTATGTGTGTGTGAGAGAGAGAGAGAGAGAGAGAGAGAAAATGGCATGCCAATGCCTTGTGCCACTGTAAACGGACTCCAGACACATGCATCACTTTGTGCATGTGGCAGTATGTGGGTACTGGAGAATTGAACCCAGGCCAGCAGACTTTGCAAGCAGACGTCTTTAACCATGGAGCAGTCTCTCCAGCCCCACCTAATGTTTTTTTTCTTAAAGTCCTCTCACCAGGCGTCTGATGATGGCACTCTGTCCATTCACACTGCCGCACACACTTGTGGAAATCCTGCCGCAAGAGGCTTCATTGGTTCCAGCTATCCATTGGTGCTATGGGAAAGGCTGGCTTCTCTTCATTCTGCTAGGAGGTGACAAAGCCATTCAGACTCTCTAGAGAGTAGTTGGGACTTAAAATAACCCTGCTGCCATTTTCTTCATGGTTTTACTTTAAAAAACAACACAATCAGATGCCAGAAAATGCTGTGAATGAGAAGGAAAAGGCATCCCTAATTCTTCTATGCTGAATTGTGAGCACCTTCCATGTATTGGAAGCCTTTTGCCTGCGACAGGAGCTAATGATGTTTTTGTTGAGGACAAAACAGTGAGAAAGATAAGAATAAAACACACACACACACACACGCACACACACACACACACACACACACACACACGCACAGGTTCATTCACATGGAGAACTTGGAATTCTTGCCTAAACTCTGTGAGAGTCTAGACTGGTCTCCCCTGTCAAGTGTTCTCCTTAGAGAAAAGTAAATATAAAATAAATAAATAAACAAATACATACATAAATAAATAAGACATTAATAAAAATTAGTAATTATTAGTTATAGCTTCATCACGAGTCAGGGCAATTTGGCATATTATTTAACCCAGTGAGGTAGCTAATATTTATTGCCATCTGTAGTAGTCACCTTCTCATTGCTGGGACCAAACAGAGACCAAAGCAGCTTGTGGCTTCTGGCTTTGAGGGGAAGTTTTGTCATGGTAGGGAAAGCATGGCACAGCAAAGGCTTGGCATCGCGTCTTGTCAGAGCAGCAGGGGTAGGAAGTATTCTGAGTGAGCAAGCTCTGACAAGTGGGCTGCATTAATAACCCTCAAGGTCTGCTGCCCCCCAGAGACACACCTTCTGCAGCGAGGCTCCCCCTCCAAGGGCTCCACCAGTTTCCCACATGGTCACTGACTGGGAAACCAAGTATTCAAAAGACATGAGCCTATGGAAAACATTTTACACTCAAACCACCACACTATTCTACTCTGTAGGTGGGGAAACTGAGTCTGAAGAGATAAGTAGGTTGGGCTCCTGAGGTGGGGCTACGACTCCACGGCTTCTCTTGCAGAGGGGAAGCTGCCCGTCCACAGTTCACCTTCACACTCAGCCACCTTCGTGGTTCATCTCGGTGGGTTTGCAACCTGGTTCTCAACCTGGGGAGCTTTTACACAATGCTGATGCCCAGGCCCCACGTACAGGGGTCTCGATTTCACTATTCTGAATGTGATCATCGGTCAAGGATCCCAATGTGCAGTCAGGGCTAAAACAACTCAGTTACGTCTTGCTAACTCTGAGCAGCTCTCAGAAAGATCAAAGTGCTCCCTCAGCTGTCCTTACGTAATGCTTGAGTAGACAGTAGGTTTAGTGTCCTCCTCTGAGTTGGAGCAGAGTGGCACAAAGAGCTTCTCACTCTGTAGTTCTATCTGGAACCCTACTGGGGGACTTCCTAAGAACAATTATCCCAGAGAGCCGAGGAGGGAAGTTTGATGGGTCTCCTGTGTAGATCTGCACTGTATGCCTTCCCAACTAGGATAAATGACATGGAAAAGTGGACCAGAAGGTAAGGAACTTTTTTTTTTTTTTTTTTTTTTTTAATGATGGAGAGAGATAGCAAAAAGAGGGTTGGAATAAGACCTTGGATATTCAGGGGTGGCATCAGACCACGATGAAAGAGATTGAGCCACAAGGACCCTCAAAGACACAGAGAAGAAGAAAACCCTACCGTGGCAGAGGTTCCATCTCCGGTTAATGGGACAATTAGTATTGCATTTCGAAATGAATGGAACATTTATGAAATGAATGAAAATATTTTCTTTTAATTAATTAATTTGTGTGTGTGTGTGTGTGTGTGTGTGTGTGTGTGTGTGTGTGTAGGCACACCAGGGTCTCTTGCTTCTGTAAATGAACACCAGATGCTTGCTCCACTTTTTGCATTACCCTTATTTGTGTGGCTTGGGAATTGAATCCAGGCTAACATGCCATGCCTTTAACTGCTGAACCATCTTTCCAACCCCCAAAACATACTGTCCTTGTGACTTTCAGGGGTCTGTCATGCTTAGTGTCCAGGGCCTTCACTCTTGGTTCTTCTGAATATTGAGACAAGGCTGATCCAGGACTGAAGATATTCATCTATGGATAGAAGGTGCTAGTGAGAGTAGAAACATCCCTTTTGATTAACACTAAACTCAAGAAGTCAGGAACATGATAGGGCATTTAAGATGCAGGGGTAGGAATGCACACATGAACACACACACTATACAACACAGCTTGGCTGGGCAAGGGCCTTTTAGATTAGATAAATTGTGCCCACAGCTGACAACTGTAGGACTGCACAAAATCTGTCTAGCAGATGTTTTATTTGGGCCACTAATTTATTATTTTAAATTAGTTACTAACTGTGTTAGATTTCCATTACTACAACAAATGTTCATGACTGACAGTATAAAAGTGTTGATAATAATAAAGAAATAAGTTTTAGTTTGGTTCACACTTTTATGGGTTTCAACCCCTGATTGGTTCTGTTGATTTGAACTTGTGGTGGCTTATCAAGGAGAGGACATATGGCTGATAAAAGCTGTCAGTTCATGGCTGGAGAGAGAGAGGATGGAGAGGAAAGAGGGGAGATAGGTAGAGAAATGGAGAAAAAGAGAGAGAGAGAGAGAGAGATTGGGACCCCAATATTTCCATTCAAGGGCACATCTCCAATAATCTAAATGTTTCCCATGAAGCTACACCTCTTAAAGTTTCCAACCCCAAATAATGCCACAGCTGGGAGTCTCTAACACAAGGACCTTTGTGGGGACACTTGAGATCTTGTAGCACTAACACCGGGAGAGTAAAATTGGGAGATTTTATTTATAAATCTTTTTTTAAAAATTGTTTTATTTTAAAAAAGATTTTTATTTTTATTTATTTGAGACAGAGAGAGAGAGAGAAAGAGAGAGAAAGAGAGAGAGAAAGAGAGAATGGGCATGCCAGGGCCTCTAGCTACTGCAAATGAACTCCAGATGCATGGGCCACCATGTGCATCTGGCTTACGTGGGACCTGGAGAATCGAACCTGTATCCTTAGGCTTCGCAGGCATGCTCCTTAACCACTAAGCCATATCTCCAGCCCTCATTTAGAAATCTTGATTGTTGGTTTCTTTTGGAAAGTAGAAGCTTCAACAGCCCCGGATCAGAATCCCCATGGTAATACCTCACTTTATGGAGTAGTTATGTCCCTGGATGCAGATGGGGCATGGTCCTCCCATCTGTTCTCACCTTTACTCAGGTAGCTTTGCCATCAACCTGGCCTCTGTGGACATTTGTATCTGAGACTCCATGTTATTCCTTTGCTTCTGTCTGGACACCTCAGTTCCCATGACGGGTACATGTTCTAAGTTCCTTTCCTGGCATAGGAGCCAGCCTGTGTCTTAGTATCTCTGTGATTAACCCACTTGCTCTGGCCATGGGGCACCAATGTCTTTCATCTGTAGGCACTGTTGGCCACTGGCTTATAGTCACCACTGGATAAAAGGTGAGTCTGCATTGAAATCCAGACAGTTCAGATCCAAGCCCTCTCCTCTACGGAGTGAGCGCCTACAAGTTTTGCCTTGCAAAGTACAACAGATGACAGAGTATCTTGCAGAATTTGGTTCCCTTGAGCCCTGATTCACCAGATGCTATTTTGGTGCCATTTTGAGTAAGGCTGCAAAAATTGACATCACAGAACCCAGCAGTTAGGAGGGAAGTTGGACATCTTTCCCTTTCAGCTGCCAGCTTCTGAGTCCATGCCGTGGCAGCAGGAACATGGACTTGGAAGTCTGGTTGACTCGATTACAAGATCAAGGTCTTCTAGTCAGGACCTACGAGACCTTGGGCATGCAACAGCAGCCCTCTGAGCCTTTGTTTCATCTCATTACAACAGGTAGGTGGTCCATATGAGATTAGATATTTTAAGTGCTTTGAACCATGTCTAGCACATAGTAGGCACTCAGCAATGTAAATTTTTGTCCAGTCAGTTCTGTCCATGCCTCAGTTCTTAGGCCAACTTACAAGCAAATTCTTTTCCTTTTTTTTTTTTAAAAATAAAACTTTAAAAATATTTATTTGAGACACAGAGAGAGAATGAGAATGGGTACACCAGGGACTCTAGCCACTGTAAACAATGAACTCTAGATGAATGTGCCACCTTGTGCATCTGGCTTTACATGGGTACTAGGGAACTGAACTGGGGTCCTTAGGCTTTGCAGGCAAGTGCCTTAACTGCTGAGCCATCTCTCTAGCCCTCTTTTCCTTTTTTTCCAATATTTTATTTACTTGAGAGAGAGAGAAAGAGTCAGAGATAGAGCAAGACAGTGAGAGAGAGAGAGAGAGAGAGAGAGCGCGCCGCGCAGGTGACGCCAGGGCCTCCAGCCACTGCAAATGAACTACAATCACATGCACCACCTTGTGTATCTAGCTTTACGTGGGTACTGGGGAACTGCACTCTGGACGTTAGGCTTTGCAGGCAAGTGCTTTAACAGCTAAGCTGTCCCTCTAGCCCCTTCCTTTAAAAATATTTTATTTTTTTCCTCTTTTCCTTTAAAAAAACATTTTTATACATATACATTACATTTTTATGCAAGAGAGTGAGGAGAGTGTGTGTGTGAGAGAGAACTGGTGCACCAGGGCCTCCAGCCACACCATTCAACCCCAGGTACGTGCGCCACCTTGTGCGCATGTGCAACTATGCATGCTTGTGTCATTTTATGTGTCTGGCTTACGTGGGACCTGGAGAGTTTAACATGAGTCCTTAGGCTTTGCAGGCAAGTGCTGCAACCACTAAGCCATCTCTCCAGCCCTATATTACATTTTGGTCATAAGTGTCCCACGTTATCCTCCCTTATCCCACTTCAGTCTCACTGAATTCCTTCTTTTTCTTATTACTTACCAGTGGCTATGCCCCAGAAAAGAATGACTCCTCCTCCCTGGCCTCCTTTCACTGTCATTAGTTCATTGGGAAGGGGAGTGGGCTCCCCAGCCCCTCCTTTATCATAACAGAATTGTGGTGACTAGACCAAAAGCCTATGGCTAGGGAGAATGTAGCTCCCTAGGGAAGAACCTCTTACTGCTGCATTGCTAAATGGATGTGTTGTCAAAATGCCTCCTAAATATTTATCATTGCATATCCACAGAGCAGTTGTCTCAGCCCCAGGCAGGTAAGCTTTATTTTTTAAAAAAATGATTAATTAATTAATTTTTTATTTGGCAGTGGGAGGCGGTCTACGTAGAGTCTCTTAAGTAATTTTTTTTTACAAGAATGATTTCATTTTACATACAAAGCAGATGTTAAAGAGACGTGGAAAATTCTATCGAAGATTTCATAACCTTTATTTCCGGGTTCTGTGCCAGAGAAGTAAAACCTCAGCTCATCCCACTTGAAAGGAGGAAGAACTAAAACTACCTTTTGCCTAATGCGCAGTAAAGCTGAGGTAGTCTGTGACTTAATTAACAGCTGAAGTGTGTCTTCCTGTCTGCACATGAATGACAATTAGCTAAAAGCCCGTGTTCAGCTATTTCATTACCTGGTTAGGTAATGCACCCCAAACAGCATGCCTTAGTAATTACTGTACACTTTTCTTAAATACCCTGTTTACTGATTATTTTATAACTGGATGACACACATACATAATTTTACATTTATGGATAAGTGCTCTTTCCTGACAACTTGAACATCTAAATTATGCAATACAGAATCAGATAATTGCAGAGACACATTTGTTGTCTGGCATATGAGATCTCCAGGTAAACAGCATAATTATGTGGTGTCTGTTGGGGACCAGTGCATGGGTAGGGGGTGGGGGAGTCCCTGATGTTTCTCGGGTGTCTTCCTATCACCTTGTTTTTGGACGTGAAGTTCAAGAATGGGTTTTTACCTTTGACCATTCTCATCAGATGTCCCTGTCTTTGCCTTGACTATCTGATGTTCTTGGAGCTGGAGTGCACATAAATATGTTTAACCACAGAAGTGCTTTTTAAGACGTCTGTTTCTCAGGTTTTTTGCATCTCTATTCTTCTGACAACAGACCTGCCAATAGCTGGCTAACTCATTGGGCTTTATTCTTCTGGTATTAGCAATTGGCCAACGGTTTTTATGTTTCCTTAGCTGAGCCAATGAGCATTAGTCCCTGGAATTGACAGATAGATGCTATTGGAAAGCTCCTCTTGCTTTTAACTGGAAAAATTAAGGCAGTTATAAAGTTGCAAGTGCTGGCTGTTACCCTTTTTCTTGTCATGAATAAAAGGGGAGAGCCCATTATAGTTGAGTACCTAGTGCGTGCTTAGACACTATGGGGACTTGTAAAGTTGGATTGAATGCATTTTGCATCATGAGATTGTTATGAGTCTGTGGAGACCGGGGGTGGAATGTGGTAGTTTGCATGTTAAACGTCCCCCATAGCCTTGTGTTTGTGATTAAGCCTCCCACTCAATCCCCATCAGTTGGGGAAGCCCTTGGGAGGTGGAGTCCTGCTGGAGGTGTGTTACTAGGGGCGATCGTGAGGTTGGTTAGTGTAATCCCAGTGGGTGTTTACACGCACATGTATCTGACTACTTCCTTTACCTGCTGCTGTGACAAGATGTGACGACATGCCTGTGAGCTGTAGTAAACCTTTTCCTCGCATAAGCTGCTTCTGGTCGTACAACTAGAAGGTGATGGCTAGAGTGCTAGATATTACACGAGTAGAAAGTAAACTTCCCTGTATATGATGAAAAGTATGAAGGGAGGTGGAAAATTGAGAAAGTGATTCAGCAAGAGTTGATATAGACAGAGGAGGAAGTGGGGGTGGTGGTGGACAGAGAGGATCAGCTATTTCCTGTCGCTGTGACCAAATAGAAGCAAGTTAAGGGAATAAAGGGTTTACTTGGGTTGGGGGTTGGGGGAAGGCATGAAGTAGAGAACGGACAGGAAGTAGAGCTGGGCTGTGAAACCTTAAGGCCCACCCTCATGACCTCCAGCGAGGCTCTACCTCCTAAAGGTCCCACAATATTCCCAAACACTCTGACCAACTGGACACCAAGTAGTCAAACGTGAGCTTCACGGGGACATTCTACTTTGCAGGGGTCATCATTCCTATAGTCCTTTCTGTTTTGTGAACTTCCTCAATATCCTTTCCAAGCCGCGACAGCAAATAAATTCCATTCCTCTTAAGACGGTGTGGCGGTTTGAAGTGTCCCCTGGAGCCTCATGTGTCTGCGATTAAGCCTCATCCTTGCTCCACAGTAGGCAGAGCCTTTGGGAGGCGGGGCCTTGCTAGAGGAAGTGTAATAGACACTGGGAGGCGGAGCCTTGCTAGAGGAAGTGTAACAGACACTGGAGGCAGGCCTTAGGATTGTCTAGTCCAGACCCGCTCTCCCCTGCTGCTGTGACAAGATGTGACATGCTGGCTGTGTGCTCTGCTATGCTTTCCTCGTTGAGGTGGAACTTTCCCTTGAGACCGGAAATGAAATGTACGCTTTCCTTCCCTAAGCTGCTTTTGGTCAGGTGTTTTGTCCCAGCAAGGAGATGGTAACTGAAACAAATGGTTTGGGTTTAGCGCTTGTTTCTTGTAACATAAAGGTCTGGTCACTCCCTGCCTGTTTGGAGGGAAAGCATCCTCCTACCCCACTGCTCCAAAGGGATTGTTTCTGAGTTCGATGACCCAGAATACCCCCAAACCAGTCCAGGACAGGGCTGGTACCATGCCTTCTTACTCATGCTCTGGGTGCTCGGCTCCTTTTCCTCAGGGGTGGAACCCAGAGGAGAGAATGTGACAACTGGGAAGATCTGTGGAAGCCCATAGACGTGTTCCGTGCTCTGTGACTCAGTTCTCTAATTCTGGGTCTCCATATTGGAACAAAAGCACAGGAGGTAGCAAAAATTCATCCATAAAGATTAAGAGCAAGGGCCTATCACAGTGGTCAGCTGGAAATCACACAGGGACCCACAGTCTGGACAAAATTTAATTATGGTTCTTCTATATATAGCAGTTGATATATTTCATGAAGAGTTTGAAATGGTGCTGTAATTATTTGTGCTACAATTTTGAATGACCAAGTAGGGGAAAGAATTTACAAAACATATTCTATCACGTAAAGAGCCCTATGCACAATGCCTAGAATAAAACATACGAATATTTGACTACGACTAGCAGGATGGTGGGACAGACTCTTCCTTACTTCCTCCTCAAAGTTTTCTTTGTCTTTTAAATTTTCTGTAATGATGACGTAGAGTACTTTTATAATCAGAAAAATGAAATAGAGCCAAATAAAATAATGTAAAATGAATCTTGGCTCAACTCTACTTCTTTCTGGTGGAGCAGAGTTTCTGATTACTCACACTATTAGCTTGGGCATGAGATGTAGGGGCCAAATGTCTTCTGTGACCTTTTAGCAAGTTCTTTGATGTTTCTTTTTGATGTTTTCTTTTCCTAGGCACTATTACTTCCAGCATGAGTGCCATTCAGAAACACAAGGAAGGTGAAACAGGTCATAGATAAAATATCCACAATGAGTGAACAAGCAGTACGTTCGGGAGATACCTCACTGGAGGGAGAGGACAGACTAGAGTGTCACACAGATGGTTCCTTGGGCTAAGGAGGCTTGTTTCCAGGTCATTCCTGATGCAGACCATCACGATAGTATCAAGTATCCCTCCACCTGCATAGTATGAAGATGGTGATTTCACAGCTAGGAAATGCAGGAGAGAGAGGGAGAGAGAGAGAGAGAGAGAGAGAAAGAAGATTGATTTGGGGATGCTATGTTGTTGACCTTGAAGCTGGAAGGAACTAGGCACTAGGAATACGGATGACCTCTAGAAACCAGAAATAGGCAAAGGCAAGGTAAAAGCACAGCTTGGCTTTACCAACACCCTTCTTTTAGCCCATTTACGTCTTCTGACCCCCCCGAACTGTAAGACCAATCATTTGTGTTGCTTATGCCATTGTGTTTGCAGTGATGTGTTAGAACAGCAACAACAAACCAGTACACTAACTGTGCTTTGAATGATGGAGGTGCCATGATTTGGGTCTTAAGAATCTTCCAAGGGGCTCGTGTGAAAGCTTGGTCTCTGGCCAGTGGTGATGTGGGACCCTTTGGAGGTGAAGCCTAGTGGAGGAAGTAAGGTCACCGAGAGCCTTTGAAGTGGACAGATCCTACATTGCCACTCCTCCTCCCATTTGCTCCCCTCCCCACAAAGCTTTCCCCCTTCCCCCACTTGCCTTTCCTTCCTCACAGGCCTTAAAACAATGGGGTTAACCACCCATGGATGGAACCCTTGAAACTAGGAGCCAAAATAAACCTTACTTCTTTTAAGGTGATTATCTTAGGTATTGTCTCACCGCCAACAGAAAGGCGGCTAACGTAGGAGGCAGGGATTATTTGTTCCTGAGAAGAACTGGGAAGGCTTTATTTTTATAACTCTAAATCCCTTTAAGGTGACAGATGTGGGTTTTCTGCAAGGGGTGTTTGGACGAGCTGGGAGAGCCACTTTGGTTCTGTAGCTGAGCCAGAAGAAGAGGTCTGGGGAAATTCCATAGGTGGTGGAGAAAAGACCTGTGAAGGGTAGATATTGCAGTCAGCTCCATGGTGTTGGCAGAAAGCACCCAACCAAAGCAGCTGTTGGGAGGAAAGTTGTTCAGTTTAGCCTACAGACTCGAGGGGAGGCTCCACGATGGGGCAGAAAATGTGGCATGAGCAGAGGCTGGACATCCCCTCTTGGCCAACATCAGGTGGACAAGAGAAACAGGAGCATGTGCCAACACTGGCAAGGGAAAGCTGGCTATACCACTCATAAGCCCACCCCCAAAACACCCCCCCCAGGAGGCTACAGTTCCCAAATTGTCATCATCTGGGGGTCAGACATTCAGAACACATAAGTTTATAGGGGACACCTGAATCAAACCACCACAGTGGACATGGTATGTATTTAAAGCAGAAGTGACAGTCTTTGTGGCTGGACTTGCAGTAGTTGAGGGGGGATCTTGGTCATGGCTTCGGCTGCATCATCACCAGAGATGCCAGCAAACTGGGTTCAGGGCAGCACCACCAGAAAGCAGGAAGAGTGTGGTCCTTTCTAAAGTGTTCTTCTTCTGGGTCCACACCTCTTCCGCAGTTCCCAGACACCAAGCACTATGGAGAGGAACATGGGCGGGAGGGGAGGCAGAGCACCATGGAGGCTTCATTTCTCTCACTTTAGCGAGTGGGAGCTCAGAATCCCATTAATTTGATGTTGAAAAACATCGCTGGATTATTTTTGCCCACAAAGGCTGAAGAGCATTTTTGAACCTGATGTGACATTATTTTCCACGTTCCCATCCCTCTGCCTGGTCAATAGTGAGTACTTGAAATGCTTGCCCTTGACCCATGGTAACACAGCAATGGCCTCTCAGTTCCTGCGTCTTTATGATTTCCCTAAAACGGGGAGTTCTCTGGTCACTGGGCATTCCTAGCCTGTGCCTTGGGCAGGCAACTATGTCCGAGACTTAATGACTCAGGAGCAGTCCTCGCAGGATGAAGACTGGGAGTTGGTGAGAGATTAGCCCAGCTTCCTTGCCCACAGAAGGGACAATTCTAACACGCTGTAACAGACAGCTTCAGGTTCTCTGAGATGAACTTCCAGACCAGGCACAGTTATGGAGGAAGGGATATTATTTATTGAAGCTTACAGATCCAGGGGAGACAGAAAGCTGCCTAGGCCTATCCTCAGAACTCCTGGGAACCCTAAAAGCTCATTGTTCCTGAGCCACGTGGGAGGACTAATTTGCATCTTACTGCGTTTAGCCATTGATGGCCTTTTAATTATAACTATGTAAATTGCACCTTTTTCAAGGCCATGAAACTGTTTGCTCCTGCTCAGCCTCTCCTCACAGATAAATATAAATAAATCACAGTGCTGTTCTGTGAATTATGCATTGACTACACATCTGTAAAACTTCCCTGTCAGTGATGGGACTTTGAACATATGGGCTTTTAATTGGACAGTAAATCAATTCTCATATGTTGATGGAATTTTCGAAGAAAAGATTCCTAGTTTTATTTAACATGTCAGTCCTTGTTACATGCTAAAAAAAAAATCAAACCCCCTGACCTTAGTGATTCTGATACTCACTGCTCATTCTCATTTTTGCATAATTCAAATCTCTGTCCAGGTACCCAGGATGGAGAGATTAAGATGCTTCTCAGCAGTGGAGTGGCAGCACGCTCAGACAGCAGTGGGAAGCAAGGGGAGGCGATCAGACTACTAAGGAAATTTGCACGTGTGGTGTGAGCATGGAAGGAGCTCCCTGGAGCCTGCAGTGGCATAAAGAAAAAGGAAGGAAGAGGGAAGTGAGAGAGATGTCCATGGTGGGGAGGTGAAATTTTCTATTTAATCTGTATTTCTGTTCTACAAGGTATTGATTCCATTTTGTAGCTGTGAAAAGAGAAGTCATATTTATTCTTTTCAATGCCATGTATGGTCACAAAGCTAGGTCAGTCCTGGAGGGTGGCGCTGGCTCCTTAAATGAGGAAAGGGCTTATTTTAGCTTATCGTTGTTTAAAAATTTTTATTTGCAAGAAAGAGAGAGAGAGAGAGAGGGGAGATGGATGTGTCGTGGCCTTCAGCCACTGAAAAACAAACTCCTGATGCATGTGTCACTTTGTGCATCTGGCTTTACATGGGTACTGGGCCATTGAACATGGCTCATTAGGCTTTGCATGCAAGCACCTTAACTGCTAATCCATCTCTCCAGCCCTGGCTTACAGTTTTGAAGGAATACATTCCATAATGGCAGTAGGAGCAGGAGGACAGCTAGTCACATTGCATCAAGAGCTAGGAAGCAGAAGGTGAATGGAAGTGGGGCTGGTTTATAAAACCACAGGGCCTGCCCCAAGTCATTTACTACCTCCAGCAAGGCTCCACCTGCTCAAGAATCCACAACCTTCCCGAACAGCACCACCTGTTGGGGATCAAGTGTTCAAACCTATGAGCCTGTGGGGGACATTTCAATAAACCCCAACAGATACCATTAAATGAACCTGGAAGTTTCCATGAATGTATGAATGGAAGTGGGGGCAGTTAACCTTCTTGTTGCTGGGACAAAATACCCAGTCAGAAGTAGCTTATGGAAGGGAAGGGTGTATTTCTAGCTTTACAATGTCGAGGAGTATTTTTACTACACAATACTCTCCGGCTGCCTGGGAGCTGTGGTTCACTACCACTGCTGTGCATCACAAGAGAAGATCTTACTCCATCTCGCTAGCACCAGAAAAAGGTCAAAATTCAAAGTAAGTTTTATGGTGAATGCATATCGGTTTCCCACCATCACAAAGTTGAAAAAGAAATGATAAAAGCGCAGGAATTGTCTGTATTTGAAATACAGACTCAGTGGTCAGACAGCAGCAGGAGCAGGTACAAAGAGCTAGCCATTTATCATCACATTCTCACTGATATGTCAATAATCCCACTGCCTGAAATCATCACACCCTCCAGATGAGGAAACAGGGACACTGAAGAATTTGGTCAAGATTGCATTGCTAAGAAGAGAGAATCAGGATGTGGACCCGAGATATCCTGCTTTTAATCCCATGCTTTGTTGATAATTACTGAATGTTCTCCAATAGGCACACTGCGCTGGTGCTCAGCAATCTTAGCACCGGGACGCTTTCCCAAGGATGCCAGGGAGGCAGAGAGCATTATTAGAGTTACACTGCTGATAGGAGGCCAAGCGCCTCAGGTCTTGGGTCTCTTCCCCTGCCACCATGTTCCTCTTGCTCTATTTCATCCTTCTCTGACCCTGTGGCTGCTCCCAGGTGGTCTGAAGGACTTCTTGACCCTGATTGGTGGCTACTTCCCTGGAGAGTAAATGACAGTCAGGCATTCACTGGGGAACTAGCCCTGGAATGGACCCAATGCTTATTTTCTCATTATTTTGATTCTGAGCCTCTGCAAATTGAAGACTCAGCAGCGCCAGGATTAGGCAATTTTCTTGCCTCCTGTAATGTACTTTCTCTGAATTGGTTCTATCAAGACAATTATTTGAAGCCTTTGGATTGCTCTCGCAGGCAAGCTGAGGCAGTCAGATGACACATCTTCATATGCACACAGGTCTTCGGGCTCCTTTCATCCCTTCTTTGGCCTCGCAAGCACACAGAAGAAAGGCAAGGAAAGGCAGAGAGGAAAGTGGCCCCCAGCTAGAGTCTACCCACCCTACCATGCAAATCGCCTCTGTCAAAAACATGTACCAAACCTCCTGAGCTCTCTCCTATGACATCTTTCTAAAACACCACACCAACCCTCTGAAAAATGGGTACTACCATCTGCACTTCTCAATAGAAGAAACAGGCTTATAGAGATGAACATGTTTTCCAGTTTACAGTGAGGGAAACCAAGTCCCAGAAGGGTCCTGTAATTTAACCGAGGACATAGTTGGAAGATGCCTAGTGTTACAGTCAGGTTCACATTGCTGGTATAAATCACCCAACCAAGAGCAGCTTGTGGGAAAAAAGATGT
This sequence comes from Orientallactaga sibirica, assembly GCA_036365145.1. NCBI lineage: Eukaryota > Metazoa > Chordata > Mammalia > Rodentia > Dipodidae > Orientallactaga > Orientallactaga sibirica. The sequence continues at coordinate 40,380,174 of JAEOAD010000008.1, read as the reverse complement.
TTATTTTGGCTCACAGGCTGGAGGGGGAAGCTCCATGATGGCAGGGGAAACGATGGCACCAGCAGAGGGTGGACATCACCCCCTTGCCAACATCAGGTGGACAACAGGAGAATGTGCCAAACACTGGCATGGGGAAACTGGCTATAACACCCGTAAACCCGCCACCAACAATACACCACCTCCAGGAGGCTTTAATTTCCAATATCCAGTCATCAGCTGCAGAGACTAGCATTCAGAACACCTAAGTTTATGGGGAGGGGACACCTGAATCAAACCACCATGCCTAGGTAGGGGTTCAAGGAAAGTGTGTGCTTCTAGATCCATACTGTTTCATGTTAATCATTCTGAGGCCCAAGGAAATGGTATTTTATTTCTTCTTCTTTTATTTTTCTCTTATGATTTCATTTCATCTTCTTCCTTCCTTCATTACCTTTCTTAACTAATGGCCTAGTAGTCCTGTGCCCTAGTGGAATGGTTTGGGACTTTAAAATGTTCACGTAAAGTTCTCTGCTGTGCATCTGTGTGAAGCATCGATGGTCACTAGGTGCTGTCGGAGGTCCTTACCACTAGCTGGAACCCAGTGGGTGATTTGTCCCGCAAGCAGAGCAAAATCTCATCATCCCTACTTACTGGAATTCTGACGGGGGTGCTGTGGTTTGGGGATGAAGTGCCCCCTGCCCACAACTCACAAGGCTCTTGTGCGGAAGTCTTGATTGTCAGCAGGTGAACCCAATCCCTGAGAGGTGGTTGCAAAATGGAGTGCCCTGTTAGGACCAGGAAGACTTTTTTTTTAAGAGACACATCAATTTAAGTTTTTATTTATTTATTTTAGAGAATGAAAGAGAGAGAGAGAGAGAGGGAGAAAGAGAGGGAGAGAATGGCCATGCCAGGGCCTCTAGCTACTGCAAACGAACTCCAGATGCATGCGCCACCTCGTGCATCTGGCTTATGTGGGTCCTGGGGAATCGAACCTGGGTCCTTTGGTTTTGCAGGCAAATGCCTTAACCACTAAGCCATCTCTCCAGCCCATGAAGACTTTTTCTTCATCAGTGGATTAATTGCAGGGTGGGGTTTAGTTGGAAGAAGTGGATCACTGGAGGAATGTTCCAGAGAGATTTACCTTCTCTGTCTCCCTCTCACTCTCTGTCTGTCTCCTTCCTGGCCACCATGAGATGAAGCTCCTCTCTACCACATGCTCATGCCATCATTGACAGTCTGTCTCACCAGCTCACAGCAACAGTACAAGCCCAACATGAACTGAAACGGAGCCAAAATAAACCATTCCCCTTTAAAAGAGTTTTCTCTTAGGTAGCCTCCTCAGTCGGTTGGTGTCTTTGTTCTGCCTTGGGTATGCTCCTACTGCACAATTTCATCCTTGTCAGACCTTATGACGGCTCCCAGATGGCTTGGAGACTTCTTGTCTGTAATCGGTGGAGCCTTTCTAGGGGGGAGTAAATGGCAGTCAGATATTCACTGGGGAACTAGCCCTGGAATGGACCCAACACTCATTTTCTCATCTGTGTGACTCAGGAAGACATTGGAAGATTCTAATTCAGTATGGCTACAGTCCATCTGTGAGGGCTTTGTAGAAGTTTCCATAGTGCTAAGGTTAGGTCCTTAGACTCTGTGCTCAGAAGATTTGAACAGAAATCTCTGCTTCTTCACTCAGTGAGGACTCTTTGGATCTGGGCCTCAGTGACCTCATATCTAGAACAGCTATAATAATGCCTACTTTCTGGGGTAATTGCATGAAATATTAGAGGTAAAGCATGTTAAATGCTTTATTTAACACCATATCTATGGTAAAGTGATCATAAGATGTCAGATATTGTTTTTGAATACTTTTAGTGGCTTTAGAATAGCACAGATATGTGTTTTAAAAACAGCATCTTCATCTTCCCTGAAACGGAAAAGCGAGTTAATTAACCATTTGGAACCTGAGCCTTTCTACATGTAAAATGATATCAGTGGCAAGAATGGTCCAAATCAGGAGATTCTTATGAATTTAAATAAAAGTAAAGCATGCCCAGTGCTTAGAATCCTGAGGAACCTTGGTAGGCATTCAGTGCCTAATGAGTGTTATTTTATTTTTTTATTTTTTTGTTTATTTTTACTTATTTATTTGAGAGTGAGACAGAGAGAGAGAGAGAGAGAGAGAGAGAGAGAGAGAGAGAGAGAGAATGAGCATGCCAGGACCTCCAGCCACTGCAAACAAACTCCAGATGCGTACACCACCTTGTGCATCTGGCTTACTTGGGTCCTGGGGAATCGAGCCTCAAACTGGGGTCCTTAGGATTCCCAGGCAAGCGCTTAACTGCTAAGCCATCTCTCCAGGCCCATGAGTGTTATTTTCCTTGCTGTCTCCTTGCATGGTTTTAGGAAGAATTGAGAGGTCTGTGCAAGCTTGTCCACTCTGTGTTTTGGGACTTGTCCGAAAAGCCCAAGAGACCCAGACTATACAGGTATCTTGGTAACAACAACAGTAATGATTCCTTTGCAGCTGGCACCCGAGGGGGTGGTTCATGCAACCTGGATGAGGAGATGAGGGCTCAGAAGGAGAGGCGAGTCCAACTAAGCTCTGTGCATCTTCCTCTTGGTTCCCAGATTTTCCAAAACCAACAAGCTACTGCTTAGAGAAAGAAAAAAATAATCCTTTGGGGAATGGAGTGCCCTGTTAGTAAGAAGAGAGCATTAGCATAAATATAGACTGGGTTTCTATTGAGTTGGCCGGCAGCTGTTTACGGATGAGGGTATGTGATGGGGCAAGGTCTGTTTTATCTTTCAGGGGCACAGACCCAACAGGCTGGAGCCAACACAGTTATTTCTGAAATGCTCCTGAGTATTTGGTCTTTAGAGCTCAGCAACCGAGGGTATTGGTTAAGACTGGGCCTTTGTGTGTGGCTGTGTGTGTGCCCGCACTGTGTAAATTTAGTTATTTTCAATTCCTGCTCCCTCGAGCCCCTCTTTTCCCAGCAGAAGCCCTCAGGGGCTACTTGGCAGATGGATGCTGGTCCTTATCCGCAAAGAGCTGTCAGGCACGAGGCACCTCAAGGCCAACAGTGTTTCACAAGGGCCCTTGCACCATCTCAGGGCATTCGGGTCTGGCAAGCTTCAGAGAAAAATGTAAAAACAAGGAACAGACTCAGAGGCACTCTTGGTCCTTTATCTGACGTGTGTTCAGAAGCTGCTTAAGTGATTTCTGCCTCAATATGTAGTGCCAGCACTCGTCATTGTACACAACGGCGATTCCTTGCCCCTTCATCAAGAGCCACAGTGTATGAGGAAGTTTGGGTTACCTTGGAACTGTGTTTCTAGACTTGACAGCATTTATTAAGACCTGTCCTATGTGTGTTTGGGGACAGCGGAAGGCAAGGCAAATTTAAAGTAGCAAGGTTCAAGAGAACAGAACAATGATTTTAACAAGGCAAATAAAATCTTACAGAATGTGGCGCTAATAACAGGGAGAGGAAATGTCCAGAGGGAAAATGGCTCTGCAACAATAGTGGCGATGATTCACTTGTGTGTGCCGCTTTGTGCCAGGTCCTGTTCTTGGCACTGGGGAAACGGGCCTGCCTTGACCTTTAAGGTCGACCGGGGAAGATAATCTTCTAATAAGTGATTTCACTAATAAATGCAGTTACAAGGAAGAGTTCATGGTGCACTGAGGTTGCATAATCGGGGAGCAAGTCTAGGTTAAGAGGTGTAAGGAAGTGACATTTCAGATGAAATTTACAAGATGAGTAGGAGCCAGGCAAATGGGTGAGGGAATGAGGATTGGTGGTGGTGGGGGGTCCCAGGCAGAGGAAATAGCATGGGGAGATTCTGGCTCACCGAGGAGGGGAGACTCAACATATGTGGTTCAAGCAGGAGGGAAAGGTGATGTGTGTATGTGTGATTGTTTGGGTGGGGTGCACCTGTGTGTGGGGGTGTTCAGGCAAGTATGTGCATGTGGAGGCCAGAGATTGATGACAGGGGTCTGCCTTCATCACGTCCTTCCTGATCTTTCTCTCACTGACCCTAATGCTCACTGCTTCTGCTAGACGAGCTGGCTGGTGTACCCCAGAAATTCCCTGTCCCCGCCTCCCGAGCAATGAGATTACAGGTGTGTACCACGATAGACTGATGTCTTATGTGGGTGCTGGGGGACCTGAACTCAGGCCTTCACGCCGACATGACATATATTTTACCCACCGAGCCGTCTCCCCAGCTGGAAATTTCTTTTAGGAGCAAGAGAAAATGATGAAAAATCTTTCAGAATGGAGACATCAACCACATTCTGTGAGATTTTATTTGCTTTGTTAAAAATCATTGTTCTGTTCTCTTGAACCTTGCTACTTTAAATTTGCCTTCCCTTCTGCTGTCCCCAAACACACAGGACATGTCTTAGTAAATGCTGTCAAGTCTCGAAAACACAGTTCCAAGGCAAGCAAACTTCCTCATATTCTAGGGAAGGCAAGAAGAAAAAAGGAGGCTAAAATTCCAGTCAGATGAGGACTTGTGGAACAAGACGGGGCATGGAGATCAGTGACTGTCTTCAGTGGGCATTTAGAAAGTCGAGCCTACAGCAGCAGTGAATGCGGGGAGGTGGGGAAAGGAGGGAGAAAACGGGAATGCTAAAATAGTTGAAGGTGATTATTGTGGAGAGATCCTGTCAGTCATGGCGCCCTTCCTGAAGAGGAAGCTAGAAGATCAGAGGCAAATTTGGAAAAGGGGATGTCCGGGGAGATGGCTCCATTGTTAAAGGCACTTGCTTCCAAAGCCAGGCCGTCCAGGTTCGATTCCTCAGCACCCATATAAAGCCAGATGCAAAGTGACACATGTATGTCTCCATCCACAAACATACACACACACAAATAAGTGGATAAACAAATAAACACATAAATAAAAATTTTAAAATGTTTGGAAGTAGAGATTAACAGCTCAGATTTAGTCAGAGTGAGTTTGGATACTCGAGAGTCATCCAAAGGTAGATTATAAGAAAAGCAGCTTTGTCTGAAACACAGAATTTATGTCTAAAGGACCTAGACTGGACGTATTAATGAGAGCTCATCAACATTTAGTACTTAAATCCTTGGGAAGGGGTGTATTTCCTCTTCATCATCTGTGGAAATGCACAGATTTCTAAGAAAGTAGTCCTGGGATGAGGGGTGGAGGGAAGATGTAGAGGTGAAAATTGGGTTGATGTGTCCAGAGAAGGAGTGAATGAGTATCACAGAGGCTGAGAGGTTAACTTTACTAAAAGCAGTAACGGTTCTAGTCACTGCAGATAAGGGGAGTGTTAGAAGATGAGGAAGGAGGAGTAGGGGGAGAAAAAGAAGACAGGAGAAAAAAAGGAGAAAGAGGAGAAGAGAGGGAGAAGGAGGCAGAGGAAGAGTGGGGAGAACAGAGAGTATGAATAAGAAGAGGAGAGGAGAAAGGGAAGAAGAAGATGCTGGTGATGGTGATGAAGAAGGAGGTTTGTACAGAAGAGGAGAACACAAAGCAGATTGTTTCTTATCACCGAGTATAAATATGACCATTTATTCACTTATACATAGCCATCCCCAGCAACAGTGAGTTAATCCAGAATAGGGCCTTTGTTTACGTTATGCTGGCTCTTTCTATCACCTTGCATGCAACTGGATATGTAGAAACATTTTTATGTGCATGTACATGCGTATGTATGTATGTATGTATGTATGTATGTTTTTGCGCATTTTCTTCTGTACATGCATACATGTGTGTGTGCTTGTGGAGGCCAGAGGACAACCTTTGGTTTAATTCCTCCATCTACCTTTTTATTGCATATGTATGTGATATGCATATGTGCATGTGGGTGCATATATGTGAACGTTCTTGTGCACATGTGTGTGTATGCACACATGTGTGCGGAGGCCAGAGGTTGATGCTGGGTGTCTACCTCAATTGCTCTGTACCTAGCCAGTTTGTTCTGAGGATCACCTGCCTCCATCTCCTGCGGGCTGGGATTACAGGCATGCTGCCACTCCCACCCAGCATTGGCATGGGTGCCAGAGTCTGAACTCAGAGCCCCATGCTTGCACAGCATGTGCTTTATCCACAGACAATTTTGCCAGCCCTAACTTTTCCCCTTAACTTTGTTTTGATACAAGGTTGATCCTTAGCTTGGAACTTACCAAGTAGGTTTGGCTGTCTGCTCACAAAGTCCCAGGGATCCATCTGTCTTTACCTCCCCAGCACTGGGCTAATAAGCTTGTGCCACTGTGCCCAGCTTTTTTTTTTTTTTTTTAACACAGGTTCTAGGGATTGAACTCAGATCCTCATATTCACACATCAAAGCACCTTACCACAGAGCTATCTCGCCAGCCTAGAAATATTTCTTGAATCAATAAATGTGACTGTGTCAGGAACTATTATTATCAGAACAAAGGTTTTCTCCAAACAGATGAGGGGAGAGAGAGAGAGAGAGAGAGAAAAGAGAGAGAGAGAAAGAGAAAGAGAGAAGCTGAATGTTATCATGACATCCTGAGTATGCCCGCTCATGACAATATTTTAAGCAGAATGGGATAATGGAATTAAATGTAGCTGGCTCTCATGTTGCATTCATCTTTCATTATTTCTTTCCTCATGAACAAAATTGTTCATCCTTATCCTCTGCAGACACCCGATTTCCTTACAAACCAATAGAATACATATGGACCTTCTGGTCAAAGGAAAGTTACATATAGAGAAAATTAATGAAATAAAGTCAAAGGCTGGCTGCAAAACACAGTAAAGTAGCTGACTCCATACGAGAGCTTTATGCCCAGTGCTGCCAGCATGATTCATCATTCTTTCCTGACCCAGTTCACTCTGGCCCCTCATCGCAGAAGATGTCGCCTCTGCTAAGACACCAACAGCCTCCTTGCTGAAAGTGTGTGGGTGTTGTCATTCTCCTTTCAGCAACATTTTCTAGACACAGATGATCTGTTCTTCCTGCAACCACTCTGCAGGTCTTGGCATCTCTGAGGAGTTCGTCCGAGGGGCTGAGGACATTGGATGTATGATGACGTAGAAGCAGTACCTGGCTTCTTTTCCACTCTCGTAGGCAAGTGGTTTCACTGGCTTGAGCCTCAGTGTCTTCATTTGCAAAGAGAAGGTGGGATTTTGCACCAATTGCAGAGAACGCAAAGATAAATCCTTGTGATACTCGCAGCACAGTGATTGGTACCGAGACATTTGCGCTTGGTGTTTGACGGACATCTCTGACTTCTGCCTCTCAGCCTGCCTCCTTGCCTTCCCCTCTGCTGTTCCTCCCTTCAAAAAGGAGTTTCTTCAGGGCTCTTTGTTTTCATACTATGCCCTCTTTCTCAGAAGCTTGAACTACCCTGTGCCCTCTGGTATTTTTATGCTTCCCTCCTTTTTGTTTCTAGCCTGAATTTTTTATTTTAATTTTAATTTTATTTTCGTTTTTAGCTTTTCAAGGTAGGGTCTCACTGTAGCCCAGTCTGACCTGGAATTCATTATGTAATCTCAGGGTTGCCTCGAACTCATGGTGATCCTCCTACCTCTGCCTCCCGAGTGCTGGGATTAAAGGCATGTGCCACCACGCCTGGCTCTGAATATATATGTATTTGTTTACCTCAGTGCTCCACTCAAATTTTATGACCTCTCCTCCTGGGAGTCTTCTGCAGGCTGCAGCTTCATGCTGCCAGGTGGAGTGCACATGAAACTCGGTCCTTTCTCCTCTGCCCACTGTCTTACAGTCTCCTCTGGAGCTTAGGCTAGAGTCCTACTCTCCCAGCCAGCCGTCTACCTTGTCCTGCTGCGTCACGCCATCCACCCATCCATTCCCACTGCACTGTCTTCCTTCTGGCGGCGGCGATGCCTCCAGTAGCCTCCTAATTGGTCCCCCTGCCGCCATTCCTGCGCATCCTCACTTCATCACTCAGCTGGAATGCTCTTTGCACAGTGGACATCAGATTGTGCCACCCCCCCCCCCGCCACCCGAAACGCTTCGATAACTTCTCTGTGTTCTGAGAAGAAAACTGTCTCCTTTGTGGGGTGTACAGGATGCTGCTGTGTGATGATGTCTGACCTCCTGCAAGACCCAGGTCTCCATTCTCTCGGCTGCCAGGGATGTTGACTGCTGCTTGCTCACAGCTGACCTCTCTTCTGGAAGGGCACTGCCATGTTCAAGGCTGTCTCTGTCCGTAGGTAGCAAAAGGTCAGTGCAGTGACCTGTCTCCTTGTTCCCTTTTCAGACATCTTCAAGATGCTCCTCAAGCTCGGATCCCACCCTGGGATCAGCAGGCAACCCTGTTGTCCTTGCATCGTTGTTTACTTCCTCCTTCTGCCCGGCCTTGCTTCCTTCCCCACCTACTCACACATGTGCTATTTCTGAGAACAATCCCCAATAAATTTTGCACGTGGAGATCTCTACCGAGAGCCTGTTTCCTGCGGCAAATCTGACCCATGACATCCATCTCCCAAGGTTCTCCACGATTGGGCTCCAGTGCCTGGCACCCAGGAGATGCTCGGAGTACTGTGGGCTGATCGGCTGGTGGACTGCCTGCTTGCTTGGGACACTTATGCATAAAACATGGGATGAGAAGAGAAGGAAGCCTCTTTCCCACAGCCTGCAGGTGAAAATGATTCTTTCAGGGGCTCTAGGGGAATGGCTAGAGGACATCCGGCATATCAGATGAGCACTGTGGTGCCCCCAAGCAGCTGTTTGCACTGGAATGATGGAAATCGTCATGCAGGTGGTAGAGGGAGAACAGAGAGAGAGGCTCTGACTTGTCGTTAATGCTTTTCCTATTACAGCATTTACCATTGATTTTCTTGAATGTTCTACTCTGCTGAGCCAGGAACCAAAAGAAAAGGCAACAGAATGTATTTCCCCCCTCCCCCACAACCAATGTAGTTCTTTCTGGATTTCACATTTTGGAGCGACTTGCTACGAGAGAAGCAAGAGCAGAGTGTTGGCAGGGGACTTCATGAAACTTGGTATCATCAGGATCCCAGGAAGCACAGGGTCATGGTGGAAGGCATGGCGTCCTGAGCTCTCCTCCTGGGCTTGGATCTTGCTATGTATATGTTGTCTCTAGGCCTTTGACCGTGTGCATGTATGAGCTTCCGTGCACAACTCATGAGTGTGCTTTGGGGTGTAGCTCAGGTCTAATCTCCTATAAGATGTGCTGACCACACTGAAAGTCTTGTCATTTCTTATAATTTAAAACAAAAAGCTTAGTAAATATTTACGTAATCCCATCTCACAACCCTCCTTTGTGTTCCTTCCCCACCCTTCCCTTTGGATCTAATGTATTCTTGCAGTCTGGCTCGCACTGCTGGTAGAAATCACCCAACCAAGAGCAGCTTGTGGGGGAAAAAAGAGGTTTATTTTGGCTTACAGGCTCGAGGGGGAAGCTCTATGATGGCAGAGGAAAATAATGATGGCATGAGCAGAGGGTGGACGTCACCCCCTGGCCAACATAAGGTGGACAATAGCAACAGGAGAGTGTGCCAAACACTGGCAAGGGGGAACTGGCTATAAAACCCATAAGCCCACCCCAAACAATACACTGCTTCCAAGAGGTGTTAATTCCCAAATCTCCATCAACTGGGAACCTAGCATTCAGAACAACTAGGTTTAAGAGACACCTGAATCAAACCACCACATGTATAAAATGAAGAAAATGGAAAAACCTAAATACTTTGTATACTTTTTTTCTATGCGATCATAGATGGTTTCTTTTCTCTCTCTCTCTCTCTCTCTCTTCTCTCTCTCTCTGTTCCTTCCTTTTTATTTTCCTCTTTCTTTTAAAACATGGCCTCATGTAGCTCAGGCTGGTTTCAAACTGGCTATGTAGCTGAAGATGACCTTGAACTTTTGATGCCCCTGCTTGTACCTCCTGAGTGCTGGTATTACAGGGTTGTGCCACTACACGTGGTTTTATGTGGTGTTGGGGATTGAATCTAGGACTTTGTGCATGCTAGACAAGTACTATGTTGACTGAGCTCCATGTGCATCCAAAAGGGGGGGGGGTTGTTGACCAGAATATATGTGTGAAGAAGGAAGGCGTAAGATCATACTAGGAAGGGACACTATCTCCATGCAGAGTCAACCTTTCAACCTAGTTGTGAAAAGAACATTTGTAGAACTGTAGAACAGTAGAGCTGTGTCTACCCTAATACATAAAATACTGAACAAAATCTGGCAACTTCTTTTGGTAAAATAAAAATAAAATTTTATGTTTCCCATGGCATAATAAAGAAGATTACATGACACAGATTACATGACATCATCACAAGCAATATGGACAGTGTCCCCTGGAGGAGGGTGCCATGATCTTATTACAGAGGAAATGTTTGGAGCTCAGACAAGTGATGTGGTTTGCCTAAATCTACACAGCTGAAGGGGGACTAGAGCTTCAATCTCCATTAACTGGCTCCAACACCTTCCTTGCATCTTTCCCCCACTAAAGCATTCCTTTGACTATTCCCCAGTTCCTAACCACTGTCTTCTCGTGTACAGAGAGGTTTTTCAGGATCAGTGTGGTTTCCAGGAATAGCAGGAGAGTGGGTGTAGAGTAAAGACTCTCCCCTGGGAGAACATCAGTCTAGGGCACATCGGAAAATATGTAGAGACAGTGACTGTCATGGCTCGTGTGATGGGCGACTTTTATTATTGATTACATTAGGAGACACCGAGGGAATTAGTGAATCATGCCAGTGGTTGTGTATGGTCACGAGGACTCTGAGCTAATGAACAGATTAACCCCACTGTTGATTCAGAGTATGATGAGATTATTGGGAAATGGTGCAAGGTAGGAGATGGGGCCCAATTAGAGGAAGTAGATCACGGGGCGGGGGGAGGGAATGTCCTTGTGGGTATATCTCACCCTGACTCCTCTCTGTACCCCTCCTCATCCTTTTCTCTTTTTTCTTATCTACCATGAAGACGTTTCTCCAGCTGCTGTAATGTTCTGTCCAAGTTCAGGGAACCAGGAGATGATGGACTGAAACCCAGAAAAAAATGAGCCCAAATAAATCCTTTCTCCTTTAAGTTGTTTCCGCCAGGTGTATTTGGTGACAGAGATGAAAAGCTAATGCTGTGGACGTGTGTGTGTGTGTGTGTGTGTGTGTGTGTGTGTGTGTGTGTGTGTGTATGTGTTGTGCACATGTGCAATTGACATCTAGTGAGTAGGCCAGGAGGCTGCTGGGCATTGCCCAATGTGCAAGATGACCCTCCTGCTCAGGAATTAGCTGGCCTGACGTCCACAGCACTGTGACTGAAGAATTCCAATCTGCAGCAGTTTCTCACCTCTTCTGACCTGCGTGCTGCATCTCTGTTGTTGTGCCTCAACCATGTTTGCAGAAGATGGACTGCACCCACAGTAGCCTTCCCTGAATTGCAATGAAGATCATGAACAAGACAAGTGCCTTCCTGGACAGGGAAGATTCCCCCAAAGAAACCCAGGTCTTACCTGCAGCCTCTCCAGAATGACCCAATTCCACCCATTTCTTTGTCCTGCCTCAAAATAGAGGGACAGACACAAGCCACATTTATTGGTTTGGACCTGGGTTGGGTTTGTGGACAGAAGAGATCATTTGTCATGCATAGCTCTTGGGGACAAGGCTGGTTCAGAATTTCTGCCAACTTGGAAGACATATGAGTAAAATTTCTGAGAAATTAAACTGCATGGCCCACAATTAATCATTGTGTAAGGTCTGGAGAGCTTAAGTTGGTCTGATATTCTTGAATTCTAGCCTCATTTTTTTTTAAAACTAAAGTTAATTCAGCTGTATATACCAGGTATTATGATTAGAGTTTTGTGAGTCTAATCTCTTATCAGTCTGATTACAAACCAATGAAGTAGATGCCACCATTTTGCTTTCTTTGGAGAAAAGGAGACTGAGCCATGTCCAAGGTCACCACATGAGACTTGTGTGTATATGTGTGTGCATGTTTGTATCTGTGTGTGGGGGGGTGCATGTATGTGTGTGAGAGCATGTTTGTATGTTGGGGTGGGTACATGCATGTGTATTGCATGTATGTGAGTGCACATGTATGTGCATGTTTGTGTGTGGAGGTGGGGGATTCATGCATGTGTGTGTGAGTGTGTGTATGTTTCTGTGCATGTTTGTGTGGGGGGATGGTGTGTGGGTACATGAATGTGTGTTGCATGTGAGTGGACATGTATGTGTGTGTTTGTAGGGGTGGGTGGAAGGATTCATGCATGTGTGTGAGTGCACATGCATGTGCTGGCCAGAGGACAGTCTTTGGTTGTTGTTCCTCTGGTTCTATCTACCTTTGTGGAGGCAGGCTCTCTCATTGGCCTGAAACTTACCAAGCAGGCTGGAGTAACTGGCTGGTGAGGCCCAGGGACCCTGTAATCTCGGCCTCTCCTTTGGAGGGATTATAAGTGTGTACCGTTACAGCAGGGTTTTTTAAACCTTAATGTTTTTCCTTTGGACAGCCTCCATATATGTGTGTGTGCATGTTTTTGTGGGGGGTGGGTGGGTGCATGCACAATGGTCTGTGATCACAACTCTCTTCCACCACTTTCATTTGTCTCTCCTCCTTTACACCCCTCCTTTCTGATCCCTTTCTTCTTTCCAAATGGTCTCTCTTCTATTTTGATGCCATATTACTTTTTTTCACCTTCCTTCATTCTCCATGATGATATGTTGATGGGCCCAATATATTATGCAAGCCTCGTGCAGGTAATGACATCTACTGTGAGGGTATAAATGCAGTGCCTACATAGACAGAAGACAGAGTTCCACAGCACTCCTCCCCACCCTCCGGCTCTTACATTCATTCTGCCACCTCTTCTGCACTGATCCCTGAGTCTTAGATGATTAAAGCATGGCTTTTATACAAGGATTCTGGGGATGCAACACTTGGTCTTCATACTTGCCAGGCGAGCGCTTTCCAACTGAACTACTGTCCCCTCCCCCAGAGCTGAGACTTGATCTTAGTTCCAACCCCGCCCCCCCACCCCGTGACTAAGCTTTTAACTGGCTGCTTCAGGACTGAATCTGGTTCTTAAATATGTTAGGCCCAAGCAGTGCTTTTTTTTTTTTTTTTTTTTGCATGTGTGTAGCAAGTGTGTGTGTGTGTGTGTGTGTGTGTGTGTGTGGTATACATACATGTGGCGCTCTGTGATCAGGCATGGAGGCTGGAGGAGAATGCTGGGTGTCTCCTTCCATTGCTCATCTGCTTGTTTTCTTGAGCTCAAGTCTCTTCAGTGATTCTGGAGGTTGAAGGTATTTTCTTCCCCTGCAAGCCCCTGTGATTCTCCGGTCTCTGGTTCCTTCAGGACTGGGGTTATATGTGTGTGTGGCCATACCTGGCTATTTACATAGGTGCTGGGGAATTGAACTCAGCAGTCTGAGACACCTCCCCCTTAGAACTTCCTGCTTGTACAAGAAGTCCACTTAACTGCTGAACCATCTCTCCAGCCCCGAGAGGTGCTTTTTAAGAAATTATTTGCCATTAGCTGAAAAACTAAAGACTGAACAAGGTTGTCTTCTAACTTATCCTGAAGAATATCAGGCAACATCACAACCTTCCCACTCAACAGTCATCGGACCCTGAGTGTGAGCTGACATTTTCCGACGGTGTTGTCATTCCTTCATGTCACCTACTTCATTCCTGTAGGTAACTGCTCAACTTTTGGTCGAAACCCCATTGATGTGTGAGTGTTGTGGAGAAGGAAGAGCAACCTCACCATTTGTTATGGATGTCACTTCTTTTGTCCCCTCTGACCCTGGGGTAACATGTCTTAGTGCACATTCTTGAAGTTAACCAGCTCCTCCTTGGACCAGAAAGGTGGGAACCTTCGATGTCCATCACTGTGACTTGAGATACAGAGAAAGGCAGAAGAATCAAGCCCGGCTTAGAAGTTAGTATCCAGGCGTAGGCATGCTTTCCACATTCTAAGTTTTTAGAAGGTGCGGAGTTTTAGAATTCCTAAAGGTATTGTTAAATTCAATGTCAGGTCCAGGTCAACCCTCCTGGTTATTCCAGCCGTCATTCTGCAACTCAGAGGGCACACAAACCCTCCCTTACAGAACCTGACTTAACAAGGCGGATTTATGTCTCTGTACCACAGGTTAAAATAGCATCGTCTTTTCTGTACATAAATAATGTATAAATGTGTGTTAAATTGCCATGCATTTTTTTTTTTAGTTCTGAGGAATGTAGAAGAACAAATGACTCAGCCTTACCGAGTCTTATAAGATACACATCATTACCCTTCTTGCATTAAACATAGAGTTTGAGGTAAACTTGGGGAGAGATCTCAAGCGAATGTTTTCACATGCTCTTAGGAGTTCAATTGGTTCCCAAGATAAAGGTCAATAGCTCATTGCTAAATGGTAATGATGATAGCCTGGTTTTACTGTCGCCATTCTCTGATAATAAGAGAACACCTGTCCTATACTATATTAATTGGGTTGTATTATCATCTCCAATCTTCATAGGAAATCATTATAGTTGGCCTTCTTATTTATACTTTGCAGATGTGGAAACTGAGGCACCAAGAGGTTACAGGCTGGGGATCACAAACTAGAAAAAACCAGAATTGGCATTCAAGTATAGTTTTATTGGCTTCCAAAACTTTCCACCCTCCAAATATGTAAATTATCTAGCAATTTAAATTAAACTATTTGGCCTCCCCAAGAGTACAATTTGGAAGAGATCCATCTATTCCATCTCCTAATTATCCTGTGAAAATCTACGAGTCTCGGAGACTTCAAGCATTCATTATTGCATAAGGCTTGAACTTCAAGGAGCATAGGTTTAAGAACTTATTTAAGACCAACATGGTAGAGGGTATTTTTCCTTCTCTCCAAATCACTCCTGATGTCCCTGGAGCCCCTCACCCCAGTGTTCCTTTAATTAGAAGAAACACAGAGAACACTCATGTAAGGTGCTAAGTGGTTTAGTTGCTGCCCTGTATCATATGAAAACATGTTAACCTTTCATTCAGAGGAGCTCAATTAGCATGAGTCAACCCGTGGTTAATAATAGTAAAATGAAATGATCTCTAAATGAAAGGCTTTTATTTCTGTTTCACAAGTATCATTTGTTAAACAGCATTTTTTTTCTTCAAAACTTTAATTGACAACAGAAAGGAGGTCCTGTAACTTTAATGACAAGATAATGGGGGGCAGGAATATAGGGCAAATTTGCAAATTCTTTTCTTGGATGCTTGGATGGAAATGTGTTAAGTGAGTTCTCCTTCCTTGCTTTTTTTTTCTTCTCCCTATTTCTCCATCATCACACCATGCCCGTTTTCCTTAGAACTTGGGGTCTGATCACAACGCAATAGCTGGCAGATGTTTAAAGGAAAGCCAGAGGCCAGAGCAGCAAAATAAAGGAGAGGCCAAAAGATCCCCAGACGAGGGCTGGAGAGATGGCTTAGTGGTTAAGACGCCTGCTTCCTAAGCCTAAAGAACGCTGGTTCCAATCTCCAGCGGTTCCAATCTCCAGGTCCCACGTTTAGCCAGATGCAGTGATGCAAGGGTGCAATGCCGCACTTGACCACAAGGGGGCACATGTATCTGGATTTTGTTCGCAGCAGCTGAGAGGCTGCTGGTGCACCCATCTCTATCTGTCTTCCTCTCCCTCCCTCTCTCT
Organism: Orientallactaga sibirica; assembly: GCA_036365145.1. Lineage (NCBI taxonomy): Eukaryota > Metazoa > Chordata > Mammalia > Rodentia > Dipodidae > Orientallactaga > Orientallactaga sibirica. Next base: position 40,364,585 of record JAEOAD010000008.1, on the reverse strand, counting down.
GTGTCTCTTCCAAAAAAAAAAAAAAAAAAAAAGATCCCCAGAGGAGCTGGGAGGATGGCTCGGTGGATAAATCACTTGTCAGGAGCAAGTGTGCAGACTGGAGTTGAGATCCCCAGTGCCGATGTAAATGCCCCATGGTCGTGGTGGCCTGCCCAGAATCCCAGCATTTGGGAAGCAGAGATGGGATCTTCCAGGCAAACTGGATAGCTAGACTGGCTGAGTTGATGAGCTCTTAATTCAAGTGAGAGACCCTGCCTCAGTAAATCAGATATAGACTGTGGAGAAAGACACCCACTCTGGCCTCCACATGTATGTGTACACATGTGCACATGTACCATCCCACATACGTACAAACACCCATGCACACACAGCACACGTCTCAGACCTAGGGGAAAAGGTCTCTCATTTTCTCAGCACCTCATCTGGACTAGGTTCTGTGTTAGATGTTTTAGACACTTCTTTGGCATACCTATCAATTACGTAAGGAAGATATTATTATTTACAATTGGCAACTAATGAGGCTAACACTAATAATTAGGGGGGTTGAATTCAACTCTAGGTCTTTTTCTATGATGTGGGTCCTTGGACCAAAAATGCCTTCAGCTATTGGATGTATCTTTGACTAGTGATTCTAGTTGCTGTCTCCTCTTTTTTCTTTTTTCTTTTCTTTTCTTTTCTTTTCTTTTCTTTTCTTTTCTTTTCTTTTCTTTTCTTTTCTTTCCTTTCCTTTTCTTTCCTTTTCCCCTTCCCCCTCTCTTCCCTTCTCTTTCCTTCCCTTCCTTCCCCTCTCTTTCTTTTTATTTACCTTTCCCTTCCTACCCTTTCTTTTTTTTTTTCCTACCCTTCCCTTCTCCTCTCCATCCTTTCCACCCTGTCTCTCTGGCAGGGTCTCCCTCTGTAGTCCAGGCTGGTCTCATACTTGCAATCCCCTCCTACCTCCATCTACCAAGTGCCACGAATGTAGGCGTGAGTTGAGACACCCAGACTGTGATTCCATTTTCCCGTGGAGTCCTCAGGGAGGGGGAAAAGAATGTGACAAAAAAAATGAAAGGGAAATCTGGACTCCTCCAGATCTGAAGGAACAAGACCCTAGGAAAAATGCAAATGGGAATGGAATTGATGGACTCAGGTTGTGAAGTACCCAGTCCTGAGCGTCACTGTGGCAGGCTTTGTGCGAAGTATTTGCAATTACATTTTCTTTTTGTCTTTGACCAGCTAACATGCTGGGACTCACAGAGGTGAAGCGGCTGGCCCAGATCACAGAGCTATTCAATGGCACGGTGGAGTCCCGGGCCCATGTACCCCACCTCCCCACCTCTGAAGCCCTTCTCACTGTGGTGTGGATGGTTCACTGAGAAAGACCAGGTGGTTCTAGGCACCATCACGTCGAGACATAGGAACAACCCACATCTTACTCATTATTATGATTGATTTTTATGCTGTTAAATTAGCATACAAAGGATTACGTTTCATTATGATGTTTTCCAAACAAATTTTGGTTTTTGTTTCTCTTTTCCCTCCTTTTGCCCGTCTCCTTGTGTCCTCCACCATCGCAGCCTCCTTTCCACTTTCACACTGCATGCTTCCTTGTGTCTCTGCACTTTCCCACTGCCTCTTCTTCCCCTCTCCTGGCTTCTTATCTTGATTCATAGCCTATACCCACTCTCACGTGCCCATTTTAATGTACATGTTTATTAATCAAATACTTACTGTGACAACACCAAATTCTGGTGAGTATGTGGAATGAAAACTCCCCCAGCTCCCTTGCCTCTTGAAGACATGAAATGGTGCTGGGTCATAGCTTAGGAAACTAAACACACATTCACCATGTGATCAGTCTAGCCACTACATTAGTATTTATTCCAGATACATAAAAACACATGTTTAAGAGAAGACTTGTATAGAAATAGGCACCTTGTTTGAAGACTAGTTTAATCCATAATATTAAAAAAATAGTAAGAGCTCCAGTGTATTGCAACAGGAGAATGTATATACGTAGACTGCTGTATATCCTTACAATGGAACAGTATATAACAACAAAAATAACAAATGCTACATATAGAGAACAGATGGGTTTAAAAGAACATACTTTGTGAAAGGTTACTAATATATTATTATTATTAATTATCATTATTATTATCATTATTATTTTTGACATAGGGTCTCACACTAGCCCAGGCTGACCTGGAACTCACTCTGTAGTCCCAGACTGGCCTCGAACTCACTGCAATCCTCCTACCTCTGCCTGCTGAGTGCTGGGATTAAAGGTGTGTGCCACCATGCCTGGCTTGAGGGTCCTACTATAAAAAGCATGTGCACTCGGTTCCATTTTCATGAATTTCAAGAATGAACACCACATACCCAGAACATAAAAATTCAGACTAGCGTCTAGGATGAGGATTTACTAGGAAGGGGCATGTGAGGATGTTATGGGAGCAATCATATTTTATATCTTGACAGGCGTTTGAATTAAACAGGTAAATGCATTGTCAGGGTTGCCGTACAAAATCCCACAGGTTGCGCATGTTAAACAAGAGAAATTCACTTTTGTGCATTCTGGAGGCTGGAAGTCAGTGGTCTTGGTGTGGCTAGGGTTGCTTTCTGCTGAGGGCTGCAAGGGAAAGATCTGACCCAGGCTAATGTCCTTAGTTTGTGAATGGCCATCCCCTCCCCGTGTCCTCATATGGCCTGCTCTGTGCCTGCCTGTGCCACAATCTTGTCTTGTAAGGACAGCAGCCATACTAGATTAGGGCCCACAACAATGAACTCATAACCCATGATTGCCTCTTTAATGGTTCTGTATCCAAATACAATCACACTGTGGTGTGCTGGAACTTAGAACTCCAACATATGAATTGTGAGAGGGTCACAATTCAGCCCTGCAAGTATATTCTTAAGTCTGTACATGATGCTACATACATGTCAGTTTAAAAAAAATTAAAGATTTTATTTTTATTTATTTATTAGAGACAAAGAGGGAGAGAGAGAGAGAGAGAAAGAGTGAGAATGGGCATGACGGGGCCTCTAGCCACTGCAAATGAACTCCACACACATGCACCACCATGTGCATGTGGCTGATGTGGGACCTGGATAAGCAAACCGGGGTCCCTAGACTTCACAGGCATGTGCCTTAACCGCTAAGCCATCTCTCAAGCCCACATGTCAGTTTTTATCAAAAGAAAAAAAAAAAGAACTACAAATTAATATTGAGCGGAACTTAATAATGTGTGTAACAGTTACTTACCTTCTTATTGCTGGAATAAAACACCAGACCAGAAGCTTTGGAAGGAGTTTATTTGTTTATTTTTATTTTAAAGAATATTTTATTTATTTGAGAGAGAGAGTGTGAGAGAGAAAATGAAGCAGATAGAGAGATTGAGAATGGGTGCACCAGGGCCTCTAGCCACTTCAAACAAATTCTAGATGCATGAGCCACCTTGTGCATCTGGCTTTATATGGGTACTGTGGACTTGAAGCTGGATCCTTTAGCTTTGAAGGCAAGTGCCTTAACCGCTAAGCCTTCTCTAGTCCCTACTTTAAAACTTACAACAAAATCTAGGAAAATATTAATAGAGGCCCACTGCATGTCAGACATGGAGTGGGGAGATGAGGATTGAAGGATGGGCAAGACAGATAAGCCCTGTGTTCTCGTGAAGCATGCATGGTTTAACAGTTGGTCTGCAGCTGTGACTTTCGTGGAGCATATTCCAATGGACACTCTCATGTGTAGTCAATCAGAGCTGTCCTGCCCTCTGTGCTTACCCCACATCTCATAGTTGCTGCTCAGTGAACATGGGCCCATTGGCATTCTGCCTCCCCTCAGATGATAAATTCCTCAGCAGCTTAGTTGCGCAAAGATCAATCACTGCTGGTGCAAGTGGTAAGCCACAAAAATAACAGCAATTTATATACACACCCTGGGAGTCCCTTGTGAGCACTCCTACACTATTTATGAGATGGAGTGATGAAAGTTAAAAGCAAGGATGAGAATGGCAGCTTTATTTTATTACCAGCTACACACACCACAAAAGAACCCCACATGGAAATATTCATTGGCAAGCCAGCTTGCTAGGAAACCAAGACGTGAAATTTATCAGGGACAGGAAATAGACGACTCATACAAAGCGTGGTGATATTTTTAATACCTGAATTGGAACAAAGGGAATTTTCAATCTTCTCAAATAACTTTGGGGCTCTGGTGCAAATCCCGAAGATGAAAATATTGCAGTGACTCCAGATACAATGACAGGAAATAAGTAAGTTTGCTGCTAGAGTTTATGTACAGGATGTTTGAGAACCCTAGACTGACACTGAAATGAAATCTTCACATCATTCAATATGAGTTTTCTATGATGTTACGGACTATGCATTTCAATTCTGATTGATTTTTTTCCTAGATGAACTTAGGCAGGTTACTCTTTAAATAATAGCGTCTTTAGCTATGCAATGGAGATAAAAAAATCTTATCTATTCCGAATGTCCTAAAAATTTGATGCAAGGGATGGGGAATTCTTTATGTTTTGAAGCAAGTTCTCCCTGCGTAGCCCAGGCTGCCCTTGAACTTGTGATCTTCCTGCCTCAGCCTTCTGAGTGCTGGGATGGTAGGTGTGTGCCGCCAGGCTGGACTAATGAACCCCAAGATCCATCCCCAGAAGCACACCTCCTCTAGCAAGGCTTTACCTCTTGAAGTCTCTACTGCTCCCCTAATTTGCCACCAATTGGAGACCAAGTATTCAAAACACATGAGGCTGTGGGGGACATCTTATTCACACTACCACACAAGGAAGTTTTTTGTTGGGGGGGTAGGGTTTCACTCTAGCCCAGGCTGACCTGGCACTCACTTTATAGTCCCAGGCTAGCCTTGAAATCATGGTTAATCCTCCTACCTCTGCCTTCAGAATGCTGGGATTAAAAGACCAGTTGAAAGTTCTTTTTCATATTAAATATTTTATTTATTATTTGTAAGGATAGAGAGAGAGAGAGAGAGAGAGAGAGAAAAAATGTATGTGCCACTTTGGGTATCTGGCTCCACATGGGCACTGGGGAATTGAACCCAGGCCATCAGGCCTTGCAAGCAGGCACCTTCACCTGCTGATCCATCTCTCCAGTCCTTACTCAGGAAGTTCTTAATACAGCCTTTGTACCTAGTCTCAGCTTTGGTACTTAGTTGGCTTCATAATGTTCAGAAAGATGTCACCAGTGGGGATGATGAGAGAGACATGTGGACAGTGGTCGCTCAAAGTGAGTAAGAGGGCAGATGTTTGTCTCTTGAAGACTTACACAGCACAAAGTCAACTAAGATACTCCAGACCTGGGAGGTCTATTTACTTAGGGTTGAGTTTAGATTCAATAAATACAACAGAAGAAAAATAAACTGATGACCAGGGTGCAAATGGCTTCTCTGTAATCAGTTGTCAGTCTGACTTATTAGTAGAATGTGGCCAGATCAATTAGTGATGCCTGCCATGGGCTTGGGCCACAGGAGTGACAGAGTTGTGCTCCGAGTTTATGGATGAAAGGGTCTGAGGTATAACAGTTTAAGGTCTGTTATTGTTTGGAGGAAGTCTGCCTCATTAGCTTTGAGAGCAAAACCCATCCATTTCCTTCTGTATTTGTCATTCCTTCAGCCCGTAGATAATTCTTGGTGCTCACTGGGGATTTGTTAAGTCAAATGAAAAACCCTGTCCTTTTGAGGGTGATTAATTAGTATTCCTAACGTTATGCTCAGTTTAGAATCGTACGTTGGGAAACTTTCATCTGCATGCAGCATTCTCTTCAAAGGGTGTGTGAGGGAAAACAAACAACCTGTACCTTTAAAATAATTACCTGGAGATTATAACTTGCTCCATAGATGCAGATCTTTGTGAAGCCCCGGGGAAAGATGCTCCAGATATAACTTAATGACTGGGCTTGTGATTCACCATCCAAAGCTGTTTACTTGCTTCTTAAAAAGCTACCTTTGTTCTGGGTCAAGCCAGGAGGGACATTGTTCACTAAGATTTCACATGTAATAACGTTGCAATCTCCCTCTGTTACTTCTCTAATCACTGTGGTGGTCTGTATGGCAAATGGGAAAAGGTTTACCATGCTTATTTTGTCAAAGGACCTTGTCTTTGTCCCTTATTGAGTTTTACAATATTACCAATACTGAGGCAAGAATCTACCCAGAGGCTCCAGGAATGAGATTTTCTATCTGATGCTGGGAGCAGACATTGTTCCAAGCCTTGCCTGAGTACCAGCCACTCTTTCTTCTCAGCCTTCTAGAAGATTCTTCCTACAGGCGTAGGTAATTGTATTCTGCTACATACTAAAGAAGTCATTGGCAGATTTCTTTGCTTCTTTGTGCTTCAAACTTAGGCTCCTCTGCACTCCCTGGTGTGTAAAAGCGAAATGCCTCACACACACTCAAGCGTTTGAACCCTTGGTGTCCAGTTGGTGGCGCTGTTTTAGAAGGTTGGGGAACCTTAAGAAGGTGGAGGCTTGCTGGAGGAAATGAGTCACTGGGGGGGGGTGAGCCTTGAGGTTTTATCTTTGGCTCCACTTACTGTCTGTTTCCTGACTGCAGACACATTCTAACCAGCCACCTCAGTCTCCTGTCGCCATGCCTTCCTGCATGACGGACTCCATCCCATCTTAAACTGTGAGCCTAAACCCTGCCTTCCTTAAGTTGCCTCTGTCGGGTGTTTTGTCACAGTGATGAGAAAATTAGCTAATACATCTAGCCTCACAAATCCACCTCGTGCACTCAGACGGTCTGTAAAGCTCTTCCGGGCTTTCCCTCTTCTCCAGTGACTTCCTGGGGACTCTGCCAAGACAGGGAGATTCATAGACAGAACTGGTTTATGCACTGCCTTCTGGGACTCACTATCTTTCTCGGTGTCCTGCCCATTGACTTTAAGATAGTTGCTTATTTCTCAGTGGGTTTTCATGGTTATTTTAGGTTCAAGGGTAAATCTGATTGACCTTTAGGACTCCATCTTAGGCAGAAGTGGACCCAGAGGGGGAAAAAAATGAATCTTTCTGATTCATAAAACCCAAGCACACAAAGGGATGGATAAATACATGTTGATTTGGTTGGTTTTATTTAAAGAACGCACTTTGTAGACGTTTCCTTTTTTCTTCTTTGTTGTGTGTGTGTGTGTGTGTGTGTGTGTGTGTGTGTAACATGTGTGTGCATGTGTGTGGAGGCTCTGGAGGTCAGTGTTGAGGGGTCTTCTAGGTTGATGTCCATATTATTCTTCTGAGACAGAATCTCTCACTCAGAACATAACTTACTGATTTGGCTAGCTAGCTAGCTACTAAGTTCTGGGAATCCTCCTGTCTCTGCCTCTCCAGAGCTGGAATGACAGGCACATTTATGTGGACATTGAGGATCTGAACTCAAGTCCTCAAGCTTGCATGGTGAGCACTTTACCCACTGAGCATCTCCCCAGCCCATTTGTAGGGCTTTTCCTAAATGGTCACAGAAGCAAGCTTTGAATTTCAAACTGGAAGAAAGCGTCAAGGTCAACCCTTCTTCTGAGTTCCTCAAAATCATTACTGTGATGCCACATACCTTCTGTGAGGAAAGCTTTTAAAAAGCACAGTGCCATCTGGTATAAAATAATTGCTTCTGCATTCTTGCTTTCGTTCTCCTCATCTATAGGACAGAGGCAGAGGTTCGTACAAGCATCCCAGCATGTGATACAGCATTAAAAAGACTAGGTTGAATTCTAGTTTTACTACAGAGCAGCTGTCTGACCTTGGGCAACTTACCTACCTCTCTGTATCTGTCAGATATTTTGTCCCAGAACAAGAAGTTAGCCAATACAGGTGATAAAAGTGTAATTGGAAAAGTGACATCACCCACCTACATTCCCAAAGCTGGAGAGTAGTGGATTTGTAAATGAAGCTGAGAGCAAGTGACTGTTATACACAAGGCTACCTTACTACATAGGGGTTTCTATTTTGATGAGTCATATTAGGGTCAAGTTGATGCATTTTAAAATTTTCAGACAAGAATCCCTCCTTTTCATTTTTTTTTTTTTTTTGGCAATAGCTGGTGAAGAATTGGTATTCTTTAAAAAATTTATAATTGGGGCTGAGACAATGTTTCAGTTGTTAAAGAGCTTAGTGTGCAAGCATGAGAACCCGAGTTCAGATCCCTAACACCCACATGTAAAGGCTGGACATGGTGGTGTGCTTCTGTTTCCCAGCCTTGGGGTAGTAGAGAAAGGAGGTTCCCTGGGGCTTTCTGGTTAGCTGGTCTAGCTTAGTTGGTGAGTTTTGGGTTCAGTGAAAGACTTTGTTTCAGAAAATAAGGTGGAGAGTAATTGAGCAAGACACTTTACATTGACTTTTGGCCTCCAGGTGCATGTATACACACACGTGCTTCCACATACATATGAACACACACATGTAGCACATGCATAGACATACATGCAAGATAAAAATACAAGTTAAAATATATGAAAATTTTAAATTAATTTCCCAACTTGGTGTATTATAGATTTTCATTTCAGTGACAAAATATCTGACAGAAGCCATGGAAAGCCTTTCTTCTGTGAATCCTCCAGAGCATCTGCATTCTGCAGTGGAAAATAAGGGAAAGAGAACTGGTCTGAGCTTGGAGACACCCAAGTTCAAAACTCAGAGTATCTTCATACCAAGTGAGTGAGCTTGGCAAAGGAGTTTCCTGCTTTTGAGTGTCTCCTTCCTTCATCTGTAAATTACTGCTATTAGAAAAGAAATAATAAACAGTCGATAATAAATAATAAAGAACAATAATGGGACAAAGCACATAGACTTCATTTTTGCCAGTTAGGTGGGTTGACCATGGCCAAATGACTTCTTTCATTAGTACTCATTAGCAAAATTGAAAAGAGTAACACAAATTTTGCCACTGCTTATGTGATAAGTCTTACAGGTCTTTGTCCTGGAATAAAGACTTGAACCAGGGACCTGTGGTTAGTAATAGAAATAGAGATAATTTATTATTGAGAAAGAGAAAGAGGGCTGGAGAGATGGCTTAGCGGCTAAGGCGCCTGCCTGCTAAGCCTAAGAACGCTGGTTCCAATGTCCAGCGGTTCCAGTCTCCAGGTCCCACGTTTAGCCAGATGCAGTGAGGCAAGGGTGCAATGCCGCACTTGCCCACAAGGGGGCGCACACATCTGGATTTCGTTCACAGCATCTGAGAGACTGCTGGTGCGCCCATCTCTGTCTCCCTCTTCCTCTCTATCTCTCTCTGTCTCTCTTTCCAAAAATAAATAAAAAATAATTTTAAAAAATTAAAAAAAAAGAAAAAGAAAGACACTACAGAGAATGGCAATGGGCTAGATCTGGAGGCATATAGCAGGGATCTTCTCACTGGTGGGGCAGAATACCCGGCCAGAAGCGGCTGACAGAAGGAAAGGGTTTATTTTGGCTTACAGTCTCAAGGGGAAGCCTCATGCTGCAGGGAAAGCATGACAGGCACCTCATCTGGTCCCAGCAGCAGGGTGGCCGCAGCAGGAGTAACTAGCTATGAACACTCAATGGGGCTGGACTCATAAATCCGAGGGCCCTCTCCCAGTGACACACCTCCTCCAGCCAGGCTCCACTCCCAGAGGCTCCAACCAGCTGGGGACTGAGGGTGAGGTTTAATCGCAAATGCACAAGGCTATGGGGGACATTGGACATTCAAACCACCACAGTGAGGGTGGTGACTGTAGAGGCATATAATTTTGAAAAACACCCTCCCAGCCCAGAAAGATAGAAGAAAAGGTTGATCAAATGGTAGGAGGGGATGGGGGTGGGAAGATGTCTCAGCAGCTAAAGACATGCCTGCCACAGCCCTGATTCAGTTCCCAAGCCACCTATGTAAGGCTGGATGCAAAAAAGTAGTACAAATATGTGACATTTGTTTGCAGTGGCAAGAAGTCCTGGCATGCGTGCATGAGCACATGTGTGAGTGTGCGCGCACACACACATTTTTGAAAAGGGTTGAGGAGAGAAAAGTTTCATTCTGGAATAAGCAACAAGCCCGAGTGTGGTGGGCCCCACAAACAATCTGCTAGGATATTGCAAAGACAGGAAGAAACCCCACTCCTTTAGCTAGCCCAGCAGGTACAGTCCATTGCATACACGTTCTCAAGCTGAATAATATGTGGTCCCCAGAGTTGAGAGGACTCTACAGGAACAAATATTTGTCACACTTAGTTCACCCAGGGTTCATTTGGTAATTGGGGTGGCCATCTGTGTTTGTTAATTGGCTTATCCAAAGGAAGAATAAACACCTCACATGTACATGACAGGAGGCAGTTTTATAACTTGGATCTAGGTGTCAGCTCCAACTTGGAGTTAGGCTCCTACCCTCCCACAGACAGTGGGAGGAAGAATGCTGTCTTCTTTGATGATTACATCGCAAATAGATAGTTTTCAGGTCCCTAGAAAACATTCTTGGGTCCTCACATGGCAACCAATTAAGTTTTTTTTAAAAAGAGCTTTACTTTCATTTCATAGAGACAGAGAGAACTTAAAGCTATAGTCACTCCTCTCAGTCTATGGACACAATATCCAGGTATTTAACCAACCATGCATAGAAAATATTTGGGAAAAAAATCCTTCTGATTATATACATATTTTTTTTCTCACCCTGATTCTCTAAACAATAGTGTAGAGCAATTGTTTACATGTAGTTACATTGCCTTAGGTATTCTAGGAACCTTTTCAAGGATTTAAAGTAAGGGAAGGTATGCATAGAGCAGTTCTCAGAACACACCATCAAGTAGACAGGAATTATAAATTTTGTTATTTGGGGGTGGTGCTGAGGGTGGGTTTTAGAAGCAGTCCTTCAAAGATGCCAAGGAATGACTACACAGGTTTTCTAAAAAGTAAATGTTCCAGGAAAAGGGAGAGAGAAGTCTTTTTCCTTACTTTTCAACAGGGTGAATAAAGCTGCTGCTGCTGCTGCTGCTTCTTCTTTTTCTTCTTCTTCTTCTTCTTCTTCTTCTTCTTCTTCTTCTTCTTCTTCTTATTATTATTATTATTATTTTGGAGAGAGTCAGAGAGAGAAAGAGAGAGAGAATGGGTGCGCCAGCAGCCTCTCAGCAGCTGTGAACGAACTCCAGACGTGGGCACCCCCTTGTGGGTGGCATCAACATTGTGCCCTGGCATCAACTTTGTGTCTGGCTAAACATGGGACCTGGAGAATCAAACGGGCATTCTTAGGCTTAGCAGGCAGGCGCCTTAACCACTAAGCCATCTCTCCAGCCCAAAGCATTTTATTTTTAACTTGTATATTCCCTTATGTAAGCATAGGAGTCTGTCCAAATTATTAAATTGTATACTTATAATATATGCACCTTCATATATGAAAATTATACCTAAGTAGGTAATTTGCAATATTTCACCATCACCTGGAACTCTTCCTGCTCTTTCACAGGGTACTTCAGAAACCTTTCTATGCTTTCCTTGAAATGTTCACAAATTTCTCTGAGTTATTTTCTCTGTCATAACAGTGTAAGAAAAATTACAGCTGGGTTATACCCAGGTTAATATAACTCATATTAAAGAAATCCTCTTAAAATTTTGTGATAAGAGAGCTTAATTCCTCTAAGGAACAGAAAAATACAATTCAAAGGGAATTTAGTAAAGAATATTAAGGTAATTTAACAGTACCATCCCATGAAGGATATTTGAAACTGGGACTTTTCTCTCACTATCCTCCTCCCCCTCCTACTGAAAATAGTAATTGAGTGACTAGCATGAGCTATATTTTGGCTAGGCACTGAGCATGTGATGGCCAGAAACACAGGTGTGGCACAGGTTGTTGTGGAGATTATGGTCTCAACAGGTCACCAGGTATGAAACAGCTATACTCATAATTATTTGGTTTTTATTGAGTGCTAATGTCATGAGGGAGAGCAGTCTGGTCCAAGAGTGTAGAATCCAGACAAAATTCCTTTTTAGAGTTCAATCTTTGGGCTGGAGAGATGGCTTAGCAGGTAAGGCGTTTGCTTGCAAAGTCAAACAACACCAGTTCAATTCCCCAGGACCCACGCAAGCCAGATGTACAAGGGGGCGCATGTGTCTGGAGTTTGTGTGGAGTACCTAGAGACCCTAGTGTGCCCATTATCTCTCTCTCTCTCTCTGCCTCTTTCTCTAATAAATAAATAAACAAATAAAATCTATTTAGAGTTCAAGCTTTTACTGAAGAGTTGGAAGTAGCGTCCTAACATGTCATAGTAGGGCCTAAAGCCAGAGAGAGACAGGGAATTTGAAAGAACAAAGTGAAATGGTCCCCTTTTATAACTTTCATGAAGTGGTCTTCTTTTAGAAGAGTTTTTTTTTTGGGGAAGGGAATAAGTTCTGCTCTGTATGACTCAGTCTATGGGCTAAGAATCATGGAGGTACTCAGTAGCACCTAAAGGCATAAATCATGTGGCCTTGGGTCTCCCTGGTGGCAGGGAGCTGATCTTGCTTTCCTGGGCAGCAGTGGGGCTGGTCTTGTCTTCCTAGCCTTGAACTGGAACAGCAGGGGGTACTCTTATAATGACCACATGTGACCTAACACTGAGGGCTCCCCGACAGGCATATACATTTTCAAGGCAGGGTCTCACTGTAGTCCAGGCTGACTTAGAGTTCACTATGTAGTCTCAAACTGGCCTCGAACTCACAGCAGTCCTCCCACCTCAGCTTCCTGAGTGCTGGGGTTAAAAGTGTGCTCTACCACATCAGGAAGGCTCATGTTTTGAATGCTTAGTTCACACCTTGCGATACTGTTATGGGGTCTGTTGAACCTCGTGGAGGTGGGGCCTAGTTGGAGGAAGTAAGTCACTGGATATGGATCCCTTCAGCTGTAATTGCTGGAGAGATGACATCCATTGAGATTAGGCCAGCTGATCTGCATCGGAACAGCAGGAAGAATGCAGTCTCTTTTGAAGTAAGGGGCCTGATGTTGAAGGAGTTTTCCTGCTTTTCAAATTCGGCTTTATTTCTCCCTGGATGAATAGGTTGGTAGCCCACCTGGTACTAAGGAGGATAACAAATGCAGGAAAGAGAGAGTCACTGAATTTGCAATATGGTTTTGTGTTTTGGAAATGGCCATGGGCAGTGTGAAGCAGCCTTGTTGGGTTATCTGCATAGAGGCCTGATGGAGCCATAAAGATGAACTGGGTTGTAGTGGAGACCCAGTGGAAATGCCAGGACTGTGGGATGGCTGCCGAGGACAGCTGCTGGTACTGGCTGGAGTATACTTGGGGGTATGAGCAGCTGAGCTGGAGGAGTGGAACTGGAACTCCAGAGACTTGTCACTGGTTACAATGATCAGACTTGGAGACTTGTCACTGGTTAGAGTTGTCAGACTTGGAGCTACAGAGTTTGAAGTTTGCCCTGTTTGTTTTAAATCTTGTATTGCTTCAATCTTTCTTTCTTTTTTTTATTCCCAATGCCATATTTTGTGATGTGAATATTTATTCTGTGCCATTATGGTTTTTTTTTAAGGTATTAAGGCTTAGTTAAAAGACCGTGGACTATGGGCATGTTTGGACATCATTAGGATTAATAAAAACTATGGGGACTTTTAAAATTGGATTGAATAAATTGCATTTTACATCACGGATGGTTATCAGCTTGTGGAGACCAGGGGCAGCATGTGGTCATGTGATTCAGGTGTCCCCCATAAACTTACGTGTTCTGAATGCTAGGGCCCCAGATGGTGGTAATTTGGGAATTAGAACCTCCTGGAGGCAGTGTATTATTGCGGGTGGGTTTTTGAGTGTTATTGACAGCTTCCCGTTGCCAGTATTTGGCACACTCTCCTGTGGCTGTTGTCCACCTGATGTTGGCCCGGTGGTGATGTCCACCCTCTGCTCATGCCATCATTGCCCCTTGATGCCATGGAGCTTTGCTGAGAGTCTTGTAAGACAAAATTAACTTTTTCCTCCCATAGGAAGCTTTTGTTTGGGTGACACCCCTGGAATCTGAAGCTAGGCTCTTCTTCTTGGGTAAACACATGTGGATCTATTCTAAAATCCCCCTGGGGGAGCAGGGTAAATGTCTTCACTAGATGGTGCCTAAACTCATCCTTGGTCTTCCTGTTCCTACCAAGTTTCCTCTGGCGTCCTTTGAAAATGTCATTGATCTAATGGGTCCTCATCTCAGAGTCTGCTGCTATGCATTCTTAACTTAAAACTAAGGAAGACAGTGTCCCAAAGTATTCCTTTCCACCTGACATTCTTTCTGCCATCTCTTCTACAAGGTTCCCTGAGCCTTAGAGGCTGTGACAGAGATGTCTTACCTCTGTAAGACCTGTACAGTATTCAGCCCATCAACAGTTTGACATAGATGGTGGCAGAGGTGGCAGAAAGAATGACATTTCATTATAGAAGAAGGACTCCTTGGAAAGCAGAAGGGGGTCACGGGAGTTTGGGTGGAGAGGAGGTACGAAGGAGGGTATGATCAAATTATAATCTGTTCATGTATTAAAATTCTCAACTGAACAATACTAAGGAAGAACATGAATTATGAAGTATGAATTATGGGCGAGTGTTAGAGCAAGGAAGTGAATAGAGAGTATCTCAGGCAGATGGAAGGGACAGTGAAGGAAGGGTTTTGTGAATCTCCTTCACTTCTCCACATCCAGCTCTGTGCAGTCATCTCCACCAGGCCTTAGAAGTTCAGAATGAACTTGGCATTCCTCCTTATAGCATGGGAAGATCCTGTTCCCATGGAGAGCACTCCTGGGGAATTTCTGTAGGGCTGAGCTTCTCCTGGGAAGGCTCTGAGGAGTCTCGGACCCTGTATTGGAATTTCTCAGTCAACTCCTTGCTGACAAGTTCTCCTCATGATCCTTTGAGTGGCTGCTCCTTCCCCCATCACTCTTACCCCCCCCCCCTTTTTTTGGTTTATCAAGGTAGGGTCTCACTCTAGTTCAGGCTGACCTGGAATTTACTATGTAGTCTCAGAGTGGTCTCGAACTCTTGGCGATCCTCCTATCTCTGCCTCCCGAGTGCTGGGATTAAAGGCGTGCGCCACCACGCCTGGCTCTTTATCCCCTTTCCTTGCTTCATGTTTCTTCATGGCACTTGCTCATCGCTTTGCAAAAATTATATTGTGCATATTTTTACAAATGTTTGCTTGAGTTTGGGGTATACATGCGTGCATGTGTGTTTGTGTGTGTGTGGGTGGGGGTGAATGTGTATATGAGTGCATATGCCTGTGTGTGGAAACTAGAGAACAACCTCAGGTATTGCCGTCTAGAATGCCACCCATCTCCTTTGTGAAATGATCTCACAAGTTGGTGGCCTGGGTCACAAATTAGGCTAGACTGACGAACCCCAGAGGTCCTCCTTTCTCCTCATCTCCAGTGCCAGAATTACAAGCGTGTGCCACCACAGCTGGCATTTTTACATGGGATCTGGAATTAAACTCAGGTCCTCATGCTTGTGAGGCAAACGTTTTTCCTGAGTGAGTTCGCTCTACAGCCCTGTATTGTGTATTTATCAGCTATAGCCCACCCTCACCAGAATAATGGTTCTATATGTAAACATACGAATTATCTTATTCATCATTATATTGATAACTTCAAAAGTAACAATCAACATATAATTAACAATAATTATTAAATGAATAAGTATTATTTCTTTGTAGGCTTTAATGTCTTTGGTAAAATTGAGGCTCATCGTTATTCTTTCACTGGTGAATTCTATCAAAAGCCTTTTTTGGGTTTTTTTGTTTTGTTTTTTGAGGTAGGGTTTTACTGTAGTCCAGGGTGATATGGAATTCACTATGTAGTCTCTGGCTGGTCTCAAACTCATAGCAATCCTTGTACCTCAGCCTCCCACATACTGGAATTAAAGGCATGTTCCACCATGCCCAGCTTCCTCTGAGTTTTTGGAGGGTGCTGGAGTTTGAGCTCAGAGCCTCGTGGAAGCTTCTCATACCTTTATCACTGAGCCACATCCCAGCCCACTCTCCTGGAGCTTATTGCATCAATAAATGGGTTAAATCATTCACAGGGTACATGGGTCTATGGAGCCCTTCTCAGTGTCTTTGTGAAGCTCACATTCTATCTTCCTTGATGTTTTTGAATTTACTAGTAGACTGTCCTCCAATAGCTACCCACACTTTACTATAGTCATGAATTTTTCACTATGTTGTGATTACATTTTAGCATAGAACTTCTCAAATGTCATGTTTATATGAACCCCCTGAGGAATTTGCTACAATGAAGATTGTTGTTGGGCATTGCTAAACATGGGCTGGAACTGTGAGGAAGCTGTCCTGGGCTGTTGAACATGGCTGGGGACCTTGGGCTGTGGGGGTTGCAGCAGGCCTTATCTTCAGTAACCCACTCCGGTGCTGGGGGCTGGCCGCTCCCTCCTCGTGAGGCTGTAGCGTGCCTCATCCCCACCCAGAGGTTCCTATGGAAATGGGTCCAATGGGCTACTCCCCCCTCTCCCAGAACACCTGGACATTCCATAGCCCTAAGGTTCCACTTTCCCCACAGCCCCGTGACCTCGTGGCCAGCTGCCCAAGAGACTCTTATATGGCAGTAAACAGTCTCCCTGCAGCTGCAGCCATCCGATATGTGACTGAAGTCACGTAGCTTTTCCTGCAACTTCTGCTATCTCCCTCCCAGCTTCTGTTTTCCAACACTAGCCAATTAGATAGTGACCTATGAACCTATGTATCCAATCACCTTATGATTTGTGTGTGCCTTCTCAACCTTTCACAAGGGTTTATAAACCCACCCCCCTTTTGAATAAATGACTGTTGTCCATCAGACGGTCTCCCAGGTGGTGCATTGCCTGTTGCACTCACCCGGAATGTCAGTGGCCAACGACCCCTGGGAGTAGCAAGGACTCACAGCTGGTGCCCAACATAGGGCTCTCTGGACGTGTGGGTAATAGGTGAGTGCCCCCTTGAGGGACATCCTCCCCTCGGGGTTAATGGCCCCTGTGGTCGCCTCCCCATTTGAGGGCTGGCAGGTTTTGATTTCTCCTTCCTCCGTCAGAGGAAGGTAGGCTCTTCTCTCCATCAGAGAGAGGCGGGTTTCTCCTTTCTCCATCAGAGAGAAGTGGGTCTCTCTTTCCTCCATCAGAGGGAAGCTGTTTTCTCCTTTTCCTTCTCTACTTTCAGTTTGGACCATTGCGAGGGACCCATCAACTGATGTCTTTTGGCCAGGGCTACAATCTGGTATTGACTGAAGGCCCCTAGCCCTCTGCTTGGATCCTGACAGCCCACTTGGGCATTGGCAACAACCTCCTATCTATTTCTCTTCACAGTCAACAAACCGTTAACGTATCGACCAGTAAAAGCCTCTAGGGCAGTCGCCGGTCTCTTAATCTTGCGGACAGGCTTGTGTCTGGATCTTTGGGGAATCCCCTGAAGTATCCACACTGTACTGTAGTCATGAATTTTTCACTATGTTGTGATTACATTCAGGCGTAGGACTTCTCACATGTCATGTGCATATGAACCCCCTGAGGAATTTGCTACAATGACGATTCTAATTCAGTGGGTCCAAGATGAGGCCCAAGAGTCTGGATTTTTAACCAATTCCCAAATAATGTCAAAGTTTCTTGGTACAGACCACAATTTGAGATTAACATCAATGGGGAATTTCCTTCTGTGAATCAGAAGAGGAGAGCGAAGGGCATGCAGGTGGCATTTTGCCAATGGGAACAGCTCTTCCAGTTTCCACTTGAGGAAAAGAATTCCTGCCTATACAATATGCATCCAGTGCTCTGTGTTAGATGCTGTACCAAGACCTTTCCTTAGACTGTTCCAGTTAATCCTTAGATCATCCTTCATTTACAGAGGAGCAGCCCAAGGCTCAAAGGATTTGCTAGGCTGGTTACATCTGCTGACCTGTCAGGTCTGAGAGCCTTCCACTCGGAACTGGAACCGTTATCCACGGGCTCTTATGAAGCTGCAGTGGGGTCCAAGCAGGGATGTGGGGCAGGGAGAGCAGCAGGTGTCAGGGGAGGATCAAGGAAAACTGAGTGCACATGAAAAGCCAAGCTAATTAAAAAGTAAATACGAATTAAAGACAAGGTGATCCGTTCATAGTAAAGGGCTTTATATCATCTTTCTAAGAAATAGATTTCAGTTTAAGCATTCAGTTTCACATCTAATGCCATCATTAGAAATATGGGCTGGAGAGATGGCTTAGTGGTTAAGGCCCCTGCCTGCTAAACCTAAGAACGCTGGTTCCAATCTCCAGGTCCCACGTTTAGCCAGATGCAAAGTGATGCAAGGGCGCAATGCCACACTTGACCACAAGGGGGTGCACACATCTGGATTTCATTCACAGCAGCTGAGAGGCTGCTGGCGCTCCCATTCTCTCTCTCTGCCTCTCCCTCTCTCTCTGTCTCTCTCTGTGTCTCTGTCCAAAAAAAAAAAAATAGACTGTATAATTTATTTCATTCAGAGAGTTATCACTGAAAGGTCCTTCAAAGGGGGTCTAATCAAGTTTCCCCAAGAAACTATGTTGATTATATGTAATTTTTATATTAAAGAATATTTTGGCAAAATAGGCCAATTTAGATTAGAACATAGCAAGTCCACGTTACACCTTGATTGGGTCTGATATTCACATTTTGTTATATTGTCTTAAGGTTTTCTAAGATAGACAGATTTTAAAATATGTTAAATGAAATCAGCAGGTTGTAACAAATACCATATCATGTGAAATAACATACCGTGGTTTTAAAAAAGAGTCAAGCTGATGAAGGACTTGATAGGGAGACAAAGAAAAAAATACAAAAATATCCAGAAAACACTTGGAATTTGCCAAATACTTTCACACCCATGGCCTACATCGTCACAACAGTCTGTGTGAGGTGGCCTGGGGCAATAAAATCTGACTTCTCATTTGAACTGGTAGCTGGTGGGTTTGCAAAAATCACTTAACCTGCTGGCCGTGGTGGCGTACGCCTTTGACCCCAGCACTTGGGGAGGAGGC
The DNA here is from genome assembly GCA_036365145.1 of Orientallactaga sibirica. Lineage (NCBI taxonomy): Eukaryota > Metazoa > Chordata > Mammalia > Rodentia > Dipodidae > Orientallactaga > Orientallactaga sibirica. Next base: position 40,345,657 of record JAEOAD010000008.1, on the reverse strand, counting down.
AGAGGTAGGAGGATCACTGTAAGTTTGGAGCCAGTCTGAATCTATATAGTGAATTCCAGGTCAGTCTGGGCTAGAGCAAGACTCTACCTCAAAAAAAAATAAAAACCTAAAAAAAAAAAAAAAAAAAAAAAAAAAGTCATTTAACCCATATGGTCTCATAATTCTTCATATATAAAATGATATTTCTAGGACTCATTTTAACATTTGCAGGTGTCAAATGGACACGCAGCATAGTGGTTGGTATCGATAATCAGTTTGACAGGACCGAGAGGCACCTAGGAGACAAGTCTGTGGGTATGTCTGTGAAGGAGTTTCTCGATTAGGTTCATTAAAGTGGGAAGATCTTCCCTAACTATAGGTGGCACCAATTCCCTGGGATGAGGTCCAGGATGAATCAAAAAAAGCAAGGCCACTGTGTACCTGGATTTGCCTCCTGAAGACAGATACAATGTGTGACCAGCTGCCTCACACCCCTGCTGTCAAGCGTCTGCACTGCACTGTAAGCCAGATCCATACCTTTCTGCTTTAAGTTGCTTCCTGTCAGGTATTTGATCACGGCAATGCGAAGAGTCAAGTAACCGATACATGCAAGTCAACCAATAGGTACAAGGAGGCTTTATAAAGTTACGCTGCTCTCATTAATTCTTTCATTACCAACGGGCTGGAAGGAGCCCAGGGCGTGGGTCAATCAGTGATAGGAGGAGTTAGCCACATCCAAGGACAGCTGGGTCTCCCTCGTCAATCCTGAGTTATAGGTTGTCTGAGTCCTTATTTTCTCTTGGGGTTTTAGATGATGAGTCTTGGCACAATGTGGCCACACAAATGAATTGGTGGTGTTCCTGGGCTTTTTTTTTTTTTTTTTTTTTTGCAAGACCCTGATCTTTTCTGACCCTGCTGCTGTTCTCACAATCTGTCTAACTGAACTCAGCAAAAGGTTTACTTGTTCTCCTCGCCCTCTGAATCGGAGGCATCCACGACTTAATCTAGCATTGTCTTACAAGACATGGGAGTGATTTATAAAGAGCCCAGAAACATAACTGTCTCCACGACCTGACATGTCTCACACCTCTTTTCATTCGTCACATGAATGAATCTGGATATGTCATTTCAACACAACAGCTATGCCTGCTCATAGGGGTGAGAACGGATGACAGGGGAGAGATGTTCATTCTGCAGGGTATGGGAAGAGAGCCTGACTAAGCTTCTCTCCACCCATGAGTTATTCCAGACTTTTATTATTTTATGATTGTGAACGGATGTGCATTGTTTTGTAACTCTTTAGAATTTGGAAGGGTGGGATGCTAATGTTTGTTTCTGGGGGAAAATAAAAGCCACAGATAGAGAAGAAGAGAAGTCTCTTGTGTTTCTCTTTACACCAACTATCCCTTCATGCTAAGTCTGCCTCATCAGATAATAGAGTCCTTCACAGAGACTGGGAAGAAGAGGAAGGGGACCAGAAAGAGTGAGGAGGAGGGACAAAAGAGGGCAATGGGAGACTGGATCTAATCAGAGCATAATATATGTATAAAAATGTCACTGTAGGGCTGGAGAGATGGCTTAGTGGTTAAGGCACCTGCCTCCTAAGCCTAAGAACGCTGGTTCCAATCTCCAGCGGTTCCAATCTCCAGGTCCCACGTTTAGCCAGATGCAAAGTGATGCAAGGGCACAATGCCGCACTTCACCACAAGGGGGCACACCCATCTGGATTTCGTTCGCAGCAGCTGAGAGGCTGCTGCCGTGTCCATCTTTATCTGTCTTCCTCTCTCTCTCTCTCTCTCTCTCTCTGTGTCTCTCTCCAAAAAAAAGTCACTGTAAATAACACTCATTTTGGTTTTAATAATATTTTATATTAGTTTGAGAGAGAGAGAGAAAGAGTGAAAGAGAGAGAGAGAGAGAGAGAGAGAGAGAGAGAGAGATTGGGTGCACCAGGGCCTCTAGCCACTGCAAACGTACTCCAGATGCATATGCCACCTTGTGCATCTGGCTTATGTGGGTGCTGGGGAATCAAACCTGGGCCCTTAGGCTTCATAGACAAGTGCCTTAACTAATAAGCCATCTCTCCAGCTCTCATTTTGGTTTTACAATGAATATACACTACTTAAGAAAACTAAAATACTACTGGGTGTTGGGTGTGGCTAGTGCTTTACTTGATTGGTGTAGTGAGAATTTAAGTTTGTCTTTCTTCTTATTTAAAAACTAGGGAAGGGCTGTTAAGTGCTTGCCTGTGAAGCCTAAGGACCCTGGTTTGAGGTTCGAATCCCCACGACCCACGTAAGCCAGATGCACAGGAGGGCACATGCATCTGGAGTTTGTTTGCAGTGGCTGGAGGCCCTGGCGTGCCCATTCTCTCTCTCTCTGCATGTTTCTCTCTTTGTCACTCTAAAAATAAAAATAAATAAAAATAAACAAACAAACAAAAAACTAGGGAAAAGTAACGATGCCTGTGTCCATCACTCCAAATGAACCAATTCCTATCATTTTTCACTCAAAGCTGTGCTTTTTTTTATTTTTAAAAACTTTTTATTTTTTATTATTTTTCTTGGAGAGAGACAGAGACAGAGCGAGAGAGAGAGAGAGAGAGGGAGAGGGAGAGGAAGACAGAGATGGGCACGCCAGCAGTGTCTCAGCTGCTGTGAATGAAATCCAGATGTGTGTGCCCCCTTGTGGTCAAGTGCGGCATTGTGCCCTTGCGTCACTTTGCATCTGGCTAAACGTGGGACCTGGAGATTGGAACCACTGGAGATTGGAACCAGCGTTCTTAGGCTTAGGAGGCAGGCACCTTAACCCCTAAGCCATATCTCCAGCCCAAAGCTGTGCTTTTTTAAAATGGAATTTAAATGCTTCTTTGTGACCTATGTCTTACCATGGAACCCTGGTGTCTGCTTACCATGCCTTCTTCATTAGCTTTTTCTTCTTTTTCTTTTTCTTTATTTTTTTTGGGGGGCATAAACTGCATAAAGACTCGAGTTCACTGCTCTATGAAGTACACAGCAACTTCTGAAGTTTCAAGACTCCTCTGCACACAGTAGCTGAAGACCAGTGACTTCTAATTAGTGTGATCTTAGGAATGTGACAATAACGATTTCACCTCAGTTCTCACGGATTACATACGGCACTTGCCTTCCTTGGCATTGGTGGACACATCTGAAATCCTTCTATTTTAGGAGCGTAGAGAAGCTAGTGATGGATGAAATGATTTTCTACGTGCTTTTAATTTCCCTCCTCGATTTGCCCCTTTCCTTTTCCTTGCAGGAAACACATGAAGCTAAATGGGATCAGGCAGATTCCCTTGATACCTGATAAAAAGAAGTTGAAATAAACTGAACTCAGCTTTAGATTTGGGATCTCAGAGGTGTGATGCTAGAAATGCTACATAATCTGTCCAAGACTCAGTTTCCCATTATCTAAAACAGGACAAGAATTCAATGAGAATGGAGCTCAGCTAGTAAAGTGCTTGCATAGCATGCACAAAGCCTTGGGTTTCATTGCTAGCACCTCATAAATCAGGCATGGTGGTGCACACTTGTAATGCTAGCACTAGAGAGGTGGAGGCAGAAGGATCAGGAGTTCAAGGTCATCCTTAACTGCATAGCAAGCTGGAAGCCAGCCTGGGATACATGAGGGTCTGTCTCAAAAAGAAAAAAAAAAAAAAGAAAAGAAAATAGGGCAAGAATGCATATCTTAAATTACTGCTTTCAGATTTTGACTTAACACATGCAATTTATGTGACAGAGGGGTTGGCATTAATTATTGATATCAGTATCACTATCATTTATTTCTTTAATGAGACATATATTACTGTGTTTGTGTTTACAACATTCTTATGACTGAGTTCCCAAATATTTTTTCTCTAGCTAGTGGGGTTTTCTGTAGGAGTGTAGATTCTATCTAGCCATAGGAATTAAAACAAAAATTGCCTTTCTTTTCTCCATTCTTCCTGCTAGAACATTCTCAGGAGGTGGTATGGGGAAGATGAGAACAATGAAATTGCATAATGCTGTGAGCTGGTGGTACTGTGCCTTAGGAGAACAATCAACGTGTGGGAATAAAGAAGACAGAGGGTGGAATTTCAGTAGTGACTTAAAGCAGACTGCTCAGAAGAGGTGACCAAGAAGTAACGTGAGGGGAATGTAAGAACTAGCTAGATAGACATTTTCTGTACATTTGGGTCAGTGGAATAGCAAGCACTGAGTACTGAGTGGGGCATGGGGATAGTGGGTTCCAGAAATATCCAGGAAGCCAGGTGGTTGGAAGGAGGTGAGTAACGCATGATCATGTCAGAAGGTAGGAAGTTAAGATCTTGGGGTACATGGTAAGGACTGAACCTATGTGTGAGGCGGGGCAGGTAGAGGGCTCTGGGAAGGGGAGGATGTGATGGGACTTTTCCTTTGTAAGCAAATGGCTAGGAAGCATACAGAGAGCAGCTGAATGATGGAGACCCCCGAAGACTTTTATAGTGGTACAGGAAAACAACAGTAATTGGCTTGTACTGAAGTGTGGTGGTGGCAGTGATCAGAGGTGGTTATGTTTGTGTGTGATTTTTTTTTTTTAACTGGGGTGTCTATGTGTGTGTGTGAGAGAGAGAGAGATACTGAGAGAGACACAGAGACAGATTTATGGAGGTGTACTGGTATTGCTACTAGTGATAGGGTTTGCAGGTGTGTGTGTGTGTGTGTGTGTGTGTGTGTGTGTGTGTGTGTGTAAGTGGCTAGACTCAGAATCCAGTCATAGGCAAAAGAAGTAAAGGCCCATCCAGGGCTAGGGTCAGTCTAGGCAGATGCGATATTCATGAATCCATACAAAACGAAGAAACCCATCAAACTGCATCTTCCACCGAATGCAATACAAATTCAGCAGATGAATAAGCTGCTGGTACTCTCGTTTCTCCTCAACACGAGGACAATTACAGCTAAACACCTTGGAGAAAGTTATCCAGTCTCCGAGTTTGTTAATTCCATTTCTAAAATAGCTCTTAAGTCTCCGCTTGCTCATAGCGGGGATAATTAAAACTAATGAAGTGAATTTAGGGGTGCGCATTGGAGACCCAGCCTGGAGAATCTGCCAGTGATTACAGACATGCTGTGGCTTCTTTGAAGGTAATTGTTGAACGACCCTTCTTCATTTGTATTCATGGAGACAGGAGCCATTTTGCTGGTAAACAGTTCAGAGGAACCATCATATGCTACATTTCAGAATATAGAATTTCTCATTTCAGAATTTAGAATTCTTCATTGCCTTTTAAGAGTTCTAAGGTTTACATTCTGGACACAAATGACTAAGCATGAGACATTACGTGTCTTATATACTTGTTCTGTAAATAATGACTTTAAGAGATGAGCAATTACAGAGAGGAAAGGTGAGAGGAAAATCTTTCTTGTGTAATGTTGGTATAAATATTGATCGAGCACGTCTTATGTGCCAGGCTGTGTTACCTGCACTGAAGAAATATAAGCAAAACAGACAGTCTCTATTCTTGGAGGGTCTTCTGGCATGAGGGTCTTGGAGGGTTCTCTAGAGACTGATCTAGAACCCATGTAAAAATCTGGACTTAGGCATGCATAACCCTGGTCTATGGGGGTCAGAGACCAGAGAATCACTGGGGCTCTCTGACCCAAAATGGCAGCTCTGGGTTAAGGGAGGCATCCTGTCTCCAGGAAGTACACTGATGAGTGATAGAGAAGGGCACTTGAATTCTCCTTTGGCCTTTGCCTACACACACGTGCATATACTACACATAATGTGTCATATCACACCACATATACTATATACGCACACGTACACACCACTCTTAATATTCCACCCCCCCACATGCACGCATAAAATATCCCTCATAACTAAAAATAAAATACCATATGACTCAGCTAAAGCACTCCTGGGCATATATCCAAAGGACTATATCCTATTACAAAGATATTTGCACATCCATGTTTATTACTGCTCTTTTCACAATAGCAAAGAAATGGAATCAACCTAAATGTTCATCAACAGACAAGTGGACAATGAAAATCTGGTACATATTTTATTCAGCCATGAAAAAGTGAACTCTGTAGGACAATGGATAGGACTGGTAACTCAGGCTGAGAAAGATAAATACCTTATGTTCTCTCTTCTATGTGGGTCCTGGTAAGTGTTAAATATGTGTGCTGAGGTGGCAATACATGCAGGTAAAGGCCAGGAAGGTAGAAATGGGCTCATAGGATGGGAAAAATGAAATCTTAGGGGAAGAGTGCAGGGAAGACAATAGAATACATTAGATTTTAAAGTGGAAGGGGGACCTGGGGACCAAGCAGGAGGGTTATAGAGAGCAGAGATGTTGAGAGGGACCCAGTAAAGATGCCAAGTTATCTCCCCTGGGGTCCTTGGACCTCAGCTTAAAACTCACAACCTTTGAGACTCTTGGGACTGTCTTCAAATTCACGCTGTAGGGCTCAGGACACCACATATCCTGTCCTTGCTTTAGTTCCTTCTACTGAATTCTAATCTAAGGCAGGTCTGCATTAACCTTCAGACCTAGGTGCAAATCTCTGGGTTGCCACTTATTGGATGTAGCATCTTGGGCAAGAAATACAACAGACCCCAGCCTTAACATCTCCATCTTTAAAATGGGCTTAACAATAAATATTGCTATAACAGTTACCAGACAAACACTGGACCAGAAGCAGCTTATGGCAGAAGGGAAGGATTTATTTTGGTTTACAGTTTTGAGGGGAAGTTTCATCATGGCAGGGAAGGGTTAGCAAGAGTGCAAGCTGAATGGTCACATCTTGTCACATCAGCCAGAGGGAAGCAGCTGAAGTGAGCTAGCTTTGAACACCCACTAGGGCTGGGCTAATAAATCCCAAGGCTCAATCGCAGGGACACACCTCCTCCAGCAAGGCTTGGGAGTAAGTACAGACTTAATCACAAACATATGAGGCTATGGGGGACCTTCCACATTCAAACCACCACCCCTGCTTTATGGGATCATTGAGGAAATAGTAGCTATCCTTTATGGGGCACAAACACATCATTGCATTTAATCTTTTTTAAAAATTTATTTTAATTTTACATTCACGTTGGTGCCTTCGATAGCTTCCTCCCTGTCCTCCCCCCTCCAAAGGGACCCTCCTTGTTGGGGAATGTGGGTCGAGCATTGTGGGTGTAGCCAACAGTTATGCGGAAGAGGCAATGTCTCTGTGCATAATGACCCGACTTGTGGCTCTAACACTCTTTCCACCCCTTCTTCCACGAATATCCCTGAGCCACGTTGGGTTTGTTTTAGTTCTACTTCAGTGATGAGGTCCTGGGAGCCTCTGTGTCTCTGGATATCTGATTTAGTAGGAGTTGAGTGTAGTTAATCTTGGACGTAGTCGACAGAGGATGAACTACTATTATTCTTCAGATGAGGAAGCTGAGCGTCAGAGGTTACATGATTGGTCCAAAACTCCACGTCTAGGGACAAGGAAGTGACTTCTAATTCCTATCACTACGGAGTGGCCGAACACTTTGGTAACAGAGACTGAACCCTAAGTCCAGTGTTTGATGCGCAGCAAAGGCCCCAAATGATAGCTGCCGTGCCTTGCATTACTCTTATTTCCAAGCCCTATTAGAATATTCATTTTCCGTGTTGCTTTCATTTCAACTCACTACTTTGTCAAGGGCAAGGGTGGCGACTGAGTTCCAGCCCTATCAGCCATGTCAGGTGTGGAACATGGCCCTCGGCAGCCGGCAGTGAACGTTGCTTCAGTGGAAAACAATGCTCAGACACCAGGCTGGAATTCTTTTACTCGAACACAACCGTTCTGTGGTGGTTTGAAAGTAAAATGTTACCCATAACCTCAAGTGTTTGTGACTAAGCCTCCTACTTGACCCCCCTGCGTACGGGTGGAGCCTTTGAGAGGTGGAGCCGTGCTGGAGGAGGTGTGTCACTGGGGTGCAGCTTCATATTTTATCATCCAGCCCCACTTGCCAGTGCCAGAGACCTCATTTTCTCTACTTCCTCCATGACGCTGTGGAGATGGGGCACCCGGCTGTCTGCTCTGCCATGCCTTCACCGCCACGATGGAACTTCCCCATGGAAATGTAACCCTGAAATAAACCCTTTCCTCCCACAAGCTGCTTCTGGTTGGGGGCAGAGGAGTCTTGTCCCAGCAATGAGAATGGTATGATGACGCCTTTCAAACACAGTTCGTTTACTCTATGTCTTGGAGAAGATTCCCTTTCCCAGAGTGCATCAGGATTTCCCAGTCCACAGGAGGTGAGACAGGCAGTGGAATCAATATTTTAGTAACTTCTTCCACTCTTGAGCTTCCCCCTCCACGAAGAAAGTGTCTCATCGCCACAGGAATTACAGCAGTGCATTGTATCTGGCATCAGCCAAGTGCCCACACAAGTGCTAAACATAGCACGAGGGAGGAGAAGGACTCTCTGAGGCAGACAGGAAACTTCTAATTCATTCCCTTGCCAGCATGGGAGACAGTGAGTGGGTCATGGGGCAGGACAATTAAACTGAGTTATGACCCAGCCAAACAGAAGAGTTATTCTAATGAGAAGATTGGGGAAGCCAATGACAAACCTTGCAGTGAGGTGGGAAGAACAGGGTCCTGAAGGCAAGGTCTAATTATCTTGGCTGTGTCCATTTTAAAGCTGGGAACTGGCCTTTAAAAAAAAAAAAAAGTCCCAAGTCCCCAGGCTTTAGTGAGATGGGTAGTTAATAAGAAGTGGAACAGCAGGAGCAGCTTATAATAGCTTAGCAATCAGTATACAGCCCAAGACTGCACAGCGTTTCATAGGTGAATGATGGAGCATGTCAGTCTGCATCTTGGATTGAAGATTGTGCTGGTTCTGAGAGGTCCCAGGGCAATGCCATGGTAGTCTTCCTTTTCCACATCCTCCGAGATCCCTCAAGCACTTCAGCGAGGAGGGTTTATGTCCTGAAGCAGAGAGGAGAGAACTCCTGGTCCTTAGGGACATGGCAGCACAGAGACAGTGGTGAGGGGTTGGAAAGCTTAAGAGATGCACTCTGTCCTTAGAATGAAAACAGACAAGTCGTTGTGAGAGCCATGCCGGGGGACTCAGCCACCATGTGCTCTCCATGTTCTGGAATCCTCAGCTATTGTTATGATCTGAGGCAACATCTCCTCTCCTCCTCCATCCCTCAGAACTCCTGTGGGGGAGGGTGGATATGAGAGGAAAGGGAGGGGTAGGGATAATCTCACAAGGTCCCTGAGTCCGTTGAGGCTGGATTGCAAACTTCCCCTTTTCTGCCTTATTCCTCCTCCTTCTTACCACCTCACCCTACTAACACCACTGACTATCTGATTCTGTAAAATTTGTGGGTACCCGGAGAACTTATAATTGGTTTAAATTTCCATCTAGCTGTAGAAATCCTGTAAGCATAGTTTTCAATTTCTTTTATTTAAGAAACAAATGAAATGCCATTCCTTTTCATTACTGCATATTAACTGTATATAGTAATCGGTTTCATTATAGCATTTTCATGTATGCATATCCTGTGTGTTGTTCAATTCCCCACTTTCATTATCTTTTCTGTTTCCCCATCTTCCTTCTGGTCTCTTTTCTATACTTAATTGTTTCCCTTCTACATTCATCTCTCTCTTTTTTTTTTCATCTCTTTAAAAAATCTTTTATTTATTTATGAGAGAGAATATGGGCACACCAGGACCTCTAGACACTATAAATGAACACTAGATGTATGTGCCACCTTGTGCATCTGGATGTACATGGGTACTGGGGAATTGAACTTGGATCCTTTGGCTTTGCAGGCAAGCACCTTAACCACTATGCCATATTGTCTTTCTGGCGTATTTCACTTAACCTAGTGATCTTCAGTTGTATCCTTTCCCTCCTGAAATCTAGTTCTTCTTTATGGCTGAATAATTTTCTCTCTTTCTCTCTCTCGCTGTATCACATTCTCTTTATCCATTCATCTGCTGATGGTCACCTAAGTGGCTTCCGTAACTGGGTTATTGTGTTACAATAAGCATAGGTATGCAGGTGTCTATAACTGGGATGTTGTATTACAATAAACATGGGCATGTGTGTATCCAAACTGTATGGTAATTTGGAGTCCTTCAGGTGTGCGTCCATGGTAGCATGGCTATATCATAGGGTAAATCTATTTTTAGTTCTTTATTAACTATTTAAAATGACACATACACATGTTATACTTTATTCTCATGTATCCTCCTTCTGTACCGCTCTCTGTCTCTCCTGCCCCCCACTGGATGGTTCCCTGCCTTTTACCAGAGAGCTCTCTGTTCTCCTTTCATATCACATGTATCCCATTAATCCCATTACCCTCTCTGCACCCCCTTAAGATATCTTCTTTCTCTCTTATGGTTTCCTGGGTCTGGCTACTTTCACTTAACATAATGATTTACAGTCCTGTCCATTTTCCTGCAAATGTCATGATTTCCACATTTTTCAAGCAGCTGAATAGAACCCCATTTTGCATAGGTACCACATTTTCTTCACCCAGTCTTCTGTTGGTGGACGTCTAGGCTGGATCCATTTGTTGCCTATGGTGAGTAGTGTAGCAGCAATCATTGATGAACAAGTATCTCTGTGGTGTCTTGACATAGAGTCCTTTAGGCATATACCCAAGAGTACGTAGCTGGGTTGTATGGAAGCATTACTTTTAGTTTCTTGAGGAACCTCTATATTAATTTCCATAGTGGCTGTACTGGTTACATTTCCACTAACTGGGCATATGGATTCCTACCTCTCTGCATTCCTCATTGGCACTTATCATTTAGAAATTATATATATTTACAGTTACCCACTAAGATGGGTGTTCATATTCTTCTTGACTACTTCTAAAGAAGAGCTAACTAGGAATGATGTTGACCCCCACTCCCAGGAAACATGTGGAGGTACCTGGGGACTTTTTGTTGTTTTGTTGTTGTTGCCACCGTGTCACACGAACAGAAATCCATGATGCTGCTAAACATCACACAATGCACAGGGAAGACACGCACAGTAAAGAGTCACCTGACCCCAAGTGTCAATAGTGCCAAGTTTAGAGATGGAGAACTTTTTACCTACCCTACCCAGCACACTCAGCACTTCCTTTCCAGGTGACTACACGTTGTTCATATAAAAGAGGCAGATGTGTGAGAAGCAGATGGCTTTGGTACCAAGTTATGTGAAGAGAGCAGAGGTTACATCATCTTACATCAAGGTGACATGACGAGCATCCTCATGAGAAGAGAAAATTTGGTCTATGGCCATACCACCCTGAATGCACCTGGACTCGTCTCATCTTGGAAGTCAAGCAGGATTGGGCCTGGTTAGGACTTGGATGGGAAAAGAGGATATTTGTTACACTATTAAGACACCAGGGATGCAAGCATCCAGAGCAAAGAACATGTGATGACACAGTGTGAAGGTGGCTGACTATTTGTAAGTTGAAGAAAGATGCCCCAGCAACATCTTGGTCTTGGACTTCCGGCCTCCCAAGCAATAAGAAAACCAATGTCTGTTGATGAAGTGACCCAGCCTGTGGTTTTGTTATGATGGCCCTGCTTATGGTAATAATGGCTAATATTCATCTTCTCAATCATCTCCATAGAAATCTGAATGACGCAGATACAGTTCTTAAGCTGCATTTTGCCCATGAACCAATGGAGGCTAACATAACCTGGATACAGCTGAGTTTGCTGGAGCTCCAAGGCCATGCTCTTAATTATAATAGGGGACGATAGAGTAATGACTCTAATGCTGAGGAGAGCTCTGAATAAGCAGACGGTGCCATGAGTCACTTCCTATCTTGCTATAGCAAGTAGAAGACAGAAATTGAAAGAGGCCAGGTTTGATGCTGCCACATCTTACTTCCTGCCAGATGGGAAGTGGAGAAGCAGAGAGAAGCCAGATTTGATGCTGGTAAGTGTTACTTCCTGTCCTACAGGAAATGGAGAAGTAGAAAGAAGCCAAATTTAAGTGTTACTGCCTATCTGACAGGAAGTAGAGAAGCAGGGCAGAAAGAAGCCAGATTTAATGTTGTCGAATGTTACTCCTATCTTACAGGAAGTGGAGAAGTAGAGAGGAGACAGATTTGAGGCTGTTAGGTGTGACTTCCTGTCTTCCAGGAAGCAGGGGAGAGTGTCAGAGGAAGCTGGATTCAAACCTGAAGTGTGGGGGCTCTGCTAGCTATCCCCCTTTTTTTTTTTGCCAATTCAAGAAACATTTGTGTTCTTCCTGTGCACTAGGCAGCAAGCTGTGGCCTGGGCTCTGGCCTGGAAGACAATGGACGTGGCTCCTTGTGTCCATGGGCTTGTGGTCTGGAGCATCACCAGGTTTCTGAATCCTCCAGGTCCCAAACAATCTTCCTTCCCCAAATGAGGGGAGGCAAATGATGTGGAAGGCTGCTTCCTTGAATGTTTGCCTTTGTTTCCATCTTCTGACAGCCATACTTTGCATTTGACAGGGGAGATGATTCTTGTAGACAGTGATAAATTTATGAGAGTTTTGACTGTTTGTGAAGTTCCCTAATTAATTCTTTATAGACTTCACTTGGCAACTAAATTTGTGTTTTGAGTTAAAAATGGGCGTTCAGATGAATTAGCTTGGAACACTCTGCTCCCTTCGGATCTCTCACACTCCCAGTTCTTTGCTGCTAATCTCCCTGCTTACCAAGCAAGCGAGCGAGCGAGCAGCCCCGTTGCCTCACAGTGACGCACCAGCAGGTGGTTACCATGGCATGAGGCATCAGCACCAGCATCAGCCCTTCGTCATAGAACCCCTGGGCTATCTCCTGAGCAACCTGGCAGGAGATCCCCAAACAGTCTTGCTCTCACTGTACCATTGGGGTTACTTTTAAATTATTTTTTGTGGGTGACCTTGACATCAAAGGTTTGATGTGGCTAAATGGTTTTAGGAAAGTAGCTGTCATATGCATTTCTTCCCAGGAGGAAGAGAGAGAGAGAGAAAGACAGAGAGAGAGAGAGAAGAAGAGAGAGAGCTGAAAAAATACAGTCACATAAAGAAATATGCCAAAAGAAACTGGGATTTAAACACACAGGGAAAATAGAGGTAGATAAGGAGATAAAACTTTCATAAAGAAAAAAAAAAAACCTCTCTCGTGTAGGATGAACATAGCTGGGAAAATGACAGCACGGTCTGTGTAAGTTCATGTGTACCAGGCATTACATTATTAACTTTATCATTCACAGAGTGGAAATGCCAAAACAGGCTGAGTAACTAGGCAGGAAACACAGTTTTTGGAGATACAGGTCTTCTGCGTTTGTGCTCCGCTCTCATAGCATGTTTTTCTACCCCATGGTGGGGTGGAGGGCAGCAGGATGTTTTGTGTGAGATGGACAAAGGAGGGGAAGGAGGACTGACAAGTCAAGGTCATCTGAATTCTTTGACTACTCTTACAGAGGTCAATTTAGGATGCACATGTTTTTTTTTTTGTTTTGGTTCGGTTTTGGTTTTTTTTTTTTTTTTTCGAGGTAGGGTCTCACTGTAGCCTAGGCTGACCTGGAATTCACTATGTAGTCTCAGGGTGGCCTTGAACTCACAGCAATCCTCCTACCTCTGCCTCCTGAGTGCTGGGATTAAAGGCTTGTGCCATGCCCGGTCCGCACATGTTTGTTTGTTTTTTTAAACATTTTTAATTAATTAATTAATTAGTTAATTAATTAATTTGACAGAGAAAGAGAGAGAATGGGCGCACCAGGGCCCCCAGCCACTGAAAACAAACTGCAGACGTGCACACGCTCCCTTGTGCATCTGGCTAATGTGGGTCCTAGGGAATTGAACCTGGGTCCTCTGGCTTTGCCGGCAAACTCCTTAACCACTAAGCCATCCTTCCAGCCCAGAATGCACATTTTTTTTAAAGATCTTTCCAATGGCCCAGTGGAGCAATGAATGAAACAAGAATACAATCTGTTTTACATATGACCTTGCATTTATACCTCATAGTCAGCCTATGTCTTTGAAGTGCCATCTTTATTATGTAGACAAGGGAATTGGGGCACAGGGAGAATAGACTCCCCAATATACACATGGCAAGTGGTAGAGCTGGGACTGGAATCAAACAGCCTGTATCAAGAGCCCATGTTCTTAAGCTCACATAAAAATGGAAGAAAATGGGGGTGCTCTCTACAGACCCTGTAGTAGGGCCTGTGCTTTAAACAGTCTCTGTGACCCATGGGCAAGGTGATGCTGTGTAGTGTGAGCGTCCTTCACAGGAAAAGATCACAAGCCCAGGGTTTCAGTGTTGAAAACTTTTCTAAATGGGCCGAGACAAATCACTAGGTTGTTTCTCCCCAGGTGTCACTAAGCTAACCCCACCTTGGGGTTTTTTGTTTTTTTGTTAATTTTAATTTTTTTGAAGTTGGCATAGAGATTTAGGTGTTATTCATTCTTGTGTTTTCAAAGCCAATTTGTTTTTGCTGTGTCTCGCTCTCCTTCTTCTCCCCAACTCCTTTGCCCCCATTTCTACTTTCTCCACTATCCTCCCCTTCTTTGTACATGTTACATGTGTCCTTTCACCCATCCCCCCTCCTCCTAGTCATCTCTTTATACTCACTCTCGGCCATCATTCTATCTTTGTAGATTTTACCCAATTTGATGCCCCTCCTATGTACAAATGCTGGGCAAGGGTGTGGAGAAAGAGGAACCCTTATTTCACTGCTGGTGGGAGTACAAACCAGTATAGTCGTTATGGAAATTAGCATGGGGGTATCTCCAAGCTGTAGAAATAGAGCTGTCATACAACTGAGCTGTCCCTCTCCAGGGCATATACCCCACAGACACTGCACTCTACTCCAGAGATACTCGCACATCCATGCTGATTGCTACTCTGTTTACAACAGCTGAAAACTGGAATCAGCCTAGATGCCCATCGGCAGATGAATGGATCATGAACATGTGGTGAATGCACACAGTGGAATTCTACTTAGTAGTATGGAAAAATGAAATTGTGAAATTTGTAGGAAAATGGATGGATCACCTTGGGTTTTGATTGCTGTGCCCCTTGACAGCAAAGGGAAGTGGGTAGGCACTACCAGGTGCTGCCGAGCCAAAGCTACAGTGCTGGGACTAAGAGAATGGCATGCATCTATTCTCCACGTGCACTTGACGTTGACTGGAACCAGAATCAATCAAGAGACTCCTTCACAGATGAAATTAATGGGGGCTTGGAAATACAGCTATAAGAATTAATATATGGTGACACTCTGGGGAGGGAAGATGAAATTGAAGTTAAGAGCTTGGGTTGTGCCGTCTTTTTGTACTTAGTGACTTCTGCCACATGTGTGAGCTGTGGGATCTTGGGCAAGTGAGCAGATTTCTTTGATATGCAATTGGATTGTAAACCTTGAGCTTTTAGCATTATACAAAACACACAAGCTCTGTGAGACAGTCCTTGCCTCTGAGCAAACAGGTAGCTGGTGACCTGTGATGCTAGTAGGGACATCCTAGAGACGCTTCCCCAAGGTTGATTAAAGAGGAGTTCTGGGAAGGGCTTTATGCATGAGGTGACACTTGAACTGTGGTCATTATTGTCACTGTCAACATCACTGTTGACAGCATCAGCTTCCACCTCTTGAATATTAAGCATGGGCCAGCTTGATGCTAACGGCTCCACCACATGTTCTCCCTTTCCTTCTGGGAGACACCTTGAATTATTTATCTTAGCTTATACAGGGGCAGCCCGAAGCTAGTTCCTCCAAGGTTCAAGGTAATTTGCTCAAGGTCACAGAGCAAGAGAAGAGCCGGCAGCAAAGTAAAGGTAGACCTCAGGAAAGGCACATACGTGTTGCGTTTTAACCTCTTGCTGAATTTCTAAAATGTACTTTGCAGGGTGCTTTCCCTTTAAAAACGACCTGCCCTTCACAACTGGCTTGTGTTATAATTTCAGAGGTAATTCATCTTTATCACCGATTTGTCTTCCATTGACTTCAACTTTTCCAGCTTCAGTTTATGTCATCTGTGGTCACAATGGTCCCCCTTAGTCAGTCTATCAAGTAGCTAATGGTGTTCGAGTGCACCCAGGAATCTGCTGCCAGCCTTTTCCTCTGGTAGTGGTGAGTTCCATTGTTGCGGGAGCTCAGGCCTCTGAATCATCAGGAGGGTAGGTGTATTCATTGACGCTTCACTTAATTGACTGCTCCACGGAGCCATGTTTTTCTGGTAACAAAAGACTTCAGAGACATTCCTCCGTATTCAGCAACAAAAATTTTTTTGTGGGCTGGAGAGATGGCTTAGCAGTTAAGGCGCCTGCCTCCTAAGCCTAAGAACGCTGGTTCCAATCTCCAGCGGTTCCAATCTCCAGGTCCCACATTTAGCCAGATGCAGTGATGCAAGGGCGCAATGCCGCACTTGCCCACAAGGGGGCTCACACATCTGGATTTCATTCACAGCAGCTGAGAGACTGCTGGTGCGCCCATCTCTGTCTGTCTCCCTCTCCCTCTCTGTCTGTCTCTCTCTGTGTGTCTCTCTCCAAAAATAAATAAAATAAAAAAAAAAAAAAAATTTTTTTGTATTACTTTTTGATAAAACATTCTGTCAGCTTGAGCATGGAAGCAATTTGTGGGAGGGTGCAAGGGTGTCTCAGAGAGTCCAATGACCTTCTAGATAACCAGACCTAAACAAATGACATAACACTCAAATCAAATGGGCTGATCCCGGGGTCTCAGTGGAAGAAGTTTATGATTTGAGTTTTAAGTTCTGTGACCAAATCCCCCAAGCTGGGTTAGGTAGGACTTTTTTCTCCAGAAGGGTCTCTGCCACGCCTCATTCACATCCCTAGTCACGTGTTTAGAGTCCACCTTATACCAGTCCATAAGAACTGCCTGTGAAATTTTTAGGAATTTTGTGAATCAATTGTTAAAGTAATTAGCATCTTAAAATCAAACTTCTACCACAGGAGTATTTATTCCAAGGAATTGGCAAGTGCTTCAATTTAAGATTGGATGTACTTATTTATTTTTGGTGGGGAGTGAGATACTGGTACTAACATCAGACTCTACATGCATTAAGGAAGGATGGAGGGAAGGGAGAGGGCTAATACACTGAGGCAAACTCACTAAAGTTTATGTTTTTTTTTTTTTTTTGGAGAGAGACAGAGAGAGATGGAGAGGAAGACAAATAGAGATGGGCGCACCAGCAGCCTCTCAGCTGTTGTGAAGGAAATCCAGATACATGTGCCCCTTGTGGTCAAGTGTGGCATTGCACCCTTGCGTCACTTTGCATCTGGCTAAACGTGGGACCTGGAGATTGAAACCGGCGTTCTTTGGCTTAGGAGGCAGGCGCCTTAACCACTAAGCCATCTCTCCAGCCCAGTTTATGTTCTTTTTATTGACACCCTCTATACATATACACAATACATCATGATCATAATACCTTCCCACCACCTTCCTTTGCCCTCTGCCCTCTGTCCTCCTTCACTACATCCCTTCTTTCCCACTAGTCTCTGTTCTGTTTTGATGTCATCACTTCCTCCTCCTATTATGCAGGTCTAGTGTAGGTAGCATCAGACACTGTGAGGTCATGAGTGCCACGGCCACTTTGTGTCTGGCAGACAGTACAACAAAGCACTCATTGCTTTCCTGTGGCTTTTAAATTCTTTCTGCCATACATTTCATGATGGTCCTTGAGCCTTGGAGGGTGTGATAGAGATGTCTTGGGGTTGAACATGCCATTGTCTTTTCTCAGTACTTTGGTGACTTTTGAGTCTCCCCAGAGGTCACCACCATCTGAAAAAAGAAGCTTCTCTAACCAAAAGTGAGAGTAGCATTAATATATGGGCATAAACATAAGTATTTAGAGGATGGTTTGGTGGGCATAATATAACCAGGTAGGCAAGCCATGGCAGTTGTTTTCCCCCTAGGACTTATAAACTCCTTAGCCATTGGCTTTTGATTGAGTTTTTCAGTATAAGTCATGACGTTCCTTCCATGGATCAGATATATTGCTTGTGTTTTTCAAGGTAGGGTCTTCCTCTAGCCCAGGCTGGCCTGGAATTCACACTGGAATCTCAGGGTGGCCTCGAACTCACAACGATCCTCCTACCTCTGCCTCCCAAGTGCTGGGATTAAAGGTGTGAGCCACCATGCCTGGGTCTTTTCATGTCTTTTTTGTAAAATTTCTTTTTTAAAATTGTATATATGTGTGGTGTGCATGCCTGTGTGTGTGTGTTCACATGTGTGGGGGTGCATATGTATGCAGGTATGCATGCACTTCTGGGCATGTATGTGTGGAGGCTAGTGGTTGGCATCAGGAGTTTTCCTTGATCACTCTCCAAATTATTTATGAGGCAGAACCTCTCAGTCCAAACCCAGAGCTTACCACTTGCCCGGCTGATCTAGTCTGCTTACACTAGGGATCCCTTGTCTCTGCCTGACAAGTGCCGGGATCACCACACTGAGCTGGCATTTAGGAGGTGTTTGGGATCTGAGCTGAGCATCTCACACTTGGGGCAGCAAATGCTTTATCCATGGGACCACCTCCCCAGCCTGGCAGAGACTTCTTTAGCTTCTTCCAGTGAAGACATAGGGGCAGAACCAATGAGTATAGTCATCAATGTCCCTTCTGCATTCAGAATTTTATTTATTTTTTAAAAATTTGTTTTATTTTTATTTATTTATTAGAGACAGAGAGAGGGAGAGTGAGAATTGGTACTCCAGGGCCTCTAGCCACTGCAAACGAACTCCAGATGCGTGAGCCTCCTTGTGCATCTGGCTTACGTGGGACCTGGAGAATCGAACCACGGTCCTTAGGCTTCACAGGCAAATGCCCTAACAGCTAAGCCATCTCTGCAGTCCTGCATTCAGAATTTTAAAACCCAATGAGTCTGGTTCTAGCTGTGACCGTCTCATTGCTGAGACAAAACACTTGACCAGAAGCAGCTTATGGGAGGAAAAGGGTTTATTCTGGCATTTTTCCAAGGGGAAGTTTTGTTTGTGATCATGGTGGTGAAAGGATGGCACAGCAAAGCAGCCTAGGTGTCACATCTTGTCCCACAGCAGGAAGGAAGTGGGTCTGAGTGAGCTCTCCCTCAACACGCCCTGGACTAAAGAACTTCAAGTTCTGCCCTCAGTTACACACCTCCTCCAGCAGGCGCCACAACTCTCCCAACTTGACATCAGATGGGGACCAATATCAAAACACCCGAGGTTGTGAGTGACATTTCACATTCAGACCACCACACCAGTATCTGTGGCTCACTTTTTGGGGTGAAATGAAGGGGGTGTGTATTGGAGGACAGAGAAACAGATATTCGTGACCGTTGTACAAAGCTAAGCGTATCTGCTAATCTTTTTGGAAGTGGTTGTATTGTGGTGTCAAACCCCGTGTGTTTTAGAGGTGGTTTTCTTGGAAGACCCCCTTCATTTCCTGAACGCAAGCTTGAAGAAAAGGAAAGGAAGTCATTTAGAATATGTTTTCATTCAACCTTTAGACTTAGCAAAACAGTTGTACGTGCTCACTGGAATGTCTGATGGAGCTTTGGAGTGCACTAAGGTGGAAGAGAAATTGTCCCACAGGGACAAGGTGAAATCACTCATCTTTCCTTCTGGGTGGGGACCTGGGTTGCAGAGAAAAGAGAAATGAGACTGCTGTTCACCCAGGAGCAGAGGGAGTGCATGGTTAATGCTCACTACGGTAACTGACATCGAACTTCCATGCTAATAATACAAGGGCTGCACGTCTTGCACAGTTCAGGGAGATAGATCTGATCTGCCTCTGCTGGCCGGCAGCTACATGGCTAATAGATGCGTATCTTGCAGAATGTCACTGGAGGGGAAATCTGTAAACCTTGCGCTGGCCAGTCACACCATCCTGCTGCTAATATTTATTCTTGACTTGATTGTCAGAAGCCACACAGAGGAGAAGGGAGAGGATTCTCCCTCCCCAAAGAGAACCTGTGGGCCTGAGGGAGGCTGCAAAGCTAATGCGAGTCTCAACTAATTCCCAAGCCATTGCATCTCGAGTTTCCATGCTCGGTTATATAAGCCGAGCTGTGGAATTCAAACTCAAGCATTGATTTGTGTGTGGATACCAAACCTTAGCTATACTGTGATGGACGCTTTGGGCTGCTAACTACTTAACTGGATCCCCATTCCCCCTCCAGTACCCTGCCCTAGACCCTGCTTATATGTCACATGTATCCGTTTACCCTTCCTCCACCCTTTTCCTTGTCATCTTATTACCCACTCTTGGCCACCTTTCTACCCTTTTAGGTTTTTACACGTTTGCGCCCCCCTTTATACATGGATATTACAGGGTTGGGCATGCCTATGAGAGAGAACATACAGTTTGGGGCTTTCTGAGTTTGGGTCACTTTACTTAACATAATTATTTCCAGATCTATCTACTTTCCCCCAAATTTCATAATTTTATTTTTCTTTACTGTTGAGTACAATTTCACTGTTTCCATTTTATCAGTTAATGGGGATCTCAGCTGGTGCCATTTTCTAGCTATTGGGAACAGAGCAGCTGTAAACATGGAGGTACAAAACATCTCTAGGAGAATGTGGAGTCCTTGGGGCGTATGCCCAGGAGAGGTACAGTTGAGTCATAAGGAGGTTCTAGTTCTAATTTTTTGAGGCACTGCCATACTGATTGCCATAATGGCTGCACTAGTTTGCACTCCCACCAACAATGAGATAAGGGGTCTTCTTTCCCACAGCCTTGTCAGCACTTGTTGTCAGTTTTCTTGATGATAGCCATTCTGATTTGAGTGAGATGGTATCACAAAGTGGTTCAAAAAATTATCTGTTGGTTGTTTGTGTTTCTTCTTCTGTGAACTGCCTGTTTGATTGGCCCATTTAGTGTTTGGCTGCTTTATTTTCTGTTAAGTCTTTCTTGCAGAGGGGGCTCCCCAGCACCCCCCCCCCATAGACTCATCATTTGTGATCCAGTCATGCAGAAGCAGATGAGCTCTGGGATCAGGCTTGTGGGGGTTGCCTATCAATCTTTGGGGCATCTTAGCATAACTTTAGGCAAAGTGTTTAACTTTTTTGAACTTCATATCTTTAACTACTAAGACGGCCTAGACACTTCATAAGACTTCTAGAGGGTCAGACAGAGTAACTGCCCAGAGTTGCTTCTGGGTGCCAGGCACAGCTTCTGGGACTTAAAAGAATGTCCACAGAACACCTGGATCTTAAATAAATGGTGGCTGCCATACCGCGAAGGAATCAGAGACCCTACCTAAGGGCGTCAGGAATGGCGCTACAATTGATTAGTCATGTCTGTCATATATGGATGCAGGCTGTGTGGAAGAGGAGTGGTGTCCCAGGCAGTAGGCACAGTATGGGCAAAGGTGGGGCAGTAATAACTAACACAGCAATCCCCTGGTATGTGCCAAGCCATCTTCTCTATGCTGCATCGTAGTGACTTGGATAATCTTAAGAATTTAGTTAGGCAGTGGTTCTCACATAGGGGTATCTTGTCCCCCTAGGATATTTTGGCAAAGTCTGGAGACAGCGTTGGGTGTCGTGATTGAGGTGTGTGAGTATGGATGCTGTTGGGAATGGAGATTTGGGAAACATCCCACAATACACTGAATAGCACCCCTCCCCAATGGAGAATTACCTGGCCCCGAGTGCCCATAGCGCCAAGATTGAGAAACTGCAAGAAAGAGTACAACAGTCCTGTTATATTAGGAAAAGCAAGGCACAGAGCAGAGGCACTTATTCTAGGACGTTCTGCAACTAAATAAGACTTCTTGGAGTCAGACCTAAAGCTCATACTCTTAGCCTGTGTAGCTCCTTACTCTTAGGAAGGAATGTGACAAGGAACAGAGGAAGAGAGACACTTGAGCAAGTTCTGCAAGTTGCAGCTGTATCGTACGCATGATCTTTCATGTAGCTTTGCTAGTATGGAAAACGGGATTTCCCTCTGCTCCTGAGCACAGGCTGCCTCCTGTGAGCCCCTGCTGTGCAAGTTCAGCTCTCTCTCAAATTTCCTCTGGCATCAGTGTCTTCCTTCCAGCTGCTCCCTGCTCTCTGCTTCTGCCCAGAGCTGGCACGTGATGGCCCACAAGGGTGATGTGCTCTGACGTGCAGCTACTGCTGCTGCCAGCCTTGCCTGGGAACATGAAGCTGGAAGTGGCTGCAGCTTCAGGGGTACAAAATACTGTCTTGGCACTTCCCCCCCTGTGGAGGCAGCTCTGGCACTGTTGGTAAAGAGCCAATGCCTGAGATCCACTATGGCCTGGCTAGCTGCCAAGTGCCATGGGTGACTCACCTGGAGCTTTTGGGAGCAGAAAGCAGGAGTTAGCCATTCCTAGAGTGGGGAGGGGGTGGGCTGGGAGAAGCTGACATGAAGCTTAGAGCCTTGGGTCTCTGCCTCATGCTGCTAGGTGAGCAGGGAGCTATGGCTAGCTTACTGGTACTGTTTTTGTCAGGTGTGTGTAGCATGTGTGGTTCATATGTGTGTGCATGTGTGTGCAGACGCATGTGCCCCATGCACGTGTGTGTGGAGAATATCGGGTGTCCTCTGTTGTTCTTTTCCTCTCGTTTCTTTGAGATGGTTTCTCTCACTAAACCTGGAGCTGTTGGGTTCTTTTAGTTTTTCTTTTTACAGACTGGCTGACCAGTGAGCCCCAGTTGATTGTCTGGTCTCCATCCCCAATAGGACTGGGGTGACAGGCACATGTGACCCTGCCCAGCTTTCTTCAGGCTCTCATGTTTGTGCTGCAAATTCTTTTATCCATTGTGCTGTCCGACGCTGGCAGGGCCCCAGGTGAAAGCAGGCCTAAGCTATCAGACACGACTAGGGCCCCCAGGATACAGAGAGGTCACAGCAGCCTGGACCCTGGGCGAATCTCAGGTCCCGGGAACTGGCAGGAGTAAGACCCTTCCCCCCTCCTGGGAGGTGGTGCCCTGCTGGAAGTGGTGTGTCACTGGGAAAACACCTTGGGAATTTATAATCCGGCCCCCTTGTCAGTGCTGGCTAGCTTACCCTCTTTCCTTGATCCCTGTTGCTGTGCGGAGATGTGACTTGGGCTCCTTGCTCAGTGCTGTCAAGCTGACAGGATGTAACTTCAGCTTGAGAGTGTCAGCTGAAATAAACTCTTTCCTTCCATACGCTGCTTCTAGTCGGGTGTTTTGTCCCAGCAACAACAAGGTAACTGCTACAGTGAACGTCATGGATTGCTTTTGTCTGCACCCCCAGGCGTCCCTCTTTTGGTATGTGATTCTCATGTTTCTTCTGGGGACTGGATGTCTCTCGCTCGAAGTGTGAGTTGTACACTCCACTTGGGCCACTTCAGTGGTCTGTATCCAGTCACAGGTAAGTAAAGGGATATTAACATGACCAAAGTCAAGCTGAAAGTTAGTCCAGGAATTATTTTTTTCTGGACTTTTAAAGAAAATAGTGCATTTCTTTTCACTAGCCTTGCTAAACTGGCACTATCATAGCTTAGAGTTGCTAAAGGCCATTTTTGTCAGTGTTGTAGGGGAGAGCCATCCTGACAATGAAGCCACACCAGGGCAAGGAGGAGATGAGAGATGGCAGGAAGTAGATTCTTGACAGGATAATTTGAGTGTCAGAATGCAGCCATGCCTTCAGCCAGTGACAGCTGCATTTGAGTGTGCCTTCCCTTCATAGTTTTCTTTTCTTTTCTTTTCTTTTCTTTTCTTTTCTTTTTTTTTTCTTTTCTTTTCTCTTCTCATCTCTTCTCTTCTGTCTTTTCTTTTCTTTTCTTTTTTCTTTTCTTTCTTTTCTCATCTCTTCTCTTCTGTCTTTTCTTTTTTTTTCTTTTCTTTTCTTTTCTTTTCTCCTCTTCCTCCTCCTCCTCTTCTTCTTTTGCTAGAAAAGGAAAGTCCTGATGAGTAAGTTCTCTTTCCTACATTTGCTGGGAGAAAGATGAAAACTCAAAACAAAGTAAAACAACGATAACAACAGCAGCAAGCAGCAGAACACAAGATTGGACCTGGGTATGAGAGGGCGTGCCTGTAATCCCAGCTGAGGAACCCAGTGAGCTGAGACAGGAAGGTCCCGAGTTCAAGGTCAGTCTGAAACACATAGCAAATACAAGGTAAGACTTTGTCTTTAAAAACTGCCACCATCGACACACACACACACACACACACACACACACACACACACACACACCCAGACCAAAACCAAAACCAAAACGAAGACCAAGACCAGAAAGCAAGGCTGGAAATAAGTTCTAGTCTTTTAACCATGCAAATAACTTCCACGAACTAGAAGTTCTGAAACTTTTCTAACCACCACAAAATGGGATCAGGAAGTTGTCACTGATGGTAATGATAGCAACCCAGTGTGGGAAGCTGAGGCAGGAGGATTGCTACAAGTTTGAGGTCGGCTTGGGCTACATAGTGAATTCCTGGCCAGCCAGATCTATATAACAAGATTCTGTCTCCAAACACACACACACACACACACACACACACACACACACACACACACACACTGTGTAAGTCACATAGCTTAGGTTAAAGCCCAGTCCTGTGTGATGCTAAGACCCATAGTTTTAACCATTCACTGATCACAGGGACTCTTCAGTGAGCATGCTCAGAAGAGGGAAACGGAAAGCTGAGCTTGTGTACTACCGAGGGTTGCAGAGACTGAAACAAGAAAAGAATAAGAGAGGGAGGAAAATCTGTAGGCAGGAAGTACAAAAGCTGATGCCTGGGGGCTCCTTATGCAACTTACATTAAAATAATTATCAAATACATATTATCAACTGCTGGAATACACAGCGACAGTGGCCGCCTATAGTATACCATTTAATTCCAAACCCCTAAAGAGAACTCTAAGGATACGATTGCATTTTGTCACTCAGAATACCATTCCTGGAGAGACTGAGGGGGAGGTGGTGGGACAGGTAGTCACATTTCGAGCACATTTTGATGTCAGTGCAAACAATTCTCAATGTGCCGGAGCAGGTGATAATCTCCTGAGCCGCAGGCTGGCTGGAGTCGCTCACCTTTCGTTTTTTTTTTTTTTTTTCCCTGAAAAAAGTCTGTCTCAGTCAGCATTCTGCAAAGATTGCTCCTTGACGGCAAACATGTCACTCCTTAGTGGGCCGTTTGTCCCGAGCCTGAATGAGAGCCCGCGTGTCTTCTTGTAAGACCTTCATTAAGCACAGGGTGCCAGTTCTAAACTGCAGGGGGGATGTTTGCATCGTCAGCATGAGCCATATTTAAATGTTCGACACTTATCAAATACCTGATTCAAAGAATGTCTTTTTCCCCTTTCTGTGTGTCACGTTGCTCACGTTTGACTTCAGAAGACATGGTTGCTGCTGCTGCTGCTGACAACGGTGGCGGCAGACTATAGGCACTTACAATGTACCTGAAACCTTGCTGGGTCACTTATGTACCTGGTTGTTTTTCATCTTTCTAGCTTCTTGCTCCTCTGTTTCCCTCCAGTTCATCTTTCTTCCTCTGAAATGCCTCTGATTTCCTTTACTTTGCATTTTCACTGCCTTGGCATCCATTCCTTCACATTCCAGCCTGCTCATTCCACTCAGGTGCTCCTGTTAAGCATTTTCCTTAATCCCTGGTGCTACGAAGAGATGCAGTGTAGTTTGTTGAGTGGTTTCCAGCCTTCCTTTCTCCCCCTTTAATTTTGTTAAAAGAAATTTCTTTCATCATGCGCATTCAATGTGCATAGTGCTGTTACGTGAGGACATTTTCACACAAGCCTATGCTGTACCTTCAGCACGTTCTGCTCGTGTTCCCTTCCCCTCTCAATACTCCCCTTTCTTCCCCTAGACGGCTTCCCTTTGGCTTTGTTGGTGTGCATGTAAACATGACTTCATGGATCTGTACAAATCTAGGTACACTAATGAGAGAAAACATGATGTTTTGTCTTTGCTACAAACAATGTAACTTCATTCTTTATGGCTAGAAACAATTCCATTTTGCATTTAAGTCCATCTTATTGACCCATTCCTCTGACATTGGACACTTAAGTTGGTTTGTAATTTAGCTGTTGTGAATAGTGTTTAGTTGAACATTGATGCGTGTGTAAGTCTTTATGTGGTATGTTCACTTGGAATCCTTTGAGTAATTGCCCAAGAGTTGTATAGCTAGGTGTTATGGTAGATCATTTTTTTTTATGAGAGAGAAAGAGAGGAAAAGGCAGAGAGAGAATGGGTGTGCCAGACGCATGCACACCCTTGTGTGCATGTGCGACATTGTGCACTTGCATCATTTTTAAAAATTTTTTAAATTATTTTTTATTTATTTTTGGAGAGAGAGACACAGAGAAATAGACAGAGAGGGAGAGGGAGACAGAGATGGGCGCGCCAGCAGTGTCAGCTGCTGTGAACAAAATCCAGATGCGTGCGCCCCCTTGTGGGCAAGTGCAGCATTGCGCCCTTGCCTCACTTTGCATCTGGCTAAACGTGGGACCTGGAGATTGGAACCGCTGGAGATTGGAGCCAGCGTTCTTAGGCTTAGCAGGCAGGTGTCTTAGCCGCTAAGCCATCTCTCCAGCCTTTGCATCACTTTTGCATCTGGTTAAACATGGGAACTGGAGATTTGAACAAGCTTTCTTAGGCTTCACAGGCAAGGCGCTTCTCCAGCCTGGTAGATCTATTTTTAATTGTTCTGAGGAAACTCCACACTGACTGTGATGGTTTGAATGTGAAATGTCCCCCATAGCCTCATGTGTTGTGATTAACCCTCAGCTGGTGGAGTCTTTGGAAGGCGGAGCCTTGCTGAAGGAGGTGTGGCATGGGGGCTGACTTGAGGTTTACGAGTCTGGCCTTGCTGGGTGTCTGCTAGCTGGCTCACCTGACAACTGTCACCTAGATGACGTGACAAGATGTGATGCTCACCTTTTGTTGTGGCATGTTTTCTTTGCCATGACAAAACTTCCGTTTGAGGCTGTAAGCTGAAATAAACTCCTTTCTTCCGTCAGCTGCTTTTGGCCCATATTTTTTCCCCAGTAGTGAGAAGGCTAACTGCTACACTGACTTTCTTAGTGTCTGGGCTAGATTACATACCCACCAACAACAGGTAAGAGTTCTATTTCCCAGGGTTTGTCAGAATCCTGGCATCTAGTAAATTCCACAGAACTATTTTATAATTGTTTTATGAAATAAGCAGATATTGCTAAACCAATGTTATAAGCAAGGAAATGGACAGGATTTGAACCCAGTCCTGCTGCACACAGCTCTGCCCCTCTTATTCTGGTGCCTGTCTTCTACAAGTTGATTTGGTGTTTGACAGGGTTCTCAAAGCTAACTGGTAGTGGAGATCTGAGTCAATAAATCTGCTATGTTAATGCTCTTTTCCTTTAGTGGAATTCTAGCCTTGTTATCCATGCCTGACTAACACTGCGGGTCTTGAGTGGGAACCAAGCATTTGTATTTTTCCAGTGCTCCCAGGCAAGTACAGCGTGTGACCTGGCTGAGAGCCAGTGGTCCATTCTTCACTGACCTCACCAGTGTCATCTCTCAGCATCTCTCCAAGGTCACTCTTCTGTCCTCACTTCAAGGGCATCCCCCTTCCAGTGGCTTGTTAGAGTCTGTGTCTGGTTGTTCTCCTTGCATGGGTACCAGTTTCTGTCACATTCCCTCTGACATTTTATACCTACTGTTCCTTTGAATTTACTTTTTGTATGTGTGTTTCTGAGTGCATACATGTGCATGTATTTGTGGAGGCCAAAGGACAGCTTCAAGAATAACCTTCAGAAATGGCATCCACCTTTTAATTTTTTTAAAATTTATTTGATAGAGATGAAGTGGGAAAGAGAGAAAGAGAGAGGGAGAGAGGGAGAGAAAGAGAGAGAATGGGTGTGCCAGGGCCTCCAGCCATTGCAAATGAACTCTAGACGCATATGCCACCTTGTGCAACTGGCTAATGTGGGTCCTGGGGAATCGAACCTGGGTCCTTTGACTTTGTAGGCAAACACCTTAACTGGTAAGCCATCCCTTTAGCCCTAACAATTTTTTTGAGTAAGGGTTTTTTTATTGGCTTGGAACTCACCAATTAGGCTAGGCTAGTTGACCAGTGAGCCCCAGGGATCCTTCCTGCTAGGTCACCCTGGCTCTGGGATTACTGGTGTACACCACAAAGCTGACATATTTTTTTGTTTACATGGGTATTAGGTACTCAAATTTTATTTATTCATTTATTTATTTGAGAGAGAGAAAGAGGGAGAGAGAGAGAGAATGGGCACGCCAGGGCATCCAGCCACTGCAAACGAACTCCAGATACACATGCCCACTTGTGATATCTGGCTTATGTGGGTCTTGAAGAATTGAACCAGGGCTTTTTGGCTTTGCTGGCAAACGCCTTACCTGCTAAGCCATCTCTCCAGCCTGTAGGTACTCAAATTGAGGTCTTCCGCTTGTGAGGCAAGCGTGCTATCTCCCTAATCCCCTTGCCTCCTTTTTCTTACCTCACATCATCCTCCAGACACAGCCTAAAAACCATAGTTGATTTTCTTTGCAATTAAAAAAAACCACTACTACAAAATACCATATTTTCTGTCTCTTTAATTGGTCCTTTCTCCTCTCCATATGGTACACATTCATTATACCTTTCATAAAGAGCATGAAAGAGAAGAAATTTTTTTATATAAAAATTGACTTTTTCAATTGCAGTCTGGCATGAATATTTTGGCAGTGTTGTTTAGAGGATAAAAATAAAGATGAGTGTAGAAATATATTATTGATTCCTGCTTGTTCTTCAGACTCATGCACTATTGATTAAAGCTCTCCACAGCCCTAACCTTTGCTCCTTCATCCCAAGAGAGCAAATTTGTAGAGCTTCCAAGAACCAAAACTCTGGTATGGAGGTTTTGATAGTTGGTGAGCCAGACAGAGTGAAGTAGCTTGTATTCTTATTGGTAATATGTGAGGCATTGACGGGAAGATGTCCTGTTGAGTTCCCAGCATGCATTTCTTCACATAGGACCAGAGTGCTAGTGGGCATATAACTCCACTCAGCCACACCTCCTTGCAATTGGCAGAGAGTCAACTCCAACCAGCACAGGCAGAACCCACTGGGTCAGTGGGGAATTGCTAAGGTATTTTTTCCTTATTATGTATGTACTTTTATTTCATTTTTTTATGAGCTAGATAGAGAGAGAAAGAGAGGGAGGGAGAATTGGCGTATCAGGGCCTCTAGCCACTGCAGTTTAACTCCAAATGCATGTGCCTCCTTGTGCACATATGTGAACTTGTATGCATGCATCACCTTGTACGTCTGGCTTACGTGGGCTCTGGTGAGTTGAACCTGGGTCCTTAGTCTTTGTAGGCAAGTGCCTTAACCGCTAAGCCACCTGTTCAGCCCCTTATGTATGTACTTGTTTTTCATTTTCTGTTTGAAAAAAATTTCACAAAGCCGACAGGCTTCTGGTGGAGGTGGGTCTTCCTTCATGAGGTTTTCAGATGCAATCATTCCTTCTCTTTCCTTGCAGTCAGACCTGTCTCTCAAAGGCTCCAGTAGCTCACAACACACGCTACATTCGCTTTTAATGTGAAGGCCCTAGACCCTGTCTCTCTCCCTTGGGAGATGATGTTGGGGAAGTCTGTCAAGCTCAGGTTCTGGCCTGCCCACCCAAGAACCCCTCATCTAAACACCTAACACCCATGAGCTTCCATTTCTCCCCTTTTCTTAGATTGCTTCACAGGGCTTTGTGGGCAGCAAATAACGATGCCTGTTCTCCCCCAACAAGGAACCTGAATACTGGAAAAGAGGCATCAAACTGAAATCAACGCACAGTGCATAAGAGATCGATGTCGAGATAGCAAAGAAGGAGCTCATGTACCTAGGCTGGGCAAGGTCTTGGCTGATGTTACGTATAGCTAAGGGCAATGTGTTTCTATAAAAAATGGATCAGTTAGAAAGAAACGTGCAAAAATATCATGTTCGGGATGCAATGAAGCCATAGCAAAACTAACCTAGATCGAGAAGTTGCCTGAGTGCTCGTCAATGGACTTTGAGTACTAGGAAAGCTTGCATCATGAATGCAAAAGTGTATGGAGCAGTCTGTCTATCAGAGTCTCAAAGTTAGACATGGAAAATATGCCGGTGTAACCTGTCCACTCTTGCCTTTCTGTCACAATTTTTAGTGAGGTTGAGATAAAATGAGTATCTCCAGTGGTAGCATGCATCTACTATGACATTTTTATATCTGGAGGGCTAATTTATAGTGTGGATCAAGAGACTTAAAAATATGATTTCACCGCTAATCACATGTAGTAGGTATGAAAGTGCTTACATCTTAAGCATGAGGATTTGAGTTCAATCCCCAAAGCCATATAAAAATGCGAGGTGTGGTGTGTGCTTGTAATCCCAGTGCTGGGGAGGTGAAGACAAGAGGACCCCTGGGACTCACTGGCCAGCCAGTCTAGCCTAACTGACAAGCTCCAGGCCAATGAGTGACCTGTGGTGCCAGGTGTGGTGGCGCACGCCTTTAATCCCAGCACTCGGGAGGCAGAGGTAGGAGGATCACT
This sequence comes from Orientallactaga sibirica, assembly GCA_036365145.1. Lineage (NCBI taxonomy): Eukaryota > Metazoa > Chordata > Mammalia > Rodentia > Dipodidae > Orientallactaga > Orientallactaga sibirica. The sequence goes on along the minus strand of JAEOAD010000008.1, from coordinate 40,315,254 downwards.
ATGAGTTTGAGGCTACCCTGAGAATACATAGTGAATTCCAGGTTAGTCTGAGCTAGAGTGAGACCCTACCTCGAAACACAAAAAAAAAAAAAAAAAAAAAAAAAAAAAAAAAGGACAGTGTTTTTGAGGCCTCCACATACATACACTTGCATGTGCAAACGTGAACACATGTACACACATATTTTCAAAAACTGAGGTTATCTGACCATATGGCAATGAAAATATTCATTCTAGGTAGGTCTTGACATCAAATAACATAATTTTCAAGAATACAAAAATCATGAGGAAATACCCGTAAGCCATGCTATCTAAAGATACCTTTCATGGTTTTCATACCCAAACCCATGCGACTATAATGTCAAGTGAGTACACATAAGATATAATCCTTTTATAGCACATATTCCAGGATTTAATAGGTGTCGTACACTATAGAAATGGGAACTTTTTGGATTGGAAAATGACTGTCAGCCAGAGCCAGATGCCAGAGTGTTTGTGTAAATGTGCATGTGTAAAAATGGGAGGAGATGCCATACTTTCTGTATTTGGCACAGTTTCCATGAATTTGTGTTCCTTTCACCATAAAAGTGTGCAATTTCCAAGTGTGTCACTTTTCCAATTATAACCTCGTCTGTGGGAAACCTTGAAAGGCTTATGATTATTTAGGAGCCTTCAACGGATCCCCTGTATCTAGAATCCTGTTCTCCACCATCAGTACCTTCTGTCTTCATAGCCCCCTGCAAAGCCCCCAGAGCCAGGCTCACCTGCGCCGGCTTTCTCAATGTCCACCCGAAGTAGATGCTTTTTCGGGTGTTGCCATGCTCAGAAACCGTTCGACCTTTGCTGACCCACAACGTGGCTTCACTGGCAGCCGTGTTGGTACTCTGTAACCAGGGGAAGCTCACTGGATGATGGTGAAGCATTGACTCACTTGGGCTAGTCAGGTTGACCCTGTTGGGAACTTGAAGCCCAACTGAAGCAGCTGCAGAGTAAGAAACAATTGAAACTTTCCTCTTGAGAAATAATGAAACAGAAAGAAAAGGTATAGGATTCTTGGCTAGTGTGGTGGTCTGAATTGATGGCCCCCAATATGTTCAGGGTTTTATTAATGTGTAGTTTGCATCTGCAGCCACCTGGCTGGAGGCAGTGTCACTGGGCGGATCTTAAGGTGTGGTGGGGGGTTTCAGATTTCAATCTAAAGATATGCAAAGTGTGCCTAGCTGGAGTTCCTGAGGTGTGCTGTGCTGTGTGGCTTTTGGCTTGTGGCTTTGCTCTCTGTGTTTGAAAGCAGGCCAGCTTCTTCTGCTATTATGGAACTTCCCCTGGATCTGTAAGCTTCAATAAATAATATCCCTTCCTCCATAACTGCCTGGTCTGGAAGTTCATCTCAGCGAACCTGAAACTATTACAGCTAGTATTTGAGGCTCTGATATCAGTGTATGCCTGACCCCCTGGTGTACTTCCATGTTGGATTTTATAATCTTTTTAAAAAAATTTGTTTACTTTTATTTATTTATTTGAGAGTGATAGAGAGGGAAAGAGGCAGCTAGAAAGAGAGAAAGAGAGAGAGGGAGAGAATGGGTGCTCCAGGTTCTCTAGCTGAAAGGATGAAAAAAGCCATAAATGCTTCAAATTCCAGACCCGGCTCTCTGCCAGCAAATAGGTAAAAGGTCACCCTTCTTGCTGGTTCAGAGCCTGCTTCCTGCATGAACCTAAGTAAAAAGAACAGGCTTTTGAGTATGTGACTCTGGCCTAGTGAGATAACGGGAAATGAGCTAACTAACTGCTTATCTGGCTTCTGTGAACTGCTTGCACCATAAAAGGAAAGATTCCCTGGTTGAACTTAAGCCCTAGTGACCTAACTTAACTGCAGTTTGTCACCCCCACCCAGGAGCCCGCGCAAATGCAGACCTCTGAGACTATAGGAAGAAGATCGTGGTGTGTTACAAATTAATTGGTCCACAGTGCACAGGCTAGAACAATTTAAAATGATTGGCCCAAGAACTATAGAGTGTCACGAAAGAATTGGTCAGCATTGCGCGGGCTTCTGATGATGTGAAATGATTGTTTCACAATGCATGGGCTTTGTTGTAATCCTATAAAAACTGTCCTGATTCCGCACTCGGGGCCTTCAGTCCTCTACCCTTGGGTGGTGTACGACTGTGGGCCCCAGCGCACTTGGAATAAAAATCCTCTTGCTGTTTGCATCAAGACTGTTTCTCGTGAGTGATTTGGGGTGCTGCCTTTCCCGAGACAGAGCCCGGGGAGTCCCTGGATTGAGGATCGTTCATAGCCACTGCAAATGAACTCGAGATGCATGTACCACCTTGTGCATCTGACTTACATAGATACTGGGGAATCGAGCCTCAAACTGGGGTCCTTAGGTTTCACAGGCAAGCACTTAACCACTAAGCCATTTCTCCAGCCCCTTATATTCTTTTTAAATTAACTAATTAATTAATGTGTGTGTGTGTGTGGGGGGGTGTACTATAGTGTGTATGGGTGTACCAAGGTCTCTTGCTGTTGCAAACAAATGCCAGATGCATGGGTCACTTTTTGCATCTGGCTTTACCTGGGTGGTTGGGGAATCGAACCCAGGCTAGCAAGCTTTGCAAGCAAGTGCCTTTAATTGCTGAGCCATCTACCCAGCCCCCCAGGATTACATATTCTTATCTTTTTTTTTTTTTTTTTTTAAGGTAGGGTCTCACGCTAGCTCAGGCTGACCTTGAATTCACTATGTAGTCTCAGGATAGCCTCAAACTCACGGCAATCCTCCTACCTCTGCCTCCCAAGTGCTGGGATTAAAGGCGTGTGCCACCATGCCCGGCTTATATTCTTATCATAATTTTGCAAGACAACATTTTTAGTTGGCTTGTGTTGGTTGCTTAGGAAAAAGGTGGTCTAAGGAAGATTATTATTTTCAGCCTAAGCTCCTGTCTTGTCTCAACCCTCCTCTTTGGGGAAGTCTTTCTTAATTACCTCTGTTCACACATGTATTTCAAGTGTCCCAAATTCTCTCCATCATCCCATCTATCACCTCCTTCTCTTTGCATTGGTATTTGCTGTTTCACAGCTGTGTACTTTATCTGCATCCGGAGAGCTGAAAATTGTCTTTTTCATTTTATCGGAATCCCACAACACCTACTACTCTGATAGACAGAAATTGATTTCTTGAATGGGAATAAAACTGAAGGGCAATCGATGGGGGAAGTGGCTAGGGCAGATTTCAGCCCACCTGAACAACCCTGCCTAAGTTCTCTCTTGCATCCTGAGCTCATGTTCTGAAGAGTGGTCCCTGGCTGGTGCTTCTCCATGTAGGTTGAGTCAGTGAGCACAGGTGTGTTCTGATGTGATGCTGTGGAGAGTGGAAGCCTTCAAAAATGACTCAGACCTCCACAGTTCTTGCTCTATGACCTCAGCAAATTACATAACCTTTCAGTTTTAAATATAAAGGATGAGCAGTCATAGCCTTTTTCTTCAGGGTTTAGAAAAGAACTGAATGAAATTATGTATTATTTAACAACACGAGACTTAAGGATGGGAATTCTGGAGTGAGGCTAGGTTGAAATCATCTCCCCATTTGCTAGCTGAGATGTCCCAGACTTCTCTGTGCCTGATGGGTGTGGTAATGGCCTCATGCACATAGACTGCGTTGTACACATGATTTATCAAAGTCCCCTTGGGCTTGCAGTGGGCTTGGAACTGTTCGTGTGAGTTGTTTGGGCCAATAGCAAAGGTATTATAGATCAAGACATAAAACGTGTCTTTTGGGCTTGTCTCCTTCCCCTGCTTTGGAAAGCCCAAGCTCGCTAGCTGGATGGTGAACCATGCAGGTGGCCTTGTCCCCTTGCCAATAACCTTCCAGCCACAGTAAGGTGAGCCAGGCCACTGTCAATCAGGTAGCCATCACCCTATCCACAAGTTCCCATGACAGCACATTGCCAAGCCCAACTTAGCTGCCTCTGATCATAAAACCCTCCACTAACTCACAGAGTCATGAGCTCTTGCTACTGAAAGTGAATCCCAGACACTTGTGCCATTTGGGGGGGTCTAGCTTTACATGGGAGGGGAGTAGGTGGCTAAAGAATTGAACTCAAAGCCTGGCGTGGTGGCGCACACCTTTAATCCGAGGTAGGAGGATCGCCATGAGTTTGAGGCTACCCTGAGACTACATAGTGAATTGCAGGTCAGCCTGGGCTAGAGTAAGCAAGCATCTTTAACCATTCAGGCATCTCCTCAATCCCAATTGAGTTGGAAAATTTTACTTTTTTTTTTTTTTTGAGGTCTCACTGTAGCCCAGGCTGACCTAGAATTCACTGTGTAGTCTTAGAGTAGCCTTGAACTCACGGTACTCTACCCACCTTTGCCTCCCAAGTGCTATGACTAAAGGCATGCACCACTGTGCCCCACAAAAGTTTTACTTTTAATTGACAAATAATAGTTGTACAGGCTTATGGGATTTAATGTATATATTTATACATGTTTTACTGGTTAGTCAAGCTAATTGATGTGACAGTCACTCCTCATACTATTTTTCTTATGGTGAAAACATTTAAATTTTACTTTTAGAGAAAGATTTTAAAATGTACAAGATTTTCAACTGTTGTCATTATGCTGACAAATAGGCCTTTGAATTCTTGTTTAAGTGAAACTAAATCAATAGAGAGAAGTGCAGCAATTACTAGAGGCTGGGAAGTTGGGGTGAGGAGTGGGGAAATGCTCGATTTGTTTTAAGCTCTCATGGTTTAGGGAGGTTTTCTAGTTGGAGTAGATGTCTAATATACTCTCAGTGTCCTTTTAAAAAATTTTTATTTATTTATCTAGTTGAGAGCGACAGAGAGAGAGAGAAAGAGAGAGAGAGAGAGAGAGAGAGAGAGAGAGAGAGAGAATGGACACGCTGGGGCCTCCAGCCAGTGCAACTGAACTCCAGATGCATGTGCCACCTTGTGCATCTGGCTTATGTGGTTCCTGGGGAATGGAACCTCGAACCTGGGTTCTTAGGCTTCACAGGCAAGAGCTTAACCGCTAAGCCATCTCTCCAGGCCCTCAGTGTCCTTCCCCCCGCCCCCCTTCATCTTACACTCTACTACTTACTTTATGAGCTCTCAGTGAGAGTTGGTTTATTGTGTGTGGAGCGCTGCAAACAAGTCTGGACATGTACTCAGAAATGGTGTAACCATTACCTGAAATCACATACTGTGTGGGGTTCATAGCAGGCACCCAAAGGAATATACTTCCCTCTTAAAGTGAAGAATTCAATTCATTGAAGAAAATTGAACAGAAGTTTTCGATCGTTTTCAATTTGCCAAGAACTTTCTTTCTTTCCCTTTTTTTTTGCCCTCCAGTAAGGTATGAGCTGATTTTCTTGGACTTATTTAGTCAAGTAAGAGAACTCTGTAGAATTTCCACTTTCCTTTCCTGACAAGACCTTGGAATCAAACCGAGAATGAAACTCAGGTATAACAGATGCTGTGGTGGTTTGAATGTAAAGTATTTCTCATAGCCTCATGTTCAATCCCCAGCTGGAAAGCTTTTAGGAGGGAGAGCCTTGCTGGAGGGGGTGCACCACTCAGAGTGGACCCTGAGTTTTGTGAGTCAAACTCCAAGCCCAGCATTGAGACTACTTCCATCCAGACATATGACAGCTTCCTGCTCCTGCCATGGCTTTCCTTACCACCATGAACCATTCCTTCAAAACTCTGAGCCTGAAATAAACCCTTTCCTCCCATCAGCTGCTTCCGATAGGTGCTCTGTTCCAGCAATGAGAAGGTCACTGCATTAGATGCCCACCCACCTCCTTCCTCTCCCACCCTCAAAGGCTGCTGGGTGATTTGTGCACAAGCTCCTTGACTATCTTGGCAACAGGCCTTGGAGACAATTACAGGGGACAAGTCAGTCCTCGACCAAGAGCCCAGTTGATTTGGGAGCGCACTCATGATGAGCAAGAAAGATCATTTTTTAAGTATAAGATGAGGGAGATGCCTATTTTAAAGTTAAAAAGGTCTGACAGGTCAGATGTCTGGTTCTGTCTGGACAAGTCTGACCTAGACACAGGGAGATGTGTCTGCTGGAGAGGCCTGGCATTCTGACCTAAGCACAGGGAGATGTGTCTGCTGAAGGGGCCTGGCAGTCTGACCTAGGCACAGGGAGATATGTCTGCTGAAGAGGCCTGGCAGTCTGACCTGACCTGGAGACCTGGCATTCTGAGGGAGATGTGTCTGCTGAAGAGGCCTGGGAGATATGTCTGACCTGGCAGACCTACAGGGAGATATGTCTGCTGGAGAGGCCTGGCATTCTGACCACAGGGAGATAGGCACAGGGAGATATGTCTGCTGGAGAGGCCTGGCATTCTGACCTAGGCCTGGCAGTCTGACCTAGGCACAGGGAGATATGTCAGGGAGATATGTGTGGCCTGGCAGTCTGACTGCTGGTCTGAGAGGCCTGGCAGTCTGACCTAGGCACAGGGAGATAGATATGTCTGCTGGAGAAGCCTGGCAGTCTGACCTAGGCACAGGGAGATATATGTCTGCTGGAGGGGCCTGGCAGTCTGACCTAGGCACAGGGAGATGTGTCTGCTGGAGAGGCCTGGCAGTCTGACCTAGGCACAGGGAGATATATGTCTGCTGGAGAGGCCTGGCAGTCTGACCTAGGCACAGGGAGATATATGTCTGCTGGAGAGGCCTGGCAGTCTGACCTAGGCACAGGCACAGGGAGATATATGTCTGCTGGAGGGGCCTGACCTAAGCAGTCTGCTGGAGAGGCCTGACCTGACCTAGGGGGAGATATGTCTGCTGGCCTGGCAGTCAGGGAGATGTGTCTGCTGGAGGGAGGCCTGGCAGTCTGGGAGATATGTCTGCTGGAGTCTGACCTAGGGGAGATATGTCTGCTGAAGAGGCCTGGCATTCTGACCTAGAGGCACAGGGAGATGTGTCTGCTGGCTGGCCTGGCAGTCTGACTGACTAGGCACAGGAGATATGTCTGCTGGAGAGGCCTGGCATTCTGACCTAGACACAGGGAGATATGTCTGCTGGCCTGGCAGTCTGACCTAGACCTGCTGGAGACACAGGGAGATATGTCTGCTGGCAGGCCTGGCAGTCTGACCTGGCATTCTGACACACAGGGAGATATGTCTGTCTGCTGGAGAGGCCTGGCAGTCTGACCTAGACACAGGGAGATATGTCTGCTGGAGAGGCCTGGCATTCTGACCTAGACACAGGGAGATATGTCTGCTGAAGAGGCCTGGCATTCTGACCTAAGCACAGGGAGATATGTCTGCTGGAGAGGCCTGGCATTCTGACCTAAGCACAGGGAGATATGTCTGCTGGCCTGGCAGTCTGACCTAGGCACAGGAAGATATGTCTGCTGAAGAGGCCTGGCATTCTGACCTAGACACAGGGAGATATGTCTGCTGGCCTGGCAGTCTGACCTAGGCACAGGGAGATATGTCTGCTGGAGAGGCCTGGCAGTCTGACCTAGACACAGGGAGATGTGTCTGCTGGAGAGGCCTGGCAGTCTGACCTAAGCACAGGGAGATATGTCTGCTGGAGAGGCCTGGCATTCTGACCTAGACACAGGGAGATATGTCTGCTGGCCTCTGGCAGTATGTCTGAGGCCTGGCAGTCTGCACAGGGAGATATGTCTGCTGGAGAGGCCTGGCAGTCTGACCTAGGCACAGGGAGATATGTCTGCTGGAGAGGCCTGGCATTCTGACCTAAGCACAGGGAGATATGTCTGCTGGCCTGGCAGTCTGACCTAGGCACAGGGAGATATGTCTGCTGGAGAGGCCTGGCAGTCTGACCTAGGCACAGGAAGATATGTCTGCTGGCCTGCAGTCCTGATTCTGACCTAGGCACAGGGATGATAGAGGCCTGTCTGCTGGAGAGGCCTGGCATTCTGACCTAGACACAGGGAGATGTGTCTGCTGGAGAGGCCTGGCATTCTGACCTAAGCACAGGGAGATATGTCTGCTGGAGAGGCCTGGCATTCTGACCTAGACACAGGGAGATATGTCTGCTGGCCTGGCAGTCTGACCTAGGCACAGGGAGATATGTCTGCTGGAGAGGCCTGGCAGTCTGACCTAGACACAGGGAGATGTGTCTGCTGAAGAGGCCTGGCAGTCTGACCTAGACACAGGGAGATATGTCTGCTGGCCTGGCATTCTGACCTAAGCACAGGGAGATATGTCTGCTGGAGAGGCCTGGCATTCTGACCTAGACACAGGGAGATATGTCTGCCTGGCATTCTGGCATATGTCTGCTGGAGAGGCCTGGACAGACACAGGGAGATATGTCTGCTGAAGAGGCCTGGCAGTCTGACCTAGACACAGGGAGATATGTCTGCTGAAGAGGCCTGGCAGTCTGACCTAGGCACAGGGAGATATGTCTGCTGGCCTGGCAGTCTGACCTAGGCACAGGGAGATATATGTCTGCTGGAGAGGCCTGGCAGTCTGACCTAGGCACAGGGAGATATATGTCTGCTGGAGAGGCCTGGCAGGTACAAACCGACTTCTCAGTCAACTCACAAGGGAAGATTTAAAACATCATCTATTTATTTGGTGGCTGTAAAAAAACAAAAACCCTCTGTTTCTGTGATTTAGAGTCATCATTTTCAATTTGCCAAGAGGTTCTTTTCTCCAGTGAGGTGTGATGAAGTCTCCCTGGAACAATACACACTGTTCATAAACTCGGCCCAGGAAAGGGCAGGCGCAGAGAAGCGACAAAACTCACTGTCCCGCTGCACTGCATTCAAAGACAGTCTCTCATCAAACTTAGCGGGGCAGCTGGGAGGCAGAGGAGTCTGGGGGCTAAGAGGATTGCCTGCAGTCTGCTGGCTCTGTCCTACTCACCCGATGACCTTGGGCTAGTTACTCAATAATTCTAAGCCACAATCTTTACCTTTGGAGAGTAGGGAAGGCAGTGGTTCTAACTAATTGGGATGCTGAGTGCTAGAACATACTGGGGTTTACTTTAAGAGGCCAGATGATGTCTGGGGCCCAAGGTTGAGAGGGAAAGGAAGACCACCTCCCCGCATTGCCAGGGGTCCCCATGGCCTCCTGAGTTATGGCCTTGGATCCTACGTAATGCTTTCCTGACTTCTCCTTCCTCCATCTAATACATCTGGGTCATGGGGTGTGGAACCTTTTTTTTTTTTTTTTTTTTTGGAGGTAGGGTCTCGCTCTAGCCCAGGCTGACCTGGAATTCACTATGTAGTCTCAGGCTGGCCTTGAACTCAAAGCAATCCTCCTACCTCTCTGCCTGTCAGGTGCTGGATTTTAAAGGTGTGCACCTGGCCCCTTGGGTATTTTTGATTAGGCTTCTACCTAGTCCCAACTGCTGGAGTCTTTGGGAGACTTGCTGTGGCAGGTGTGTTGCTGAGAGTGGACCTTGGGGCGGAGGAGTCCACATATCCGTGTGCTCACAGGCAGCTCGGGCTCACTGCGCTCTCTCTCTCTCTCTGCTGCTGCTGCTGCTGCTGATGTTTGATGAAGTGAGATGGCTTCCTCCACCGTGATGAAACATCCCCTTGAAACTATAAGCCTGAATGAAATAAATCCTTTCCTGTCATAAACAGCTTTTGGTGGGGTGTTTTGTCCAAGCATTGAGAAACTAACTGTTACCCCCCCCAAAAAAAAAAAACTAAAAAAACTTATAAGGGACAACTCCCTTTGTTTCTCAGACCCAAAGCCCCTCTCTCTTGCTTTTGGACCCTGCCACGTTCTTCCATGGCACAGTAAAACCCTGTGTGATAGTTAATATCTGGTTGTCAACTTGAAATGACACCATGGAAACAAATCTCTAGACATTTCTGTGAGTGGTTGTCTAGATTAGATTAATTGAGGTGGGAAGATCCACCCTAACTGTGGGTGGTACCCTTCCATGGGCTGGGGACCCTGGGCTGTGTAAAGAGGAGAGGGCTAGGGCCGGAGACATGGCTCAGCAGTTAAGATACCTGCCTGCAAAGCCCAACAATCTGGGTTCGATCTCCCAGGACCCACATAAAGCCAGATGCACAAAGTGACTCGTGCATCTGGAATTCATTTGCAGTGGCTGGAGACCCTGGTGTGCCCATTTTTGTTTTCTGTCTGTCTCTCTTCTCTCTATTTCTCTCTGCTTGCAAATAGATAAAAGTAAAAAAATATATATATATTAAGAAAGGAGAAGGCTGCCCGAGTACCAGTCTTCATCCTCTTACTGCTCCTTCTTTCCTGATGGGATGCTGGTTTCCTGCGCTTGCCGTGCTCTCTCCACTATGACAAACTTTCCCCAGAAACTGTAAGCCGGAAAACAAAAATTAAAAAAAATTAAAAAGAAACCAACTCTCTCCCTCCTTAAGCTGCTTCTGTGCAGGTAGTTTGTCCCAGCAATGAGAAAGAAACACCCCAGCAAAACCTTTCCTCCAGCAGAAATCCATCGGAGCAGCTCTCCGTTGAACCCACACAGTTTTAAAAACCTCACATTGTGAAGATCCAACAAGTTACTAAGTGAAGAGTGTTTTTTATAATTCTGGCAGAGTTAATGCTCAATAAATAACATCAAATGCTACCATTATTATACAAACCACAAGCCAGTCATTGCATGCCCCTGTGTATGTGCCTATGCTGTGTCTATATTGAGGGACAGAAAAAAAAAGGAGGTAAAACACATTTTTTTTTTGTCCTAAGAAAGGAAGTTGGTAGGCTTTTTCTGCATAGGTTCAGGCAGTAATTATTTCAGGATTTGTGGGTCCCAAGGTCTCCACTGCAATTACTCAACTCTGTTCCGTTGCAGGAGAAAAACAAGAGTGTCTGATCAACATTTGGGTCTGACCTTAGGCTTTATTTACAATACACTGTTCAGGGCCTGTGAGTAGCATTTGTCACCCCTTGTCACCGAGACCTTCACCATTAAGAGTGTCTTTGGCTAGACTTGATGGAAACTTCTCTAGCATGGAGTCTTGGGGAGATGGAGGTTCAGTGGTCCAGGGGTTCAGTGAGCCGGTGTTTCTATAGTATATTTCCTGTATGTTTCTTTCCAGTGTGTGAATTCCATCTTATCCACAGTAAAGACAGGCAGGAGGGAAAGGGCATGGTCAGTGGAGACTTTCTGCTGTAGCATGTGAGCGGCAGCTTTCTCAAGGACTTCTTGCACATTCCTGTTTATGCTTCATTGGACAGACTGTGTCACATGACCATTTCTTGATGAAATGGAGGCTGAGGAGGTAAATATTTGTTAAGTACTATAGCATGTATAGCAGAGATGGGCAGAGGGGATGGGATTGAGCACGAGTGTTAGGTCAGTCAATGCTATCACCAAGAGACATATAGAATTAGAGGCTATGAGAGGAACACACACACACACACACACACACACACACACACACTGTAATGGGAACTGAGTTCAGAATACCACACTATTGGATACATTATCAAGTCTATTTGAACAAGGCTATTTGAACAAGGAAATGCAGGTCTCTGAGTAAAAGCTGAAGCATTTGATGAGGAAAATAAACTATAGTTAGATCACTACAGTACATTGATTACTGGTTTAAATATTCTTTCTCTCTCTCCTCAGAACAATCCATGCTTACTGGACTCTCATATTGAACTTGACCGTGTGGCTTGTTGACATCATTATAGCCCATATACACTTTTCTGCCCCATGGCTTTGGGCTCAGACATGTGACTTGGCCAAAGTAGCAGTCCTGATCCAAGCAGAGAGGCCCAAGTGTGCGTGGGAGAAGAGTTTCCCCTTGGTCGGTGTCACCCTCTTTCTATCTGGGCTCTTGGAGTAGATCTGAGCCAAACTTGCATGCACACCCAGGCTCTGCTGGACCCAGGCTTGAGGCAAGGACATTCCATCCTGACTGTAGGTACTCCTGACTTAGAACAAATGATTATTACTTTAATTTTTTTTTAGAGAGAGACAGAGAGAGAGAGAGAGAGAGAGAGAAACACACAGAGAGAGATACAGAAAGAGAATGGGCACCCCAGCAGACTCTCAGCCTCTGTGAATGAACTCCAGATGCGTGCGCTCCCTTGTGGGCAAGTGAGGCATTGCATGCTTGAGTCACTCTTGTGTCTGGCTAAACGTGGGACCTGGAGATCAAACGGGCATTCTTAGGCTTTGCAGGCAGGCGCCTTAACCGCTAAGCCATCTCTCCAGCCTGATTATTACTTTTAAATGACTGAATTTTGGGGCTGGTTGTTATGCAGCCATGGCCAACTGATACACGTATCTCCTGTCAAAGTATAAAATCCAAACTCCACATATCAGGACCTTTTTGACATGGATTGATTACTTTTTTGGCTGGTCACATTGTAGATCAACTGCTAAATTCCAAAGATACAAGCTAAATGAGAAATGATAAAATTCAGTGCCATGTGGTACATTTAAAGATGAAAGTGGGAGCAAAGGAGAGAGGATCATTAACTATATGGGATAGAGGAAGAAGGGAAGGAAGGCTTTCTGGAGGAGTGGGACATCTGAATTGGCATTTCAAAGTTACCAGAGGGTCAATGAGGCATGAGGGAGATAAAAAGGAGAAGTTCATGACAGAACAGGGGAGATGGTGGAGAGGATGGCATTCTGAGGGAGAGATTGGCATTATGCATAGCTTAGAGGCAAAAGGGAACTCTGAGTGTGTGGAGCAGAAAATCCATATTTCTAGAAGGTCAGGGTATCTAAATTCCTGCGGAGAGAGTCTGCTATGCAAAACCAGGGAATTTTTCTTTGACTTGATGGTAAGGACAGTAGGAGACAGCAGAAAGTATTGATGTGTGTTAATTCTTTCGAATGGGAAGTGGTTTTAGTTATCCTGGCTAGCAGCTCCCAGGCGCTCACTAGGTACCAGCTACCACATTGTGTCCACGCACCTCTATCCACAACCCTACGTGGTAGATATTACAGTTACTCCCATTTAACAGATTAGGAAAAGGAAGCTCCGAGGGCCAAAGTTGTTTGTCCAGACGTGGAGCAATTGCTAGAGGGAGCTGTTTTGGTGGTTTGAATGTGAAATGTCCCCCATAGCCTCAAGGGTTTGTGATGAAGCCTCTTACCTACTTTGGAAGACGGATCCTTGCTGGGGGTGTCTCTGCGGAGGGCCTTGAGGTTTATTTATTAATCCAGCCCTCGTGGGTGGCCAGAGTTTTCTCAGACAGACAACTTCCTCCCAGCTGCTGTGACACGAAATGACGTCTCCAGATGTCTGCTTTGACAGGTTTTCCACACCATGATCAAACTTCCCTTCAAACCCGTGAGCCAAAAGTAAACTATTTCCCCTCATAAACTGCTTCTGGTTGGGTGTTTTGTGCCAGCAACGAGAAGACTGCTACAGTTGTTCACTGAAGCCACTCACGCCTGAATTCTCCTCCTGAGCCATGGCAGGGGAGGGGGCAGAGCCACCCAAGACATTATCAACAAACACCCTGGAGCGCGTCCCCCACGCGCGTCTGAAGCCTCCGCATTCCCAAGGGTCATGGAGCACATCAGGACTCGGTTCTTGCCCTTAGGGAATTTGACTGAGAGAAACAGTGCTTAGGACGGACCAGTGGTTTTAAAGGGATCTGTTCATTAAGGCAGGTTCTTGGAGGCAGTGTCTCCTGAGCAGGCTGGGTTAAAGCATCAGAAAAAAAGGCTTTAAAAATAAATAAGGCTTCTGGTCAGTTGGAACAGGTTTCCTGAGTGTGAGTCTTAGAGACTGACTTCTCTTCTTCCCTCCTTTCCTGTCTCTCTCTCCCTCCCTTCATCCCTCCCTCCTTTTTCCCTCTCACTCCATTCTTTTCTCCCTTGCTTCCTCCATTTCTCCCTCCCAGTTTTTCTCCTACCTTTCCTCCCTCTAGCCTTCTGTCCCTCTCTCTTGTTCTCCTTCCCTTCCTCCCTCTCTCCCTCCTTAATCTTCCTTTCTTTACACTTCCCAGGTGACTCTGCAGTCCCCCTGAAGGTGACACTGTCGTCAGCCTCTTTGGGATACACACACTCATCGTGCATGGCCAGTTGGCTACCCCTTTTGGGGTGAGCCATGCCTAGAAGCTAATTTTAACTCCCAGGCACTCCACGGAATTCTGAGAACTGCCAATATCTTTCCTTTGCTCCTAGACCAGTTCTTTGAAGACATCCATTTGCCTCAAGCCACTGTCAAACTTGCTATGTAACATCCAGCCTGATGTCCTGTCTTCCCGACTCATCTGCAGCTCCTCTAACCATCCTGGGTGAAAAGGGTTCACTAGAGGAAGAATGATGGCACAGCCTGCAATTGTCACAAAATGGACAACACAGTGGCCATGCTTGAACTGAGGCTTGCCAAAGCTCACTGGCCAGAGAACCAGCTTTCTCGGGATGGAGGCAAGAGCACTCATTTTGCCATTCTGGTTGACCATTCTAGAAAGAGAAGAGAAACATGGTTCATGTTTTCTGTTCAGGACGCTAGTAGATGTGAGAACATGTTCTATTTTAATGCTAAAATATTTCTGGGATGAACAGCTTTGAAATGGAGCAGCATTATCTAAGACGGTTCTAAATGACACGAGTTGGCACATTAAAATACTGAATCTGCATTTCCTGAAGCGCAGCCTTAGCGCTCCTGGTGTTCAGAAAAACCTTGGCCTCAAAATTGGAATTGAACAACTTGTCCTATTATGTTTCCAGTTTTGTGACTCAAGGAACTTTAGCTGGATGAATGGTGCCCCCACTACCTTTCACCCACAAATAAGCTCCGGCTTCTAATGCCTGGAACCTGGAATGAGCAGGACCTTATTGGAAAAAGAGTTTTTGCAGATGTACCTAAAGATCATGAAGGGGAACACATTTTGAGTTGTTTGAGTGGTCCCCAAATTCCATGTTCAGTGTCCTTATAACAGTGAGGCAGAGCCCGGATGATGGTGCAGTGGGCAAAGTGCTTGCCATGCACCCATGGAATGCTGGGCATGGTGGTGCACAACTGTAATCCCAGCACTGGGGAGCTGGAAAGAGGGAATCCCTAAGGGCTTGCAGGCTCCTAGTCTAGCTTAATAGGTGAGCTCCAGATTTAGAGAGAACCCCTGTCTCAAAAATTAAGGTGGGGGGCTGGAGAGATGGCTAAGCAGTTAAGGCATTTGCCTGCAAACCGAAGGACCCTGGTTCGATTCTCCAGGGCTCACGTAAGCCAGATGCACAAGGGGCTCATGTGTTTGGAGTTCATTTGTAGTGGCCAGAGGCCCTGGCACACCTGTTCTCTCTCTTTCTCTCTGCCTCTTTCTCTCTCTCAAATAAATAAATAAAATATATTTAAAAAAATTAAGGTGAGGGAGACACTCAACATTAACCTCTGGCCTACACACACACACGCACACACACACACACACACACACGCACATCTGCACCAGCACACACGTGTACTTATAGACATACAAACGTATAAATACACACACATACATGACATATGTGTGCATGTATATATATGTATGTGTGTACATATGCAGCACACATACACATGTGCAGCAGCACACATATATGTGCTCATAGACATACATACATGTATATGCACACATAGGTACATTACACGTGTGTGCATGTATATATATATATATATATATATATGCATGTGTAGCGTGCACACACACACACACACAGAATGAGGCAGAAGGGGATTTAACAGACAGAAGGGGGAGGCCACGTGGTGGAGGCAGGCTGTAGTCACAACCCAAGGAATAGTGAGGACTCCTGAAAGTGGCCCCTGGAGGAGACATTGTCTTGCCAGTGCCTTGATTTGGGGTGTCTAGCTTTCCAAGCTGTGAACGAAAGAACTTCCTGTTGGTTCAAGCCATCCACACTGAGGTGATTTGTCAAAGGAGCTGTAGAAAAACCATCAGAGGGAACACAATTCCTCATCCTATGTTCAGAACAGAAAAGGCTGACTTAGTGCACAAAGGATCCTTGGGAAACTTAAGCAGGCTGGATCTACCTGCAACGTGCATGAATTCTAGTCTTGGAGGGACAGCTGATCCCTTGACGGAGGGACAGACAGGGCCCTTGTGGAGAGTGCAGACCCTCTTGTTATGCTGGCGCTCCCTGCTTGCACTTGCTGATTTGGGAACTCTGGACGCATCCTTGCTGCTCTCTCAAATAGGAACACAAACCAGACAGCCCGACTTGCCTCGGTATTTACATCCACAGGCAGGCTTGATTTCTGCTGATGCGAGGAACCATCCCTGAAAGAACTCACATCTGTAGCCGTGGGAGGATGGTTAGCTTATGTTCAAGTGTGTGGGCCTGCTGAATGTCTTTTCTATTCCAGTCCCTGTGCTGAGCCCTGCCTGGGGCACCTGAGGTGAACACGACACCGTTTCCCAATGTAAGGAGTTCCTAGCTCAGGGAGAACGATAATTCCGCACAGTGCGGGACCTTTTGACTCATCCGTGGATATGCAGTTTGCATGCAGCGCATTGGACACGAGGTCGTTGTGTGTGTGCACGCTCACATATGCCTATTGATATGCAGGTACACACGTGCCTGGCTACTGTGGAGGAATGTGTGCACACTTAGTGTGCAGATCCGTATTGTGTTTGCTTTTGCCTGCTCGAATGTGTGTGTGTGTGCGCACACACATGTGAGTTTCTTAGGATGAATGTGTCCTCTGTATAGAAGGCTTTGTAGCCTTGACTCTCCATGTTTTGCCATCATCAAAGTCAATGTATACTTCCTCTTCAGAGTATTTTATGCAAAGAATGTTGCAGGAAGGTACAAGAGGGGATAATTCATTGACCCCTGGATAACTCTTCCAGAGAGTTCCTTTCAAAATCCCACCTCTCAGACCCCCTTTCTCTTCCCAGTGTCCCTGAAAGGTGGCTGATCCTCCACACTGCCCCACTGTCTGCTAGATAGACTCAAGCATCCTCCCTTTGGCAGTTTTGCCGCTACTCCCCAGGTAAGACTTGGTTCATAAACATCCCTCTATTGGATCCAGAGAAGACGGGTCTTTTGAGGAATCAGCACTGAGTTATAAACTTTCTACAAAAATTATTAATTATTTTTCCATGTTTGACATTTTCATATATGTATATATTTTGATCTTATTTTCCCAAATACCTTCCCGTCCCATTTTATTTTACATATTTATTTGAGAGAGGGAAAAAGGGAGAAATTGAGAGAGAGAGCGAGTGAGAGAGAAAAAGAGAACGGGTGCGCCAGGGCTTCCAGCTACTGCAAATGAACTCCAGATGCATGTGCCACTTTGTGCATCTGGCTTACATGGGTCCTGGGGAATTGAACCAAGGTCCTTTGACTTTTCAGGCAAGCGCCTTAACTGCTAAGCCTTCTCTCCAGCCCCCTTCCCATCCCATTAATACTCCCCATTAATTCTTATCTTACTTTCATGTCTTATTTTTTATTAGAGACAAAGAGGGGAAGAGAGAGAGAGAGAGAGAATATGGGTGCACCAGGGCCTCTAGCCATTGCAAACAAACTCCAGAGGTGTGTGCCACCATGTGCATCTTGCTTACATGGGACCTGGAAAATCGAACCTGGGTCCTTAGGCTTTGCAGGCAAGCACCTTAACTGCTAAGCCATCTCTCCAGCCCACCAGTCCTTTTTGGAAACGCCCTCAGAGCCACACCCAGAGGCCTGCTTTACTGCACTCCTGGGTATTTCTCAGCTGAATTAAGTTGACAATTAAGGTTAACCATCAGAGCAGTGAAAACAATTGTGGACAGAGAAAGTAATCCAGGGACCATCCCCTTGCTGACCAATACCAGCACACAGAAGCTCGGTGCTCTTCTCTTGGGAATGCCTGGCTCTGCAGGGTTGCCCAGTGCTGGCCACAGCCCCCTGAATCTTGGAGGGATTGGGATGGACCAATTCGACAGTGGAGGCATCTGACTATACTGGTGAAGAGACAAATGCCTGGTTCTCCCTCCAGACAAACACCATCTGATGATAGGGCCCAGGAAACTGCATTAAAAAAAAATTGTATGCAGGCGGGGGCAGGGGTTGGGGAGAGAGAAAGAATGGGTGCACCAGGGCCTCTAACTGCTGCAAACAAAACTCTAGATGCATGTGCCACTTGGCGCCTGTGGCTTTACATGAGTACTGAGGAATGGAACCCAGGTCATTAGGTGGTGCATGTAAGTGCCTTAACTGTTGAGCCATCTCTCCAGTTCTGCATTTTTATTTTATTAAAAAAATGTTTGGTTTACTTATTTATTAGAAAGGGAAGGGAGAGAGAGAGAGAGAGAAGAGAATGGGTATGCCAGGGCCTCCAGCCACTACAAATGAACTCTAGATGCATGTGCCACTTTGTGCATCTGGCTTATATGTGTACTGGGAATTGAACTTGGGTCCTTAGGCTTTTCAGGCAAGCACCTGAACCGCTAAGTCATCCCTCCAGCCCAGCCCTGCATTTTTAATATGCTTCCCACATGTTTCTTTGGTTCCTCTGGAGGTTAGAACGTAATGGACAAGACACACTCTGAAGTTCTTCCTCGATACGGAGACATGACTCTGGGGGAGAGAATATTGACAGAGAACAGATGGGATTTTCTTAAGAAAAAGAAATGAAAACTCTGTATCTTGCCAGAAGTAGAAAAAAATAATAATAAACTGTTTGAAGAAGCACATCAGGCTAGGAGCCCGGAGCCTGGGGCTGAGTATCTGACCTGCAATGTTAAAACCAGATGGCTGTTCCAGGATGAAGGGCATGCTGTCAGCATCTCCATAGTAGTTCATCACCCGGCCCCAAGATCGGGGAGCTAGCTGGACCTCCAGGCTCTCTGAGACTGAATCAGAAGTGTGTACTTCAGTAAGGACTGTGTTGCCCTCGTCCTGGGCTTTACACGGAATGATCAGTTCTCAACTGCTGGCTTGCAGACTAGTTCCTGGGAAGCCAACCCAGCCCTATCGTTCGTGATAGTAACAGTAATGACAGTGACATTGAGTAGGCATTGGATATAGGCCAGATGCCATGCCTTTCCCTGGCATTAAGCCACTTCCTTGCAACTATTCTTTGTTAGGTGTTATTATCATCCCCAGTTCAAAGATAAGGAAGCTGTGACCAAAATATCATTCAAATCTAAAGTTTTATTTATTTATTTGTGTGCATGTGCATGTGTGTGTGTGTATGGTCATACCAGGGTCTCTCGTTATTGCAAACAGAATGTCAAATACTTGTACCATTTTTTATGCCCGGCTTTATGTGGGTACTGGGGAATAAAATGTGGAAGCAGGTATGAAGAGGTGAAGAGCTATCAAGTTTATAATGTTGAAACCTGGTGACACCCTAAAATGTCTATCAGCTCCTTAGGAGGTTCCAGTTTGTGCAAGAAACATTGATGTGTGAACATGGAGAGATGTGGTGTTTGAATGAAATGTCCCCGTAGGCTCATGTGTCTTGAATATTTGGTAACCAGCTGGTGGCAAGTTGGCAATGTTATAGGGCCTTTGGGAGGTGGAACCTTGTTGGAGGAGGTGCGTCACCGGGGGGAGAGGGCTTTGGAGTAACACAACCTGGCTCCAAGCCTAGTGCTTAGATTGCTTCCTTCCTGCTGCTGTGGAGACGCGATGTCCAGCTAGCTCACTCTTGCTGCTTCCTCCCGGCTGATGTGACAGTCTGCTGTCTGCTCTGTCAAGCTTTTCCCACCGAGGCGAAACCTCCCCTTGAAACTGTAAGCTAAAGTGAGCTACTTCTGCTGTGTGTTTTGACCCACCGGGGAGAAGGTAATTGCTACAGATGTGAACTATCTCCATAGGGGAAATGAAATCACTTTTTTTCCCCCAGTAAAAATAGAGTAATTTGAAAAATATTAAAATCTACCTGTAATATGGATGTGTACATGGTTACATATTTACATATAAAAAGCATTGTGTCCATATGTCATAGCTTTATATAAGCAGGAGAGGAAAATATCTAAGCATGTATATGTGTAAATGAACAGAAAACCCATCTAGAAAGCTGTGCCCCAAGCTGGTAATAGATGGTCAATTTCCAGGTTAATTATCTACCAAGGACTGAGCCACAACCTTCACAACCATCATCTTGCTTAGCCTTACAACAAACCTGGAGTAATCACTGCTGTTATCAAATTCCAATTTTCAACGTGGAGGCATGGAGTTGGGAAGTAACTTGCTCAAGGCCTCACATCTGGGCTAAGCGTCACTCCATCTGCCTGATTCCCAAGCCAGTACAAGTGTCTCTATAAGACTAGAGGCAGCAGTGAAGCGAGCTGGGCAGGGGAATAACAGCCCTGTAGAAAGGCAAAGTGAGAGTCCAGGCCCGCACACCTCCAAAGCCCCAACCTCACTCTGCACATTATCCAGGGCTGTGGTACATCAGACCATCGTCTGCTCCACGGAGGTGCATGACAGCACAGGGCTGCCTCTGTCCAATAGCCTTGTCACTGCTGAGACAGCAATGATAATCCCTTGGCAGGCGAGGGAAACCCCACCCATCTCTTCTCTGAAGCAGGGGCTCTCCTCATGGAAGGGGAGTCTCTGGAGGTGGCACAGAAAAGACAGATTGGAGGAAAGCATAATGGGAGGTCGCTCTTGAATTCTGCAATGGAGCTAGCCGCCACCCCCACCCTGGCAGTTTGATGATCATAGGTGTGTGGGAGAGAGAAGGCCCCTCACTGGTCGGGTGTCCCCATTGCAGATATGGACTTCTGTAACCCTCACACCCTTTACTTTCCTCTATAAGTGGAGCAGCTGGAGCTGTGGGTAGGTGAGTTTGCTTTTATTTCTTTATTTTTTTTTTAATTGAAAGACCATCTTTTGCTCTTCGTCTCCCCCAGAAGCCTCCCTCCATCTCTCAGCACCACGACACCTTTCTGTGCGGCAGGTTCTCTTGGCATTCTGCTTGCTCCCTTCCAGCACTCCCCCTACCTGGAAGCATCATTAAGTAATTAGTAGCACCGTCAGTGGTTTGATCTCGATGCTTTGCAACACGAGGCTCATGAAGGCAGAAGGCAAATTTGTGCTAATTAATGAGCCTTTATTATTCTAGCCTCGTGCCCTGGACATAGCAGGTGCCTCATAAACATGGATACATGGATCTCATGTTAAAAATGAAGTCTTTGTGGTTTTACAACTCTAACGAGGATAATGAAATAGTTGGTGATTCATCGATGCACAGAGCTGCTCTATCTTATGTGTGTAAGCATACATCAGTTCCCCAGTACCCATGTGAACCCACATGCAAAAAGTGGCACATGCATCTGGAGTTCATTGGCTGTGTGGCAAGAGGCCCTGGCATGCCCCCCTCTCCAATATACACACACATAAATAATGAGTAAATAAATAAATAAACAAATAAGGAGAGAGAGAGAGAATGGGCGCACCAATGACACCACCTCCTTGGGATATCTGAAAGCACCTCAAATTCAACGAACCTGAAACTAGACCACTCATTTGCTCCAGTATGCCCCACATTTCATGGCAACCCCATCATTTCAGTTGTTTAGACTCTACCTCAATTTCCCCTTTTTCATGCCCTGTATCCAGTCTACCAGCTATTAACTCTACCTGCAAAGCTATCAGACCAGTTGGTCTTCACTGTGCTCACACCTGCTCGCCTGGGCTTCTACGATGCTTCCCAGAGATTTCCTTGCCCTCCTCCTGGTTTCAACATTTTAGCCAAGATGAGTGAAATCACACCTTCCTTATTACTTTCCTTTTTTTTTTTTTTTTTTATAAATCTTGCAGTGGTGCCGCAGTTCACTCAGCCCCAGTTCCCTCTTTTCTCTTTCACTCTCCCTCATTTCCCCCATCCACCTACAATGCGATCCTTGAACATACCTGATCCACTTTCACTGTCCACCAAGCAGTCTACAATGCTCTTTCTCCGTACATGGCTTGGCTCCCTCCTGTGCCTTTATTGTGTAGTCTCTATATGACTTCCACATTGAACTCTCGCCCCATCCTGTTTCATGCCACAGCTTCCCTCTTGTCTGGGGCTCCTCTTCCACCTCATGCCACTGTTCCTTTTCTCTTCTGTAACACTTGGCAACTTATTAAGTGGTGATTTACCGTACAGTGTCCACCTCAGAGCAGAAGTTCAAGGTTTAGGGTTTTCTTGACCTTCTCTATGTGGACTCTGCACAATGTCTAGCTCATAATCACTCAGTGCACTTTTTTTTTTCAATGAATATATGCACATATACCTCATTGAGTACAGGAGTTGGGAGACTAGAAATCCATCATTCATTCATTCATTCATTCATTCATTCATTCAGTACTATTCTATGGTTACCTACTGTGTGTAAAGCACTGGGCCAGTCCCTGGAATTTCATTCCTTGGGCCAAACCAGATGTGTTTCCTGCCCTCATGAAGGCAAACTTAATAACATAATCAATGGTATGTTAGACCTTTTGCCACTGTTACAAACGCTGGAGAGAAACTAGTTAAAGGAGGAGAAATGGCTTTGGCTCATGGTTTCAGTCCATCATAGAGGAAGGTTTTATAGAGCAGAAGAGCTCAGTTCATGACAGCCATCCAGGAGAGAAGAGGAGAGAGAGAGAGAGAGAAAGAGAGAGAGAGAGAAAGAGAGAGAATGAATATGCCTATACTAGTGGGTTTCATCCTCTTCTTTATTCCATGCAGACCTCCTTGCTTAGAGCAGATTTTCCACCCTTAGTTGTCTCTGGAGACACCTTCAAGACACACCCAGAAGTTGCTTTACAAATCTCCTAGGTGCTTCTTTGTCTAATCAGGTTGGCAGTCAAGAGTAAGCATCAACACTGGGCATTTAAATTGTGATCAGTGCTCTTAAGGAGAGGCTCATGGGTTGGTGGTCAGACAGAGGCTTTGGGCTTTTATGTAAGGGGCCGAAGGGCTTCCCAAAGGGGGTGATAATTTACTTGAGTGATGAAAGACAAGGTAAACCTAGCTACAGATGGGTGGGGGTGGGGACAGGGAGACCGCCCAGGCAGAGAGAACACCAATGACTGCAGTGTGAAGGAACATGCTGAATGGAAGAAGAGAGAGATGGTCAGAGTGGCTGGAGAGGGGACAGGCCTCCAGAGTAAGGCTGGACGTGTGGGCAGAGTTTGTGCTGGATCTTTGTGGTCATGGTAGGGGTTTGATCTTCTGCTATAGTGGTGACTTGCCTGTGTTCCAGTAGATACCCACCCACCTACATACGTACGCTCATGCAACTGAACTCAGTGGGTTGCCAAAAAAAAAAAAAAAAAAAACATGAAAGTAGGAGGGGGAACAATTGTTTGGTGGAAACAACGGACCTCTTTGGGCTGTCAGTGAACTACATTAGATGATATCTGTGTGATGCAAAGAGCCTTCACCATGATGGAGAAGGAGAAGAGTTGAGAGTTGGATCTGGTCAGGAGCTGGTAGCTGGTGGGATGGGCATGGAGATGGAGAGGTGTGGGTGGCTTTATGTTAAACATAGTTTGGAGACATCTCCTGGCTTGTTCTGAGCTGCACAGCTATGCCAAGAGAAAACCTGGAGAGCTCCTCTTGAGAGTGGAGACAGTGAACTCAATGCGTCAGAGGCCGCAGAAGTTGTGTTGATAAAGAGCAGAGGATGTGCGCCCCTCTCGGCCTGCTCCCGTGATCTGACTGTGCAGACATCCACCATCCTTCTACCCATTACCTCCCTGGCCAGCAGAGGGATCTCTGTTCAGCCTCCGTTAGAATTCCTTTGCTCCCTGGGACACAGCCCCAGGCTTTTGCACAGGCAAGAACTCCACCTAGCGTGCCCTTCCCTCTTTTCCTGTTTATGAACTTTTTCTTTTCTTTCTTTTTTTATATTTTCTTTTTCTTTATTTACTAGAGAGGCAGAGACAGAGAATGGGCGCACCAGGGCCTCCAGCCACTGCAAAAGAACTGCAGATGCGTACGCCCCCTTGTGCCCCTGGCTTACATGGGTACTGGGGAATTGAACCTGGGTACTTTGGCTTTGCATGCAAACGCCTTAACTGCTAACCATTTCTCCAGCCCTTGTTTGTGAACTTTTTCTTACCTTTCAAAATCAACAGTTAAACATCCACACCTTCATGAAGCCAATGTATCCAGAAAGAATTTCTCTTTGTTCTTTGTGAATATATGGGGCATATCAAGGTTTGGCAAATATACAATTACTAACCTATACTGCAATAGTCAACTTATAAGTTTATCTCTCCATTACACTTTTCAGTGGGTGATTCAAGGATTAATACAGAGTAATCATCATAATAGTAACATGTAAAGTTTGTCATGCGTTAGTGTGTGACAAGCGGTAAGGTTTTGTATCTGCTGTTCTCTCAATCCCCCAAAAGTCCTACGGGAGAGGGACAGATGAGGAAACCATGTCACAGAGTGATTAAATGGCTTTCTTATGATCTCTTCTCTGAGTCATGCTCTAGATTCATAGCCACATATATTTTATCACCTGCTACCTTTCAAAATTAATTTTGGACAATCTCATGCATGTACATAATATAATATTTTGATTACATTCATCCCAATTACTCTCTCTTATCCTCCTTTCCTCCCACTGAATCCTACCTTTTCCCCACTTTTTCCCTCTCCTATGTTCATGTTTTATTTTCTTTTGAAACCCACTGAGTTAACTTGCATGAGCATGAATGTGTGTGTGTGCGCGCACACACACGCACAGGAGGGAACTACTGGAGCACGGGCAAGTTACAGGTGACTACTTTGAAACATCTACAAGTAGACTTTTCTTATCATGGGTTAGTGTATGACAAGTGATAAGGGTTTTTATCTATTGTTCTCTCAATCCCCTAAAAGTCCCATGGGAAAGGGACAGATGAGGAAACCATGTCACAGAGAGATTAAATGGCAATTACTGCTATTTAAAGAATAGGTGTGTTCGGGGCTGGAGAGATGGTGTAGCAGTTAAGCGCTTGCCTGTGAAGTCTAAGGACTGTGGTTCAAGACTCAATTCCCCAGGACCCACATTAGCCAGATGCACAAGGTGGCGCATGCACCTGGAGTTTGTTTGCAGTGGCTGGAGGCTCTGGTGCACCGTCCATTCTCTCTCTCTGCCTCTTTCTCTCTCTGTCTGTCATGCTCAAATAAATAAAAAAAACAAACAAACAAACAAACAAACAAACAAAGAATAGGTGTTTTCAATTCTAGCTGCTCCACTCCTTCATTACATGGCCTTGGGCACTTCACTTGACCTTTCTGCATCCTATCTTCTTCAGTGTACCCAAAACAGGATGGATGTTGTCCAAAGGGTTCAGTGAAGTAGCCTTAGGCAAAGCCTGCCACATGTTCAGTTTGTAGCATGGATTTGAGATTTCTCTTGTCTCTCTTTCACCCCACTAAAGGGAAAACGAGGCAGTACGCTCACCAAGAGGCTTGCTCACGCAAGAGCCATGATACTACATGGAACCTTTTTGTGAGACCAGCTGCCAGACTGCACAAAGATGTCAAGATTTCTAGCAACACTGAACACTTCAAAGCTGCCAGAAGCTGCAGGATCCTTCTTCCACCTCTGACAGGGGACATTTGCAGCTCCCTGTATGTGCACTGTAATACATACTTTCTATGGGGCACATCAATTATGCATTCACTTGCCTCTATTAATATTTCAGGCTTCATATCCATAAATAAAACATACATTAATTAGAGGTTTGCAATTGGATTTCTTTCCTGATCTTCTGTCCTCATCACCGGGGTCGGTGGTCCACCGACATAAATCATTCAATAGCATCCTCCCTGGACCGGATGTCTTCCTCCGCCAGGTCAGAACAATTGGTTTGAGGAGTCTTGGGATGCCATCACTGAGCAATGACACTGACCAAATTCTTTTGTTCCTCCTTTGTAGACAAAATTAAAATTATTCATGAGATGCTGCTCAGATGTACACTTGAATCCCTTTCCCCCTCCACTGTGGGGACAGGTTTCCTGGCCAGAGCTTGTTGCCCAAGAATTGAACATTGTTTAAAAACAAACCTCTCCTCCAAGAGGGCACATTAATACACTTAATGTTCAGGGAGTCTTGGCATCCCCTGCTGCCAGGCTGCCAAACAAATTCCATTAGGAAGATGCCCTTGCTCTTGATGGCATTAACAGGTGGCCTGACTTCTTTATTCACTTGCAAGCAGGTGTGTGCCACTCACGTCTTCAGAGCACTGGATGGTAAGGACCTTCAGGAGGTCTCTTGACAGTACACTTGCAAGCCACCCAAGTGTGGTGGAACTAGGGCCCTGTTCGTGCTTGTATTGACACAACCGGGTAACTAGGTGCTCCGCGTCATTTTGTCTTTTCCCAATTAGTGCACTTGGCAGAACACAGAAAGGAGGCTGGTGCTTGGACTTTTGAAGGGTCACTCGCTCAAATGTGCATTTGTCACTCGATGTGAATGGGCAGAGTGAGCCCATGGGAAACTGGAGAATGAGAAAACCTGATGAAGGCAGAGAGGCAGGGACACTCTGCTAATGATGGAGGGGGGCTTTGAACTCCGATCTGTGCACCTTCTAAAGAACTTAGGTCATAAAATAAGGAGAGTTTCCAGAATCAACAAACCAGTTTGGCGACATTCAGGTGGGTGGTTGTCCTCACCACTCTAGAAAGATACAGCCCTCCACCCACGACTGTGGTATTCACCTCATGTTCTGTCTTT
This sequence comes from Orientallactaga sibirica, assembly GCA_036365145.1. Classification (NCBI taxonomy): domain Eukaryota; kingdom Metazoa; phylum Chordata; class Mammalia; order Rodentia; family Dipodidae; genus Orientallactaga; species Orientallactaga sibirica. Next base: position 40,288,724 of record JAEOAD010000008.1, on the reverse strand, counting down.
CATGCTTGTCTAAAGCATTTTGATCTGGGAATTCAAACAAAGGCAACTCTGCTGCCTGCCATGTTTTCTGCCCATGGGACACTTGTTTGAGAACTTCCCACCTCCTTTGTGCATAGACCTCTGCTTCAGTAGTTCTAAACCACAGGAATGTTAGATCAGCCTGCCAGACATTGTTCAGTTTTGAGGGTTACCTGTAGAGTCACTGACACCTTGTTTATACACCATTAAAGGAAGAGTCTTTGAATGTGTCTAATTTACAAATCATAATCAAACTTATTTATGAGGTACAGCGAGATAATGTAATACAGACATAAAATGTGTAATCATCAAATCACGGTCATTAGCAATTTTTGTCTCCTTAAAGATTTATTGTTTGTGTTGAGAACCTTTGAACTCATCTCTTCTGGTATTTATAAATATATAATGAATTGTCATAAGCTGTAAGTAGTCGCTCTACCATGATGTGGCGCACTGGGACTTACTCCTGCCATTTCACTGTATTTTGGTACCTGTTATGCAACCGCCATCTATCCCTACTCTTCCTAGCCTCTAATATCCTCCAATCTACTGAAAACATCCATTCTTTTCTCTCCTAAGTGTGAGTGAGATCATGTGACCCTTGTCCTTCCGGGAGAAAAATCTTCTGACATTCGCCCTGCCCTTGGTCCTTTGGTTTAAAGTGACCTGTGTGTGAACCTCTGAGTCCAAAGACCATTTGAGTCCATGTCTGTAATCCTGACATCAACCTCGAGCCTCCACATGCACATGCAAACACACATGTACCACATACCTACATATGAGAAAAATAAATCTTGGATAAAACTGTCAAGAGGTGGTAGAAGTGTGGGGGATGGAGTCAAGACAGAAGAATGTGTGGCTGGGTAAGTTGTAATGGTGAACTGGTGAGTTGTGGGTTTGGTGAGAGCCACTCAAAATAAGGTGGAAAGTGATTGAGGAAGACATCAGTGTTGATCCCTGGCCTCCATACACATGCATATGCACATGCGGACACATATGCTCACATACACATGAACATGCATACACACATGTACATGTGCAAAAGTAGAAAAAGATCTGATCAAAAACCTTTATAAGATAGGTGACTTTATAACCTGCTAATTGCTGGGAAAGTTAGTGCAGTTCCTTTATGGGAAAAAAAGGGAATTTAAATCAAGAATGCTGAAGACCGTTCTATGCAATTATATTCCTTGATGTGGTTTCTGATATATCCTATGGGATCCATCTTGTTTCTGTAACCTAGAACCTTCTGTGTTCTAGGTCATATGATAGCTTACACAAATGTCTCATGTATACTCTTGATATTGCCACAAGGCAGATATAAATACCAACCCCGTTTAAAGACAAGGAAATTGCAGTTCAGAAAGGTTGCGTCATCTGTCCAAGTTCTTTAGCTGCTGGGCCAGAAAGGATCCAGGTTTCAGACCAATGCATTTTTCCTTCAGATAAATTACCAGTGTAACTGGCTGCACTCCATGGCAATTCTATTTTAGAAGCTCTATTTAATAAGTTAAAATGAATTTTATGGGCAGCTGAATAATTATCTGACTTGAACCCAATTAAAAATTGAGCCTATTCTGCCTGAGTTCAAGAACTTCTTTTGATTAATGCTGGACGAATGGATTTCTCTTTTTAACCAGAACTATGAGGTCCAGATGGCTGGGTTGGCTTCTCTACAGAGCACCCACAATGAGGCTTGCACGTTGGACCCACGTGTGTCCACTGTCCACACCACTGTGTGGACAAGTTTGGCAGTCCTAGGAATAGAACCTAGGGCCTCAGACTTGCTAGGCAAGTGCCATACCACTGCGCTATGTCCCTCAACCTTGTTCTTGTGTGCGTTCATGCATGTGAGCGCAGGTGTGTACATGCCACGGTATGTGTATGTGTGTGTGGAGGTCAGAGGACCACTTTTGGATGTGGGTCCTTGATGTCAACCTTATTTGAGGCCAGGTTTCTCCCTCTCTTTCCCAATGTTGTTGATTGTGTTGCTCTCTGCTCGCCAGGTTCGCTGCTCAGTGGCCTTCTGGGAAACTCTCCTGCTTCTGCCTCCCAACTCTCTCACCACTAGTGTGCTGGATTACAGAAACCGTTGTAGTTTCCACCTTGTATGTAAGGTCTGGAGATCTGAACTCAGATACTCAGGCTTGAGGAGTGTATTAGTTATTTTCTTGTTGCAGACAAATACCTGACCAGAAACACCTTACGTAAGCTTCAAGGGGAAGTGCTTCACGGTGAGGAAAGCTTGCTGGGAGGAAGCAGAGAGAGCAATAACTGAAAGGGGGCAAGGCTGGTACTCCTTAAGGCCCACCCCCAATGACATACTTCCTCCAGCAAGACTCCACTTCCTAAATGTTCCCCAACCTTCTCAAACAGTGTCACCAGCTGAGGGTTAAGCAGTCAAACACATATGCCTGCGGAAGGGTGGGCATTTTACATTAAAACCACAAGCAGCACGTATTTTATTCACTGAGCCATCTTCCCAGCCCCACCCCAACCCCTTTCTAGCTTTAATTTTGAAGCATGTTCTCGCTAAGTAGTCCAGACTTGCTTTGAACTCATTCTATAGCCTAGACAGGCTTTGAACTTGTAATCTTCTTGCCTCAGCCTCCCAAGTGGCTTGGATTGCAGGTACACACCAGCAGGCCCGGCTGGGAATGAACTGCGCCTGCTCCAAAGAGATATGGGCTTGAAACTTCTGCACCCAAGTAGTTTAATTAGGACTATTTCCTTTTGGAAGCCCGGTGTGGACAGGTGGAAGGGCAGGGGCTTTAGTCTCTACCTGGGCTTGAAAACTGGCCTTGACACTAAGCTGTAATATATAAATACGCAAATGTAAAAAGAAACAAATTAAAAACTATGTACCTGTATCTATCCATGTCCACATAGAGAGAAGTGGATTCTTTCTCCTCAGCCCAACAGATTCAAACTCAGAATTCAAGAGAGTAGACTTTCTTGCTTTTTTTTTTTTTGACACCAGTAAGTTTAAAAAATCCAAATATGGAAACCTGATGGTTTTGCTTAAATGCACCATGTCAGTTACTATAGCTCAGTCAGGAAGTTGACATCTGCCTAGCAGGTGACCAGTGAAATTAAGGGAACCCGTCTATTGAAACATAGCTTGAGAGGCTCTCTTTCTTAAAGCCACGGATCATCTGTGGCCTGGCCCCTTCCCTGCGCTGAGTTAACAGATGTAATTAAAGACAGCTTTCCATTTGCAGAGTGATAGACTGAGCCACGCCATCCATCATCCCAGCATGTTGCTTTCTCGTGGTCTCTTCTGAGTTCAGCGTCTCCTGGGATTGCCTCCACCTTCCCTGAGAGCAGGTGGAGCTCAAAACGTCAACCCACATGCTGCTCCTCCCGGTTACAAGGGAGAAATGAAGCAAGTGAATTTGCCAAAGGGGATAGAGAAATAAAAACTGGTGAGGTATAAGGGAGAGAGGCACGGGTCTGGTTACGTCTAGGACAGGTGGGAATGCCTGGCAAACAAAGGGTGAGGGTTTGTGTTCTGAGTATGGTCTTCTGTAACTCCAGAAATTCCCCCAAGACTCCTTCGGCTTATTTATTCCACTGTCACAAAATGATACTCAATCTTGTAGTGGATGAAGGACTTGCGTGAAAGGCCGCTGGCAAAGTGGCCGGCTTATAGTATTGTTGGCATTATGTTAGTGGCTGCTAATTACATTGTCAGTAATGGTGCTATGGTCTCAGCTTTGCCACTTGCTGTCTGATTTTAGTCAAGTCACTATTCTCATCTGTGGCTCAGTTTCCTCAACATTCAGCACAGACACCTTCCCCATTCCATCCCACCCAGACACAGTGGACAAGCAGAGAGAGTTACTCTGTAGTTTGATAAGATATGAAGGGAAATGCCATCTTCCACTGTGTACCCAAAAGCCCGCCAGTTGGCAACTGGCATCATTTCTTAATTGCAAAATGGGATCCCTGCCTGCCTCTTAGATTTTCAATGAAGACCAGCTTAAAAGATGCATGAGGCATTCTGTAAACCACTGGGTGCCATACAAAGAGAGTCAGGGGGAGGGCTGTAGGCTCTGTCCCAGGTCAGCAGTCCCCTGAAGTAGCAAACCTTCTATCATCTTCACATGCCCCTCCTTCTACCCCTGGTTTCTTGAACTTCAGAATCCAGCCACTGGTCACCTATAAAATCTCATTAATTCTCTATTACTGACCTCGCTTAGTGGCCTCCATAAGTCCCAAGAGCCCCATTCCAAGACCATGTTGACTTTCCTGGACATACAGTATCTGCCCTTTGCATCTGTGTCTCTACTAGAACGTGTAGAGAGACTCCTGGTGATGATGGCCTTTGCTGGATTCCCATTGCATTCCCAACCAGTGCCATCTGCATCACAGTGCTAACTTCTGGGGTCTGCTTATTGTTGTGGACCCCCCAAGGCCAGCTCAGGAGGGACGATAGGGTCTCTGCCGAATTGGGGTGAGCAGCGTGGAGTCACGACACAGACTCCAGGAGTTGGGTGAAAGTGGAAGTGAGAATCCACAAACTCCTTTATTTAGCACAATGCACATAGGGTTTAAAGGGCTGCTAATCTTTGTATGGGGTGGTCCCCTTTTGGTGACCAATGACAGCCTGTCTCTGGACAGGACATCTCGTAGCAGACTTCTCACAAGCATGGGACTGTAACTGTTGTCACACCAAGCCTGCGCAGAACGCCATTTTCACAGAAGCCACTTCCTGTTTTCTTCTGCCATGCGGTCTGGCTAGGACCAGGCCTGTATTGTGCCATACAGCTTATATCTTGAAAATCCCTCCCAGACATGATTTGTTGCCATGGTGATCATCAGTCCTGTCAGGTTGACAACCAGAGATTAACCATCACATGTATTGCACATGAGTTCTGGGGAATTGAGCTCCATGCTCTTGGTACTCTCAGACTCCCTCAGGCCCTCCTGATTGTGTAGGAAACATGCTTAACCACTGAGCCACCTCTCCAGCCCCCACGCCATGTTCTGAAGATGTCTCTAGCCACAGATATGGCTTCCCTTCTCTTCTCTTGCCCCTTGTCACCCATTACAGTCGACTGAGTGATGACCCACCAAGAACACCAGGTCCTGAGGTAATGAAACAGAAAATGTGACCTTGTTTGGAAAAAGCATCTCCACAGAGATCATTAGATTAAGAATCTTGTGATAGGGGGTTCCTGAATATGCAAGTGGACCCTGAATGCAATTACAAATGATCTTACTGGAGAGAGGCAAGGGGAGGTAACCTATTCATGGGTAGAGGAGGAGGCTGTGGGACCGCACAGGTAGAGAGATGTGAGGACATTGACACTGAACATTCGGGTGATGAAGCCACAAGCCAAGGAGCCCTGGCAGCCCTCAGCATGGGAAGAGTCAGGGAAGATCCCTCTCCAGAGCTTCTATCAGGAGCATGGGCCTGATCATCCCCAAGAGATGGTTTTGAGATTCTGACCTCCTAAACTGTGAGAGGCATATTTCTTTATTTTTTCCTTTTCTTTTTCTTCTTTAGAGAGAGCGAGCAAGACAGAGAATTGGCACACGAGGTTCTCAGCCACTGTAATCAAACTCCAGATGCGTGCACCACCTAGTGGGCATTTTCCACCTTGTGCTTGCCTTGTCTTTGTGCATCTGGCTTACATGGGATCTGGAGAAAGATGGAACATGGGTCCTTAGGCTTCTCAGGCCAAAACCTTAATTGCTAAGCCCTTTCCCCAGAACTGAAAGGCATATTTCTATTACTTTTAACTATTTGGGTTGTAGTAATTTATCATAGTACTTGCAGAAAACTAATAGCTCCAGCCTGTAGTCCTCTTTACCTTGGCTGTATGTCTTCAGAGACATCTCACAGATGCATTTGCAACAAAAACGAGAGTGCCTGTCTTCTCAGTAGAGTGTGCATGGGAAGGGAGGGTGAGGGTCACCTTGTAGAAGGAAGACTTTCTAACTGAACCCTTCCAACTTCATAGGGATGTCAGGTTATGGCCATTTGGCTGGTATGAAGCAGGAATTACGTTATCTGGAGGGAGCTAGAGTGCAGATGAGGGTTCTTGGGTAGGATGCACAGTCATCTGAGCTGGGATGAAGGGTCAGTGCACCCCAAGAAGAATCCAAGATGCTTACACAATCCAACAGGACCCACACTAAGGATGAAAGAATTCATAAGGGGGCAAATATGATGGGGAAGTCAGCTCTAGAAAATGTGGGGTATTTGAAGAGTCCAGGTCATCTCATCTTGGAGCTCTAAGGTAGGCTTGTGATATAAATTCCAGGTCTTGGGTCCATGGTTCCAGAGCTGGAAGGTTGTACAGGGACTTGCACCACCCATGTCTTTATGGAGTCAATCATTGCTCTTGGTGTTGCCTGAAGACCAGGTGTGCTGGGATAGAGGTTCACTTTCTCAGCTGCACATATGTTACACTGTGTGGGTTTGTTGCTTTGCTTTGAGCCTGGTTCTAATGCTAATATGTTCCAGTATTTCTTTTTTTCTTCTTAAAAAAAATTTTTTTTTTGAGAGAGAGAGAGAGAGAGAGAAAATGGGCATGCCAGGGCCTCTTAGCTGCTGTGAACGAACTCCAGATGCATGTGCCCCTTGTGGACAAGTGCAGCATTGCACCCTTGTGTCACTTTTGCTTCTGGCTAAACATGGGACCTGGAGTTCCCAGCGGGTGTTCTCAGGCTTTGCAGGCAGGCGCCTTCACTGCTAAACCATCTTTTTGTGGATTCCTGCCAACTCAGAGACCCAGTGTTTTTTTTCTGAATCTGTTTGGGTTGATTCAGTAGACTAAGCTGAAGGGAGGAAGTGGGGAGGGGGAGGAAGGGAGGGAGGAAAGTAAGGAGAAAAGAGGAGAGAGATAGTGAAGAAGTAGTTGGTCTTATCAGCTCATTTTTCTGGGCTGTGCTAAACCACCGGGATGAGGTAAGAGCAACACTGTGGCTGGGTGGCAACGTGATTAATTCCTGTTGCTGCTCTAATGAAAAACAAACCACATTTCTGTCCCAACATTGCTGCATTCAGCATTTCCTGTGATGTTTTCTTAATCTAGATTCAGAATCTTAAAAGCTTGTGCAATCTTCCAAAGATTCTATAGGGCTTTCTGTGTGACTTGCTCTGGGGAAATGAAAAAAAAAAATTACATTTCCTTGACTTCTCACAGATTCTCAGAGGTTGTATGTAGTTCCTCAAATTATGGGGCCATTGCAAAGGCAATCTTACACCATCGTGATTTCCTAAATCTTGAGTCTAATTCTGTCGGCTCCTGACACATTTCATGGAGAAGACTATTACAGAAAACACAGTGCTTTGTTATAGGGCACCATTGTCTGCATCCTATGCATTTCACACATGTAAATTCACTTTTGCTATAAACAGCTCTATGAGGTTGACACTATTATTATCCTTACATTACAGTGATGCAATTGCAGTTCAGAGAGATTAAGAAAGCTTTCCAAGACCATCAAAGATCTCACAATTCAAGACTGGTTCAAGGGTATCTTCTGGCTAGTGACTTACTATGCTCTGAGGCTATTTGGTTAAACCACAAGGCAGCCGACATTAGTTGAACAAATTTTCAGAGTGCTCTAGATGTATTTTTGAGTGGTTTTCACATTTAATTATTATGTCAATTTTCTGAGGATACATTCTGTAGTGGTTTGAAATGTAAAAGGTCCCCCATAGCCTCATGTGTTTGTGACTCAGCTTCATACTCAATCCCCAGCTGGTGGAGTTGCTGGGAGGTGGAGCCTTGCTGGAGGAGGTGTGCCACTGGGGAAGGACCTTGAAGTTTATTAGCTCGGCTGCAAGCCCGGTACCATGACTACAATGTATGAGCCAACTTTCTGCTTGGGTCTTGCTTTCCTATCACTATGAAACTCTCCTTCAAGACTGTAAGCCAAAATACATGCTTTACTTCCATATGCTGCTTTTGGATAGGGCTTGGGTCCCAGATGAGAAGGGAACTGCTGCATCAGTCTGTCTGTCTGTCTATCTATCTATGTGTTGTCTATCTATCTACGTTCTCTGGAGATACAACATGGAAATATGACAGATAGGTGATAGATAGAAAAGATGGTAGATGATTGATGGATGGATAGAAAATTGATTAATAGTTAGACGCTAGATTGATAGATAAAAATAGAGAAAGATGACCTCTGTGATCTCTCTTGTGCTGTTGGCCTTCTCCTCCGTGGGAGTTAAAACCTATGAACAGGGGCTGAAGAGATGGCTTAGCAGTTAAGGCACCTGCCGTTCAAATCTCCAGGTCCCATGTTTAGCCAGATGCAAAAGTGATGCAAGTGTGCCATTGCCCACAATGGGGAGCACGCGTCTGGAGTTCGTTCACAGAGGCTGAGAGGCCCTGGCATGCCCATTCGCTCTCTGCCTCTTCCTCTTTCTCTCTCTGTCTTTCACAAACAAAACAAAACAAAAAAACCTTGATGAACAGACTCCCAGCCTCTGGGACCTGCATTAAGCTTCTACCTCCTTTCCGCCCGGTAGAGAGGCAAGATGAACACAGATACCTGTGTCATCCCTGTATCAAGTTAGAACTTGCAGACACCCTGACAGATGCTCAAATAACTTCAATGTCCACTGAGTGAAAAATCAAACGAGCCGCTCCAGGGCTTACCAGCTGTCCTCTTGGTAATGGGGAGATGTCAGGTGTCAGACACTGGCTTTGCCACAGAAGTAGTTAGACACGAGTGACAGCTTGGCCACAGCCTGATGGTGGTGGTGGTGGTGATAGGGATGATGATGATGGACTTCCTGTCTAGAAGTGAACACAGTTTTACTGCATCTTTTCTGTCCTGTAAAGAATTTGCAAGACTTTTAGAAGCTTTGAGTACGATGGGTCAAGGAGATACGAAAATTTCCCTCAGCTCAAAGCCGCATCAGCTCTAAGTAACTAGATATCCACTTTGGGTGGTTTAAAGATCATCTTTCCAATATCTCCCTAGCGCTTACAAAAGCACACACACACACACCTATGTAATGCACGTAAGTGCGATTATACGATACAAAATGTTATACAATTTTCCCATTTACTCAGATGATGGTGAAGTTCATGGATAAGTAACTCAGATTCACAATAAGAGAAAAACGTCCTATGTTAAAACGACAAGGGTGAGCTCAGGGCCCTGGCCTTAAATGGAGGAGCAAAGCCAGGGGTCTGAGTGAGAAGCAAATGAATCTTTGCTAATTGTCAAGATTTTGCTCCTGGAACCACTGGACCAGAATTCTTTCAACTCACTGTCAGTGGCTCTGATAAAGGTACTCCCGGCTGCTCTCTCCCACGGCCGATCAAGCCCAAAGATTATTAATGCACAGTGCAAGCACGGATCATTTTCTTATCAGGGAAAACAGCTTTCCGCATTGGTCTGGACCATCAATACCTGGCATCTGAGACAAAGCCTTAGAGGTGCTTGGTGTCCGCCTGACTCAGGGAAAGGCTCCCTGTGCTGCGTTGTCTCCAAGTTTAGATACAGAAGGTCAAGATGTCACGGGAAGACTATTCACTTGGGCCAGGTCTGAATTTTTCTGTGTCATGGAATTCCTCCCTGCATGTTCATTCATTCCTCTCTGTACAAACAAGGTTTGGAAATCTCTCTCTCTCTCTCTCTCTCTCTGTATATGTGTATGAGTACATGAAGAGGTCAGAGGGCAACCTCAGGTGTCATTCCTCAGGTGCCATCCCCTTTTTTTATTTAAAGATAGGGTCTCTCACTGCCTTGGAACCCACAGGCTAGACTGGCTGGCAGCAAGACTCAAGGATCCTGCTGTTTCCACCTCCTCAGTGCTAGGATTACAGGAACACACCACACACCAGGTATATTTTCTTTTAATATTTTCTTTTTATTTGTTCATTTGAGAGAGAGATACAGAAATAGGCAAGGAGAGAGAGAGAGAGAGAGGGAATATGGGCATGCCAGGGCCTCCAGCCAATGGAAATGAACTCCAGATGCATGCACTGCCTTGTGCATCTGGCTTATGTGTGTCCTGGGGAATCGAACCTGGGTCCTTTGGCTTTGCAGGAAAGCGCCTTAACTGCTAAGCCATCTCTCCAGCCCCCTCCCTTTAAAAAATTATTTTTATTTATTTATTTGAGAGAGATATACAGAAATGGGCAGGGAGAGAGAGAGAGAGAGAAAGAGAGAGAGAGAGAGGATGGACCAGGCATATTTTTACACAGGTTATGAGGATCAAAACCAGGTCTTCATGCTTGTAAGGTCTTGGCTGAGTGAACATCTCCCAGGCTCTGGCTGTGTCTTCATTGCATTTCAGGAAGTAAGTGTTCTTATGAGCGCAGGGTGCTCTCATGCTGTGAAAAGTGGAGTGAGTGCTGTTTATTGCCCCTTGCATCGTGCATTGCATAGTGGGACATCCTAGTGAGAGGTGCTGTCATCATCAACATGAAATGTCACGAGATTTTAGGAGCAATAGGGTCTTTCTAGGTCCAGGTGGGCCGGACTCCAGTGGCTAAAGCTTTGAAGTTCATGTCACAAGTGAAAGAAGAATTAGAGAATTGGGGGAAAGAGGTGTGGAGGTGAAAGTAGACTTTTTCAAGAAAAATGTAGAAAGAGACTCTTTAGAGAGCTGGAGGGTTCCTCACCCTGAAAAGAGAGCATTGCTGGATCAGCGACTCAGGGCTGGCAACATGAAGGTGCACAAGCCCAATGCATCAGGGGTAGCATGCTTAGGAGTTCCACCTGCCTCCAAAGAAATGCAAGGAAGGGGAAAGAAAGAAAAGAAAGTTATGTTTTTTTAATTTTTAAAATTTATTTATTTATTTTTAAATTTTTTATTTGAGACAGACACAGAGAGAGAGAGAGAGAGAGGAAGAGGCAGAGAGAGAATGGGCACATCAGGGCCTTTCCAGCTGCCGCGAATGAACTCCAGATGCGTGCGCTCCCTTGTGCACATGTACGACATTGCGCGCTTGCATCACTTTTGCATCTGGCTAAACGTGGGACCTGGAGTTTTGAACAAGCATTCTTAGGCTTCACAGGCAGGCGCCTTAACTGCTAAGCCTTCTCTCCAGCCCAAAAGTTACATTTTTTTGAGTTACAATCAGAAAAGTAGGCAAACACAGCAGTGAGGGTCTGTCAGCAACTGCACTGAGGGAGGGGAGGCTGTAGGCTTTAGTAAGGGGACAACTGTTCCTCCCACCTCTTCAGCTCGGCTGTAGGTGAGGCGTGGTCTCTTGACCAGGTGAGTGAGTGACAGGCTCCCAAACCAGATACTTTGTTCCTCTGGTAAGGACAAAGTGTCTGCCCCCTTTCTAACGTCACCAAGGAATCAGGAGGTGGATTCTTCCTAGAGGGGTTGTGGGCCTGCATCTTCTTTTTTAAATTTATTTTTATTTATTTATTTGAGAGAGAGAGAATGGGCGCACCATGGCCTCTAGCCACTGCAAACGAACTCCAGATGCATGCACCACCTTGTGCATCTGGATTACGTGGGTCCTGGAGAATCGAGCCTTGAACCGGGTCCTTAGGCTTCACTAGTAAGCACTTAACCGCTAAACCATCTCTCCAGCCCCGGGCCTGCATGTTCTGTGAATCCCACTTTATCATGCAGAGCAGGTTGGCATCTGTGTTCTTTTGGGTTTGTGTCCTTATCTGATTACCTGCAAAAGAAACTTCCCTTGCTCTAATTCCTATGAGGACTGAGGTGGGGCGGCTGATACTGCGAACAGGCAGGGACTCTTCTAATCACCGCCTAGCAGAAGTCAAAGTCCGAAATTGGATCCAGGCATGTGTGAGTGGAAGTTTCCCTCTCTTCAGTGCTGGGCGGGACAATAGCAATGGCACCATCTCTTCCCCTTACTGTTTCAGAAAGGGGTTTTAATAGGGGGAAATGTCATGTTCTTGCTGATCTGATTCATTCTGTCTTGGGAGTCCACTCATTAGTGCATTCATTTAATGAATATTGTGCACCTACTCTGTGCCAGACACTAGGGTAAAACAATGGACTGAAAATACATCCTTTTCCCTCCATACTCTCTGGAGGCCTGCTTTGCGGGGGAGGGGGGCAAAGGTAACAAAACACAAACAAACAACAAAACAGGGCTGGGTAGGTAGGAATGCTTGTCTTGCGATTGTGAAGACCTGAGTTTGAATCCCAGCCCCATGTGAAAACTGGTGACAGGCACCTGAAACCCAAGTGCTGAGGAGCTGGACACAGGAGGACCACTGGGACTTGGGTAGCTTGTCTAGAAGAATCAGTGAGTTCCATGTTCAGTGACAGACACTGTCTCAAAAAGCATAAGATGAGAGTGATTGAGGAAGGCACTTGACATTGACCTCTAATCTCCCTATATATATGCACCCATGTGTTCATAAGTGCAGCCCCACACATATGAGTGTTCTCACACATATGAAAACTCATGCATACAGGCACATGCACGACGTACTCATTCGCATGCACCAAAGTGAAGAAGTAGCTATGCACCTTTTCAGGGATTACGAGAAAAAGTACAAGGCACGGGATGGAACATGGGGGATGGGGTGATTTCACATTCATGGTCAAGGAAAGTTTTTTTTTTTTTTTTTTTTTTTTTTTGGTTTTGCGAGGTAGGGTCTCACTCTGGTCCAGGCTGACCTGGAATTAACTATGTAGTCTCAGGGTGGCCTCGAACTCTTAGCAATCCTCCTACCTTTGCCTCCCGAGTGCTGGGATTAAAGGCGTGCGCCACCATGCCCGGCAAGGAAAGTTTTTTTAAAAAAGATATTTAATTAATTTATTTATTTGAGAGAGAGAGGAAGAGGCAGAGAGAAAGAGCGAATGGGCACGCCAGGGCCTCCAGCCACTGTAAACGAACTCCAGATGCATGCACCTCCTTGTGCATCTGGCTTACGTGGGTCTTGGGGAATCGAACCCATGTCCTTAGGCTTCACAGGCAAATGCCTTAACAGCTAAGCCATTTCCCCAGCCCAAGGAACAGATTTTTGATAAGATGGCATTTTAGCAGCAATCTTAAAGAGACAAAGAGGAGAAGTCCAAAGATACCTAGAGACAGAACACCGAGAAAGAGCACGTGCAAAGGCCCTGCTTGGGAATAGGGGTCTGGAGCAGAGCTAGTAAAGAGAAAATGGCAGGCAAGATGAAGTTGGTTAGATCACATGGGCCTTTGTGGGCCATTATGAGAGAGGTGGGAGTTGCCCCGAGTGAGCTGAGGTTTGAGGAAGTGGGGATATGACTGGATCACATCTCAGTGGGACTGTGTTCTCATTGCTGTGTGTTTGGGGAGGAAAATAGGGATGGAAGCAGAGTGACCAGTGGAGAGGCACTGTTTCAATCTAAGTTAGAGACCAAGGGGTTTTGGGCCACAGCTGGCCAGGAATGGCTTCATTCTCTTTATGTTTTGTCAGAATAATCAATGGTATTTTTTTAATTATTTGAGAGAGGGAGAGAGAGAGAGAATGGGCATGCCAGCGGCCTCTCAGCTGCCGTGAACGAACTCCAGATGTACGTGCCCCCCCTTGCGGGCAAGTGCGGCATTGCGCCCTTGGGTCACTTTGCGTCTGGCTAAACGTGGGACCTGGAGAATCGAACGGGCGTTCTTAGGCTTTGCAGGCTGGTGCCTTAGCCCCTAAGCCATCTATCTCTCCAGCCCCAATGTTATTATTATTTTTTTTTGGTTTTTCGAGGTAGGGTCTCACTCTGGTCCAGGCTGACCTGGAATTCACTATGTAGTCTCAGGGTGGCCTCGAACTCATGGTGATCCTCCTACCTCTGCCTCCCGAGTGCTGGGATTAAAGGTGTGTGCTACCACGTAAGATGAAGAGAGAAGAATGATGCAGTCCCTGATTGCTATGCTGGTCCTCACTATGGATAGATAAGTCACCTAAGAGTTGCTGGACAGCCGTGGTCATGTGACCAATGCCCTGTGTCCTTCTGGACCGAGGCAACAGTTCTGACTCAAATGCACATTTATCAGCTGGGTTGCCCTGGGCAAGAAATTTGCCCTTTCTGGCCCACCTTTTCTCCTGTTAAATTGGGGCAATAGCATCAGCACAACCTCCGCAAGGGCAGGTCTCAGATGACTCATGCATGTCTAGCTTGGGGACTTGCGTATAATCCATCAAAAGGAAGCCAAGGTCACCATGGCTGGACCACTCTGTCAAAGCATGCGCGCCCTCTCTGCCTCCATAGGGAGTAGTTTGTAAGATGGAGAGAGAGAAAGAGCTTCTTGCAGGGTGCCTGCGAGGAGTAAGAGCGAGGACCCAAGAGTGCTGAGCCAAGAACAGTCCCCAGTCATGCCGACATCCCTGTTCCTAGCTGCCAAATACCTGCCTTGAGATTTTCCCTTCATTTGTGCTTGGTGTCTGTTTGGGGTCACACACACTGCACTCCTTTCATCCTGTGTGCAGAGACGCGCTAGTTCCGGAGCAGGGGACTTATCTTTGTAGATTGCTTGATCCTGACATTTCCTGACCTCTGCTTGTCCCAGGCTGGTGTCTGTACAGAGAGACAATGGCCCACTTTGTTGTGAGGCGAGTCGGTGCTGCCAAGGAAGGACTGGACTTTATTATTACTGTTGTTAAGTCAGCTGAGTGTGAGTGCTGGCTTCCTTTACCTTTCCTCTAGAATTTTGTAACTAGCCCATAATTTCCCCATTGGCTTCCAGATGTCAGTCAGGACCCTTAAAAATGCCCAAGCACATGGTAGCTGTCTTGATCCCTTCTATTTCTCCATCACCAGTCCAGCCACACGGGCTGCAATCTTTATTACTTAATTTTACATCCTCACTTGTTGTTTTCGCAAGCGTGTATGTGTGTAGTGTGAGCATGTATGCCTGTTCATATGTGTGCAAGTGTCTGTGCCCAAGTGAGCAAGCGTATGTGGAGGCCAGAGATCAATATCGGGTCTTCCTCAACTTCTCTGCACCTTATTCTTTGAGGCAGGTCTCTCACTGACCCAAGAGCTCACTGATTTAGCTGGGTAAGCTAGCCAGGGAGCCCTAGGACTCCTCCAGTGTCCCCTCTTCAGTGTTGGGATTAAAGATGCACACGTGACATTTTCCTGGGGACTTGAACTCAGGTCCACGTGCTTGTGCTTCAAGGACTCTACCCTCTGAGGCACTTGCCAGGTCCTTCTTTTCATCCTATGGTTCATCTCAGTGCTCTCCGTGTGCTGTTTTCTCTTCCAGTAGAAGTGCATTGTCGCTCGGAGCAATAGGAGCAAGAACAGCACAGCCAGTAAACGGCAGAGAGCACATCCCGGAGCCCGACCTCATGACAATGCCACGCTGCTCCCACAGGTAATGCCGAAGAAAATAATGTTGGATTTAGGCATATCATTTTCTTTTTCAAAATTACATACATTTATATCATGCTGAAAATAAATTAGTTCTCTTATTTGCGCTCACTCTCTTCTTCTGAGGATTTTCTTATGAATTCTCTCTCTTTTTAGAATTTATTTATTTAGAGAGAAAGAGGGGGGAGAGAGAGAGAGAAGGAGGAAGAGAGAATGGGTGCACCAGGGTCTCCAGTCACTGCAAACGAACCCCAGATACATGCACCCCCTTGTGCATCTGACTTACATGGGTTCTGGGGAATCGAACCAGGGTCCTTTGGCTTTGCAGGCAGCTGCCTTAACTGCTAAGCCATCTCTCCAGCCCTCTCTCTCTCTCTTTTATTTGAGAGAGACAGAGAGAGAGAGAGAGAGAGAGAAGAAGAGACAGAGAGAATGGGCGTGCCAGGGCCTTTTCAGGAGCCGTGAATGAACTCCAGACACGTGCACCCTTGAGTGCATGTGCGACATTGCGTGCTTGTGTCACTTTTGCATCTGGCTAAATGTGGGACCTGGAGATTTGAACAAGCATTCTTAGGCTTCACAGGCTGGCTTCTTAACTACTAAGCCATCTCTCCAACCCCTTATGTATTCTCTTTCCCTCTGAGTTCTTGCTCCTTGGATACCCTGAGCTTGTGCCTAGTTTTACAAGAGGAAACTCTAGAATCTAGAGTCAAGGATGGTAGCCATTGTTTGAATAGGAAGCATCTACCATGGGTTCATGTTTTGAGCACACAGTACTCAGATGCTGGTGTTACTTCAGGAGGCTGAGGGACCTGGATGCGGGGAGGCAAAGCTAGAGGAAGAATGCCACTGGGACTGGGACTTGGCGTGTCATCCTTGCCCACTTCCTGTTCAGTCCAAGTGAAGCAGCTGCCAGTTACAAACTGCTGCCTGTTACACACAAGGGCTATTCCCAGATGAAGCTCCATCGCCTTGCAAGGACATGGCCTTCCAAAGGCCTCCTGTGGAGGACCCTCTGAGGCTCAGGAGGAAGGTTCAGATGTAAGGACTGTTCAGGTATGCAGAGGTTCACTGCTAGTCCCCTGCTTCCACAGTACACCCTTGAATGCCTCATAGCGCTCCTTATGCAACTGTGTTCTCTTGGGGTGGGGCACCGATGCCAGCCCATCCTACCTGGTGCAGGATTATTCCAGTAGAAACAGGAGCTGGAGGGAGGTGTCACCACCTACCCCTGCACAGATCTCCCCATCCAATCCTCCTTCCTCCTCTCTCTTCCCCAGTGGTGTCAGACCTTCCCCATCTATCCCTTGGAGACTGCGTCCAATGGAGATGTGTAACTGGGCTGGAATTCATTGTCAGGCTGAGGAGGACTTCTCCTCTGCCTCCTCCTGATTTTTTTTAAGGACATGAGTAAGAGAGTTAGGCCATGGTGTCACTTCTGAGCTTTATTTGATTAGCAGAAGTAGGTTGGAACCACGAACATTTGCAGAAAACAAGGCAAAGAGTGACTTAATCCAAGTGAGAATGGGACTCAGAGGGGAGAAGTCTTTAGATGATCTCTGCAGGGGAAGACACGAAGAGAAACGGATTCCAATATTCACCATTAGGGAGTTAATTGCAATATGTGTGTGTGTGTGTGTGTGTGTGTGTGTGTGCTTTAAATTCAAGTCCACTTTCCACATGCCCCCAAGCCTGCATCTCACCAGCTGAACGTGAATCACCCCCACACTCGGTGTAGGAACACGTGTCATGTTCTGTACTTAACAGTAGCAGCAGCAGCAGCAGCAGCAGCACAGGCGCTCCAAAAAAGCCCAACTAATTATAAGCCTGCTTTCACTGCTGGTATTATTTGCAAGTAACAAAGGCACCTGCCACATTAATTATCCCTTCTAATAAACAGTTCTAGCCAATCAACCAAAAATGAGTTGGGGGAGGGGAGGGCTGCTCATTGGAAACATAGGTCTTTCCACTGAATCTTCAAATTCTCCTTGAGTTCAGTGATTCACTCATTCATATGAGGCTCCATAACCTTCACCCACATCATCAGGGAAGATGACTGGCTACTATTATATATTCCAAAAGTATCCTTGGAGGAGGAGAATATAGAAGGCATAGGCCCAGCCTCCCTGCCTTGGGTTCAAAGTCACAGCATCACACTGAGAATGAGCCTTGTGGAAAAGATAGAACAAAAAGGAAGTTAACAGATGTATCACCTTCTAGACATATCATTTATTTTTTTCTTGTTAATATACAGAGGCAAAACATGCTGTCAAAGGCACACCTTGATGTACATGGCTTTTTTCCCCCACTGGAAAAATGTTATTGTGGCAAAATTCATTACTTGTATATACTTAATGAACTTTTGCAATTATTTATCGTGCCATTTTAGCTATCTCTAAATGTAATGTTTAGGAGCATTCATTATAACTGTGGTGTTGTAGAACGCTCACCTCTGCTTTTCCAAAATCTTCCATTACTGCCAATTGGAAAAATCTGTAACAACAACACACTTGATCAGTGTTCACACACACATAGAGCATGTTGCAAAAACCCAGAAGAGGAAATCAGTCATTTCTGATCACCAGCAGGACCCCTTGCACATGTTCCCAGAGGTGCCCACCATACTGAATTCTAGAGTATGGGGTCGCTTTGCCTAAAGATTATAGATGGAATCAAACAGCATGTAACTGTCTCGTGCCTGACCTCTTGCTTGTGACCCAAAGGTTAGCCTTATTGTTGCATGTATTCCTAACTTACCATTTCTCTTGCTGTCATGGAATATTCCATTGTATGACTATATCACAGTTCACTTCCTTTCTCTGATCTCCTGTTGATGGACAGTTCCGTTGTTTCTAGCCTGAGACGATTGTAAGCAAAATTGCTGTGAACACTATTGCATATGTCTGTTTGGGAACCCAGGTACTTCTTTCTCTTGGCCATTATAGTAGTTTTCCAGGGTTGCCATATCCAAATCTTAGACGGTGGGAGACTTGACAGTTCTGAGGCAGAGGTCTGAGGTTGAGGTGTTAATGAGGGCTGATGCGTTTCTCATTGTGGCTGGTAGATGACCATGTCTCTCTGGTGTCTTCACCTGCTCTTCGCCTGTGGATGTCTGTGTCCTAATTTCTTCTTCTTACCCAAGAGACCCATCCCAATGACCTCATTTAGCTTTAATCAATCCTTATAAAAACTCTGTCCCTGGGCTGGAGAGATGGCTTAGCGGTGAAGGCACTAGCCTGCAAAGCCAAAGGACCCAGGTTCTATTCCCCAGGACCCATATAAGCCAGATGTACAAGACAGCACATGTGTCTGGAGTTCATTTGCAGAGGCTAAAGGCCCTGATGCACCCATTCTCTGTCTCTTTCTCTGTCTCAAATAAATGAATAAATAAATTAATTTAAAAAATGTTCTTTAAAAACCCTGTCTCCAGGGCTGGAGAGATGGCTTAGCGGCTAAGGCACCTGCCTGCTAAGCCTAAGAATGCTGGTACCAATCTCCAGGTCCCACGTTTAGCCAGATGCAAAGTGATGCAAGGGCGCAATGCCACACTTGTCCACAATGGGGCGCACTCATCTGGATTTTGTTCACAGCAGCTGAGAGACTGCTGGCGCCCATCTCTATCTGTCTCCCTCTCCCTCTCTCTGTGTGTCTCTCTCAAAAAAATAAATAAATAAAAACCCTGTCTCCAAGCATAGTCACACCTTGAGGTTCTGGGATTTAGGATGTCAATCTATGAACTGGTGGGCTAGGGATGACACATGCAGACACCACTTAGACTATTTGGAACATAAGTGTATAACCTAATGGGAATATGACTCATATGCAATCTGTTCATACAATACAGTTCCCAGAAAAACAAAACCATTGCTCTTGGTCATAAGCATGTGTTCATTGCTGGCAGACATTGCCAGTTTCTTAAAGTGATTACGGCAATTTAAAGTCCCATCAGACTCCCAAGCATTCCGGTTCCTCCACATGCTAGTCACCACTCGATGCTGTCAATCTTGTTTTCATCCTAGTTATTCTGCTGACAACAGCTGTTTGTGTTCTTAGGTTCTTCTGAGACACTAACTCAAGGTTTGGTCTGACACCTGGCCTCCGATCCACACACCATCGTGCGGTTACACCGTGGATGCTGCTGAGCTTGTCATAATTTCCCCAGCATGTTGGTCTACACATGTTTTTCACCCTTGGGTAGGTGAAGAAATCGTGAGTCAACCTTTATACTTAAATGAATTTTTTGTTTGTTTGTTTGTTTGTTTTTCAAGGTAGGGTCTCACTCTAGCCCAGACTGACCTGGAATTCACTATGTAGTCTCAGGGTGGCCTCAAACTCACAACAATCCTCCTACCTCTGCCTCCCGAGTGCTGGGATTAAAGGCGTGCACCACCACACCCAGCAAATTTCTTAAATACTTTCAATGTGTGGACTACTTTTCTAAAATGAATTAATCTTATTTTAACACATCAGAGAACATGTCTAATTGGGCTTTCACTGTCTGAACTCTGGAGAGATGACTCTGGGGTTCATTTGGTGGTGTGATTTTTCATTGATACCTTTTCAAGGAGCTCACTCATTTGAACACCCTGGGATTATTCAAGCATTGTTGGGGAAGTCTAGAAGAAGACAGAACAAAGCTAAGTCTGCTTGCTTGGGATTCGGGTGAATGTACACATATGAAAACATTTGAGAGTGTAGATTTGCCTAGTTACTTCTTAATTAAACTGTACCAGATGCCTTGCTGAGAATTTTCTTCAGTCCTTGTAAGCATCTTAATTTGATGGGTGGAGGTGTGTCAGAAACCACAATAACAATAATAATAGCTATTACAATTATTTTTATTCAGAGGAGCCACACGACTCACCCAAGGTCACATAGCTTGTAAATGGTAGCAGGGGGTTGCTATGAGCACAAATTCTTCTGACTCATTCCTGAGGCCACGTAGTCACTTCTGTGATATGTTGGGGCCTTTCACCTGTTTTATTTGCAGAATATCTAACATTCATGATGTTGCATGACGGAGACTGCATAAACCTACTTTATACATGAAGAAACAAAGGCATTGGCTCAAAGTCACATAGATGTTTGACAGGGTCAGCATTCAAACCCAGGAGGATGGCTTTAGTTGGTTGTATTATTTGAAATCTGTAATAAGCTACGATATGATGAGAACCGGCTTTGTGCCCATCTTGAGGCATGGCTCCATGCACTAGAAATGTCTGCCTTCCATGGAGCTGAAATTGGCCTCTGAAACTTCACCCGGTTGCTTCCAGTCCCAAGCCCAGCATTTAGCAGTTAATTATATCTTGTCTCCTATCGTGCACTAATTGTCTCCGTGACTCCTCCCTTCTCCAGCTCCTGGAGGGCAGGGACCAAGTTGTGGAGGCTGAACACCTTGCAGAAAGGCAGTCAGAGCTTATTAAATAATTATTTGCCGGTTGAAAGTTCGCACCAGCATCTTCCCCTCAGAGCCTCATTCCAGGTGTGTGACAAAACAGCGTAGGAAGGTTACAAGGACTTTGCAATTTAAATATGTATACAGCGTAAGTATAATTAGCATACTTTTTCAATACACAGTGTATGCTATACTTGGCAACTTTACATTTAAGGTGATACTGCTGCCCCCAAGACTGTCATTTCTATGTCTTTCTTTTTTTCCCCCTTCAGTATTGTGCACATGTCAAATCAGGAACTGGGGCATTTACAGCCAAGTTGCACAAAATAAGGTCATGGGGTATTTGCCTGGTCTCAATTTTTAAGTGTGTACTTATGACTGTGTGTGTGTGTGTGTGTGTGTGTGTGTGCATGTGGAGTCCGGAAACCAACCTGGGGTGTTCATTGGAGATAAGCTATTCACTCTCTTTTTCTGAAACATGCTCTCTCCATGGTCTGGAACTCATCAGTTAGGCTGCTGACTTGTGAGTTCTAGGGATCCTGTTTTCTCAGCCTCCTCAGAGCTGGCATCACAAGCAGGCATCACCATGCCCAGCATTTTGCATGGTATTAGGGCTCAAACTCAGGTCCTCATGCTTGTGAGACAACACTTTACTGACTAAGCCATCTCCCCATCTCCTGCTTGGCTGAGATTTGTTGCCTCTTTCAAGGTAGTTGTCTCCGTGTTTTGCGCTTAGATGCAGTTTCTTTGTCATGATTTTGCTCGTGTCACCTGCAGTGTCCTCTGCCCCTCGTGTCACCTGCAGTGTCCTCTGCCCCTCACTGTGTCTCCTGACTAGAAGCCAGCCAGCATTCATTCAGTAGTGAGTGATATAGACGCTCCTCAAGGCAGCATAAACCAAGAAAGGAAACTCTGAATTTATTGACTTGTATAATTAGACCATCCGGGGACTTCGGTTATGGCTGGGTATAGAAACGTCACAAAGGGTTGACCGCTTGTTCCCTTTTTCCCTCCCCTACTCCGTTTAGGGTACCATTGATGGTACCTCACTGGCCAAATGGATGAAGTCAAAGTATTGTGATGTCTCAGTGAAGTAACATACCATCCCTACACCAATCAGTGTGGGTGCACAAAGCATATACTGATTAGCCTGTTTTTGGGTCATCTCTACCCAAATGGAGTAGTCCTAGAGATGAGGACAAGGTGTTCCCAGGGACAAGTCTAGAGGCCATCTCCAGAGGAAGGGTAAAGCAAACGACGCCACTCTGCACCAGCCAGTCCTATATTATAATCAGTCTACCTCTCTTCCTAGACCGAGGGCTTCCTGCAGGCAAGCAGTTGGGTGATTTCTCATGAATCTGAGTATTTAAAGGGAGAGGAAGTGGCTGGAGAGATGGCTTAGCTGCTAAGGTGCTTGCCAGCAATGCCCCATGACCCAAGCTTGAGTCACTGGTACCCATGTAAAGCCAGATGCACAAAGTAGCACATGTGTCTAGAAGTCATTTGCAGTGGCTGGAGGCCCTGGTGCACCCATTCTCTCTGTCTCTCTTCTCTCTCTCTCTCTGCTTGCAAATAAATAAATAAATACTAATATATTTTATAAATCCTTTAGGGCTGGGGAGATGGCTTATCAGTTAAGGTGCTTGCCTGTGAAGTCTAAGGACTCATGTTTGACTCTCCAGATCCCATGTAAGCCAGATGCACAAAGTGATGCAAGCATGCAAGATCGTACATGCACACAAAGGGGCACATGCGTCTAGAGTTTTATTGAAGTGGCTGGAAGCCCTGGTGCGCCAGTTCTGTCTCTCTCTCTTGCCCTTACTCTCTTGCATTAGCAAAAGGCCAGTTTGTTGGGCATGCCTTAAATTAAATTAAATTAAATTAAATTAAATTAAATTAAATTAAAAGTCCTTTAAAGTGATAGGAAAGACACTAGGTGTTTCTTTCTTTCCCAACTGGTTATTGAATGCTGAATGCTGGCATGATACTGTGAGCAAATGAAGGAACAGTCCCTACATACCACTGGGCTTAGGGTCTTGCACGTGGATGACATGCACACAAATGACCAGGATGGAGAGGGACACACATTTACACTAGATATATTTTCTCAACTTTGAACATTCAAGACAACAGAAATGTGATAACAGTAACTCCTTACACACCGTTTCTACACCTTCACAGCGGCTTCACAGATGAGATGCAGTGGGCTCTTAGTTCACAGGAAAGAGGGTGGAGATTTTCAAAGGCAGTACACCACACCATTCCACAGAGATAAATCAGCTTTATCAATCTTAAGCCACAGCTCTGTGAAGTCACATTTTTTTTTATAAACGGGAAACATATTCTTGGGGCGAAGAAACTGGTCTAGTCACCAATGGTGGAACTTGGAGCTAAGCCAGCTGGCGCCCCATAAGGGACCATCATCCAAACCCAGGGGCTGGGTCTAGGCTCGCTCAAAACTCATGGCTCTAAGCCTAGTGTTCACTCTCATCCAACTGGGTGATTCTCTCTGCCCCAAGGCCACACTCCTTGCTAGAGGAGCACTCTGATTGGTCATTAGGCAGTGACTTTTGCAACCAGACAGGTAGCTGCTCAGTAACCTAGGCTCAGAGGGAAGAATAAGCTATTTTTTATTGCTCTTCTCACCAGAACCTTGATACCTTGCCCCAGAAGTGCCAATCTCCTTTTCCAGAAAGTATTTTTGTCCTCCATCACTCGTCCCTAACCCTGTTCCAGATGCTGGGTGGTGCTGGGGGCAGTGGCATGCAGCCAGCTCCTCCAGAGCCTGGCTAGGAGTGGGTGGCAGCTGAGAGATGGCCTATTTTGTTCGTGTGATGAGCATGCTGTTCTGCCAATGAGACCCAGCCATCCCTACAAGCAGAAGGGACTGTCTTGTGGTCCCAACTGTTAAAAATGCCAGATTCAGAGTAGTACAGTGCTGACATAAAAGATGCCCAACAACCATTTCTTGAACTTATTAAAAAAATTCAACCAATAAATCTGGTCAGATGAAAGGACTTGAAGGCCTCATAATAAAGAATAATAAATGATTGAACTCAAATACCCACATCAAAGGTGGATATTTTTCTCCCTTGTTATTAAATATTTTATGTATTTACTTTTATTATTTATTTATTTCAGAGAAATAGAGGAAAAAGAGAGAGAGAGAGGGAATAGGTGCACCAGGGCATCTAGCCATTGCACACAAACTCCAGACACATGTATCACCATGTGCAACTGGCTTATGTGAGTTCTGGGGAATTGATCCTGGGTCCTTAGGCTTTGCAGGCAAGCATATTAACTGCTAGGCAACCTCTCCAGTCCCTCTCCCTCATTATTAATAGCATAATAATAATACTCCTTATTTTGGAGTGTAGCTGCATGTGCATGTGTGTGTGCATTTGTGCGTATGGGTGCATACATGCAGGTGCATGTAGCGGCCAGAGGACACCCTTGGGTGTCATTCTCCAGGTTCTATTTACCTTCTCTTGGACAGGATCTCTCAGTGACCTGCAACTTGTGATGTAAACTGGACAGCTTGATCTGTGAGCCACAGAGATCTACCTGTCTCTGCCTCCCAAGTGCTGGGAACACAGGCGCATACCACCATGTCTGATTTTTTTTTCTTTCTTTCTTTTTAACGTGGTCCTGGGGATTGAACTCAGATCTTCATGCTTGCAAGATGAGCACTTTACCCACTGAGCCATTTCCCTAGGCCCTACACTCCCAATACTTTTGAGTGCTTCTCATAATGAGTTTATACTGACACCTATATTATTGACAAATCTTACACCATTCATTCGAGTACATAGCAAGTATGCTGACTTCATAGTTAAACTGAGGCTTGGGAAAGAAAATGAATTTGTGACACAAGCAGAGTTGAAATTTAAGTTGCATCTGACATTCACTTATTTTTTTTTCATAATACATTACTGAGTGCCTACTGTATGCATCCATTGTTTGGAGTCCAGCGGAACATGTATGAATACCAGGTCTCCCAAAGTTTATATTATTTTTATATATTGTGAGCTATAATATATAAATAATCGTGTGTCGGGGACACACAATTTTTTAACAAAAATTAAGTGGCTGGGGGATTATAGTGAGGAGACTATTTGATTTATGATGGTTGGAGAAGGCGTCTCATAGCAGGTTGAACTTGAGTAGAGATCTGAAAAAGGGAGAGGTGGGTCATGCATTTATCTGGAGGAACAGTGTACCAGACAGATGGAATAGCCTACTGCAGAGGCCCTGAGACGACATGTCTTTGTTAAGAAGGGGAAGTCATCAGAGGTGCAGAAGGATTCATGGCAACAGCACTGTGTAGCTATTTTGAAGGCTTTGGGCTGCAAATGTGGAAGGAGATGGGGAGTTGCTGATGTGTACTGATGAGAGCTATGCCTTATCTGATGTATGTCTTAGATGGTGTGGGCTGTCTGTAGAGGGGCCAAGGTAGGGCCTAGGGTCCCAGTTAGGAAGCTACTACAGTGATCTTTGTAAGTAAGGTGGAGCCTTGGCTGGAATAAAAGCAGCACGAGTCAATTTGAAATGGATTCTGAGGGGAATGGTGCAGGATTTGCTGGTGGCCCAGATTTGTGTTGTGAGGGAAAGGAACAGGCAAGAATGGCTCTAGAGATTGTTCTTTGAAGACGCCACTGAAGAATATGGCAAGACTTGTGTCCAAAGCAGGTTTTGAGCACAGTGAAGTCCAAGGTTCAGCTTTGTGCCTGGAAAGTAAAGTAAAGGGGAGGTGGACTGAAATGAGGGCACTGCCGATGAAAATGACAGAACCCTTACCATAGCGATCCAATTGAATAGCACAGGATGGCTGAGGCCAGCGGAGAGTATGAGTAGAGAAGAGAATGAGTTAGAGGCAGTTCTGGAGCACAGAGCACTGAAAGACAAGAACCGGCTGAGAAGGCACAGGGGCATAATCAGTGTGCAGGATGATGACCAAATATTAGCGCACAAAGGGCCATGCCTTGCAGTCCATTTGCTATTCTGCAGAATCAGGTTAGAGCTTCACCAACTGTTTCAGTGCATTTGATATCATGGCTGACCCTGAAGGAGGCACTGTCCCTGGGGAAGAAGAAAGCTACAGAGAGTGGGAGATTATCTATCTATCAATTATCTATCTATCTATCTATCTATCTATCTATCTATCTATCTATCATCTTTCTATTATCTATCTATCTATCTATCTCTCTATCTATCTATCTATCTATCTATCTTCTATTATCTATCTATCTATCTATCTATCTATCTATCTATCTATCTATCTATCTATCTATCATTATTTATCTGTGTGTAGGTGTAAGTGCATGCCAGGACGGAACTCTGCAAACGCCACCAGATGCTTGTGCCGCTTTGCTTTTGGCATTATGTGGAATACGTGGGTGATTAAGGAATTGAACCCTACCTAGCAGGCTTTGCAAGCAAGACCCTTTAACCGCTGAGCCATGTTCCCAGCCCTGAGATAATTGTTTTGCTGCGTTTACAGGAAGGGAGAACAAAGAGTGGGATGGTGTCTGGGTAGCCGGAGAATGCTCTTTTTTTGAAGGGGATAAACAGCATGGCGCGCCTCTATTCTGAGAGGAATGAATGATAAAGCACAGAGGGAGACTTTCATGCCACAAGAAGAAATAAGAGCAAGAGATGGTCCATGTGGTGACTGGACGAAGCGGGACTCACAGCACAGCCAGGCGTCCAGTCTGAGTTCCCTGCACTACTCTGCCAGGTAGCAGCTCCCCGACATGATGTGACTTCCTCCCTCAGAGTCACTTCCAGCTTCCTGAAGAACATCGCTGCTTGGAAGAACAAAGCCTGGGATGCGATGCCTGCTATTTTTTGCTACGGCAACCATGAATTAGAGAGAAGAGAGAAATAGGAGGCGACAGGACTTCATCTGAGCCGCTGACTGTTGGTATGTGAGCGGTGAGCACGCTTGGGATATCCTCTTGCTGGGATGTTTTCAAGGTTGGGAGACTGCTTTTTTTTTTTTTTTTTTTTTTAAAGATATTCTATTTATTTATTTATTTGAGAGACAAAGAGAGGGGAAGAGGCAAAGAGAAAGAGCGAATGGGCATGCCAGGGCCTCCAGCCACTGCAAACAAACTCCAGACGCATGGACTCCCCTTGTGCATCTGGCTTATGTGGGTCCTGGGGAATCGAACCCAGGTCCTTAGGCTTCGCAGGCAAATGCCTTAACTGCTAAGCCATTTTCCCAGCCCAAGGTTGGGAGACTTTTTAAAAAGGAAGTTAAGCCAAAATGAACAGAGACCACTGAAGTACAAGTGTGGAAGTCATGTAAGAAGTTGACCCTAAGGAAGTGCCGGAGGTTTCTTTTAAGAGCATTCAAGCAACAAACGTCATGGCGTCATGGCGATAGAAGGAGGAGGGGCAGTGTGGTCTCAGGAACCCAAGGTGCTGCTTCGGCATGTTTGGGCATGCAGAGGGCAGGGTGGGGCAGCCCAGGTGAGCCTGAATGAAGCAAGGCATGGGAATGCCTTCAAGGAGGAGCAGACTCTACGTATGGGCACTCTGTGCATGGGAACGGGCTTCTGACATAGGAATCAGAGCCTGTGGAAAATGAGATGTATCAGGAAACACTAAAAACCAAGTTGCTTGGAATTGGGACTTTATCCCGAGTGCTGAGGTTGAGAGGATTTTGTTTTTTAAAGTTTTAAAACTAGAGCTGGAGAGAAGGCTCAGCAGTTAAAGGAGCTTGCTTGCAAAGCCTGACAGCCTGGGCTTGACTCCCCAGTACCCACGTAAAGCCAGATGTATAAAGGGAAGTGTGCATCTGGAGTTCATTTGCAGTGGCAAGAGGTCCTGGTGTGCCCATATTCACTTTCTCTCTCTCTAGCCTTCTGTCTCTTTCTTTTCTTGCAAATAAATAACAAATAAATAAATAAACATATTTATTTATTTATTTATTTTTGGTTTTTCGAGGCAGGGTTTTGCTCTAGCCCAGGCTGACCTGGAATTCACTATGTAATCTCAGGGTGGCCTCGAACTCACGGCGATCCACCTACCTCTGCCTCCCAGTGTTGGGATTAAAGGCGTGCGCCACTACGCCCGGGCTAAATAAATATTTTAAAAATAAAAGATTTGAAAGCTTTTTGTAAATTTATTTACTTTGTTCATTCTGACATTACACACACACACACACACACACACACACAATTTTACTTTGCTTATATTCGCCTCCCTTACTTTCTACCCTCCTGCTCCTTTCTGCTTGTTCCCTCCTTAAATTATCCCCCCTCTGAGTCCATGTAATATATACTGTTAAATCTGTATTCTGCATATGAAACAAAATTGATATTTTGTCTTTCTATATCTCTCCTGGTTATCTTCTATTGACTCCCCCCCTCTTTCAGGCTGGGGATGTAGCTAAGTGGTAGGGTGAATGCTTGCTCGCTGTTGAAGGGTCTTTTAAATTTTTCTATGGAGAAGTTTAATATAGGAACATATTGAAAATCGGCCATGTCCCCATCCAGTCCTACTCTTAGGCTCTCTCTCCCCTGCACCCACTCCATTGAGGCCCCCCCCCCAGCGGGGTCATTGGTCATCACTGTGTGGTACCAGTTCAGTCCCTGCGGAGGAAGGACAGTGCAAACAACAGGGGTGGACGCAGGTAAAGCAGAACCTTCTTGAAAAAGAAGCCACTAGTTTCCCAAGCCATCCCTCCACAAATGACAAGGCTAGCTAACCCACCTGTCTGCTGACAGCTCTTCCCAAAGTGTGGGGGTCTGGAGGCAAGTGAGGAAGGAGTGGAAGAGGTTTCTGTAAGTTGGCTGTGGACCAAGTCAGTGGCTTGTGCATAACTGTTAGATAAGCTGTCCCTTAAATTTAAGAATTGAGAACTTAAAATGTTTTCTTGGGCATGCAGCTCTGACTCGCGTGCTACTTGCCTGTGCATTTGGGAGGAACGAAAGCTGTCCCCATGCATCTGGAGCTAAGCATCCTCCCTCAGGATGACACCTACATTTATTTTAAGAAACGTGCAGGCATGGGAGCAAGGAACCATAGAACCCTTGCCTGAGAAAGTCCTCCCCTTGCCAACTGTCTTTCAATCAGTTTCCACACTTCAGTGGAAACCCCTCAGTGTGATGCTAATGGATCCTTAACACCTCTTTACCATTATTCTTTGTTTTTAACACATCCATAGCCAGCCAGTCAGCCAGCCTCAGGCTCAGAATCTCTTAGACTCTGGAACCAACTAGAAGTAAATCACAGCTATGCATTTATTTGTATTTGTATTGAGATGTAAATCACAATAGCAAACTTCATGGCAATGTTTTTCAATTCTCTTCTATTATTATAAGCAGTACTGATTATTCCCTTGGTAGTGCTAGTGTCGATTTTTTTTCTGTAGGGCTCTGTGTGTGTGTGTGTGTGTGTGCGCGCGCGCGTGTGTGCACGTGAATGCATAGGTGTGTTCATGCATACATAGAGCAGAGGACAAGATCAAGCATTGTTCCTCAGGTATGCCATCTACCTCTTTTTGTGACAGGATCTCTCAATGGCCTGGAACTCACCAATTAGGCTCAACTAGATGGCCAGGGAGCTCCAGGGACCTGCCTATCTATCTCTGCCTTTCTAGTGCTGGGATTGCTGGCAGGTGCTACTATGCCCAGCATTTGTGCGTGGATGTCGGGGGAGGGGGGACGGGCAGGGATTGAACTCAGGACCTCATGATTACAAGGTAAGCACTTAGTCACTCAATGGTTGCACAATCCTCTAATATCTGTTTTTTTTTTTAAAAAAAAGATTATTTATTTGCAAGCAGAGAGATACAGACACACATACACACAGAGAAAGAGAGAGAGAGAAAGTATGGTCATGCCAGGGACTCCCAGCCACTGCAAACAAACTCCAGATGCATGTGCCACTTTGTGCATCTGGCTTACATGGGTACTGGGGAATTGAACCCAGGTTGTTAGGCTTTGCAGGCAAGATCATCAACGACTGAGCCATCCCTCCAGCCCCTAATACCTATATTTTAAACAGTTTTTTTACCCCAGCTCTTTTTTATTTATTTTTTATTTTTATTTAATTTTTTTATTGACAACTTCTATACTTACATACAAAGAATGTATGATATTTCCCTCCCCTTCCCCCATTCCCCTTTGAACTCCAATCTCCATCCTATCCTCTCCCTCTCTCCATTAGTCTCGCTTTTAATTTGATGTCATCATCTTTTTCTTCTATTGTGAGGGTCTTGCGAAGGTATTGCTAGGCACTGCAAGGTCATGGATATTGAGGCCAATTTCTGTCTGGGCGGTTGCATTAAACACAGTTTTTTTTTTTTTTTTAAAGAGTGTAATAGTAAAGATAATGGGAAATGATGAATGCTCCAAGCAGCACTTGGCGATGGTAAAACCACGAGCACAAGCCGTATGAAGGAATGAAGTACGCCTCGAGCACAGCTAAGCCTTGGAGCATTATGCCAACATGACATGCAAAATGCCTCACAGTGGATGAGTTCATTTGTAAGAAATATCCAGACAGGGTTAATCTAAGTGCATAAAGTAGTGATTGCCTGGGCTGAAGGACTAGCCTGGGCAAGGGGGTGGGTGATAGAAAAGTTTTAAAATTAATTTGTACTGATGTTGCATGATTCTGATGGTACTAGAAATGACTCAGTTGTCCACTACAATTTTATGGCATACATTATACTTCTGTTAAAACTTTTAAAATCGTGGGCTGGAGAGATGGCTTAGCGGTTAAGGCATTTGCCTGTGAAGTCTAAGGACCCAGGTTCAATTCTCCAGCTTCCACATAAGCCAGATGCACATGGTGGCACATGCATCTGGAGTTTACTTGCAGTGGCTAGAGGCCCTGTCATGCCCATTCTCACTCTCTCTCCCCCTGTCTGTCTCTAATAAATAAATAAATGAAAATAAAATCTTTTAAAACTTTTAAAATTGTGACGGTGGAGTTGAGGAGATGGCTCAGTGGGAAAGAGTATTGCTGTGTCAGCACGAGGGCCTGAGAAGGCCTGAGCTCAAATCTGAGCACCCAGATAAAAAGCTGGGCATGACCAAATCACAGTTCTATAGGGAGCAGCAGAGATGGGGGAATCATGGGAGCTCATTGGTCAGCAAGTCTAATAGTAACAAGGTCAACTCTACTTTTATTTATTTATTTATTTATTTATTTATTTATTTATTTATTTATTTATTTATTTGAGACAGAGAAAGGGAAAGAGACAGAGGGAGAGTGAGAATGGGCACACCAGGGCCTCCAGCCACTGCAAACGAGCTCCAGACACATGCACCTCCTTGTGCATCTGGCTTGCGTGGGACCTGGAGAATTGAACTGGGGTCCTTAGGCTTTGCAGGCATGTGCCTTAACTGCTAAGCCATCTCTTCAGCCCAAGGTCAACTCTAGATTCAGTGAGAGACTGTCTCAAGGAAAGACCTCAGAAGAGTGATAGAGGGGGACACCCAGCATACTACTCTGGCTTCCACTTGAATGCACACGGGGCACACACATGTGCATACACTATCTGTACACACACACACACACACACACACACAAAAAGATGTGATTATGGCATGCAAGTGGCTGAAGTTTTGGAAATATTGGACAATATTGCAGATTTAATGTGAAATGTCCACCTCCCTTCCACCCCGCCAAGCTCATATATTTGACTACTTGGTCTCCAGTTGGTGGCCCTGTTTTGGAAGGTTGTGGAACCTTCAGGAGATAGATCCTTACTGGGGGAAGCGAGTCACTTGGGAACCTGCCTTGAGATTTTACAACCTGGTCCCACTTCCTGTCTGTTCTCTGCTTTCTGACTGCAGAGCCACGTGACCAGCCAGCTTCCTGTATTCGCCACCCTGCCTTCCACGTGATGGACTGCATTCCTTCTGAAACTGTGGGCTGGAAGACACCCTGCCTTCCTTGAGCGACAGTCGCAGTCAGAAAGGATTCAAACTGGGAACACTGAAGCTGCTCAGAGGCTACGTGGAAGGAGCGTCTATGAGGATAGACAGACAGTTCTGTTACAGCACAATTGCTACCTGCTTTTGGTTTGTTTTATAAACAGCTCATATGAGAAGCCTGGGCGCTACTAGAATAAAAATACCCTAGAGAAAAGGTAGGGCCACTCAGAACCAGCTGATGACACGAACAGCAGGTGGGGCAATTTAAAGACTAGGTGTCATGGTTTATTTATGAAGATGACTCATGCCTTACTTATGATAAAAAGGTCAGTAATGCAGTTACTTTCCGGCTGCTGGGACAAAACCTCCACCAGAAGCAGCATATGGAAGGAAAGGTTTATTTCAGGCTAATAGTTCCCAGAAGAGGTTTCATCACGGCCTCATCACAGCATGGCAAGAAGTACTTCAAAGAAGCTAACTCTGGTAAGGGGGACCTGGGCTATCTCACCCCCAAAGACCACCCCAAGCAACACACCTCCTTCAGCAAGGGTCTACCTCCCAAATTATCACCATCTGGGGACTGAGTCTGAGGCTTAGTCACAAACACATGAGCTTTATGGGGACACTTCATGTTCAAACAACCATGGTCAACATGTCACTTCTGGGGGCACAGCAGAGAAAACACAAGCCAGCATGCGGTCATTGGGTGTAGTGGCTGGGCATGCACTGGTCTCTTGTCCAGTTTTGGAACCTTCACGCAGACAGAGCTACACAACTCTGTCTAGGCTGAGAAGATACTTTCTTTGGAAGATGAGATTCCAGAGCTAAAAATGCCCGAGTGTGGACATGAAAATGCCGAGGGTGGACAACCCCATCTCTGAGTTTCCTTTGGCTTTCTAAACTTGCACAAATTGAAATAATTACTACATGTGATTTCCTTGACGGGGAGTTAATTGAAGACTCTGAAATGAAGACATCTGGGCAAGCGATGGGGCACCACAGCCTCTCTCATGGAAATCCCATCTGCGTGAGGCCAGCCCCTTCAGTGCAGGTGGAGGGATGGCATGGGAATGGCTCTAGGGCCTTCATTCCAGCAGTAAC
Source organism: Orientallactaga sibirica (assembly GCA_036365145.1). NCBI lineage: Eukaryota > Metazoa > Chordata > Mammalia > Rodentia > Dipodidae > Orientallactaga > Orientallactaga sibirica. The sequence goes on along the minus strand of JAEOAD010000008.1, from coordinate 40,256,059 downwards.
CGTTGCTACCTCCACGTGCCTTCAGAGCTGGGGCTGTTCCACCATGCTTGTGTCACTGAAGTGTAGCTTTTCAGACTGATCTCTCTGCCTCCTCCTTGAGTGCCTGCGGTAGAAAAATCCCCTAAAAGTCATATATTTAAAAGCCAGTGGGCAGAGTTGGACAGATGGCTTAGCAGTTAAGGCACTTGCCTGCAAAGCCAAAGGACCCAGGTTCGACTCCCTGGGACCCATGTAAGCCAGATACACAAGGGGACACATGTGCCTGGAGTTCATTTGCAGTGGCTAGAGGCCCTGACATGCCCATTCTCTCTCTCTCTCTCTACCTGCCTATTTCTGTATCTCTCTCTCAAATAAATAAATAAATAATATATTTTTTTTAAAAGCCAGTGGGCAAAGCCACACTCCCACTTACAGTCACTAGTGGCTTTCTATTTTATTAAGAATAAAGACCAAAGAACAACAACTGGGCAAAGGTTCACTCTAGTCACTCTAGCCCATGTCGTCAACATGTGGTTCTAGAGTGCTTAAAGTGTAGCTGGTTGGAAGACAGCCGTGCTGTGGGTATGAAGCATGCTGATTGTATTTGGAGTATCTATAGATGGCGTGAGAAAAGAACTCACTCAATCCTCTGCCTCTTTCCTCCTCTTCTTCCTCCTCCTTCGTCTTGTCCCTCTCCTCCTGCTTCTCTTTGAACCTCTCCTCCTCTTTCTCCCTTTCCTACTCCTCCCCCCATTCTTCTTGTGTAAGACAGGGTGCCTTATGTAGCCCAGGCTGGTCTTGAACTCCTATGTAGTCAAGGATGATATTGAACTTCTTATCCAAGTGTAGGGATTATATGCATGTATCATCATGGCTTATCTATGCAGTGTTGGGAATCAAACCCGAGACCTCAAGCATGCAAGAAAAGCACTCTACCACTGAGATACATCCCCAGCCCCATCTATTTCTAAGCAATCTGAGGTTAGAGTTTCCGTAATTTCCAGCTGAAAGCATCTTGAATGTGACGTCTGTCTTAATCATTCATATAAGAGGTCAAGGATAGCTTCTTCCTTAGATCCAGTTTCCTGGGCAATGAGCCTGGGATGGAGATTTCCATATAGGATGCTTTTCGGGAAGGGAGGGGCCTAGAGATGAATATCTGTTGGGCTCTGATGGAGTTAGACCAGGCAAGAGGAGCAAACCATGATGTAGTTACAGCAAACGCCTCAACTCACCCCATGGCTAGTTCTGGAGGCAGGGCAGCCACGAGAGATAGCCAGAGAAAATGGGGGTGGAGCCTAAGTACATGGTATGGCTTTGGGTGGGGTGGGAAACTTCTGCTAGAGGCATTTTGTGGAAACTCCACTGGGAGATTCTGTGAAGCACTGAATCCCCCATGGTTGGTGCTGAATCTGGGCGGGACTCCATTGCATTCAGCCATGCACTGTGACCATGGTGGCAAGAAGATGATGTCTGAGCTATGACCCAGCAGAGAGAGTCAGATGATTCTCGCGAAGGCTTAGGAGAACAGGAGCCACACAGAGGAGCGGAGACATTCCTTGTGAACCCCAGAGAACAAAGAACGTGCCATTTTTAGAATGGAGAGGTTGATCCTTTCTTCTCCCTGCCCTGTCGGTTGACTTTTCAACCCTTTCACTCAACGAATCCTAGTTGGCACTTATAATTTATTAGGTATTTTACTTGTTACTGTGTCCAAACTCCTGACGAGAAGCAGCAGGCAGGGAAGGCATGGTAGCAGAAGCCGAAGGCTGCTGTTCACATTGTCACCACAGTCAGGATGCAGAGAGCACACAGCTAGTGAGGCCAGCTATCAAGCCTCAAGCTCCGCCCCCACTGATCCATTTCCTCCAGCAGGGCTCCACCTCCTAAGGATCGCACAACTTTCCCCAAAAACTACCACCAGCTGGGGACCAAGTGTTCAAACACAGGAGCCTGGGGAGGGGGTGGGATATTTCACATTCAAACCACAACATATAGGTTCTGGTCATGGGGTCATGATTTGTGATCTCTCTGCAGTGAGAGTTAGTTCATGACCTACTCAATATCTCCTGGGGTATCTGCAGCTGAACAACATTGCATCTGAATTACTTGATTTGTCCCTAGGCAAGTTCTTAACATAGCCACAAGTTTGAAAATTGAGATGAAACGTATCAGGTGTGTTAAGTCCATAGGTATGCACAGCAATGTTCATTCCACTTCTTCTAAATTCACTTCCTCCACGTACCTTCCTTTACCCTGCCCCTGTGCCTCAGGAGCCATGGGAAGGAGGAAAAACACGGATGGGGAAAGGCTAGGAGGTCAGGCCTTCAATCACAGCAACAGCACCATCAACTTAGCCTACGGGTGGGAAGGGATGTCAATCATCACTGTCAATAGGCCGTCACCACCAAAGGCCAAATGTGTTTTTGGAGTGAATTTATCACACACAAGTGGTACCCAGAGAGCAATCAACATAATGTTGTGAGGAAGCAAACAGCCTGGCTTTTGGTGCCCAGCTTCAGCAGCAAATGTGAAGCTACAGAACTTCCTGCAAGCTCTCTGGTAGAGCACCTCTCCCTCACGTACAGGCCATCGTGTGACTTCTTCCATGGAGATACACGAGTGGGCACCCACAACAGACTAAAGAAATGATTCCCCCAAGTCTAGCTTGGGGAGGAGAGGAGTTGCAGGAGAAAAGTGACCAAGACAGCTGTGTTGCTGAGAAGTCCACCCGAGGGTGGATGATGATTCGCAAAGCCTGGGTCTCTGGCGCTCCCTGCCCAACTTGCAGGCAGCTCCACTGAAGAGTCTTCTCTCCTCAACAACAGTTGTATGCTTCTTCTATAACCCTGAAAAGGGGTCTTGTGAATCTTGTAACTTTCTGGGTTTTCTGAGCCTTGTGGTTTTGTTAGCTTCCTGAGTCTTAGGACTCCTCTTTCCAGGAGGGAGTTCAGAAGAAATAGTTATGCAACACTGGCTTGTGTCAAGTTACCACTAGTGGGGGAAAAAAAAAGCTGACATCTTCCATATGCACCATGTTATAGTTTTTCACTACTTCATAGCTCTAAATTTTATTAAGTTATTGCATGCGTATGTGTATGTATGCATGCTCGAATGTGAATAGCAACACACATTTGCACATGTAGATATGTGCATGTAGAGGCCAGAGGTTGCCCAAATGGTGAGAGAACAAGGTGGTGGTGGGTGGTGGCGATGTGTGTGAACGGGAGTGTGTGAGCACGAGCTCAGCACACCTTCCTCTCTCCTGAGCGGTGGTTGGATCCATTTGATCCATTCTCTTGTCACGAGGCTCAAGTCTACCACATGCCTGCCATCACTGTTACTGTGTGGTTTGGCATAATGAAGGCAAAAACCAGTCTTTTTGTCTGAGGATGGAAACAGCTTGCCTCCAGGCAGTATGCTTGGAGATGGGCAAGAGCGTTACAAGGTTGAGATGATGACAGACTTGAAAATGGCTCATGGGGTCCTCGGCTGTGACTACACACCTGGAGCTCATGATTTGTTCTTTTGTTCCTTCTGTGGGATCTTTGACAATAGGATAAACAACACAAACATGCTGTTATGGTTTGGATGTAAAGTGCCCCCGCCCCCCTCACTGGCTTATGTGTTAACAGTCAGTGGCACTGTTTGGGGAGGTTGTGGACCCTTTAGGAGGCATTGGCTTGCTGAGAGGTGGTCCCTGGAGGTTTATACTCAGGCCCTGCTTTCTGTCCCTTCTTTGCCTCCGGATCCTCGCAGAGGTGAGCAAACAAGCTCCCTCAGCACAGCCACGATCCGCCTGGGCTATCTTGTCCTCCTCACCATGGTGGACTGTATTCCCTTAAGCTGTGAGCCACAACAAATCTCCCTCAAGTTGCCTCAGCCAGGGATTTTTTTTTTTTTTAATCATAGTGACAAGTCAAGATAGGTTTTTCACACACAGGCACGTGCAGTTGCATGTGGAATTTTAGAGGAATGAATAGAAACCCATATGTCCAAGTGAAGGATGCATGGACCCTGGGTTCCGAACACGTAGGATCTATATGAGTCTGCTGTACACCTTACCACTGTGACCTCAGGATGTATCCTAGAGCCAATATATATATAAAATAAATAAAAACTATGTTAGGGCTTCGTACCTTTCTAGGGAATTAAGTTTGCTTTTTGCTAGATTGAGTTAGATGTCTGTTGAATTGGGTTGAATTGAAACTCTCTAGCTTGAGATACAGGGGCACCCACCAGCTAACTTTCTCAAAATCTCCCGTACAGGGAGGATCCTGTACCATTCACAGGGTAGCCCCGGAAATTGACACTGCTAACCAGATGAATCTCTCCAGACACTTTCCGTCATCAGCCCTCATGAAGACATGCGGATCTTTCCTCTGTAAACGTCTCATGGGGGACGACAGGGCTGTGTGGAATATGGCTCACATCTGGATGAGTGGCACATGGAGTACCGTGGTGGGACAGTGTAATTAATGGCAGTGCCATGCCTCTGGCTTTGTTACCTCCGATGCCATATGCCAGCCACATGACACTGGGTGTACTCTAAGCAGGATTCATGAAAACCTAATCTAGAGGGGGGCAGCCCACACAGATGCAAAGCATTAATAGCTGACGTGGAAATGAATTAGAATTCAATTTATCCTGAATCTGGCACTTAATAAAAGGTGTTTAATTTCATGAACACAGCTTAAAGAGTTTCCCCCGTTCGTAGGATTTCTACAAGGGTGAGATGAACAACTGTCAAGTCACTGGGAAAGCAGAGTGGCACATGGGGAAAATGTCTTTCACTGGGTGGCTTCCCTGGCGTGCGGGGAATAAGCATTTTTGTGTGATATTGGAAGGAATGTGAGCTATGATGACAGTTGGAAGAACTATTTAGGAATCTCCTTTGAAGCAAACACAGCATCCATCAGTTAACCCTTCCTATGACTTACTACCTGTTCATAGGGAAAATGTCCACTGTTCGTTACGGAACCCTCTGGAAACAATCTGTGTGCCCAGTGATAGGGGAATGACTCAGTAATGAATCCATTTACATGACGGTCCACATGGCAGCCTTTGGAAACAAGAAATTAGTTCAACATACTTTGATAAGGACTCAGATCCATGGTATATTTTTTCCAGTGGAAACAAGGGATTAAACAGGGCTCAGAGTATACTTCTGAGGATAAAAAGCAGGTGTATGGGGGCTGGAGAGATCGTTTAGGAGACAGGGAACTTGCTTGTGAAGCTTCCTAAGGACTCAAGGACCCAGATTCAATTCCCTAATACCCACATAACCAGATGGGCAAGGTGGCACATACATTTGGAGTTTGTTTATGGTGGCTAGAGACCCTGGTATGCCCATTATTTCTCTCTATCTGTGTCATTCTCTCTCAAGTAAATAAGTAAATAAATAAATAAATAGAAATATATATATTTTTAAAAACAGGGATATGTAGATATTTGGGGTATCAGGGGAGGTCTAAACACATACTCAAGTATGCACTTATAATAATAGTTACTTCCAGAGAGAATTGGGAGATGTGTTTTATATTTGCTTTCATTATGTATACTTTACTGTTTTTTTAAATATATATTATTTATTTATTTATTTGAGAGAGAGAAAGTGGGAGAGAGAGAGAAACAGAGGGAGAGAACGTGCGCACCAGGGCCACTAGCTACTGCAAATGAACTCCAGATATATGCACTCCCTTGTGCATCTGGCTTATGTGGGTCCTGGAGAATCAAACCAGGATCCTTTGGCTTTGTAGGCAAAGGCCTTAACTGCTAAGCCATCTTTCCAGCCCCTACTTTACTGTTTTAAATTTCCTTTTTTTAAAAAAACAATTTTTGATTTGTTTTTTAAAATATATTTTTATTTATTTGAGAGATATAGAGAAGCAGGGGGGGGGCAGATAGGAGAGAATGAGCATACCAGTGCCTCCATCCACTGCAAATGAACCCCAGGCACATAAGACACCTTGTGCATCTGGCTTACATGGGTCCTGGAGAATTGAACAAGAGTCCTTTGGCTTTGCCGGCAAGCGCCTTAACCACTAAGCCATCTCTTCAACCCTATTGTTTGAATTTCTATCACACACCTATATTAATTTTTAAATAATTTAGAACTATGCTTTGTAAAAATATAAGAAACTCATTTATAAATAAGCATCCATTTCTTAGGCTTATTCATGCGTTTATTCCCTAAAGTCCTCAGGGACCAATGTTAGCGCTACGCTTGAGGCTTCCTGTGAGCAGCGGACAGGGCGATGTTCCCATTTGCAGTATCCCTCAGCCGCAACCCTGCGGAAGGCCCGCTAGCTCCCCAGATTTGCTTCAGGAAGAAAAGAGAGGGTGACATTTTGCGAGCTGCTGCTGTCTCCCAGCCATTTTACTGGGTGCTCTGTGTTCCACCTTGCCTAATCTGTTCTCCTTGTCACTCGACTTCCAGTGCTGAGATCAGAGTCAAGTGCATGATTGAGCGAATGTGTAAGTAAAGGAACAAACGAAGGGTCCTGGCCTGTGCTGAAAGAGAGCTCGTGGTCTGCCATCAGAGGGAAGACATGCTCTGAACTGAGCTTGAGACTTTGGCTGTAGGCTGCTTAGGACAGGATCAAGAAAATTGGTGTTTTGCTGCTGCTGGCTCGAGGGTGTGTGTGAATGATGAACACCCAGGATTCATGCCCGGGGTATGAATGTGGTAGTTACAGACAGTGAGTCCCCAGGAGGCATGCTTAATATAAAAATTGTATATATTTTTAAAAATATAACTCTAGGAAACACTAGTCCATTTCTTTCTACTTTTGTTATAGTCTTTGAATAGGGAGGGACTTGTCTACTCTCTGAGGCAGTTGCCTACCTGAGAGAAAAGTCTCATTCTTCCAACATATCTGCCATTGGCACTTAAAAAAATTTTTTTATTATTATTTTATTTATTTTTGGAGAGAGACACAGAGAGAGAGAGACAGACAGAGCGAGAGGAAGAGGGAGACAGATAGAGATGGGCACACCAGCAGTCTCTCAGCTGCTGTGAACGAAATCCAGATGCGTGTGCCCCCTTGTGGTCAAGTGCGGCATTGCGCCCTTGCGTCACTTTGCATCTGGCTAAATGTGGGACCTGGAGATTGGAACCGGGTTCTTAGGCTTAGCAGGCAGGCGCCTTAACTGCTAAGCCATCTCTCCAGCCCTACTTGGCACTTTTTTAATTTTAGAGAGAGAGAGAGAGTGAGAGACAGAGAGAGAAAGAATTGGCATGTCAGGGCTTCAGCCACTGCAATCGAGCTCCAGATGCTTGAACTACCTAGTGGGCATGTGCGACCTTGTGCTTGCCTCACTTTCGTGTGTTTGGCTGACGTGGGATCTGGAGAGTCGAACATGGCCACTATCTAAGAAAACACAATTGACTCTTTATCCCTTTAAGGAATCCTTCTACTCTTTCAGGTCTCAGGAGTTATGCTGTGTGACTTCCTACTTTGCTTCTTCCTTCCCTCCCTTCCTTCCTTTCGCTTTCTTCTTCCTCTTTTATTTTTTTAAAAAATATTTTATTTCCATTTATTTATTTGACAGAGAGAGAGGGCACTCCAGGGCCTCCAGCCACTGCAAACTAACTCTAGACTCATGCGCCCCCTTGGGCATCTGGCTAATGTGGGTCCTGGGGAATCAAACCTGGGTCCTTTGGCTTTACAGGCAGGTGCCTTAACCGCTAAGCCTTCCCTTCAGCCCCTTCCTCTTTTATTTTTAAAGACACAGTTGCATGTGAAGCATGCTAGCCTCAAACTTGCTGTGTAGCCAAGGATGACCTTGAACTTCTGATCCTGTAACTCTTCAGTGCTAGGATTACAGGTGTTCACCGCCACACCCAGTTGTATGGTGCTGGGGATGGGAGCCAAGGCTTCAAGCAGCTAGGCAAGCGCTCTACAGAACAGAGGGAGCCACATGCCCTGCCCTGTGGGCTCTGTGACCGCTAGGACAAAGAGACAACTTAGAACAAGGGTGTCAGTTTCTACTTCCGCTTTAAGGGAATAGTCAAAGATGGAACTGCCAGGTGATGTGTTTCAAATCCTATAGGGAAGAGTAGCCATGTGATTTCTGTTATCCCAGGATGACCCACATACTGATCTCATTTAACTCTCCCATCACTTTTGGAAGCGCCTTCTATGATTGCTAACCCTAACCTGCAAAGGTGTGGAATCTGTAGCTTGGAGGGGATAAGCCTTCTTAAGGAACTTGTGTGATTTTTTAAAAAATACTTTTATTATTATTTATTTATTTATTTGATTTATTTATTTATTTGAGAGAGAGAGAGATAGAGAAATAAACAGGGAGAGAGAGAGAGAGAATGGGCGCCAGGGCCTCCAGCCACTGCCAACGAACTCCAGATGTGTGTTCCCCCTTTGTGCATCTGGCTTACGTGGGTCCTGAGAAGTCAAACCTGGGTCCTTTGGCTTTCCAGGCAAGCGCCTTAACCTCTAAGCTGTCCCTCCAGCCCAACTTTTGTGGTTTTTGAGGCATGGAACTAATGGTTATGTCTGCTTCCTCCTGGATTTTTAGTTCTGGATAAAGTATGCCTCCAGTATGGGCTTCAGTTTCCCTGTCTTCATATGAGAAATGGTAGCTAGCATGAGAACCTTCTAGAATCCAAGTGCTTCTACTAAGGGGAAAGGGTAGGTCACTGTTGTGGCCTAAACTGTGTCCCTCCAAAATTCATCTTTCGTGTGACTGTCATTGGATATAGAGTCTATAAGAAGACTGTTACAATTGCAGGAGGTTTCAAGGGCCATTGGAATTCGGAGAGAATAAATTTCTGTTGTTTAAGCTTCACAATATTGTATTTTTCCATCACAGCCAGAACTGACTCATACACTGACTGCTGCTTGAGCTGATGGGCCTCTCCTTTGTAAGTAGTATCTCAGAAGAATCTAATCTGGCAGGGCTAATCTGGGTCACATTCTGGATCGGAACCAGGGTAAGGTTCTGGATGGACCAGGGAGAAAGGTCAATATATACAGAATGAGACAGGGTCATAAATAGCCATGACTTTGACATTTTCTTTAGGGCCATGAAGTCCTAGAGAGACACAAAGCACAGAGTTCATGAGAATGAAAAGTGTCTGTTTCCTTCTCAACAAGCCCAGTGCCTGGTAGGGAGCAAGTGTGTGGGCTGAGTGGCTGGGCAAGGGCTTGCCAGTCTGGGTCAAGGCATGACAGTGCTTCTTAGGCAAGGGACTTTGTTAGACTCATGGCACATCTGTAAAGAGAGGCCAGGATGACTTCTTTGAAGGGCTCTGTGAACCTCACAGATGGTGTTTCATGGTGGGAAGTTTGGATCTTGAGGTTGGACGTTGTGTTTAGGTCTGTCCATTTCTGTGACAGTTACTTGAGAGTGACAATGTACAGAAGGAAAGATGTACTTTGGCTCATAGTTTCAGAGGTTTTAGTCTGTACTGGTACGATACTTACTTCCTTGTTGTGGGACAACAAACAAACAAACAAACAAACAAACAAACAAACAAACAAACAACCACCACCACAACAACAACAAAAAACAAAACACCCGATCAGAAACAGCTTATGGGAAGAAATGACTCATTTCAGCTTATGGTTTGAAGGGAATTCTTTATTATGGTGAGCAAAGCTAGCATGCATAAGCAGGAAGCCTGGGTCATGTCTCCACATCAGCAGAAAGGGAGAAGTTTAATTACTGAGCTGCGAGCTGAGCTATAACACCCCAAAGCCCATTCCCAGGAACACAACCCCTCTAGCAAGACCTCAGCTCCCCAAAGCTCCAAGCTTTCCAAAATTTCCACCAGATGGGGACCAACTATTCAAAACACACAAATCTATGGGGAGAGGGGGGAACATTCCAGTCAAACCTCCCCACAGGTTGGCGGGCTCCACTGTCGTACATCTGTGATGAGGCAGAACGGCATGGTGGAAGGTCATGAAGAAGCGAAGCTGCTCACCTCAGGGTGACTGGAGATCAAAGAAGAGTAACAGCAAGGAGCCAGGGACACTTTTCAAAGGCGTTCTCCCATCAGCCCGCTTCCTCTAATGAGGCCCCGCTTTCCATAGTCCACAGCATCCAAATAGTATATTCATACTGTGAATCCATTGACAAGTTGGTGATCAAGATGAACTACCACAAGTGCTGTGAGTTCAAATCCTACCTCTTATACTTAGTAGCTATTTGATTTTTAAGCATGACCTCAGAATTGTCTTCTTTTGATTAAAGTGTATTAGTGATATGTTATCAACAGAGTTCACTGTGGTATGTCTGTAAACACAGACAGCATGCATTGATTCAATCAAAACAACTGGCATTTCTCTCTCCTATTACTGCTTTCTGCTTGTGGCTTCTGAACTCTTGTTTTCTAAATCTTTCTATCTGGGCCTCCACTTCTTTATCTATGAAAAGGAGTTGATTAACACTTATGAGATACAGAGAGGATAAAATGGGCAGTGAGTGCTTGGTACAGTACCTGGCCTAGCAGAAGTACTCAGTACACAGTACCTTTGATTTTCCCCATTAAGATTCAGGTGTATGAACAACGGCTTTCCTGCCTGGCCTTGAAACAGAGGAAGCATCACTCTCTTACAGCCCCAAACCTCTGAGACTCAGGATTCCCCACCATAGCTAGTGACCCTTCTTGAGGAGTAGGGAGGCTGGGTAACCCCATTTTCCTAAAAACCGAGGAAAGTAGGGTCTTTTTGAAATAGGCTCACTTGCTGAGGAGCTCTCAGAAACCATTAACTCCAGTGTTACTGAACATCTGAATGCAATTTGCAGCCTATAATAACATCTCTTTCATTAGCACATGTTTATGCTGGTCTATAATTTTCTCTTCCATATGAAAATAGACCTGTCATCCTAAGGTGGTCGGCCAGCTGCCTCTATAATATCACTAATAAGCAGGAAGGTCCTGCATTCTGTTGGGAGAATGTGCATTTATGCTCCCAAGCAGACTTTGGGGTCTACTTGCCATGCATCACTTAGGAGGGAGAATTCGTGGGACCCCAGAAGAAAAGAATTAGAAACTATAAGGCTGAGAAGTATGGAACTAATGTTTTATTAGAGTCTCTGCTTTGTGCCAAGCCAGACCCTAGGCACTCTCTATATATTTAATAATACTCCATATGAATATGTGTGTGTGTGCGTGTGCGTGTGTGTGTGTGTGTGCGTGCGTGCGTGCGTGTGTGTGTCTAGATGTATATGTCCAAGTTCCCCAAGGGCATTTTCCAAATGTGGCTTCCTGGGCCTCACTTAACTTGCCGAATTGAAACCCAATGCATGACACTTTAGCATCTCTCTTTCTCTTTTCAGGTCACTTATCTTTCTTTTTTTTTTAAACTACATTTTCATGTATTTTAAGGTAGAGATGGGCTAAAGCTCCATAGCATGGGGGAAAATAAATGATCTTTTCTGAGGAAGTGTTCTTTTTTTTTTTTTTTAAAGGGCACAAATACTCTTTATGGACATTATTTTTTTCTTATCACAATGATTATTACAGAGAAAGTGAAAACAACAGAGTCCTCACTCCAGGGACTCATAAGTCTCTTTGTGTCTTCCTGTCTGTATTTTGTGAGGCATGTTCTAAACTCTGCAACAGTAGTAGTAAATTTTGATAACTATTGAAGCCAGACAATACCCATACACAAGAAAAAGAAAAGAAGAGAAGAGAAGAGAAAAGAAATCAAAGTAGAAGAGAAACTAGCTGTGAAGAAGAAGGGGTTCAGTGAAAAGGGGTAAGAAAGGGGGACAACAGAAGGCAATGGGTGTGATCATCATCAAAATGCATTGCATAGGTGAATACAACCATCAATATAATAAATGAAGTAAGTTTGTTATTTCACCTAGTAAACACAAATCACTTATATCACTTAAGCTTCTTTCAAAGTTCCATTTCCTACACAGATAACAGGATAATTTAAATCCCCTCCCTGCCAAACCAGCCTGCTAAATGATTATCTGGTGCATTGGCTCAGCAAGTATCACTGAGTGCCTACTGTGCACGTGGATACGGGGAATGGAGTGAAAGGAAACATCACTGGACTCTTGTAGAGGCTCATTTCTAGTGGGAGAGCAGACATAAGCATGACTGGTTCTAAGAGAAAATGAATGGCGTAGTGAGTAGGAAGGGGGAGTCTGGGATCCCAAGAAGTGGCAATAAACTGGTCTTGGTCATTCAGGAATGAAAAGGGGGTGGTAGGTGAGCTGTGAGGACAGAGGTCAGAGAGAATGGAGTGTGTACTGGGATTGAAGAAACCTAGAACTTTCTGAATAGCTTCAATGCAGTGTGAGAAGTAGAAACTGCTAAACTGAGATAGAATTGGCTAGAGAAGGCAGCTGGTGCTGGAGGGCAACTGGGAGCTCTGGGGGAGGCCAAGCAGGTGCAGAGCATCACGGACATTAATTTTGGAGACTGTTCCATGATCTCAAGTCTGGGGGACCTGTTGGTGGGCAGTTGCTATTATCCAGGTGAAAGGTGAGGGAAACTTGGGACTCGACATGGGCAGTGGAGATGGAGACAAGTTGCCAGGCTCAAGATACACTTGTCAGTTTGTTGGGGGCAAAGGTAACTGTGTTGGATGAGTAGGCAATAGAGTTAATGAGGAGGCAGAATATCCCATTCATTCACCCCAAATTCCACCATCAAAGCAATTCCTATTGCCTCTTACTAGTTTTCATTCTTTCTTTTGTTTAGCATTATGACAAGCACATTTCTCATGCTGTGATTAACTTTTCATAAGCTTTATTGACAGTGGCTGCATAGCGTTCTTTTGTGCAGAATACGCATAATTTATTAAAATAATCCTTATAGCTGGACATTGAAGGTATTCACATATACAATTTTTTTAAACCATCATAACAATGCTACAGTTATTTTGACTTAAAGCTGTTCCCCTATCTGAGACCTTTTCTGGGGAAAAAACTTTTAGAAAACAGTGGAGGCTGTTTTCAAGAGAGCAGGCTGAAGCGGGGACTCATCACTGGGTTTATTCATCATCATTTCCCTCTCCTGTTGCTTATCTTCATACTTAGTTTTCTAAGCTGTGGGTCAGTTCTGGATGTAGTGGAGTCTGGACATCTGTCTGCACTGTCATTTGAACACAGTGTGGCTGCATGTACCCTCTGACCCCAGCAGGTCTTTTTCTGCAGTAAATTCTCCATGCCCAAACGGGATCTTTCTAGCCTTCAAAATAACAGAATTGAGTACATGGGTGGTCAGACAGACCTGGGTCCAAATGCATTCACTAGCTGTAAAACCAGCACCAGGCTATATCCCCTTCTGGCCCTCAGTTTTTTTGTCTGCGGGATGATGGTGATGGTAAGGCATAGCTTACTAAGTTATACCACACACTAATGAGATACGTATTTATGCTGGTTGATCTCAAGCGTGAGATGGATATTCATTCTGAACATTATGATTCCAGCTTCAGAACACAGATCCTGGGATCATTTTTGTCCAAGTTCAGTCTACCATGACTGGCTCTGTGACCTTGGTTGACATCTGTAAGCATCAGTTTTTTTTCCATGCAACATGGGGGTGATAATAATATGTCCATCCGGAAGGGTTGCTGTGAGTTTGCAAATCAGTTTGTGTATGAGACATGTAGAACATGTCACTGGCAGAAAGGAACCTGAGGCCTTCCGTGGATATGGACACTGCCTTTGTGACCGTTACTCTCTGATGAGCGTCTTCTGTGTGTCGGGGACATCATCAGACACCTCTCACATGTACAGCACTCCGAATTCCCACAACAAGGAGTCGGGAGATATGATTCGCTCTACTTCCCTGACTGGAAAGGTGAACTTCAGCGTGATTGCCTGGCATGGCTGAAATGCTAGATCCAGAGGGGAGTGTTCTGTGTGATTGCACACTCACTGTCCTCACATCCGCACGCAATGTGCTCCTGGCAGTTCTTGACCGTTGATGAAGGTGGCTGGAAAGCAGCCATAAAAAATGGTGTCCTTGAAGGCCTGGTGAAAAATGATCACTTTTCACAGCTTCTTATTATATTACTACCTCCCTTTGCCCAAGGCTGGCCCAGGATGCTGGCTTGGAAAGGGACACTTTCTGGTGGAGGGTCAATGTTAGCCTGGAATAAATATGTTCTCTTGAATCAGTTCCAATAGTCTGATGGGCTGTCGTGAGCCACCTAGTAAATGAGCGGTTTTACTCAATTTCCATAAACTTGCCAGCATCAGGGTGAAGAAGAAACTATGAAATGGATCCCACTCGTATATCAAGTCAGAGGGGCGCTTCCTGGTATGCCTTTCATGAGGACAGAGTGTCAAAATAAGAGACAGAGCCAGGCACACACAAACAGTGATGAGAAAGGGACAGTAAGAAAGACAGTGTGACATTGCTTATACTAAGTTCATTGTTTTTTTTTCCCTTACATATTTGTAATTGGAAAATCCCAGGTGAATTTGCCCCTAAGATAACTGGTATGGGAAAGCGTTCTCGGTGAAAGAAGCATTTTATTATTAAGACAAAACCACGGGCTAGGGAGATGGTTCAGTGAGTGAGAATGCTTGCCTCACCAACCTGAGGGCCCAAGTTTGATTTCCAGAACCTATGTAAAGAAGCTGGGCCTAGCTATGCATGCCTGTAACTCCAGTCCTGAAGGGGATGATACAGGACAGGAGAGGCACCAGGGCTCACATGACAGTCAGACTGATAAAAAAAGAAAAAAAGGAATAAAAACAAAACAAAACAAAACAACAACAACAACAACAACAACAAAAAAAAAAACAGCAGCAGCTCAGGGTTCAGTGACACCTTGTCTTAAAAATGCCTGCATAGTCCAACCCACTTGCCAATGCCAGCGTGTTCTTACTGCTCTTTCTCTGTGGTGGATATGTGATGTGGTGAGCTGGTCCTGCATGCTTTTCTCTGCCAGGATGAATCAATCTCTCCTTGAAACAGTAAGCCTGAAATTAATCCTTTTCTCCTGTAAGCTGCTTCTGGTCAGATTTTTTTTTTTTGAGTCAAGCCCAACAGACTGGCCTTTTTATGTGTGTGAGTGAGTGAGTGTGTGTGTGTGAGAGAGAGAGAGAGAGAGAGAGAGAAAGAGAGAGAGAGAGGGGAGAGAAAGGGAGAGAGGGAGAGAGGGAGAGAGGGAATTGGTGCATCAGGGCTTCTAGCCACTGCAATCGAACTCCAGATGTGTGCACCCCTTGTGTGCATGTGCACCCTTGCATGCTTGCTTCACTGTGCATCTGGCTTACATGGGATCTGGAGAGTTGAACCTGAGTCCTTAGGCTTCACAGGCAAGTGCCTGAACCGCCAAGCCATCTCTCCAGCCCCTGGTCAGATTTTCATAGCAGCAACAGAATGTAACTGCTACAAGTACTGTGAGAGGGCTGCATATAGGAGGAAGACTGAGTGTCCTGCAGTTGCTGAGGCATGCGTGCTCAATGGCTTTAGCATCTGGCCAAGTGGGCTACTGAACAGTTCCTGAGCTGAAAGAAGAGAAACCTCAACACGATCATCTTCTCTGTGGCCCCAACATCAACGTAAATGTGATCCCTGAGGTCTCAGGAGCCTGTCTGAGCTATTCATGGTGGTACTGAAACAAATATGAAGGCTGGGAGAGAATTTCACTATCCCAAATTACAGAAAAGAGTAACTTGTTGATTTTGCCCAAGAAGAGACATATATTGATAATACTACAGGCTTGGGAAAAATAGAAGATCAGATTTTGTGAGACTTGGGGGGATATCATGTGTTTTCATTTTTCTGTCCTGTTGAGCCAGCTATGGTGGCTCATGCTTACCATCTCACCACTTGAGAGGTTGAGGCAGGAGGATTGCCTTGAGCTTTTAAATTAAATTGAATTTAGTTTTTATTTTATATTTTATTTATTTACTTGACAGCAAGAAAGAGGGGAGAGAGAGAGAGAGAAGGAGGGAGAATGGGTGCGCCAGGGTCTCCAGCCACTGCAAATGAACTCCAGATGCATGCGCCCCCTTGTGCATCTGGCTTACGTGAGTCCTAGAGAGTCGAACTGGGATCCTTTGGCTTTGCAGGCAAATGCCTTAACTGCTAAGCCATCTCTCCAGCCCTTGCCTTGAGTTTTAGACAAGCCTGAGCTACACAGTGAGTCTTTGACTCAAATTAAGATGGAGAGACAGACCTGTGCTCCCCAAATTTAGTATTTTGCTGTGATTTTCAATATTTACTGTTCAGCTCTAAACAAAGAGCTGAAGTACTGTTCCGTGCTGTTCCGTGTGGATGGACCTTGAGAATACTAGGTTTTTTTAATTGAAAGGAACCAGGCACAAAGGCTGCATGCTACAGCATTCCATTTATATGAAATGCACAAAACAGGCGAGTCCGTAGAGACCGTAAGTAGATTGGTGGCTGCCAGGAGCTCTGAGGAGGAGGGAATGGACAGTGGTGTTTAATGGGTACAGAGTTTCCCACGGGGGTGATGGAAATGTGTCAGAACTAGATAGAGACCGTGGATGTGTCAGTTACACAGCATTGTAAATGTACTAAATGTCACTGCATTGAAAAGTGTTTGCTTTTATGTTAAACGAATTTCATCTCAGCTAAAAGGAGAATTCAAGCAATAGCGTTTCCAGAAATCGTTGGTGACTAGCCACTCCATCTCCTGTTGACTCTGACTCACTTGACCTGGAAAGCCATCCGGACACGACATATTTTCAGTAGCTCCCCAGGAAGACTTGTGTGTTAGAAGCCAAAGATGAGAGCCACATGTTTGAAAGAATGCACGGTGAGCTGGAGAGGTGGCTCAGTAGGTAAAACGCTTGCCGTGCAAGCACGAGAACCTGAGTTCACAAACTCTGAACGCACATAAAAAGTCGGATAGAGTAATGAGCACCTGTAATCCCAGGCCTCCTATGGCAAGATGGGAGGCGGAGATAGGAGACTCCCTGGAAGCTCGTGGGCAGGCTGGTCTGACATCCACTGTAGTGAACAGCAAAGAGACCCAAGATGGAAGGTGTCCTCTGACATCCACGTGTGCGCCGTGGCACACATTCACCTTCAAACACACACACACACACACACACACACACACACACACACACACACACATGCACAGCAGTACTCTGGTTTGTGTCTATTTCCACCTTTTAGTTGTTCATTCTTCAAACCTGGTTCCTGCTCTAGAAAAATGCGAGCTGTAATACCACATCAACGCTGTTGGTAAAAATCACATTTAGGTTAGTGTTATGAATGCGCTTGGGTTCAGCATCTATTACATGCTAAATAAATTACTATTATTAAGAGTGAATGTCAGAATTGACTGTAAAGGTTTAAAAAGCCATTCAATTATAAGGTAATGAGATTTATTTTTACTATTATAGTAAGATATTGTGCTTTGCAGGGGAAGAAAAGGAAAGAGAGGAAAAAGAATACTAAGTTGCCTATAATCTTTTTACCCACGAGTTAATAACCATGTCTGAAATACAGTTCATTGGAATCCTAGCAGGTAAAAATTCCTCTCAAGTATAGGGCTGCAAAAGACTAATTCCTCATCTCAAAAAGATTCTGGAACTTTCTTTTGTGTCTCTAGAGAAAACCACAACGCAGAGGGGTCCTAGGACGCGCTGGTACCTAGTCGTGCTTTCTTTGATGGCATCGGGATTGGGTTGTTCTGTTTGGTCTGCTCTGCCTTCTGAGATGCGCAGATTAATCCCCGACATTTCTTTAATCATTATGCCCTGTGGTCAGTGGTGATGGACCCGATGAATTGACTTTACCCCACGGCTTTCATTTCCTCCTTCTCTACTTAACTTTCTCACCAGCCCTTGTCTTCACTGGCCTGTTCATGTAATCATCTCTCTCTCTCATTGCATAGGGTCCTGAAAGTTGCCTCCATGTGGCATGAGAGTTGGATACTGTGAATTCTGTCCCTCCAGCAAGTTTCTTGGCCTCTCTGTGCCTTGGTTTTCTCCCCTTGTCAATGTGGATTTTAGCAGTATCTGCTTAATGTGCAGGTAGAGGATTTAATAAGACAGTGAATTTGCAAAGGACTCAGCATGGTCAGGAAGGGAAGGCTGAGAGACGGTAGCCCTTGTTATCCTCCCCTGGACTCCGAGTCTATGATCGCCTCGTGCATGCTTCTGGGGCCCAGTGATTTGGGATGGATGGCCACAGGGAGGCCATCTTGCAATCTTTTCTTGCATTCCTTTCTTCTTCTGAACATCTGAGGTTGCGATCATGACTTCTTTGCTTTTCAGTCTCTCCCAGACAGCAAGGTGCAGGCGCGTCCATGTCAGGGACGCTATGTGTACTGCATAGATGATGGGGCTTCCTTCGGAGACCCCTTCTCTTGAGCCTTTTCCCCAGTTTTTTCTATGTTTTGTTTCAGAGTCTCATGTAGCCCAGGCTGGCCTCCAACTCACTATGTAGCTGGATGACCTTGGCTCCTGGTATTCCTGCCTCCATCTCCCAGGTGCTGATATTACAGGTGTGTGCAACCATACCTGGATTTTGTTTTTTTAAATACCTGCTCTCTTTCCTATTGCTTTAGGCTAATTAATTGATCTCTTTTCATTCAGTGTCAAGTGCTCGGAACTGTTCTCTTAGTCTACAAGGTGGTCTAGTTTAAAATTTATTTATCTTCGTGGAAAGTCTTAGCTTTCAAAGACCCTTGAGATTAAAATAAAATCTTTATTTCTTTGAGAGAGGGCCTCTAGCCTAACCACTCCAAATGAACTCTGGCTGCCTGTATCACCATGTGTTTGGCTTATGTAGGTACTGGGGAATCCAACCTGGGTCCTTAGGCTTTGAAGGCAAGCGCCTTAACCTCTAAGCTGTCCCTTGAGGTTTTGCATGTTAGAAATTAGATTCACCAAGATCCTCAGGGATGTGTGTGTTTGCTCATGCGCGTGTGTGTGCGTATGTGTGTGCTCATGCATATGTGTGTGAGTGTGTGCTCATGCGTACGTGTATATGTGTATGCACGTGTGTGTGTGTGTGTGTGTGTGTGTGTGCACATGTGCTTGTGGAGGTCAGGGGCTGACACGGAGTCTCTTCATCAGTCACTCTCCAGCTCCTTTGTTGAGGCACTGTCTTGCGGAATCTCACTGGCTCAGCAAGTCTAACTAGCCAGCCTGCCTCAGGGATCTATTTGTCTCTGCCTCCTAAGACTGGGATTACAGGTGCATGCTGTCACACCAGGCATCTATGTGGGTTCTGAGGATCTGAACTCTGGTCCTCACAGCTGCAAGACAAGTACCTTATAGATCGAGCCAGCTTTCCCAGCTCTGCTTAAGGACTTTTCTAAGCAAAACAGGGAGGGAGGCTCCATGTAGACATAAGGAACAAATAAGAATGGGTTGTTTATATACGAGTCCCCTGGCGTCAGTCTTTGCGCTGGTCGCCCTCCTCCACTGACAAGCATTCGTGAATACTAGCCACAGTGCCATGCCTTCAGTGTGTGCGGAGAGTCAGGGGTCACGCTAACTGCTGTACATTGTGTATTCCACTCACATCCCACACTCCTTTGGAGGTGGTGGCTGATCGTGTTTCCTCAATGGTTAGTAAACAGAGGCATGGGAGTTAAGAAACTTTCCCCAAAGGCACAGGGTAATGAGTGTTTGATCAGGTTTGAACCTAGTCAGAACCCAAGTCCTTAACTACCAACCAGCAAAACCTCCTCAGGAAATGCTTGTCCTTCTGAGACTGGCTTGTTTCCTTTAGCATAGCATCATCCACGTTCACCCGCATTGTCCAAATACCCATATTGTTTTATTTTTGCATTTTCTTTATGTCACCTATTGATGGGCATTTGCGTTATTGTCATATGCTAGTTATTCAGAATAACATTGGAATAAACATGGTCATTCACATCTCTCTCTCTGAGATCCTAATGTCGAGCTTTCTGGACGTATACCCGAAAGTGAATTGCTGGGTCACATGGTCCTTTTATTTTAAACGTGTTGAGAACACTTCAGCTTATGCTGCACGCAGCTGCACCATCAGCATTCTAAACAAGCAGTGTTCTTGCTCCAGCTTCTCGGCATCCTCACCAGCACTGGTTAATCCATCGTTTGGCTTTCTTTTGATAATAACCTCCATAACAGATGTGAGGCTGCAACCCCAACAGTGCATAATTACACTTATATAGGAAGTATCTAAAACCATCAGACTCATGAGAGCAGAGCACAGAAGTGTGGTTGCCAGGGGCTGGAGGAGGGGGAAATGGCTGCTTGCTATTCAATAGATGGAAAGCTTCCGTTGTGTAAGATGAATGAAGGCTATACATCTCCTGCTCACGTCGCATCTGTAGGATACAGTGCCGCGCTGTGGATGAAAAGGCTTAGGTTGAGTTCTTAAAAGGGACGCAAGGAAACTTGGAGGTTAGAGACAGGGCATTACCTTGATGATAGCAATTGCCCCCTAAGTGTGCACATACATGTGGAGTTTTCAAGGTGAACACATTAAATATTGCTCATAGGCTTTACAGTATCCATTACATCCCAGTGAAATGTTATTTTAATAATTAGCTTTTTTTGTTCCAATCCCCTTATTTGAGAAAAGAGGAAAGGACTTTTCAAAGAGAAGACACAATTTTCCTTAGCCACACAGAGGGAGACAGAGACCCAGGAATAGAACGCAGGTCTCAAGGTCACATACTTTCTTCCTCATGGTATTGTTTATAGTCACTGTCTTCTGGAAGTTTCCCAGGTTCAGAATAGAATGAACCCTTTCCTCTGTGATTCATCCCTTGTATATCTTAATGGGGCAGCCTTTAGATTCATAGCGTCATCTCTGGAATGCTGCTGCCTCCTTTTTCTTTTTTCTTTTTCTTTTTTTGAGGCAAGTCCAACAGACTGGACTTTTTAAATGAGATAGCAAGAAAGAGTGAAAGAGTGAGTGAAAAAGAGAGAGAAGAAAGAGGGAGAGAGAGAAAGAATTGGTGCACTGGAGCCTCCAGCCACTATAATTGAACTTCAGATGTGTGTGCCACCTTGTATGCATGTGTGATATTGTGTACTTGCATCACCTTGAGGGTCTGGCTTAGATAGGATCTACAGAGTCTAACATGGGTCCTTGGCCTTCTCAGGTAAGTGCCTTAACTGCTCTCTCCAGCCCTGGCTCCTTTGTTTTTAAAATACTTTAAATTATTTATTTATTTGAGAGAGAGAGAGAGAAAGAGGGAGGGAGAGAGAGAGAGAAAATTGGTGTGCCAGGGCCTCCAGCTGCTCCATACCTTGTGCATCTGGCTTATGTGGGTCCTGGGGGAATTGCACCTGGATCCTTTGGCTTTGCAGGCAAACACCTTAACCGCTAAGCCATCTCTCCAGCCCTGGCTCCTTTTGAATTTTTCCTAGAACTTTCTCTGCTGAAACTAACCTTTGCATTTACTGAGGCATAGGGCTTTATGCAAGATGGGGACCTTCCTCTGGGACACCATCAAGATTTACTGTTCTGCAGTGTCTTCCTTTGGCTCTTCAAGTTGAGCGTATCATCCATGGCAGTGTGAGCTCCTGTCACGAGTGGATCCTCACTGTCAATCAGCTGCACCTAAGCAGAAGCCCATTTTTTTTTTCTCACATAAAGTTGAAGGAAGTTCCACATCACCAGGGGAGGTTCTGTTCTTTCCTGTCACTCAGGGACCGAGGCCACTGGGAACACTGCTACTTCTCCACGGTATTCCAAAGTCATTAACTGGACAATGTAATCCAGCTGGAGGAAGCGGAAAGATGAGGGAGGGTCATGCTTGCAATCTTCAGGTATTGGCTTGAGAGAGGCACATGTCACTCACTCCCGCTTGCATTCCATAGGTCAGACTCCAGCTCATGGCCACAGGCATGATAGAAAGACAGGCTGGGAGCTGTGATCTGTGTACCTTGAAAGAAGAGAAAATGGGATTGATGGGCAGATCTTGGCCTCAGCCATGGGGAGCCAACTTCTCTCTCCTGCAGACACCCTTCATCCCCACCTCTAGGGTCCTGTGAATTGTGTACCTCACTTTCCCACAGGAGGAGCCATCTCTGCTGACTTCCTTCTTCTTGCAACCTTTACCATTTCTAGCAATCAACAGACAAGATTATTATAGTTTAAGGGCATTTAAAAAATATTTTATTTATTTATTTGCAAGCAGAAAGATACAGAGAGAGAGAGAGAGAGAGAACAGGCGAGCAGGACTGCCACTACAAACAAACTCCAGATGCATGGGCCACCTTGTGCATCTGGCTCACATGGGTACTGGGGAATTGAACATAGGTCCTTAAGTTTCGTAGGCAAGTGCCATAACTGGTAAGCCATCTCTCTAGCCCAGGGGTGTTTTTGATGGAGAGAGACACTCAGAGATTCTGGAGCTCAGCCATGTGCTCTGGCTTGTAATCACCAGGGAGGCTACTAATTAGCTCACAGTTGCATTGCCAGCTTCTCTGTGCTGCCTGTAGAACTTGACCACTCCATGTTCCTACCAGCACACCCAAGATCTTTCTTTTTAGGTGCGTGTATGTGCATGGTGTGTATGCGAGTGTGCATGTGTGTGGTGCATGCGTATCTGTGGTTAGAAGCACTCATGCTGTGCACACTCCTCGAAATCCAAGGAAGGCTTTGGGTGTCCTCCTCTATTGTTATTCCACCTTATTTCCTGGTGACAGAGTTTCTAGAACTCTCTGTTTTAGAAACCTAGACTTCCATGGTTTTTGATTAGACAGCTGGCCAGGGGCCCTAGTCATCCCCTTAGCTCCACTACCCTCAGCACTGGCTTTGAGCATGCGTAGCCACCCTCAGCTTTGTTTTTTTTTTTTTTTTTTTTTTTTTAAACACAATCTTGCAAGATTTTAAAAATATTTTATTTATTTATTTATTTGACAGAGAGAAAGAGGGAGAGAGATGGAGGGAGAGAGAGAGAGAGAGAGAGAGAGAGAGAGAATAGGTATGCCAGGGCCTTCAGCCACTGCAAAGGAACTCCAGATGCATGCTCCACCTTGTGCAGCTGGCTTCTGTGGGTCCTGGAGAACTGAACCTGGGTCTTTTGGCTTTGCAGGTAAGTACCTTAACCACTAAGCCATCCCTCCAGCCCCTCAGCTTTTTAAAAAATATGAGTTCTGGGGTCAAACAGGTCCTCATGCATGCACAGCTATCACTTTTACTCACCGAACAATTTCCCTGTCCCACATCCCAGCTCTTTTTAAAAAGCTTCTTATTTATTTATTTATTATGTATTTATTTATTTATTTTTCATTTATTTACTTACTTATTTACTTGGGAGAGAGAGAGCAGGGAAGGTGAGAATGAGCATGCCAGGACCTCCAGCCAATGCAAACGAACTCCCGACACATGTGCTACCTTTTGTATCTGGCTTATGTGCGTGCTAGGGAATTGAACCTGGCTTTGGCTTTTTCAGGCGAGTGCCTTAACCCCTAAGCCATCTCTCCAGCCCCACATCCTAGCTCTGAATTCACAGGGTGATTATCAGCATGGACCCATAAATTGACATGCCAGCTGTTGCTGCCTTTTAGGGGTACACTGAGGGTTTGAGCCCAGGGTTTGGTAGGTAAAGAACAATCAATGTAAGCTGTTTATATTTAGCAGGAACACCAGCAGGTTCAGACTTTGGTGGAACTGGAAAGAATGGTCCTTGGTGTTCTGGGCCTCCATTGTCCATATTTCTTGTATGTCCCTAAACACCTGGCTGTTGGCAGTGTGGTGTTAATGAGAAAGTGTTATCATTCTTCCTGCATTTACAATCTAAGTTTTTCTGAAGAGTACCTTTCTTTTTTTATATTTTATTTATTTGAGAGAGAGAAAGAAGGAGAGAGACAGAGAGAGAGAGACAGAGACAGAGAGAAAGAGAGAGAGAACGGACACGCCAGGGCCTCCAGCCACTGCAAACGAACTCCAGACATGTGCGTCCCCTTGTGCATCTTGCTTATGTGAGTCCTGGAGATCGAACTGGGATCCTTTGGCTTTGCAGGCAAACGCCTTAACTGCTAAGCCATCTCTCCAGCCCCTGAAGAGTATCTTTCTGAGAAGCTGGGCATCCATACATTTTATCACTTTTTGAAAAAAAATATCCTGCTGCCTGGGCATCACAAAAACACTTGTCTAACAGGGCAGCCTCTGAACCTGCTGAGGAGGGCTTACCATCTAAGAACAAGGCCTTCTGCATCACCCAGACTCCATTTTGCAGTGTGATGGACAGCACACATCCTGCTCTTAGCTCCGCCTCCCCCGCCTCTTCACTTACCCCAGATCTGCTCTTTGCCCAGTCTCAAAGAGTGGCTATGCCACCGTAATACACCTTCCCAGGTCACTCAAAGCCCATGTCTCACCGAAAAATAATATAAATTCAGATGACGGTCTTAGGTGAACAGAGTTATGTGTCAATCATAAATAAAATGTAGAGAAAATATAGGATTAGAAATGAGTCTAGATCGACAAACTGAAATCCGCTGGAGTCCCCCACTGTCTGCTCATGCTGATAGGCTAAATGTTTGTGTACCTGTGTGATAGATTTCATCTGCTTTTTTCTACTTTCCAAAGTAATTGTTTTGGAACCCCCTGCTATGGCCTACCCAAAGGACCAATCCAGGGATTTGAAAACTTTAGATAACAAGCACGTTCAAAGGCCACTCCAATCTTGAAAAAGACAAGTCACGGGATGAGAAAAATCCATGGCAGACTATGTCATCGAGATCTGGCCAGTCACTTTCTTTGTCCTGTGGTGGCAGCAGGAGTGTAATTTAAAAGCTATTATGGGTTTAGGAAGCTGGCTCAGTGGTGGAGGGACCTGCTTGCAAAACCTGCTAGCCTGGGTTCAATTCCCCAGCCATCTTCATGAAGCCAGACACAGAGTTGCCAATGCATCTGACACTTGTTTGTAATGGCAAGGGACTCTGGAGCACCCACTCACCCCCCCACCCCATGCAAATTAATAAATGAAATGAAAGCTAGTGCAATTTTGATGCTTATTTAGCTTTATCTGTCTCTTTAGGACATGGGTATCTGATCACCACTGCATGGGTGAGGCACCTTGGGGTCTCTAAAACCTGACAAATACTCCTTGTGTTTTTGGACGCTACCCCAGGGAAGCCATGGGTCATGTTTTGGGTTATTGCAGCCTCGAGAAGCAAGGGCCCTGGCGTCGAGTCGAGGCACATCACTGTCATTTATAAACCACATCTCAGCAGGACTTTCAGGAATGCTGAAGCATTTGGAGACTCAGAGGTGTTCCGAACTGTCTGCGAACGCCCGTGCAGATGCTGAACTAATCGCTTCACTGAGAGTCATTTATCTTAGCTGCTCTCGAGGGCCTCCCAGGATGGATGAGCTTCTTGCCGGTGTCTCTGGGTTCTCGATGGGGAGCCCAAGAGTGGCGAAACCTGCACCTACCAGCAAAGTCTATGGAATGAGATGGCCTCACTCAATCCTAATTCTATCACATGTCGGCTGTGTGATCCTGGGCAAGCTACCTAACCTCTCTGAGACTCGTTTCTCATATCTGTTAAGTAGGCATGATATTTTCCTGTTTTGCCTAGATCAGTTTTTATTTTTAAATATTTATTTATGAGAGAGAGAGAGAGGGAGAGAGAGAATATGGGTACCGCAGGGCCTCCTGCCACTGCAAACGAACTCCAGGCACATGTGGCCACTTTGTGTCTGGGTTTATGTGGATACTCGGGAATCAAACTCAGGCCACCAGGCTTTACAAGCAAGGTCCTTTAATCACTGATCCATCTCTTTAGCACCAAGGTGTCGATGCTGTATTTATGTCATTTGTTAGTGTTTGGCTCACGGTACTAATCAACTCTCAAACGCTGGCTGTGATCCCCATCCTCCGCGTTGAATAACCGTACGGTGACAAAATTCCTGACATAAACAGCTTAAAGAAAAAGGGTTTATTTTACTTATAGTTTCAGACGCTTCATTCACTATGTCAGTGAGGGCAAGACAGAGATATGTTCAACTCCTGGCAGACAGGAAGTACAGGGAAGAGCGGCCAGAGCAAAATACAGCCACACATTCCCAATGATCCGCTTCCTCCGGCTAAATGGCACCTTCTGAGTTCCATCACTTCTTAGGAGTCTGTTCAGTTTTCTGTTTTTTTTTTCTTTTTTTTCTTTTTTAGGTTTTCGAGGTAGGGTCTCACTCTAGCTCAGGCTGACCTGGAATTCACTATGAAGTCTCAAGGTGACTTCGAACTCATGGTGATCCTCCTACCTCTACCTCCTGAGTGCTAGGATTAAAGGCATGCACCACCATGCCCGGCCAGTTTTCTGTTTTTGAAAATAAAATAATTTATTTGTGAGACGGGAGGGAGGGAGGGAGGGAAGAGAGAGAGAGACAAGAGAGAGGACAGAGGAGAGAAAGAGAGAATGGGAACACCAGGGCCTCTTGCATATAAATTTCTGGTACATGTACCACTTTGTGCTTGAGGCTTTTCGTGGGTATCTGAGAAATGAACCTGGGCCAATGAGTTTTGCTAGCAAGTGCCTTTAACTACCTACCGAGCCATCTCCCCAGCCCTAGATTCTCTCTCTCTCTCTCTCTTTTTTTTTTGCATGAGTATGTGGTGTGTGTGTGTGTGTGTGCACGTGCATGTGTGCATGTGTCTAAGCGTGGAGTCTAGAGGTTGGTGTTGAGTGTCCTCAGTCCCTCTGTATCTTATTGCTTGAGACAAAGGCTCCCGCTGAACCTAGCACTCCCCTATTCTGTTAGACTAGCTAGACAGTGAGTCTCAGGGATTCTCTGTCTCGACCTCCCTGGCACTGGGCCTGCAGGCACACACCACAAAGACCAGCATCTTGTACGTGAGTGCTGGGGACCTGAACTCAGGTCCTCATGCTGGTCATCTCACCAGCCCCAGTCTATTCAGATTTGGAATCCATTAATGAATTAGACCACTGAGCAATGATCCAGTCATCTCTGGAAACATCCTGACAGACACACCCAACAGGTGGCCTCTACTGATATCCCAAGTGCTTTTCAGTGAAGTCAAGGTGACAAGATTAGCCAGCACCACAAGCTAATTGGGCACTTAGATTATCTCTCTCCTCAGCCAGGTATCGGGAGCCGCTTATCTTTACCGTAGAAAATTCCAGTGTATTTATATTTTGATCTCAGACAACATGAAAGAGAATTCTGGAGTCCATCTTTGGAGGCCTGGTGGTCACTTGCTCCTGCTTTCTGTCCTGTCCTCCATGTATACCTTTGCCAGTAATGGAGCATTCATAGAGGTGACTACATTTCACTGAGTGAGGACTCAGACTTCCAGAGTGGCTGCTTGGTGACAGGGATCTTAGTGGATATATTCAAATGCTTTGTCTTGGGCTGGGGGTGTAGCTCAGTGGTAGATCATGTGACTCGCATGCGCAAGGACCTAGGTTTAATCTCCAGTCCCACAGACAAGAAGAGGAAATAGGATTTTTTTTTTGGTCTCACTAAATAATCCAAAATGTCATGAAGAGGAAGCATTGCTATCCCCACATTGCCATCAAAGAGAGGTGACACAGAGAGCTTTCCAAAGATCACACAGCTCATAAGCATCTGAAACCAAACCGGAGTCTTTTGCTCGTAAAGCCATTATATTTTTCACAGCATCCTACACCCATCAAAAAAGTAAAATGAATTTTGCTGAGCTGAGTAGTAGCCCTTATTCCTGTTAGAAATAGAGGTGTGGCAGCCAGAGCCCGGCTTTCAGTAGAAATGCCATTGTTAATGCCCCTTATGACCCCACTTAAAGTCTCCCTCCTAGACGCGCCATTATCTTGAAGGCCAGGGGAACAGTTCACAAAGCTGCATTGTCCCATGTGACACTTCTGTCTATGCTGAGGTCAAAGTCCTTGGACCCTGGGAAATGACCTCATAAAGCGAGTTGCCTCCTCAAAGCCAGTCGACAATAAATCCCTTTTATTCCTTTCTACACTGCCTCCTCCTCAGTGTGAGTCCGATGCCAATGGCCCCTGACCCAGGCCTATGGGAGGCCGCTCAGATCCTCTTGCACTTTGCCATAGGATGTGAGGAGGAGCGAGGGGAAGACAGTGTAGGTGGCAGAGTCAGGAAAGCTTCAGCCTCAGCTTGGCTGCATGCTGGCTGTGCAACCTTGAAAAAGTCCCTTGAGTTCTCTGAGCCTGCTCTGTAAGAAGAAGGAAAGTTGTATGCATTTGCATAGGTTTACTGAGGCCTGTCAGGTCCCAGGTGTTCTGCTAGGCAGAGAGTCAGTGGTGACTGAACACAACCTTACACTGCTTGGCAAACTTCGCTTGTGACACTGGAGTTAGAAGAAGATAAAGGAGGGCTGGAGAGATGGCTTAGCGGTTAGGCGCTTGCCTGTGAAGCCTAAGGACCCCAGTTTGAGGCTGGATTCCCCATGCAAGTCAGATGCACAAGGTGGCGCATGCAATCTGGAGTTCATTTGCAGTGGCTGGAGGCCCTGGTGTGCTCATTCTCAATGTCTCTCTCTCTGTTGCTCTCAAATAAATAATAAACAAATGCACCAAGTTCTTTTTTTTTTTTAAAAAAAAAGAAAGAAAAAAGAAGTGGAAGACAAAGGAGCAAGAGAAAATGACCATGGAGATAAGTCTCACAGACAGAAGTAACCTTATGTTAAAAAGTACATGAGGGCTGGAGAGATGGCTTAGGGGTTAAGGCGCCTGCCTCCTAAGCCTAAGAACGCTGGTTCCAATCTCCAACGGTTCCAATCTCCAGGTCCCACGTTTAGCCAGATGCAAAGTGACGCAAGGGCGCAATGCTGCACTTGACTACAAGGAGGCGCACACATCTGGATTTCGACCGCAGCTGAGAGACTGCTGGCATGCCCATCTCTATCTGCTTCCTCTCTCTCTCTCTCTGTCTTTCTCTGTGTCTCTCTCCAAAAAAAAAAAAAAAAAAAAAAAAAAACATGAAAGGAAAATTGCACTGGGTTTTAGAGAATAATTTTGATCCTAAGGATGGATAAGAGTTAGGTAGCAGTTCAGTCTGAGAACATGACATGTTTAAAGGTCCTTCCTTGCTTTTTTTGTGTAAAATATGAAAAGGCAGTCAAAGGTGTTTATGATAGCCTTTGTGTGTGTGTGTATGTACATGTGCACGTGTAGTATTGTGGTATGGAGTGTGTGTGTGTGTGTGTGTGTGTGTGTGTGTGTGTGCATGAGAGAGAGAGAAAGAGAGAGAGGTATCCATGTGTGTGTACAGACTTGTGTCTACATGTACAGAGGCCAGAGGAGAATGTGACAGGCCTTCCTCTATTGCTCATCTGCATGTCTCCTTGCACTGGAGTCTCTCACTGAATGCTCATACTAGCTGACCAGTAAGCTTCAGTGAGTCTCCAGTCTCCGTTCCCCAGAGGACTGTGATTGTAGGGAAGTGTGTGTGTGTGTGCATGGCCAGCTTTTTAATATAGGTGCTGGGAATCAAACCCATAATGAATCGGACCCTCACAAGCCCTTAGGCTTATGCAGCTGGTGCTCTTACCCACTAAGCCATCTCCCCAGCCCCCTGTGATGGCTTTTGGAGCATGACAGACATCCAGTGCCCCCTGTTTCTTTGGCCCACAACACACCTTCCTCTGTGTCAGCACAGACATGGGTGATGCTATGACACCAAGGTGAACAACTCCAGGTTGGGCAGCCATGGGCCTCATCTTTGATGTCTGCATGGGATTGGTTGTAAAAGCCCAACTGGTGGTCGTGGAAATCTGCTCGTGCCTAAGTCCCCTATGGAAGATACTGCACTGCTTGCATAGAATGTCACATATTGTTCTGGGTATTTTAAACCGTATCTACATGACTCATAAGTCCTAGTGCAATGTCAGTGCTGTTTATGTAGTTGATGTGCTGTATTGTTTGGGGAGGAATGATATGGAAAGAGTGTGTCTGTGGTGAATGAAATGTCCCCCATGGCTCATGTGTTTTGAATGCTTGGTCCCCAGATGATGGCAGTTTGGCCAATTAGTGGGGCCTTTGAGGGGGTGGAGCCTCTGCTGGAGGAGGTGTGTCGCTAGGGGTGGGCTTTGGGGTGACATAGCCACGCTGTGAAGCCAGTATTCAGAGTACTTCCTTTCTGATGCTGTGGAGATGTGATGTTCATGGAGCTTCCTGATGGGACAAGGGGTGACGTCTGGCTTCCTCCACCATGGTGAAACTTCTCCTTGAAACTGTAAGCTGAAATCAACCCTTTCCTTCCATAAGATGTTTCTGGTGAAGTGTTTTGTTCCAGCAATGAAAAGGCAACTGTAACAGTCCCTGAGAAGTTATTGGCACTTAATGGTCAGTGGTTGCTGGGAGAGAGGGAAACATTTTCTGCAGTGGTGTCGCCAGTGGTGTATTGAAAATGTCCTGGTGAATAACCCATGCTCATGCAGGCAGTGCTAATTAAAGTCAGTACATGTTGCAGTCAGGTTCGTTCGCATTGCTGGCAGAAATCACCTGACCAAGAGCAGCTTGTGGGAAAAAAGGTTTATTTTGGCTTACAGGCTTGAAGGGAAGGTTCATGACGGCAGGGGAAAATGATGGCATGAGCAGAGGGTGGACATCACCCTCTGGCCAACATCGGGTGGACAATAGCAACAGGATAGTGTGCCAAACACTGGCAAGGGGACACTGGCTATAACACCCATAAGCCCGCCCCAACAATACACTGCCTCCAGGAGGCATTAATTCCTAAATCTCCATCAGCTGGGAACCTAGCATTCAGAACAAGAAAAAAAAAATAAAGGCATCAAATTAGAATAGGGATACTTGGGCATAAGGAGTTCAGTGGAAGGGGAGTGAGGAGAGGACAAGAGAAGGTAATGAGAGTACTTTATGAACAAAATACGTTATATATATGTATAAAATGGTTAATAGAAAAAGAAAAATACCCTTGTATTCAAGACAGATGCAGGTCCTAATATTTATTGTGAAATCTCAGTACATCATGAGTGCTTCCTTAAAAATGTGTTCATTCATGGGGTTGGAGAGATGGCTTAGCAGTTAAGGCTTATGCCTGCGATGCCTAAGGTCCCTGGTTCGATTCTCCAGGTCCCATGTAAGCCAGATGTACAAGGGAGCACATGCATCTGGAGTTCGTTTGCAGTGGCTAGAGGCCCTGGGCATGCCCATTCTCACTTTCCCTCTCTGTGTCTCTAAGAAAGAAAGAAAGAACGAATGAACAAACGAACGAACCTGAATCTCTGATAAAAATGTGTTCAAGATGTATTCATGAAGATGAGAACAAGTGACAAGGTGGCCACGATGCTGGAGACGTGAATGATGCCACATGGAATGTTGGCCAGCAAGCAGGACCCTGGATGGAAGCCACAGCCTCACCATTTCCCCTCTATCTTCCTTCCACAGCACTAGAGAAACTCCTTATAGGAGAATGCCAGGAGGTAATTCAAGTTCCTCATCATGACTCGTAACTACGTCCCCAGAAACCATTTGCTTATCACTGTCCTCCTCTCCAGATTTCAATCGAGAACTCATCCAACAAAGACAGTCCCCGAGAATTGCTGCCTTATACTTGTCTTTCACCAGCCCTGGTTATCATGGCCCATTGTTTGGGTTCCACCTACAAAGCTGCACTAGAAGGCATGCTGGCAGAAGGCGTTTTGTCTGCACAGTGCCTTTCTGTTGTCTTAAATGGGTTGCAAAAGCTTCCCATTCAACGGCACGAGCAGACTGTAAGACAAGCCCTGTCTTAGTTATTTTCAGAGTCTTCTCAATGAGAGTAAAGCCCTATCAACTCCAGACACCTTTGCTTTTGGCCCAGAGGAGGTCCAGAGACCTGCCCGGGAAGTCCAGCCCCAGCTGAGGATGGATGAGCTCACACACAATCCCTCACAGTGGTCTGGGCACAGACAGGTCTGCAAGCTTCCCAGAGCCCTTCAGGGAAAGAATGGGAGGCAGAAGGCGTAGAGGAGACACAACCAACCTTGAAAGTCATTCAGTGCTCCGTTTGCATCTATTGTCTGCACGTAACTCAGGGCGACATGGCCATTTCATTGCTCTAAGACTTGGCTTCCCGATCTAGAATATATTATGATGCTAAATCCTTCTTGATGAGTGTCTCATTTGAGCCTCACACCAAGTCTGTGATACCTGGGGGACTTTCACCAGTGCCATTTAGTGCATGAAGACATCAAGCCAAGCCCAGGACTGTGGAATTCAACACCCAACATTTCCCACTGTCACCTATCTTTGCTCAAGAGTGGTGATGCCTGGGCTGGAGAGATGGCTTGGTGGTTAAGGCACCTGTCCGTGAAGCCTAAGAACGCACATTCGATTCTTCAGGTCCCACATTTAGCCAGACGCAAACTGATGCAAGGGCGCAATGCCGCACTTGCCCACAAGGGGGCACACTCATCTGCAATTTGTTCACAGTGGCTAAGAGGCCGATGGTGCACCCATTCTCTATCTCTATCTCTATCTCTGTCTCTCTCTCTCAAAACAAAAAAAGAGTGGTGATGCCTGTCAGTTACAATCTCCATCATCTTCCCATTGCTCAAACAAAATTCCTGACAACATTTAGCTTAAGGGAAGAAGAGTTTATTCTAGATGACAGTTCCAAGTTACACTCCCTTGTGTCAGGAGAGGCAGGAAGACAGGAACTTGAAGCAGAGTTTGTCGCATTCTATTCACACTAAGAAATCAGACAGCAATGAATCCTGCCACTCAGCCAACTCTGTCCCCGATACACGTTCTGGAATCCAGTTTATGCAATGGTGCTGCCCACAATTAAGATGGGTCTTCCCTCCTCAGTTAATCAAATCTAGATAATCCCTCATGGACTGCACAGAGCTAACCTGACAACACAACATAAACCCTCGCGGGTGATTCTAGGTCCTGTCAGCTGGACAATCAATACAGTGCAATACAGTTACCAAAAGTGGAGATTGCAATGTTGGATGGAGACATGGACTAGAATATGCCACCCAACCTTCATTTGTATGCTGTAGGTCCAGGGACAGAGTCAATAGGAGCCCAAGACAAATGTAAAAGAAAGATCTTGTTATTAAGAAATGTACCAGAACAAGTACCTCAAGTTGACTTTATGTTTCTGTAGTGATCGGGGTAAAGTTAACTCAGTTTCCTGAAACAATGAAATATGATTTCTAACTCACTAGAGAAGATGCATCAACACACACAGCCTCCATGGTTGGTGTGACAAAGAAAGAGAGGGCTGGGGCCACCTTCCTCTCAAGTGCTTCGGTCCAGAGGTGATGTCTGAATTCCAACACTGATGAACATTCTCACATCTCATTGGCTGACACTTGGTCATGTGTTGCACTTCAGCTGCAAGGGAGGGTGGGGAATGCAGAAGAATGTTCAGATTGCAGGCCGCATACACATTCTTGGGCTCACTCAGAACCTGTCTTAGATCCAGTCCTCACACAGCTGGCAATTTTATTGCCTGTACTAGCAGGAGGCTGATTGATGAAACATCCAGGACTGAGCTTCCTTCAAAAGAGTTAAGTGGCCGATGAGAGCGATAGTGTGGCTTAGTCCAGACAGCTTGTTCAGGAAGGAAAGCAAGTCACAGCAGCAAAGCCTCTCGCTTTAGATGATCTCAGAGACTGTTTTTTTTTTTTTTCTTTTAAATTTTTACTTTATTTAAAAAACTTTGTACAGATGTATATTCAATGCTAAGCATAATCCCCCTCCTTGCTTGCCATCCTCTGATTTCTTACCCTTTCTTGTCCTATTTTTTCCCATTTCCCATTGTTTCCCTAAACAATTTTACTTCTACTTTAATTTTCTATATACATGCATGAGTTTATAGGATTTTATAAAATCCAGGAACCACAAATAAGAGAAAACCTATAGTATATTTGTCCGAAACTGGCTTAATTTGCTTAATAGGATTATTTCCAGTTGCATCCATTTATTTTTCTCCTGCAAATGACATAACTTTGTTCTTTGTGGCTGAAAAAGAATTCATTATGAATATGTACCACATTTTCCTTCTCTATTCCCCCATTGTTAGACACCCAGGTTAGTTCTATAATCTGAGATGGTTTCTTCTGGGAATAAGTTACCATAGTGTGTCTTAGCATGTCTTCTCACCCACACCCTTACATGCATGTCTCACGTGTGATCCCCACATGCTCTGTGGATGGTGGAAGCAGAATGAAAAACTGAGTTTGGGAACAGAAAGAGAGGTGGAACTTCTAGTGAAACGAAGAGCAGTAGCTTTTACTCAACCATTTGTGTGTGTGTGTGTGTGTGTGTGTGTGTGTGTGTGTAGGACGTATAGTGTGTGAAGATGCACACATCCCATGTGCATGCAGAGGCCAGAGGAGAATGTTTGCATTCTCTTTTTGCTCGTCCGTGTGTTTCTTTGAGATGGGGTCTCTCATTAAACCCAAGGTGCGGATGTTTTAGTCACATTGGTTGACCAGTGAGCTCTTGTGATTCTTCAGTCTCTGCACGCCCCCTCCACAAGACTGGGGTTACAGATATGCATGACCATGCCCAGCTTTTTATGTGGCTGTTTGGGATTGAATGCAAAGCAAATCAGGCCCCTTCAGGCCCTCTTGTTTATATGGCCACCATGCTTACCCTCTGAGCTACCTCCCCAAGAATCCAGCTTCCTTCATTTCCTCCCCCACCTCACCCAGAAGGGGAGCTGCCCACTGTGAAGCCCATGGTCATCTGTAGCTGATCACAGCGCTTGTCTTAATATGTACACATCATTCTGATAGAACCTTCCCAAACTTGACAGCATCCCCGTGTATAACCTCAGAGCTTCTTCATTGTACAAGCAGAGGGTTGAGCAAGGACTGAAAAAGAAAGCCCTCTGGAGACCTTATTGAGAAAGATGGTATTACTCTTACGGAGATAAAAGTCCAGGGATGAGAGACATGTAAACATGTCAGCTGGGCTTTTGTTGTCAGAGAACTAAAAATGCTTTTTTGCCTTCTCAATTTTTTTTTACAACTCTTCCTTTTTTCCTCAAGCAAGAATGCTTCCCATTGAAAGCAGGGGAAGAAAACTAGAAAATGCCATTACAGATACCATCAGAACCTTTATAGGATGATAAATTTTTATCCACTTTCCAGAAAGCTGTTTGCAGTATATATCATGAGCTGTAGAGATATTCTAACTATTGATGCAATAATTCCACTTCAAGAATTTATCATAAGGAAATACTCACATGAAAACAAATTAGGCATACAGAATATAAGGATTCCCAAGAAAACACTGTTACGATGAGACTTTGGTAATAATCTACATGTCCAATAGGAGAATAAAAAGGTAATTATGGTATATCCACATGACAGGAGTATGCAGCTACTGAAAATAATGTCTCATGTCCCTTTTATTATGTACACAATGCTTTCTGAGCTCAGAAACTTGTGAGCTGTGTGACAAAGACATGTGCTATTAAAATAGGACTGCAATAAGAGTGTTCAAATGATGACAGTGACACATGGACAGATTGTGGCTGATGCTTTACTTTCTTCCATTATATCTGTCCTTATCTTCCAAGTTTTCTTCAATAAGCATATATTGTTTTTATAATCTGAAAAACAGAAAATAAAAACCATACAGATTTGGGGCTTATATAAGCCTCCTTAATTGGAAAATACCAATTCTATTTTTTTATTATGGTGCTGGAAAGCAAACCTAAGGCTTGATGCATGATAGGCAAGTACTGTGCTGCTGAGCGTGTGGTGTGTGTGTATACTGTATGCACACACGTGTACAGGTGTGAGTTCCCCACACACAGATGGAGGTCCTCCACTCGTGTGGTGTGTGTGTATACTGTACGCACACACGTGTACAGGTGTGAGTTCCCCATGCGCACACATATGGAGGTCCTCCACTCGTGTGGTGTGTGTGTATACTGTATGCACACACATGTACAGGTGTGAGTTCCCCACGCGCACACATATGGAGGTCAGAGGAAGAGGTACGTGTCCTCCTCTATGGCTCTTTCCCTCTATTTCCTTGAGACAGGGTCTCTCAGTGCACCTGGACCTTGCACTAACTTTTCCACTTAGACTGGCTGACTAGCAAGTCTTACAAAAACCCCTAGAACCATGTAGCAGAATAGAGAGTCTAGAAATGAATCCACAAATCTATAGTCAATGGATTTTCAACAAAGGGTTTAGGAACACACACTGGAGAAAAGACAGCATTTTCAGCAAATGGTGCTGGGAAAATTGGTTATCCACGTGCAAAAGAATGCAACCAGATCCCTATCTCTTACAAAGCCACCTTTTAGACAAGGAGCCTGGTCAGTGATGCAGGTAGTGTTGAACCAGCCTTGAGAAACTACTCTGAGTCAGCTGGGGGGTGGGGGAAGCAAGCCTTCCTTATAGAAGTTTAAAGGCTAGAGGGGCATGCACATAATTCTTAATTTAGAAAAAGTATAATAATATGAAAGTACCCTATCACAATAACATCAATAAAATAATAATGATATTTATGGCCTACTAGGAACCAGGGATTATAGGAAACACTTTAATTATCCTATTTAGTTCTTGCAGTTCTCCCTGAGTTGGATATTACTATTTCTATTTAAAAAAAAGAAAAAGAAAAATTTAACTTACCCATAATACGTCGTTGATCTGTGCTGTATCCAAGCTACCAACAAAAGGTACTAACGCCAAAGTTTATGGGTTTGTAACATCATCATCATCATCATCATTGTGCGTGCATGAGCATGTAGGTGCCAGTGGGGCTCAGAGGGCAGGATTTCTTGCTTTGGAATCTTGTTCTCCTGTTCTTTGCTACACTTGCAACAAGCTTTCAGGAAATTCTCTTGTTTCTCTCTGACTTCTATCTTGCTGTCAATATCAGCATGCTGGGATCACAGAAGCCCGCCACAGCTTCCGGCTGTTTATGTGGCATCTGAAGCCCAGATTCAAAGACTCTAGCTTATGCGGTTAGCACTTTATCCACTGAGCCAACTTTTCAGACCCAAAGTTTATGTTTTCAACTTGTTCAACAGCCTGCACTACAAATAAGCTATGGTTACAGATGGTTCCCATTGGGCATTCTAGAACAGGTGAGTATTGGGGACTTCTTAGGACTTCTATGTCAAATACCCAATCTGAGTCTTGAGGGTGAGTCCAAGATAGATGGGCAAAGAGAGAAGGGGCTGCGTGCAGCTCAGCAACAGAGCATGACGTGTGTTTGGGCAGCAGCTGGCTCTCAGAGATGGCTGCAGCCTGGTGGATGCTGAGCGGATGCAGGAGAGCACACAGGCCAGGACTGCAAAGGACCTTGGTCTGCAGACAATGGGATTACAGAGTCGAAATTGTTAGTTTTATGTTTTGGTGGATCGAATTATTGGGATAGAAAACATAGACTATCATTGTTTACAAGTATTACAACTCTCTCGCCTTGATAGCTACCTGAAAAGTCACAGAAATAACAAGAAAGGGCAAAATATACAAAAATCAATAGCCTTGTTATACATTAAGTAAACCAAAAATACAATGTTATCTTATTCTCTCAGGTCTGCAAACATATATATTTTATTCAATCCTTAAGGAATAAAGGGAACTCAATGAAGAAAATTACAGAATTTTACTGAGAAAATAAAGAAACCCCTTGTTTTCATATAAAAACATACCTTCTAAGAAGGCAAGGTGCCATAGTATAAATAGGCTTTCTGTTAATTAATTTACTGGTTCAATGCAATTACAATATAAATCTCAGTAGGGCAATTTTTTGGAAATTTGACAAAGTGATTTTAAAATCCATTTGGACAAATAAGTGAGTAAAAAGAGCCGAGAGAAAATAAAATACGTCAACAAAGTGAGATTATAACATGTTTAATATCCCTGAGTGCTAGAGGTGCAATAAATCTGGAAGTTTGGCACATTTTCAACAAGGAACAGATTAACGCAGCAGAGGAGGAAGAGGCTAACAGCACGCGTGAACACAACACAGAGTAAGATAATGAACCCATTATAAAGGCATGGATCATAGTGCGTTGCAGACTGGTGTGAGGCATAAGTATTATTCAATCTGTAAGGCTTGGACAGTTGTTGACTATTTGGGGAAAAAATGATGAAATGTTACCTTAAGCCACAAACCAATCAAAATCTCCAGTGGCTGAAACTGTCTTCATTACTGATTTGTAATTCACTTCATCCAGCTCTGTGGGTTTGATGCCACCCTGCCTCATTGCCTTCAGCTCAGCATTCCTTCCTTTCCTTCCTCCCTCCCTCCCTCCCTTCCTCCCTTTCTCCTTTCCTCCCTCCCTCTCTCATTTTCTTCTTTCCTTCCTTCTTTCCTTTTTTCTTACTTTCTTGCCTTTCTTTCGTGTCTCCACTGTCTTTTCCACTTTCTCTGCTCCACTCATAATCTTTCTTCCTTTCTACAAGGAGACCATGAACTCTCGGGAAGTGGCCACTGTGTTATTCGTGTTTTCATCCCGTGGAATGTAGCAAGTGTTCAGTGTATTTTACTGTATGGTTGGGTAAATGGCCCTTCACCTGCTGTCATCTTCTGATCCATAAGCTGTGAGTAGACAGGATGGCTTCACTTTATAACCCCAGCCTTGTAAGCCAAGCTTCACCCATACACTTCAGCAAAAACTGGTGGAGTGTGAGAAGGTCTGTCATGTTAATAACCGTTTCCTTTTTCTACAACTGATTCCAAGCCGTTGCATTTTTGTTATTGTTTGTATATTCATAGCTATTGCTTGTTAGTTTCTTGTGTCCAATTCAAGTTAGTCATGAATAGGAGAGAAAACCATTTCAGTATCTCAGAACATTTGCTTATGGTTCTAGTCAACAAATACATACTGACTACCTAACCTGTCATAAGCATAAGACTGTAAGTGGTCTAAATTTCATTGATTTTTCCATGCAATATCCCAGAACACACACACACACTCTCTCTCTCGTTGATTTCAGACAAGTATTAACACCCTTGAATCATTTGTGTGCTAGTGCTGCTGTTTTTCATGCCTGGAGCCATGAGAAAGAAGACACACACCACAAAAGGTTCTTTTGCAATAATAATCTCCATTTGAAACGGCCTCTCCTGGAAATTTTCCCAGGGAGTCTGAAGTTCTTCTCCAAGGAGGGAGATGCCATGACCAAAGCTTAACATCGCAGCAGAAGATGCAAGCTCAGGCAGAGCGAGACTGGCTTCTGCTTTCTCCTCTTTCATTAGTAGATACTTTAATCAGATTTCCATTGACAGGTGAGACATTCTTAGAAAACATGGTGCCCACCTCTCGACTTCAGGTGAAAGGACCCTCTGTGGTGTCTTGGTTGG
This sequence comes from Orientallactaga sibirica, assembly GCA_036365145.1. NCBI lineage: Eukaryota > Metazoa > Chordata > Mammalia > Rodentia > Dipodidae > Orientallactaga > Orientallactaga sibirica. The sequence continues at coordinate 40,216,930 of JAEOAD010000008.1, read as the reverse complement.
TGCCAGACTCGCAGCTGGGTCTTTAATCAAATCACAGCAGAACCTCCCCCACCCCCACCCCGACACACAAGGGTGACCTTTGGAAACTCTGGTTTTGTCCTGAATTCACAGTCACAAAGTCAGAATTCTCCTTGCACGCACACAATTGCATGCGAGCTTCCATGTCTCTGACCAGTTCTCAGGGTGTATCAAGGAGCCCAAGGTGCATTCTGGGACATTTCTTCATTCCCACCACCAACACCACCACCACTACTCCCTCTATTGTGCACTTACCATGAGCTAAGCCTTGTGAACACGTGACACCCTTTAAACAGGGACGGTTCTGGAGACTGCTAATGGAAGACCACACACTTTTGGACTCATTATCTGTATGACACATTCAAAGTAGTTCCATTTTTTTCCACTGTTATTTTCATTTTAATATGTTTAATTTTCATCAAAACAAATGTTTTAATTCCACCATGTGAAAGATACTTTTGACCTGTGGACATTACCCTCTTTTCCTATCTGTAAGTATTTAACGTTTTCAATTTCTGGGGAATTTCAACTTTATTTTAAAAAAATAGCTCTTCAGGGGCTGGAGAGATGGCTTAGTGGTTAAGGCGCCTGCCTGCTAAGCCTAAGAACCTGGTTCCAATCTCCAGGTCCCACGTTTAGCCAGATGCAAAGTGACGCAAGGGCACAATGCTGCACTTGACCACAAGGGGGCGCACACATCTGGAGTTCATTCACAGCAGCTGAGAGACTGCTGGCATGCCCATTCTCTATCTGTCTCCCTCGCCCTCTCTGTCTGTCTCTCTCCAAAAATAAATAAAAATTAAAAATTAAAAAAAAATTTAAAAGCAGCTCTTCAAAAGCATCTTCAAATGATATATTTACATCGAGAACATTTCTTATATGACTTGTAGTAAATCAACATATATAATTTTCTATACATTATTGTCTTTTCTCTCCAAATTAATTTACCTTCTTCAGCTGGCCTTCCTCCCTCTCCCTCTTCCTCCCACCCTTCCTTCCTTTCCCCATTTCTTCCTTCTTTCCTTCTTCTTTTCTTTCTTCTTGCCTTCCTGCCATCCCTCCTTCTCCACACTTCTCCCCCACATTCTCTTTCTTTGCTCCTCTCCCCTCTTTTGCCTGTCCTAATGGCAAATATGGACTAAACAAGGAAGGCTTACCAGTGTTAAGGGCAGCAGCAGTCGCCTTGGGGGTCAGGGTCCAGATGGATGAGGCAGGTATGGCAGGAGACTGGTCACAGGACAGGACAAGACCACTGACCACACCTGAATGGAGTCCACAGAACCCTGCCCCGCCCCCACATCTATCAAGGTAAATTCCCTGCTGTTCATGGTTGCTCTGTATATTATCTAGAAGAATATATTTGTGTGGGAACTACTGAACTATTTTGGGCATAATGAGGCATCGTATCCTCAAGTCATTCACAAATTGATTTTTTCTATGCTTGCAATTTTTTGTTTTTAAATTTATCACAAAATATAAAGTTCAAAAAATTATTTTGTCAAATATAGTTTCGTATAAGCTAGTGGAGTGGAGAGAATAATTTTACAGGCAAAAACTTTTAAAAAAATATTCCCAAATTATTGTAATATAAACTGAGTTTTGAGGATCGCAAACATTGTGACTGTTTTCTGGGTTCAGTTCTATCATCTGCCTTTAGGGCCAGTCCCATGACCTTCCCATGCATTTGTTCCATCCACTCAAGGTAACATTAATGTCAACCTCCCAATCTCATTTGAGAATGAAATAAAAATAAGCCATAGAGAATGTTCTACACAGGGGGATCCATAGAAAACCCAGAGTAGGGCCTGGGGAGAAGGTTCAGCTGTGTGATAGGTAGAGTGCTTGCTGTTTTAGCATGACAGAGACCCTGAGACTTCAACTCCCCAGGAACTTATGTAAAAAGCTAGGTGTGGCCAGGCATGCCTGTCATCCAGTGGTGGGGGTGGGGTGGGAGACTGGAGAACCTTTAGGGTTTTCTGACGCACAGTAGCTGCCGTGGGGTGCCGGGAGGGGCTTTGGCTCGAAGGGATATGCACGTGAAAGGAAGAGGAGAATCCTAGCTTGTGATATCTACAAGTATGAATCTACAGAGGGCAAAGGGCCTAGCGCGAGTTTAAAGAGATGAGCGAGCGAGCGAGCGGGGAGAGGGGCTAGGGAAGGGGGAAAGAAAACTTGAGACAAGTAAACAGAAGAGAGGTGGGCGTCTGAGGAGGAGGGAATTGGAGGAGGGAGAGGGGTTAGGAAGAGGGATTGGGGAGAGAGGGGATGGGAATTAACTAAAACAAATTGTATCAGAAAATACCTGAATAAATGATACTTAAATCTCTATATGCCAAAGGAAGGAAGGAAAGGAAGGAAGGAAGTGAGGGAGGGAGGGAGGAAGTGAGGGAGGTAGGTAGGAAGTAACTTGAAAAAGTGTAATACCTAAGAGACCGTATTTGCCTTCTTATAATTCTAGAGGGAAACCATTTACCTCCCGTCACTGTACACGTATTAGTTTCTCTTATCAGGTAAAATAAATTTTCTATTCCTTATTTGCTGAGATGTTTTACACAACCATAAAATCATAATAAGTTTTTTAAAATTATTTTTAATTATTTTTTATTTATTTTTGGAGACAGAGACATAGAGGGATAGACAAAGAGGGAGAGGGAGACAGAACTGGGCACGCCAGCAGTCTCTCAGCTGCTGTGAACAAAATCCAGATGTGTGCACCCCCTTGTGGTCAAGTGCGGCATTGCGCCCTTGTGTCACTGCATCTGGCTAAACGTGGGACCTGGAGATTGGAACCGCTGGACATTGGAACCAGCGTTCTTAGGCTTAGCAGGCAGGCGCCTTAGCCGCTAAGCCATCTCTCCAGCCCCATAATAAGTTTTACTAATTTTTTTTTGGTTTTTCAAGGTAGGGTTTCACTCTAGCCAAGGCTGGAATTCACTCTGTATTCTCAGGGTGGCCTCGAACTCATGGCGATCCTCCTACCTCTGCCTCCCAAGTGATGAGATTAAAGGTGTGCACCACCACGCCCGCCAGGCTTACTAAATGTTTTTAAATGGAGAGATAAGGACACTTAGCAGACTCCTCTGTCCAATGCATGCTTGCTCACAAGGTGTGCACATCTGCACACACACTGCTCATCACATACACACATGCAAAAAGACAGCTCTGGTTTGTGTTAGACATTGAAAAGACTTTATTACTAATTTTTTTTTTTTTTTTGCCAAATCAGTTTTTCCCAGGTAACATTTTGTATGTCTAAACTTCGCCCAGAATATTATTCTCCCAGCGGCTCCCAGTCAATGAGACGTTGCCATATACGGTTTCAGCTGCTGTCACTTTTGCTTTCTGCTAATTATTCTACCAAACCTAATTTTTCCCTAGGTCAATTTATTTTCCTTTGCAATTTTAAATTATCATCAAACTGATTCTATAACCAGCTTTTCTGCTGTAAACAGATTTTACTGTGTGTAGATCTAGCAGCGTCAGCTTATGCAGCATATTTCTGTGAGTGATATGTGTTGTGAATAGGTAAAGGACAAATGATGGTCAGGCTGGAGAGATGGCTTAGTGGTTAAGGTGCTTTCCTGTGAAGCCTGAGGACACAGGTTCAATTTCCCAGTACCCACATAGGCCAGATACACAAGGTGACACAAGTGCGGAAGGTCACACATGCGCATAAGAGGGTACATGTGTCTGGAGTTTGATTGTAGCGGCTAGAGGCTCTGGCACTCCAATTCTCCCCCATAAAAAAGACCAGTCTGTTGGGCTTGCCTCAATAAAACAAAACAAAGTCAAATGATGTTTTATCATCTCTTCATTGGAAAACATCATTTGAAGACCCATTGTGGTGTGTAGATACAGGTACACCCAGGAGTCAAAATGACAAAGTGGAAAAATTGTCCTATATTCAACTCTTCATCTGGGATGAAGCATAGAGGACCAAAACACTGGGGAATGCCTGACCTTGAAGGTGCTTTCTCCCCAGGATTTACACACACACACACACACACACACACACACACACACACACACACACACACACACACACAGAAATGCTTCAGGGACAAACAAGTGACTGGGCAAAGAGCGTTGACTGCAATAACCCTAAGCAACACAACATTGGGAAGCCTTGGCCCTTTCAAAGGCCTATAAAAAAAAGCTGTAAAATGGAGCAGTGTTCATCTCTGGGATTCTGAGGTGGATGATTGATGGCGCGTGCTCTCTCTCTGGTGGCTGATGGATGATAGTCAACAGTTGAGAACCCCTGAGGCCTGAGATTGTCTTGCACTTATTGTGTACAGTGGGACCTTCTGTGAGGATCAAGCTGCACTCTGCTGGTATATGTCCAGAACTGTTCCCATTAACCACATGACGGAGGTGGCAAGTGTGAATGAGGAACTGAAGTTAATTTAAACTTCCTCCACCTGCCGGAGTTTTCAGAAAGTCCTGTGCAAACCAAGATTGTCATGTACTCGATGGTGGACCGACGCCTTCTTTCTCACTTTGCAGCCTTGTGGCTGACATTCAAACATCTGTAGATGCATTTGGAGATAAGTGCACACCCACAAAGCCCTCATTATAAGCAGTGGTATAAACACACCAGTCACCTCCTAACATCTCCTCTTGCTTTCTTTTTCCCCCTTCTGTGATCAGAATGCTTCACTTATGATCTAGCCTCTTAGCAAATAGTACCCAGCACAGCATTAGAAAGCATCTGATCTATATGCCTAGTGGATCTGCAAAACCTATTCATCTTGCATCATGTTTTTGTATTAGATATTTTTCCCTTTGTCTCATGCTCCCCCACTGTCTTTTTCATAATTCCAGGGATTGTATCCTCTTCCCAGATTATATTTAAGCCCTTGTCTTAGGTTCTGATTTTAAGGGAACTAACTAGATATTAAGCAAATAGTTACTCAAATAAAAACTAATAAAAATAAGAAATAAAATGTGTATATGATGGGAAAATGTAGGACATGGAGCCTGAGGAGCGAGGCAGGCTGAACGCTGAAGGATGAGGAGGCAGGTGTATGTTGTAGGATGCAAAAAGCATGTGCAGAGACCCTCTGCCCAGGTTAGGAAGAGCCTGCTGTGTTCTGGCACTGTACGGACTTCGTGTGCATGGAAGGGAATGGTTGAGGTAAGAATAGAGAGGATGAGAAAAAAGAATGGAGAAGATAGTAAGGCTGAGGTCTGCTCTCCATCTTATAGCTACACAGAATAATAGCGTGAATAATTGACTTATTAATTAAAACATACTCTCCAAGGGAGATCTAGATTTGTCTTTGGGCAGACATACTAAATTATTCCCCAAACAGGACAACTTTGAAATAATGGAGCCAAGATATGACTGGTTTACAAAAAAAGTCTATAGGATGGATAATTGGTCATAATAACTATCTCATCGATCATGCAGCAAGCCAAGAAATCTCCCAAAGTTGTTGTTGAATCCGGAATGGATCCCCTTTAAATGGCATCTAGTGGGCCAAGATGGGGACGAAGAGGAGGGAGGACATGACCCTGGTTCTGTTGTCATGACACTGCTATCAGTCCATTACTTCCTGTCACTCCCAGACCCCGAAGAGGAGTCCAGCCCACAGTAGCCATGGGCCCACACAATGGAGGTATTTGGAAGCTCCGGTTATCACTAAGTACTCCAGAAATGTTTAGGAAGCCTTCGTCCCTCTGTCAGACAGCCCAGAAAGAGGAAGTCACTTAGCCGAGGCCACACATGCAGCCAGAGGGGAGTGGGATTGAAAGCAGGGGCTTTGGGACTCAGGAAGATCTGGGCTCAGAATCTGGCTTTGTCATTGTTCAGCTACGTGACTGTCACCACACCTCTTTAAGCCTCATTCCCATTGGTTAGATAGAGAAAGGGTGCTGGCAGATCAATCAGGACAAGTTAAGCCAAGCCATTCGCAGCAGTGCCCAACACACAGTAGTTCCACAGGTGGGCGCTGGTATCTCTCACAGTTTAGAAAGCAGACACTGCTTATAAAGATGTAAGACCAGTATACAACGCTCTCTTCCCTGGTTCCCAGCTGACACCCTCAGACATCAGAGAAGCAAGAAGGGTATGGCTGGCTTACAGGGACGACCTCAAAATCAGATTTAAAAACTTAAAACAAGCTGTGTCAGCCCTCCCTTCTGCCCTGATGCGTATTTTTGTTGAGGAGGGAAAACATTCCTTGACAGATAAGAGAGAGGGGATTCAACATCTCAGTATCCACTCACATTTGCTCTTGTGGTTTCGTTAAGTGCATCCTACTATGGTAAGCAGTGGTTTATTACCATGTATGACCCACTATGTGCAGCTGGCTTCTCAGATGATGCCTTTCGGATGAATGACATTTCATATTTTTGCCTTATTTATTTATTTGTGTGTGTGCATGCCAGGGTCTGTTGCCATGGCAAATGCATGCCCATCAGGGTTTATATAGGTGGCTGAGGAATTGAGCTTGGATCAACAGGCTTTGCAGGCAAGCACCGTTTGCCACTGAGCAATCTCTCAAGACTGCTTGAGCAGATTGTCTAACCATATATTAAAGAGGTTTGGTTACTGAGGAGACTAAGTCAGCAGGAGTGGGGACTGGAGGGTGGTGCTGCGTACATGTCCTGGATGGTCTCTGTGAGCTCCAAGAGCTAGGAGAGCTCGCATGGTGGCTGAGTCATGGTGGCTCGGTGAAAGGGACTCCAAGGAACCTTGCGAACAGCAGTGTCTGGTTCACATGTTGGATTGGCTAACATTCCAAGTATCCATTGTTCAGATAAGATCAGGCTTCCTATTTGCCATCGGGAGACAAAGAACAAAACACCAGCCGAAGGAAGCCCAAGCCAGGGACTGCTCCTCATGTGCTCATGTGGGTCTAGGTATCAAAAAGAAGGTTATTACCACAAGGCAACACAGTATCTGGACACTGGTCTTATTTCCAGTCACCCCCACCACGTTACCACCAGGAACTGAAAACCTATAAAAAGGACCTTTCTAAAAATTGTACACTCTTCTGAGAAAGATTTGATGGGGTTACTGTGAAAAATAATTTTTTGATTTATCTATTCACTTATTTATTTATTTGTTTGTTTGTTTGTTTGTTTGTTTGTTTTTTGCAGTGCATGGATGGATCCCAGTACCTGGGCATGCTAAAGAAGGTTCTTGAATACTGAGCAATATCCTTCGCCCAGAGAAATCAAAAAATTTTAAAGCAAAACTAGTTTTAGTCTTAAGAAGTTGGCTGGGGTTTGGACTCCACAAATTTTGGCCCATGTCTTTGCTTACCCCACAGGAGTAGTTCATGTGTCTCATGATACTATGGACAACTCGAGTGTTCATGGGTGAGCTCTCAGCGCACAAGCAAAGTGGGTCATTCGAACCTCTCCCGTCAACCTCAGCTGAAGACACCATTTGGAGAATGTTGTCGTTCTTGAAGCAGATTGAAAAGCTGTGATGGATGTCAGCGTGAACCGCAAATGCGCCAGTGGTACTTCTTAAATTTTAATGTGTGTACAAATCACCTGGGAATTTGTTAAAATGCACATTCTGTTTCAGCAAATGTATTGGCTTCCTGTAGCTGCCATAACCAATCACCGTGACATAGTGGCTTACACCAGATATTTGTTATCACCTACTTCTAGGGGCCAGAATTCTAAGATCAAGACATCAGCATGTTAGTTGAGTTAATTAAGCTAATTGCATCTGCAAAGATCCTTAATTGAAAATACGGTCACCTACTGAGGTAAGACGTGGATATATCTTTTGGGGAGTCATGGTTTTACCCAGTACAAGAGTGCTGGGATAAAGTCTGAGACATGGCACTGCTCACTAGTTCCTAGCTTTTTCTGGTCCATGAATCACACTTTTAGAAGCAAGACACAAAGGCCCACAGATTGCTTGCTTACAGCATTTCAGATAAGTTAAGTGATGGTTAATGCTGATTGTCAACTGGATTGGATTAAGAAATGCCAAAACTTTAGTGAAACACGCCATTAGTGTGCCTGTAAGGGCATTTCCAGGGATAATTAAATACTGAGGGTTCTGACCTAATCAATGGATTCATCCTGTGACAGATTGCTAATATGATCACATTATTGGGAAGTGGCAAAAGTAGAAGAAGGGGCCTAACTGGAAGAAGTAGCTCATGGGTGGAAGTGTCCTTCAGCGCTGTGCTCCCACCTAGCTTCTTCCTTATTCTAAGTCTCCCCACCTCACCCCCATCGCCATCCATAAACTTCTCAGCTCCATCACATCCATGATGGACTGACATTTCTGAAACTGTGAGCCCAAAATAAATAATCTCCTTAAAGTTTTCCTCACTGTACTGCAAAAACAACCACTGAAATTATCTAATGCTGATATGTGCCCAGACCTACTGTGTGTCACAGGATTATTAGCTCCAATCCTCCAACGTTTCAAAAGTACTTTTATTTATCTGAAAGAAAGAAAGGGAGAGAGACAGAGAGAGTATGGGCATGACAAGGGCCACTTGCCCCTGTAAACAAACTCCAGATGCATGCACCATTTATGTCCCTGGCTTTATGTGGGTACTGGGGAATTAAACTGGGCCAGCAGGTTTTGCAAACTTGTGCCTTTAACCTCTGAACCATCTCCCTAGCCCCCCTCCAACCTTTGAGAGTACAACATAATTGCATAGGAGGGAATAATCACCACATGGCTTAGGGAGGAGTTTGTCAGGTCCCTGACAACTCCTAACCAGATCCATGGCTACTGATGACAATGGCTGACCAAGGAGGTCACAGGAAACATAACTAAAGAGCACAACCACCTCTTTTATTCCTGGTGCTGACAGAATTCTCCTCACCTCCTAGAATAACTTGCATCAATAATTATTTAAGATATGTGTGTGTGTGTGTGTGTGTGTGTGTGTGATTTTTTTTTTTTTTTAAATATCAATTATTTAACCCAACTCACAGCAGCCAGATCACATATTTATCTGAGTAAAAAGACAAGTGAGTGTCCAGCTGTCTCTAGACTCAAGATCATTGCCTGGCTTTGATCCCCAGCTCTGCCAATGAGTAGCTATATAAGCTTGGGAGAATTAATTACCTTTTTTTTTTTTTTTTTAAAATTATTTTAGCTTTGTCACCTGAAAGTATCTAGAAGGCAATAGGACTTCTTTCAGAGAGTTGTTTTGAATATTTAAGAGGTAATGTATAGAAAGTATTTGGAACAGTACCTGGTGCGAAATAAACTCTCCAAGCCCTGGTTGCTGTTAATATTATATTTACTGTAATTGTGTCCCAGTAGTCCACTCATGATTCTGATTTAAAGCCACCTTCTTATCTGGGTGTTTTTTTAATAGAGGGTTTGGTTCAGGGACTGTGATAACAAAATCCATTTCCCTGTACCTTTTAATATTTCATTTCATTTTTTTTATCTGTAGATTTAATTTATAGCTCAGTTCATCCTCAGAGGGATAAGAGACAGAAAAGAGCTCTATAATACTTAACACTGACAATTCAGGGTCTTCTCTCGATTGTTTTTTGACCTGATTCCTTTGCATGTGTGAAATGCCTGTAGACATTTCATCTGGAGGAGTGTTACACAGATGAGATTTTAATGACTCCCAGTCCTCAGGTTGACAGTGAAAAGTGGAAGAAATATGACCACTGATCCCAGAGAGGCAGTATGGATAGGGATGCTATGACAGAGCTTCCCTGGAAACCTCCATCTTCAAAGGAATGTGCTCTAAGTGACAAATGGGGAGAGACCACACTGTAGTAAGGAGTACCCAGGAGGCATCTTTATGTCCTAGAACAAGGGTCTCCTTCCCCACTCAGGAAAGGTTACATTCCCCATGGATACCAGAAGAAATGTAGGATTTTTTTTTTTTTTTGAGAAAGAGAGAGAGGAGAGAGGAAGAGGCAGAGAGAGAATGGGTGCACCAGGGCTTCTCAGCTGCTGTGAAAGAACTCCAGACATGTGCGCCCCTTGTGCGCATGTGTGGCATTGCACGCTTGCGTCACTTTGTGTGTGGCTAAACATGGGACCTGGAGATTTGAACAACCATTCTTAGGCTTCGCAGGCAGGTGCCTTAACCACTAAGCCATCTCTCCAGCCCAGAACTGTAGTTTTTTGTGCTAGAAGAATGATAATTTTATATGCTTTTATATAATCATGTACATTTAATATTTTTCTAATGGTATTTAAGGTATATATAACTATGTATATTCTAATACTTTAAGGCAACTAACACATAGCCAACTTCACAAGAGATAATGTAAAGTCAGCTTCTCATCAAATTCAAGGCACATACCTCTGAACTTACTTATGAATTCCAGAAATCATCTGAACAGGCCATTCAGTTTCATGGTCGGCTCAAAGTCAGGTCTCACAATGTGTGATGGATGCTTTTATGTATTTGTTGTGTGTGAGAAATCAGTGGCTAACTGGTGAGAAAATTACCTGTCATTTTCCAGAAAGAACCAATGTGATAAGCAAACCACACTCTTGTATGATTGTAACAACTAGAACTTATTAGACAGGCTTTGGCGCTGCCTTCTTGTAGAGCCAGAAGTTTTTATTCAAGAATTTTTTTTTTTTTTTTTGGTTTTTCGAGGTAGGGTCTCACTAGCTCAGGCTGACCTGGAATTCACTCTGTAGTCTCAGGGTGGCCTCAAACTCACGGCGATCCTCCTACCTCTGCCTCCCAAGTGCTGGGATTAAAGGCGTGCACCACCACACCCGGCTCTCAAGAATTTTTTCTTGATTCAGTTCAATCAGGTGGACAAGTAAAAAGATAAATGCTGTTTATTAAGTTTTTATGTCAGGCCCTTTCTTTGACTTCTTACAAAGACTGTAGACCCATTAAGGGGGGTATCATTCTAACTCCTGTTTAATACGCAAGAGGACTGAGGTATATGTAATGAGAACACTGTATGTTGTACCCTTCCAGGTTCGTTTTGACTCTTCTCCACTCTGTTCTGTGGCCTGGACTCTGGGGAGTTCTCAGGTTTGAAATTTATAGAAGGAAGAAGCTTTGCAACCCTCTTGAAGACCCTGACTTCCGTAGAAGGCTAACTGCCTTAAGGTCAGAGCCAGATATCTCCCACTAGTGAAACAAATTGCTTGAAGATATTTATTTATTTTTTAATTTTTAATTTTTTTTTATTTTTGGAGAGAGACACAAAGAGAGACAGACAGAGAGAGAGGGAGAGGGAGACAGATAGAGAATGGGCATGCCAGCAGTCTCTCAGCTGCTGTGAATGAAATCCAGATGTGTGCACCCCCTTGTGGGCAAGTGCGGCATTGCGCCCTTGCGTCACTTTGCATCTGGCTAAACGTGGGACCTGGAGATTGGAACTGGGTTCTTAGGCTTAGCAGGCAGGCGCCTTAACCACTAATCCATCTCTCCAGCCTGAAGATATTTATTTTTATAAAAATATTTATTTATTTATTTATTTGCAAGAAGAGTGGGAGAGAGAATGGGTGCACCAGGGCCCCAGCCACTGTCAATCAACTCCAGACGCATGTGCCACTTTGTGCATTGGGCTTTATGTGGGTACTGCTGAGGAATTGAAGCACCTTAACCACTGAGCAATACCTCCAGCCCCTTGATGCTGTTTCTTAATGGGCCCTTCTGGTCTCTAATGTCTTATTTTCCTATAGGGGTCTCAATTTCCCTAAGGTAGAAGCATTAGAAACCCAAGATCTTCAAAATTGGGAAGCAGACACTGAAAGCAGGTAAGAAGTGTGAAATCTGTGAAGATTCTGAGCACAAAGGCAACATGTCCTTACACAGTACTCCCTAGGTTTTCTCTGGATAAGAAGCATTTTTCATCCAATACTTTATAAGCCAATGTTGGTTTAAAAAACTCAACGAATTACTCAAAAATGAATTCTACACAAACAAATACTGCTATTATGTTAGATCTACAGACAAAACTTATCGTGCAAATTGCTATAAGTTTTTCAGCATTTGCTTTTAGTTTTTATGTTCACTCATTGTGGACCAATATTTTGTGTTTAAAGTGTCGATGTCTTAAATATTCTAGGACTGCATATCATGCAGGCTTCTAAACCGACCTTCTGGATAGAACCTCCTGATGGATGGATGTCTGTATCAATAGAGCTCCTCTGAGCTAGTCTAGGATGTCACATTTCTCTCCTACAGAATATCTTGACTTCAAAAGTGTAATAAAATGTCAAGTTATTTACAATCAGATTTGACTTTCTCTTGTCAAAGTAGCAGCAAGAGCAGAAGCCTTTGTTTGGGGAAATGATCCTGGAATCACATGAAGTGGTAGAATTTCACACAGGTAGTAGGTCAGAAGTTGATTAGAATCAGGAAGTTAAGTAAACAGAACCAGGGAACGAGGCACCCTAAGATTGCCATAGACTACTATTGCGTTATTAGACAAATGTGACAATTAGGGAGTTTAATTTATTTTATTTGCATTCTTGCTTGTTTTAGTAGTTTGTTATTTCTGTTTTAAGTTGAGCAGCTTAAGTATGCTTTTTAATATTTTTATTTATTTATGAGAAATACAGAGAGAGAGCAAGAAAAAGAGTGTGAACGCAAGAGAGAGACAGAAAGAGAGAGAGGGAGCATGGAGGCATCAGGGCCTCTTGACATTGCATCTGAACTCCAGATGCATGCATCACTTTGTGCGGCTGGCTTTACTTTGGTACTGGGGAATTGAACTGGGGATGTCAGGCTTTGCAAGCAAGTGCTTTTAACTGTTGAGCCATCTCCCCAGCCCAAGTATATGTTTATTTTTTTTTCTTATTAAACTTTGTTTTAATGGTCTCAAAAGTCTGTGACAGGTTTATGGTCAAGTTGTTTCCATTAAAAAGTACTGATTTTAAAAACTAATAACTTAAAACTGCCACACACACACACACACACACACACACACACACACACACACTACAAAACATTCTCCTTTCCTTCTGAAGGTTTTATGATGCATTGTTATCATTAACCAGTCTGTTACTATTAAACTTAAATGGCTAATTGAGACAAACAGTTCTGAGACCTTTCTTCCACCACTGATTAAGACTGGGGTGGCAGGTGTTAGGGGTCATATTCATTTAGCCTTCTGAGCTTTCAGGGCAGACTTGGTAACCTTGCCAGCTCCAGCAGCCTTCTTGTGCACAGCTTTGATGACACCCATAGCAACTGACTGCCTCATATCACGAACAGGAAAGCGACCCAGAGGAGGGTAGTCAGAAGAGCTCTCCACACACGTGGGCTTTCCGGGAACCATGTCAACGATGGCAGCATCGCCAGATTTCAGAAACTTGGGTCCATCTTCCAGCTTCCTACCAGAACGACGATCCATCTTCTCTTTCAGCTCAGCAAACTTGCAAGCTATGTGAGCTGTGTGACAATCCAGCACAGGGCCATAGCCAGCTCTGATTTGGCCTGGGTCGTTCAGGATAATCACCTGAGCAGTAAAGCCTGCTGCCTCCATTGGTGGAACATTTTTGCTGTCACCAGCAACATTGCCGCGGCGAACATCTTTGACAGACACATTCTTCACATTGAAGCCCACGTTGTCTCCAGGGAGAGCTTCACTCAGAGCCTCGCGGTGCATTTCAACAGACTTGGCTTCAGTTGTGACATTGACTGGAGCAAAGGAAACCACCATGTCAGGTTTGAGCACACCAGTCTCCACTGGACCCACAGGGATAGTTCCAATATTTCTAATTTTACAGACATCCTGAAGGGGCAGACGCAGAGGCTTGTCAGTTGGACGAGTGGGTGGGAGGATGCAATCCAAAGCTTCCAGCGGTATGGTTCCACTGGCACTGCCATCCTTGTGGGTGACTTCCCATCCCTTGAACCATGGCATATTTGCACTTGGCTTCAGCACGTTGTCACCATTCCAACCAGAAATTAGCACAAATGCTACTGTGTCGTGGCTGTAGCCAATTTTCTTAATGTAGGTGCTGACCTCCTTAACAATCTCCTCGTATCTCTTCTGGTTGTAGGGCAGCTTGGTGGAGACCATTTTGTTGACACCAACACTTAGCTGTTTCACACCCAGTGTGTAAGCCAGAAGAGCGTGCTCTCGGGTCAGCCCATTCTTGGAAATACCAGCTTCAAATTCACCAACACCAGCAGCGACAATCAGGACAGCACAGGCAGCCTAAGACAGGCCTGGCATCATGGTTTTGATCAAGTCTCTGTGTCCTGGAGTCACACAGTATTTGCTGGTCTCAAATTTCCACAGGGAGATGTCAATAGTGGTACCACGCTCACGCTCGGCTTTCAGTTTGTCCAAGACCCAGGCATACTTGAAGGAGCCTGTGTCCGTCTCAGAAGCCTCCTTCTCAGATATTTCAACGGTTCTTTTGTCGATCCCACCACATTTGTAGATCAGATGGCCACTAGTGGTGGACTTGCCTGAATCTACGTGTCCAGTGACGACGATGTTCTCATGAGTCTTCCTTTCCCATTTTGGCTTCGGTTTAGCGGAACCTGCATTCTGATGGCAAACCCGTTGCGGAAAAGCCAAGCATACTTTTTAAGTGATGGGAGAGAGAAAGATGGTGTCAAAGTAGGTGACAGTGAAGATTCTGAGGAGGGGGATGGAGGTCAGCTAAGGCAGAGGGAGGAATGAGTTCACCTTCTAGGGCCCAGTCGGTCTGGAGATATGTGTACAGCATTGGAGCTTGAAGTCCCAGCACGGGGTTAGAAAGGGGCCCGGATGCAGCATGAACGTGATAAAGACCATGCTGGAACCCAAAGGCATGAGTGAGGCCCTCGTGAGGACAGACTTTTTGTCTTTGACATTAGTGATAAGGGTCCTGCAGAAACTAGGGCTGCTTAGTCAATCAAATACACCTACCTGACCTGAGCCAGAGAAATCAAAGGAGGATTCGGGGAGGGAACAGTTGGAAGCCTGGCTGTTGCCTCCTGCTGGGTGAATCATCAGATTGTCAAGGCCATGTGTGAATTACAAAGTGTCTGAAGCCTCCCTGTGTCTTCCAGATCTCTTGTGAAGTTCATCCTAGCTGGAAATAGACAAGGAAGAGATTTTATTTATTTATTTATTTATTTATTTATTTATTTATTTAATTTTATTTTTAGGAAATATAGTTTAGCTTAGCCAAAGTACTAAATGAACACAGTCAGTTGTATTTTGCTCCTATTTTCTATTCACCACAGTGAGGACACAAATGATAGATGATAGACCCAGAGCAAGCCAGTGAGTTCATGGAGGCTTATGTATAGAGCAGGGTGAGGGGTCGCTTACAGGAGCACAGGTGACTCAAAGGCAGCTGCATCACTGAGAAGCCCACCCAAGCAGCATCCCAGGAGCACACTTCACAAGCTGCAGGCAGCTTGGCTGGTTGCAGAATCTCCAGTACACTGCACCCCATTCAGGCAGTTCTGCAGGTCAGGTCAGAGAGTCTCTCCTGCAAGCAGTTGACCTGAGTCTTCTGAGCCTCCCTCCCTGTTCCTTGGGAAGCTCAGGAGGTAAACAAGTCTGGGAGAGCTGAAACTTAAATGGACATAAAACCACCCCCACCCCACGTTACAGAAGCAGTCAACAGCTGCTAGGGGAGAGGGGCCAACCAGCTAGCTGTCCGCAGGTTGTGCGGTGTATGCTTCAGAGACGTAGCTTAACTTTATCACCTATGCATCTACTGGCTTGTTGGGAATGCAGCTGCCTTCGAACCATCCCTGCTCCTTGTAAGTAAGCCCTCACCCGTGCTCTGTAAGTAACCCCAGTCAACTCTTTGTTCACCAAGATGGTCTTTGGTATTATCAGGTTTCGGTCCATGGTCTGTGCCCTGCCTGGGGGTTTACCTCTCCCCTGGGAAAAAAATAGGTTCATGCAAAGTAGTCAGTTTTTTTTTTTTTTTTCTTTTCTCACCTGGTTCTGATTTCTCTCCCAATGGTAGTGTTGTGTGTTGGGAGTGAGAAGGGAAATGTGGAAGGTGTACAGACTTGGAAGAAGGGATGATGTTGGTGATGATGAGAATGGACTGAAGACAGCAGAAGGGTTTTAAAAAGCTGCAGCACACGATGAGACTATGACTTGTTGTATTCAACTTTCTTCCCTTGTGCTGGAGCTCCCCACCAGTGCAATAGCACAAGAAAATTAAAGAGCTAAATTGTATTTTTAGATTGCATGGCTATTTATAAGAAAACCTAAGGCATCAACAAAACAACTAGTGGAGCTAAATTAATTCAGGGAGATCATTTGATATAATGTCAATACATACAAGCAAATGAACATTTTAGGGGTAGGGATATAGCTCAGTGGTTAAAGTGCTTGTGCCACAAACTTTCTGAGAGGAGTTTGGATCCCCAGGATCTATGTAAAAGCTGGACACAAGTTTGCACACACATCTAAAATCTCAATGTGCCGAGAGCAACAGGAGATAGAGTCAAGACAATCCCAAAGTTAGCTGGCCAGTTAGTCTAGTCTTCCCCATGGCACAATAACAAGAGAGACCCTGTCTCTAGAAAAGTGGAGAAAAAAAGACCAACTTGCCGAGGGGGTCCTCAAATGTGTCCACATATGCACAGTGGCACATGTGCACCCCCCACAAAATATACAAATATACACAAATGTTTTATGTTATTTATTTTATTTTATTTTATTTCATTTTATTTTTATTGTGAAGCTCTGGAAAGTGAACTCATAGCCACACACATATTAGGCAATTGTTCTATCACTGAACTGTAACTCAAGATCTCAATTATAGTTTTACATAGTAACAATAATTAGAATCTGAGCTAAAATAAGATTCCTGTTGCACCAACAATGTATAATTGCTCTGACTCCATTTAATGGAAAAATGTGTAAGACGTCCATTGAAAACTACAAAATGTTGCTAATTACAATGAAGAATTACCCAAGTAGGTTGAGAAATAATGTTATATTCATAGACTGAGGAACTTTACATTAGGAAAATGTCAGCAATTGGTAATTTGATGTATGGATTCAATTCACTTCTGATCATAATTCCAGTGGTCTATGCAATAAAAAGAAATTGGGGCTGGGCAAATGGCTCCGTGAGTAAGGTATTTGTCATGCAATGATGAGGCCCCGAGTTCAGATCTCAGCACCCACGTAAAATGCTTGGCATGGTGGCATGCACCTGTAATTCCAGAACTGGTGATAGGGAGACAAGAGGATCCCTGGGGCTTTCTATCTAGCTCGTTTAGCTGAGCGGGTGAAGCAGGAAGTCAGAGGTTGCTGAAAGCTCCACACTAAAGAAAACTAATAGCACACCCTCCAAGGGTCAGGGAAAACGGTGGAAGAGAAGAGAAGGCAGAAGGATTGTAAGAGCCACAGGGTGAAGGTGTATCCTGAGCTATTGCCCCCACTCCAAAACAGAGACTGACTGGTGCCTTCTTGACCCACCAGTGAACACTCATATTGAGGAGGGCCCTCAGTGGAATGGAGGCAGGGGAGAGTGATCATATGAGTGTAACCCAAAATGGGAATATGGTCAATATACAATACATTAAAAATAAGTAAACAAGAGCTGGGTGTGGTGGCGCATGCCTTTAATCTCAGTACTTCGGAAGCAGAGGAAGGATTGCCATGAGTTCGAGGCCACCCTGAGACTACATAGTGAATTCCAGGTCAGCCTGGGCTGGAGTGAGACCCTACGTTATAAAACAACAATAACAACAACAAAAAGTAAATAAAATGTTAGAATAAAATAATGTCTCAAAGAAGGAAGTGGAGAAAAATTGAGAAAGACAGTTGACATTGACCTCTGGCCTCCACATACATGCATACACCTATGCATATGCATCCACACAAACTTGTGTGTCCACACACACATGCATACCACATACAAGTAAGCATGCAAAAAAAAAACCATAATTGAATAAAACTGGCAAAAATCTGATTTTAAAGTTGGTATGGAAATGCAAAGCCATAGACTGTCCAGGAAATTACAATGACATGAACAAATGAGTTATTTAGCAGTTTTTGTCCAGAATGCACCATACGTATAAAGCGGAATATAGCAGAATCAATGGAGTAACCCAGGGCCCAGCAAGAGCCTCAAACTTACATTGTCAATGATTATATACAAAGGTACCCAAACAGCTTATCTCAGGCAAAGATGAGCTTGATTTCTTCCTTATACCACACACAAAAATGAATTTGAGATGGATTATGGGCCTAAACATATAAGTCAAAAATACATAGACTTAGGAGAAAATGTAGGTAAATTTCCACACAACTGGGTTGTAAAGATTTCCCAGATGAGACATAAGAAAGAAAAAGACACAAGATAAATTAATTTCATCAAAATGAACCAAGAAGCCATAGACAGCAAAAAGAAATCACAAAATAGGAGTTGAGGAGATGGATCTGTGGGTAAAGAGCTTGCTGAGCAAAGATGAACGCCTTGGTTCATATCTCCTGCACCAATGTAAAAGCCAGGGCTCAGCAATCACAGTGCTGAGAGGTGGAGACAGGAGGATCTCTAGGGCTTACTGGATAGCTAGTCTAGCTGAATTTGTGAGCCTCAGATTCAGTGAGGGACCTTGTCTCAAAAAATAAATGAATAGATTTGGAAAAACCATTATACTCAGTGAGGTAACCCAGGCTCAGAACATCAAATGCCACATGCTGTAGCTCATATTTGGATTCTACATTCAAATGTTTAGAATTGTTTGTGAGTTGGAATAAAAGTCAGTAGTAGAGGCCAGGAAGCTATAAAGGGGCCGTGAGGGCAGGAAGAGGAGAAGGCTTAAGGGGAGGGTATTATAGATATGTAAGTAGAGGGGCAGAATATTGGGAGGAGAATGGAGGGGAGGAAGGGGGAGGGGTGTTAATTTAAATTTAAGATGTTATAGAGAGCTGGAGAGATGGCTTAGCAGTTAAGGTCCTTGTCTATGAAGCCTAAGGACCCAGGTTCTATTCTCCAGGTCCCACATAAGCCAGATGCACAAGGTGGCACATGTATCTGGAGTTCATTTGCAGTGGCTAGAAGCCTTGGTGCGCCCATTCTCTCCCTTTCTCTCTCTCTCCTCCTCCCTCCCTCTCTTCCCCTCCATCTCTCTAATAAAGAAATAAAAATAATTTTATTTATTTACTTATTTGAGAGATAGAGGAAGATGGGGGAGAAAGAGAGAGAGAGAAAATGGGCACACCAGGGCCTCCAAATGAACTCCAGATGCATGTGCCACCTTGTGCATCTGGCTTATGTGGGTACTGGGGAATCGAGCCTTGAACCGAGGTCCTTAGGCTTCACAGGCAAGTGCTTAACCACAAAACCATGTCTCCAGCTCAAATAAAAATAATTTTAAAAAGATGTTACGGATAAGCCATATGGAAACCTACTTCTCTGCTACTTAATAATATATATCTTAAAAAAGAAAGCTTGGGCAGAAGTATTCTGTGAAGGTAGAAAATGTTGTGCCCTGAAGCCACAGATTGTTCTTAGAAAAACTTCAGTGTCAGTGATGGGATACCTTCAAGTGAGCTGTTGGTTGGGGAGACTACTGATGCCCACAAAACATTACAGGCCATTGCCAAGGCTCTCGGTTGCTTATCAGAACCAGAGTGTAAGACAGCAATACCAATTGAAAATGAGCTTTGTCTCACATATAAGGACAATATTTTTGAATAAGCATATACAATGTGGTCTATATAACTAGTCATCAGGAAAATGCAAACTAGCCCTATGCTCTTATGGCTAAGAGTATTAAAGATTGACAACCCAGGTGTCAGTAAGGAGGTGGAATAGCAGAGCCCTCAGGCATCATTGCCGGTAAGTGGTCCAACTTTGTCAGCAAAGTAATTGGCAGCTTTTATGGAATAATGTTGCAATTCTACTTAGTGCCTAGATGATGGAGCCTTTGGGAGCTTTGCTGGAGGAGGTGTGTCGCCAACAGCGGGCCTTGAAGTTTGTTAATCCAGCTCACCATGTGTTTAGAGCTAGTTCACTCTTGGTGCTTTTTCTCTGCTGCTGTGACAAGATGTGTCACTCTGGCTGCCTGATCTGTCATACATTCCCGGCCATGATGGAAGGAAGCTGAAATAAATCCTTTCCTTCTACCAGCTGCTTCTCACTGGTGTTTTATCCCCAGAACTAGAAGGTAACTACCACAGTGCTGACAGAAGCTTCCTTATAATTGCTTCAAATTGGGAACAGTCAAAATAGTCATTAGCGGAAAAATGTACAAACGGTTAGCATATTTATACAATGGAGTAGCCAGCAGCAATGAACAGAAATAAACTATACATGTAACAATGAAGATAAATCACTTAGATGTTCTGCTGGTTGAAAGAAGCCAAACTCAGCCAGGCGTGGTGGCGCACGCCTTTAATCCCAGCACTCGGGAGGCAGAGGTAGGAGGATCATCGTGAGTTCAAGGCCACCCTGAGACTACATAGCGAATTCCAGGTCAGCCTGAGCTAGAGTGAGACCCTACCTTGAAAAAAAAAATAAGAAAGAAAAAAGAAAGAAGCCAAATGCAAGAGAACAAAGTGCACAGTTTAGTTTTATTAACATAGATAAAGCTTGCCTATGGGAAAAGCATGAAAACGTCACCACTGGCGGGAATTGAGACACTGTGCACAAGAAGAATTTCTGCTGTGCCACAGAGATATTGATTGGGTTATTGATAGGTTACACCAGGGTATTCATTTTCCAAAGTTCATGCACATTGCACATTGAAGATTTATACATTTCATATAGATTTTATCTGAATATGGAGCTAGAAATAAAGTTTTCAACTTCAGTGGAGTGGTTTGCTTTTCATAGGAGAATGAGTTAGCAATTCCGAAACTACTTTTTGTGTGTCGTAGGCTTGAGTCAGACAGAAACTATGTTGAAGGTAACGAGATCCAGGTTTTTCACTGTTAGAGAAGCCACTTGTAAATATAAAAAGGGAGGAATCTAGGAGGTCTGCACTGCTATTTGACTGGAATTAAAGATACTAGTAGAAAACAATATTTAAAAAATATAAGTGTGTGTGAGTGCGCGTGCATGCGTGTGCGTGCGTGTGTGTGTATCCTAGTCCTATCTGCTGAAAGGGTGCAGAAAGAGTGATACTATAACAATAAATAGATACAGTAGCAATGAATCTATATAGACCCAGTCTATAAATGGAGTTTGGGACTCCTTTGGTGCTGTATGTCAGGGTTCTCTAGAGGAACAGAACTGACAGAATGAATATGTTTTAGAAGGGGACTTAGTGGATTGGCTCACACAACACGTGCTGGACAGTACCAGTGACACTATACAGTGGGTGTTTATAGACTGAAGAGTCTGAGAACTCAGTAGCTGCCCAGTCGTGAGACAGTATGACTCGGCAGTTCCAATCTGGTGCTGAAGGCCTGGAGGATTCTTGGAGAGCCACTGTTCCTTAGTCCATGTTGGAAGGCTGAAGAAGCCCAGTTCCAGCGTCAGCAAAGGACAGCAGCCGTAGGGCAGATGCACCAGCGAGAGGTGAAGGCAGGCAAGGAAGAGAACCACTTTTTTCCCCAGAACCTCTTTACTAAGGGGCTGCCGGTGGAAGGGCTGCCCATGCTGGGGAAGGGTCTTCCCTGTTAAGTTAACCCTTCCTGGAAATGTCCCCATAGACCTGTCCAAGAGGTGTGGCTCTTACTGGGTTCTTTATCCAGCCAAGTTGACAATAAAAATACACTTTCACAGGTGTGAACTTGGGACCTACACAAAGGAGTTCCCAATGGTTCCATTATGCCTGGCTCCATTGAGTATGGGAATAATGATGGTAGGTCATAACACATCTAGTAAAATCAGAATCTACGAGTCCACACTGATAAAAGTGATAGGTGAGGGCTGGAGAGATGGCTTAGCGAGCGGTTAAGGCATTTGCCTGCAAAGCCAAAGGATCCCGGTTCAACTCTCCAGGACCCACGAAAGCCAGGTGCACAAGGGGGTGCATGCATCTTGGAGTTTGTTTACAGTGGCTGGAGGCCCTGGTGTGCCCATTCTCTCTCTTTCTTTCTCTCTCTCTCTCTCTGCCTCTTTCTCTCTCATAAATAAATAAATAAATAAATAAATAAATAAATAAATATTTTTTAAAAATGTATATATTAAAACGTGATAGATGAGTCAGCAAATGGAGAAGAGAGAAACATGCTTCTTCAGTGTAGAATGTCCAGTAATAAATAGAAGGATGGGTTGATGGAGATAGAAAAGCATCAAAGAACATCAAGCATTTGCTATCAAAGTTTGATGAAGGAACTGGTGGTCACAGTTTCGTAGAGTCTATGTACAAATTATTTATTTATGACAACAGGAAAGTAGTCACTTTATGAAACCTGGCAGATGCTGCTTGAACCAGATGATTTGGAGGGACATTCTATAAACAACTGGCTCTTCCAAAATACCAAGGTCAAGAAAGTCGAGGAAATACTGCGGAACATTCTAGAGATGGAGGGAGCCTACAAGCCATTACAGTTAAATGTGACCTGAGTTTAAAAATAGGTTGGGATGGGGAGAGGGTCTGTAAAAGACATTGCTGGGAAAATCAGTGACATTTGGGCAAAGACTGGATTTCAGGATGACATTGAATCAATGATAAAATTTCTTCAATTCGGGCTGGAGATGTGTGGCTCAGTAGCTAAAGACACTTGTTAGCAAAGCCTGACTGCTCAGGTTCAATTCCCTAGTGCCACGTGAAGCCAGGTACACAAAGTGACACATGCATCTGGAATTCTTTTGTAGTGGAAAGAGGCCCTGTCCCCACTCTCTCTCACAAATAAGGAAATAAAAAATATTTTTTAAAATTAAAAATTCATGGATTTGAAAAGTATACTGTGGTTAGGGAAGAGATTTTTATTTCAAGAAACACTTACAAAATAGATGAACAAGTTATATGATATCTACAACTTTACAAATGTTTCAGGGAAATAACACCTAATAAATAAAAATTTAAAAATACATGTGTATAATTATGAATCAAATGAGGGAAACTTGTAATAATTGGATAAAGGATATTGAGGTTTTGTTTAATTTGTCTTACAGATTTTATATAAGCTTGGAATTGTATAAAAATTAAGGAGAAGAAGGGGAGGAGGGAAAAAGTGAGGGAAGGACAGCGATCCTGGGCACGTAATTTTTTAATTTTATTTTTATTAATTGTGAACTTTACTGTATGAACATATTGCCTGTGGGTCACATTCCATCAGGTTACCTCTACCCCACCCCATTCCTCTGGGGGGCATCCTCAGTGGGATTCTTGGTATTTGCTGTGGGGTCATGAATGCACCAGTCAGCAGGACGTGGTTGTTGAAGAGTATGCCCCCAGCCAGGCTCTTCAGCATCGCCAGGCCTTGGCTAAACAAGCCAAAGCTGTCCCTGGGTTGGCAGGTGCCAACAGGCAAAAAGTGATGATTACAAGTCTATAAATCAAAGAGCTGGTTTAGACCATAAAATTGGAAGTTAAAAAATGCATGTCAAGCTGTAGGAAATTTAATTCCTTTGCATATATTATTCTGAGGGTTACTTTATAATTACAAGCATAACTAATGCAAAGTTACATACTTTGTTATTAAGGATCTTGTGGGGTAAGGACAACACATCAGGAGCTGAAGCAGGCATCTCTCTCAGTGTGTGTGTGTGTGTGTGTGTGTGTGTGTGTGTGTTGTGCACACATGTGCGTGCATGGTCCAGTCATATTAAATTTACCTGGATCATCCCAGTATCCCTCCCAAGCAGATGCAAACAGCTGCATTATTATTTTTTTTTTTTTGAGAGAGACACAGAGAGAGACAGAGAGAGAGGGAGAGGAAGACAGATAGAGATGGGCACGCCAGCAGCCTCTCAGCTACTGCGAATGAAATCCAGATACATGCGCCCCCTTGTGGTCAAGTGTGGCATCATGCCCTTGTGTCACTTTGCATCTGGCTAAATGTGGGACCTGGAGAATGGAACTGGCGTTCTTAGGCTTAGGAGGCAGGCGCCTTAACCTCTAAGCCGTCTCTCCAGCCCGAACAGCTACATTTTGCAGAGGGTAGATAGAAGTTGGTACATTAAAAATTTGTTTTGAGCAACATCCCAGGCCCAGAAACAAAGAATGGCAGAAAGGATAACCTGGTAGCTCATTGCCCCCATCTAAAAAATCAGCTGTATAAAGGGTGGGATCTTGGCCTATCGGTTCAGATGTCTACTAGAACCTTGACTAAACCCTCCTACCAAGAAAAGTTCAAGATGTAGCTGATGGTCACGAGTGTTCAAGAAGCAGCTGCATAGAACTGGGTGTGGTAGTGCATATCTAGAAGCCCAGCTCTCTGGAGGTAGAGGCAGGAGGATCAGAAACCCAACTTTATCCTTGGCTACACAGTGAGTTTATAACCGAGGGCTGGAGAGATTTATCTGTGGGTAAGGTGCTTGCCTGCAAGGCCAAAGACCTGAGTTCAGTTCCCCAGAACCCATGTAAAGCCAGATGCACAAAGTGGCACATACATCTGGCGTTTGTTTACAGTGGCCAGAGGCCCTGGCATACTCATTCCCTTGCTGTCTTTCTGTCTCCCCCCCCTTCTCTCTCTCTTGTAAATAAATAAATGAATATTAAACCATAAACATTAAAAAAAACCAGAAAGAAACCTCACAATGTCATTATGAAGTATGCATTGCAGCACGCACTTTGTGAACTGGAGAGCTACCACAAGTGTCTGACTTTCTATGTGCTTAGGCACCTAGTCCAGTGAATTCTGAGTGTAGTTGATACATCTCATTGCTCATCTCTTTGTGGCCATGGCAAGATTTTGGGGCTCAGAGAGTCCAGGCTGGAACCCATGTCCAGAGTGTGGCTTTAGACACCCTGTACCTCATGCATCCCCAGCAAGAGTCTCAGAGAGCTGGCGTCCCTTTCACCTTCCAATTCACTGACCTCACTGAGGTCGACTCTGCAAGCTCTGATGCTGGTACAGTAATGAGAAGATGACAAGATACAGCTTTTGCCATCGCAAGACTGACTTCTGTTTCTATGGAAAACTCCCCAAATGCATGCATTTCCTCAATTAGGTTGAACCGTCTCTTAATAGACTGGATGAACAAACTAATATATTTATTCACAAAACAACCACTAGATATAAAAGCCAAGAAAGGTTTAAAAAGAACATGTTGATCCAAGGAGAGAGACAAAAGCATAAGATAGTTTAATTCTATTTATGTAAAGTTCAAGGGTAGACAAAATGACTGCCTGGTGATAGGATATAGAATAGTGATCTGTACTGACTGGAAGGGAACATGGACTGTTTTTATGGTGTTATAGAAACATTTTAATCTTAATCCTCAGTGTTAATTTATTCTTACCAAGGCAACAGGAGGGAAACTGAGTGATCATGTGAGATAGGGACCTGCTAATTTGTTCTGCTACAATGCAGCAACCATTTTATTATATATGTATATGTATATATATATATATATATATATATATATATATATATATATGTATATATATCATGTTTTATAACATGTCTCATGTCTTATAACATCATGTCTACTTTAAATATATACAAAAAAATTTATAAAAGTGGCATATTCAAGAATTATGTGTTCCATGGGTGAATTATACTGGTTTTTTTAAAAAAATTTTTTGAGGCAGGCCCAACAGACTAGCCTTTTTTTTTTTTTTTTTTTTTTTTAATGAGAGAGGCAGAAAGAGAAAGAGAATTGGTATGCCAGGGCTTCCAGCCACTATAATTGAACTCCAGACATGTGCACCACCTTTTGCAAATGTGCAACCTTGCATATGCATCACCTTGTGCGTCTGGCTTATGTGGGATCAGGGGAGTCGAACATGGGTCCTTAGGCTTCACAAGCAAGCACCATAACTGCTAAGCCATCTCGTCAGTTTTATACTGCTATTTTGAAATATGAATTCTGAAATTAATCTAGTCACTTTAGAAATCAGTAGGAATTTTCCTCCAACAACTGAAAATAGAAGCAATGTATGACACAGCTGTATCACTCCTGGGTATATACCCAAATAATTCAAAGCCAACATATCACAGAGATACCTGCACATCCATGTTTATCACTGCACCGTTCACAGTAGCCAAAATATGGAATCAGCATAGATGTCTGTCAACAGACAGGTGGGTAATGAAAATGTGATATGTATACACAACGGAGTTTGATTCAGCCATATAGAGCAATAAAATTATGTCGTTTGCAGAAAATAGATGTACATGGAAATCATCATAACAAGAAAAATAAACAAGACTCAGAAAGACAAATCTAACACGTTTTACCTCAATTTTGGGTCCTAGCTCTTATACACATACATGAAATCATTTATCCATGAGATGAAAGTAGAAGTGAGACTGTTTAGGGGAGAGAGAGGGGAGGGCAAGAAAGGAGAAAGTATGGGTAAATATGGCCAAAGCATATGAGAGACTTGAATAAAAATGTATTTATCAGGGCTATAAAGATGACTCAGCAGTTAAGGGACTTGCCTACGAAGCATAAGGACCCATGTTCGATTCTCCAGATCCCATGTTAGCTGGACACACAAAGGTGAGGCAAGTGCAAGGTTGCACATGCCCACTAGGTGGTAGAAGCATCTGGAATTCGATTGCAGTGGCTGAGACACTGGTGCACCAATTCTCTGTCTCTGTCTCTCTCTGGCTCTCTGAAATAAAATAAATACTAAAATTAAAAAAATTAAAAACAATGTCTTGGGTGTGGTGGTGCACACTTATACTCCCAGAACTTGGGAGGCAGAGGTAGGAGGATCACTGTGGGTTCGAGGCCACCCTGAGACTGCATAGTAAATTCCAGGTCAGCCTGTGCTAGAGTGAGACTTTACCTCCAAAAACAAAAACAAAAACAAACAAACAAACAAAAAAATTCACCAGGCGTGGTGGTGCACGCCTTTAATTCCAGCACTCGGGAGGCAGAGGCAGAGGCAGAAGGATCACTGTGAGTTAGAGGCCACCCTGAGAGTACAGAGTCAATTCCAGGTCAGCCTGGAAATACCTTGAAAATAATATATATATATTTAAGATAAAGATATTTAAGATATTTAAGATAAATAAAAATATTCCTTCTCTGAAAACATTCTCTTTGGAGAAGTGTGAATTTTGTTTTGTTTGAATTTTACTTTATTTATTCAGGGAAGGAAAGCATGAGGGGGAAACAAAAGTAGTGTTTTCAGTGGGACTGGATCAGATGGATCTGCACAGAAACCAGGAAACTCACAGGGGACTGGATTTCTGGTAAAGGGTTGGAGGGAGGTACTGTCCAGGTATTCAGTTGTCACTATCTAATTCATGACAACCCAGATCTTGGTTGTGAGAGAGTCTTTGGCTCTTCGTCCTTTTAAGTAGATTAATAGAGGGAGAAATGGCCTGATGCCAGTAGCCCTTCCCAAAGCCTGCCCAAGGTCACAAATGCAGTAATACTCAGTGGCCTGTTCCTAAGGAGCAATGGAGCGTGCCCTGAGCAGAAATCTGTGTGTGAACACATTGCACATCCTCACTGTCAGGCTCCTAGTCTCCTCAGCTCCATTTTCACACGGTCATCCTAGGCTGCTGTGGGCAGAGATTCTACTGAGGGGTTCTCTTCCTCCACTGTTCAGTGCCCCTGTGTGTGCTTTAAGAAGTGTTTTTTGGGGATCCTGGAGAGATTGCTTAGTGGTTAATGTGCTTTCCTGCAAAGCCTAAAGACCCAAGTTTGATTCTCTAGGTTCCACAGAAGCCAGGTGCACAAAGTGGCACATACCTCTGGAGTTTGTTTGCAGTGACTAGAGGCCCTGGTCTGTCCATTCTCTTTCTGTCTCTTTCTCTTTCCCTCTTTCTGCCTCAAATAAAAATACATTTAGGGCTGGAGAGATTGCTTAGTGGTTAAGGCACCTGCCTGCTAAGCCTAAGAATGCCTATTCGCTCTCCAGGTCCCATGTTTAGCCAGACGCTAAAGTGACTCAAGGGTGCAATACCTCACTTGCCCACAAGGGGGCAAAAGCATCTGGAGTTCATTCACAGCAGCTGAGAAGCCGCTGGCATGCCTGTTCTCTCTATCTCTGCCTCTTCCTCTCTGTCTCTCTCAAATAATAAAAAAATAATAAAATCAATAAAAAAGTGTTTTTTTCTCAGGGTGTTTCAATCTCCTTGAACAATGTAAGGGCTAGAAGAGTGAGGTGGAAGAAGGAGGAGCAGAAGAGGAATGTGGTGAGGGGAGAGAGGAGAAAAAAGAGGAGGACAGCAAAGAAAAAGGTGAGTGGTGAGAGAAGAGAAGGGTAGAGGAGGAGAGGAGAGGAGAGGAAAAGAGAGAGGGACTAGTGAGGAGAGAGAGAGGCAGAGAGAAATAGAGAGAGAAGAAAAAGAGGAAAGGAGGGAAGGGAAGGAAGGGAAGAAATGAAAGAAAAAAGAGTGAGAAGAAAGAGATTTAAAAGCAAGCTTTTTTGCTTCATCTCCATCCTTACCCATTTCCACTTCTGCACCTGGCATCCCTTCTAGTAAAGAAGGTTGTTGGGATGCAGGGGAGGAAAAGAGACACAGAAAAGGGAATGCCAGATGGAGATCCTAAGGGAGGAAGAGGGCAGGGCTGTGTGCCATGAAGGAAGGATCTTGAAGCCAATGACGAATATGACCCATGTAATTTTCATGACAGGAGTTACACAGAAACTCAATGGAAGACCAGTTCCACTTCCCCAAAGACTACGGGAGCCCCTCAAACATGAATGACTTGAAAAGGCAGGTTCCGGTCTATCCACAAAGTAGTAAGAGATGCTGGGAAGGGCCCAGCCACTACCTCCCCTTCTCACTCTCATCTTCCTTAGACACTTAACACAGTCTTGTAGAGGTGGGTAATGTTGTGCTCAGAAGCCAAAGATTGTGATTAGAAAATGTCAGTGCCAGGGGTGGGATACCTTCCAGTGAGTTGTTGCCCAGGGAGGACCATGATGCCCCCAAAACATTACAGACTATTGTCAAAGCTCTTGATTATCCATCAGAACTGGATGTTAAGACCCTATTGCTGAAGACTCCACATGTTTGGGCTGCAGGTCACTGAAAAGATCATGACATCAAACTGAAAAGAAAGTCTGATTGAGAGGGGGAGGTGATATGATAGAGAGTGAAGTGTCAAAGGGGAAAGTGGGGGGAGGGAGGGAAATAACATGGGATATTATCTACAATTAAAGACGTTGTCAATAAAAATAAAAATAAAATAATAATAATTTAAAAAAAGAAAATCAAGCTGGAGCTGAGCTGGAAGCCTTCTCCCTATTGCTGTGATGTCAGGATGGTGGAACAGCCTGATGCAGGATAAAACCGTGTTAACCAGCAGTGGACCCTGCAAGCTTACAGCTGACCAGCAAGGCCAGTGGCGGCATGTCTGTTTTGGGGGAAATCACTTGCTTTCTGATTTGGACTTGAGGCCTACTCAGTGGGAGGGATTTCCTGCCTAGTACCGAAAACCTAGTCAAAAGCCTGTGGCTGGGGAAGTCATAAGCCCTAGGGAAGAAAGTACTACTGTTGTCTAGCTAAAAGGATCTAGTATGACTCCCAAACTGCCCTCCAAACACTTACGTTTATGCCTATATACTAATGCTTCTCTCACTCCTGGTTAGAGAAGCTTCTCTTTTCAGAAGGCGATGGCCTCTGGGATGACTCAAAATTCACCAGAGTGCTGAAAGGAAGTGACAGTGGAGTGTTCAGCACTAAGTGAGATATCTCTAGCAAGGTTCAGGGACCATTGCAGAAGAGGTGGTGAAAAGCATGAAAGAACCAAAGGAAGGCGAAGAGTGCTTACAAGACTGTCTTTCAGACACAACGTGGCCTTGATATTCATGACCTCACAGTGTCCCTATCCCGATTTCAGAAATAAGGAAACTGAGGCCCAGAGAAGCTTTCTAACCTGCTCTCATTGATAAGTGCCCTCGAGGCTTTTATATTGCATTAATAACCTATCATATATTTAGCCCCGACTGATTTATCTAATCACAGATGCTTCTCAAGTGCTCCTAACCTGCTTTCAGTGGGAACAGCATGCGCACTGAAATCCATTTACACCGTTAATTTGGTAAACTTCCTCCAGCCTCCATCCAACATGTCATAGATTCCAGTCTTAATAAAACTTAATGAGATTTGGCTATAAATATGTGAAGGTAACTGCCCGTATAACGTGGTAATGTTCCCTGAATTTTCTGTCATATTTATCAAGGTTTCTGGAAAGGAAACCTCTTTAACTTCTTGGAAGAGGAAGAAAAAGATGCTAATCTTGGGGTCCCCCATGCCTGGAAACTATGGCTTGGCCTGATTTTAACTTAAAATCCTCTCTCCCAGTTGATCCCACATTCCTTGCTGTGTCTGCAAATTACTTAACTGCACATAGAGCTCTAACATGCTTCACTAAGAGGAAGTGCAAAACAAATATAAATAATAAATACACATAAGTACAGAATGAATCACTTATGACAGTAAACCAGTTTGTACAGATGGGATATATTTATTGTAAAATAAGAACTTTCTGAAAATTATCTTCGAAGTTCAGGTTATGTTGCTTATAAATCGCTGAAATGGAGGGCAGAGGTTATACTTTAAGATTTTTTTTCCCAAAATAACCAGGAGATAAACATCAGGAAAATATTTTCACAGAGAAAGGAACAGAATTCACTATATATAATCAGTTAGAACAATGGAATGCCACAAAAAGAACTTGGACCAAGGCTAGGAAGATGGCTCAGTGAGCAAGGAACTCACAACTCAGGCCTGAGTACCCAGGGTAGATCTAAGCC
The DNA here is from genome assembly GCA_036365145.1 of Orientallactaga sibirica. NCBI lineage: Eukaryota > Metazoa > Chordata > Mammalia > Rodentia > Dipodidae > Orientallactaga > Orientallactaga sibirica. The sequence continues at coordinate 40,186,253 of JAEOAD010000008.1, read as the reverse complement.
GGACTTTACATACAAAGCCTGAAGCCATGGCAGTCCGCTACTAATCCAGCAAGCTGGCAGAGGTGGGAGGCAGAGACAGAAGAATTTCTCAGAATCCTGTGGCGACAAGCACAGCCAAAACAACAGGTGATCAGGATGGATAGAAACTCTCCCTCAAATGAGACGGAAAGGGGAGGACTGACCTGAAAGTTGTCTTCTGACCTCCACACACATTCCATAGCACACACACACACACACGCACACACACACACATTCTCACACACACATGAACCACACATAAATTCACAAAAAGAAAATTGGATTTAGGCCTGACCTGAGTTTAGATCTTAACTAATTATCAGCTACCTTGTTGAAAACTTTGGTATTAAATTATACCCACATTATAAGGTGATTCAAACAAATTCTACAGCATACATTCTTTTTCTTATTTTTACTTTTACTTTTTTTTTATGAGACAGAGAGAGAGAGCAAGAGAGAGAGAGAGAGAGAGAGAGAATTGGCACTCTAGGGCCTCCAGCTGCTGTGATTGAACTCTTGACACGTGCTCCACCTTGTGCGCATGCACAGCCTTGCTCTTGCCTCACCCTGTGCGTCTGGCTGATGTGAGACCTGGGGAGTTGAACATGGGTTCTTAATCATGCAGCCTTGCTCTTGCCTCACCCTGTGCATCTGGCTGATGTGAGACCTGGGGAGTCGAACATGGGTTCTTAGTCTTGGCAGGCAAGTGCCTTAACCACTAAGCCATCTCTCCAACCCATGCATATATTCTTAATTTAATTAATATTCTGACTTATGTGGATGTCTTAACACAGGAAGGTTTTTGCTATTTCTATTAACACTATAACACAGTGGAAGTCCTGACAGTTTTAACACATATATCCTGAGATGCATATGATCCTGAAATATACATATATACATATAGATATATGCATATGATCCTTGAAATACATGGTCCTCTCAGTGTGTATTTCATTTCCTTGCATCTGATAAAAATGAGCATAATACATATTTCATTTTTTAAAACTTTTTATTTTTTATTATTTTTTTGGAGAGAGACTCAGAGAGAGAAACAGAGAGAGAGACAGAGAGAGAGAGACAGAGAGAGAGAGAGAGGAAGACAGAGATGGGCTCGCCAGCAGTGTCTCAGCTGCTGCGAACGAAATCCAGATGTTTGCACCCCCTTGTGGTCAAGTGCGGCATTGTGCCCTTGTGTCACTGCATCTGGCTAAACGTGGGACCTGGAGATTGGAACCGCTGGAGATTGGAACCAGTGTTCTTAGGCTTAGGAAGCAGGTGTCTTAACCCCTAAGCCATCTCTCCAGCCCTACATATTTCATTTTTAACCTAATTACCTCTGAAAGAAAAATAATCCAAATGCAGTTTTAAATACCAAAGAGTGTTTGGTTTTGGAAAGCAATGGAGCCTTGGAGGGGGTGATACAGACACCCCGTTTAGGGCTGAGCACTTTGCAGTCACTTTTCTGGGCATTTCAATCCGCTGTCAGTCTCTGCCGTGACTGCTGCCCACAGCAACAGGAAGCTTCTTTGTCCAAAGCTCAGAGCAACACTAATCTATGGGCAAAAATATAAATACTTAGAAGGTACTTGGATGGGCATCCCTTTCCCATTTAATGCAATGACAGTATTAGCTTCCCACTAGGATCTATGACCTCCCCAGTCATCAGATTCTGACAAGGTTGATGGTACTGGACATGAATTTCCCCCTGAGGTGTGGGCCTCCAATCCAATCCAGAGATTCCACTGGTTACCCCTATAATCATCATGCCACTCTTGTACCAGTAGGCACACCTTGTATGACAGGTTGGCAGCTTGTTAAACCATGGACTTTAGAATCGGATGTACTTGATTTAAACCCCTGCCCTGCCATCTGAGAGCAGTGTTCTTCCTAATTCTCAATGTTATCCTGGGCATAGACGAGATACTACATTGATTATCGAACATTCATGAATTGTTGGTGGGCTGGAACAAATAAAACTCTTATGGCTACAACGGGCCATGAGAGAGTTGTGCCATTTCATTTCCTATGTCTGTAATCTCTCCCCACCCCCCAGCCTGCTTCCTGAAGGTTCTGGTGGGTGCTTCTTTCTTACTCATGTCCTCGCCCATAGCTATCACACAAATTAGCACAGCTCATGTGGATACAGATGTCTTTTCTCGGACCTTTCAGCAGTCATGCAGAATCATACATCTCCAACCTCAGTGCACCACTGTGCCTTTTAACACAGTGTTGGGCGCATACCATGAATCACCCAATCCTGTTAGGCCTGATTTATGTTCAGCTGCTGAGCCATATTTTCTTGTGTCACGTCTTGTTAGATATACCCTTAGTGACTGGCTGGGGGCAGGATCTGCAAAGCCTTCTACAACCGAAGTTCTGGATGAAAGAACCATGTCAAACAGCCTTGTGTGACTCCTGGCACTTCCTCCTTGGTTCTGTTGATCTTGGACTCCCCAGCTTTGAGAACTGTGAAAAATAAACTTCTGTTGTTTGTACACCACACTGTCTATCTTTGGTTATAGTATCCTGAATAAACTAAGATAAGAAGGAAAAGACTGAAATGTCTGGGCTCAGAGGGATGCGTTTTGGGCACACCTCACATGTCAGATGTGTGGCTTTTCTTAGCTCCTTCCTTGAGCGAAGGGTCCTCATCTATCAAGTGAGGTTACTGCTGCTTGATGGTGGTACATATTGGATGGATACTGGCAGGAGATGCCATCATTTATGGCACACAGTCACCATTCAAGACATCTTTAAATGCTCGCTTTTAAATGATGCCACGGGCTTGAGCTCCTAGGTAAAGCCTGTGTCTGAACTTTCAGGAATGTCACAGCGCCTAGGGGATGATGGATGGAAAGAAAACGACTTCATGAGCTTTCAACTCCCCTATTCCATGCGAAAGGCTTTCCCTGCACTGAAGTAGTGTCATCGTCCCTGTTTTCATACATGTTAACATTGCAGCTCAAAGAGAGTTGGCGTGATCGTTGCTGTTTGCTGTATTGGGAATCTTACCCAAGTTCATATGTTAAAGTTGTTACTCCCCAGAATAAAGCTCCCAGACTCTTTCTCCTCAGCACCAAGACCGCCCCTCCATGCTGGCTGGACTCCTTGTACTCAGGGTAAAAATAGTTCCATTTGGACATCATCAGAATCAAATGGAGCGATGGGCCCTGTGGTGGTTTGATTCAGGTGTCCCCCATAAACTTAAGTGTTCTGGATGCTAGGTTCCCAGATGATGGCTATTTGGGAATTAAAGCCTCCTGGAGGCAGTGTATTGTTGGGGGCGGGCTTATGGGTGTTATAGTCAGCTCCCGCTTGCCAGTGTTTGGCACACTCTCCTGTTGCTATGGTCCACCTTATGTTGGTTGGCCAGGGGGTGATGCCATCATTTATCCCTGCCATCATGGAGCTTCCTCCTCGAGCCTGTAAGCCAAAATAAACCTCTTTTACTTTTTCCCAATGCTCTTGGTTGATTTCTACCAGCAGTGTGAACCTGACTGCAACAGGCCCCATTTGGGTGCCATGGTTTCCACGCTGGAGGGTTGAGGTGAGGCCTCACAGTTTGCAGCTCAGGTGGTGCTGCTGTTGCTGGCTGGGTGACCACGCTTTGGGAACCACAGATTTCATGTATTACTTCCTTGTGTCAGTGGGTCTCAACCGAGGGCAGCAAATTTTGCATATTCCAGAGGACCTTGGCAATGTCTAGAGATAGTTTCGGTCATCACAACTAGGCTGGGGTAATGATACTGGCTTGTAGTGGATAGAGATTAGAAATGCTGTTAAGATCCTCTGTTGTACATGCAGCCATCCACAATAAAGGGCCACGCAGCCCCCAATGCAGGATGGACAACAGTTGATCTGGTCGTGAAAGAAGCTGAGTGAATACCGTAAATGGCATGGATATGCTGTACAGAGGATTATTCGTGTCTCAGACACGAATGGATGCTGTGGGGTGACAGCAGATTTCACAGCACTTCTCAGAATGAGGCACCATGCAAAATGTGCACATTGGTTATTTGTGTAATTTTCTATTTAATATATTCAGGTCACGGTTGAGCACGGGTAACTCAAACCACTGAAAGTAAAATCGTAGGAAAAGGGCAACTATCAAAGTAAGAGTTATGAGAGGGGCAACTATCAAAGTAAGAGCTATAACGCTAACACATGAAAATCGAGCGTGGGATTCAGCCTATCCAATCACACTAGGTAATCCCCGCTCAACCTTGAGACGTCAGGCCGACTGTGATCCTATGTCTCCAGGGACTGTCTTGATTATACATAGACTTCTCAGTCGCCTGTGAGCAGCACTGGTTGGTAGACGCTTAAGCAGGGCAGGCACATGGCTGTCTTGTTGAGTCCCACATTCCCAGAATAAGCATCGCTCTTAACAAAAATCAGAGATGCTGAGCACATATTGGGCTAGTAGCCGCAAGTATCACTTGCCCAAGGTTTGAGACCCAAGACTCAGTATCATGTGGCACCATAAATCAATTTGTATCCCTACATTTATTTCTTTCTGAGCTTGAGTCCACCAATAAATTTCCAGCACAGACTTTTCCCCTCTTTTGCTAGATTAGACTTCTTCATGAAGTTGAACATAAAATGTTCAAACAGAGCTCTCAGTAAAGGGAGTTCTTCCCGGTGTGTGAACCCATAATTGTAAATTCTCATATACATCTACTAATTTTCTTTTGAAAGATATTTATTTATTTACGCATATGTGTGAGTGAACATGCTAGGGTCCCTTACAGATGCAAAAAAAAAAAAATGCCTAAACAGCTTTATATAGGTGGCTGGGGAATTAACCCCTAGGCTAGCAGCCTTGGTACGCAAGTGCCTCTAAGTGCCAAGCCATCTCTCCAGCTCCCATCCACCACTTTTCAAAGAGGTTCTTTATTTGTTTTGCCATTTCTTTTCCTAAGAAAAACTCACTTAAACAATATAAGTTCCCAAGACAAGTGCCCAGGAAGGTGAAGGTGAATGAGCAATAGTTTATATTCAGCTTTCTCGATGAGGGCCAAGCTCTTTACAAATATTCCTGACTTGACATGTGTGGATTTGAAGTTTTCATCATTCTATGTCACAGGGCCTCTGTGGACAGTTGGAGTCTGGGGTTGCACATTGTACAAACCTACCTGCCCTTCCAAACTTCAAGGGCTTCATAATTCTTAGGAGTGATCAAAAGACCCAGAGAAGTTTGCTTGGTTCAGGAAACTCACTTCTTTATTTCCTGTAGTAGAAATTATTCAGTAGCTGAATTATTCTGAATTCCCACTACATGAGCTCCATATCTAGGAAAAAAAAAAAAAAAAAAAAAAAAAAAAAGTAGGAGCAAGCCTGGAAAGGTTTGCTTCAGTTTGGAAAAAAATTGAGTTAATCTGTCCAGGTACCTACTCACAGGCCTTAGATCAATGCCATGGGTTTGTGGTTGTCTGCATTCATGCCATCACACCTAGGGTTGAAATATAACTCAGAAGTGGTCATTCCTATTGACGTCTAGAACATCATAGGCGAGTGTCATAGTATGCTAGGGATTCCACAGCAAAAGGCCACAGGCTGGGCCCCTTAAACACCTGATGTTTGTTCATGCACCGTTCTTGGGAGTCTGAGATCAAGAGGTCATCAGGGTTTTGTTTCTTTGGAGATCTCTGACTCTCTTTTTCTCTCTGTGGTTTGTACGTGACATCTTCTCACTGTGTCCTCACATGGACTTCCTCCTCCCCACCTCCATGTACGTCTGTGTTCTAATCTCCTCTTCGTTCAAGCACAACAGTCATGCTGGATCAGACCAGCCCCATATGGTCTCATTTTCCCATAATCACTTTGCTAAACACCTCTCCAAATACTGTCCCATCTGACATCCCAGGGGGACGATTTTAGCAGATGAATTTGGGTTGTGTACACAGTTCAGCTCACAGCAATGAGCACCCCTATTCTCTCTGAGATACGATTTTATAATTTCCTAAAATAGGGAGTATGGCACCCACCTCAGTTCAGGGAAAACCCTTAACACAGACTAGCAGGTTTGATGGCTAAAACTGTCCTTTCCAGTCTAGTGCCATCTCCAAGTCCTACCATGGATACAGCTTCTGTTCCAAGGGTCTGGAGAGGGGGTGAGGAAGATGTAATGGTCTCTTACATTTTTTTTTAGTCTGCAAGTTTGCTCTTCCAAGTGTGCTCCCCGATCCATCTGCATCACCTGGAGCTTTTTGGAATTGCAGAATGTCTGGTCCAATGCCATATCTGGACTCTGAGTCAGGAGCTGAGGCCATTAACTGATGTGCCTGTTCATTGAAGTTGAGACGTGCTCATGTAGACTAAATGCGGGGGGAGGGGCTTTATTGCCCACTTCTATTGTCTGCCTCTCCAGTCCAGACCCAGCATCACTGGGACTAAGCAATTTCCCCACAATCCTCCTTTCCCATGCTCCTCAAGTCTCTCTGCATCTTCCCAGCGTCACGTTGACCAGCAGACAAGAGGGGGAAGCATTTTCTCAGAGAGACAAGATCCGGTCTTGATGTTTTACCTCTGTGGTTTGTAACCTGGCAGTCAGGAGAGGGATGAAGGACACTCACCTTATCCTCATGGGTTTAGCACTCCCTGTCTGCTCTTCAGAAGGTCACTGGGCCCAGCTCGAAGTTCATGCAGAGCCTTCAGGGTGTGTTAGTCACAGGCATCAAGCAGGCAGCATGGGCACGCAATCATAGTGCAGAATGCCAAATGGTTCTGAAGAAAATGGTCCATTAGAACTCTCCTTTAGCAGTCCTCCGCCTGAAAAGTTCGGCAAGCCAGAGTAGCCCACTGTACTGGTTCTTAGAACTCACCCCCATGATAATAGCTTTAGGCTTGGCCCTGACAATCTGAGGATGCCAGCTCGAAACAAACCAAGTGCATCCCACCCTGGGCCCATCGCTTTCAGCTGTGGCATGCACTTGAATTAAGGAGCACTTTTGGTTCTGGTCTTCAAAAAGGCGTTTGATCCATTTGCAGCATGGCTCACATCCCACTGTCCACCAGGGCTGCTGGGCTCTAGCATAGCTAATTCTGCAAAGCCCATTAGCATCTCAGTCTGCTCCCTTCTGGTTCCCAGACTGCTGTCTGCAATCCTGACCTAACCTTGGTGACAGCAGCCGCAGATGGAGCAGTTTGGAAGACAGTAAAAACAAAACAAAACCAAAAAAGAAAAAAAAAAAACAAAACTTCGTGTTTCTGTTCATGGGATTCTTATGAGACTCAACGGCTGAACAGTTTTCTAGGCTGTCCGGTCTATTGCTCAGGCACCTGGGAGTCCCACCCCCATGTCCTTTGCAATGTGCAAACCTCATTTCTGGCAATGTATAACACAGTCACTGTGAAATAGCCATCAGAAAATGCTGCCTGGGTTTCTGCCTGATATCCACTGCTCAGTGTCACATTCCATGCACCTCTTTAGTCAAAAGAAGTAATAACCCCCGGCTAAGGGGAAGCAGTCAAGGGTGGATATGTGGCTCCTGTGCATTGCTGACACCAGTGTGTGATGCTCCGAGCTAGTTAAATCAAGTTCTAATGTATTTTTAAAAGGCGAAAGGTTTAGATTGGACTCCTCAGCCCTTCTGAAATATGTTGACGCCTAATTAGTGCGCCATATAGAAATGACAATGGTGACTGTCTGATGCCAGCTCTCCTGGCATGATGCTTGTTGAGTTAACCCATTTCAGTTCCAACTCATATTTTTAGATTACAATTTTTATTTCAAGATGATTAAAAATTCATATACAGTTGTAAAAAGTAATACAGAAAAAAATCATGTACCCTTTACTGAGTGACCCAATAGTAACATCTCATAAAACCGTCTGCAATATCACAACCAGGATATTCAAATTGATGTAACCAAGACACACAGGGATCGCTATCATCCCAGGACAGCTTTATTCCACCCTACTGTGGCCTTGCCGATCTCCCTTCTCCTCTTCCATGCTGATTGGCTACAACCACCATTTCTACAACTCTGTAATTTCAAGAATGTTGGGGCTGGGAGATAATTCGGTTGGTAAAGGGCTTATGTACAAGCATGAGGACCTGAGTTCAATCCCCAGCACCTCTTTAGAAAGAAAGAAAGAAAGAAAGAAAGAAAGAAAGAAAGAAAGAAAGAAAGAAAGAAAGAAAGAAAGGAAGGAAGAAAAAGAGAGAGCAAAAGGAAGGGAGAAAGAAAGAAGGAAAGAAGGGAAGAGTAGGTCATGGTGGTGCATGCTTACACTCTCAGTTCTGGGGAGTCAGAGACAGGTGTATCCTTGGGGTTCCCTGGCCAGATAGTCTAGCCCAGTGGGCAATCTCCAGGCCAATGTGATATCCTGTGTGGATGGTACTGAGGAATGACAAGGAAAACTGTACTCTGGCCTCAAGGTGCACATGTATATGTACACCCATACCTGCACACATATGAATGTGCACACATGTATATGTGCACACCAAGGAAGCTTTGTAAATGGAGGCAGACTGTGTGGGACCTTTTCAGACTTAGCCTTTTTCTCTGAGACTACTTCTTCTTCGGCCCTTTTAGAGGGTCGTAGCTGTTATTTATTCTGTTTTAGTTGTATAGGGGTCTTACATGGCATAGAAATGCCACAGTTGGTTTAAAAATTCTTCCTCTGGAATACATTTTAATTGGTTATTGGCTAGTACAAAAAAAAAAGCTGTAAATATTGGATAATGTCCTGTGGGAAGGCAAGACTTCATTTCTGGGAATGCATGCCCAGGAATGTAAATGTGTTTCCATTTCCTGTTTCGTGTATTTAAGAAACCGCTAGCGTGCCTTTCACAATGACTGCCCCATTCTGAATTCCAGCGAGCGATTCGTGTCTGCTGCTTCCTGCCCTCACCAGTCCTGAGTGCTACATGTCTACTGCTCAGGGTCCTCCCCAGTATTGACTTGCCATTATTTCCTAGTTTAATCATTCAAAACACATTTTATTTATTTATTATTTATTTATTTATGAGAGAGAGGAAGAGAGAGAGAATGGGCATGCCAGAGCCTCCAGCCACTGCAAATGAACTCCAGACGCATGTGACACCTTGTGCATCTGGCTTACGTGGGTCCTGCAGAATCAAACCTGGGTCCTTTGGCTTTGTAAGCAAGCACCTTAACCACTAAGCCATCTCTCCAGCCATATTTTAATCATTTGGACAGGTGTGCGGCGGTGGCTCATTCACTTGAATTTGCTTGAATCTGTATATTTTCAAAGAAGTGTCTATGCAGATCTTTTGCGTTCTAATGGACTGCTTTTTTTTTTTTCTTTTACCACTGAGACTTCAAAAGTCTTTATGTATTGTAGACTGTAGTCATATGTCAGATCTGTGAGTTCCAGGTCCTTTGTCCCTCTTGTTGTCTTGGTTAATCTTCTTGACTTAAACACATCCAGTTTATCCATTTTCCTTTAGCGGACTATGTTTTTGGTGTCAAGTTAAAAATTCATTGTTTCATCGTAGATCCCAGAGACAGTGTGCAAGTCAGCTTTCTGTTGCAGCAATAAAATGCCTGAGACAGGAAGACAGTCAACGCAGAAAGTGGTAAGGTTGATCTACCAAAAGCGGATGAGGACGGGAGAGAGTCCACGGTAATATTTAGCTGTGGGAGATGGTTGGTCCTGGTAGTGGCGATGTATGCATGCATTGTTTTAAGAGATGAAGCTCCCTGGAAAATGAGAGTTGAACATTTTTTTTTCCAACATAAAAGGCAATAGAGCAAATGCCTTAATGCTATTTTTAAAATATCCATTTTGTCCAGGTGCCTAAAAATAGTTTTCTGAAGGTTTTACTATTCTTGCCCATTTCAAGGAGACCTATGTGATATTTAACAACCTACTATTTTGAATCAAGACTGTCAAATGACACAGACTTTTTATATATTTTTTTGTGAGGATATATCAAATTAACTTGTTGAAACATTAAAAAAAAGAGAGGGAAGGCTTATTTTGGTTCATAGTTTTGGAGGCTTTGTGCTCTGCTACTTGGGACCTCTGATGGCATACGTAGAAAGCGAAAAGTGATCCATCCATGGCCAGGTCCCAAAAGAAAAGGCTGGTTACCACTGTCTCCTTTGAGGTCAGGTCTCCTAATGACCTAAACCCTTCCCCTAGGCCCAGCCTCTTGAAGGATCTCCCAATAACACCAGCCTGGGGTACTATCGACACATGGGCCTTCCTTTTGAAGACATTCCCAGTGTAAATTAGAGAAGATGGGCTCTTATTTTTTTTCTCCCAAGAATTCCTTTGTGGGCTGGGATGATGGCTTAGTGGATAAAGTGAATTTCCATGTCAGTATCATGACCAGAGTTTGAATCTCCAGCACCCATGTTCATGCTGGCTGGGTGGGGTGGCCCATCTCAAATCCCATCACTCAGCAAGCAGAGATAGATGGGCCCTTGGGGTGTGCTGGCTAGCTAGATTAGCCGAACAGATGATCTCTGGGTTCAGAGAGAGACTCTGCCTCAAGTAAATATTGAGTGACTGGGGAAGACACCCAGCATCAACCTCTGGCCTGTATATGTGTACACACTTGCACATATGTGTGACCACAAGCACAGGAGCACATACACACACTAACTACACATATATATGCAAAGAAAAGTGAACTGCCTTTGCTTCAAACTCAGCTGGGCATGCCTCTGTTTCCATGTTGTTTGTTGTGCTCTATCTATATGTGTGTCCCTCCCCTTGGCAGTGCCTGCATAATAAATCTGGAGTTTAAATAGACTCATTCCTCCTCCTTTTCTCTTCCTTTCCAACATCAGTTTGGCTATTCTAGTTCTTTTGTTTTTCTGTATAAATTTTGGAACACACTTGGTCCCTGCAGCCCTGTAAAACTCACTTATTAGTTACCACAGACCACCTGATTTTTTTTTTTTTTTTTTTTCTTTCTTTTGTTCTTTTTTTTTTTGGTAAATAACTTGGGATTTTCTACAATGATGATCAAATCATTTGTGGAGAGGGATAGTTCACCTTTTATCATTTCTCTACTAAGTTTGCTAGAACTTAGGGAATATGATGAGGATGGTCAGTCCATGTCTGAGGGTTACACTATACATTAAAAAAAAAAATCTCAAATGGAGCTGTGTCTTTGGTGGCACTTTTCTTTCTTTAGTATCACAAAGATGCTCTATTTTACAATCTATACCATCTTAGATCTAGGTATGGTTATTATTCAGCCCCAGATAAATTTGATCACTTATGACAATAATATAAAAGCACAGGTGACAGAAATCAGGAACTGGGAGAGGAAGGGGTTTCAAGCAGAGTTCCTATCTTGCTTTCACTTGATGGATCAAGAAGAGAAGATAATATGGGATTGACAACGGAGGACTTAATAATGGCATGTGTTTGAGAGTAGTAGAGGAAAGAAGTATAGTTGAAGACAACCATCTATCATAGGAGGAAATCAATAGAAATGTTGGAAAAGTCACAGGTACATAAAGAGAAAAATAATCATCCTGTTAAGAAATATTGAATTAACTGTCAGAAACAACAATGGAAAAGACGAGGGTGGTTGTGTTTGTCACCGTGTTTTCTAAGGAGTGGGATGAAGTAGAGTGGTGATGTGCAGGGGGCTCAGTCCTCCTGTTTGCTAGTTCACTGTGTGTGTGGTTTGGAAATAATACTACTAATAACATGAGAATAATAATAATAAATAAAGAATAGGTTTAAAATGCATACTGTATTGAAATAAGTCTCTTAGGACAAACATCTTAAAAGTGATAAGAAATAGAGGACATGGACCTTGAATAAGATGACAAGCTGGAAGGAGGGAACTCAGGTGTGTTGGCTTTCTGAGACTGTAATGAATACCTAGACTGACCATCCTAAAGAGAGAGAAGGTTTACTTTGGCTCATGGTTTCAGGGATTTCAGCCCATGTTGTCTTTGAGAGTGATGAATGGTGATTGTCTACCGTGCGGCAGCTGGAAAGTCAAGAAAGACAGGGAAACCCCACATCCCACAGTCCCCTTCCGGGGCATAGCCTGGTGACCTAACACCTCTCACAAAGTTCCTAATGTCCTCCAGAGCTGAGGGACAAGCTCGGAATTTCTCTTGAAGACATTGGAGTCCCAACTGTAGCAGTGGGGGATGAGCTGACCAGAAATATCCACGTCTCAGATGCTACTTACCCAACACAAGGTCCTTAGGTGTGCACTATTTGTGATATTTTCCCAAAACTCAAGGATAGTATGGGCTCAAGAAGGAAAAAAAAAAGGAGGGAAAAGGAAGATTTTTAGTTTGTCACATATTAGTGGTTCATGATTTCAAAACAAAGGGAAGGTAACAGTGAGATTCTGACTCAGTTTCCAACACTACACAGGTGACTGAGCTAATCTCTCCATGACTCAATTTTCTCACCCCTAACATGGGGATAATATTGTCCTCTGCAAAATGGAAATAATACAATACTTTACAAAACTAAGCTATGTTATACAAACTTGATAAAATCAAGACCATAAAGACCCCTTGAAACCTGGTATGTAGTCAGGCACAGTGGCTCCTGCCTACAACTCAGCATGTGGGAGGCTGAGACAGGAGGATTGCTTGGAGTTAGAGGCCAGCATAAGCTATATACTAGGCTGTAAGCTATACTGGGCTAAAGACCGAGAAAAAAAGACTCAGATAAAAAGAATGGGAGAAAGGAAGAGAGGATGGAAGGAAGGAAGAAGAGAAGGAAGAAAGAAGAAAGGGAAGAGAGAAAAAAATGAATGACCATAAAAAGGAAGGAAAGGAATAAGTAAAGAATGAGAATGGAAGCAAAGAAGAAATAATAAAACAGAAAACTAGAGTATAAATAGGCTTTTTATATGACTTTTTTTTTTGCACATTAGCAGAGTAGGTGTCTGAGCGTACACCATGGAGCTCTGCACCCCAGTCCAGAAACAGTTAATCTTTGATGACACTGTTACGGGATTTTCAGATTTACATGTTCTTCTTCTTCTTTCAAAATATGAAGTATTGAAATTCACAGCCTCCAGAAATTTTCCTCGTAAGAATCCTGACATCAGCCATGTCTGTGCTGCATGTTAGCTCTGTGTGTGTCTCTGGTCTTAGGCAATGTCGTCTCACAGAGCAGTCAGTACGCAGGCCCCAGGAGACCCTACCTGGCTTCCTCATCCCATTCCAAATAGACAGTGAACATTAGAAGCAATTCCCAGTTAGCATAATAAGAATGAAAACACTTTCTAGGCAAGGACCATTTATTCAGCGTTTAGAAACATATTTCATATATCATAATTCAAAAAAGCCTTCTATCCTTTCCAGGGGGATTAAGATCTAAAGTTTATTGGTCTATAACGTGCATAGAGCAAACCTTAAACCTGGTTAAGGACTAAGTATTTACTCTTTTGTCTGTTACACAAACTTAAGTGGTGGTACTATTATTAGTCTCTTCTTGGCGAGAATCCCAAAGTCCTCAGACCTGCTGGGATAAAAAAAAAAAAGAGGAAATGGACCGACCATTGTGCTTTGGAAATTGGAGCCCCCCATCAGGATTCTACAGCGCTGTTGTACGTAGCAGAAGCTACTAGAAGACACAAAGGGGAAAAGGGCGCAATGCTCCCAGGAGATTTATTATCCGTTAGACATTCCCATACTCATTCTGCTAGATCTTTACAGCCATCCTTATAGAATTGATCTTGTTATTGGTCTTCGTCTTTTCTTTCCTCCACTGTAAAAAGTAAAGGACGGAGAGTTACAGGAAAAGATAGAGGTAGTGGCCACGCAGCTCCTGTGGGTGGAGGGAAGGAAAGAGAAGCGACCATTGGTAAGTGGAGAGAGCTGAGCGACAAATGCAGAGGACCTAAGCCAATGGTATGCTTTACTGTGATTGCTCTGGCTTAAGCAACCACATCACAAGTCAGCCTGATTATGTTGAAACCTGGAGTGGCCCTGTGGCTGCGAAGCTGGAAGAAACACCTCCTTCCCACACAGAGAGCTAGTAGTGATGGACCACGAAATAGCCCCACTGGTATCATTCCAGCACCTGGATCCAGCCATGCCTGAGACCAGCCCCGTTCTTTCAGTTACATTGGCTCATACCAGTCTTTTCAGGAAGTTTTCCATGACTCTTCATTGCAAGACTCCTGAAGACAGACACCCATAGCTCTTGATAGCCTAAAGATGCAAATTTCTGTCCATTGCAATGTGATAATATCTTGGAAGCTGGAAGGATTTCCCTAAGATCACATGGTGAATTGACACTGCGGCAGAGTTCAGAGACTTAGAATTAAAATACTGACCTCCTCACCCCTACTGGGGACAAGGCAGTAGGCTTTGTGTATTTGTTCAGCACACGGCGTTTTTGACGAAGTTCTATTTCAGAGAATGCTCCAGATCATGTTCCATAGCCAGAGCTTCACAAGAAAATAAAGGACAGTTCCTATTTGTAGTACCTTTTGGAATTCTTTTGAGGATAAAGGAACAAGGAAAAGAATGAAAGAAACTAGAATTTATTGTCCAGCATCATACAGGCATTTTAGTATAGATTATCATCTTATGTCCCAAAATAAACATTAGACCTGATAAATGTCATTTCTACTCTGTCTGAAAAATTTGGGTCTAGACTCAGTTATCTGTCTCTCTGTCACCCAATTTTTTTTTGTTTGTTTGTTTTTTTGAGGTAGAGTTTCACTCTGGCTCAGGCTGACCTGGAATTCATGATGTAGTCTCAGGGTGGCCTTGAACTCACTGTGATCCTCCTACCTCTGCCTCCCAAGTGCCGGGATTAAAGGCATGCGCCACCATGCCCAGCTTCTGTCACACACTTTTTACAGCTAGGCTGGGGTGTCCTTGCACACAGTGGGCCAGGAGAAAGGGTCTCTGTCCTCGGGGAAAGTGTGTGCTTGCACGATTTGAGTCAGAGAGGGTAGGTGTGGTGGTTTGAATGTGAAGTGTCTACAATAGCCTTATATGTTTGTGGGTAAGTCTCGTACTCAGTGCCAGCTGGTGGACTCGTTGGGAGGAAGGGTCTTGCTGGAGGAGCTGTGTCACGGGGGATGGGCTTAAGGTTTATTAATCCTGCCCTCCTGGGCGTTCAGTAATTAGCTCACCCTTGCTGCTATCTCCAAGTTGACGTGACACCCAGCCTCTGCTCTGTCCTGCTTTTTCCCTTCAAGGCTGTAAGCTGAAATAAACCCTTTCCTCCCACCAGCTGTTTGGGCTGGGTGTTTTGTCCCAGCAATGAGAAGGTCACCACTATAATAGGCAACCTTCAAATGAAGCCCAACGCCTCCATTTATCAGGTATCATTTTGAGCACGTCACTTCAAGTTTCAGAAGCCCATTTCTCAACTGCAAATCTTGGGAGGACACACTGTAACTGACAGGAATGTGGTGACCATTGCTAATTACACATGTATGTAACTGGTGGCAGGGAAGTGGCTCAGTCAGAAAAGTGCTTGCCCGGCAAGCATGAGGACCTGAATTTGGATCCCCAGCACTCACATAGAAAAGCCAGGTACAGCTGTATGCTCGTGTGATTCCAGTGCTAGGGAGGTGGAGATGCGGATCCTTGGGGCTTGCTGGATAGCTAGTCTAGCTGAATTGGTGAACACCAGGTTCAATGAGACAGGCTTTCTGAAAAAAAAAAAGTGAGAGCAACTGAGGAAGACATGCAAAGTTGACTCCTGACCTCACTATACACTTCATATGTGCACACACATGAGCCCACACAATATGAGCACACACACACACACACTACACCCATACACATGCAAAAATGTGTGTGACATATGGTTTAAGTGCCAAGTCCAGTGGACAACTTACTCTAAAGATATATATCTCTCTGTTTCTTAGAATATGTCAGCTCCACAATACTGGGATGAACACCCAACAAAACCCAGTTTATGGGAGGAAGGAGTTGATTTCAAGCTTACAGATCCAGGGGACGTTCCATCTATGCCAGAAGGCACTGGCTCCCATTCATAA
The DNA here is from genome assembly GCA_036365145.1 of Orientallactaga sibirica. NCBI lineage: Eukaryota > Metazoa > Chordata > Mammalia > Rodentia > Dipodidae > Orientallactaga > Orientallactaga sibirica. Next base: position 40,170,299 of record JAEOAD010000008.1, on the reverse strand, counting down.
ATCCGAGCAGAGAGAGAAAAACCACCACCAGCTACCAAACAGCGAAAAGTAACAAGCCCAAACCAGCAGCAATCAAGACCCCGAAGCTCAGACCTGCTCTCTCGCACCTTTGGGTTGGAATTTAGATCCATCCCCAGTGACACCTTGGGCTGGATTCCAGGATTCCCCCCCCCCCCGTGACACCTCCTCCAGCCAGGGTCAAGGAGAAATCGGAGAAAGGTAGGTTTCTTTAGACACTTTCAATTAGGAACTGACGTCCAGAGAAAACAGACGCCCCCTCACACTGACATGAATGGAACTCGCAACAGGAATGGAGCTCTTGTCTGAGCCACAACAACTGCAGTGCCTCCTGCTGTCCATGGTCCAGCATGCTAAGGCCTTCACTCCCCAGGCGGGTTGGCCCTGGAGCCTGCCCCTTCAAATCTACAAGCCAATTAGGTGTTCTCTTTGTGTACCTGAATCTAAGGAAAGAATAAATTTTCTATCAATTATAAAGACTGTTCCCCACCTTCAGCTCTTTCTGGGTTCCTCCTTACCTTACCCTGTGCTGCTTGGATACACATGAGTCTGGCACCTCCCTCCCCCAGCTAAGAGAGTAAAGTACTATTTCAAGGTCTGACTGGTTTTTCTGCTTGCCTCTGCTTCACATTTTGGGGCAACTTCTCACTTTAATCACATGTATAATTTTCCTCTGGTCTCTGAATCTACCGCATCTATATTTCCCTTATACTCTAGATCCACCAGGTAGGACACGACATGTGTTGGTACCTTGTCTTTTCCCTCCTCCCAGCCCCCATTCCGCTGAGGACTCCCCTCATTGAGGTTGCAGGTATTCCCCATGGGGTTGTGAGTTATGCATTGTGGGAGCAGCGGTCAGTTATTGGGGGGGGGGGGTGCAATGCCTCTGGGTATGACATTTCAACCTGTGGCTCTTACAATTTTGTGTTGTTGTTTTGTTTTTTCAAGGTAGGGTCTCACTGTAGCTCAGGCTGACCTGGAATTCACTCTGTAGTCTCAGGGTGGCCTTGAACTCATGGCAATCCTCCTACCTCTGCCTCCCGAGTGCTGGGATTAAAGGCTCTTACAATCTTTCCACCCCCTCTTCCACAAAATTCCCTCAGCCATGTTTGGTGTGTTTTCAGTCTATTTCACTGATGAGCTCTCAGGAGCCTCTGGATCTCTGCTTTGGCAGGCATTGAGTATCCTCAGGGTCTGTCTCCTTCACCCTGGTGCTGATTATCAGGCTCACCACGGAAGCATCACTCTTGTTTGTTCCCTTAATTCCTCTGTGGTTTCACCCGGGCCTCAATGAAGTGTGAAAGGTGGTTTATCTCCTCGCTCTTTCTCTGAAAATCTCAATTTCCCTTAAATGAGCTTCATGAACTATCATCCACGTGCTCATGGCTCTACTCCAGTCTTTCCTTCAAAACCTCAGTTTCTTTTAAATGAATGTTAGCAACTGTTTAACTGCAACAGGGGTGAAGCAAGATTTCTAGAAATTGGGCTGGGGAGATGGCTCAATAGATAGAAGCACTTGACACACAAGTGCACCTGAGTCTGACCCCCACCATCCATGTGACAAGACAGACATGGCCATGTATGCCTATGATGTCAGAGCTGAGAGGGGCGCAGAGATGGGAGCATTGCTGGGACTTGCTGGTTATCCAGAAAAATGAGGAGCTCCAGGTTTCCTGAGAGGGTCTGGGAAATAAGTTGGAAGAGTGTCAGAGGAGGACACCTGGCATCTTCCTCTGGCCTCCACATGCATGTATACAAAGTACATAGTCTGTACTCATGTGCATACATGTCTCTTTCTCTCTCACACACACACCACATACTAAACAGACACACCAAAAAAAAAGGGGGGGGGAAGGAAAGATTTTAAGATTTCTAGAAATACATAAACAGCCTGGGGAAAGGGAGAGGTCCTGTGGTGTAATCTGGGACAAAGAGGCAGTGATGTCCAAGTTCTTATACTAGCTGAGGAGCTGCCTAGGGAATGTCCGTGAACTATGAGTGACTGGAGAGAATTTTTGTCAGTTCTATTGTTTCCAACAAGCCAACAGAGGGAGGCAGAGAGCACAGTGGAGGTGGTGCCACGCCACCATGGGAAAGGGTCCAGATGGCAATATTGTTGACAAACTGGGTAACTTTCATTAGCTCACTTGACATGTTTTTATACTTTGTTTTCCTTATGTGTAGAATCAGGCTGGCGATAGTTGCTGCCTTCAAGGATGGTTGCACAGCTGAATGACACAGTACATCGCAATTACAATGCACAAGCGCTGAGCCACACGCTCAGGAATCATCCTATAGCAGCTGGGGTTGCTGCCATCCTGAGATCCAGCCTCAATGCCAGTTTCCAGGGCAACGCCCCTCATTCTTGGCTGACTGAGTATAACATTACTTGGGGTGATTTTAAGATGTCACTTCCAGCCACACCGCAGGATAACTCAGTGCTGATCTTTGGCAATGAAGCCCGGGTGTTTGTAGGGTACACCTCATACTGTGGAAGCAAAGATGGCTTTAGGGATGTCTGCTCTTCCTCTAGGAGCTGCTGGTGTTCTGTAGAGACTAAACATAAAACCTACAACCAGATCATGGTGACAGTATAGTGCAGTCATGTACAAAGAGGCACGAGAAAGCAAGAACATCTCAACCTAAACACTATACAAAATAAGGTAACCTCATATTAGTTTTCTCGTTTTAGATATAAAAGAAAGTTATTGCCCATGACTCATATTCTGGCAAAGAGTTGATTTTCATAGCAAGAAAGCAAGTAGGTCATTCGGTACAACCTGACACCAGCCACTGGTGGTCTGAAGAGATCCTTGGTGTCCATTAACCTCTCGGTGTTTTGCCTTACTCCTTTGTCAGTGGTTAACTGGTGCTCTTTATAGCACCTGCCAAATGGAGAAGAGAAGAGCTTCTGTCACCCATCTCAACGAGGTATTAAAAGATTCAATTAGATGCGGATGTGTGGAGACAGACTGCCCTGCCCTCAGTCCACAGTGTGTTGCCAATCAGAGATGTCATCTCTTGCCTCCACATCCATGGCTGCTGGGAGTCTTTTTGGTCAAAGAGATTTGATAAGTCAAGCCCTCAACTCAGAGCCCACATCAAGAACAAAGAAGTACTCCAGGCATGGCTTGTGCACACCTTTAATCCCAGCACTCGGGAGGCAGAGGTAGGAGAATCGCTGTGAGTTCAAGGCCACCCTGAGACTATATAGTGAATTCCAGGTCAGTCTGGGATAGAGTGAAAACCTACCTCAAAAACAAATAAGCAGGGCTGTAGAGATGGCTTGGTGGTTAAGGTGCCTGCCTTCTAAGCCTAAGAACGCTGGTTCCAATCTCCAGGTCCCACATTTAGCCAGATGCAAAGTGATGCAAGGGTGCAATGGTGCACTTGACCACAACAGGGTGCACACATCTGGATTTCATTTGCAGCTGAGAGGCTGCTGGCGCACCCGTCTTTATCTGTCTTCCTCTCCCTCTCTCTGTGTGTCTTTCTCAAAAAAAAAAACCCAAAACAAAAATAAGCAAACAAACAAACAAACAAACAAAAGAACAAAGAAGCCTGATATAACTGTTTGGCTGTTGTGGGCGCATTTGCTTCTTCCCCAAAGATATATCCAAGTTTGAACCCATATTACTGTGACTACAAAAGGGTGTAGAACTAGAATCTTTGGGTTGGTAATTGTGGCAGTTACCCTTTCGTTGCTGCCACAAAGCATCTGACCAAAAGCAGCTGGTGGGAGGAAAGTTGTTTATTTTGGCTTCCAGTGTCAAGAGGAAGCTCCAAGATGGGGAGGGGAAAGCATGGCATGAGCAGAGGCTGGATGTCACCTCTGCTAACAGCAGGTAGCAGGCAGTCAGGATCCATCTCCCAAATTGCCACCAGCTGGGGATTAAGGGCCAGAACACATGAATTTATGAGTGTCGTATGACCCAAACCATTACGGTAATGAAAATGAGGTGGGACTGGCTGCAAGGGCTCCTAGTCCAGTGATTCTTGTCCTTATAAAAGAGAGGTGGCATGGACTTCTATAATCCCATAATGACTGGGAGGCAGAGACAGTCAGGCATGCAGAGAGATAAGAGAGAGAGAGAAACGTAGAGAAAGAGTTCTTGTGTGACAATGGAGGCAAAAACTTGAGTGATGTATCCACAGGCCAAGGATTGTTAAGGGATCCTGGATCAGAGATGAAAAAAATAGGAAGGATTTGTTCTTAGATCCTCTAGAGAGATCAAACTCTGCCACACCTTGAGTTTTGACTTTTGACCTCCAGTACTATAAGACCTCAAACCACCCAGTTTGTGGTTCTTTGTTTCTGCAGCCCCTTGAAGCAAATACAACTTAGGACCTCTTCCTTTTCAAGTAGGCAGGGGCAATCACTTAGGGCCACTCATTTGGCTCAGAGGGAAACTAGTCAGACAAATTACCATCCTGAAGGGATAGAGTTAGAATGGCCCAGCTCCTACTAGCCAACATCCATGGTCCAAAGAATCATGAGTGTGTCTCAATGGGTTCATTCCTTTTATTTTCCTCAAGACAAAAATAGAAACTGAGTTTGGTGGAACTGGTTAAAAATCAGTTGGAAACCAGACAAAAATGTAGTAGTTTGTATTAGCTGTCCCCATAAACTCCTGTGTATTGAATGCTTGCTTTCCAGCTGATGGTAATTTGGGAGGTGGAATCTTGCTGGAGGAGGTGTGTTGTTGGGGGCAGGTTTATGGATGGTATAATCAGATTCCCCTTGTTAGAGTTCAGCCCACCCTCTCCTGCTGCAGGTGTCTACCTGTAGTGTCAGGGATGATGTTCAGCCCCTGCTCATGTCATCCTTTCCCCTGCCATTATAGTTTCCCCTTGGACTATCAGCCAAAATAAATACTTTCTTTCCACAAGTTGTTTCTTGTCAGGTGCTTTGTCTGAGCAACAAGAAGGTAACTACAACAGCAAATTGGTACCAGTAGAGTCCTTGCTGCTAGAAACCTGACTGTGTGGCTTTTGATCTTTTGAAACTGATCTGAGGGAGGAATGTGGTAGGATTTGAAACCTTGTTCTAAGAGATGCCTTGCAGTGCTGACGGCAGAGTTCTATGGACCATTCTGGTCAGAGTTGAAAGACCTAAATGTAAAAAGAACTATGGACTGTGATGTTTGGCTTGTGAGAGGAAGGAAGAAAGAGCTTGGTCCAGACTGGGATAGAAGCAGTTTGTGTGAGAGGCTAACGGTGCCCTCCCCATGTTCTGAGAACTTGTGCAGGGTTAGTTACATTGCATAAAATTGGACTGATGTGCCAGGTATGGTAGTGCACGCCTTTAATGCCAGCACTCGGGAGGCAGAGGTAGGAGGATCACCATGAGTTTGAGGCCACCCTGAGACTACCTAATGAGTTCCAGGTCAGCCTGGGCTAGAGTGAGTCCCTACCTTGAAAAAAAAGGACTGATATGAGCAGATGGATATGGCACAGAAAAATAATTTCGGGCTAGAGACAGTGCAATTCAGCTGTAATTGTTTGAGATATTAAAACTATTGAGATTGGGCCAGCTGATTTGCATTGGGACAGCAAAAAAGAATGTTAACTCTTTTGAAAGTAAGGGATCTGAATATCCTGCTCTTCAAAGTCAGCTTTATTTCCTCTGATTAATAAACTTGGTAGCCAACCTGGTGCTATGGGAGTATAACAAATACAGAAAAGAGAGGGTCATTTGATTTGCCGCATGGTTTGTTTTTTTGGAAATGGCTGCTGGCAATGTGAGGTAGGATTTTTGGAATTCTTGCATGTAGGCCCAATGGAGCCATGAAAATGAACCATGTGTTGCAGTGGATACCCAAGGATTTGAGATGCCAGGACTGTGGGACAGCTGCCATGGAGAGCTATTGGCTCAAGATAGAGTATTCTCTGGGCTGTGAACAGCCCAGTTGGAGGGGCAGAACTGGAACTCCAGAGACTAGTTAGAGATGCTGCTCATGGAGCTGTAGGGTTTGATGTTTTCTGTTTGTTTTAGACCTCGCAATGGTTCAAGCTTTATTTGCTATGTCCAATGCCATCTTTTACAGAGCGAATGCTTACTCTGTGCCATCATGTTATATTGGTTTTACAGGATAACACTTAAGAGACCTTATACCATGGGGATATTTGAACAGTGTTGGGATTGATAAAAACTATGGAAAAATTTTAAGTTGGACTGAATGCATTGCATTTTACATCATGGATAGATATGAGTTGATGGAGGACTGGGGAGGAATGTGGTAGATTGAGTTAGGTATTCCCCCATAAGCCCATGGGTTTTGAATTCTTAGTTCTCAGCTGATGGCAGTTTGGGAATTGGAACCTTGGTGGGGGAGGTGTGTTGTTGGGGGTGGGCTTATGAATGTTAGAGACTTACTAGAGCTCAGCTCCCTCTTCTGCTGCTGTTGTCCACCTGATGTTTGCAAGCAGTGGATGTTTGCTGTATCACCTTTCTCATGCCATCATGAAGCTTCCCCTTGAGACTGGAAGCCAAAATAAACCCTTTATTTCCATCAGCTGCTTTTGCTGAGGTGTTTTATGCCAGCAACACTAAGGTAACTACAATGTATATGTCATGAAAATAGAAGGGGAACTATTTGGGGAAAGGCACCAGGTATGGCATAGGGAAGGGGACAGGAGAGGATATAAAAGCAACACCACGTGTGAATAAAAATGTGATAAAATCTGGGCTGCAGAGATGGCTTAGTGGTTAAGGCGCCTGCCTGCTAAGCATAAGAACACCGGTTCCAATGTCCAGGTCCCACGTGTAGCCAGATGCTAAGTGATGCAAGGGCGCAATGCCGCGCTTGCCCACAAGGGGGTGCACGCATCTAGAGTTTGTTCACAGCGGATGAGAGGCTGCTGGCGTGCGCATTTTCTCTCTCTCTCTCTCTCCCCCTCTCTCTCTGTGTCTCTCTCCAAAAAATGTGATAAAAACTATCACTTTGCACAATAAATATGAGCTAATAACATTTGTAAAGAGCATTTGGGGATGGGAGATGGTAAAATGCTTGCCTTGCAAGCATGAGGACCCGAGTTTGATTTCTAGTATTCACATCAAAGTGCCAGGTGTTGTGGTGCACGCCTGTAATCCAATACTGGGGAAGGCAGAGGCAGGAAGGCACCTGGGGCTCACTGGTCAGCTAGTCTGGCCTAACTTTTGATCTTTAGACTTGTGACAAAGGAGGAGGATGCCATTCCTGAGGAAGATACCTGAGGTTTGTCCTCTGGCCTCCACATACATGTATAAATACCTTCACATGCACCTGCTCCAACACTTGCATGTACATACAAACACACACACACACACACACACACCACACACATACCCGTACCAACAATACAATTTGAGTTACAAAGATCACTGTTATGATACCATGTAAAGCAGACTAAAAAGCCCTGAAATGTACTTATTTAAGATTTAAATCAAAGTCAAACCAATAAATTCAAAATGCATGTCACAAATAGTCTCTTTATTTGAGACTTTAAGTAAGTCCAGGATTATATTAAGAATTGGAAAAAAATGAATCAGGCCAATTTTAAAATTAAGAAATGTAGTTAAAGATGTTATAGAGAAAGGGGAGTACTTGGAAGAGGTACAGGATGGAGGAGGGCAAGAGAGTGTAAATGGGGGATCTATGTACTATTTATGTGCAGAAATGTCACAACGAAACCCATTACTTTGTACAGTTCATCTATGCTAACCAAATTTATTTGAAAAATAAAACAATTAGTGGATTCTGAACAAATCTAGGTAGCGATTTCTAATAGTGTTGGAGCCACTGGTCACTTGGGTACAATGAAGAGCCATGCCCACAAAATTTTTTTTTCAGCTGCTTGAGAGCAAGGCATTCTTGGCTGCAAGCCAGATTACAACATCATGTCATTCTCTCCAGTTTCTACCTAATCCTGCCCCCTTGTGAAAATCCACTAGTGGGCAGCCAGAGTCCCTTACAACATGCATGCTGGTTCCCAGGTCCTCTGTGTCCGTGCACACAGGTTTCCCTTACTCCCCCCATAGTTTACTTAGATTCTCCCCACAGCGGAAGCAGTGTACTTGTCCCTGAACATCGCTCAGGGTGTTTCTTCTCTGTGCTGGGGGAGGAACAGAGAACAGAAGGTGCCAGGCTCCTGATCTCTCGGAGATCAGGTGCACCAACCCCAAAATACATAAGTAAATAAAAATAAACACTGTAATGCAGAGGCTTTCAATAACAAGGCATAAAGACTTAGACCCCTGTGAAGAGAGCTTTAACACAGTGGCAAAAGGAAAGCCACAGGTGGCAAGATGTATTTTAAAGCTGGGAAAACAGAAAGAAAAGAATCAGTTATGGACAAAAAAAGGATTAGTTCTTCAGAAGTATAGAGATGCTTGTTAGAATGCAAAGCCCAGGACAGGGAGCTGATATGTGCTTTTTCTTTTATTTAGCTTTGGTCACTTTAGTTGTGTTTGTATTTGAAGCCTCTGGCAGTTCAGTTCCACTGTGTTCAGTCCTACAAAGGAGGGCACTAAAGGCCACCTGACCGGCCTTGGCCTTGGACAATTTCCTTCACCTGGTTTTGCCATCAGTATGTATTAAAACATTTTAAGAGATATTTATTTAACAATTGTAATTCAATTTTAAAAATATTTTTATTTATTTAAATGTGTGTGGGGGGGCATGCCAGGGTCTTCTGCTACTGCAAATGAATTTTGTATCTGCCTCTGCATGGGTGCTGGTGAACTGAACATGGTCTGGCAGGCTTTTCAAGTAGGCAACTTGACTTGCTGAACCATCTCCCCAGCTCATCAATACGCACTTTTACAAAAGGTAAATGACAGCTACTACACACGCAGCCAGCAGCCATGAAGAATTAAATGATTTCACACATATAAAACCCATCTCAGGTAGTTGTCAAACATTGTTGGGTATTATTTTCACAAACCATACATTAAACATTTCCTAATTACAGAGCTTGTGTTTGGGAGCTTCATTTACAACACTCAGATTCGTGTGCCTTTCATTTGTTCCCCTCCAGAATCAAGTGTTACCTTTCTTTCTTTCCTCAACTCTGTATTTGGAATTTATCATGGTCAGCAACTTCTGTAGGGCTGGCTATCTATGCCTCTTCTGTGTTCTTTTCACCCATCCTTAGATATCAGGGAAATGCAAATTAAAACCACTTTGAGATTTCATTTCACTCCTGTCAGAATGGCTACCATCAAGAAAACAAATGATAATAAGTGTTGGCGTGGATGCGGAAAAAGAGGAACACTTCTACACTGTTGGTGGGAATGTAATCTGGTCCAGCCATTGTGGAAATCAGTGTGGAGGTTCTTGAGACAGCTAGAAATAGATTTACCATATGATCCAGCTATAGCACTCCTAGGCATATATCTGGAGGACTCTTCTCACTACCTTAGAGATACTTGCACAACCATGTTTATTGCTGCTCTATTCACAATAGCTAAGAAATGAAACCAGCCTAGATGTCCCTCCACAGATGAATGGATAATAAAGATGTGGTACATTTACACAATGGAGTTCTATTCAGAGGTAAAGAAAAATGAAATTATGAAATTTGCAGGGAAATGGATGGATCCTGAAAGGATTATATTAAGTGAGGTAACCTAGGCTCAGAAAAACGTCACATGTTCTCTCTCATATGTGGATCCTAGCTACAAATGTGTAGACTTATGTGTGAACTGGAACCAAAAATAGATACCAGAAATCACCCAACAAACATTTATTTAATGTCCCTCCCTGGTGCTGGGGGCATCACAGTGCCTTGAGAAGCAATAAACCTTGTATCAATTCCTTTCTCATTGCCGGGACAAAATACCCCAGAAGCTGCTTTGGTAAGGACAAGGGTTTAGGTTGTCTTATAGTTCCAGAGGGTGGAGTCCATCGTGGCAGGAAAAGCATGGCAGATGTGGAAGCTGGCATCACACCAGCAGGAAGGAGAGAGAGAGAGAGAGAGAGAACAGCAAGTAGAATCAGCCTGTAACACCTCAAGGCAGTCCCCAGTGACACACTTCCTCCAGCCAAGTTCTTCTCCTGAAGGTTCCACAACTTTCCCAAATAGTGCCAATTTATTGGGGATTAAGTAATACAAACACATGACCCTATGAGTGGCATGTGCCATGCAAACCACCTCAGCCCTGTCCTCCACTGGCTCCAAATACCTAAGTGTGGGTAATGCTCAGTGGTTTGAAAGAAAAATTAACCTCCAGTTGTTAGCTGCCTTCTGGCCACCTGGGGTGACATTGGCTGGGGATGTGACAGTTTTCTAAAGAAAATACAAGTGATGTTCCAAGCTAGAGTCTATTTAAAGCCTCTGTATTGGAAGATTTTTTTTTTTAATTTGAGAGAGACAGAGAGAAAGAGAATGGGCACGCCAACTGTCTCTCAGCCTGTGAATGAGCTCTAGATGTGTGTGTCCCCTTGTGGGCAAGTGTGGCATTGTGTGCTTGTGTCACTTAATCATGGGACCCAGAGATCCAACAGGAGTTCTTAGGCTTGGCAGGCAGGCAGGCAGGCACCTTAACCACTAAGCCATCTCTCCAGCCCCGTGTTAGAAGATTTTTGGTGATGGGTCACTTGAGCTTGTATGTTCTGATCTCTGTTCCTCTCTAACACCTGCATCAGCTCCAGGCAGAGAAGCGATGCCATAAATCATGTTGAGTGACAAGTACAGTGCTTTCAGCCTGCGTGTACAGTTGAAGCACTGTACTAGACTCAGGCCATTGTGATGGTGTATAGTCATTGTCAACTTGACAGGACCTTGAGTCATCTATGAGGGACAAAGCACATCAGGTTAGCCTTTGCCAAGCTTGTGAGGGATTATCTTGATTAGGTGAATTGAGGTGGGAACATTCCATGGGGTGGGGGCTGAGCTGTAGAAAAAAGGAGAAAGCTAACTGAGTGGCAGGATTTGTCACTCTGCTTCCTCATTGTGGACTGAAAGTGACCAGCTGTCACAAGTTCCTGCTGCCATGCCTTCCTTGCCGTGATGGACTGTAACCTGGAACTATAAGCTGAAGTAAACCCTTCTCTAAGTTGTTTCTGGTCAGTTTTTTTTTTTTTTTTTTTTTTTTTTATTCTCAGCAATGATAAAGTAACTGGTAACAGCTGTAATACAAAATAGTTCCTCTGCTCATAGGAAGTAGCGGAGGGTTATGACTTCAAGGTCAGCTTGGGATTCACAGTGAGACCTTGTCATGAAAGAGAGAATGGAGAGGGGAAGAAAGGAAGAGAGAGTGAGCGAGCAAGCAGAGTAGAGGGAGGGATCTTTGTTTAGAGAATCAGAATGAGCAAAACACAGAAGTTCACGTGGGCATTTGACAAGCCAGCAACAGCGGACACAGGACAGACGAGGTCTCCTACAAAGATTGTCCCCTCAGGCCCAGTGGGATTTTTCCTAAACCTGAGAGGGAAGGTTTTCAGGTGAAAGAGAAGGGAGAAGAAAGAGAATAACAAGAAGGGAAGAGGGAGGGGGTGCCCTGTGATGGATGTACAGTAATAAAATTGGCCTTGATCTTTCTAAAAGGTCAGTGTGGAATTTTAATTTCTTTCCAGTCAGAGAATAGAGGTAGAGTTTGCTCAAAATCATTTGAGAATACTTCTCCCTTATTTAATTAGGAAATGCCTCTAGAAATGTTCTCATTGAAAAATTCAGTTAAATATAATTGAAAAGGTAAACTTCACACAGATCTGGAGGCAGAATCCCACAGCTTCATTGTGAAGGGAGGGTCTACTCAGCCTTAGAAGAAGAGCCTCAGTGTCTGTCTCCACTTCCTCACTCCTCAAGATGCTGGAAACAACTTTCTTCCTGGCCTGGTGGAGGGACCTTCAGCAAGACAGAACATGGGTTTAGCCCTTGGAAGGGACCCAGCAGTGCTGTGCCTGGCACAGACAGCTAAAGAACCCTTTCTCCCCAGCCTCACTGCAACCATTAGACATTACAAAATGCTAAGGCTGGGGAGATGGCACAGTGGAAAAGGGGTTTTCCACACAAGCACAAGGACCTAAGTTCAGATCCCCAGGATGGTTGTATTAAAGCTGAGTGTGGTGGTGTGAGCCTGTCAGGTCAGCACTGGGAAGTCGGAGACATAAGGAAGCCCAGGAAGCCGGGCATGGTGATGCACGCCTTTAATCCCAGCACTCAGGAGGCAGAGGTAGGAGGAACGCCGTGAGTTCAAGGCCACCTTGAGACTACATAGTTAATTCCAGGTCAGCCTGGGCCAGAGTGAGACCCTACCTTGAAAAACCAAAAAAGAAAAAGAAAAAAAAAAAAAAAAAAACCCCAGGGCTCACTGGATAACTTGTCTAGCTGAATTGGTGAGCTCTGGGCTCAGAAACAACCTGTCTCAAAAAAATAAGCCAGGGGGCTGGAGAGATGGCTTAGTGGTAAAGGTGCCTTTTGCCAAGCCTAAGAACATCCAGGTTTGAATCTCTAGGTCCCACGTATAGCCAGAGGCAAAAGTGACTCAAGTGTATAAGGGGGCTTCATTCACAGTGCCTGAAAAGGCCCTGGTGCACCCATTCTCTCTCTGCCTTGTCCTTTCTCTCTCTCTCTCTGCCTCTTTAAAAAAAAAAAAAAAAAAAAGCCATGGAATGATAAAGACAACCAATGTCAACCACCGGCTTTCACATGCATGCATACCTGTGTCTATACACATTTGAACATACAAACACATCACACACATGTCTATGCAGAGTAGAGGGAAAAAAAAAAAAAAAAATGAAAGTATCCCACTGGCCCATGAAATAGTAAGCTGTGAGGATACCTCAGGGTTAGAAAACCATGGGTTTTACCTCCCCCTCTGCAATTGTCAGTGATGTGTTCTTGGGCAGTGGACGCAGCTTTGTCCTGGCTTTTCCCCTTCCTTACAAGAAGGGCCTATACGCTATGGAATGACGAAACACTAGCATGGGTGTCAATCATTTGGCACACAATGGGTGCTCAAGGTGTGGTCTGCAGAACCTTTAGATCTGTTTTCTTTTAAAATATATTTTATTTATTTATTTGCGAAGAAAGAGCCAGAGAGAGAGAGAGAGAGAGAGAGAGAGAGAGAGAGAGAGAATGGGAGCGCCAGGGCTTCCAGCTACTGCAAACGAACTCCAGATGCATGCACCCCATGTGCATCTGGCTTATGTGGGTCCTGGAGAAATGAACCAGGCTCCTTTGGATTTGAGGCAAATGCCTTAAGCACTAAGCCATCTTCACCAGCCCTGAACCTTTAGATATTGGATAAGGAACGTCTGCTCTGCCTGCAGGTGGTAACAGAAGAGAGGGGTTCCCAGCTTGGCCAAGGATGGAAAGATGATCAACATGGGAAAAGGAGAGATGCAGAGTTTACAAACTCCACCCCCTCTCTGTCCGTCTGACCCTCCCACTCACACAGGCCATTTCGCCTGCATATACCTGTGATCATCTATATACGAGGTTTCCAACAAGTGGCCTGAGTCCCTCTCTTGTCTGAACTGGTCCATCCGGCACTCGTTGACAACCACAGCTCATGCCCTGATGTTCCATTGAAGCAATGGCCTTCAGAGAAGTTCTCTTCATCTTGGGGGGATTTCACATGTATCATTTCGTTTTCTCACCACAAACATACCTTGAGCTCTCATTTTCCAGATGGCCCAGAACTGAGGTCCAGACTAGACCAAGAGACTTGTGTCAGATGTCAAAGGGATACGGAGTCAGACTGGAACCCAAATCTTATGACCAGAGTGTGAAGTCAAAATCCACAACGGATTCTCTCTATCATCTAGCAGTAAAGGAATGGATACTAAGAGAGGGGTATATGAGGCTAATTTCAGACACGTGGGCAGCCTGATGGAACATGACTCTGTGACCTTGAGGTCAGGGAAGGTCACGGGGTGTTGTGAGTGGATGCCCCTCTGGGCTGCCCTCTGACTCTTTCCCCAGTGCAATTTCCATGTTTGGAAAAGCCGCTACATTTCACAGCTTGTCTACCTTTTGCTCTTTGATTAATCACACCATTCATGATTCATAGTGCGTAACGCTTTCCAGATAGGGTACTTCTGGGTGGTAACTTTATGAGGGTAGGTTTTTGGGTCTCAGGAGCATCTTATATATAATTTTGTATAGGTTCAACTACATGAAACATGACCTTCTGAAAGAATAAGACATTCAGGGAGGCTGTCACCTGTCTGAGACACACCACTGAAGTTTTGCGGCTTATAGACATGTTCCGTTTGATCCATAGCTACTAGCCAGATGTGGCTGTTGCATATTTTAAATGTGGCTAGTACAACTTTGAATTAAATTTTTTAAATTTAAATTTGTATTTAATGCACGTTGTGTCTGGTGCCGGCCATGTTGGATGATATATCTCTAGACTCTGCAAGAGGCTTAAGAGTCAGCGGGATGCAGTTCGGATCTCGTCTCTTTCAGTCTTAGGTGCATAGCCCTGGATACGCTAGTAAGCTCTCTGAGTTTTCGCATCCATAAAATAGGTGGAGGAGTTTCTCTTCCCGGCAGCTGTCATGGCGGTTTACTAGAACAGTGAGTGTTTCCTGTCTAGAATGGTGCCAGGCACATAAAGGGGAAACTCGATCAGTGAGACCTTTCAGCTCTCTATCCAAATGGGATAAGGTGGGGAGATCTAAAGTTCATTTCGCAGATCGGAAACTGGAGAGCAGGTCTTCCTTTTTCAAGACCAACTTGCCAGGTATTGCTGGATATTAAAAAGAGAGCTTTATAGGAATTTTTTCTTTACTAACTTAGAATATATGTGTGTTGAGGTCAGTAGTCTCCAATGGCCATGAATAGACCTTAGCAATTTTCTGAGGGCCACTGGTTCCACGCTCATGTTCTTGAGCAGGCTTCAACCTGCTCAGCCTGGGAGCTTCCAGGAAGCATCTTTCAGGTCTGAGTCTACACGCTTTCCCTCTGCCTGGACATCGTCTTGGACCCACAATGGTTCCCTTTTGTCTGCCTTACACGTTTCCTCTCCTTTAGGCCCTTTTCTTATAAGTCACTTCAAACACCTGTCCTCTTGGAAGACTCCTTCCACGTCTTCCTGTGATCTTTGAGCCAGCCTTGACTTCAGCACCATTGGGAAGTCTGTGTGGCCAGCTTCTTGGGAGAGGATCACATCTTTCTATCTTTAGGAATTCCCAGAGCCTAACATAGATCCTTGTACGAAACAGGATTTGTAGCTGAAAAGACACTATGATAACCATGACGAAGACAGTCATTCTGAGGGTGGTCATGATGAGGATGATGGTAGTGGTGGTTATAATGAAGATGGAGGTGATGATGGAGGTGGTTGTGGTGATGATTTTCTTGATTATTTTTCTCTTATGTTTTTTTTTTTAAAAATTTATTTATTTGACAGAGAAAGAAGGAGAGAGTGGGCTCGCCAGGGCCTCCAGCCACTTCAAAGGAACTCCAGACGCATGCGATGCGCCCCCTTGTGCATCTCACCAACGTGGGTCCTGGGGAATTGAACCTGTGTCTTTTGGCTTTGCAGGCAAATGCCTTAACTGCTAAGCCATCCCTCCAGCCCTCGTCTTATGTTTTAAGACAGGGTATCTCTGTCAACCTGGAGTTCATTGATTTGGCCCCAGGGATCTTCTTGTCTGTACCTCCCTAGGGCTGGGAGTACAGGCATACACCACCACACCTGCCTTTTACATGGGTACTAGGGATCTGTACTTAGTCCTCATGTTTGCAAAAGCACTTTACTATCTACCTAGTTCTCCTGGTAATTTCATGTCAGCCCCCAAAGCTAAACTAATTACCCTTCATTAGGCATAACCTACATCCATGCAGCCATCTGGAGAGAAAGGGGTCTCATTTTTCTTGATTATTGTAATGATGATGATGATGATGATGATACTGGTAGTGGTGGCAGTGGTGATGATGACGATGATACTTGTGAATATGGCAAACATTTTCTAAGTGGCTGCCATGTTCTCAGACACTGTTATAAATGCTTGAGACCTGTTCATTGTGTCATTGTTATTGAATCACCAAAACAACTCTACAGGATCACCTCACTTTGTTATCATTGTTTTTTTTTTTTTTTTTTTTTTTTTTGGAGAGACACAGAGAGAGACAGAGAGAAAGGGAGAGGAAGACAGAGAGATGGGCGTGATGGGCATGCCAGCAGCCTCTCAGCTGCTGAGAACGAAATCCAGATGTGTGCACCCCCTTGTGGTCAAGTGCAGCATTGCGCCCTTGTGTCACTTTGCATCTGGCTAAACGTGGGGCCTGGAGATTGGAACCGGCGTTCTTAGGCTTAGCAGGCAGGCGCCTTAACCGCTAAGCCATCTCTCCAGCCCTGTTATCCTTTTATACAGCTGAGTGGAAGAGACTGGGCACATTTCAATAGCTTTCCCAGAGTAACGGTGTCTAGAAGCAAATTCCTGCTTTCTCATGACGTGGCCGCTCCTCCTAGAGTCCATACTTCTATAATGTCGAAGGATCTGTTCTCCCAGGACATCTGTCCCCTGCACCTTCCTCCCATGGCCACCTCCAGACAACAGATGTCTAAATGATTGGGACCAAGCCCTTGCACGTCAGCATACGTTGCTGAACCTAGAAAATAGCCCTGACTAGCTCCCGAGGACAGGAGCATACCCCTACATCCCTTCCCAATTCCCAGGCACTTATCACTCGGACATCTGCAGGGGATGATTTATGGCCACTTGGCATGTTTCAGCAGGAGTCTTGAGTGCACGACTGCACCAGGGAGTACCACTTGCAGAGCCCTCACAGAAGGCTGAGATGGGCGACTCTTTTTGCAGACCTGTCTGCCTTCACTTTCACCCCATAGTCTTGCTTTTTCTTCATTTAAAAAAATTTCTTTTATTTATTTGAGAGAGTGAGAGAGAAAGAAGCAGAGAGAGAGAGAGAGAGAGAGAGAGAGGGAGAGAGAGAGAAAGAGAATGGGCACACCAGGGCCTCCAGATAATGCAAACGAACTCCAGACACAAGCGCCACCTTGTGCATCTGGCTAATGTGGGTCCTGGGAATAGAACTGAGGTCCTTGGCTTTTCAGGCAAATGCCTTAACCACTAAGCCATCTCTCCAGCCCCCTCCCCATATTCCTTCTAATGAGGGGCTCAGATGGCCCCGTGGTAGTCCTTCCCTGACTTGGCCATAAGTAACAGGGAGGGAAAGACATTCCATCAGGACTGACATAAGATGCACACAGGTAGATTCTGTGCATAGTGCAATCTCCTCACACCTTCCCTGAGCCTGGTGTTTCCCCCTTCCATTCTCCTGGCTCAACCAGCAAATGCAGAATATAAAAGCCCCTTTTATTTTTCTAGGACATGTGCTAGATGCATGGGATGCTGGGATTGAGCATGTATTGAGACACGTCCCTGGGATTATAGTTTCATGAGGGAGGGAGGGAGTCAGCATTTGCTCTACGGTACAGTGCATGCAAAGACTGACTGAGCCTGGGGTGTTGTGAAAGCACAGAGGAGAGGGATAGTAAAGTTTCATGAGGGCAAGGAGGAAAGATGAGTAATGGTGGGGAGGGGGTGCACTGTTCCTGTAAGAATCACAAGACTGAGAAGTCAGGGAGGGAAGCCTGGACAGTGGAACAGCTTGTGCAGTAATTGGGGGCATAAGAGAATGCTGCAGTGTTGCAGTTTTGTGTCCGCTTGGCTGGGCTGACTGAAGTACTTAGTTATTTAATCAAATACTTGTCTAGTTGCTGCCACAAAGGTCATATGTAGATATGATCAACATCTAGGGTCACTTGATTTTAACTGAAAGGGATACCTTCACCAAGACAGGTGGGCCCTGTTCAATCAGCTAAAAGATTAAAGTGAAAAGTAGAGATTTTTTTTTTTTTTTTTTTGTAAATTAAAGAATTCTGCTTCAAGACAGCAACATAAAATCCCGCCTCAGTTTCCAAAGTTTTGCTCTCCCTTATGGACCTCAGACATAACGTTAATTTCTTAATTTTTAAAAATAGTTTTCTATTTTTCATTTTAATTAATTTATTTATTTATTGAGAGAGAGAGAGAGACAGACAGACAGAGAGAACGAGAGAGAGAGAAAAAGAGAGAATGGGTGTGCCAGGGCCTTCAGCCACTGCAAATGAACTCCAGATGTATGTGCCCCCTTGTGCATATGGCTAACATGAGTCCTGGGGCACTGAACCGGGGTCCTTTGGCTTTGCAGGCAAGTGCCTTAACCGCTAAGCCACCTCTCTAGCACCATAAAATTAATTTCTCTCTCTCTCTCTCTCTCTCTCTCTCTCTCTCTCTCGCTCTGTCCTCTTGGTTCTATTTCTCTAAAGAAACCTAACTGGCCTGGAGGCCATGCCCATTGGGGTAAGAAATGATTCTCTGTGCCTGGAGAACAGAGACAGGGACGAAGGAAAGAGGAGTAGATACAGCCTGTGGAAGAGGAGGGAGGGGACTTGTCTTTTACAAAACAGTAGGAGCCATGAAGAAATGAGTGAACTATAATGCACATGTACGAACTGTTCACGTGTGCACTTCCAAATGTCATCCTGAAGTTTTAGGGATGTGCCGGTTCATTTGGTCTATCTGATGGGATTTGCAGTCACCCAGGGGACATACCTGGATAGAGGGTGTTTCTAATCCAGGCTTAAGACCCACCCTGAGTGTGGATGGCACAAATCTATGAGCTGAGGTTCCCAGGCTGAATCAAAAAGGAAAAGGTGAGTGGAGTTGAACACCAGCATTCATCTCTCTCTGCTTCCTGAGTGTGAATGCCATGTAGCCAGCTGTGTCACACTCCTGTTCGCTGTCCCTTCCCCCTTCCCGTCCATCATGGGTGTACCATGAAACTGTGAGACCAAATAAACCCTTCCTCTCTTAAGTTTCCAAGTACTTTGTCACAGCAATCACAGAAGTAGCTAACACAAATGGAGGTCCTCCTCCCCACCCCTCCTTGTGAAAGCACCACGGTGATAACTGGAGCAAGCAGGGGCAGTGAAGAATGGCAGTCCAGGAATCAGCCAGTCCCGGTTTGTATGTAGCCATGACGTTGATTCCATATGCAACTTGGCTGAAGCTTCTGAGTCCACTGCACCTGGGACCTTCCTCTGTATGATGAGAAGATAACAGCTCTCGCCTCTAGTCACGGTGAAGAAGTTGAACTACAATGTGCATGAACTAGAATGCCAGGCTTCTCCTTCAAGCTTCTCCATGCTCTCTGCACTCCAGCAGCTGAACTCCTAACCACACCCTCCCAGGGCTCCATCCACCGCATGCCGAGTTGCAGGGGCCTCTGGTCTATGGAAGGCACAATGAGCAGTGAGCAATGAGGCTTGCTCCTCTGCACTCTCCTCGCACCACTGTGAGTGTCTGGGGCACAACTTCTCCACTGGAGGCCATGATTCTGAAAGCCCCAAGGCCCCAGGGCCTTCTGCAGACCCTGCCCTCTTTCAGGCTCAGTGGTTAATGGTTGCTCTCATTTGCTAGCCCTGGAGAAGCTTCATATCCTCTCTTGTGACCCATGTCTTTATAAACAGACCCCTTATTAAACTCTGTTCAATGACCCCTTCGGCACATGCTGTCACAGACTAAGAGTTTATTACATGTTAGCCTTGGCTAGCTATTATAACCAGCAATAAAACAGGGAATTGACGAGGCCATGCGGATTTGTTCAAGGTCACACGAGTAGCTTCCATTTAGCATGTTTTACGTACGTTGCAGACTTCTGTGGTCACCACTGCCATCGCGTACATCTCCGGGTGAGAAAATGGACTCACAGGAAAGTGAAGACACTTGTCCAAGTTTGCAGAACTAGTCAGGGGAAGACCCCAGATTCAAACACAGGGTTGGGAACAGGGTTCGGGTTTGCACCATTCTATAATGATGTCACATCGATTCCTGGCCAAACTTAAAGTCCCAGGGCTCAATGCTCTACCCTTTCACTCCCATGCTCTTTGATTGATTGGTCAAGACACGTCTGCTTCTTGTCACTGCCACCCACCCCTTTTGGTAGATAGACTCAGACTCCAAGTTCATCTGTCTGCAGAAGTGAAGAGGACTGGGGCTGAGGTGGGGTGAGCCGATTGATCTGAGCCACGTCTGTCATTTTTTTTTTTTCATCAGAAGCCCCAGAATCCAATCAGGGTGTGAGCTCCGTGTCTTCCAGGAAACCTTTTATGGCTGCTCTCCATCACTTTGGATTCTGGAGAGGGTTTGTCAGGCCATCAGAGATGGTGACTCTCCAGGATGGGGGCTTACAGAATCGGTCCTCTCAAGTCCTCTTCTGAATCATTGATAGCCTCCGGAACTGGACATCTCATAGAGAGGAGCCTGGGTCAATACTGCAGCTTCATCAATCACAGCATGAAGCCAGGCGGCAGGCGATCCATCACTCCCTGTGCAAGCCCGCCAAGGTGCATCATCAGGACTCTGCAGCCCGCTCTCCTGGTTAAGGGTGAGGTTTCACACTCAGAATTAAAAGGTACCTGTCCTATCTTCTAGCCTCAAACTGCTCTGTTTCTGAGTGATTGATGCTTGTTGGACTGTAGCCTCCTAAGTGTTGAATGCCAGTATAATAGGACTCTGAGGTTCAGAAATTCCCTGAGTTTCATTTAAATTTCTTTTCTGAAGCCAAGAAAAAAACGTAATTGAATATTGTATTCCAAATGAAGTCGGGATATCATGATCCCAATTTTATAATTTCATTTCTATATGTGGATCTTTCTCCTATCAGGAGAAAAGATTCTAAGCTATAAGATTAGGAGCAGGTGTCTGGAATGATCATCATCAAATGTTATAGCTATTTCTGTATGTTAGGATTTAGGATAAATTTTGTATTTTTTCTATATTTTGAGGCAAACCCAGAAGACTGGCCTTTTTTTTTATGAGAAAGAGAGAGAGGGAGAAAGAGAGAGAAAGAAAGAGATAATTGGCACATCAGGGTCTCCAGCCCCTGTAATCAAACTCCAGACATGTGTACCACCTTGTGCACATGTCCAACCTTGCACATGTATCACCTTGTACATCTGGCTTACGTGGGATCTGGACAGTCAAACATGGGTCCTTAGTCTTCACGGGCAAGTGCCTTAACCACTAAGCCATCTCTCCAGCCCTTGCATTTCTTCTTTGTGCTATGTTAAAGTGTTTTATGACCTACCAGTTTCACATAGGCAGTCATAATTCCCTAATGAGAGAGGGAGAAATATAGAACCCAGAACTAAGAGACCTCTAATCATTTCCACCCAATGCAATACCCAAAGAGAAATGAGACTCAGAGAAGGTAGTGAATGTACCTGAGGTCATATAATAATTTGACTATTGAAGCAAGACTGGGAGCAGATGTGGAACTCAGTCTATTTTCCACCAAGTATTCATTTATTCATTCAGCAAAAACTTACTGAACCCATATCTGTGAATAAGGTGAACCCACTTGTACTCCGTTCCCTCACAAAGAGAATTTCATCAGGTGTAGTAGTTAACCTTCTCATTTCTGGGACAAAACACCCAACCAAAAGCAGCTGATGGGAGGACAGGGTTTATTTTGGCTTATAGTCCAGAGGGTAAGTTTCATCGTGGCAAGAAAAGCACGTCATGAGGCAAGATCACAAGGTGTCAAATCTTGCCATAGCAGCTGAGCGGTTGCAACTAGAGTGAACTGACTCTGAACACCCTCAAGGCCCATACCCAGAGACACACCTCCACTTAATCACAAACACATGAGTGTGTGGGGGACATTCCACATTGAAACCACCACACCACGGTTCTGTTTTCACCCACGAAGTTGTGGGAAAGAGCACATAGTCTGAGTGCAGAGCAGGGGAATAGGTCCAGCAGATGCTGGTTGAATGCAGAAGGACATAGAATGATGTCCCTGCCAGTGTGACAGAATGATCAGATACGTGAATGCAAATGAGAACGTGGGCCATGTACCCAGTACTGAATGGTTACCATAAAGGCCAGGAGAGGGAGTAAGCTGGAGAGATGAGCTCAGGAAAATTAGACTCAAACTTCCTTGGAAGGATACTGCATGGAATTAAGATGACAGCAGGAATTTCATCATTCTTTTTTTTAAAATTTTTTTAAATTTTTTATTTATTTTTGGAGAGAGAGACAGAGAGAGATAGAGAGGGAGAGGGAGACAGAGATGGGCACGCCAGCAGTCTCTCAGCTGCTGTGAACAAAATCCAGATGTGTGCGCCCCCTTGTGGGCAAGTGCGGCATTGCGCCCTTGCCTTGCTTTGCATCTGGCTAAACGTGGGACCTGGAGATTGGAACTGCTGGAGATTGGAACCAGCGTTCTTAGGCTTAGCACGCAGGCGCCTTAACCGCTAAGCCATCTCTCCAGCCCAGGAATTTCATCATTCTTACCCACCGAGAGACTCCCAGCATCTATGATAGATACACTTTAGATCTGTATCACAAAACAGCCCAGGTCAAATTTCATTCCTTACAGGAGCCTTCCACCACCTCTCTGATACTAAACGGAACTCTCCCCGACCTCTGTTCTGTTAGGTTTTTGACCACTTATTTGATTAGCTATACTAGCCCATCTGGTAGAAAGTAAAATTTTCCCATGAGGTCTTACTCATTAGACCATGGGTTTTCAAAAGGAAGACAATGTGTCTGATGCATCTGTGAATTACCCCAGAATTCCAGGTACACAGTAGGTACTCAATAAATATTTGATTCAAAGACATTAGGTTCCTCTGGTCTCAAATTTTCTCCACTGGTTGTTAAACTTATTACAGTGGCTAGATACTGAAAAAAAAAAGTCAAATGTCCATCAGCACATCAAGAGATAACAACGATGTTATAGCTATATATATATATATATATATATGTAACACAGCCATAATGAAAGGGAAACTGCGACACACCTGGGTGAATATCAACAATCTCTGCCAGCGGCTGGAGAGATTGCTTAGTGGGTAAGGTGCTTGCCTGTGAAGCCTAAGGACCCATGTTCAACTCTCCAGGTCCCACATAAACCAGGCACACAAGGTGATGTAAGCACACAAAGTCGCACATGCACACAAGGTGACGCACACATCTGGATGGAGTTCAATTGCAGTGGCTGGAGGCCCTGGAGTACCAATTCTCTTTCTTTCATAAAAAAATTACCAAAAAAAAAAAAAATCTCAGCCAGATGAGAGAAGCCAAACACAATAGTATGTGTTGCATGATTCCATTTATATGAAGATTGAGGCTGGAGGAGGGAGAGACAGGGAACAGCTACAAAGGGAAATCTATATGTGTGTGTGTGTGTGGGGGGGGTTGACAGAAGTGTTAAGTGTCTTGATTGAAGTCTATGTCCACAGGTTTATAAATCTGACAAAAGTCAATGAGTGATGAGTATTGCATGTATTTTATGTTCCTTGTAGTTTCAGTAAAGTTGACTCAAAGGAGATAGTATAATATGATGGTCATAGAACAGATGAGAATCCTCTGCTAATAAAGCTATTTATCTGTAAGACTGTTCTGTTTCTGAGAGGGCAACACTACTTTGAAAACCATCCTAGTGTGTTTATTGCAGTTTGGAAAGATCTAACTAAATAAAGCTTATTGTGTATAATAACAATGAACAATAAGTAGGAGGAGAAGGGAAGTGATATTTATTGATGAAGTATTGTGGGCTGGGAACACATTTTATCCTCCAACAACTTTTGATAAGGTATGTACTATTATTAACCTCATTTTGTGGACAAGGAAATTTAGACACTCAGAATTTAATCAGCTAGTGTACTTTCACAAAGGAAGCAATAGACCTGGAGCTTAATCTCAGATAGAACCATGATTTTAGGTTGTGATACCTCAAGTTACATGCCTTTGTAGGAGCTGTGGAATTCAGAGGTGTGTAAATGTAAAATACGTAATTTTTCTGATCCAAAAGTGTATGACTTTCTTTTCATGTTGCTGTGTCCAAATACCTGACAGGCAGCAACTTAAGGGACTCACACTTCGAGGGAACATTATGGCAGGGAGGGCTTGGCAGCAGGCCAGTGAGGTGGCTGGTCACATTGTGTCTGCAGTGAGGTAGCAGAGAGGATATAGGAAGTGGGGCTTGGATTACAAAAAACAAAACAAAACAAAACAAAAAACCCTCAAGGCTCCACCTAGCTAGACCCTATCCCTGGAAAGTTCCATAACTGCAGCAGTTACCCTCTCATTGTTGGGACCAAACACCCCAGCAGAAGCAGCTCATAGAAGGAAAAGTTTTATTTCCAGCTTATAGTTTTTTTTTTTTTTTAATTTGAGAGATCAAGAGAGAGAGAGAGAGGGAGAGAGAGAGAGAGAGAGAGAGAGAGTGTGTGCCAGAGGCTGAGAGGCCACTATGAATGAACTCCAGACACGTGCACCCACTTGTGGGCAAGTGTGGCATTGCACCCTTGTGCCACTTTTGCATCTGGCTAAACGTGGGACCTGGAGATTCAAATGGGCATTCTTAGGCTTGGCAGGCAGGTGCTTAACTGCTAAGCCATCTCTCCAGCCCCCAGATTATAGTTTTAAGGGTAAGTTACACCATGATGGGGAAAGTATAGCATGGATAGACATCCTAATGTCACATCTTATCATCAGCAGGGAGGAGGCAGAGGGAGTGAGCAGAGTGTGGCCAATGGGGCTAGACTATAACACCCAAACGCCCACCCCAAGCAACTTGCTTCCTCCAGCAAGGTTCTACCATTTGGGGATACAGTAGGAGGCTTAATCACAAATTCTTGAGACAATGGGGGACATTTTACATTCAGACTACCACAATCATTTTCAAAACAGTGCCACCAATGGGGACCACATGTTTAAACACAACAGTCTACAGAGGAACATTTCACATTCAAACCACAACAAAAAGAAATAGTAAAGAAGAGGAAATTCCTTCAGTATATCAAGCTAGTCATATACAGCAGCCCTCACATCTTGCAACTGCATCAAACCTGCACTTGTGTGAGTTCTTCATATGGCTGAGTATGTATAGGAACTCTCTTTCTGTGATGGTGAATCTAGATTGTCAACTTGATTGGACTGAGAGACACCTAGGAAATTAGAAAAATACCCTCTGAGTGTGTCTGCAAGGAGATTTCCAGAAAGGATTAGCTAAGGGTGTGTGTGTGCAGGGGTGGGGAGATCCACCCTGAATGTGGGCAACATTTCCAAACTAGGGACCCAGATGGGTTAATGTGAGAATTCTCCTTCTCTCTCTCTCTCCTTTTTTTTCTCTCTCTCTTTCTTCCTGACCATCATGATGTGAGACACTCTACGTCACTATACCCTCCTACGCTGATGGAATGAAACTTCTGGAAACCATGAGCCAGAATAAATTTTTTCTCTCTCTCTTTAATAAATAGCACTGAGTCATTTTCATTATGCAACACTATATATATATAACTATGTGATTTATTTATTTGAGAGAGAGGTAGAGCGCAGGGTATGGGCACTCCATGGCCCCTAGCCACTGTAAACGAAATCCAGATGCATGTGCCTTGTGAATCTGGCTTTATGTGGGTACTGGGGACTTGAACCTGGGTCCTTTGGCTTTGCAGGCAAGCTTCCTTAACCACCAAGACATCTCTCCAGCCCAACTTTTTTTTCGTCTTTAAATGGTTCTTCACAGGTACTTGGTTTCAAGAATGAGAAGGTGACTAGCACACTAATCTTCTCTTATCCACTTTAGTATCTGATGTCTAATCTGTCACAAAACCAATCAACGCATTATGAAAATGTCAGTTGGGTGATGAGTAATGCGTTCATCTTCCCCTTGTGTTTCCCAAAGGTGAACAAGATAAATGAGATGGAAGGAGGAGTCTTGTTGTGTAGAGAATAATGTGAATAATCCCATCTCCCCAATAGTTTTTGGGTTCTCTATTAGCTCTTGGCATAGCCAGGACATATCTATACATTCCATGTTGTCAGGATGGTTCTGACCCCAGAGATTTATATTCTCTCTCTCTCCCCATCTGTTTCTCTCTTGAAGCCAGGAACCTGTGACATTTCCATGGTGTACATGGTCTGGCATAGGAGCAGTGAGCTCAAAGGGGACAGAGACACACACAAAGACATAGGATGTGTCACTTGGTGAGGATCTAGTCTCTCGAGCCTCATTCTTTGGTACAGGGACCATCAACTATCCCAGGAAGCAAGTGTCAGGAGGAAATCCATCCTAGGATTTGTAGACAAGCCCAGGAAGAGGTGAGGGTTACAGAGCTCTGGATCAGCAGCCCTTACAGGGTCACTGTGCTCAAGCCTCGTTATGGTGTGAAGGTGACTCTGGAAAGGTGTGGTGACCACACTGCCCCTCTTTTTCTCCAACTGCATTGTCTGAGTTTAAAAACAAGAGTGCTGGGCTGGAGAGATGGCTTAGCAATTAATGCATCTGCCTGGAAGCCTAAGAATGCCTGTTCAAATCTCCAGGTCCCACATTTAGCCAGATGCAAAAGTGACGCAAGGGCGCAATGCCACACTTGCCCACAAGGGGGCGCACACATCTGGAGTTGGTTCACAGTGGCTGAGAAGCCCTGGCATGCCCATTCTTTCTCTGCCTCTTCCTCTCTGTCTCTCACTCTCTCTCAAATTAAAAAAATAAAAAATAAAACAAAATAAAACAAGAGTGCTTAGTAGAATGTGTTACTTAATCTTTGCTGCCAATTTGATTGGATCTGGAATCAATTAAAACATTTCTTGTTGGGATTACTTGAAAGGGGAGACCCTATCCCAGAGTGGGCAGTAGCCCTTCTGGTGTGGGCACAGATATACGGAGGCCTGGGGGAAATGCAGCTCAGCTTTGGCTTGCTTGCCTTCACTCCTGGCTGCTGAGTGCATCTATCCTGTTGCTGCGATCCTTCACAGGTGTGGTGGTTTGAACATGCTATTTTGAATGCATGGCCCCATAGACTCAGTGTTGTATTAAAATTGAGCTTGCAAATTGAGCCCCTAGAACTACAGGGGGATTGTGTCACTGGGGGCAGATCATAGAGCCCAGTCGTAAGGTGTGTTTGGGGGTAGATCTTTTTTTAAAAAAAAATATTTTTTTAATTAATTTATTTAATTTTTTTAATTTTTTGGTTTTTCGAGGTAGGGTCTCACTCTGGCCCAGGCTGACCTGGAATTCACTCTGTATTCTCAGGGTGGCCTCAAACTCACGGCGATCCCCCTACCTCTGCCTCCCTGGTGCTGGGATTAAAGGCGTGCGCCACCACTCCCAGCTGGGGTAGATCTTGAGCCCAGGCTTAAGGTGTGTTGAGAGCAGTTTGGAGCTCCAGCCAGCCATGCCTTTTGCTGTTTGCTGGCTGTTTAATGGTGTCTCTCTTCTTAGATCTATGAAAGTGAGTCAGCTTCTTCCACCATTGATAGTGTTCCCCTGGAATTTGTAAGCCTGAAATTAACTCCTTTCCTCCCCAAAGGTGATTGTACTTGGGTGTTTGTCCCAGCAATGAGAAACTGGCTGCAACAGCTGGCATCAGAATTCAGCTTCTTCGGCCTTCCAACACAGACCAAAGACTTGCAGTTCTCCACGAATCTTCTAAGACTACCACACCAGATTGGGACTGCTGAGGCATCCCTTCTGCACTGAGCAGCTACCAGCTTCTCAGACTCACCAGGCTGCAGAAAGTCATTGCTGGACTGCCCAGCTCACATCCTGTAAGCCAATCTAATAAACCCCTTTGTAAGATATACTCTTTCTATCCACACTTCTTGAGAACCTGGACTAAAACACAAGTGTTTGCCACAGTCAAAACTCAGTGCAGTACACATCAGCTATGATTGTCATAGTCATGGAAATCACAAGTTCAGAATGTACGTTTAAAAAATTGTACAGGGGGATGGAGAGATGGCTTGGCAGTTAAGGCGAGTGCCAATCTCCAGGTTCCACATTTAGACAGACGCAAAAAGTGACTCAAGGGTGCAATGCTGCACTTGCCCACAAGGGGGTGCACATGTCTGGAGTTCGTTCACAGTGGCTGAGAGGCTGCCAGTGCGCCCATTCTCTCTCCTCTCTCTCTCTCTCTCTCTCTCTCTCTCTCTCTCTCTGTGTTTCTCTAAAATAATAAAAAATTGTACAGGGAAGAAGAGATGCCTCAGTGGTAAAGAACACTTCCTGGGCAAGCATAAGAGCCTGATGAGGTCTGAGAGACCCTTGGGTTTGATCCTCAGAATCCACATCTAGGTGTGGCCATGTGTCTGTAACCCCAGCCAGTAATAGGATCAGAGACTCAAGAATCACCCATGGTGAAAAAATGGCTCTGGTAAGTAAGAGGCTCTGGTCCAAGAAAGAGCAGGTGAAAAGCAATGCAGTGGGTTACCAGACATTCTGCTCTGGCCATAGCAGGGGAACACACCCCACCACAGGTGAGTGCATGGGGCACTGCATGAGCACATACATGTGCACACATCACACCACACACACACACGTGCAAGTAAAAAGGTTGTGTAATCTTTTGTAAATTTAAAATTGCCCTCTGTATTTGTCAGGGTTCTCTAGAGGAACAGAATGGATAGAATGAATTGTATTAAAAGGGAATTTATTGGATTAGCTTACACAGTCCAGCAATAGCAGGTTGCAGGTCCGAGAGTCAAGAAACCCGGTAGCTGCTCATCACTCCCAGTCCGGCACTGAAGGCCTGGAGGCTTCCTGGAGAGATGCTGCTCTTCAGTCCACCCTGGTCTTCAGTCCACACTGGAGAGCAGCAACACCAAGCAGCAAGTACCAAGCAGAAAACACCAAGCAGCAAGCACCCAGTGACAAGCAGCTAACAGCACCGGCAGCCAGGTGGGAGAGAGAGAGCCTTTCTTCCCAGAGCTTCTTTTTATCAACCAGCCCCCTCCTCCAAGAGGGGCCGCCCACTCTGGGGGAAGGGCTTACCCCTGGGGGAAGGATTCTTCCTTTAGTTAATCCTTCCTAGAGGCAGCCTCAGAGACACACTTATGAGGAATGTCTGTGGATTCCTAAACAAATCAAGTTGACACAAACTTAACCATCACACCCTCCAAAATAGTATTTGAAAATAAGTACATCAATCGAATATGGTTACGAAACTCTCATGAGTTTTTAAACTTATTCCACCTTTAAAAGTCAATATCACTGGTATTTTGGGCTCCATGTCACTGGATATTTTCTGCTGTAGATGAGGATACAGTGCTACATTTTGGAGCCAGATGCCTACTTTTTAAAAGTTTTTTATTTTTATTTATTTATTTGAAAGAGGAGGGGAGAGGGAGAGAGGAGAGAGAGAGAAAATGGGCATGCCAGGGCCTGCAGCCACTGCAAATGAACTCCAGATGCATGTGCCACCTTGTGCATCTGGCTTACACAGGTACTGGGGAATTGAACCTGGGTCCTTTGGCTTTGCAGGCAAAGGCTTTAACTATTAAGCCATCTCTCCAGCCCCGCCAGATGCCTTCTGAATGAGGCTCACTGGCTTTCATCAGTCCTTCACCTGCTCTTCTTACTACGGACCTTCATCCATGCTGCTCTTCTGAGTTCTGTACCCGCCTTTGC
This sequence comes from Orientallactaga sibirica, assembly GCA_036365145.1. NCBI lineage: Eukaryota > Metazoa > Chordata > Mammalia > Rodentia > Dipodidae > Orientallactaga > Orientallactaga sibirica. The sequence continues at coordinate 40,140,854 of JAEOAD010000008.1, read as the reverse complement.
ACTTAGTTAATTCCTCATCACTTATTAATGGAATTCCAGCTTAATACACTTACCTCATAGAAGTCCTCCCTGATTTTACTGTGTGGTTCAAAACATTTTCATTCAGTACTGTTGCAGTCAGGTTTGCACTGCTGGCAGAAATCACCTGACTAAGAGCAGCTTGTGGGAAAAAAAGAGATTTATTTTGGCTTCCAGGCTCGAGGGGGAAGCTCCATGATGGCAGGAAAAACGATGGCATGAGCAGTGGGTGGACATCACTCTCTGGTCAACATAAAGTGGACAACAGCAACAGGAGAATGTGCCAACACTGGCAAGGGGAAGCTGGCTATAATACCATAATCCCCCCCAACAATACTCTGCCTCCAGGAGGTGTTAATTCCCAAATTGCCATCAGCTGGGAACCTAGCATTCAGAACACCCAAGTTTATGGGGGACACCTGAATCGAACCACCACATTCTGCCCCCATTAGATAATCTTTGTCTCAACTGCAATTTGTATGTAAATTACACAAACATTGCTCTGTCTCTTCCATTCTTCCAACAGACTCTATTCTCCATGAGAAGAAGCAACTGTTTCTTCCTCCTCTTCCTTCTCCTCTGCCTCCTCCTCCTTCTTCTGTTCCTTCTTTTTTGTTTTTCAAAGTAGGGTCTCGCTTTAGCCTAGGCTGACCTGGAATCCACTATGTAGTCTCAGGCTAACCACAAACTCACAGTGATCCTCCTGCCTCTGCCTCCTGAGTGCTGGGATTAAAGGCGTGCACATGCACACCTGGCTGTATCTTCTTTTGTTCACATTATCTCCACCACCCAGGATGCTATTTGGCTCATAGTGGAAGCAAAATAGCTATCTTTTCTAAGAATGAGGAAATACATGAATGAGTTTGGATATAGCTGCCCCAGAGAATTCAACATTTCATGTATTTTAATGATAACTTTGATTCATTTCTGTTCAGTGTGACTGCAACCTAAGGTCTGTGAGGATGGAACTCCTGTTGGCTTTGATCAGCTACGATTCAGAAATGGTCATGATTTGTACGATATTATATTCACTTCTGTCCCTGCCACCCTTTGTCTTGACTGCTTTTGAAAGTCACAAGAGCAGGTATTTTTTATTCTGATCTCCTGTACCACAGTGAGCCATAAATTCACAGCCAAAGCTCAGATTGGTTTCCTGTGCTCAAGCTCAGCCTATCCATCTCAGTACCAGACAAGGCCACTTGGCTTCCCACAGATGACTGAACCTGCGCGCTTGAAGCCGGGCCTGCCATTTTGCTAAATCCTCACCGTGCTCAGGCATTGCACGAATAAGTCGATACATGCAAGCTGCTCCAGCTGCCAGGGATCACCTCTCGGTGTCCCAGGTGGCAGATAAGAAGGCATTATCTTCCCCCTCCATTATACCCTCACAAGGCAGAGGCACCGTGTGTCAGGTAGCGTGGAGTGTGAAAAGAATGTGGGCTGGGGATCAGCTGGTCTGAGCAGAGGGTCCAAGTCTACACCACACTTGGAAGTACAGTAAATAGGAATTACGAAGCAGTGTGCGTGACGTGCAGACCTTTCATGTAACAGTTCTATGCAGTAGAGAATAAATCTGTGCCATGAGCCTCACCATGTCATTTTAACAACTAGAAAATACAGACGTAGAGAGAAGAAATCACTTGATCAAGGTCACCCCACTGCTAAGCAGCAGAGATTAGAATTTAGATCTATATAAGCTCAGAGTGCATCTTTTTTATACCATCGTGCTTTCTATCCTGCAATGGGACCTTGAGCAAGATGCTTAACCTCTCTGATCCTTCACTTCCTCACCAATAACCGGAAGGATTACTACACAGGCTTCCAGCAGCTGCCTCAAGGGACCAAGGAGAATGAATGCTAAAGTATATATAAATGCTGGTTATTACTGAACTCAATATTCACAAACAGGGCAGAAGGCATGGATTCTTTTGTTGGTCTGTTTAAGACAGATGAGAGTTATCACAACTGGAGAAAAAATACAATTTGTGCAAAAAAACAATTATTAAAGAGGCAGAAGATACAGAACCAGAGGGAAATACACTCCTCTTCTCTTCTCTTCTCTTCTCTTCTCTTCTCTTCTCTTCTCTTCTCTTCTCTTCTCTTCTCTCTCTCCTCTCCTCTCTCCTCTCCTCTCCTCTCCTCTCCTCTCTTCTCCTCTCCTCTCCTCTCCCTGTCTTACTCTCTCTCCCAACCCAAACTATTTTTTATTTCTACTAAAATACAATTCCAGATCACATTGCTTATACTTCGTCTGAGGTATGCTCAGTTACAGCCCACCCTGTTTGGAGTGAGCACAGAGCAATTAAACACTGTTCTCCACTCTGGCCCTCTGCCAGCACCCTGCATGGCGCAGGGCAGACTTTCATCAAGGGAGAGCTGTTCTTTTCATACATTTCCCTGCAATCTCCCTAATTTCCCACAGGCCCTGCCTTTCCCTGGACAGGGGCTTGCTTCCACAAGAACAGACCCTTCAACTCTCTGTATTGCCACCTGTGGAAACAGACCATCATAGTTCCTAGGTTAGCAGTAGGTACGGGATCCTGAGTCACCCTGAACAGTGATGATTTTTGCCCCAGTGCCAGCTCCCCATCTTGGCTCAGCTTCCCTGTGTGCTGAGATTTCCTTCTGGGTGTCATCCACAATGAGATCAGAGTTTGTTAATGTTTACAGAGCTCTGAAACCCAGTCTGTTTGCAGCAGAGGGAAGGAAAGAAAGTGACCCGTAAGCACTGAGGTCCCAGGGAAAAGTCAGACGCTGCCTTCTAAGACCGCCATTGCAAGGACACAGATCTGTGATGGGTGCGAGGAACAGCGACCATGGGGTGTTTATGCATCAGGCAACTGCTTCTAACTGTGTTAGGTCATTTGCCACATTCAATTCTCACAACCAGTCTAAGAAGAACTTCTGGTTAGCCCATGTGACCGATGAGGAAACTGGGGTTAACTGGTCCGAGGTCACACAGAGAGAACCAAAATATTTGACTTCCAGCTTTGATACTCTCAACCCTCCCCAATAAACTCACCCAAGAGATTAAAAACATAGTGTTGACATGATAGAGGTAGGTGTTAAACATTGTCCAAGAACAAAATAGCTTCAGGTGAGACGATCACATGTGCAAAGGCCCAGAGGCAACAAAGAACTTGCACCAAGGGATCAAACCAGCTGCTCCCATTTAGAGTGGAGCAGGAGCATGGTGTCCCTGGAAAAGCTTTCCCCTGGGGAGGTGTGGACGCATATCTACTCCCCCAGATAAGGCAGAGACAACAGAACAAAGGACAACTATACCAAAACCAGTTCTGGTGAGTCACTGAGTTTATTGGGGTTACCTACCCGAGCGTGGGTGAGTCAAGGGTAACTGTATCACCACAAAGTCCCACCCCATCCTGGATGGCGACTGCATGGAAGCTGCCTCTTGGAGTCCCGCTTCTAGTTACCTTCTGCCTCCCATATAATCCAGCCTTTCCCCAAGATCTCTTGCAGCTGTGGAGTGGGAAGGACAGATGGGGACAATTGCTGTAACTTCGAGCGAGGGTCTTATGACCATCACTTCCTCCATCCACTAGGGACTTGTCAATAGCTCCAGTATTGACAGTCCAGTAGTAGACCCTGTACCACTGTACTGTTCTGCTGCAAAGTTGCTGTAACTACCTGGCCCAAAACACAATACAACACATGGGGAATCCGGGAAGGTAGAGAAGTGAGAAAGATGTGATTGAAAGACCTGTCAGACTGGGAAGAGCCAGATACCAAATGCTAAGGAAGGACCTTGGGGATCCACAGGCCGTTAGGACAGGGTCAGGCATGATAAACTGAAGTTGGAATAACCCCTCAGGCAGTTACAAAGGGGAATGGAGCTAAGAGAGGCTGGAGGGAAAAGAGAAGTTGAAGGAGCCATGCTAGGTGGTGACAAGGGAGGAGGAAAGAATTGCCATGTCTTTCTGCCTCCTGCTTTGGGAGGAAGGTAAGTCCCTCAGCAAGCCCTTAGAGTGAGTCCGTCAGACTTCTCCAGCATCTTGGCAGAGGCACGCTGCTCTGTACCCAGCAGCTGCTTGTAAATTGGACCGTAAGGCTTTGGAGAAATGAGATTTGGCCAATAGCACCACCAGTGACAGAAGTCTGTGTGCCCTTCCAAGTCTGAATTGTCTAACAATAAAGTCCATTTTCTAGACACATGCAAAGGCTAGGGCATCCCTCGGGGTTGAAAGGAGCTATGCAGGGTACCTGAACTTGGCCCTGATCTTGGAGAAACTACTCATCCCCCCTAGACAGAGAGCTTGTCAGCACCTGCCTCCCTCACCTCCACACAGCTGTGAGGGTGGGGGGGGGAGATCTCACAGTCACCAAACTTCACTTTGCCAACTGTGATTGGTCAAAGGGTAGACTATATAGTCAACTAGGACCAATTAAGAATTCCTCTGTGAAACCTGTCCTATGGATGCTGGGACAGAAAAAGGCCACGTATGTAGAAAGGCCATGTGTGTAGCCAGCATACATGACATACAGGGAAATTAATCTAAAATGAAGTAGGATAAAAAAAAGCAAGATCAAAGAAGGTGAATCGATAGGGTTTTCAATCCTGTGGATTAAGCTGAGCGTGAAGTCAGTCAGACCTGTGTGCAGATGAGAATTTAACTTTTCGAGCATTTAAAAATATTCTTATTTATTTGTGATCGGACAGAAAAGGGGAGGGAGAGAGAGAGAGAGAGAGAGAAAGCATGGGCATGCCAGGGTCTCTTGCTACAAACAAAACAAAAAAAGCCAAAAAGACAGACACACGCACTACCTTGTACATCTGGCTTTAGGTGGTAATCCAACCCAGACTGTGAGGCTTTGCAAGCAAGTTCCATCTCCCCAGCCCAGGACCCTAACTTTTCAAAAGGAGAGCATTGATGGTGAATATTTTGGTTCATTGGTTCATTCCTGAGTCAATCACAGAAGCCTTGAGGATTGGTTACAGTGATGGTTAAGTCCGAAGGACATGGTCTTCACCCTAGCTTGGGGTGGGGGTGGGTGGGCAACAACATCATAATTGCATGGACTTTGGGTGTGGGTGAGTAGCTTTCCAAGCCAAAACGAATGCCCTATTTCAGAAGAAAGGGAAATAGTTACCAGCCAGGCAGCGAATCACAATAACCTTTTCCAACACAAATGTCAAAATTTCATCAATCTTTCAACACGCCTTCGTCCACACACTGGGTTATTTAGAGAACAATTCCAGCAAGGTGAGAATGAGCTCTGGGGAGAGGAGGTAACGTGGCCTTCTTCATTTCAATCTCCTTTTCAATCCAGCGCCCTTGTCACTCTGCCCCACCAAAAGCTCCTGGTCAGCAAAAACAAAGTTTGTTTCTAGAAGCCCGAGGTCTCCGCTTCTAAGTTCTCATGACTTTGTCTTCACGGGAGCATGCTTGAACTCAAACTGTCAGAGTCTTGGGCGATTAGAGGTCATAAACAAGTGAGGATTAGCATGCTCCATACCCACAGGGTGCTGCAGGCATAGGCCGGAGCCCACAGTTGGTATTGCCAAAATTTTCTGAGTTCTCACCTCTAAGAAACTTTATGGAAAAAAATAACAGAAAAAAAGAGGGGACACAGGGACAATGTGGCATTTGGCAAAAGGCACCTTTACCCTTCTGGTTCAATAGACGTGGGCCTGTGTCACAACTCTGCTGCTTATGAGTGTGACATTCATGGGCAGGTTCATTAATTTGATCTCTTGAAGCCTCATTTTTGCCATCTGTGAAATGGGAATAACAATCACCACTATTTGGCATGCTTTTTAAAATTTTTTTTATTATTTTTTATTTATTTTTGGAGAGAGAGAGAGAGAGAGAGAGAGAGAGAAAGATAGAGATGGGTGTGCCAGCAGTCTCTCAGTTGCTGTGAACGAAATCCAGATGCGTGCACCCCCCTTGTGGGCAAGTGCGGCATTGCGCCCTTGCATCACTTTGCATCTGGCTAAACGTGGGACCTGGGGATTGGAACCGCTGGACATTGGAACCAGCGTTCTTAGGCTTAGGAGGCAGGCGCCTTAGCCGCTAAGCCATCTCTTCAGCCCGGCATGCTTTTGTTAAGTGAATTAGAGCATGAATTCGTCTTCAGTTCTTAGCAATGACACTTCTTCAGTAGATGACATTTTGTGACTGTGTATCACATAAACTAGGCGATAGTTTCCTTTCTGCTCTGTCCATCCCTGTTGGGCTTGGAGCATTCACCCCTCATAGCAACTCCACTGAAAAGTCTTTGTATCTGGTCTCAGCTCCTTTTATCATGTTTTTTCCCCTATTTTGTATTAGTTGCATGAGGATGCTGAAGCAAATTACCACTCACTGGGTGGCTTGAAGCAAGGATGATTAGGACCTTGTAGCTCTCGGACCACAGGTGTTGGCAACATTAATTCCTTCTGAAAGTGCTAGTTGCTAGAGAGGCAAGAGCTTAAGGCAAATACTTAACATGTACATGGGGTTAAGTCTTTCAGCCCTTTAAGACACTAAGTGTGAGAAGTAAATTCTGTTTGTCAACTTGACCAGTTTAGCAATCAAGTAAGATTCCTGCCTTTTGGATAGGTCTCTGAGGGCATTCCCAGGAAAAATTAGATGAAGGAGGAAGACCTTCCTCCAGGGTGGGTGGCAGTTCGGGGGATGGCCTATATATATAAAGAAGACTGGAGAGGACACGGGGCCTTTTGCATGGCTGCCTGGCTGCCTACCTGTGCTGCTTGCTGGGACTTTCATCGACACCATTGCTGCTGTCCTCCGTGGACACTGGAGTCCGGATTCATCAGCTTCTCAATGCAAATGGAAGACCAGTCCCTCTCGAGGAATCCTCAAGCCTTCTGTGCCAGACTGGGACTGCTGAGGCATCCAGCCTCACGGACTGAGCTGCTACCGGGTTTTCTGACTCTCCAGCCTGCCGCTACTGTTGGACTGCCCAGCCCATATCCTGTAAACTAATAAGTTCCCTTCGTAATATACACTTATTTTATTGCTTCTAGTCCTCTAGAGAACCCAGACTAATACACCAACATACCTTCTAAGTTGTTATTTCTTTTTGTTTCAGTCGGAACTCCCTGGAGAAACTTAGACGAACAAGCCAAGGTTGCCAAGTTACTCGGACTCATTCTCGTTCATGAATACACTTGGCTCTTAGGATTCTACACGGAGCATGCCTGGAGCATCTCGCTTCCTTGAGAACATGCCCTGTGAGGTCGAACTGAGCATGCCCAGGAATGTGCTTACTACTACTCTTTTTCTGAAACGTGCTCTAGGACCTGTCGCTGAGCATGTTTTCCTTCAGGTAGGTCTTACAGGCATAGGTGTGGGGTCTGAGGCAGCACCCCACTGCAAGATCCAGGGTTTTGTGTCCCAGGACAAGGAAATTGCACCAGGGACACATGGTTAGTAATAGAAATAGAAAGAATTTGTTAAGAAAAGTGAAAAGCATGCCCAAGAATGAGAGTAGGCTAGCAAGCTGAGAAAAAGCCACATACCCCAAAAGCATTGAGCTAGGAGCCCAGGGACCTTTTTATAGGTTTTTTTTTTTTTTTTTTTTTACACCACACTCCTTCTCCCCTGTTTGTATACTGCCAGCTTTTCTCACTCGTGCTCTGTTGTCACATGAAGCCCGTGTCAAAAAGGGTTTCCAGGCTCTCTGCCTACCGGCTTCTTTCATGTTGATCTTCATTTCCTTCTCTGTGTCTGTCTATCTCTCTTTCAACCCTATTCTCCTACCACATAGGCACCTAGAATAAAATCCCCGCACTTCCTTTGTTTAGGGAGAGAGCATTGCTTTGCACATAATTACAGCCGTATGTGGGGAGCAGAACCACGGACGAAGACATTTCCTCACCCGTGCTGTCATAAAGCTTTCTGTATTCTGGTTTTGTTCCCCTGGTGCCCATTGGTTTTGCACGTCTCAAGAGAATTTATTGTGTTTTGTTATGGAGGCACTGAGAAGTCATCCATCTCAATCCTATCCTCACTTCTGGTGGTCACCAGTGGTCCTTGCTGCTCCCTGCTGGGATTGAATCATTATTCCAGTCTTGGCTCCTTTCTCCTTAGGAACCCATGCCCACCCCCCATGTCCATACGTCTTCCTTTTCTGTTTGTCTATTTAAGTTTAGCTCCTAGGAAGACACTTAATTTGGGTTTTACACAATGATTCAGGATGCTCTCATCTCAACAGCCTATGTTTATTATATTTGCAAAGACCCTTTCTCCAAACAAAGGTCACACTGTCAGGTTCCTTGGTTTAGCATGACTTTTAGAAATGTCATTTTTTTTTTTATCCACTATATATCCCAAACTCCACATCCCCATTCAAGGTCATTCTTGTCTATACACATCTGTATTCCCAGCTTCACATCACTCTTGTGCTGGAAAGATCTCAAAGGCTTCTCAGTTTCAACCTGAAAGACATCCAACCACATCAATCTGAGGCCTTCTCTGAACATGCCCAGGCTCCTCCCTGTAGGACACAGCCTGTTTCAAGCTCCCACCTCCCCCATCCATGCCTTGTCCTTCCTCCTGGACCGTCCTTCCTTCCGATTTCCATCCTGTATACCGTCTTTGTTTTCTGTCTCTGCAGAGTAAATTACCAAGGCATCTGTGGCTATACCAGCACAAATTTGTTAGGTCATGGCTTCTGGCAGTGGAAGTCCAGGGACAGTGTATAGGGTCTTCTGCTCAGGTCCTGCTGCATTGCAGTCAGAAGTCAAACTGGGAGGAATCCACATCTGAGCTCCTTCAGTGGTTGGCAAAATGTACTTCCTTGTAACTGTGGAACTGAAGGTCATGACTTGTTGCTGGCTTTTCCCTGGAAGCCACCTGAAGTTTCTAGAAGGTTCCAGAGTGTCCTGGCACATAGGTTTCCTGCACACAGCTCTTGATTCATTGAGAGAGCAGAGAGGAACACTCATCATAGGGAGGACCTGGTCTCCATATATAGAGATATACTTAGAGTAGAAAATAGTGAGTTTCATTATGAAATTTATATCATTTATATCATTTTACCTTCTTTACCCTTTCTTGTCCCTTCTGCTCCCATTCCCATTCCTATCCCCATTTTATGAGCTTTCATCTGATAAATTCAGGCCCACCCAGGGCAATGTCCTTTATTTAATTAATTCAAACAAAAAAGTTTTGAGACCTTAATTACATAACAATAAAATCCTTTATTGTTACTATGACTAGACATCTGACAATAATACTGTCAGCAGGGATTGGCAGGGCTGGGAACCCTGCAGGGTTGGAGTCTTGGAACTACCCTGGAGTCTGACTGTTGTGGCTGCTGGGCCTATACTTCAGAGTCTGCCAAAATTATCACCTCATGAAGCCACCAACTTGTCCCACCCACGTGGATCATTTTTGTAATTCCTGGTGGCCTGCTGACTCTGTGATCGTGCTAAACTAACTGTGGGATCCTGGGCTATATAACTTTTCAAGGATCAATTAGAAATATATAGAAGTCTTTGAGGTAGTTATTTATAAGAGCACGTGTAATACAGTTCACGGTGTCTAGTTCACGCAAAGATGGAATTTATAGTTATTTTGTATGAAAGTCAGGTAGGCGCCACTGTTGTGGTATGGTAACAAATAGCCCCCAACCCAAAAGACCTCATTGTCTGCCAGCAAACGAGCCTGTTCCCACCCACTGCATGTCTCTGTACTGCACGTTAGCAGATTCAGATCACCTGGCCTCCCCGAGAATGCAAAGCAAACACCATGTTGAATATGCAGGCAGGGGACTAGAGAAGAAACACAGCCCTGGATATCTTGCCAGCTCAGATGGGAAACAGGACACATGTCCTTGCCACTGACTGGTCAGCATGAGTTTTGTGGTCCCTAGGAGAGCCGGGAGGTAAAAGCGTGTTTGTGCTGGAGATGAGACCACGTGACACTGTTCAGAATGCCACTTCTCTTATGCAAAGCTTCACTTATCCTTAAGAAAGATTCTGTCTCAGCTACCCTTGTATCTAGAGCATCATAATCAGTTCAGATCTCGAGAACCTGTGTAAAAGCCGGGCGTGGTGAAGTGAACCTGTAATCCCGGTGCTGTGGAGGCAGAGTCAGGAAGGCCCGTGGGGTGGGCAGGCTAGCTGGTCTAGCCTCACCTGTGAACTCTAGGTTCAGTGAGAGAGTTTGTCCAAAAAAAAAAATAATAAAAATAACGTGGAGACTGAAGAGATGGCTCAGCAGTTAAAAGTGCTTGTTCCCAAGCCTTCCAGCCAGCCTAAGTTTGATTCCGCGGTGCCCATGTAAAGATGGACAGAAAGTGGCACATGTTATCTGTGATCCCAACATACCCATGGCAATGAGAAGCAGAGCCGGGAGAATTGCAAAGTCCATGGGGCCAGATGAATTGGCACACACCAAGCTGCAAACAGAAAATAAGCAAGACTCTGTCTCATGACGCAAAGGACAAACACCCCAAGCTTGTCCTCAGACCCTGACGTGTGTGCTGTGGTACATGAACACTCTCTTCTTTCTTTCTCTCTTTCTTTCTCTCTTTCTTTCTTTCTTTCTTTCTTTCTTTCTTTCTTTCTTTCTTTCTCTCTCTCTCTCTTTCTTTCTTTCTTCTCTCTCTCTCTCTCTCTCTCTTTCTCTCTCTCTCTCTCTCTCTCACACACACACACACACACACGATAAAAAATATAGGTAGAGGGCTGGAGAGATGGCTTAGCGGTTAAGGCACCTGCCTGCAAAGCCTAAGAATGCCCATTTGAATCTCCAGGTCCCACATTTAGCCAGACTCAAAAAGTGACGCAAGTGTGCAATGTTGCACGTGCACACAAGGGGCACATGCATCTGCTCACAGCAGCAGAGAGGCCACTGGTGCACCCATTCTCTCTCTGTCTCTCTCAAAAAATAAAAAAATATATAGGTAGAGAGTGGTTGATGAAGGCACCTGACGTTGACCTCTGACCTTCCTGCGCACACACCATGTGAATGCACAACCACACATGCACTGTGTGCCTACATGCATTCAAACACACATACATGCACACACACAAACTACATACATAAAGACATGTAAGAAAGGTTAAAAATAGAACAATTTCACTGAGAAAAAAAAACTGGAAAAGACTGTCTTTAAATATTTCTCCTCTTAGTTTGTTATCACAGCTTGTATTTTTTGCTGTCAGCATAATTCTTTTACCACAATGCAAGGCACTGGCAAAACGAGACATCTCAGATGCATGTCTAACCCGCTGAACCTGCAACCATTACTGCTGTCCTATGGACCTGGCCTTGGCAGAGTCTAGGCCTGGACCTCACACTTGAAGCTAGACAGCAACTAATGCAGATCCAAACTGCAAAGCACTCACTTGGAGGGCTGGGGAGATGACTCACTCGTTAAAGGTGTTTGCTTGCAAAGCCTTCCTGCCTGGGTTTTATTCCTCAGTACCCACATAAAGGCAGATGCACAAAATGGTACATGCATCCGTTCATTTGCAGCAGCAAGAGGCCCTGGCACACCCATGTTCTCTGCAAACAGACAAACAAAAAATAAAAATAATAAAAAGCCAGGCATGGTGGCGCACGCCGTTAATCCCAGCACTTGGGAGGCAGAGGTAGGAGGATTGCTGTGAGTTTGAGGCCACCTTGAGACTACATAGTGAATTCCAGGTCAGCCTGGGCTAGAGTGAGACCCTATTGCAAAAAAACAAAAATAAATAAAATAAAATAATAAAATAAATAAATAAAGTATTTTTTAAAAGAACTCACATGGCAATCTTCCATGCACACAGAAGAGTGATCAGTACTGAAGGAATGAATAATGCTAAGTGAGAATAAAAGCCTGTTGTGGTTTGGGCCTGCTATACACATGTCCAGTAATGTCCGTTTGTCAGAAGCTTGGTCCTCAGTACAGTGATGTTCAAAGAAAAGGGGAGGAGGTTATGAGGATCAAATAAAGTCACCAGTGTGTATCCCCCATGGCTGAATCCTGATGGCTTTAGAAGAAGACAGAAGAAACATGCATGCTATCACTTGATGCCCTGCAGCACCTTGGGATGCCACCAGCAAGAAGGACATGCTGCAGCCCTAGAGCTCACAACACCAGAACTGTGAATTGAATAAACCTTTTTTGTCAATAAAGCGACCCAACCTCAAGCATTTCATTATGGCCATAAGAAGTGGGCTAACAGACATGCTTTCTGGGTAGCAGGCCAAGCAGGCATAGATGGGTAAGAGATAATTCTCACAGTAGCCCCAGGAAGATGGAGAGAAGCATCCTTGTTTAGAATTAGAGGATTGAAAAGGATTTCCACGGCTCCTGCACAAGATGGCCCTCGTGGAAGGTCCTAACAAATCACCAGGTTGGTTTGGTTTGTCATCCTCTCCCTGGAACTTACCAGTGGTGTGACTGACAAAAGCATGCTTAACTTCTCGGTGCCTAAGAGCTCCCCTCTGAACATGGACATTTGTACGCTCTTCTCCCAAGGAGCGAGTCTCATGATGAGTCCCCTATGGTTTTCTCCCTTCTTTTCCTTCCCCTTTTCTTTTTAAATATGTGTGTGTGTGTGTGTGTGTGTGTGTGTGTATTTGAGAGAGAAAGAGGCAGAGAGAGAGAGAGAGAGAGAGAATGGGTGTGCCAGGGCCTCTAGCCACTGCAAACGAACTCTAAAATGAGCAACAACAGAATCTAGAGATGGAGCAGACGCCCTGTTGAAAATTAAGATAATCGCAAATGAACGGAAAATGATTTTTAAATTCATTCTCAAGCCAATGTTCAACAAGGTTTTCTTTAAAAAATGAAAAGTTATTTTTAAAACCAACTCATAGTACCACCTAGGATTGGGAGTGCAAGATAGAAAGTTGTGTACAACACAAGCTATTTAACTCTATTAAAAACAAATGCCTATGTGCACTTTGTTTGCCAGGAAGGCGAGTCCAGCATTGGCTGTTAGTGTGCCATCAGGGCTGGGCTCCAGTCACTTGCATGTCTGAATACAAAACTGCAAACTGCAGAAAGCCTGTGCTTGGCAGGGTCCTTCTATCTGCCTTGAGCAGTGCACAGTTCCATGTGCGCAATTATTTGGGGACTTGGCGGTGAGAAGCGGTGAAAATAATTCCTTGGAAATGAAGAAAACCAGCACAGCATGAGGAAAAAATAGATAAAAGAAGAGAGCAAACGGAACAAGAGAAAGACGGTCGAGGATGGGCTGATTTTCTTTCTGCCTCATGTGGTTTTGGTGGCTGGCAGTAAATGAGGTTCTAATGATGTTTTTTAAGAATGGTTTTTATTTAGTGAGGCTGACGCAGTTCCTGCTGCTTGTTGGGCTATGTGTGCAAGAGGGACAGAAGGCTTGGTGCTGGGGTTCTGGTCTTTCATTCTCCTGGGATAGATTCCAACGTGAGTTCCCCTATGGCTCTGGAAGTCCTAGGAGGGAAGCCGCTGCTGCTGTTTGACTAAATGGATATATTATGCCCACTAAATTGACCTCTAAATATTTACGTTTATGCCCAGACATTAGTGCTGCTCTCACTATTTTTTTTGTTTTGTTTTTGTTTTTCGAGGTAGGGTCTCACGTTAGCTGAGGCTGACCTGGAATTAATGTAGTCTCAGGGTGGCCTTGAACTCATGGCAATCCACCTACCTCTGCCTCCTGAGTGCTGGGATTAAAGGCGTGCGCCACCACGCGCGGCTTGCTCTCTTTTGGTTAGAGAAGTTTCTCCTTTCAGGTGACTGTGACCACTCAAAACTCCTCAAAGTGCTGAGAAGAAGTGACAGCAGTGTGTCCAGAACTAAGTGAGACATCCTAATCTCACCTTCCGAGGCTCAGGGACCATTGCGGAAGAGGTGGAGGAAAGAGCCAATGGAAGGAGAGGAATGCTTTGGAATCTACCTTCCAGACACAAGTGGTTGTTGCATCCATAGCCTTACAGCTGCTGTCATTACTATATTGAGCTCACCAATAGGTATTGATGTGGATGATGGAAGAGAGCAAAAAAAAAAATCATTAAGTTAGAAGATGGAATAGTAGGAAAGAAAATGGAGGAAAAGGAGAGTGGTGAGAGGGAATTATGTATTTTTTAAAATTTTTGTAGAGAGACACAGAGAGAGATAGAGAGAGAGGGAGAGGGAGACAGATAGAGATGGGCGCGCCAGCAGTCTCTCAGCTGCTGTGAACGAAATCCAGATGCGTGTGCCCCCTTGTGGTCAAGTGTGGCATTGCACCCTTGCGTCACTTTGCATCTGGGTAAACGTGGGACCTGGAGATTGGAACTGGCATTCTTAGGATTCACAGGCAAGTGCCTTAACCGCTAAGCCATCTCTCCAGCCCTGATCCTTCATTTTTACCCACCCACATCACAGCCTTGCCCTAGCCTGAGAATAAATCCCAAACTCACTGGCTTCCCTTTTCCTCCCAGGGCTCAGGGAACTTCCTTGGGAGAAGTCAGGAATGACCAGCCCCAGCTGGGATGCTGACAGAGTTAGTTTTGCAACGGATACTTCCAGGGTGGCTTCAGAGACAGCCGGCTCAGCAGCCATGGGGGGACTTGCCTCCCACCACACCTCAAGTGTGATTAAAGAAGCGACAGATTTGTGTCCTGGCTCCTGAGCTTGGCCAGCCATTCATCCAGAACAGAAACTTTGCTGCACTGGGAAGCCAACTAATTAATTGTTGCATCAATAAAACCGAGGTCTGGCCCTCTCATGATGAATTACATCATTTCAAAGAACTTAAAAGCTGCATTAGAGAAAGAAAACAAAAGAAAATCATAGGGGAAGAATTTTCCTCTCCAAGGAGTCAGTATTTCTCAGGGACCGGAGGTCAGTAACAGAACACTTAACGTGAGGACAGAGATGACGTTTTATGCTTCCAAGGCTACCCTTGGTGGGTTTGTATGAATGATATAAAGTCAGGAAAGCAGAGTGCTGGAACCCTGAGGCAACAGGAAGTGACAGGAATAAAACTCAGACTCTGGAGCCAGGAGTAGTGCTACACAGGTGTGATCCTAGCACTCAGGAGGTGGAGGCAAGAGTATCAGGGGTTTAAGATCATTCTCAATTGCATACAGTAAGTTTGAGGCCAGCCTGGGATACATGAGACCCTGACTCTGCAAAACAACAAAATTAGGGTTGGGGAGATGACTCAAGGATAAAATCACTTGCCACCCAAGCACGAGATTCCCCAGCACCAACGTAAAAAGCCTGGTGCGGGGCTGGAGAGATGGCTTAGGGGTTAAGGCGCCTGCCTCCTAAGCCTAAGAACACTGGTTCCAATCTCCAGCGGTTCCAATCTCCAGGTCCCACGTTTAGCCAAATGCAGTCACGCGAGGGCGCAATGCCGCACTTGACCACAAGGGGGCGCACACATCTGGATTTCATTCACAGCAGCTGGGACACTGTTGGTGCGCCCATCTCTGTCTTTCTCTCTCTCTCTCTCTCTCTCTCTCTCTCTCTCTCTCTCTGTTTCTCTCTCTGTGTCTCTCTCAAAAAAAAAAATAATAAAAAATAAAAATAAAAAGTTTTTTTTTTTTTTTTTTTTTTAAAAAAAGCCTGGTGCGGTCACTCAAGCTGTAGTGCCAGTCCTAAGAGGGGTGGAGGCAGAAGATGCACTATGGCTCCTGGCTGACTGAGGAATCGCAGCTCCAGGTTCAGTGAGAGACTCCGTCTCAAGGGGACAGCACAGAAGAGCAATAGAGGACATGTGACATTCCATTCTGCCCTTCTCACATGTTCACAGGGAGTGTGTGTACCTGCACACACATGTGCACACACTATGCATACAACATGCGCGCACACACACAGAAAATAAATCATTTGAAAACAACACTACCACTGTGGAGCACGTGGGGCTTAAGTTTGAATTCCAGGTGATGCTCTTTCAACCTGAACCTTGGCTTCTCTCATCTTGGAGACAAGAATAGAATATGCATCTAAATGACCTTAGGAAGACTGAGGTCAACTGAGATAATGTTGCAGTACTCACAGAGTAGGCATTTGGTAAGCGTGTGCTGTCAGTCATGTCATGTTTCCTTTTATTAAGAGGCTTCCAGGGGCTTCTAGAAACACTTATGTACAGGTTCTCGGGAAAGCATAAGTTTTTATTTTGCTAGGACAAGGAGAAAGAGGACAAACTCTGGGTCTTATGCTAAGTATAAGTTTCATTCCATATCACCCAGAGAAGCCAAAAGGTTGGATACCACTGGTTTAGCTGGACTCACGATTTCAGAGACCATCTGAAGAGACGTTCCCGTGGTAGAAAGGAAGGCATACGGGGTGGGTCAATTGTGGTGGCAGGATCATGGGGTGAAGGCTGTTCACATGTTCACCAGGAATCAGAGAGAGCACCAGAACCAGGGGCGGGGGCTGAAATTTTCAAGTGACCCACTTCTTCCAGCCAGCCTTCACCTCTTTACAGATCCATAGCTTCTCCATGTAGTGCCGCTCACTGGGAGCCAAACACTAGCCTGTGTGTGTGTGGGGGGACTTCATATTCAAAGTGTAACAGTTCTCAGGGTGACCTCAGTGGGCATGTATAGACCCTCATGAAGATTTTCACTTGCAGTTCTCTAGTGACTAAATGCATTGCAGGTCTTTGTTCTGTCTTTCTTCCATTCATTTTCAGTGTGTGTTAAAATGTTTTTGGTTGTGTGTTGGTATTTTTTCCCTCTATCTTATAACTGAGTTTTCTGTCAGCTGAATTTGAAATGTTCTGTGTATGCATTCTGGCATGATCTTCTATTGAATGCATGATTTGCAGACAGGTTTACCCATGGTGTAATTTGTCTTTTTATTTCTTAACAACATCTTTCACAGAGAAAAAGTTTTAAATTTTGTTAAAGTCCATTTTGTCAACTTATCCTTTATGGAGTGTGCTTTTAGTGTCAGCTGTAATGATAGGGTTTTGGATAACCCCAGGATAGAAATATCTTCTTCCATACCTTCCTCTAAGTATTACACTTTTACTTTCTTAAATATAGACCTGTAACTCATTTTTTTTTTTTTTTGTATACAGTGTGGGGTGTGGATCAAGCACTAATTTTTGGATATAGATGCCCAGTTGTTTCAACATCAACTGTTGAAAAGAATATCCTTCTTCCACAAATGACCTTTGCAACTTCCCCAAAGTCAGCCAGGCACATGCATTTGGGCCTATTTTCAGGGTCTCTTTTCCATTGATCTACAGGTGTTAGTCCATCTCATACTCTTCATCTTAAAAATCTTTAACATTTTTTTTTTTGGAGAGAGACACAAACAGAGAGAGAGAGAGAGATGAGACAGATAGAGAATAGGCACACCAGCAGTCTCTCAGCTGCTGTGAACGAAATCCAGATGTGTGCGCCCCCTTGTGGTCAAGTGCGGCATTGCGCCCTTGCATCACTTTGCATCTGGCTAAACGTGGGACCTGGAGATTGGAACCGCTGTAGATTGGAACCGGGTTCTTAGGCTTAGGAGGCAGGCGCCTTAACTGCTAACCATCTCTCCAGCCCAAAATCTTTAACATTTTATTGACAACTTCCATGCATATAGACAATATATCATCATAATAATCCCTTCCCAACACCCTCTTTCCCCCTCCCAAGCCCCCTCCACAGAAGCCCTTCTTCCCAACTACTCTCTTTAAAAAAAATATTTTATTTGTTTATTTGAGAGAGAGAGAGAAGCAGAGAGAGAGGGAATGGGTGCACCAGAGCCTCTAGCTCTACAAACGAACTCCAGATGCATGCATCATCTTGTACATCTGGCTTATGTGGGTCCTGGGGAATTAACCTGGGTCCTTTGGCTTTGCAGGCAAACGCCTTAACCACTAAGCCCTCTCTCCAGCCCCTCAATGGTCATCATTGTAAGCACTCCTCCCCTTCTGTCGGCTCGTGCATTCTCTCTGCCACCTCTTCCACAATGTCCCCTGAGCCTTGAAGGGTGTGATAGAGATGTCCACTCCTGTGTCATCTCTTCTCAGCTCTTAGGTGAGTTTTGAATCTTCCCAGTGGGCCCAGTGGTCACTGCCATCAGAAAATAGAAAATTCCCTAACAAAAAGTGAGAGTAACATTAATATATGGGCATAAGCATAAGTTTAAATTGTTTTTTTGAGGTAGGGTTTCACTGTAGCCCAGGCTCACTTGGAATTCACTATATAGTCTCAGGGTGGCCTTGAACTCATGATGATCCTGCTACCTCTGCATCTCAAGTGCTGGGATTAAAGGTGTGCACCACCACGCCTGGCACTAAAAATAAGTTTCAAGGGCAGCTTGATAGGAATAATATATGTATTTTTCCAGACAGCAGTAGTAGTTCCCTCCCGCCCCCAGGGCTTATGATTTCCCAGCCATAGGCTTTTTGTTGTTGTTGTTGTTGTTGTTGTTTTGAGGTAGGGTCTCACTCTAGCTCAGGCTGACCTGGAATTCACTCTGTATTCTTAAGGAGGCCTCGAACTCATGGCGATCCTCCTACCTCTGCCTCCCGAGTGCTGGGATTAAAGGTGTGTGCCACCACGCCCAGCTCAGCCATAGGCTTTTGATTAGGTTTTCAGTACCAGACATGTGTTCCCTCCCATGGGCCTCAAGTTCAATTAGAGTGCAGTTGGTTTCCCACATAACGGACCTGCCACCATTGTACCAGTTGGCATAGTTGGCCTGGCTATCCAGCCATGAAGCTTGCAGAGTCCACTGCTAGTTAAGACTGTTGTTGACTTTTCTCCCCAGACAGGCTGTATAGCATTTCCCAACATCCTGATAGCAAGTCAACAGGGAGGAGGCTTCCAGCTCAGCTCCAGCTTGATTTCTCCGTGACCTGCAGCCCAAGCATACAGAGTCTTCAGCAACAGGGTCTCACCATGTAGTTAAAATGGACAACCGAGAGCCTTGGCAATGGCCTGTAATATTTTGGGAGAATCAGGAGCTTCCCTGGCCAACAACTCCCTAGAAGGTATCCCACCCCGTCCCTGGATTTTTTATAGTAACAGTATATGGCTTCTGGGTACACCATTATCTACTTGGACAGGGTACTTCTGCCAAAACTCTCTTTTAAAAGAACATATGTGTTATTAGCTTGTGAGGAAGTAAGTTTCCATATGGCTTATTCATAACATCTTACATTTTTATTAACCCTCCTCCCACCCCTCTTCTCTTCTATCTCCTCATATTCTCTTTTGACTATTGTATTTTTATAGCAAGACAAAAAAACTTTCATTTTATTCTTTGAGATCAAATTATTCTTGATTCTTCTAAGTCACTTGATTTTCCACACACGTTTTGAATTTGGGTTAAGAGATTATCTTTTAGGAGGCTTTGGGGCTTTGAAATGATGAATTCAAGATACCATCTCTCCCCAATTAGAATGGCTATAATAAAAAGAGACAAAAATGACAAATGCTGGCGAATATGTAGAGGAAGAGGAACTTTGATATATTTTTGCCTAGAATGCAAATTACTATAGCCACTATGGAAAATAGTATAGAGTTTCTTCAAAAAAAATTAATGCTAGGGGCTGGGGATATGGTTGAGTGGTAAAGCATTTACAGCTCAAATTTGATTATACAAGTTTAGATTCTTAGTCTCTGCATGGAAACCAGAAGCTGTGGCAGGCTTCTGTAATCTCAGCACACTAATGGCAAGATAGGAGACAGAAGAATTTTCCAGAAGCTCATGGTCCAGCTAGTCTGGTGAGTGTAGTAGTGAACAACATCAGAGAGAGAGAGAGAGAGAGAGAGAGAGAGAGACAGAGAGAGACAGAGAGAGACAGAGAGAGTCGAGAGAGAGAGAGAGTCAAGAACGAGAGACAGAGAGAGAGAGAGTCGAGAGAGAGAGGGACCCTCTCTGCCTCAAAAATGAGGTGGAAGGCAAGGACAGACACCTAAAAGTTGTCCTTCCAGTTCCACAAGTGAACTGTGACACACACATGCCCGTGCTCACACACCAACATGCCTGTACATCATACACAAAATTTAAAACTATCATATGATATAGAAATCCTACTGCTGTGAGTATGCCTAGTGGAAATCAAACCGGAATGTCAAGGGAATTTAAACACTTTCAGGTTTATTGAAACACTATTCATTATTCCAAACTAGAGACTCAACTGAAGTGTCCAATACAGATGAACAGGTAAAGGAAACGTACTAGCCAGAGGAGAGGAGTTAAGTTCTGGTTTTCTACGCAGAAGGGCAATTATGATTGACAAAACTGTATTGTATGTGTGAAATAACTTTCCATGGCTATGGAAAATGCCTGAGAAAACTACATAAGAGGAAGGATTTATTTTGATTCCTGGTTTCAAAGTTTTTTGTTTTTAAATTCATGTGCCTATGCATGTATTTTTATGCATGTCCATGTACGTGTGTACAACCTCAGGTTCCATCCTCAGTAATGCCATTCACCTTTCTTTATGCATGCACATGTGAGTGTAAGCCTGTTCTCATGCTGGGGGAGGCCAGGGGTTGATGTTGTGTCTCTTTTTGGATAGCTGTATACCTTATTTACTCAGACAGGGTCTCTCACTTAAACCCCAAGCTCACTCTTTGGCTAGCCAGCTTGCCCCAGGGGAACCCTGTGTCCACCTCCTGCATCCTGGAACTATACAGGCAGCTGCCAAGCTTGTCCCAGCACTTACAGAGGTGCTGGGATCCAAACTCATGCTTGAGTGGCAACTGAATGACCCAATGAGCTATCTCCCCAGCCCCCTCCTTGTTGGAGATAGCGTCTCTCATTGGCTTGGAGCTTTCCAAGTAGACTTTCTTAAATCTGCCTCCCCAGCATTGCGACTTCAAGCACATACACAAATGTGCACAGCATTTTTACATGGGCTCTGGGGATTGAACTCAGGTCCTCGTGCTTGCAAGGCGAGCACTTTAGCCACTGAGCTGTTTGCCTCACTCTTGTTTCAGTCCGCCATCCTTGGGCTCCGGGGCTTCTGGGAGGCCGTGAGACAGAATGTTGTGGCCAGGCCAGGAGTACTCTCCTAGGTGGAATCCGGGGACGGGGCAGCTGCCAAATCCTACTTTCCAGTTTCCATCACCGCCTGTGATTCTATCAAGTTATGAATACATGGATGGACTAACCCATTGATAAGGTCAGAACCCTTTCAGTGATTGTATCCACCAGCTGAGGACCAAGCCTTCAGCACGCACGCCTTTTGAAGCACACTTCATGTGGACACCTTGGAGGTATAGATAATTCAAGATTGCTACAAGAGAAGATTTTGAATGTTCTCATCCCAACGAATGACAATTGTTTGAAATGTTGGGTAGTCTAAGTATCCTGGTTTGATCTATACGTGGGTTAAAGGACTGAAAGATTATACCAGATGCCATGAAGGCAGACAATTATTATATGCCAAGGTAAAAAAATGTAAAAAACTGGGGACTGGGAAGATAACTCAATCAGTGAAGTGCTTGCTTCATAAGCACGAGGAGCTGAGTTCAATCCCTAAAATGCTAGTAAAAATTCCAGGCATAGTGTCACACACTTGTCATCCTGGATCTGGGGAAGTGGAGACAGATGGAATTCTGGGGCTTTCTGACCAGCCCATCTTCCTAATTGGTGAGTTCCAGACCAATTAGAGAGCCTGTCTCAATAAAAGGCAGATTTCACTCTGGAGGAATGACTCCTGAGGTTGTCCTACGGCCTCTACTTCCTTTTGCTGGTACACATGAGTGTGCACAGCCACACAAATAAACCACCCACATACACATGTGCACACACATTTTTTAAACAAATGCTTCTTTTTTATTCATTTATTTATGAGAGAGAGAGTGAGGATTGGAGGGAGAGAAAGAGAGAGAATGGATGCATCAGGGCATCCAGCCACTGCAAACCAACTCCAGATGCATGTGCCACCTTGTGCATCTGGCTTACATAGGTCCTGGGGAATTGAACCTGGGTCCTTTGGTTTTGCAGGCAAATGCTTTAACTGATAAGCCATCTTTCCAGCTTTCCAAGACTGTGTGCTGATTCGACAGAGTCATTTTAGTACCTGCAAAAATAAAACTCATGCACTCCTTTCTTACACAATGATGATTGATGGCTGCCCTTAAATGCTGAGATTGAATCATCAAGTCCAGGTACAGCTTGGTTCAATAAAAACAGGAAGTGCCAGAGACAATTCATTGCTTCCTAAACTTTTGTCCCATCATAGTGACTTTTCTAGCTTGCAGCCTTGTCCTTTGAAATCACAGCTGCCATAGAAACCTGAGTCTTCACTCCAAATTTGCTGATCACCATTAAGAAAAGAAACAAAGCTGATGCTACTTGCATTAAAGGTCTTAGTGTGCTTAATGAAAACAGTCTGTACTTGAACTTGGTAGAAGGAAGCCCATGTGGCTAGCAGATGAGGCCCAGAGAAGAGCCAGAAATTATAACCACAACCACAAAAGATATCAGCCCAATAGTGGCTTCTCATGTCCTTTTGTTCTGCCTGTCTTTTATTTTCCCCCATCATTTTCTTGGCCCAGCCTGAGTTCATAACAATTTTCAACCACTCATAAAGATGGATTGCTCTGCTTGGTAAAGCCTTGAACCATTTCTGTCGCTTCTTAGGAAAGATTAGCTCAACCTGACTCAAGATGGAGAGAGAAGAGGATCTATCATCCAAAGGGAAACTGAGATTTTGTGCTCAAATAAATGGAAAGGGGATAGATGTTCAGCATGAGAAGAAACTAAAATGGAAAGAAGGAAGGAAGGAAGAAAGGAAGGAAGGAAGGAAGGAAGGAAGGAAGGAAGGAAGGAAGGGAGAGGAAGAAAGAGAACAGAGCTGAGGAAATGGCTTAGCAGGTACGGGCACTTTCCCTGCAAGGATGAGGGCCTGAGAAGGTTTGAGTTTGATCGCCAGAACTGACATCAAAATCTGGGCATGGCCGTGCATGCCTGTAGACCCTGTGTGCAGTGGAAAGAGGAGCATCACTGGGGCTCTCTAGTCAGACAGCCTGACCCCAAAATCGTATCTCCAGGCTCAGGGAGAGACTCCGTCTTAAGGAAAACACAGAAGAGTGATAGAAGATGGCTCCCTATGCTCTACTCTGGTCTCTGCAGGCATGTGCAGCTGCATATCCGTGTGCTACATATACTATACCTACACCACATATGTACACACAACATGTTGCACACACAACACGTTATACATGAAATAATGGAGAAGGAAAAAGGAAGATTGAAAGAAGAAAGAAGAGAGAAAAACAAGAGGCAGGAAGAGAGAAAGAAAGAAAGAAAAAAAGAAAAAGAAGGAAGAAGAAAGACAATGTGTGGCACACCCACTGTCTAGTTTTTACTCTGCTTCTTAATAGTTTTGTGATGTTTTCCTTGACCTTCTGCTTCTTCATGTGCAGAAATGAAGGCCATGGGCAGTGTGCTCACGATCCTGCCAGTTCTAAGTATCCTGTGATTTTAGGTTATTTATGCACATAGGTGTTTCTCCAACCTCAAAACATAAACAGAAGTTCCTCCATGTTTTAAGGAACATACACAAAGGAACTTCCTCCCAGGAGTCCTGGTTTGAAAGCTATCGACTCTGGTGCTAACGACTGGGCGTCCTTGGCAGGATGAAGTCCTGATGCTTGACCTGTATGGTGGGCATCCTAAAAACGCTCACCTTTGAGGGTAGAAGCCATGAGTGAGGCATGTGGAATGGACCCTTGTTATAAGAGACACAATAATAGAAGAGAAAAAGAAACAGAAGTTTATTAATATGCACGTAGAGATGGGCGACAGCCAGGAAATGGGAAGTTCTAGAAATGTGACTTCGAATTCCAGCGTTTGTAACCTCTAAGCCCAGTTCATGACAAGACAAAGGACAAAGGACTTTGAGTCTCTGGGTGACAACCTGAAAGAAAGGCATTGCAGACAAAGTCCTCAGCTAGCAAGGTTCCTGGGTACAGGTGTTTGGGGGAGCGCCTCTGGGCTGACAGGCCTTCCCTCTTACCCTCTGCTGTCCTTGGTGGAAAGGAGGGAGGAAGCCTTTTCCATTTGTAAGCCTCTGTCCTTTAACAATTTGTAAAGAACATTAGGGTTGGAATGGCAGTGTCGGGAACCCTGGGGACAGTAAACAAAGAGGGCTTGAGGCTGGGTTTAGGACAGACAAGGATGATGTAAGAGGATAAACACAACCTAGTGGTTCTTCTGTCTCTGTCACCTGCAGCGTCCCAGATGTGCATGGCTACATCCAGCTTTTTACTTGAGTGCTGGGGTTGAACTCAGGTCCTCTCATGCCCTCATACTTGGGTGGCAAGCACACTCACCCATTGAGCCACCTCTCCAAGCCCCTCCTATGATATTTTAGATACAACAATGCCAAAATCTGGTGTGTGTGGGGGTGGAAGGGAAATAAAAGCCCGTCTTGGCAAGTTCTAGCTGGCAGCCATGAAGTTCCTCCTGGAAGGAGCACGGGCATGGAGCCATTGCCCTTTGCTTCAGTAAATGTCTCACCTTCGTGAGTACCTACACCATTAAGCGCATTCCTGCCTCCGGTGAGTAGAATAATAACAACTGCATTGTGGATAAGAAGGTCTCCACCTCTTCCAGGAAAGGGGCCACCCCAGACTGCGACTTCCCGGAGTTGGGGGGCAGACATTACAAGAAGAGAAATTCTAAACCAAGATGCTAAGTGCAGCCACCAGAGGTCACCCTGGGCAGCTGCCCCTTGGCTCTGACCCAGGTGTGCTTCCCACCTTTGCAGACATCTGGACTACTTGCTCACTCCCCCCATGCCCCGTGTGAGTTCTTCATCAGAGACCCAAGAACTAAGACCGACACTGTGTTGGGGAATGGTGGGAATGTGGGGGGAGACAGATCTCTCCATCCATCCATACAAATAGAACATGAAGGCTTTTTTTTTTTTTTTTTTTTTTTTTTTTTTTTTTTTTGCATCTGCTTCTTAATTGCTTTGAGTTCAACAGTCCTTCCTATTTTGAGGTGGTATATTCTCCCCCACCAGGTCATGGGGGAGGTATCTATCTACAGTGGTAATTCATTGAGTATAACTGTATCCCAGCCCTGTTTAGATATTCCGCCATCAGATCTCCACAGCAACCTTGCAAGTGAGCTAGTTCCCTGTAAGCTTTGTGAAGGAAAGGAATCCCTGAACGTACTGAGCTGCAAAGCAGTCAGGATGAAATTCCTGCGGGGGGGGTACGTACGGGGCGGGGGCAGGCCTCCAAGACCTGTCCGCTTCCCCATTGCACCATAAGGCACAGCGTCTCTACCACCAGCTGTTCGGCGCATGTATTGCTTTTCCTTGCACGGAGCCAAGAGGACTTTCTCCAAGAGCGTCTCAGAGGGAAAAACCACTATCAGGTAAGGACTGCAGCTGTCTGAAGCTGTAAAACAATAGAAAATCAAGCTTAAGGGTCACTTCTCATGTTGCTCCTAAATGCAAATGATAAAGTTTGGTAAGAAGGCATGCTAGCCGGGCGTGGTGGCGCACGCCTTTAATCCCAGCATTCAGGAGGCAAAGGTAGGAGGATCACCATGAGTTCGAGGCCACCCAGAGATTACATAGCGAATTCCAGGTCAGCCTGGGCTAGAGTGAGACCCTACCTTGAAAAACTGAAAAATGAAAAAACCAAGAAGGCATGCTATGAGGGGGGGAGAAGCCAAGACATAATGCATCATTACCACTGTGTCCATTTAAACATGCTGGTGTAAAATTATTAAAACACAGATGATTCTAGTCCATATTGCTATCACCAAGGCACCAGCAATGAGAGTCCAGCTCTACCTCTGGCACAAGACTAATGAAGCCCTATGAGGTCGGCTCAGCTCTGGGTGACGCCTGAGGGGAGGTAACGAGCTGCAGCGTGGACTGTGGTGATGATCTGGGTTAGAGGCAGAGGGAGGCTGAGTGTGCCCAAGCCAGTCGGACACAGAGCTGTTGAGAACAAGAGCAAGGGAGGTGAGGGGCAGGAGAGAAGGGAGGGGCGTGTATTTGGGAGGCTGTGAATTTCAGCCAAACACGACCTTCATCAGAACTACAATAGCCAATAAACAAAAATCACAAACTATAATCTTCATGCATTTCGCCTTTTGGTGGTCATTTTTTATTTTTATTTATTTGAGAGACAGAGAGAGAAGGAAAGAAAGAATGAGTATGGACATGCCAGGGCCTCCTTCCACTGCACATCAACTCCAGATGCATGTGCCACTCTGTGCATCTGGCATTATGTGGGTACTGGGGAATCAAACCTGGGTCATCAGGCTTTGCAATCAAGCACTTTTCACAGCTGAGCCATCTCTCCAACCCTATTTCATTTTTTTTCCAAGGTAGGGTCTCACTCTAGCACAGACTGCTCTGGAATTGTCTCTTTAGTGCCAGGCTGGCCTTGAACTCACAGTGAGCCTCCTGCCTCTGCCTCCCATCCTGAGGGCTGGGATTAAAGGTGTGAGTCACCATGCCCAGCTTGTCTTCATGTATTTCTCCAGTTCAGAAATGTACATATCAGTCTTGGCTTGACCCAGACCCTGGCATTTGTCGATAATGCATTTAAGAAATGCCAATTGTGGGCTGGAGAGATGGCTTAGTGGTTAAGGTGTTTGCCTGCAAAGCCAAAGGACCCTGGCTGGTTCTATTCTCTAGTATCCACGTGAGTCAGATGCACAAGGGGGTGCATGCATCTGGAGTTTGTTTGCAGTGGCTAGATGCCCTGGCCCACTCATTCTGCTCCCTTTCTCTCTCTCTCTCCCTGCCTCTTTCAATCTCATAAATAAATAAATAAATAAATAAATAAATAAATTAATAAATTAAAAAGAGTTGAGCAAAAGAAATGCCAACTGTGTAGGCAAGATGAGGGTACAAAGTGAGTTCTCGGGGATTCTCTCCTACTGGGTGTCTGGGCTCTGGTCTTCCACTATGGCAAGAGAGAATTAGCAGGTAGAAATATCTCTGGTCCAGAGGATAGAGAATAAGATGTCAAGGACCCTTGAGTATCATGTACTTCACATCCATAAACCCAGATCCACTGTATTGGGCGGATGGATAACTAGAGCTAGAACCATAGTCTAATTGCACTGGCCATGAACATTAGTCATTATGCATTGTTCATTCCACAGCATCCCACTGCTTCTTGACCAGACAACCCACAGTCCCCAGTCACAAATCCAGCAGGTGCACCAAAACGTTTCCCTTGGGCCACTTACGCCTTTTTGCTCCTATGTACAAGTCTCAGGTGAAATAAATCACCTTTCTTTTGTGGTATGCACAGGACGCATTGCTTGTATACAAATGGTTAGTTTTACAGCAACCTTGCCTGTTCAAATCCCCAGTGAGGAACAGAGATTGTGCCAGCAATGTTGATGTCAAAATAAAACAGAGGATCCTAAGCAACACTGGCAGCATCATTCAAAGCAAGCCCCAGTCTCTGAAGTCTGCACGGAGGCAAATGAGCTCCTATTCTGTGCATAGCTAAAGGGAAGAAGGCCAGGAGACGTACGGAGAACAGGTGGGAGGGGGCAGCTGACAGATCCACCGTGGAGGATACAGAAAACAGACAAGCAGACCAAGTCAGACAGCTCATTATTCCTGAAAGACAGCCCACTCAGCTCTGGATATTTCAAAGCCTTATAGTACCATTGAACTTGATGGAGTTCCCAGAGGTGCCAAATGCTGGAGAATATTAATAAGTCAGGGTTACTTGGGCATAAGATTAATCATAGCAAGGTTCAATATTAGCTAAACAGGAATGGGATGGGGGAGAAAAATCTTAATTTTTTTTCCTTCCTTCAATGTCCTCCCACTCATGCTAAACCAACATCCTGTTAAATATTTGACATTATCTCAAGGAGAATGGCAGTGAATGACCATTCGTTGGCATAATAGAAATTACCTTCATTATCTTGGGCGTTCATACTAGCCCCCCCCCAAGTAATGGTTTAAAGATAGGTATGCTGTTTTTAATTCATTCTTCATGTGGGTGATTAGGCCTATGGCTATGAAACAATACAGGTTAACAAGTCATCTTCAAAGTGATGCTGAAAATAACAGTGGTGTTTTAAACTTTGAGAACATTCAAGGAGAGCTGGTGTCTCATCCTCTTTGTTAGATGGGTTGCCATGGTGATGAGAGGGCTTGGACTCCAAGGAGATTGGGTAGTAACAATGACACCATTTCAAGAGAGTTTACCGGATAGACGCTGTTCACCTAAATCATCAGAGAGATTTCATGGTGTGCTTTTTCTTTCTTTCTTTTTTTAATGAGAGAAAACAAGAAAGAGAGAATTGGCACACCAGGGCCTCCAGCCACTGCAATCAAACTTCAGAGGCATACACCATCTTGTTCACATGTGCAACCTTGTGTGCTTGCATCACTGTGTGTGTCTGGCTTATATGGAACATGGGTCCTTCGGCTTTGCAGGCAAGGGTCCTAACTGCTAAGCCATCTCTCCTGCCCCATGGTGTAGTTTTTAATCGAGAAGGAAACTGAGGCATGGGAAATGAATGACGTGTGCTAAGTCTGAATGTAGAAAATAGAGAAACTCAAGATTCAAATCCAGGCAGTCTCACGCACGAATGTCTGCTGCCTGGAAACGAGTGAGCTGTGGACATGCTTGCCTTGTGTGGTGGTTGAGTGTAAAATGTCCCCCACAGGCTCATGTGTTTGAACTCTTGGTCCTCAGCTAGTGGTGCTATTTTTGGAGGTTGTGGAACCTTGGTGACAAAGGTGGATCAACTGGAGGAGGACCTTTGAGGGTTATAGCCCAGCCTGCTTCCCACCCAAGCTCTCTGCTTCCTCTCGGCCACTGGGATGCAGCGCTCATGGTCCCAGCACCACGGAATGAGCTGATCCACCTGCCCCACCATGATGGACTGTATCCCCTCTGGTCACATGCCAGAACAAACCTCCCTCCCTAAGTTGCTTCTGTCCGATATTTGGTCGCAGCCACAATGACAGTTACTGACAGTGTGAATAACTACTTTCCTCACTGGTTTCTATGGCTGGATAAATGTGCACTGCCGAGCCAGTTCCCAACTTGTGGAAGCCAATGCAACTTCTTATAAAGTGGCTTTGAGATTCTGAAGGGGCTGCTATGACCGGGACGACAGGCATGCAACATCCCAAGTTATGAAGAAAAGTTTTCTTCCTCCACCAACATTTTTTGTAATTTTTAAAAATTATTTATTTATTTGAGAGAGAGAGAGAGAGAGAGAGAGATACAGAAATAGGCAGAGAGTGAGAGAGAGAATGGGAACACCAGGACCTCTAGCCACTGCAAATGAACTCCAGATGCATGCGCCACCTTGTGCATCTGGCTTACGTGGGACCTGGGGAGTCAAATGGTTTTGCAAGGCAAGCGCCTTAACCGCTAAGCCATTTCTCCAGCCCCTCCACCAACATTTTTGAGAGCAGGAATTGAGCAGGGCAGACTGTGGACCAGAGGACAGTTGATAGAAGGATGAAGAAAGAAGAAAGTCTATGTGGCTTTGGTTCTACGAGAAGCACCCATAGGCAGGGGTTCCCTGTGTTGTCCTGTCACTCAGCTTCTAATTGCTCAGAATCTACCCAATGGTGACACTGAGCCATATGTCCCAGCCATCCCACTGCTAGACATGAGCAGAAAGTGGGCCATATCTGTTAAAACTTGTACACCAGTGTCCATATTGGCTGTATCTGAAAAGGCCTCCATTGAAAACAACCCAAATTCCCACAGATGACAAACACATTCTGTGCCAATTATCCATACAATGGATTCTGTGCTGTATTAAAAAGGCATGAAATGTTGACATTTGCAACAATGTGAATTAATCTCAAATATTTATGCTGAGTGACAGAAGCCAAACAAAAGGGGAACATATGCTGTGTAACTTGACACAAAAGTCTAGAATGTTCCAGCCATTCTATAATAATAGGAAGCCAGCCAGTGTTTACCAGGACATGGGGCAGAAGAGGTAGGGAGCATTGCAGAAGTGTAAGAGGGACCTTTGGGGAGGGATGGCCATGTCATTACCTAGGTTGTGATGAGGATGTGTGTCACAGCTTTGCAAACTGTGTCTTTAGCCAGTGCTCATGGTGAACCTGCTATCCACCACCTAAGTGTTCAAGAAAGAAGGAGCAAATGGACCTTCTGTTAGAGCACTTGGCTTGTAAAATACAAGGGGTCCAGAGCTGGTGAGATGGCTCAGTGGTTAAAGTGCTTGTCACACGAATGTGCATACCGAAGTTCAGATTCCTGGCGCCCACATAAAGCTGTAGTGGGGGATCTGCAATCCCAGTATGCTTAAGGCAAGACGGGAGACAGAGATTGCAGAAACCCTCAGAAGCTCACAGGCCAACTAGACTGGCGGACGGAGTGGTGAACAAGACACTCAAAGAAGGGGGAAAGTGGGCAACAGGCACCTGAAAGTTGACCTCTGACCTCCACATGGGTACTGGGGTCATACATGCTCCCACACTCCCACACATACATCACACACACTAAAAATAAATAAATAAATAAAAATAATAAAAATAAAAAAATAAAAAACTAACAAAAAGTCCACAAAGGGTTCTGTAAGCTATGGAGCAAGGGCAGGGCAGGGCTTGACTTCGGAGTAGCCAGGCTTAAAGAGGTCCCTGCACTGTGAGAAGTGCACAGCATCAAATCTCACAGGGCCCTGTCTGCTCATTGGAGGCATTTTAATCTTATCCCAAAGCTTTGAAGAGAGGGAGGGTTTCCAAATTGTCATTATCTTGAGCTGAACCATGCCTCCCACTGCCAAGTTCATTCATCAAAGTCCTTCTTTTCATCCTACCTCAGAATGTGACTTTATTTGGAGACAGGGCTTAGAGAGAGGCAATTATAGTAAAATGAGGCCATACGAGTGGCTCCACTCCAGCCTAAGTGGTGTCCTTATGAGAAGGGGAGCCCAGGACAGAAACCACAGAGCAAAGTCCTTGTGAGGTCACGGGAGGAAGACAAGCCACTCCAAGCCAGGACAGAAACTTTGGGGGGGGGGACAACCCCTCTGACACCTTCATCTTGGCCTTCTAGCCTCCTGGATTGTGAGAATAGAAATGACCATTGTTGTGCATTGGTTTATTATGGCAGCCTTGGCAGATAAGGATAGTGGTCTGGCAAAGTCACAAGGGGCTGCGGTGGGTCAAGTGGGAGGGATGCTGGCACCAGGTGCCTGTCTCAGGAATCCAGGTGAAGCAGGAAGACTTATACTGGGGTGACGGGTTTGGAGTTCTTATGTTTTAGGACTTAATGAAGAGGGACTAGGCAAGGGACATATTGAGGTTGTCTCCCAGAGTTCAGGCTGTATTGACTAAGAGCTCCATGTCACAATCAGGACTGTAAGGGAGAAGTGGAGGTGTTGAAGTACACACACGACTTCCTGTTGTCACCATGTCCAGGTGGAGGTCACCATGAATTTTCACCTAAAGACACATAGTTGGTAATTAGAGATGTACGTGGAGCTGAGAGTATTATCCGTTCCATGCATTCTTCCAGCCAAGGGCTTGGGAACTCACTCCATAGGGTGCGAGTGCTCCGAGAAGCTGTTAAATCTGTGATTTGGGGTTTTTCTATTGTTGGTCTAAGAATACCTAGAGCTGAGCAAGGACACCACACAGAGGCAGTGGCAGTGACAGCGCTGTAACTAAAGGATGCTAGTCCCTAAACCATTTCAGACAAAACTCTTTCTTCCCCTTATAAGCCTAACCTTCACAGTCCACAGTTCTTCCTGCATTTAGGTCTTTCAACTTTGACCAGAACAGCCCATAAAACTCTGCTTACAGTACTTCAAGGTGTTTCTTAGACCAAGCTTTCAAATCCTTCCACATTTTTTCCTATAAATCAGTTCCAAAAGGCCCAAAACCACAGCCAGGTTTCTAGCAGTAATGACCCGACTCTCCTGGTATCTGTTTTATGTTTTAGTTACCTTCCTGTTGCTGGGACAAAAAATCTACCAGAATCAGCTGATAAGAGGTAAGGTTCATTTTGGGTTTACAGATTCAAAGGTAAGCCTCATGATGGCAGGGAAAGAATGGTAGATCAGAGGCTAGACATCACTTCTGCCACAGCGGGTGGAAAACAGAAGCCAGAAAGTGAGCTGAACTCTGGCAAGGGGGATTGAATATAACACCACAAAGCCCACCCAGGATAACACCCCTCCTCCATCAAGGCTCCAAACTGCCATCAGATGGGAACCAAATGCTCAAGGCACATGAGTTTACAGAGGACACCTGATTCAGAGCACCACAAGAGATCAAGGGTGCTTTTCCTTTAACATCCATAAACAAGTGACAATGCCAGTGCTTAGGAAGAGGTACAGAATCTAGCTTTATACACTTCACTTGGCCTCACATGTTCTCTAATTTGCAAATGCAAGTGCATCTTTAGGAGGCTAATTTCAGGACAGGAATGGTGAGAGCATCTACACAGAAGCCTTTAAAACTAATATCTTTTATTTATTTATTTATTTGGAAAATACATACCCCACATTGTCCTCCCCATCTCCTTTATTCTCACTGTTGTTCTTCTCATTATGGGTCTGTGGCTGTGCCATGGAAGAGAATGGCTCCATCTACCACGGCAACCATTAACTCTCATAAGGTCATCAGGGAGGGAGTGTCCTCTCAAGCCCCTCTCCTATCGATGAGAGCGCTGACTAGCCCGTCCTGTGCAGGTAGCCACATGTGTCATGAGTTCATGAGAGAAATGACCTTGTCATGCCTGAACAAGAGTCTCCCATGGCTCAGCTCATCCTCTATAGCGCATATATATTCTTTTTGTTTTGTTTTGTTTTAGTAGAATATTAACACTGAGACATCTCTTTTTAAAAATATTTCCATTTATTTATTTGGAGAGGGAGAGAGAAAGCGAATGGCCAATAGGGTCTAACCTAGTACCACCCCAAACAAACTCAGACACACATGCCACTTTGTGCATCTGGTTTCGTGTGGGTACTGGGGAATCAAACCCAGGCCAGTAAGTAAACACCTTTGCAAGTCAACACCTTTAAGTGCTGAGCCATCTCTCTAGTCCCCTCTTACATTTTTTTACATTCCTCCTGTCCCATCTTCCACAACATTCTCTGAGCCCTTGGAGGGGTAATGTGCATGTCCCCATGTAGGATTGAGTATGCATCAGTCACTTATTTCCAGCATTTGACCAGTTATGATTCTCTGCATTCCTCTCATTGCTGAGTAAAGAAAGCCTTTTCTGGTTGGCCAACAGTGGAGCTGATCTGCAGAGACAAAGATAAATATTTAGAAGGCAGTTTGACAACTCACCCATTTAGCAATACAGCAATAGGAGGCTCTTCCCCAGTGTTGATATTCCAGGAGGTTTTTATTTGTTGTTTCAGTAACTAGTCATGTTGAAGATTTTTTGGACAGAGCAGGGTTTGGTGGGACATGGAAAAATTTTCCCCAAGATAGACACAGTGAGGCACATCTGCAATTGCAGAATGTGAGAGGCATTCACAAGAGGATCATGAGTTCAAGGTGAGCCTAGGCTGTGTAGTGAGACACTGTCTCAAAGGAGAAAAAAAAAAAAATCCCTCATTTTTTTTCTCCTCTTGTATCTTCCAGCATAGCCTCCACCTGAGCAATAAAATGTGTGTAATTTGGTGACTGGTCTCATGGGCAGGATACCTCCATTTGGCTGGAACTGTTTTCAGCCTCTACCTAGTAAATTATCACATGCTTTGGCTGCCCAAGGTCCTGATTCTCCCTAATGACAGGTTTCCACTGGCACCTCAGAGCAGCTCCTCAAGGCAAAAGTCAAAGGTGCCTGAAGAGAAATGCAGCTCGCTGGGTCCTGGCTTCCCAGGCATGAGAGGCCATGTGGGCAACAAACTACTAAGCCAGGAATAGCTGACTGTCCAAGAAATGCAGTGTGGTGGTGTAAAATGTCCCCCAGACCTCATGTGTTTGTGACTAAGCCTCAGACTTAATCTCCAGCTGGTGGAGCCTTTGGGACTTGGAGACATGCTGGAGGAGGTGTGCCTCTGGAGGCGGGTCTTGCCGTGTGTTAGTTTAGCCCGACCGGGTCTTCATCCTGTTGCCAATGTGTGAAGATGTGTGCCAGCTGCATGCTCTGCCATGCTTTACATACCATGATGAAACTTCCCTTCAGAACTTCAAGCCTGAAATACTCCTTCCTCCCATCATCTGCTTCTGGCTGGGTGTTTTGTCCCAACAACAAGAAAGTGACTGCTGCACATAGAGACTGAAGCCGGAGAAGCTACCCAGAGTGGAGAGCTACCAGGGCTGAGATCTGAACCCGGGACGCTGGTCTTTGGTACTCTCATGTGTAGGAGCGTTGTTTATTGAAGGACTGGTATTCAAGCGTGTGTTATCTTGGCACACATGTGTCAATTTTAAGTTCTTCTCTAGACACAGTATGAATTAATACTTACACCACAAAGTGGAGAGCATTTCAGGCCCTCTGTCAGCCAGTGCAGGTAGATTTATAGGTGTTGTGCTAAGAGCCCTGTAACTAACAACTAAGCAGGTGAAGAAGCTGGGCACATAAGCATACTTTCTCTCAAGATATAATGTCCTGCAGGCCCATGACTCCTGACAATGGCCCCTCTGACCTTGCATTCTACTTGACCTCTTCTCTGACCCAAGAAGAAGTGGTCCTTCCCTGTTCTTCAATCTTCCCAGCATGAGCTGGCACCTAAGGTTTTGCACTGGCTCTTCCCTCTATCCACATGCTTTCCCTGGCAGATGTATCCATGGTGTGTTCCTCGGCCTCCTCGTGCCTTGTTCTTGTCACATTCTTCATGAGAAAGAGCACCGTTGCTACCCAGGTTTAAGTGGCCACTTGACCTCACTTGATGTAGCCCTCCTGATCTCCCTGGCCCTGCTTGACTTTCTTTTTATTTGACTCACTGCTTCACAACACACCACATACTCACTGCTTCACAACACACCACATACTCACTGCTTCACAACACACCACACACTCACTGCTTCACAACACACCACACACTCACTGCTTCACAACACACCACATACTCACTGCTTCACACCACACCACACACTCACTGCTTCACAACACACCACATACTCACTGCTTCACAACACATCACATACTCACTGTTTCACAACACACCACACACTCACTGCTTTATAACACACCACACGCTCACTGCTTTACAACACACCACATACTCACTGCTTCACAACACACCACATATTCACTGCTTCACAACACATCACACACTCACTGTTTCACAACATACCACACACTCACTGCTTCACAACACACCACACACTCACTGCTTCACAACACACCACACACTCACTGCTTCACAACACACCACACACTCACTGCTTTACAACACACCACACACTCACTGCTTTACAACATACCACACACTCACTGCTTCACACCACACCACACACTCACTGCTTCACACCACACCACACACTCACTGCTTCCCAACACACCACACACTCACTGCTTCACACCACACCACACACTCACTGCTTCCCAACACACCACACACTCACTGCTTCACACCACACCACACACTCACTGCTTCCCAACACACCACACACTCACTGTTTCACACCACACCACACACTCACTGCTTCACAACACACCACACACTCACTGCTTTACAACACACCACACACTCACTGCTTTACAACACACCACACACTCACTGCTTCACAACACATCACATACTCACTGCTTCACAACACACCACATACTCACTGCTTCCCAACACACCACACACTCACTGTTTCACACCACACCACACACTCACTGCTTCACAACACAGCACACACTCACTGCTTCACAACACACCACATACTCACTGCTTCACAACACATCACACACTCACTGCTTCACAACACACCACGTACTCACTGCTTTACAACACACCACGTACTCACTGCTTCACAACACACCACACACTCACTGCTTTACAACACATCACGTACTCACTGCTTTACAACACACCACATACTCACTGCTTTACAACACATCACGTACTCACTGCTTTACAACACACCACACACTCACTGCTTTACAACACACCACACACTCACTGCTTCACAACACACCACACACTCACTGCTTTACAACACACCACACACTCACTGCTTTACAACACACCACGTACTCACTGCTTCACAACACACCACACACTCACTGCTTTACAACACACCACATACTCACTGCTTTACAACACACCACACACTCACTGCTTTACAACACACCACATACTCACTGCTTTACAACACACCACACACTCACTGCTTTACAACACACCACATACTCACTGCTTTACAACACACCACGTACTCACTGCTTCACAACACACCACATACTCACTGCTTCACAACACACCACACGCTCACTGCTTTACAACACATCACGTACTCACTGCTTCACAACACACCACGTACTCACTGCTTTACAACACACCACGTACTCACTGCTTCACAACACACCATGTACTCACTGCTTTACAACACACCACATACTCACTGCTTTACAACACACCACGTACTCACTGCTTTACAACACATCACGTACTCACTGCTTTACAATGCATCACATACTGTCTGCTTTACAACTCATCATTGATTACTGCCATATTAGATAATAATTCCACTGGGTCAAGTGTCTTTCTTTAACTTATTTACTCAAACTTCAGTAAGTATTTTTGGGCTCATTCCTACCTCATGGCCTCACACTGGCTGTAACCATTCCAGGCATCACAGAAAGGCAATGATAGGTTCATAACAGAGGTTATAAATGTCTTGTGTTCTTCAAGTTAGTAGAAGAAGTATTTCCCAAAGTCCTTTCCCAGATGCAGGAAGTCAGCACTCAAATAGGCAAAGGGACTAAAAGAATCCTATGCTGATCCTTGGGGAGCTGGAGTGGAGGCTGTGTTGGGTCAGTTAGACTCTGTAGAATCTACTTATTTTTATTTTTCAATCTTATTTTAATAGCAGTAATTATGTATTTATGGAGAAGGGTATAATGTTTTGTTAGATGTATATCATGTTTAATCATCAGTTCAGGCTCCTCAGTATTGCATCACTTCAAACACATATCACTTCCTTCTGCTGGAAAAACTTGAAACCCAGCACGGTTGCACATGCCTTTAATTCCAGAATATGAGAAGTTTAGGTTGGGGAATTGCTGTGAGTTCTAGGCCCTCCTGAGACTACATAGTGAATTCCAGGTCAGCCTGGACTAGAGTGAGACCCTACAAACAACAACAACAACAACAAAACCTTAAAAGATAAAAACAGGGCTGGAGAGATGGCTTAGTGATTAAGACACTTGCCTGCAAACCTAAGAACCCAGGTTCAATTCCCCAGTGCTCACCTAAGCCGGATGCACAAAGGTGAAGTATGTGTCTGGAGTTCTTTTGCAATGGTTAGAGGCCCTTGCATGCCCATTCTCTCTATCTGCCTCTCTTTCTCCCTTAAATAAATACATCAATAAAATCTTTTTTAAAATAATAAAAATAAAACTCCTCCCTTCTTGTTTTTACAAATGACATTGTTGTAAATGTTGTAAGCATTGTTCACCCTCCTGGGATATAGAAGACTAGAAATTATTCCTCTCCTCTAATTGTATTCTAGTATCCATTATCTAAGATCCCCTATCCCTTCACCCCTACCATTCCCCATCTGTCTGTCTATCTATCTATCTATCTATCTATCTATCTATCTATCTATCTATCTATCTATCTGTCTGTCTATTTATCTAATCTACTTATCTATCTACCTACGTACACACACATATAGCTTATAAATGATATGTATTTATACATGCATATATGTACATGTATACCTAGTAGTGACATTAGATGATGTAGTAATTCTATTTTCATAGTTTATATTGTTTTCCATAATGAGTAACTAATCTATATTCCCAGCAGCAATGTATACAAGTTTGCCTTGAAGAATATGCACTTTATACCAATTTTAAGCCATAGTACTTATGTGAACAAGAGAATGTTCTTTGTCACATAACTTTTGTGCTTTATTCTCAAAACCTTATAAAGCTAGATTCATAAAGTGGCACATGCATCTGGAGTTGGTTTGCACAGGCAAGAGGCCCTGGCATGCCCATTCTTTCTTCTCTCTCAAATAAATAAATAGTTTTTTAAAGAATTAAAAGTCAGTTGGAGACATGGCGTAGCAATTAAGACACTTGCCTACAAAACCAAAGGACCTAGGTTTGATTCCCCAGGACCCACTTAAGCCAGATGCACAAGATGATGCATGCATCTGGAGTTCATTTACAGCGGCTGGATGCTCTGGCATGTCCATTCTCTCTCTCTCTCTCTGTGTGTCTCTCTCTCCTTCTCTCTCCCTCTGTCTGACTCTATTTCCCTCAAATAAATAAATAAAAATAAAAATAAACTAAAAAATAAAAAAGAAATAAATTTTTTTAAAAAAGAATTAAAAGTCAGACAATTTCTCACATTACAAGCCTGACTCTGATGTCCTTGGGTGGCATCCACAATGAGATCGAAATTTCTAAGCTCAGGGAACACCTTGTTTGGGTCAATAGGACAGAGAGGAGCTTTGTCATTTAGTGAAAAGAAAGAAAAGAATAGGCAGATACCTTCCGTTCTTCCAGATGATGTCATGAATCAGACAAACAGAATTGTGTAGTGGAGAGAGACTGAAGCAGGATGTCAGTTTCTTTTTCTTTTTGTGTTTGTGCATAGCATCTGTGCTGTGGTGTTGGCATATGGTGCATGCATGTGTATGTGCTGATGCTGTGCCCCATGCACGAGCCTGTGGAAGTCAGAGGAGAATGTTGAATATTCCCCTGAGTCACTCACTCACCTGTTTGCTCTTGAGACAGAATCTCTGAACCCACAGCTGCTGGTTTCACATGTGCTACTGCCATCTCTGCTCCCCACAGCATGGAGTGACAGGCAACACCACTAGCTATTTACATAGGTGCTAATGAATCAAAGTCAGGTTGTTTCAGATCCTCTAAGACCCTCAGGCTTGTGCAAGAAGCACACTGAACCACTGAGGCATCTCCCTAGCACCAGGATGGCAGTTTCTATAGAGCAGAGTAGAGTGGCCACCTTGGGGCAGGGCAGAGGGAACAAAGGCCTGGGTGGCAAGATGGCAATAAAACATTTTAGGAGGCATGTTATTCCATGTCACCTAGAAGGCTCATATGTGGAAGTTTCATTCTCCACCTGGGAGTACTCTTGAGGGGTAAATGGATCATGGGGGTGTTAACTTCATTTACAGACTCTAAGGAGGAAAGGGGACATGCCTTTGAAGGCTGTCTTGACCTGAAGTCTCTCTCTCTGTCTCTTACCATTCCACCAGACCTTTCTCTCATGATGATCTGATATACCAACCACAGGCTCACAATACTGCAGCAAACGACCACTGACTGATGCCTCGGAAACTGTGGGCCAAAATAAATCCTCCCTTAAACTATTTCTCACAAAGTAGAAAGTCTGTCAAGGAGCAAGCAGGGTTCTCAGTTAAGGATAAGATTGGTGGGTTTCAGGAACAGACAGGAAGTCTGTATGCCTGGGGGGGGGTGAGTAAGTGATGAGATAGTCTAGCAGGGATGAATCCAGAGATAGGAGCCAGTTGTGATTGGACATACAAAGAAGCAGATTCCAAATGCATACAATCTTTGGGCCTGTGAATGTGGCCAATTTGGAAAAGGGATCTTTTGCAGATAGAATTAAAGATCTTGGGCTGGAGGGATAGCTTAGCACTTGCCAAGATGCTTGCCTGCAAAGCCTAAGGACCCAGGTTCGAGTTTCCAGATCCCACAGTAGCCAGATGCACTTGATGGTGTTTGCATCTAGAGTTCAGTTGCAGTGGTTACAGGCCCTGGCATACCCATTCTCTCTCTTTCCCTCTCTTTCTCTCTCTCCCTCTCTTTCTTTCTGTATCTAATAAATAAGTTAAAAAAAAGAATTAAAGATCTCAGGATGAGAGAATTCTGGACCAGTATGGAGAAAAGTATAGGTGAGGGGAAGAAAAGGGAGATAAGAGGAAAGGAGAAGAGAGGGGAGGAAAGGAGATCGATGAGATAAGAGGGAAGGAGGAGAAGAGGAGAGGGAATGACATAGCATGGAAGAAGAGGGAAGATATGGAGGGGAAAGTGATGTCCCAGTTTGGAGTGATGCATATGCCAGATAAGAATGCCAAGTATTGATAGCAACCATGAGAAGTGTGGGCTTGATTTTTCTGGAAGCTTCTAGAGGGAACCAGCTGTGAGTACCTTGACTTTGGACTTCTGATTTCCAGAACTGTAAGGAAATACACACCTGCTGTTTTAGGTCACTATATTTGTGACAGTGTGTTACTACCGCCATGGGAATCTACCACGAAAGTATCACTCCAAGACCCCTCTATTGTTGTTCTGCAAACTAGCACTTCATGTGAGCTCCCCCACCCAGTTCCCAAGGAACCAGGCCAGACTCACCAGTTTGTTCCCTCCCTAGAAACATCTTCCTGTCAACTCTGAATGTTCTAGGAAATTTACAAGAGACCATCATTTCACTGAAACTCAATTCTCTTACATTTGGACTGCTTGAAAAAAATTTACATCTGTATGTTTGAAAATCCAGCCCTATTGTTGAGAACATCTTGGCAGCCATCCTTGCACTGGGCTTAAATTATCTTTCCGGTATTATCAAGATTCAACAGTAACATTAATTGTGCTGGGACCAATTCTAATAGCTTCAAGTAATTATTACCAATTGCTCATTATCTCTTTGAAAATTCTAAATTTATATCTATTTTTTTTAAGACATTGGTTCATTGAAACTAGAAAGAATACAGACTTCCATTCCCGGGGCTCACGTGAGTTGGGCCATTGTTCAGGAAAATGAAGGTTTGTGGGTTGCTGGGCACCAATTTGAAATAGTGACAGCGCTGATTGATTGACAGGCTAAGACTCTTGAATTCCAACCTGTTTTCAGATTTGACGTCCAAAATAAACCGTGGGGAAATGAGGAAACCATCTTACTTTGTTCTTGAAGTTACCTAGGTGTCTCACAGGGTTGCCTTGCTGTCATCTCTTAGATCTCCATCATCCACACCTTGGGATGGTTTCAGAGCTCTCATCCCTTAAAATATTTCTCCTCACTTGAGTCCAGAGAACCAAAAGTTCTTCCCTTGAAAGCGGTCCATTCCTTCTATAGAGTAGCTATTGCTTTTCCTTCTTAGTATGGCTAGAAGAAATCATTCAGAGTCTACCATCCAGCCATCCATCCACATATCCCTGGCTCCACCCATCTATGCATCCATGAACATAATCATGCCTCTAAAAGTCCATGCATCATCCATCCATCCATCTGTACATCCATCCATCCATACATACATATAACTATGCATCCACAGATTCATCTGTATAGCTATCATCTGTCTGCATATTATCATCCATTCATGCACCCCCATACATCCATTCATGCCATATATCCACCCACCCTTCAATCCAACTATACATCTGTGCATACATGCATGCAAACATATACCTTTATGAATATATCTATTTTTTTTTTTTTTTTTAGTTTTTCAAGGTAGGGTCTCACTGTAGCCCAGGCTGAGCTGGAATTCACTGTATAGTCTTAGGGTGGCCTCGAACTCACGGCGATCCTCCTACCTCTGCCTCCTAAGTGCTGGGATTAAAGATGTGTGGCACCACGCCTGGCTGAATAGATCTATTTTTCATTCCCAGTCATTAATTCACAATATTTCTCCATTCCATTTCTACTTTACTCCTTTCTGCTTCCACCTAATACAGTTCTATCCTGAGGAAGACCTGGAACCTCCACGTGGCACTGCTGCCTCTCTACCCTGCAGTAGCAAACAGGATGGGCAGCCACCTCCAGAGAAGTGGCTGGAAGAAGAAAGAGTACAACTAGAACCTTCTACCCATCCCACTTATGCTCATGAGCCCTGGGCCCCTCCTCCTCCAAACCACTGTTTCCCCACAGAGAGACTAAGCTGATTTTAATCTTCCCACAAGGCTCCCACAGATCTGAGTTTAGGACCTAGAAGGGCCTTGAAATCTTTAGTCTCTCACAGCTCTCTCCCGGTCCATTCCTTCTATAGAGTAGCTATTGCTTTTCCTTCTCAGTATGCCTAGCCTGGGCTACCTCCAAAGTTAGGGGAGAGAACATCTGTAGCTTCTATTTCACCACTTTCCTAATTGTCTTCGTTTATCTTTCCATTTTGGTATTATATATATAATATTGTATATTTCTGTACATGTAGTTTGATCTTACTCCCTTATCCACCCATTATTCCTTATCTACTTTCACTTATCCACCTCCTTTCCAATTAACACTCTTGTTCTTTCCCATTAATCTCTATCTTAATTTTTTTGTTTGTTTTAAAATTTATTATTTATTTATTTATTTACTTATTTATTTGAGAGAGACCTAGAGAGAGGGAGAGAGAGAGAGAGAGAGAGCACCAGAGCCTCCCACCCTGCAAACGAACTCCAGATACATGTGCCAACTTGTGCATCTGGCTTACACAGGTTCTGGGGAATCGA
The DNA here is from genome assembly GCA_036365145.1 of Orientallactaga sibirica. Taxonomy (NCBI): domain Eukaryota; kingdom Metazoa; phylum Chordata; class Mammalia; order Rodentia; family Dipodidae; genus Orientallactaga; species Orientallactaga sibirica. The sequence goes on along the minus strand of JAEOAD010000008.1, from coordinate 40,098,441 downwards.
ACAGAGGTCCTTTGGCTTTGCAGGCAGGCACCTTAACTGCCAAGCCATCTCTGCAGCCCTTGTTTGTTTGTTTTTGGAGGTAGGGTCTCATTCTAGCTCAGGCTGACCTGGAATTCACTCTGTAGTCTCAGGGTGGCCTTGAACTCATGGTAATCCTCCTACCTCTGCCTCCCGAGTGCTGGGATTAAAGGTGTGCACCACCACACCTGGCCTCCATCTTACTTTTATGTACTTTTTTTTTAACTCACTGGGTTAAATTAGTGTTGCTTGCATGATCATGGGTGGGAGTTTATTTACTGTGCAATGGGCAACCAGTGGCTATACCACGGCTGAACCTGATTCCCCTCTTTCAGAAACCATTAGCTGTCATTAGCTGGTCTGGGAGATCAAGGATCTCACAGATCCTTCCCCCTTATATTAATGGTGAAGTTTTACAGGTTCAGTCTTGTACTGGAAGCCAGGGCTGTTGTGGACTCATGAGTGTAATGGCCATGTCATACCCAGAGGACAGTGTATTGTAGCAGTTCTCCCAGTTCCTTACTCCTCAAGGTTCCTGTCAATGCTATTCTCACTGACCCAAGGTTAGGACCTAGAGGGGCCCTTATATCTCTTGTCTCCCTCATCACTCTTCCCTGGTACCTTCAAAGTTGGGAGAGAGAAACTTGAAGTTTCTATTTTACCATTTAACTAACTGTCATTTTTTTCCCCAACACTAAAAAGCACACTTCAAATTTAGAGCCTCCAGCAGGTAACTTTCTTTGCCCAGATTTTAAATAGCATCACTTTATTTTCATTGTTCTTCCGTGATGCATATCTCCTGCGTTTGACATCTGCTACTACCAAAGGTGGCTATATTCTTCCTCTTCGAGTAGTAACCTGAAGTTTAATTCTGAAATGAAAAGGTAAGGAAACAGTAAGGAATGATAAACACACGTGAGACCACTGCTAATACGCACGTGGCTAAATTTAATCCTGAAAACTCTCTGTCAAGGCAGTGATGAGTGTTCTCATGGACAAAGGGGACCAGAGATTTGGGGGTGGAGGAACAGACCCAAGCCACCCACACAGCGAAAGATCAGGCTTCAGAACAGAACTGAAGGAAACTAAACCATGAGTCAATTACCACTCCAAGTTCTGGTAAGTTTGAGCTGGTGTTCAAATTTGGACTAGGAATTTGGCCAAATACATCTTATTATAAGAGATTATTCAGATACTTTAATCTCTGAGTTGGTCCCAGAGAAGCAGTGTTTACGGACTTCTAATTATGCATCATGTGCTGTCAATATGCCTGCCATTATCACTTTTTTAAAAAGAAACTATTTTTTTTCCATTTTTGACATTTTCATACATGTATGTAATATACTTTGATTCCCTTCAGTTAACTACTCCTCCCCTCCTCTCCCCTCCCCTCCCATTGATACCCTTCTTCTTCCCCTTCAATCCCCACCTTACTTGCATGGCTCTTTTTAACCCATTGAGTGAAACTAGGGTTGTTTGGGTGATCGTGGCTGCAGAACGAGCAACTAATCAGTGGCCACACCAGTGATGAACCTGATTTCCCTTCTCCCAGAAATCGTTAGCCACCATTAACTGCTCTGGGAAGCCTGGGGTCTAATGTGTCCCTCCCTCCATCAGGGGTGGTAATAGGTGCTCTCTTGTGCTGGAAACCGCAGCTTCTGTGAGTTCCCGAGTGTAACGGCCACGTTGTATGGAGAAGACAGCATTTCACAGCCTCCCTCCCCATCCTCCTGCTCTGACATGCTTTCTGCCTCCTCCCACAGAGGCGTCAGCTTCTGATGAGGAAAATGGAGGCTCCGGGAGGATAAATAACCCCCATGACCATCTCAGTAAGTGGGTGAGGAGAACCCTTGACTGTCTTCAAAGCTGAAGGGATTTGAGCCCCATCCTATAACTCCTGAGAAAATGCAACTGAATCAAACAATAAACTTCACTGTATTTGTTTCCCCTATGTTATAAGAGGAGAAAATGCCAAGAACACTTGATAAAAATTTTTATCTAAACACACGTAAAGACTTATAAGGCGGGTGAGGACAGGGAAAGATGGTTCAGCAGTTAAAGGCATCTGTTTGCAAAGCCTGCTGGCCCCGAGTTCAATTCCCCAGTACCCATGTAAAGCCAAATGTGCAAAGTGACACATGAGTTTGGAGTTCATTTGCAGTGACAAGAGGCCCTGGTTTGTTCCTACACACACTCTCTCTTCTTTCTCTTAAATAAATAAAAACAAAAAAATAAATAAAAAAAACATTTCTTTGCAAGGCTTACAAGAAGCTGAAGGGCCTTAGTTACAGAAATCCAGGACATGCTCTTGTAACTGCAATGACCAGAGGCAAGGACAGGATGCCCCATTCCTCATGGGCAAGAGCAATGGAGAGATGGGCTCCATCTCCCCCAGAAACTGCCCCTAGATTCTGCACTGACCCAGCTATAGCAGGCCTGGGTATGCACTCACAGGACTCCGGGTCAGCATTCCACAGAGGTACTTGCATATCAATGCTTATTGCAGTGCTACTCATAATAGCGACGTGATGAATGAAACCAGCATAGATTTCCCAACACAGAGAATGAGTGAGGCATAGATACATAATGGAAAGTTTTCAGCTATAGAGAAGACAAACGGTTGAAGAGAATTAAGTCAGTGTCAGAGAGAGATGTTTCCTCACACTTGTGGCTCCTAGGTTTACAGGTACATAAAATCATATATATATGTGTATATATGACACGGAAGCAGAAGAAAAACTATTTCAGAGGACCAAAAGGAGGGGCAGGGGTAATAAAAGAGAGGGTGGGGTATGAGGAGATCTATGCAATATATAATATACACATGTAGAAAAGCTTGGGGAAAATATAATTAAAAAGAAAAAAAAAAACAGTAGGAAAAATTTTTTTTTGAGGCAAAAGCCCATGCTGAGACCCTAATTTCCAACAAGGCTGTATTTGGAGATGTACCTTCAGGAGGTAATTAAGGCCCAGTGATGTCATAGGAGAGAGACTCTGCACTGTACGATTGGTATCTTTAAGGCAAGAGGGCATTCTCCTCACCCCCCCCCCGGCCTGAAAAGGCTGAATAAGAACACTGAAGGACTACCTCCCCACACCAAGTTCTCATGGGCATTCATCCTGGGCTTCTGAACCTCTCACACTATGAGGGAAAGAACCCCGTCCTTTGTGATCTACCCAGTCTATGGCATTGCTCTACGGCAGCCTGAGTAGACCAAGACAGACGGCAATTCCTACGTACCTGGCAGGAAGGTCACAGGCATGCCCAGAGGAAAGCTCTGTTTAAATGAGCCCTGAAGTAAGTCCAGTTACTTCTCTGTGGGGCCCACCTGGGAGCACAGAGAAGCTCAGAGCATCCTAAAGACCCTAGAGGGTGGCAACCCAGAAAACCCCAGAGGGACACCTGTGGGTGCGAGGTGATCCCTTTAGACAAGCCTCAAGATTGCCTTCTACTTTGATTTTTTTTTTCCTTCCCTGAAGTGGAAATCACCTTATTTACTTCTTTTCTGTTTGTAAAAATAATGCACACTATGTAAAAATAAACCAGCAATTTTAAGAAGTAGAAAGGAGGAAGTAGAGGCTAACACCCCCACTGCTCAGAATTACTACTGAGAAAATCACACTGAATACATCTCCAGACCTGTTGTTTTTCTGTTCATTTCCATGTGTACATGTACACAAAGAAATTCTATATGTATTTCAAAAATAAAAATTGGATCACATTATGACTCCAATTTCAAGACTACATTTCTCACTTGAGAAAATTGCCAGTATAACAAATATCATCATAGAAGGAAGCCAGCCTGCTTGGTTTAAATCCCAGCTCTGTACTTACTAGCTACAGAGCCGGGTTTCTCTATGACTCAAACGCCTTATCCAGAAAATGGCTAAGACCTGATTCTTTTCCTAAGATTGTTTGAAAAATTAAATGGCCTGGTGTTTGGAACATACTTTGGATGATGTCTGGCATATAATAGCTATCATAAAAGACACAGGGAGGAAGGAAGTGAAAAGTGAAAGAGGCATGGAAGGAGAATGAGAGGAGGAGAGGGAGGAAAAAGAGAAGGAGGAGAGAAACTCCATTGCTTCAAACAATAATATTTATTTAGTTCTCCCATCTGCATAGGCTCATGTGGGTCAGACTAGAGTGACATCAACTGAATTTGATGTGTAAGTTGTGGTCACTGGTCCATGGTTGGGGCTGCCTGTCCCAGGATGAGGTCATTCACAAGCTTGTTGGTTGGCTGGCTGTCAGTGGAGTGATGGTGATTATGATGATGACTTGAGACCACATGATAGTGGTCACTTAGCAAGCTACCCTGGAAGTCCCCTGGACACAAGGCCTCTTGAGTTATCAACTCAGACCTGGCCCGTATTGTTGGCTCGACCACGTGTCATTGATGAAATGAAGCAAAGCACAAGACCGGGGCTGAGGATGTAGCTCAGTGGCTGAGCACTTGCCTAGGGAGGGCAAAGGCCCAGGTTGATCCCCACTGTCATAGGAGCAGAGACAGCCGACAGTCAAAGGGTGGGGAAGCATTGCAAAGCGGTGGGTGTAGAGAAAGACGAAACTGGAGGACATTTTTGAAAATCAACATAGCATCCACCCATGTGGAAATCAAGTCCCCAAGAAGCCCAAAGCCTGAGATCCCAACCCAGTACTTGGGAGGCAGAGGTAGGAGGATCACTGTGAGTTCAAGGCCAGCCTGAAACTACATAACGAATTCCAGGTCAGCCTGAACTGCAGTGAGATCCTACCTCAAAAAAAAAAGGAAAGAAAGAAGACAAAACAAAACAACAACAACGAAGTGTGGCAGAAAGTCACAACTTAATTTCTGCTGTCCCAGACTCAATTCCTGCATTGAATTCTGACTCCAGCTGCCTTTAGGAATCACCCTCACCACACACTCTATCTCTTGGTCCGCGCTGAGTACTTGGCTTTACCCATGACCAAAGCCCGACATGACTGAGTTACTTAGATAAGCCCATAAGTACCCTTCCGTCTCTCTGCCTATGCAACTTTAAGGAAGATTTCTGCATTAGTTAGTATGGTGTTGCTGTGACTACAGGATGTGAAATAAAGAACTGACAGGAGTAAAGATGTATCCAGCTCATGGCTTTAGGGTCTATGGAGGTGGAAGGCATGGTGGAGCCTCTTAGGTGGCAAGAGTGTGCATGGGGGAGGCTGTTCACATCACTGTAGCAGGAAACAGAGAGCAAGGTAGGAAGTGGGGTCAGGTATGACCTTCAGAGGTGCTCCTCTAGAGACCTACTTTCAACAGCTGAGCCTCACTCTCTAACGATTCCACAACTTCCCAAACCAACATAGGTATTCAAAACATGAATCCGTGGGGGATATTTCAGATTAAAAAAATAATAATTTCTGGGCTGGAGAGATGGTTTAGTGGTTAAGGCATTTGCCTGTGAAGCCAAAGGATCTAGGTTTGATTCCCCAGGACCCATGTAAGCCAGATGCAGAAGGGGCATATGTGTCTGGAGTTCATTTTCAGTGGCCAGAGGCCCTGGCACACCCATTCTCTCTCTGTCTCTCTCTCTTCATTTCATTTCTTTATTCTTTCCTCTGAGAGCTCTCTATATATGCATGTCTGTTCTTCTCTTATGCAAAGAACCACTTTCTCTCCTCTTCTCTCTGAACCACACCAACACCCCTAGGCTCATCTGCCCCACCAAGTGCTTCCTAACTTCCTTTTGTTAGGATGCATAGGACCTCTTTGTATGAACATCTCAGAAAAGAAAAAGAAGAGTAGAAGGAGTAACCCTCACCATGGTGTGAAGAAGAGTCTATTCTTACAACGGTAGAATCAGAGGTCACCCAGCAATATATTCTATTAGCTCGGGAGGTGACTAATCCATTGGATTTTCACCTTTCCTTCTGCAAGGATTTAAAGAATACCTTTTCTTGCTACATGATAATTACACAAAATGGAGTTAAGAAATTTCTCCATGTGTACACAGCTAGAAGGAGGCAGAGCCATGATTTAGACTCACCCATAACTGGCAGCAAAGAGAACAGCCTTTATGTTAATTACTTCTCTATGGCTGTAACCCAGATACCTAAAAGATCAGCTTAAGAGTAAAGAATTGTTTTGGCTCCAGGTTACAGAGGGTTAGTCCATCGTCACTTGACTCCATGTACTTGGGCAGAACACCGTGGCAGTGGGACCATGTGGTGGAGGAGGCTGTTCACTTCATGGCTATCCAGGAAGGAGAGCGGGAGGGAAGAAAGACAGAGACAGAGAAAGAGAGAGAGAGAGAGAGACAAATAGAGCTCTCAGCTGGACACATATGCCTTAACACATGAGTCTGTGGGATACAGTTCATATTTAAAGCAAATCAGTCATTTTTATTATTGCACACCTCTACCTGGAGACCTTGAACCTAGTTGGTATTGGGCTGTATTCCTAGCTATCCTGGGCCACATGCACACACACACACACACACACACACACACACACACACACAGTATGGATCCCAGGTTGGACACCACTATAAATGTTAGACAATATGCAGCCAGGTGTCATTTCTTGTTCTGTGTTGTTGTTGTTGTTTTCCTGTGGGGCTCCCTGGCCCAAGCAGCGATCATCCAGGCTGGAACATGTTGGATGATGGATGACCTTCACACTTCATCCCCTGGGCAGCAAACATGCCTGAGAAGATACGCCTGGAATTCCTGACCACCTCCTGTAGTGTTTTGCCTGTGTGAAACGATCCTGAGAATGTCCTCAGAATAATTATCCCTATAAAATGATGTGATGGAGACGTGGCCTTTTGCAAATGGATGTGATCAGGCTCAATTATCGAATCATCACACTTTTATTAGCCCCAGGGGACAGTCGTCATGGTTTTCTGCCTGAAAGAATATCATCAAATTTTGTTCCCATTCTAGAGCAAAAAATAATAATAATAATAAAGTAATATATAGATAATGTGTTTCCATCTGTGTGAAACATGTTCATGTTAGATCTTGGGCAGGGAATCTAGAAGTGCTCAAAGCAAACCCACATGTGAAATAGGCAGAGTCTGTTTCCTTAAGTTCTTTCTGCAAGAGTTTGACTCTTCTAAGCCCAAAGTGCCAATATCTGAATGATAAAAATTGGAAAGAACTCGATACCTTGCAGAGCTTGAGGGCTTGACTCAGTTTCCATCTAGGTTCACTTGGTCATTTATTTAACATTGATTATACATTGATTATACAGCATAGCAGCATGGCTTTGAATGTTGGGAAGGTAGGTCCTGCCTGATACATAGCAAATACCAAAATAAGTATTGATGCCAATTTTAAAACGGTACAGAAATAATCATGAAACACTGACCTACCACGTTGTTGCTATAGGCATTTTTGTGAATTATGTCACATGATTATCACCACTGTTTACCCAGAATAACACACCTTTGAGTTTCAGTGACTCATGGCCAACCTGGGTCCAAAAATATTAAATTCCCAAAATAAAGCATTGGTAAGTGCTCAGTTGTGTGCTGCTCTGAGTAGCATGATGAAATCTCACGCCACTCACTCTGTCCCACCTAAACACGAATCATATCTTTGAGACTCAAACCCATCTGGTACATGCTACCCATTCTTTGTTTCTTTGGGTTTTTTTTTTTTTTTTTTTTGGTTTTCAAGGTAGGGTCTCACTCTAGCTCAGGTTGACCTAGAATTCACTATGTAGTCTCAGGGTGTCCTCAAACTCATGGTGATCCTCCTACCTCTGCCTCCCGAGTGCTGGGATTAAAGGCTTGTGCCACCCTACCCAACCTAATGCTACCCATTCTTCAGTTACTTGGCTGCTAGCTCAGTTATCAGAGTGACTGTTCTAGCAATTCTTATTTTACTTAATAAGGACCCCAAAGCACAATAAGACTGATGCAAAGAGTACCTGGCATGAAACTTGGTAATTTGTGGCCATGTCATAGGCATATAGTGTAAACAGGTATATAATTTGTAGTATTTGGAGGTCTAAGAACATGTCCTTGTGAATACAGAGGCTCCTGCACATGATGGACTTGAGGTCCAATGGATTTTTTTTGCCCTGGTTGTATGACATAGTTTGTTTGCATTCCCTGTACCTAGTGGTAGGCATAGTTCAAATGCCCAGCTCAGATGACTTTGACCAATATATTCCTTTTTTTTCCTTCTTAGGACACTGGAGATATGCCCCATGGGAATATAGTTTCTAGGTGATAGTCATTAACAGGGCTGTGTTTCCACTGGAAACATTTTGCATTCAAACCATAATCATCATCAAGGTGATAGGATTACTATCAACATCTCAGAGTTTTCCAGCGGGTCTACGTGAGCAGGACTCCTTTTTTGCAACTGTGTACATGTGCTATGGATAGACTGGGGCAGGGAGTGGTGTCTGGGGGCAGTCATTCATTCTAGTCACAAGCTCTTCTTTCCCTTTCTTGAACTTGTCAGCTTCCACAGGACCATGACCTCAGCTCTTCTATCTACCCAACATGCTCTGCTTCAGTCCTCTTCACCTGTGTAACTCTTGCTCAGTTTTCCTTTCATCTTAGGTAATTGTTTGTTTAATCTCCTAAGTTGAATCATGTTCCTTTGCTATTCTCAGAGGTTTTCAATTCTGAGTGGTTGAGTGAAATTTTGTGTCTTGTTCATTAGAATGAGAGTTCCAGGGCTGGAGAGATGGCTTAGCAGTTAAAGCGCCTGCCAGCTAAGCCTAAGAACACCAGTTCCAATCTCCAGGTCCCACGTTTAGCCAGATGCAGTGATGCAAGGGTGCAATGCCACACTTGCCCACAAGGGGGCGTATGCATCCAGAGTTCATTCACAGTGGCTGAGAGGATGCTGGCGCCCCCATTCTCTCTCTCTCTCTCTCTCTCTCTCTCTCTACCTCTACCTCTCTCTCTGTCTCTCTCTGTGTCTCTCTCCCCCCCAAAAAACAAAAAAGGTGAGAGTTCCATGAAGATGGGGACACACAGTCAGAGGCCATGCATAAAGTTTCCACATCGGGTATCATGTTTGCCTCATCAGCAATAAATATCAATGATGAGAGTGAAGAAGAGAAGGAAGGAAGTGAAAGAAAGAGAGGGATTGAGAGGGAAAAGTAGGAAGAGAGGAGGAGGTAGATGAAGAGATGGTGGTGGAGGAAGTAAAGGAAGAGGAAAATGGAGTGGCAGGCATTTGAATGTAAGATTCCTCTCTCTTCTTCTTTGGGCAGGAACTGTCCATCAGATGTTTGTGTCCTGAGGTCACTAAACATAGAATGACCCAAATTGGCACAATTTATTATTTTTTAATATATTTTATTTATTTATTTATTTATTCATTTATTTGAGAGTGGTAGAGAGAGAGAAAGAGAATGGGCACCCCGGGGCTTTCAGCCACTGCAAACAAACTCCAGATGCATGGGCCCACCACCCCCCTTGTGCCTCTGGCTTACATGGGCCCTGGGGAATTGAACTGGGGCCCTTTGGCTTTGCAGGCAAATGCCATAACTGCTAAGCCATCTTCTCCAGCCCCACAATGTATTGGTTTTTTTTTTTTTTTTTTTTAGAGAGAGAGAGAGAGAGATGGGCATACCAGCAGCCTCTCAGCCACCATGTACGAACTTCAGACACGTGCACCCCCTTGTGAGCAAGTGTGGCATTGTGCTCTTGTGTCACTTTGTGTCTGGCTAAATATGGGACCTGGAGAACTGAACGGGTGTTCTTAGACTTAGTGGGCAGGCATCTTAACCGTTAAGCCATCTCTCCAGCCCACAATCTATTATTTTTGAATGGCACAGTTGCCCTCAAAGATGTGGATATGAGGTAAACAATGAACCATTTTGGTAATAGCCTGGGACCTTTGGTGGTCTGGGCCTCAGGGTCAAGGCAGTTATGTGGGAGGTTCTGCTAGGCACCATCCCGTTATAGCACTCACCATACTGTGCAGTCATGGCCTGTTTGCTTGTTATTCTACCCAGCTGAATTTAGATACTTTCAGCACACAAATCTTCATGCAGTGGGAATTGAGCTCCAAATTGAACATTTAGTATACAAGAAAGGACTGGGAGCTAGATGACTCTGTCTAAGGTCCAGTAATGAAGTACATTAAAGAAAATACAGACAACCTCAGAGAAAGGCCTGCAGGCAGTTTGCAAAGTTGCTTAGGAAACTGAAGGAAGACGCTGGGCAGGAACTCTTGGTTATAAAAACAGTGTGAACTAATTTGAAGGAGCCCCCATTCTTTTCATCAGCACAGGAGAGATGGACAGAGCAGAGAACAGTGGCTATGTGTGACTCACAGTAGCTGTGACCTGCAGAGTGAGGGACCGGAGGAAAGAGAGATCACTGTTAGACTGAGCAAGTACTGTGCACCAGCACTGGCTAGGCATCATAGGGGCCAGGCATCAGAGTGCAGTGAGTAGGCATCGATTCTGGAATGAGGAAAATTTGGGTAAAAGTCTGGGCTCTACAACCCTTAGCTTTGTGATCTGAAAAATGTACTTAACGTCTCTGTATTTTAGTTTACCTCAACAACAATAAAAAAAAAAAAAAAAAAAAAAAGGCAACTGGGCCTACTGTACTGGGTGTTGTAAGAAAGTGACAAAATACTTGATAGAAGCATCTTAGGGGAAGCAGAGCATCTTTGGATTCATGGTTTCAGAGGGCACAGTTTGTGATGGCAAGGAAAACATGGTGGGGTGGCTCCATCCTTCTGTGTTTGGTAGGGGCTTGTAGTTGTTGCTTCCTATATCTTGGTGGTACTGGAAGGGAGAATGGGTCAAAAACACGATTGGACTCTGTGGTAGTCTGAATCCATTCAGGAGTTGACCAAAGCTTGTAGCTTAGATCTCTAGCCACCTGGCAGGAGGAAGTGTCACTGCGGGCAGATCCGAGGGTCCAGTCCTAACGTGTGTTTGGGGAATTCCAGTCTAAAGATATGTAAAGTGCTTGAGCTATGCCCGGAGGACCTGGAATGTGCTTGCCTGTGGTGAAGGTGGTGCTGTCTCAGCGTGAACCTGTGAACGTGGGCCAGCTTCTTCTGCCATTGTGGAACTTCCCCTCAATCTGTAGACTTCAATAAATCCCTCCCTGCCATGATTGGGCCTGGTTTGAAAGTTCATCCCAGCCACTGAAGCGGTCTGTTACAGACTCTCACTTTTAACCGTCTCTTCCTAGTGACTTCCCTCCTACAGCAAAGATCCCAAACAGTGCCCCCAGCTGAGGACCAGGTGTTCAAATACACGGGAGACATTTCAGATCCAAAGCAAAATGAAGAATATTCAGTGAGTGGAAAAGAACCAAAGCAGAGAAGCTTCTCTTTTCAGATGATGGTTACTGCTGGAGAGACTCCAAACTCATCAAAGTGCCGAGAGGAAGTGACAGTTGAGTGTTCAGCACTACATGAGACATCTCGGTCACACCCTCCAGTGGCTCAGGGACTATAGCAGAATAGATGATGGAAGGAATGTAAGAGCCAAAGGATGAGGGGAGTGCAGACATAAAGTGTTTGTTGCGTTCATGACCGTACAGCAGCTATGGTGACCTGCACAACACTGCGCCTATAGATAACGGAGGAGGGCAAAAAAAAAAAAAAAGACATCAAAACAGAAGAGGAAATAGTTGGAAAGAAGAGGGAGTTTAGTGACGGAGGGTGGGGAAGGAAAGGACAAAAGAAAATGGTGGGAGGGATTATGTGAACTTTTAATAAAGAGTTTAAATATAAAATTACTAAAGGATAAATCAGAAAAATGTAATGGGTGTGCCAGGGGTCTCTTAGAGAAGGTAGCCTTTACTTTGAGATCTAGAGGATAAAGATGGGCATGACTCTGTGGAGGAAACACAAAGGAGGAATCTTAGAAAGGTCAGTGAGAGTTGTGTGCTGGTCCGGGGCACAGACAATGAAGCACAATGAAAAGAGCGCTCACCCAGGCCGAGGCTAAAACACGGGGTCTTAAACTTTACTTGGGGAAGCTGGATATCCACAGAGAGGGAGAGCAAGAGCAGCCTGGGTAGAAATGTGATGGAGAAGATGGAGATAGGCAGGCGTGTGGGAGCCATGCAGTCAGTATGTATGAGATGGAGAGATCACGGTGGTAAGGGTGCCCTCCCCACTACCCACTACCCACTCTGTCTTGAGCTAGGAAGATGATGACCTCCTGGCTCCCTCCACAATATGGAAAGCTGGGGGATGAATAAAAAGGCTTGAGTATGAAATCCAGGTTCTATTTTAGGGAGTATTAAAGCCAAAGATTACTGCTAGATATCTCAATGGAAGTGTCAAATAGACAAAAGATCACTGTGAGTCTACAGCTCACAAGGAAGGACATGACTAGAAATTTACATTATTTATTTTTATTTTTTTACTTGCAAGTAGAGTGAGAGAAAAGAGAGAGGGAGGAGAGAATGGGTGCACTAGGGTCTCTAGTTGCTGCGAATGAACTCCAGATGCATGTGCTACTTTGTGTATCTGTTTTTTGGGTACTGGGGAATAGATCCTGGGGTGTTAGGCTTTGCAGACAAGTATCTAAACCACCAAGCCATCTCTCGTCCTAGAAATGTGCATTTTTGAATTGTCAGCTTAAAGATCGCATTGATTACCGTGAGACTGAGGTGAAGGGAGAGGTCTAGGAAAATAAAAGGAGAATGGGGGTTGGGGAATAGTTCTGTGGGTAAAATGCTTGCAACACATGTGTGAAGACCTGTGTGTGGATACCTAGAACCCTTGTAAAGCTGGACAGAGTAGGACAAGCATCTGTAATCCCTCCTTTCCTAAAGCTAGGTAGGAGGTGGAAACAGAAGCATGCTGGCCAGCTAGCCTGGAGTATGCTGTGGCAAACAGCAAAAGACCTTACTTAAACAAGGTGGAAGGCGAGGTGCAACACTCAAGCTTGTCTTCTGACTCCTGTACCTATACGCACACATACACATACATTACACACACACACACAAAAGATTTTTTAAAGGAGGAAAAAAAAAACAGTTTAGAAAAAGGAGATTGAGCTATATGTGCCCTAAAATGAAATACATGCACACATACATACACACACAAAAGCACACATACATGCATGCCAGCCAATACTATGCACAGGCAACTAGAAGACACAATTATTTGGATGCCAGCTGTACAATGTATATACTTCATCATTTTGGGCAAGTTATCCTACCTCTTGAGCCTACTTCTGTTATTTATAACATAAGAGCACCTTGTATGCCACGTGTAGTGGTTGGAATGAGCTGTCCCCCATAGCCTTATGTGTTTTTGAATACTTGGTCCCCAGCTAGTGGCAATTTGGGAGGTGGAGCCTTGCTGAAGGAGGTGTGTTGCTGAGGGCTGGCCTCAGGGTGGGTGTTAAATCCTAGCCCAAGGCCCTGTGCCAGAGCTCAGCTCATTCTTGCTGCTACCTCCCAGAAGCTGTGATGAGATGTGACGCCCAACCTCTGCTCTTCCATGCCATGATGAAACTTCCCCCCCAAACTCTAAGTTTTAAATGAACCCTTTCCTCCCGTCAGCTGTTCTGGGTGGTTTTTTTTTTTTTTTGTCCCAGCAATGAGAAGATCAAGGCAAGACCAAGGTTGCCACAGAGATCAACAGTGATGTGTGTTGATACTTTGCTCAATGTCAAGGTCGCTGTATACAGGAGCAGGCTGGGTGGCCCTCTTCCCTCCTAGACCCTTTTGAGTTTCCCAGCCTGTGTCTTCGACTCTGTGATTCCTGCCACGTCCCTGCCTGATTTCATTCCAAGTCCCCAGCAGCCAAAGGCAGACCATTGATAACTCTCTGTGGGGTTTCTTGATTTCAGATATTCCTCCCCTTTCCTGCCTCCGAGTAATAGCTGGCTTGTTTGAGCAATCTCTAAACTTCTCATGTGGAAAAAAAAATAGACAATTTGGGATGAGCCACTTTCTAAGCTGCATGCTAATAAGTGGTGTTCTTACTGTTATTATATTTGCTTTCAAATCAGCAAGAATTCTGATTAGATTCTGAAGATCGGGACAATATTAGCCAGTGGTGTGAAGAAAATAAAAGCTATTCTTAGATGATCTCTCTCTTGATTAGTTCCTGATGATTATTGAGTAGGTGATGATGTCAGTAGATAATCTTGAGATGATGTCAGTGGGTGTTTGAGGAAAGCTTCAGGAGAAAGACTGAGGATGAATGTATTTGTACATTACAGAGGATTATCCAAGTCTTGCTTCTGTAGGTCTTAATTTCACCATTCCTCAGTCAGTACTTCCAACACAAGACCTGCACTAGGCACTTTATTGTATTGTGTTGTGTTGTGTTGTGTTGTATTGTGTTGTGTTGTGTTGTATTGTATTGTATTTTATTGTATTGTATTTTAGAGAGAGAGAGAGAGAGAATGGGTGCTCCAGCAGCCTCTCAGCTGCTGTGAACAAACTCCAGATGCGTGTGCCCCCTTGTGGGCAAGTGCAGCATTGCACCCTTGAGTCACTGCATCTGGATAAATGTGGGACCTAGAGATTGGAACCGGCATTCTTAGGCTTAGCAGGCAGGCACCTTAACTGCTAAGCCATCTCTCCAGCCCCTGCACTAGGCACTTCTTAAATGTTGGGCATGAGGTAGAGTGGAGGTTACTTTAAGACCTGAGGCTTTGGTCAACACATCTTGGGCTGAAACATGGTCTTTTCCTTTTTCTGTACGAAGTGATGCCACTTAATTTTTCTAGATCTCTATGTCCTCATCTACAACATGGAGGAAGCGAGATACCCACCTCGTGGCTTCATGGAATGATCCCAATGAGATGATCCATGTTGGGATGGCGTAGCTGTCTCAACCATATCATAGTTAATTCATACAATAACCTTTCAATACTTTCTTCTCATTTCCAGAGTATCTAATCTGCTGATCAGAGAAGAGAAAAGACTAATTTGAAGACCCCAAGGGAGCAAATAAGTTAACCGTGGATTTAAACCTTACACTTGCATACTTGAAACCAGTATCTTTCCTTTTCATCCCGAATTGGAAATACCTGTTGGAAAGTGAATGAGTAAAGAACCGTGAAGACAGACAGTACCCAAGGGTGAAGGTTGGTAGATAAGTTGAGAGATCAAACAACCATGGTTAGCCTCAGGACACACTTCCTGCATTTAACAACATGCATTTATTTATCCAGTAAGTACTTATTGGGCTCCTGGAAGCATCTCACACTGGCCTAGAAACTTCAAAATGATTAACAATGGTAAGGTAATGTCCAGTTTGGTGTACAGGGTCACTATCATGTAAATAACCACCAAATAAATGCAAAGCAATGTTTCTATAATGAAAAAGTGTGGGATAATTATAAAACATATAATATTTAAACGATGGATTATTATAGTTACAAGACTAAAGCACTCAGTGCTGTGCCCTACACAGTCTTTCAGAAATGTTAGCTTTTCTCAAAATAGAACTACTGCATGAACCCACTATATTACTCTTGGGCATTTACCTGAATGATTCAGTTCAAAATAGCACAGAGATACTTGCACATCCATCTTTATCGAGGTGTCATCCGCGATATCTAAGCAAAAGAATCAGCCTAGATGCTCATCAACAGATGAAGAAAATGTGGTACATACAGAGAATGAATTTTTTCAGCCACAAAGAAAAATGAAACCATGATGTTTAAGGAGAAATGGATGAAAGTGGTGATCATTATGGTTAAGCAAAGTAAGCTGCACTTACAAAGACAGATACATCATGCACAATGTTCCCCCAGGGCCTCATAGGCTTTGAATATTTTGTCTCCAGCTGGTAGTAGTTTAGAAAAGTGGTGAAGCCTTTGGGACATGGAGCCTTGCTGGAGGAGGTGTGTCACTGGGGGCAGACCTTGAGGGTTATTAGCCCAGCTTGCCAGTGCTGGCCAGCTCACGCTTGTTGCTTCCTGCCAGTTAACGTGACAAGATATGATACCCAGCCTTTCTCTGCCATGCTGTTCCATGCCATGACGAATACTTTAAGTCACTATAAACCCTTTCCTCCCATAAGCTTATTCTTGATCAGGTATTTTTGTCCCAGCAATGAAAAAGTAATTGCAACATCATGTTTCCTATCATACAAGGAATCTTTGTATACATTTGTGTGTATATTCATGTATGTCAATCATGAAAATAGAAAGACCATGAGAGGGAAGGAAGACATTGTGAGAAAGGTGGGAGGGAAAGGAGAGTAATGGAGTGTCTATGACATGAAAGCAGAAAGGGGGGCAGTTCAGTGTGGAGGCCACTCAGGAAGGGACATGAAAAAGGATAAAGTATAATTACATACGTCTAGGAAAATGGCAAAATGAAACCCAATATTTTGCATTCTAATTTTAAAAAACAATTTAAAAATGTTATTGTGAATTAGTGTATATTAATTGTGCAAAGTAAAAAGTTTCACTGTGACATCTTCACACATGTATATAATGTACTTTGATCCTATTCACCCCTCTATTATCCTTTCTTGTCTCTATTTTCTCCCTCCTTTCCATTGATAGTCCTCACTTCATCTCATGTTCTTTTCCCACTAGAGTTCATGCGATACTTTTTTTGTGGTATTAGCTTATTTTGATTAACCTGATGATCTTTAGTCCCATCCATTTTCCTTCAAATGACATAATTATGTTTTTCTTTATGCCTGAATAATACTGAATAATACCAATTATGTGTGTATCACATTTCTTTATCCTTTCTGTTGAGGGATATACCTAGGTTTATTCCATAGCATGACTATTGTGAAGTGTTAGTTTTGATAATTATTATAGCTTCTGCTGATGTTGCTCTTGAAAGGGAACTGATGTTATTTTAGGGGAATGCAGACGATATGGTGAAGATAATGGGTGGAAGTTAGAGAGATTCTGGTTTCATCTCAGCTGACCCACCATGGTGGGAGCAGCTTCGAGAAGGGTGAGTTTCTTGGCATAGAAGATTGCCTCACCTCAGCTGGACATCACCCGAGGAAATGACAGAGGAAGGACCTGCTTGTCAAGCTGGGTTATACAACACACTTCTACTTGAAAACCCTATTTTCCCTCCCCCAACAGCTTTGAAGTGACAACGTTTGTTTGTGATGTGAGTAAATCTAGGACACCTGTTCCAAAAATAACCGCAGAGTTTGGCAGGAGGAGGTGGGGTTGAGCATACGTCATCTTCCCCTTGATACACTTCTTGTATATGTCACAAGGCCAGACAGGAGCAGGGACTGGAGGAGAAAGTCACTCTGACCCACCCTTGACTTTCAGCAGTGTCTCACCTTGAGTCAGCCCCTCTCACAAAGTGTGACCCTGGGAGCCGTAGCTTTGTGGATGCCCCAAGGGAAAACACCCTGGCTCTGGCCATGGCATTCATCCCAAGAGCATCTGGCCCACCCCTATCAAAGCTCTGAGTCAGCAATTCAAGAAGGGAGTAGAGCTTCTTAAGAGCTCGTGGTGAATTTATCACTGAGACTTCTGGAGATTTCACAGGACAAATTAATTGATATTTAAATAACATAAGAGCTTCTGACTGATAGAGGACTGGATTTTTTTTTTTTTGATGTTCATATTTTTCATAGCCCAGTAGAGAGCTTTGAACTCAATGTATGCTGAAGGATTCCATAATGGATGGATGGATGAGTTGATGACCAAGGATTCCTTCAACAGCTATGCATTCACAGGATTTAAGTTCAGCTTGATGTTTATAGGACAGAGATTCAGCTTACTATAATTATTATATTATATATTATATTATTATTATTATTATTATTATAATTATTAGTGTATAGCTACATGTTTAGAAAATATCAAAGCAAACAAAGAAAGGAAGACAGAGAAGTGAGAGAAAAAGCAGGGAAATATCTCCAGGCAATGAAAATATTGCAAGTTTTGGACAGAAGTTAAATTGATATTTACATTTATGAGATCAGAGCTGGATGGCTACAAGAAATGTGCAGCAAAATGAGAAACAGAAAAGTACTTGAGTAATCTTATATAAATGAGGCTGGAAAGATCTGATCCTCTCTTGATCCTGTGTGCAACTCTCTTATTATGTGGTGATTTAAAAAGATGCTCACATTTTAAAAAATTTATTTATTTACTTTGAGAAAGAGGCAGACAGAGAGAGAGAATGTGTGAACCAGGACTTTAGCTACTACAGACAAACTCCAGACGCATGCACCATCTTGTGGATCTGCCTTTACATGGGTCCTGAGGAATTGAACCTGGGTCCTTTGGCTTTGCAGACAAGTACCTTAACTGCTAAGCCCTCCAGCCCCTGCTCAAAAACTTTTTAATTCTCCTTTATTCAAGAGGTGAAATGCATTTTTTTCTCCTTCAGTGAGGGCCATACTAAATATTCACATATCTTGAATATATTATGGTGGGAGAAATGGTGTTTTAACTTTGAGATTGTACTATATCCTCTTCCTCCTCCTCCTTCTTTTCTTCCTCCATGCACAGATAAACCAGATGCTATTTGCTCAGCCTTCTCAGCAAGGCCTTTGGATAAGCCATGTGGTGAGGACCTGAGGCTTGACAGAAATGTAAGTCAACATTGCTGTGCCCTCATGAGAGGTCTGACAGAAATCCAAATCAACATGACTGTGACCTCATGAGAGATCTGACAGAAATCCAAGTCAGCATGAGTGTGACCTCATGAGAGATCTGACAGAAATCCAAGTTAACATGAGTATGATCTCATGAGATCTGACAGAAATCCAAGTCAATATGGCTGTGACCTCATGAGAGATCTGACAGACATCCAAGTCAACATGAGTGTGATCTCATGAGAGATCTGACAGACATCCAAGTCAACATGAGTGTAAACTCATGAGAGATTCTGGAAGAACCATTTAGAGCAAAGATTCTTTCAAATTCACAACCGATTTCAAGATAGCACATCGTTTGAAGCTGAGCTTTGAGGTCATTTCTCATTTAATAATAGATAATTAATGCACATGTTCACACCATTTTAGGTACCCAATTCTATACTAGACAAAAGATATGTGGTATAGAAATGATAGATGATTGATTGATAGATTGAAACTCAATAGACAGATAGATCATAGAAGATAAATGCAGAGATGGTAGATCCATAGATGAAAATAGGAAGATGATAGAAGGTAGATTGATAGATGATAGAAACATGGATGATGGGATACATAGAAGATATGGGATATATTGATAGATACATCCATGTGCAGATTTGTTACAGGGATTTGGCCTCATCCATCATGGCAGCTGGTTACCTGGTGCTTATACAGTCATTGTTTTATGTCCAGTGCTGAAATTTGAACTGTACAGGGCAAAATAAGTTGATGTAAAGGAGAGTGGAGAGCCAGAGCACCAAGAATCCATGAAAATGATCTGGAATTCACTAAGGGGGCCTAAGCCCACGTCAGTCCTAATAACCTCTAACTCTGATGAAGTGGGTATTCTGCCGTGGATGGTGTTACTCTTTGCCATGAAACTCAACAAACACAGTTGGCCCGGGAGCTGGAGAAGCTGAAGGAAGATCTGGGAGATATTGGAGAAATGATACATTAGAGGCAGAAGCCAGCAGATGAACAAGGAGTGTGTGCGTGGAGGGATGGGGGACTGGGGCACACTGCAGAAAACTCTGCCCTGCGCTTCTAAATATAAACAAAAAAAAGATTGCTTGTTCCCTTCAGATCTTTGAAAATACGTCTTGTGACCACTCTCACCAGGAAACTGACACAATATAAATCTAGCACACTGTCTCCAAGGCTCCCATCCACAACTGGGACAGGTAGCTTGGTGAGTTTTAAATTTTCTCTAATTTTTTCCTGCACCTCACACAGACCACTATCTTGAACGGGAAGTTCGCAGTAGGGGAAGCCGACAGACAAAGAAGCCCAGACAGACAAAAAAGTTGGGCAGGGGGACAGGGGGAATGGGGAGGGGCTCAGAAGAGGTTGTCACTAATTCTATTGGGGGAAAACAAGGACTTTCCAGAGATGATGTGAGAGGCCAGCCTCAAAAGATAACTCCACATTTGTAGGGTGGTCAGAGTCTTCATGAAGAGGAGGAAACAGGGTTTGGGGGACACAAGTGTGAGGACCTGGCTTTGGATCTTCAGAACCCATGTAACATCAGATGTGGTAGCACGTGTCTGCCATCCCAGCACTCCGATGATGAGAAGGGAGGTGGAGACAGGATAGTCACTGCAAGCTTACAGGCCAAATAGTCTGACACACACCATGTAAAACAACAGGAAACTTGTCTCAAAGGAGGTGAGGACCAAACCCAAGGTTATCCTCTGACCAGCACACATGTTCCTGTTCTCACCCACATATCACACATACAGAAACACACACACAACACACACACACACACACACACACACACACACACACACAGAGAGAGAGAGAGAGAGAGAGAGAGTAAAAGAGAGACAGGGATTAAACAGTAAAGAGACAAATTTAAGAGATGGTGAAGTTTTTTTGTTGTTGTTGTTTTATTTATTTATTTATTTTGTTTGTTTCAAGTTAGAGTCTCTCTCTAGCCCAGGCTGATCTGGAATTCACTATATAGTCTCAGGGTGGCCTCAAACTCATGGCCTTCCAATTGCTGGGCTTAAAGGTGTGCACGACCATGCCCAGCTGATGGTGAAGTTTTGTTAGGGCTGGGTTGGCATCTACATGCCTGTTTGGAAAGTGGAAGACTGAGTCAAGGTTAGAAAATTCGCCTCAGCAAGAACAGACCAGGAAGTTCCTGTCAAGAACAAAGGGTTTTGTCTTTACTCTCAAGCTGTCAGGTGGCTTTTTTGCTGGGTGATGACATGGTCAGAATTTTATTTTAGAACCATCAACCCTGTCAGGTACATGGAGAAAAAATTAAAGGTGAGTCAATATCAGAGGCAGGGAGACCTGTTATTAGACTGTCACAATAATTCACGTAGGAGAAGATGAGCGATGCACACGCATCAGCTGTGGGGAATGAGGAGCGCAGGGGCATGGAGGAGGACGCAGCTGGGAAATTAACCAAAACTGGGAGAAGGGAGGAGAGGGAGGAGACATCATGACTGATGGGACTTGGGGCTGCAAAGTGGATGCTGAAGATGCTCTGCTCCAAGAAAGAGAAAATTCTAGAAGAGAAAAAAAAGTGCTGATGACAATGGGAGGAAGGTGCATTTTGTTTGGAATGGGTTAGGGTGAGGGTGGCTAGGGTCTTCAAGGATTCCAGGAGGCAGGTAAAGCTATGATTCTGATGTTTATTTTTTTTTTTACTTGATCATTGATGAAGAAATGTGACATTTGTGACTCCGAGCTTTATCCCTGTGGTATTTTGAATGGAGAATATCCCCTTAGACCCATGTGTTTGAGGATTTGGTGATGCCATTTGGGATGGCTGTGGATGCTTCAGGACATGAAGCCTTGCTGGAGGAAGTGTGTCACTGGAGGCAGACCGTGAGGTGTTACAGCCCATCCCTGCTTGCTGCTCTCTCACTTCTTCCTGCTGATACGAACATGTGACACAGCTTCCTGCTCCTGTCATGCCTTCTCTGCCATAAAGGACACTTCCCCTCAAATCGGAAGGGTGAAAACAAACCCTTTCTTTCCTCAAACAGCTTCTGGTTGGGTATTTTGTCCCTGCTGAAAACAGCTACTGATACAATCTCTTACAGCCACACAATGAAAAGGACCAAAGCCAGTAGAATTATTTCCAGTCCTGAAGGCAGCGCCAGTGGTAACAACCCTTCTTCCTCTACATCAGTCTCACTGCAACTTATAATGGAGCGTGTGTTATTAAAACCATGGGAGGAATGCTAGGGAAATAGCTCAGTAAGTGAAGTGATTGCTGCACAAGCATGTGGATCCACTCACATTAACTATCCAGTCCTGGAGCTACGCTGCATGCCTATAATCCTAGTTCTGGGGAGACAGAAACAGGAGGCTCCCCAGAGCTTGCTGACTAGCTAATCTAGCTGAATCAGTGAGTTCTGGGTTCATTGAGGTCCTGTCTCAGAAAAGGGGGAGAGTGATGCAGGAAGACACCCACATTGATCTCTAGCATCCACACACCCTCACACATATAAAAAGATGTGCACACACACATGTTCTCATGCACACTCCCCCCACAAAGATATCATATGAGGGGATTGTGATGTGATGGCTTATGTGGATTAGGTTGAGGGAGGAAGACCCACCTTAATTGTGAGATGCACCATTCCATGGGCTGTATAAAAATAAAAAGAGAGCTGTCTGAGCACCAGCACTCATCATTCTCTGAATTCTCACCGTGGACTGAATGTGACCAACTGCTTGAAGCTCCTGCTGCCATGCTTTCCCCTCCATGATGGGCTATAACCTGGAACCATCAACTGAAATAAGTTCTTCCTCCATTAAACTGATTTCTTGTGGGGTATTTGGTCTTGGCAATGGGAAGTTGACTAATAAAGGACACATGTAGAATTTGGCTTGAAGATTAACCCATAATCATGGACTTGGGGTGCTCTGGGTTACAAAAGCCCATGTAGGGCTGGAGAGATGGCAGTTAGAGTGCTTGCCAGCAAAGCTAAGGACCTGTGTTCAATTCTCTAGTATCCACATAAAGCCAGATGCACAAAGTGACACATGCATCTGAAGTTTGTTTGCAGTGGCTAGAGGCCCTGTTGTGCCAACTCTCTCTGTCTCTTCTTTCTACCTCTCTCTGCTCGAAAATAAATGACAATATTTTCTAAAAATCTCATATACACATTTATTCCACTCAAATTCCTTCATGTCACAGCATGACCTATGCTGAGAATATCTCTTGGAGTCAGTAAAAAGTGTACTGGTTCTGTGAGACAGAATGGACCCTACCTTCTCCTATTGTTTTGAGCATGTAAGGAGGCCAGAGATCATAAACTCTTCCAGCAGTTTTTCAAAAGAAGTCCACATGCTGGGCTGGAGAGATGTCTTAGCAGTTAAGGTGCATGCCTGCCAAGCCTAAAGACCCCGGTTCGACTCTCCAGGTTCCACGTAAACCAGATGTACATGGCGGCGCATGCGTCTGGAGTTCATTTGCAGTGGCTAGAGGCCCTGGCACACCCATTCTCACTCTCTCTCTCTCTCTCTCTTCCTCTCTCTGTCTCTAATAAATAAATAAATAAAAATAAAATCTTTAAAAATGTTTAAAAGAAGTCCACATGCTTATTTTTCAATGAACTTGGTGGTGAGGGAGACAGAATGGGGTCTGTATGCTGTCTGATGAGTGATGGCTATCCTCTATTTTATCTCTTGCTGTTCATCCCTCTCCCTTGGCTCTTGTTGACATTACAGACCCCAGGCCAGCTCAGGTGACAAGAACAATGACTGTGTTTCCAGCCTCAGTCCCCAACCTCTTAAGTGATGACTGGGATTTCTTACTGACTTAGGGAGGAATGGAAGAGAAGAGACAGCAGGGCTGGCTGTAGTACCACTGGGTTAAGAAAAGATGAACTGCTGTTTTCTTCCTCAGGCAAAAACAGAGACAGAGTGAGAGAAAGAAAGAGCAAACTTCTGAGACTCCCTGGCCTGCCAGTGGGGAGCTAGAAGTGGGAGACAGTTGGATACTTCTTCAAGGGAGAGTAGAGAAAGTCATGGCAAGAATGGCTCCTGGCTTCTGTAGGCATTCGGGCTGTGTAGAGCTTCCTGCTGGGCCAGAGTGCAGAAGGCTTATTCTTAGACAAACTCCTAGAATGTTGACTACTTTGGAGATTTCAGGAGCCAAAACAGAGGTGCTTCTTTCCTATCCATAACTTAACTGAAGTGATGCAGGAAGTTTTTTCTTTTCACATAGCAACTTAGACCTCGATATCCATGACCTTCCAGTGCCTAGCAATACCATTGCAAGACCCTCAAAATAGAAAAAAAAAAAGATGATGACATCAAATTAAAAGAAAGACTAATGGAGAGAGGGAGGGGATATGATGGAGATTGGAGTTCTAAAGGGGAATGGAGGGAGGGCGGGGGGAGGGAAAATATATTGTTTTTTGTATGTAAATATAGAAGGTGTCAATAAAAAATCAATTAAAAAAAAGACAATGAACACAGCTAATTTCAGAAGCTATCAGATATAAGCTTGTGAAAAACTATAAATATCTGACTTAAAAGATGTCAAAAAAAAATTCAGGACCCAGGGATGGAGAGATGGCTTAATGGTTAAGGCACTTGCCTGTGAAGCCTAAGGACCCAGGCTTGACTCCACAGAACCCACATAAGCCAGATGCAGAACATAGCACATACACCTGGAGTTCGATTGCAGCAGCTAGTGGCCCTGGCATGCCAATTCTTTTTCTCTCTCTCTTGCTCCTTCTTTCTATATGTCTCTCATTAAAATAGAAAGAAAAGAAAGAAAGAAAGAAAGAAAGAAAGAAAGAAAGAAAGAAAGAAAGATAAATTTAGAACCCAGCACAGCACAGAAGCACAAATCATACCTGCTTTTCTATCGGCTTCCTTAGAAGAAAGCTCTGCCCTGTGACTTCTAATCCTAGGTCATTGTTACCTATCAGGAGAGCTGCTGTCTTATCCTCAGTGAAGCTAGAGTCGAGGATCTGGTCTTCCATAAGCAATTTGTTTTTCTTTGGATATATCCTGAGTATCATTCCCACGTTACATAAGCCAAGTTATAAAACTAAAACCAGTTTAAGGATTGGGGATATAGCTCAGTAGGTAAAGTGTTTGCCACCCACACATGATGACACAGCAGCCACATAAAAGCTGAGCATGGTGGTGTGCCTCTGATCCCAGAGCTGGAGACATGGAGACAGAGAGCATTCCAGATTCAATGAGGGACCAAACATAAGATGGCAAGCAATTGAAAAAGATATATGGCACTAACCTCTGGCTTCCATATGCACATACCTACACACACACACACACACACACACACACAAACACGTGTGAACACACAAACACATGCATACCACACACATGCAAAAGTTAAACACTAGAATCTAGTGCTATTCATTGTACAGAATAGTTAACAAGACTTCTGCATAACTCAACGAAATAGGCAGAATGGGGACTTTAAAATATTTCCCCATTTTATAGATATGCATGAGATGACTATTAAAAGATTCAAAGAGGTCAAGTGAATAAACAAGAATCACACAGCAGGGATGTGTATAAGCACCTAGACTTCCTGACTCTTCTTTCTGCTACTATGTATTTAAACATGTTTTCTGAACACCACCACTGTACAAAGCATTAAGGACATAGAGGCAGTCTTTGCCTGCAGTCTGCTGGCTGTGGAATGACAGTAGAAATGTGAGACAATGGGATGTGCTTGTCAGAGGTGTATAATAACCACCTCATTCCATTGCCTTAACGAAGCCATGTTTGCTTTCTAGGCCTTGGTTTCCCCGTATGTAAACCTGGAGTTATAATCCTTGTTGCCAAGGAGTGCTTGAACTAGTTTTTAAAGGGTTCTTTATAAAGTTGTGTTAATTTTGTGAGATTTGACACATTCTGTCAGAACTCCCTGAGAAGAAGATAAATGTCCCCAGTTACTCCATGACTAGCAGAGGACTGCAGGGTCCTGCAAGAAAAAAAATAAATTGGTTTCATCATTGCATTTATTGTAAGTTTGACTGGCAAGTGAGAGGATTTTCCCTCTTGCAGGAACTGATCTGTCTGTTAATTAAGTTTGCTCAGCCGTCTGCCCATTTGGCTTTCGCTAGCAGAATCTTGGGGGAAAAGAAAAGAACTGAACCATTCCAGAGAGCCATGTCCCTGACAGAAGCAAATGTCCCAAGTCCTAGGTATAAATCGCTTCCTCATTAGGAGATAATTATGCCCCTAAATGGGGCTACATGGATGTAAAGGCAACCCACAAATTGCCGATTAGTTTCATAGCAATAATGGTATTTAGTAGCACTTCAGTTAAGGAAATAGAATGTCCTCAGTTCCTCCAAAGAAAAGGCTGGGGCTGAGAGGAACTCAGACAGGGAATGATAACAAGAGCAAAAGAAAGCCTTGAGTCTTCTCCTTGGAGAGTTTTGTGGCATAGAGTTCGAATATATGGGCTGGAGACTCCCTTTCTGGCGCATATCCCAATTCAGTGATGGACTCTGGAGCTAGCCACTTCTATCTCTATGCCTCTGTCTTGTCATCTGGTAAGTGGAGGCAAATAAAACCGGCAGCGTAGCTTGTTTCACAAGGCTGTCACATCAATATAGAATGGCCCATAAACATTATCTACATCTATGTTCTTCTAATGCAAGTTCCTCGCACTCATGGACTTAATGATTTGGGGACTGAGGGAGCATTTTCCTGTGCATGATGACATGTTTTTTTAATGGCACAATCAATCTACTGACCCGCTGGTTGCAGGCACCCATGTTGTAGTTTAGAGTGTGGGATATCAGAATAGGGACTAAGATCTGAGCTTTCCTATGGCTGGAAGGATTTCGTCCCATGATGTTTGTGAAAGTAGCTCACAGTCTGGGACCCAGAAAATGCTCGAGAAATGTTGACTTCCTTTGTTCACCTCAGCAACCTTGACCGAGAGCAGCCATGTCTGAGTGACAAATCCCCTTTGTCCCAGATTTAATCTTTTCATTACAAAGAGACAGCAGCCACTGGCATGTAGAGCAAGTAGAAACTGAGGTTACCAGACATCTTCTAGTTATTACATAAGCTACAAACCCACCCACGTTCTCTTACTCTCTGTGGGTGAGAGTAAAAACCAGTGTGGTCAATATGGAAATCAGTGTAGAGGTGTCTCAAAAATCCAGAAATTGAACTACCATATGACCCTACTCTGCTACTCCTGGCATATACCCAAAGGATTCTATATCCTACTACAGACACTTACACATCCATGTTCAATGCTGCACTATTCTCAAAGCAAGGAAAATGAATCAGCCTAGATACCCATCAGTTAGTGACTGGATAATGAAAATATGGCATATGGCATTTTATTCAGCTGTAACAAAAAATTATGAATTGTTTCAGGAAAATGGATGGAATTGGAAAAGGTTATACTAAGTGACATAACCCAGTCCCAGAAAGACAAAAATTGCCTGTTCTGTCTTATATGTGGATCCTACTTATAGTGGTTTTATATAAGTGAATAAGAGGATGTGAGAGTGAGTATGGACCATGAGTCAACATAGGAGACCATGAGAGAGGAACAAGAGGTAATGGAAGGGAGGGAAACAGAAGGAAAGATGGAGCATGAATGTGGAAAGGAGGCTGTTGTAGGAAGAGAAGGGATAAAGAAGGGAAAGGGAAATAAAACCTCAAATTTATTTGAAATACAAAATAATGAAACCTAATTCTGTATGGGACAATGATAATAAATAAATTATGAAACAATCTTATCCAGTTCTTTGAGGGTCTGATGTTTGTGGAAAGATTTTGAAGCATGATTGACGTATATCCTCCCTCATCTTTTTTAAAGCCCACCATGTCTCTAGATTCTTAACCCACACCCAGATTGTCACATATGGAACTCCATCCTTAGTGACACCCCCCAGTCACATCAGTATGTCTGGAAGTTTCAACTCTACCCCCAGGCAGATATTACAGGATCAAATCTGTTCATGGGTGAAAGCTATGTTCCACTGTTTGTGAATAATCTGTTCTCTTCCTGTCCTCACCCAGGACCAAAAAATAAATAAATAAAATAAAACAAAGATGAGTTCACTGATGAGAGTAGTAACTGTGGAGATGTGAGAATGTTCTACTGGAGGGACTTGAATCTTTCTTAGCCTCAGGGATGAACTTCTACCTTGCTGAAATGAGGGAAAAGCTGACCTTTGTGCATTGGAACAGCTTCCACTTATTCCCAGAATGCCCCAGAGCTCAGGGGCCATGCTGGAGCGCACCTGGTCAGGAATCTCCCAACCTGGCCTGCCAGGCCCCAGCGGAAGAGCCTCTTCCTGGAAGCCACCATTGTTCTGAAGATTCTGAGCTGACCCTTAGACTCCAGTCTTCCAAAGAGCAGGGCCTTGTACAGAGTAAGTGCACAGTATCTAGGTGGACTTTGAGAGAACGAGAGGGCTTCCCAAGTTCTGGTGCTTCTCAGAAAGCTGGGAGAATTGTAGCTTCCTGAGTCTGGCTTTCATGTTGCTTTCTGCTTCCACGATTACTCTAACAGGGGTTCTGAATGCTTTAGTGTGTATTCTGGGTCCACAGAAATTGCCAATAAAGGGTGTCCAATGTGAAATACCCTTTACATATCAGTAGGAAAATTAAACAGAGGAAGAGATACCTGAGAACCCTACACTGAAAATACATCTTTAGTTACCATTATATGGATCCATTCTTCCTTAGGAAAATGTGGACTCTGTCCTTTGAAATGTCCTAGGGTGGAGGTGGGTGAGTAGAGAACTTGAGAGCTGCTTGCAGCGATCAGAGCAGAGGCTTCCTTCCAACCTCCAACCTTATCTATCCATCAGATCTTCACCAATTTAGGCACATGTCTGCCTGTTAATGAATTTAGTTCTTCTCCACATCCACCCATCCATCCAACTGACTCATATTACCACCGGAAATTGTTCTAGATTCATCCATCTGCTCATTTATCCATTTCATACATTAATTGAGCACCTACTGTGTACCAGGAACCAGACACTGCACTGTTGTATGTGCTGGGAACTAATCAGTGAATGAAATAAAACTAGCTCCTATTCTTACTCAGTGAAGATATATCATGAATAACTAAACATAAAACTGTGATAAAATTTCAAGGATCAGTAAGGGCTATAAGGATTTTTAAAACCCTGAAAGGAGGTAAGAGTGATGCAGATGACTCCGATTGAGATAGAATGGTCATAGAATGTTCTCTTTGTGGTTTTCCTGTTTAAGAGCCTTAAGTACGATAAAGGATGGAAGGATCTAGAAAGGGGGTTAACTGGATACTCAATACATGTACAAAGATCCTGGATTGACCTCGTCTGAGCAAAGAGTTAATCTGGCCATATTAGAGGCAGAGTGACTGTACATGAGATGGGAAGAGACCAACCAATGAGCGCTCTGTGGTCACAGGGCAAAATCCAGATTCCGTTCTGATTGTAATGGGAAGGAACTAAAGGCTGAGAGCAGGTGAGTCATACCGTTTAATTTCACGTTTTGGAAAGATGACTAGCTTCTAGAGAATTGGCCATTATGGAGGCAGAGGATGAGGAGGCATTTGCAGCAGCAGAAATGGCAAATAAGGAACTGAGTAACAGTGGTAGAGGTGGTTAGATATAGCTGTATTCCGGATGTAGATTAAATATCATGCAGAGGCTGGGGAGATGGCTCAGTGGGTAAAGTTGCGGATCCCCAATACCTATGTAAAATTCTGGGCATGGCGTGGGATTATACATCTGCCATCCCAGCCCTGGGGAGGCAGAGATACAGGATCCCTGGAGCTTGCTGGATAACTAGTTGAGCCAAATCAGCAAGCTCTTGAGTTCAGTGAGAGACTCTGTCTCAAAGAATAATGTGGGGAGTGACTGAAAAGGAAGACACCAGTGTCATCCTCTGGCCTCCACACACACACTTGCACATACCCCTGTGCACACCTACACACACACACACATGTACCCACATACAAACATGCATACATACATGCACACATACCACACACACACACACACACACACACACACACACACACCTCAACAGACTGAAGAATAAATAAATGCACAATTACATATTTTTAAAAAGGTCATTCACACAGAGCTGGCTGGTGGATTGATTTTTTTTTTTTTTATTGAGGGGAGATGGAGTGAAGGATGATCTGGCCTGAGAAATGGGATCCTTAGCAGTGTCATTTCCTGAGATGAGTAGCAAAGGGGGAAGGGATTGGTATCAGGCACTGTATCCTGACTGTCAGCAGGAAAAAGTAGTTCTGTTAACTGCTTGTGAGACAAAGGATGGGGATGTGGAGGGTCTCTGTCTAGCCTTGGCACCAGTCAACAACAGAGGTCTTATATAAATCACACATGGAACGGTGGTCCTTGGGTAGAGGTCACCATCAGGGTCGGCCATGTAAGTGTGGAAGATGGAATCTGAAAACCAGAAGCTGAGTCACATTTCCCCTGATTGTCAAGCTTTACTCTTCCCTCTCTAATGGCACCAAGTGGGACAGATTGTTTGTGGAGGGAAGACATTAAGACTCCATAAAAGGAAATGAATCTCTATTAGGGGAAATTGGCCCTGAAATCAGAAAAGAAACCTTACCTCCAGCCAAACTGCTACAGGAGTGTTTTAACCCAAGCCCACGGGGCTGCAGCCCCCTTGGTCAGCACCGTGATCAGAGCCTCTTTGTCCAGCACTGAAGTTAGGTCAACTAGAACAGCATTTGTTTGTATGGAAGAGTTTGCATACATGGAAATTACCTCTCAGAACTTTCCACTAGCCAATCTGGACTGCTCTCTTGTACATGGCATAAATCACATGGTAGGAAACTGCATACAAACGGACCTTACTCTCACAAATAGAGATGTTCTCCTGCCCCTAGCCCACTGCCTTCTGTTGTTGATGGTACCTTAGGTGCTGCTGGCCCATTTCTCCTTGTAGTGGACTCAGTAGACTTTCTTTTCTACGTTGATCTAAAGGGTGAATTCACTGACCACCTATCTTTCCTAAGTAACTGTAGTGGACTGCACCATTCCCCTCTGCAAGCAGTAACTTTAGCCACGCCCACCATGACAGCAGCAATGGCAACAACAACAACAACAACAAAAAGACCACAACTCCACTTCTCATTTTCATATCAATTGGCAGAAATTATCTTTATTAGAAAAATGAAATTTTCCAGTATTTACATTTTTTACACCATATTATCGGGCACTTTTGTTGCCTTGGGGGTTATGTACATATCAGTTTGCACACACATTTCAAATCCCATTCCTTAAACAGTTGATAACACATTGAACAAAATTAAAAGACAAGAAGACAGCCATAGTATATACTTTCTCTATCATAGAAAGGTGTTAAGCAAACGTGTAGTTTTGTAGCTATGCCTGGAAATATTTAATACAGTTATTAGCACTTCCTCATGCAGTGGGTTAAAACATGACAGATATAAACTGCTGTGATTGATAAGTGAAGGTCTATTCCCAAATGAAAACCCGAGCGGAGCACACAGCTTGCTTTGGGCTCCACCATACAAGAGATCAAGCCAGTCCTGATGTGAGTTTTAGACAGTGTTTCAATGTAGTGTGAATGGTAACCCTCTGCATATGAGTTCCATCCCATTCGTACTGGGTTAAAACCGGACTCACACACAAACCCTTTATGTATCAGCTACTTAATTCAATAATGCTCTTGTGGGTAATGACCGGCTTGTATATTACGTAACAAGTCTTATAGCATGAGTGAAAAAAATGAGTTGTTTACCATTTTTTTTCTGTCTGAGAAGACATTTGTTTATGATTTTTATGATCTACTTCTTAATCAAGTCACCAGTGAACTCACCTGACCCCCTCTGCATATTCAGTTTGAAATATATATACTATATAGAAGCACATACATACAAACATTCAAGTGTGATGAGAACTATGATGGAGTCTATGAATCAATTTGGTAAGTATACACAGGGGAATGAATAAGATTACCATTCATCATTTGAAAACAGCTAGTTAAGGGGAAAAACAAAACAAATGTTTGGGGACCCTCGGACTTGGAAGCACCTGAACCCCAGTGAGTCATGTAATGATTTCTGTGAGCTGTGACTAGGATCTCTCTGAGAATGTTACTCTGACCTAATCTTTTTTTTTTTCTGAAAAAAATTATATATAGATCATTTGCATTCTTCCCAGTGAAAAATTTAGAGGAACATGAATGTTAGAAATGTCACTTTCATCTTTCCAAGTCCATCGGATTTTCAAAGGGGATTTGCCATAAAAATCATCTTCGTTTATAACTTCTGTTTCGAAAGTAAAACATCCCCCAAGTGGTCATCACCCCAGAGCTGTGTCTACAAACCTCATAAACTTAAGATTTTTTTTTTTTTAAGAAAAAAGTAAGATAGGTTTAAAAAGTCAATAGTGTTCATTTACTTGGATTATCTTCACTGAGCCTAGGAATGATTCACCTCTTAGATCACTAATATAAAAACCTCCACTGAATTCAAAAGGCTATGATTACTTTTCATGGCAAAATGGGCAATTTTTTATATGTATTTCTGGACCTTCACTATTTGCTCAGATATCAATAGTCTTTGATTTGAGCCCTTTAAAAACTTGAAACAGTAAAATGTCAGATCAATGAGAAGTGTTTAAATTACCCAAGACAAACTCATGCTAGCTGAGGAACAATTAACCTTATTAGTTTAAAAGGCATCCGTGGTATTGGCTATGTGTTATGCTAATATCATTTTGAAGATTCATCTTAAATCCTTCCCGAAGGTGCAAAAAGAGAATTAACTGAAAAAGACTATGGCCCAGGGCTATGGCTAATGAGGAATATTCTAGAATTTAAAAAAATGCAAACTCATTGCTTTGCTGATATGGTACCTAAGAGGGATCCATGGGTGATGATCTGTTTTGTCTTGTTAATTTCTATGCATGGCTGACCCCTTATTTGGAATGTTATTCCGAGGAGTGACTCCATCTTAAATGATTCACTTCCGGTTCAGTTCCCAGGAGAGTTGTGGGCTTTGAAATTCAGCTCCAAAAAATCAGAGCTACAGGGCCAGAGGGCCAAATTGTTCTTTGGGGTGCTCTACTTTATACACAACTCTACATCCCTGGAAAAAAAATTTATCATCACATGCAGATGCAAGAAGATCTCAAGATAGCTATTCAGCAATAACAATTTCAGTTAGAACAAGCTTTGGGCCACTGAAAGGAGACGAAGCCTAGAACACATACATTGAGTTCATTGAACTTCCGGAAGTATTTCAGGCAACGATTGCATTTTCTATGATTGTGTGTGTGTGTTTCCTGGAGCCTCCCAGTAAAACCTTCCTTCAAATCCCAGCTCAGTTTCCTCATCCATCAAATGGACCAAATGAGCCCTTCCTCATAATAAAAATAAATGCTGGAAAAGAAATATGGCTGAGAATGCAGGAGGAAGAGGATGTCAGGAAGGCATTATGTGTGCTTGGCTTGCAAGATTCAGGAAATGCCATGCCACTCTGGGCTCCAAGAATGTCCAGTGCAAATGTTCTAGTTTAACACTCTCTCATTACACAAAGTGAACAAGGATCACTGTTCAGCCTTTATCCTGATAGCAGGGACCAGGAAAACATCTCTTAGGCAATTGAGAAAACAAAAACAAAAAACAAAACAAGGCAAAAAAACCCCAAACAAATAGAACTGGCCAAACGTAAAACAGCGTGTTAAGTGTGGGCCCTCAGATATGTCTGAAAAAATTACTGCCTTGCCTCCTCCGAACTTCATGCCCTCTGCCTGGCAAAGACAAGCAAAAGCAGATGAAGAAGGAGGAAGAGTGAAATTACAAATAGCATCCTGTTTAAAAATGTGTCACGGTGTCTGGAGAGCTTTGATGGAGGGCCACAAGGCAATTTGTGCATGCATGCATGTGTGGTATGTGTGCCCACACACGTGTGTGAGAGCTTACTATGTACAATATGTTTAATGAAACCAGCCCTGATGAGAATTGGTCAAAAGGAAAAAAGATTAGGAAAGGGATACCCAAGATTAGGCACATGCTACGTAAGTAGGGAAGATAAGAACCCAGGAATGGAAAAAGTTAGTTCTGAGTGCAAGCACACGGAGGGGAGATACAAACAGCGTTACACACTCAGAAAGGATTCCGTAATCCCCAGGAGTTCTTGATAACACTCCAAACTAGGCAACAAGAACAGGAACACTCAATGGAAAGCCTGGAGACCTCCAAATAGCACCCCCCCCTCTCTCTCTCTCTCTTTCTTTTCTATTCTCTCCTCCATGGAGGGAGTAGGGCACTTTGGGAATATATCGAACATTACTGATATGCTAATGAGGTTGAAAACAACCATAGCCTCAGTTTTCTTTTCTGTAAAATGGAAGCAAGCAAGCATACTTATATTCTATTGTTATCCTATTGTTACAGGTCATATCCTTGGGTGTGCCTAGATTATACACTCTCTTTAGTGTAGACACAAACTGTCATTTCTGGATTCAGGTGCACTGACCTGTGCACATGCTCCTGAGAAGCAGAGAATGTCACGGTCTAGTACATAAGGCTCCCTGCACACCATTCTCCGCCCCGCCATTCTTCTGTGGTTGTCTGCTTGCCTGGTTTCTCTGTAGGGAACCTGACACCTTCTTTTGCTATCCACAACTATAGGCACTTGAGGCTCTCAAAGTGCTCCCCTTTTTCTCATCCCTGAAACATTCACACCCTGAACTATCAAGTGTTCTTCACAAGTCAAAACTGAATCAAACTGTTCCATCTTTTCACATGGTCTACTTTCTAATCTGAGGAATTCCTTTCAAACCATTTTGAAACCTATAAAGCATAATTTAGCAAGGGTTGGACAACTGGCTAGAGCCAGATCCAAGCTTGTTTGTGTAAAAAATGTAGAAGAGACAGTTTGCTCAACTATGTCGTTGCTTTTGGATTTCCTCCACCTCTTCTCTGGAGGTTTAAGGAAATCAAAGACATTTCTAGGGACATCAGCTACAGTCTCCAATGTTATTTAAAGGTCTGGAGAAAAAAAACTTTTCTTTTTAAAGAGTTGATTATGGAATCAGATTAATCTTTAATTTCCCAATAACAATATTATTGATAATTTTTAATTTTTACTGCTTAATTTCTATTTGCCTTTTTATGGTCTTTGGTTATCTTTTGTACATGGGAGTTGAGTTTCCTAACCATGAGCTTCTTAGAGGAATAGATTCTAATTTTGATGCCCTCTTCAGCCTCCTAATCTAAAATAGGACTTCAGAAGAGAGTGGAGACTCCCTATGGTCCTTTCCCACCAGTGCATGAGAAATAGACCTGTTATAGCAGTAATGTCCTCCAGTGTCATCTTTGGTCTTAGGTTTTAAACTATATCTCCTGTTGATCCTTTCTAGTGAAAAGTCCCTGAAAAAAAGGGGGGGGGACCCTGAGAAAATGAAGGATTGCAAAGGAGTTTAAAGGAAAACCAAATTCAAAGGTCAGGTCATGGTTAGGTCTGCGTGGGGCACTAGATAAAGAAAGCTGGGTCAGTTCTACTGGGTTCTCTGGCTCTTATTCCAGAAGAACTCAGGAATGTCTTCTTAAAAGAGACCTAAAAATAAGTCAGTAATGGACACAGAAGTAGGACCATGGAGTCTTGCATTGCAGCCCCACCTGACATGGGTGGTCTCAGACTACATGATCTTATACTACCCTTTGTCGTGCTTCCCTTTTTCATGTCCCTCCACTTTTTCTCAGGTTCTTGGTGTCATTCTGTTTCCCGAAGACCCTCCTGGCATCTTGTTGTCATACTGTATTGAAAGCACTTCTAGGCACAGAAAGAGTGAAAGGGAGGAGGAGGGAATAAGGAATATAAATAGGAAACCTATTCCTTTCACTGGGTTCATAGAAATCACACATGTGTCCATATTAGCATCAAGTTCTGTAGCAGCATATACTACATGCCTCTCACCCCCGAGTTCTATAAAGGGGCCAAGAAAACCACCACCCAAACCCCCTTGAGCCCTGCCATTATCCTTAAAGACTGAGATTTGAAAAAAATATAGTGCCCTCTCTACAGAAATATACTCCCATCAACATAACCAGAAAGGGTTTTCTATGTGTTCATACCGACATCACCATTTAATTTTTTAACATACACTTTACAATATATACAGGTTTATTTGGATAATAATACACTTATGTGTGAATTGTAGAAATCAAGCACGTATAGTATGAACATGTATACACAAGCATTTGTATTCACAGGATAAGTGCGTTCAGTCATCTCTGAGCTCCATCAAGTGGCGACCTCACCTGAGACAAATAGAGGTGAGCATAGTACAATGGAAAGGGCCTGAATGGAAAAGGCAACTCCATACTGGGAGAACTTTTCAAGTAGAGACCCCTACATAATCTCTCAATGAGTGCTTTCCACTGTTTTCATGAAAAGAAGGGGCATCTGGATAGGCCAAATTGTGACTCAAGTGAAAATAAACAGTGAGTTTTGAAGGAAGGTCACTTCTTACACAGAACTCTGAACTTACATTAAATATCAAGTGATAAATTTTGCTTCCTCTTGCTTAAGTTCTTTTTCTGGGAGTCCAGTTA
Source organism: Orientallactaga sibirica (assembly GCA_036365145.1). NCBI lineage: Eukaryota > Metazoa > Chordata > Mammalia > Rodentia > Dipodidae > Orientallactaga > Orientallactaga sibirica. Next base: position 40,062,350 of record JAEOAD010000008.1, on the reverse strand, counting down.
AGTCTGTTATAACCATGGTTAACAAAACAAACTTTACCTTGGGAACAGCTCATGTCCCCTTCTCAAGGTTCTGTGCATAGCAGCTTTACACAGGGGAACAGTAGAAGAATGTTGTGCATTGTGTATACAAATGTATTCCGTTCCCCTGAAAGATATTTAGGTTTCTTACATTAGTATTTATTTAGGTCGTAAAGCACAAGGGATTTCAGCATAAGGTATTTCTTGAGATGACAACCAATTGTGAATACTGTACTTTTTAGGTTTAAAGGAGATAAATTTTTAATCACCATTTAATTAACACTAACTTTCTTTTTCTTTGTCATTAGCAATTCTATTTGCAAAGAATTCAGGGCATTTGTTATTTCCTGAGAAGGATGCAGAATATTAAATACACATCAGCAGTAGACATATCAAATAGAATAAACAGTGTGTGACTGCATGACTACCGTGGATCTTTTGACTAATTAACTGTGTTGGCTTAAGTCCCATTTAAATGAAACTATTTCATTTGTAAACAAGGTGTAATTTTTCTTTTTCTTTTCCTGGAAACTAAGCGTGAATTGATCTGACAGATTTTTGCCACAATAAATGAATTTTAATGCTTTCATCAAAAAAAAAAAAAAAAAAAAAGGTAAGCATTAAGTCTTCTGAGGTTCCCCATGAGACAGGAAGGGGGAAAAGCAAGGGTAGAGCATGAGACACTCACAGTGCTAGCTAAAGTAACAGAGAGCATTTTGCAGAGTACCTAGCAGTCACGGGTGGTGACACAATCATCTGTCCCTCTAATGGAGGCTTCCCTGGCAGAAAGATGGATCCACTGAGGACTTGTCCTCTCGGAACAAAGAAGCCAAAAGTGGCCTCAAAAACAAATCTACATGTATAAGGATGAAGGGAACGAAGGGAACTATTTTACAGAACACTAATGTTTGGAAGATTCTCACCCAGGATGCTTTAAGCTGGCTGCACATTCATGGGCAGACACCTGGCCGTTTGCAGACAGGTATTCGTGTCTGAGAACCAGTTTGGTTCTTTCCAAATGGAGAAAACCATCTGGAACTGATGAAGTATCATTGTGGATGGCGACTGTGACTTAAGCAGGGAAAAATTCATGCATTTGGATTCAGAGGTCTTGACTTCTTGGTGTCAAGGACGCTAAGAGAGCCAAGCTGGGCCACACCATGAGAACTGTCTGTAAACTGACTCATAGTTCAGGGCTTCTTGCTCAATTCCCATTACCGTTCACACTGTAGACTCTGCCTGCCCATTGGGAACCACATTTCTGGTATTATTTTCCAAAGAGTAGAACTGATTTGGATTTTCACTTGAAAATTGACCAGCTGATCAGTGGCCAATTTTCTTCATTGAAGACTCAGGGAATTAGTGAAGGACAGAAAACATGTTTACTACATAGTCCCTACACTTCAATTATATATATAATTAATGTCATGGTCATTAAAAGAAGTGTATTCTTTCCCACCACATAATTAATTATTTCTTCTAAAAATACATTTTATTTATTTTTTTGGTTCAGAGATACATGGAGTCAATTAGTAGAAATAACATTGCTACTAGGAGAAATTTTTTGATGTACAGAATCAATCTAGTGTAACTTGCACTCTTCCCTGTGGCATTCAAAAGCACCTTGGGCTTAGAGGACACCAGAAGAAGACAGAAAGCCTCTTTAGATTGATGGCATATCCTGCTGTTCTGTATTCTAGGGACATTTTCCAGTCATTTCATGTCCAGGCATGCAGAGTTGTGAAGACATGGCAGTGGTCCTAGCTCGGGGAATACAGGTTTGGAATGCAATGTGGAAGCAAAGACAGAAGGAGCGCTAAAAGATTCTATAGTCACAGAAACTTAAATTGAAAATCAGCAATTATTGGAGTGACAGTGCCAGGTTCTCTAATTCTTCTTCTCTATTGCTGGGGCTTGAGGCAGTAAAAGGTATAGGGTCCAAGAAAGAATATGTAATTGTGAAACTTATCAGTACTGGCACCACCTCAGCCCCTCCCCCTACTGCATTTGGAAACAAAAGGAGAAATACTCTCTTCCCCTGCCTCCCTCCACCACTCTGCCACTGGCACCCAAATCGCAGCCACTTTTTGTGACTATAGGAATATTGTAGGTCACGTGCACTTTCCTGCAGATAGCCCCATTCAATGCATTCTCTGGCTTTAAGAGAATTTTCCCCGTCATCTGTCCACTTACAGGAAAATACCACCTACAAAATGGAATGCGCCGTGAGGAACAGAAACGAGATGATTTCTAAATTTGGAGCTCTGTCCCCTTCTCTAAGAACCCAAATCAAAATCCAGGAAAAGAAAAAACAACACCACCATGAGAAAACAGCCAGGCTACTTCACATGTGCATAGAGTTTCTCTATCATGTCACCAAAGCAACTGAAGTCCCCTGAAAAATATCATGGCTAGCTTAGCCCAAGTATTTCAAGGCTATTAATGCACTGAAAATATACTAATTAATAAGGGAGAGTGATGTAAAATATTTACTTCATATTATTTGCTGGTTTTATGATAGTTTTGAGCTAGAAAATCATGGCGTATCGAAGTATCATAACAACTACCTGTTAGGGTCATTTTTTGATGTGGCAGGTACTGTGATAAGACATTTCCCATGCACAAATATTCTTCTTGCTGCTTCCAACTTTAAAAAAAACAAAACAAAACAAAACAAAACAAATGAGTGTCGTTCATATCACATATGCACAGTGTTAGGTAGACCAAAAATGGGACGATACAGGTGACTCAGGAATGACAAGTGAATGGAGGAATTTTCATCTCTCTCTGTTGGTGCTGGGCAAGCAGTTTGCCTCCAAGGAGGTGAATATTTCAGAGGAGAGAGATCACCTGTTCTTACTAAGTTTATCCACAGTTTGGAGAGTGCTCAGGGTAAATGCCTGAGTGTCTTCATATTTGAAGGCTTTGACTTGAGGGGACTTGGGGGTAATCAAAAATGTCCAAGATAGTTTCATGACATTAAGGGAGATAAACCTAATACCATGTTCGCCCTGGGCAGACAGATGGCACAGTACTTCTTACAGATCACAGTACACATATGGCTGTTGGCACATGCCACCACATTAACAACTTGGAACAGCAACACACAGCTAATTAGACATCACCATGGCTGTTCAGGGACGGAACAAATGACAGTTACTTTGGGAAAGGATCAGGTAACACATACTATACAACCCTGAGTCATCGCCGATAGGGAAGAAACGCACACTTACGTACAAGGAGTCTTCAGAATAAACTACAACGGCCACCGTGTCACAGACAGGAGATCCACACTTGGAAAGCGAAGACATCAACGTGTCAGTTGATGCAGCTCGGAGCCAGACCATAGAAGCCGAGGGTGGAAGAAACACACACACACACGTCAACATCCAAACAGATTCTTGTCGCTCTCCATCAGAGAGTCCCTGTGGCTTTCTTCCAGATGTGAATTGGGAATGGACTAGAGTGAAGTAGCATGGGCACCGCAAACACACGGATTGGCTCGCCTTTGAGGGGGGAGGGGCTTAGAGTTCTTGGGGTAGAGCGAGGGTGGTGATGACAGGCAGGACAAGAAAGCGGAGAACTGTTACACAAGCCAAACTCCCTAATCTCTTGCACATGTCAGTTTCGCTACGGAGCAAATGCATTCTTAACCATCCTATTGTCTGTGTCAGGTTTGCATGCATACCATATTGCTTATTCTTTACTAGAGAGACCATGAGGCATTTCTGATGAGGAAATTACATGGTAGGTTGGTTTTCATGGAATTTGGAATATAGGAAACCACCATCACCATTGCCATCCGATGCAACCATTATTGCCAACATACCTTGCGGGCACATCTCGGAGACTTGCCCGTTATTTCCTTATTTGCTTATTTTTGGTTCAGGACTCACCTATCTGGTATCTGCCATGCTCAGCATACACCTCACAAGATTCCTTGAGTGGAAGATTTGTGGCATGAAGCCATGTGCAAAAGAGCCAACAACAAAAAAATAAAATAAAATTACGTCCCTAAACCCTCTTCCTCCTAGCAGGGCACTATTGGGCGTCCAACACTGACCCTCCAGAACGCTGGGCATTCCGTATGTTTCCCTATAGATAAAACATTAATGGAAGAATTTTTTTTAAACATCTGATTCGATACTAGGCATTTTCTTGTACACGCGTCTATTGCTGCAGGAATTTAAAACCCTGGGGGTAGAGTACATATTACTTTTAGTTGCAGCATAAGGCATAACATGCTCTGAAATATACACATCACTGTGGCCCCTACTGTCCCTGGAGCAATATGATGCCGTTGATCTCAAAGACGATCGCAGATAGCTGTCATTCACCGCCTGTGACGGCAATGTGTGTTTGTAAGGGTCCGAGGGACACCTCCCAATAACTAAGCGTTGGTCATCCCCATAGGAGTGGAGGAAAGGGTTATCAGAGGTGTGGTCTGGCAAGAGAGACTTGCTTCTCTTACTGTCTTCCAGACCTTGGGGGAACAGAGAGCTTTTGTTCCCCAAGAGTTTGCTTGCAGGGACGCTGAACAGGCTCCCATACAAGTTGCCCTCCAGTAGCCGCTCCCTGTCCTTGAGACTTATGCTCCGGGAGGGCCTGGTAAGGTCTATCTCCCTGGGCTTGTCAAGAATGTTATCGTAAGAATGCTGTCGGCTAATCCTTAATTTGTTCTTCTGGAACTGGAGGGCGTTGTTCTGTGCCCAGTCCTGCTGGTAAACCTCCTCCTGGGTAGCCGGGTTCCCTGTCTCCTGAAGCATCTGGTCTTCATCGATGTCATAGAGGTTCCCCATCCGCAGGCAGGCATCACACTTAAAGGGGGACCTCATGGTGAAGTGGCCTGAATAGGTGGGCAGATTGGAAAGGCAGCTCCTGCAGTGCGTGGAGTTGTGCCTATAGCGGTCACTACCCTCACTGTGGGGGGAGCCCTTGTCTTTCAAGGTGAAGTGCTTGGCATAGAGTTTATACTGGTCATTGTTGGGGAGCCCGTCTTCATTATGGAGTGGGTTCCGGTTGATGGGCAGTGTGGAGTCCCCCTTGCGGAAGCTTTCGCTGTGTTCCTGGTAGGCATCTGAGAAGCTCACGTTCTCAGAGAGGGCTATGTTCTCAACCAGCTGTGGGGGGTTCAAGTGAAAAGTGGGCTCCTTTTCACCATCGATGGTGTAGATCTTATCCCTGGGAGAGCTCGCTTTGGTTTTCAGGTATGTACGTTCGACCTCACTACAGTCCTTTGGATATTTGGAGGTGATTGACCTTTTAAAGTTATCCTTGGTTTTGTGGTTCTTATTATTGTTGGGTTCCCTATAGCACGTGGCCCTGCTGGAAGTTTCTGAAATGTCAGAGTGGGCCACTTCCTCCGGAAGATACCTGGGGCTCTTTAGGGAGTGGGTCCTATTCTCTACAGTTCCCTCATCCCTCTGGGAGATGGGGTTCTGGCTCAGAGAATCTTGGCGTAGAGACTCCATGGATTTCTTCCAAAGCTGCCGGGGTCGGGAGTTCCCTTTGGATTCAGTGCTGACAGCCACCTCCACGGTGTTAGGGTTGGTCTCGTTGAGAGTGAGCGGGTGCTGTCCTTGAAACACGTAGTTACTGAGGTTCTCTTTGTGCCTGTTTGCTACAAACGTTTGGAGTTCATTCATGTTGTCCCCAAAAATGCTATCCTTTCCCTGGAAAGACCTGTTGTCTGAGTATATCAAATTCCCCTTGTCGGAAGCCATGTCCACGATGAGCGATCCTCTTTGGATGTAGTCGGTTGCTCTTTTGGGTGAGTCCATTCGTGAGGAGTTCATATTGGACATGTTGGAGATGTTCTTGGCTGACCGAAGGAGCTTCAACATGTTGCTCTGGGACCCAGTCAGGTTGAAGTCCGGAGACTTTTTCTTTTCTTCGATGTGGACACCATGGATGCAGCTATAGATGCCCTGTGAAGAAGGAAGACCAAACTTCCATCAACAACAGCATCAGTGTAAAGCCACTACCCCTGCCCCCGAACTTGACTTGTATAGGCAAGACATGTAAGACCCTGGAGAAATAGGGACGTACACTCTGATCTCTGATTATTTCTCCTCAATCCTTGAGACAAATTGTAATGCATCAGGCTTTAATCTTACTGCCCTGGCCCAGAATGGCCTGACTCCTTTCCAGAGTCACACATGCAGCTTCAGAGATTATGTCAGCATAGGCTGGAGAGATGGCTCCACGGGTAAGTGCACTTGCTGCATAAACATGAGAAGTTGACTTTGATCCCCAGAATCCATATAATAATAATTTTTTAAAAATCTAGGCATGGGTACATATCCCTGTAACACCAGTGCTGAGTGGGGCTTAGACAGAAGGATTGCTGGGGCTCCCTCGTCAGCCGATGTAACTGAAAAACATGGAGCTTCGAGCTCAGTGAGAGATTCTGTCTTAGTAAAGTATGGTGGGAAAGGAATAGAAGAAGACACCTCATATCTGCCTCTGGTCTGTGCACACAGGGCATGTGCATCTGCATACATGATAGGCACATGCATACACCACACATACTACACACACCCACGAAAGAGAAATGGTGTCAGCGGATGTCTTTATCACTACAAACATGACATAAAAGGATATTCAATTGACCCTCCAACACCCAGATCAACAGCTCAGACTTTTATTAAGCTCCCACATCATCTTTTAAGTTTAGATGCCAGAGAGTTATTGAAAAATAACCAAAAGTTTATCATTTCCAGGACTATCCCCCAGCCCGCTTGTAGTGAAACTATCAATCAATGTGTATGAACCATGCAAGACACCAACCATAAAATCTCTCTTCCATGGACACATTGACTAGTCTAAAGGAGCATAGCCAGGCAGAATGGAACAGACCTGTAATTCCAGCACTTGGGAATATGAGGCAGGCTTACAAGTTCAAAGCCAGCCTAGGCTACATAGTAAGATCTTGCCTAAAAATAATTTAAAACAAAATGGCATAAAGTCCATTGTGAAGACAAGTAGACTTTTCACAGAAGGATAGATAGAGATGTTCATGTGAGAGAGCTAGGGGGATGGGCTTCCCCTCACTGGATGATATTAGCCTGAGAGTGAAGCTGTGCAGTGAGAAGGACTCAAGAGAAAGAGTGAGGCATGGTCTGGGCCTCTGGAGCCATCTTCATGGGGCTCTTGTGTGTCCTGTGCTGTTAGAACTGGGTTTTCATTACTAGTGATGGTAAAGAGTCCTCATGACACAGTAATGTGCCTTGAAATCCACCCAGAGGACTCATGGCATCTGGGAATCCCGGGACACTGAAATGTAACTATGCCCACCTCTAATTCTCCTCTCTTCTTAAAAATAATAACTTGGCTTTCATTTAAAAATCTTTGTTCCACTGTTGTCAAGCGAGAGCTCTTGATTCATGCTGCCATAAATTGGCCAAAGAACATGAATGACATTTCCCCATCTGCATCCCAGATTACCTAAAGGATCAAGTTGGATCAAGGCTGCAGGATGTGATCTACTCCACTCAAGACTTCCAGGAAGCCATCCCAAGGAGGGATTTCTAAGGCAGAGTCAGCTGTCTTTGGCATAACTTATGCCGTTGGGAAAGTGTGTGCAATTAACTGTGTGTGATATTACTTGTTTTCTAAATAATTTCTCCAGTGATCATTGTGGCTCCATTGACCCTCATGGTGGGCGTGAGCCTAACGACGTCTCAGGGACTCTCACTGGACTTGTGACTGCCTCAACACATCCGCATGGTTGTACTTTCCTGCTTTCTAAAGATGATTTCTCTCCACTGCAGCCTTCTTGGGAATGGTAAATAGAACGCTCAGCAATTGCAAGTTTGAGCATCCTTTGTTCATGTCCTCTCAACCCACCCTTTATGGTCAAAGTGCCCCGAGGCCCATAGGCTAGTATTGTACCTGTTCCTTCCCTTCCCTTCCCTTCCCTTCCCTTCCCTTCCCTTCCCTTCCCTTCCCTTCCCTTCCCTTCCTTCCCTTTCCTTTGCTCTTCCTTCTCTTTCCATTTCTTCCCCTTCCTTACCCTTTCACTTCGTCTGTTCCTCTCTCCCTCTTGCCTTCCTCCCTTCTCATTCCCTTCTTTACTTCCCCAGATCCCCCTCTTTTCTCGTCACTCTTTCCACCTTATCTTCAGTGTCTTTCTCTGCACACTGACTGGTTAGATAGTGATTCTATCACAAACCTACAATTTTACCCTTGCTACTGGGGCTCCTGGAATACTGTCTATGCATGGGGGACTATACAAATGTGTCATGCATTTCACATAAGGTGTCACATTAACCTACCTCCCTTCACCAATGCAGTTACATAATAATCTTACATCTGACCTAGAGGGATTCTGCTAGAATAGGTTAAAATAAATCAACGTGTTTCCTGTATGTAAGAATCAGTCCAGGTCTATATCTTCATTTCTCATTGCACTATGAAAAGAATGGTCTTAAATTTTGTTTGCTAGATTTACAACTTCATTCTGACATGTTCCCTCGCTCCCTCAGGAGAGTCTGAAGAATCCCTCCTGTCACCTTCAGATCAATGTGCTCCTGCCTGCCAGGCTGAGCTGCTGGCTGTAAGTGCAGAAAGCCTGCAGGCATGGCATTGCTGACTGCTTCCTCTCCTCCCTGGGAGAGACTGGCATGGTACAGCGAAGGCAGTGTTGAGCTGCCTAGGGAAGCTGTAGAAAGGAGGTGGTGTGATGGGGCCAGCCTGACCAGAGGTGGTTCTCACCACAGCATCCTCCACCTGAGTTGACCCGTTTTCCCATTCATACTTACCAGACTGCAATGACCTTAAAAGATAAACGTTATTATAAGCTAGGATCTGCACGTGGGAAAGAGCATGTACGGGCTTGGGGTTTTCTGAGTTTGAGTCACTTTGTTTAATATAATTCTTTCCAGATACATTTCCAGATGCATTTTCCTGAAATTTTCTTAATTTCATTTTCCTTTACTGCTGAGTAAGATCCCACTGTGTTTATGTACCACATTTTCTCCACTCATCTGTTGATGGGCTTCTAGATTGGTTCCATTTCCTTAGGAAAGTGGGGCAAACGTGGGTAAAACCTAAGAAGCTAGGGCATGATCAAGTGTGGGTAATAAGAGATAACAAGGAAAGTGAGAGAAGAATGGCAAGAGGACCATGTAAACAAAACAGGGTGGGGATGATGCCAGGGGGGTGGGAAATGGAGGATGGGGCGGGTATGGGGGAAGAAGAACCAACTAAAACAGGTTTGGTTTGAAACTGTCATCGTGATAGCTCTCACTCTGCATGCTAAGTAAAAACATATTTTTAAAAAGACAAATATTATTGGAGGAGAAAGAGAGCTATTGCTAAGACAGGGCTCCGTGTGATATTTGAGGACACCACAGCAGTGGTGGCTGGAAGTGCCTGCATGGCTTTCATGACACTGGGGCTCTCTCTCCTCTAAGGAGTGAGAAGCCAACATTCAAGTTCCAGCTTGTCACTCCGCAACACCAACACAGGTGCTCTCAACTGACCAGTTCCCCTCAGTCCCTCCATGTCCATCCTGCAAGATTCTTTGAAAAGGGATCCTGGATGTGGCTCATTTCTCATAACAAGAAGATTTATAACCAAATGCAACAGTGTGCATTTATGCAAGATAATCCCAGGACTGTTTGGCTAGGAAAGGCCTTTAGTAATTGGCTGGGAGAATTAGTTTAAAGTTGGCATAAGACCTAGCTGTATGCATGTGCGTTGCTATTTTTAAGCAATCTGTGTGTTTAGATGCCATCAAGCTAATTAGGAAATATGTATTTGCACAGAACTCAAGTTTGGAGTGCAATTGAATAGAGAAAATAAATCCTCTTTGCTAAGCTAATGTGTACCCTCTGAATCTCCAAAGTTCTTAACATCACGTAATGCTAAGAATACACAAATTCATTTTAAACCGATTATTTCATTTTCCCAGTAAGCATCAGCATAGAAAACTAGATGTCTTCACCAAAATTTTTCAATTTCTGACTCATTAAGCTCTTGTAGGGTGAAAAAAAAGCCACTAAAGTGGGGAAATGACATAGGTTAATAGATAAAAGAATCAGTAGATGATAGACAGGCAGTAGACATAGACATACACACACACACACACACACTATCTATCTATCTATCTATCTATCTATCTATCTATCTATCTATAGAGAGGGGGGCATAGATGACAGATTAGATAGGATAGATGATAGATCCTAGATATAGATCATTGATAGAAGATAGATGATAAAAACTAATATAGAGACAGATAATGGATTAGATAGATAGATATTGATGATGGTGATGATGATGATAGATTGGGTGATATAAACTGATAGAAACATAGAGATACAGAGTCAGGTGATTGACTAGATCGACAGAGGCAGGTGATGGTGACAGATGATGGATCATAGATATAGACAGATGGTCCATGATAGCCTCATTGTTGTAGATAGATGATGATAAGAAGAAAGAATCTATGAACAATATGCATGCATGTGCTACTGCAGTGTAGGAACGTGACTAGGTTATAATTAACATGTGAATGTAGAATTCATGAATTGCACATACATATTGGTTTGTCATATAAACAGTGACAAAATCTCTTGGGCTGCTTGCATCGGCTGTGTGTCTCTTATGGGGCCCTGAGGATATTGGCTGGTACTACTTCATTTGGATTCAAATCTTACCTCCACTCTTCAGCCTCTGTGGCTTGGTGACAGGTCACACATTCTTAACCTCTACCTTTGAATTTCATCATTTTACACAGAGCGTTAACCTATCTCATAGCTGGCTTGTAGATTGAATGAGAGGAAGGATAGAAAGTCCTTTCATGGTGCTGGCATATGTAAGTGCTCTTAGCGCTTCCATGGTCATTATCATTGCAGATGAATTGTGTCATATTGTATATTGATGGCAACACACTCATGCCATATTGTGCTACAGGAAAGAGAGTGTTCCTGTGTGACGGGTGAGCCAACTACAGCACATGCCTTTCTTCTGCTCTGGTGTTTAGGTTGGTTCCATATGTATTTTGTTTTCTGTTTTCTGTGTGTACATTTCCTCCGGGTACTTTAGATCTATGTTTCATTTCAGACTCTTATAATTCACACACTTGGATTCTGTTGGAGGTCTGTACAAATTGCACGGCATTACCTGTGGATTCTGTGCTTCTGTACATGCTCTGCTACAATGCATCCCTGAACTGTAGCCTCCTGCACAGGCGTGTTAGTAGGACCATATGGCACACTTGGGAGCTAATGATGGAAACCACAAGTGGACGATTTGTTTGGTCCATACAATTTTAATGGAATTTGTTACTGATATTTAAACATGGAAAGATTTTTTTTCTCTTTCATCAGATGATAGTTTCCCTTCTGAAAATTAGATCCTAACTTCTGACATTTGTCTGTATGTAAATATGGGGTTGCAAGGGTGGGTCTAGGCTATGGAACTAGATAAGAGACCATGAGACAGGAATGAGATATGTTGAAAAGGGCATGAGGACCAAAGGACATACGTGACATGAAAGTGAAAGAAGGCTGGCAGGGGTGGGGGGTACCTGAGGGAGGAGGAGGAAGAGGACATGAAGGAGGAAGAGGAGAAAAGCAACAGAAATTTCTGTTTGAAAAACACCATATAGAAACCTAATACTTTGAATTCCAATAATAAAAAACTGGAAAAAATAAAGTTAATGAGGCTTTAAAAACAAAACTAAAATGTCAAGCTGGAGATATGGCTAAGCAATTAAGGCACTTGTCTGCAAAGCCCAAGGACCCAGGTTCAATTCCCCAGTATGTATGTAAGCCAGATGCACAAGGTGGTCCATGTGTCTGGAGTTTGACTGCAGTAGCTGAAGGTTCTGATTCTTTCTATATATATATATTTGCCTCTCTCTCTCAAATAAATTTTTTTAAAAAAACTAAAATGTCTGATAATATTGGTTTTCTTTATTTTTATTTTTATTTTTTTAAATTTATTTGTAAGGAGAGCAGAGAGATATACAGAGAAAATGGGCATGCCAGGGCCTTCAGCTGATGCAAATGGACTCCAGATGCATGCACCACTTTGTGGATCTGGCTTTGCATGGGTACTCGGGAATTGAAATGGGGTTGTTAGGTTCTGCAATCAAGTACCTTAACCGCTGAACCATCTCTCCATTCTGGTTTTATAGTTCTCATAATACAATACTTTGTAGGAATGGAGGAAGACTGCCTCCTTTGGGTATAAAATTAAAATATCCTATAATGTTCCAGTCTCCAGCAATCTATAGTGTTTTCTCACTTTGACCCCAAGGCTCACTTGCTATACCTCATCTCACTCATGCAATGTATGTGTGTGTGTGTGTGTGTGTGTGTGTGTGTGTGTGTGTGTGTGTGTATGGGAGACAGCCAGAGAATGGGTGTGCCAGGGTCTTTAGCCACTACAAACGAACTCCAGACACATGTGCCACCTTGTGCATCTGGCTTATGTGGGTCCTAGAGAATTGAACCTAGGTCCTTTGGCTTCCCAGGCAAGTGCCTTAACCACTAAGCATCTCTCCAGCCTTCATGCAATTTTTGTAATTCTGAGCCTGCTGTTCCCACTCCCGTTCCCTCTCTGGTTTCTACAGTTTTCCAAGTTTGCAATCCCTGTTTTATGAATACAAAGAGTCTAGCGGCCCTTAACACAAGCTTAAGAAAGGTGGGTGAGGAAGGGAGAGACCTACAGACTACAAAAAAAGGAAACAAGAGCCAGTTCTCTGGAATCCCTGAGCTATGCTGGACCTGCAACACCAGGAAGGCACTGTTTGGCTACTGACCCTGCTGATGGAGAAGAGCAGCCCAGGCCGGTCGGAGCACACTCCTGTGAAGCAGAAACGCAGCTTCCAGTAGAAGAGGTGCTCCCAGATGAAGGTGATGAGGCTGAGGGCCATGGCCGCCGCCAGCATGTAGAACACGCCTGCCATGTTATCGATGTCCAGCTGACTGCTCATCACCTCGTTCTTCTCATTGTGGCAGATGCCCGTGAGCCACAGGGTCTCCAGCTCCTCCATCTCACCTGTGCAGAACACAGCAGCCACAAGAGTCAGAGCGTGTGCTGGAGGTGGACACTTCTGAGTTCCAAATGGACATGGGACTGACAGTTATGTTGGTACTGAGCTCTGCTGGTCTTTAAAAAAATTTTTTTTGAGAGAGAGAGAGAGAGAGAGAGAGAGAGAGAGAGAGAGGGAGAGAAAGAGAGAATGGGTGCACCAGCAGCCTCTTAGCAGCTGTGAATGAACTCCAGAAGCATGCGCCCCCTTGTGGGCAAGTGCTGCATTGCGTGCTTGCATCACTGCATCTGGGACCTGGAGAATTGAACGGGTGTTCTTAGGCTTGGCAGGCAGGCGCCTTAACCGCTAAGCCACCTCTCCAGCCCTCTGCTGGTGTTTTGGTTGCTCACTTGATGAGGGTAACACCACCTGCCTAATTTCATCATGGTATGAAATTTGATGGCATATACAGTGTGGTGAACCTGATGCAGTTCCCAAATCAGTTTGGGTCATTATTACATTCTTCCCAACATTGCTTCTTTCTTCTAATCCCTCTACCACCAACACCCGCTCAAGCTCAGGACAGGACATAAGGATAAACTGACAGAGTGCTACAGCAGAAAGACCTCGGTTCTGACCTCATCGTTTCCTTAGCTGCATGGCCCTGTGGTCACAGCTAGCCTGCTGGTCAGTAATGCTGTACACTTCATAGAGCTGTGGTGAGCATCAGCTGAGGTCAGCATGTATAAAATCCCTAAAGGGCCTGGTTCCCCTTAATTATAACTAATAACCTCTGCTAACACCCTGGTTGTTGTGAAGGAACCACCCAGCACAGATCCTGGCACACGAAAGACATCAAATATGTTCCTTTCTTCTTCCTTGTCTGTTTAGAACACCTCAAAATCACTCCAAAACATCACCCATAGGCATAAAACTTTAATCAGTAAAAACACATCTTTGGATCTGAATGGCCCTTTGCAAACGGAATTCCTTCCTCACTTCAAGAGACAATTTCAAAAGCAGGTGGGCTTTTGAATGGAAATAAAAATGTGGCATGCTTATCATTACTTGTCTCTTTCATGTGAGTTTTATCCAGTCACTATTTAGGGGGAAATTCTCTGATCTAAATGTTTAGTAATTGCACCAGCTGTATACTATTCACTAAAGTCTGGTAATTGCAGGATGAGTCAGTCTTTGAGAATTCACTCAAGAGTACTGATAAAGATGTATAGCCTACATGCAAATTATGATGATATTGTGTGTATACATGTGGTCTCTAAGATGTAAAGAGACATTTGAATAGAAATAAAGAAAATACCTTAAGTGCTTTTATTGATTCTTTTGAAGAAAGAATTCATAGTAATTGGTCTCTTCTTTAGGTTTTGTGGAATTAGTGTATGTTGGCTTTGGATTGTTCTCGTTCTCATATGATTTTAACTTAAGGATCCAAGTTGGTAATGATATTTCCTGGGCCTTTTGAGGATGTCATTTAATTTTCTTCTGATCTGGGCTGCCCTTTTGAGAAGGCCACTGACCTATTATTTCCTTGAATTTTAATTCCCATCTTATGATATTTTCTTAATATTTTATTTTATTTTATTTTATTTTAATTAAAAACTGCCAGGCGTGGTGGCGCACGTCTTTAATCTTAGCACTCAGGAGGCAGAGGTAGGAGGATCACTCTGAGTTCGAGGCCACCCTGAGACTACATAGTGAATTCCAGGTCAGCCTGGGCTAGAGTGAAACCCTACTTTGAAAAACCAAACAAACAAACAAACAAACAAAATTAAAAATTATTTTCATTTGTTTATTTATGCAAGAGGGGGAGAGAGAGAGAGAAAGAGAGAGAGAGAATGGGTTTGCCAGGGCCTCTAGCCACTACAAACAAACTCCAGACACATGTGCCACCTTGTGCATCTGGCTTATGTGGGTTCTGGGGAGTTGAACTTGGGGCCTTAGGTTTCGCAGGCAAGTGTCTTAACTGTTAAGCTAAATCTCAAGCCCAACATTTCATTTTCCATAGCAGTTGCCTTCTTGTAGGTGGGACAAAACATCTAACCAGAAGCAGAATATGGGAGGAAAGGGTTGATTTCACTTTACTGTTTTGGGTGGGAGTTTAATCATGGGTGGAAAATCATGGTAGAGCAGAGAGTGAGCCTCTTGTTACACCAGCTGCAGGCAGCAGCAAAAGTGAAGCCAGCTAGCTAACATCCAGTAGGACAGGACTAATGCACCTCGAGCGCCATCCCCTGCCACACGCCTCCTTCAGCAAGGCTCCATCTCCCAAAGGCTCCTCCAGCTGGGGACTAAGTATGAGGCTTCACCACAAGCACAAGAGGCTAGGGGCACTTTTCACATTCAAATCTTGGAAACCACTGATCAAAAGTTTTACCTTTTCTACCAAGTTACATTGCTGGGAACATACAGTGTGGATGCTTTTTAGATTCACTTTTTAAAAAAATTATTTATTTATTTATTTGAGAGAGAGAGAGAGAGAGAGGCAGATAGAGAGAAAGAGACAATGGGCATGCCAGGGCCTCTAGCCACTGCAATCGAACTCCAGATGCATGTGCCCCCTTGTGCATTTGGCTTACATGGGTTCTGGGGAATTGAACCAGGGTTCTTAGGCTTCGTGCACAAACACCTTAACTGCTAAGCCATTTCCCCAGTCCCTAGATTCACTTTTTTCACTGAGCAATACACATCCATGTTTCCTCCCTATCTTTTCCTGGATGATGGATAGCGTGTTTCTTTTCACCACTGAATAATATTCTATGGTCTGGAGATACAATTTGTTCATCCATTCACCTACTGGGGTTGCTTCCACATTTGTGTAATTACAAATGCAGTTGCTATACGCACTGAATGCTTTTCTATCGGCATGTCTTCAACTCATTTAGGGAAACACCCAGAGACACTGTGTTGGATTCTCTCAGTGGGATGGGAAGAATGGGATAAGTTCTATAGGAAATGACCAAACTCTGTTCAAAAGCAGCTGCACCACTTTGCATCCCTTCAAGCAGTGAACAAGGATTCCTCTTCTTCTACATCCCCTTTAACATGGATGGTTGTCATCAGCATTTGGGATTTTTGCCATTTTAATAGATAGGCAATACCATCTGACTGATTTAACTAGCAATTCCCTAATGACTTATAATAATTCACTTTCCCTAAGAATTTTGTTTAATATATTCTGGGTATTCTTATCCTATTCTCTAGGTTATTAACCTTGTTTTAATATTTGTTTTGCATTCTGTTATCTCTTCGGGCTAAAGCTAGATGATCCCCATAGATCTATTTTCTAGTTCGCTTATTTTTCCATAGTAATATTTAGCTTTATGTTTTCATTTTAATCTATTCATTTTACTTAGGACATTCATTTGGCTCATTCATAATTCTGTCTGTTCTTTTTTTACCCTAATGTTCCACTCATGGCTGTTAAAACTTGAATTTAATTCAAAATTTGAAACCTAGAATCTTGCAGATTAATGCTTAGGCTTTTCATTCTTCTGTTTGTCATGTGTTCTGACCCACGGTAGACTACTTGTGCCATTCTTAACTTCTGGTCCTCTATAGAAGAATTTTTCCCTAAATACCATGATGACTCCCAGAACATTGGACTGAAGGAATATTCCTAATGAGTGTTTCTAGGTTGGCTTCTGTCCTAGCTCCAGGGGTTTACAGTGTATTTATTTTGTATGAAAAACTACTTTAATATGATTACTGCACTATGTAAGTCACATATGTTTTGGACTCTCACAATGAACCCAGTTTCAGTTCTCACTAGGCATTTCAAGCAGATGGCAACCCTGCTTGCATTTTCTTGGATTTGATGGACAGAGATTTTCCTGGTTTCCTTTTCACAGACCAAGTGACTCAGTGAAGGCCTCAGATTTGTTCATGGGGTGTGTGGGGGTGAACATACATATTTATGAGAGAAAAAAAATAGGAACTCTGTCCCCTAACAAGTTCTTCCCCCAAAACAACAGTGTGGGTGAATCAGTGGTACAGGCAAAGTGATGGGATATGCTTCCTGATCCATCTCCTTCCCTTCCACTAGCCTTCTGCATTTCCACAGCTATGACTGTCATAGGAGACTCTAATATTATCTCTCGTCCACCCAGCACCACCACAGCCTTATCCAAACCCCTCTGCTCACCATGTGCCATGAGACTTACATAAGTGTTCCCTCCCTTTCCAAAGTCACCAATGCCTTCTCTTTAAAAATATGGTGTACTGTCAAGCTCCTCCTCCCTTTGGAATTTATGGGTATACAAAAATGGGTCTTCTTCCCACAATTCATCCAATTTCCAGCCTATTTTCTTGTTGGTATTGTCTTGAAGAAAAGAGCCAGATATGTAAGCAAAAATCTGGCTGAAAAGAATCACCTAGGTTCCTTTCAGAATGTAAATACAGGGCTGGAGAGATGGCTCAGTGGTTAAGGCACTTGCCTGCAAAGCTGAAGGACTCACGTTCAACTCTTCAGGTCCCACGTAAACCAGATGCACAGTGGCACAAGCATGCAAGGTTGCACATGCACATAAGGGGGTGCATGCATCTGGAGTTCAATTGCAGTGGCTGGAGGTCCTATCACACCAATGTTCCCTCCTCTCTCTCTCTTTCTCACTCTTGCTCTCTTGTATATACATTAAAAAAAAAAAAAAAACAGTCTGTTAGGTTTGCCTCAAAAAAAAAAAAAAAAAAAAAATACAAAGACTTTGGTAAATCCGACCCAATAGCATATTCACATACCTCAGTACCAATTACAGCTTGTTCCAATCATCTTCCACCCAGTCAATTCCTGCCTTGTGGCCCTTTTGACTAGGGTAGCGAACTGTGGTTCAAATACTTTCTTATTTCATTTTTAATTTACTCAAGTATATTGTAATCGCCTCAAGGGAGATCAGGGGCCATGGTTTATGGTTTTGATATTTCTTATGGCCTGCAGCACACAGTAAGCATAGATCCATATTTTCTGCTTCTGTTCCCTAACCCCCACCTCGACACACACACACACTTTATATCCCGGAGCTTAAATTGGGCTGAACTTCCGAAATGTTCATATCTGTTTGCTAAGATTTCTGGCCTTATGAACAGAGGAAAGACAGAGCAAAGGGCAACAGTGAGAAGGGTTTAAGAGGAAGTCCTAGAAGTTAGTTGGCATGAAGCACCAAATGTCATTTTCCTAAGGAGTCACTCGATACTGCTGGTCCCATTGTCACTTTCACCAATTGCAAAGAGGTCACAATTGCTGTGTTATCTCACAAACCAGGGCTGACAAATGCAATTATCAAATCTCTTTGATAAAATAGATCCCTTCTTGCTTAGAAGACAGAGCTAAACACTCTCCTGGGAACAGCTAGAACCTTGGGTTGGCTGCCATGCTACACTGTCACTTTGACACTCCTGAGAAGACTGGTCCCCACAAAAGGATCAAATCTTCTCTCTTTAAGCCTCTCATTACAGAAAGCACATGAATATTTATAGGTCTTTTTTTTTTATTTGAGAGAGACACACAGAGAGAAGCAGAGAGAGAGAGAGAGAGAGAGAAAGAGGCAGAGAGAGAATAGGTGCTCCAGGGCCTTTTCTGTGAATGAACTCCAGATGTGTGTGCCCTGCTTGTGTTTCTTTTGCATCTGGCTATATGTGGAACCTGGAGATTTGAACAAGCATTCTTAGGCTTCACAGGCAGGCACCTTAACCACTAAGCCATCTCTCCAGCCCTATAGATCTTATTTTTTTTAATATTTATTTATTTGAGAGATGGTGGGGAGAGAAAGAGAAAGAGAAATGGGCATGCCAGGGCCTCCTGTCACAGCGAACAAACTCCACATGCATGCACCACTTTGTGCACCTGGCATAATGTGGGGACTGGGAAATGGAACTGGGGTTGTTAGGCTTCATAGGCAAGCTCCTTAACCACTAGGCCATCTCTCTAGCCGTATTTACAGATCTTTTGCACCCATGGGAAATTGCGCCTGTTTCAAAAGATCTTCCTACATCTCAGATTCCGAAGTGAAGAAGCTGCCATGTTCAGGTATTCCCACCAGTTTCTGAGCTCCATCTCAAGGCAGAAGGGAGGCCCAGGACATGGAGGTATTCCAGATTTCTCCTTTTCTGATCTTTGCGGCATTAGAAGCAGACCTGTAGCTGGCGAGATGGCTCAGAGGGTAAGTGGACTTTCTGTACATGCATGAGCACCTGAGTTCAATCCCCAGAGCCCATGTAAACATCAGGGTGTGGGTACACATGCCTTTAAACCCAGTGCTAAAGGGTTAGAGACAGAAGGGTTGCTGGTTAGCCAGTGTGAACAAAAAAAAATGGTACAAGCTCTAGGTTCAGTGAAAGATCCTGTTTTTTGGAAATAAGGCAGAAAAGAAATAAAGAAACCTGACTTCTTCATCTGACTGCATATGTGTGCACACAGGACACATGCATCACACACATGTGCTCTAAGCAGGTAAAAAAAGGGTAATAGAATCAGTAGTGTGTGTGTATGCGCGTGCGTGCATGTGTGCGCGTGTGTTATTTGCTTCTACCAGCTGTTTGGCTGAGGCTGCAAAAGTCTACAACAAAGAAAGAGTTGGTCAGGCAGAAGGCACAGGCAGGGCCCAGGCAGTGTGGGGTTGTGCAGAGCCATGGTCATTTTCCCTATCACCCTTCTGCTCACTTACAAGTCACCTGCCATGGGTTCCACATTGTTCAAATCACAATATAGCAAGTTGAGGTAAAACAACAACAACAACAACAACAAATCCACTAGACTGAAATACATAAGGATTTGGTGGAAGAATCCGACCACCTGATACGGATGAATTACAAGCAGGCAGTAGTAGAGTCAGCATCCCGGCCATTTGGTCTGGCCATTTGGTCTGGTCCAGATACCCTTGTCCTCAATCCATCTACTCAGCCATTCATGCATCTAAGTTTTATTTAACAAAATCACTCCACTCAGGAACTAGAGTGGGGTTTTAAAGAGTTAACTCACAACTTATTGTAGCTGGTTCCATCACTGGTGCCATTTGCCAATAAGGGTACTCAGGCAGAGCAGTTCAGGAACTTCCCTCTGCATGGTGGCTTTGATGTCGCCAAAAGGGAGGGTGATGGTATTGGTATTTGCCTTCGAGGAGATCTGATAGATGACGTGGAGTGCGTACACAGCCAGTGACACCTAATAAGTCTGTAACTATTCCTGGGCTTAGTATGCTTCCTGCCTGAAACCAGGGAGAGTCAGAGAGGGAGGTGAGCCACATCACCTTCCCTATACCCTTCCAATTGTCATGGCCCTAAGCTCATGGCAGTGTGCCTAGCCAGAAAAGAGACTCCATTCTCCAAGAAGACTCTGCTGTATCCAAAATAAGAGGAATCAAGTTTCTTATTTTCCTTAAGACTCCTTCTTGGTGCTTCTAGAAGAAGTACAGTCTGTTTTCAGATTAGATTTCATTCTATCCTATAAGACTGTCTGAGGGCTAAGGGGATTGCTTCAGGACAGAATTTTATAGCAAGCAATGTGAACAGCTTTCTGACTTCCCAGCATTTCTCCCCTGAGGTCAGTTGTGAGAAAATCCATTTTGAACCTATACCTTTTAGGCTTTGTCCCTGGCCTGAGAATTTACTGGAATACATTTTTAAAAAATCATCCCTCATACATGTACAACCTTGTAGGCAGACATTTACATATTTTTCTTCCTCTTGCTTTCTGGCCAAAGTACCTGATTCCAGTCAGACATGATATGAAAGGACGTGAAGCTGATACTCTTGGGTTCTCTGAGGAATTTGTATGGTTTTTCCTTTCTCATTCATTCACTCATTCATTCATTCATTGGTTCATAAAGACTTTTTAAGGTTTGTGTGTTTTCATGTGGAGATATGTAAGATGTTGTCTGTGGCCTCTGAGAGTTCAGAGAAGTCTGGAAGAGGCAGTCACACAAACCAATGACTGTCATGATGAGATGATTAGATTTGCCTAGGGCTGAATACAGGAAGAAACATGGAAAGTTTTGAGATCAGAGAGCAGTTCAGAATTTCCAGGAAGCAGAAAGGGACCAAATGAGGGGATAGAAAGGCAGGAACCAGAAGGAAAAGACTCAGCTTTTATGCTAAGGAGATTGGGTTACCCTCAAAACAACAGGGCTACTATAGAACACATTTCTCTACAAACATCCTGACCTTGTTGTTTTCCTGGTGGACCTAAGATATTTCAGTCATTGTCCACATTTCTCCAGACACAACCCTATGATGATAAACCCAGCATGTCCTCACATGGAAAATAAGATCAACTCTGTTGTGGTTTCAAGGTGAAATGTCCCCCCATAGGCTCATGCATTTGAACGCTTGGTTCCCAGGTGGTGGCACTATTTAGGAAGGTTGTGAAACCATTAAAAGGTGAACAGAGGTGAGGAACAGTAAGAACCCAAGAAGGAAAAAAGATCTCTAAAGCCCCACGCTCAGGGGTAAAGAATGGTTTCCGGAACCCCAAAGTAAAGGCTGATTTTGGGGGCAGACATGGTCCCATCAAAGCTCTAAGCTGTGGAGATTGGTGGTTCCCATGGCGAGCAGGCTTCCATCTATAGCTGAAGGACGTCAGAGTGATGTTTTTGCTGACCCCATTAAGGTTTGTTGTGAGCACCACAAGGGGGAATTGACCCCATTTCTATTGTGTTTCATGTCTTACTGAGGAGCTGGGCACTTTGGGCTTCTCAGAAGCCAACTGGAATTGGAAATGGCAAAGCAACGGCTTTCTTTGTGGAAAATCTAGGGCACAGATTCACATCAGGTTTGTGTTTCCAATAAGAACAGAATCAAAGATGAAGCTGAAGACTTAGCACTTAGAGGAGCCCCCAAGTCTGAAAGATTAGTAGCTCCTCATATGGGAGGAAGCTGCTGGTCAGACACCATCTGTGGTCTAACACAGAGTAAGGGCAGCAGACTTTCTGAGAGTTGATCTTGGGACTTTATATCACTTCCTATACACTCTGGTCTCAAAGCTATGTATCAAGGTAAAGTCCAACCTCCCAGATGTAGAAAAAAATAAATTGCATCCCTTTCTTCCCTGTGGTAACCCCACTCCCTAAATTTAAAACAAACAAACAAAAATCTGACAAATACAAAGAGCAAAACCCATATGCTATCAAGTCTAGGAATAATATTCTGTTGTTTATGGCCTCTGAGTTGATTTGAACTGATGTCAAAAGGTCATTGGAATATTTGTTGAAGAGGTAAAAATATCATGATGGTGGTATGAGGGGCAATTATACAAGATTTTGGACACAAACAGATTGAGTTTGGAAGATAAATATTCCTTATTTAAATGTCAGAATATTCTGTTTTTGTATAATGCTGAGAAGTCACAAAGCTGAAACAAAAATAGGGCTAGGATTAAAAGGATCTAGTTAGATGCGGAGACAAGCTGTGTTTGGCACAGCTTCTTCAGCAGCCACCTTCTCACGGAGGGTTCTGCTCCCAGGATGGAACTTGAGGATTGTAGGGTTCATAGCTGTTTGTTCCCACCTGCTTGGGCTACCAGAGACCCTGTGACCAATCGTGCAAGCTGGAGTTGCATTGGAGAATTGCATACTTGTCTTGGAGAAGATGAATGAAAATTAGTGGCAGAGTTGGGTCGCTCCGTCAAACCATGCATAGGTTCAAAATTTTCCATTAGATGGTGGGGTGAGAGAGAAGTAAGTCTCTGGAGTAAGGTGGGAGAAAATTTGCAGGGAGTCTGAGATCCCGTGTACAACCAGCACTCCTGGAGTCTACTTAGCCAGTCTACTCACACAGAGAGATGGTCAAGCTGATACGACTTAAAAGGCATATAAATTTGGAACACAAATGAATTCACACTAATGTTTTAACACTGCACGTTTTCTCCACTCAATGTCCTCAAAATCTCATGACTCAACCTGTAAGAGCACAGGACTTTTTAATATCACAAAGGGGTCCTGGTGTTTTCAAAGACTGTAGATGTAAGAAACAAATGATAGCAATAATCCCATACCCCATGCCAAGAAATATCTCCTTCCTTTTGGCAGATAAAATGACCTCACTGCCTTTCAATTCCTTTTTTATTGAAGTGTTGACAGACAGCTCACCGAGACTATAAAATCTATAAGCAAAATGGATCATTTCCAATTTACCTCTATTCCCTCCTACCATGGACAGTGCTGAGATCTTCATGGGAATTCAAGGCTTGGTTTGGGGATAAAGGAGAAGAGAGAATGGGAAGGAAGAGGGGAGGGGAAGGGGTGATTGAAAGAGAGGAAGGGAAAGGCATGGAAAGGAAGAAATAGATCTTGGGTAGAAAGAACCCCTGCATCTCTCGTCAGTGCTATTTACTACTAAACCAGAAGAAATACTTTCCCTTGTATTGACAGTAACAGAGGTGGGAAGAGGGGCAGCGCTCAGCTCCTTGAGTGCAAGTGTTCCTCTGTATGAAGTATGAAGTATCAAATGGAGGGGAGACCAGAGCCTGGGACAAATGGACAAGAACAAGGGGTGAGAACGTTGCTGGACTCAGATCCCAGCTCGGTATGTGGGGAAGACCTGACTGTCCTCTGGCCCCATCCTATTGGTCCTGAGGTAATGCAATAAGGACAAAGATCACAAAATAAATCAATGCATAAGCTGAGGAAGAAATTTGTACCTCTAAACTGCTGTCTGTGACCATATGACAGCATACAACCAAACGGCCATTGACGCACAGAACAGAAGTGCCACTTACCAAGCCACGGGAGGTTGAGAAAGGGCACCATGGTCATGGGAGGAGTCATATGCATGCCTGGTGGGAATGAAACTTGTACATCTTCTGAACACTGGCCAGGAGTATCTACCAAAGCCAGTGATATACATATACCACAACCCATCAACTTCATTCTTTGGTATATTCCCAGGAAAGCAAGTATGTATGTGCCCTACAAAGTGAAAAAGAATGCTCAGAGCAGCTAAAAATGAGAAATGATGCTGATATGCAGAAATGGTAATGTGGCTAAACAGATGGTGGGAATTTTGTTCATCAGAATACCACATGCCACTGAAAAATACTGAGCTACGGATGTACCAGAGACATGAATGTTGCATGATCCCAGCATTTGTTTGAAGGTCAAGAGGCAAAATCAATCCCTGGGTAATGGAGAAAAGAGTGGTAATTATTTTGAGGGGATACCACCTGGAGGGAACATGAGGAAGCTTTCTGGGTCATGTTTTGCCCTCTAATCTGAGTGGCAGGTGCACAGATGTACAAAATTAATAAGGCATGGAAGCATTTTTATTTATTTGTTTTCCAGCAGAGAGAGATAGAGAGAAGAGATACAAAATGGCTACCCCATGGCCTCCAGGCACTGCAAACAAACTCCAGATGCATGTGACACTGTGCATCTGGCTTTATGTGGATACTAGGGAATCAAACTTGGGTCATTAGGCTTTACAGGCAAACACCTTAGCTGCTGAACCATCTCTCTAGCCCAAGCATGGGGATTTTTAATACAATAGTAATATGTTATAGTTTTCAAATGACCAAAATTGAATGAAAATCTAAATGGGTGTCGCCATACAGGTATTATTTTGTTTGGTAGTGAAGAAGAGATAATAAAGAGAGTATAAGGAAAAAGACTTTCTAAAAGAAATAATAAGAACTTAAAAAAATGTAGCCGGGCGTGGTGGCGCAAGCCTTTAATCCCAGCACTCGGGAGGCAGAGGTAGGAGGATCGCCGAGAGTTCGAGACCACCCTGAGACTACATAGTTAATTCCAGGTCAGCCTGGACCAGAGTGAGACCCTACCTCACAAAACCAAAAAAAAAAAAAAAAAAAAAAAAAAAGTGTGGGCTGGAGTGATGGAGTGCCTGCCTAGCCTAATGACCTGAGTTCAGTTCCCCAGTACCCATGCAAGCCAGATGCACAGAGTGGTGCATGCATTTGGAGGTCCTTTGTAGTAGCTGCAGGCCCTGGTGCAGTGAGTCTCTCTCTCTCTCTCTCTGTGTGTGTGTGTGTGTCTCACCCTCTCTCTCCATATCTCTCTGTTTGCAAATAAATAAATAAAATATTTAAAAGACTAAAATAATGTAGGTAAGTCCAATAGCTTTCTACCTGATGCAATCTCCATTTTGGGGCTAGAGAGATGGCTAAGCGGTTAAGGTGCTTGCCTGCAAAGATTAATGACCTGAGTTCAATGCCTCAGTACGCACATAAACAGTGGCACATGAATCTGGGGTGCCTTAGCAGTAGCTGAAGGCCCTGGCATGCCCATTCTCTCTCTCTTTCTCTCTCTCTCTCCTTTGTATCTCTGTGTGTTTGCAAATAAATAAAAACATTTAAAAATATGTGAGATTCCTTTACAAAGATAAAAGAAGGCCTTTAAGAATAAAGGGGCTGTGGACTACATTTAGCTAAATTCTTCAGTAGTATTAGAATGATTTCAAAAGAACATGTTTGATTTTTATGACTTATATCATTTAAGCCAGATGTCAGAAATCTGTTTTTAGGGTAGCGGCTGGGGAGATGACTCGACAGTTAAAGGCACTTGCTTGCAAAGCCTGCTGACCAGAGTTTGATTCCCCAACACTCACATGAAAGACTCAAAGTGGCACGTGTATCTGTGATCTCAACACACTTAAGACATTGGGAGGCAGAGCGGGAGAATCCACAGCTCACTGGCCAGCTATGCTGGTGTGTGCAGCAACAAGAGACCTAGTAGCAAAGAAGATGCAAGAAGTACACAGCTACCTCAAGGCTGTCCTCCACATGCATGCCACGGCATGCATACGTCCCCTGTGTACATACTCATACAACCCTTATGCAAGTAAATAGTACATGCATTGGAGAAATCTTTTCCTGAAAAGGGACAGTTATGAATATGTCCAGCTGTAGGTTCAAACAGTCTGTTTCACCATTGCTCTGCTCTACCCTGCAACACAGAGGGAGTGACAGAAGGGCCACTTGGTCATCAGTGGGTAATCCGCAAAGTGGATGCCATCTGCATAATGCTGATTAAGCAATCATGAACAGAAAATAATTTTTAAAACCTTATATTTGAGAACAGGAATAAAGCCCAATTCACTTACTATCTGGTGGGTATTATACCCAGCTACTGTCAAACACTGTATGATCCAGTTTTGTGACATTCATGATTTAAAGACAAAAGTGCCATTAAACGGGGCCCCCGAGCTTTATTTTTCAGTTGGTAGTAACTACCAGAGCGACTCAAAATATGTCAAAGGGCTGAGAATCAGAGACTGATGAGTGCTCAGGACTAAATGAGACATCACCACCATGCCTTCCTAGGCTCAGGCTCAGGCAGAAGGAAGGCTAAAGCCACAGGATGGCGAAGAACTTTGGGGCACTATTCTGTGGACACGACGTAACTTTGCATTCATGACCTCACAGTTATCTGCTGCTGTGAGTTGCACAAGACAATGTTTGGCTCATCAACACTCCATCATGGATGGTGGAGGAGGGTGAGACAAACAAACAAACAGCAACGGCATCTAAGTAGAAGAGGGAGATGAGTTCAGTGAAGGAGGATGGAGGATGGAGCACTGGAGATCAAAATACACTTGTGCGCATGTATAAAAATTGCCAATAAAAATGTTATTAAAGGTGGGGGGGACTCCAGGACAGTAAAGATTAGTAGTCATATTTGGCCCCAAAGCCCCTGTACCCACACCACATGTTGTGACATTAATGATGTTTTGCATGAAATACTGCAATCAAACCTGAATCTCTGCATGCTAGTTAAAAAAAAAAAATTATTGCATTCAAAGTTTCAATAAAGTACTAAGATATCAATGTTCATTACAATTCATATAGGAAATAAAGAAATGATAAGGACATGGGAAACTCACTCTTTTCATTTTTGCTATTATTCAAAGGAACTTAAAGTAAGGCAACCCTCAGGTAGCTTGGAGCTTGCCCTACAACAGCAGGAAGACTGTGCACATACAAAGCTGGGAGGCTATCAGTAAAAGGGTACCCCGATTCATTACCAGTAGTAATTTGCATGGGAGCAAACCTTTTGTGTGTTAATAGGGCAGGATATGTGAAGAAGCCTAGAGATCTTCTGAGTCATTAACCCTTTAGATTCTATGTCTCTAAGAGCTGAGCTACAAATAGTTTAAAGGAAGAAGAAAAAAAAACAGGTTGTTATGAAGTTATTCTTCCAAAAAATCATACAAATAAAGAATCAGAAATACTAAAAATTAGAAAAATAGGACTGGGGATGTAGCTCAGTGGTAGAACACTTGCTTAGCATGCACGAGGCCCTGTGTTCAATTCCCTGTGGTAACAAACAAAAAGTGATGTTTTAGGGATTAATCATGATAACATTTTATTCAAAATTAAAACAACTGTTAGAATCATATGATATAACAACACATACATATTTAATATTATGAATTAATTAAAATTTATGTATTATATAAGTTAAATTGGTCAAGTAAAGTCAAGGGAATATTTCTTCTTATTTTTGCTATTGTTCAAAGGAACTAAAAACAAGGCAACATTGAAACAGCTTGGTTCTTGCTGGTCAGCCCATTTAGCCTTTAAAAAGATGTGGAAGTTAGGCTGGGAAAATGGCTTAGCGGTTAAGGCATTTGCCTGCAAAGCCTAAGGACCCCCGTACAATTCCCCAGGACCCATGTAAGCCAGATGCACATGGGACGCATGTGTCTGGAGTTCATTTGCAGTGGCTAGAGGCCCTGGCATGCCCATTTTCTCTTTCTCTCTGCCTCTTCTTCTCTCTCAAATAAATAAATAAATTTTTTTTTAAAAAAAGATGTGGAAGTGTATATAGCCTATAATTGTTTAAAGAAATGTTCCCCAAATAACAGGAGTAACAGGAGGTAATGCATAAATTGAAAACAATTATGTTAAAATAGTAGATTGGGCCAGGCGTGGTGACCCATACCATTAATTCCAGCACTTGGGAGGCTGAGGTGGGAGGGTTGTTGTGAGTTTGAGGCCAGCCTGAGACTACATAGTGAATTTTAAGTCAACCTGGGCTAGAGTGAGATCTTACTTCTAAAAACCAAAAATACAAAGAAAAAAAAATTTAAGTAATGATAGTAGATTGGGATAATTTTTTTCATCTATTATCTATGTATCTATCTGTATATCTATCTGTCATTTGTCTGTCTGGCTATTTGGCTAATGCTACTTTTTCAAATGAAAGTGTAAAAATAGTGTGGTGTGAAGGGAATTGGGTGGTACCGTTTATACCATAAATCTCTCATGAGCCTGAGACCTCTCTGTTTGACTTACCAGCAAGCCATTCATTATGTCTTATTTCCTCTTTGATGGTTCTCCTGACATTTGACCTTCACTAGTTTAAGCTATCCACTGCTTGTCAGGCTCAGGCTGGGGACTGCTGACCTTGCTCGAATCCTGCTGTCTGTCAGATTGATAATAAACACTGCGGCTCTGAAATCCAATGGGCCTGTTGGGGAATTTGCTAGAACTCATGCAGATGAAAACCCTCAGAGCTTTAGCAATGAGGGAGAGTCAATGGCTCGTCTAGATATTTACAGATTTTATCTATTTCTTAAGTAAGGGCTGTTCCATTATTATTCCAAATATGTCTCCAGTTAAAATTAGGATAGAGATAAACAAGTCTAATTTTTATGGTACCATCTGGTCATAGGCCAATGAAGAAAAAATTAAGCCCTTTATTGCTAATCTATGATTAGGACAAACACATTTCTTCCCTGAAAACATTGCATTTCTGAGTGGAATAGTTTGCCCTGGATGTGGAGGTTAGGTCATAGGAAGGTCAAAATGATCTAGTTGCTGGGGCATTAAAGTAATCATTTATCAGCAACCCTTTGGGAAAAAATATATCTATATCTTCAGTGGGTTTTTTTTGTGTGTGTGTGTGTAAATGAAATTTGCATGAAACTCCATCCATATAGGCCAGGTGCAAAAATGAAATCTATGGGCTGGAGAGATGGCTTATCAGATAAGGTGCATGCCTGCGAAGCCTAAGGACCCAGGTTTTGATTCTCCAGGTGCCATGTAAGCCGGATGCGCATGGTGGAGCATGTGTCTGGAGCTTGTTTGCAGTGGCTAGAGGCCCTGGTACACCCATTCTCACTCTCTCACTCTCTCTCCCTCTTTCTCTGAGTGTAAAAAATAAATAAATAAATAATGAAATCTACATAAAAAATTTAGTTCAGACAACCTATCTTCAATAATGACCATGGGTCATAGTTCTTAGATGGCTTTGTGTGTGTGTGTGTGTGTGTGTGTGTGTGTGTGTGTCTATTCAGGTCAGAGGACAACCTCAGGTGCTGTTCCTCAGGCATTGTCCACCTTTCTTTTTGAAAAAGGGGTTGTCACTGGTCAGGAACCCACAAGTAGGTTAAATTGGCTAGTCAGCTGGCCACAGGGATACACTTGTCTCCACCTTCCTAGCCCTGGGATTACAGGCAGGTGACACCATACACAGAAATTTCTGTCTGGGTTTTGGAGATTAAACTCAGATCTTCTTGCTTGTAAGGTGTGGTGGTTTGAATGTGAAATGTCCCTCATAGACTCATGCATTTCTTTCTTTCTCTCCCTCCCTTTCTTTTTCTTTCTTTCTTTCTTTCTTTCTTTCTTTCTTTCTTTCTTTCTTTCTTTCTTTCTTTCTTTCTTTCTTTAGAGAGAGAGAATTGGTACGCCAGGGCCTCAGCCACTGAAATCAAACTCCAGATGCTTGCGCCCCCTGGTGGGCATGTGAGACCTTGCACTTGCCTCACCTTTGTGTGTCTGGCTTACGTGCAATCTGGAGAGACATTGAATGTCGGTCCTTAGGCTTCGCAGGCAAGAGCCTTACCTGCTGAGACATCTCTCCAGCCCGATTCATGTGTTTTTAATACTTGGTCCCCAGCTAGTGGCAATCTGGGAAAATTGTGGAGCCTTTGGGTAGAGCCTTGCTGGAGGAGATGTGTCACTGAGGGCAGACCTTGAAGTTTATTAGTCTGGCCCATTTGGTGTTTAGAGTTAGCTCACTAAGACTCCTTTCTCCCAGCAGATGTGATAAGACATGACACTATGCTGTCTTGCTCGTGACATGCTATCTCTGCTATGATGAACTTTTCCCTTAAAACTGTACAATGAAATAAGCCCTCTCTTCCCATAAGCTGTTTCTGGTCAGGTGTTTTGTCCTAGGAACTAGATAGTAATTGCTAAATAGGACAAACACTGTACCAACTTAGCCATCTCCCTGGCCCATCAGGTAGCTTCCACAAGTACAAGAATCTGGGGCTGGAGAGATGGCTTAGCGGTTAAGGCGCCTGCCTCCTAAGCCTAAGAACGCTGGTTCCAATCTCCAGCGATTCCAATCTCCAGGTCCTACGTTTAGCCAGATAAAAAGTGACGCAAGGGCGCAATGCCATACTTGCCCACAAGGGGGCGCATGCATCTTGATTTCGTTCACAGCAGCTGAGAGACTGCTGCGTGCACCCATCTCTATCTGTCTCCCTCTCCCTCTCTGTCTGTCTGTCTCTCTCCAAAATAAAAAAAGGGGGGGGGGAATCTGGAGAGTCATGGCTGGTCTGGATCCTGTTTAATTGATAGAAATCCAGGCTCAGTCCCTGCCCAAATATGAAGCTTGCTGCTGTGCTTGTCTGTTTTATTTTTAACACTGTTATTATTATAGTCAATAAATGAAAGTAAAATCTTTGGAAGCAATAAAGACTTTTATGTCTATTTTGATCCTTTCTGAATGAGGAGGCTTAACATTAAAGATTATTGCTTTCATTCTTGATCTACCCTCATATCTCATATGCTTCTTATTATACTTGCTGTCTGGACTGATTTTTAGAAGTTCAACATTATTCCTCAGGTTTTCACAGTCACTGAGGTCTCTGTGCAAATCCAGTAAGGGTTCCTGAGAGAAGGAGAAAGGATGAAATGCAGGACAAAAGAGTCAACATCAAAGACCCTCAGCTGAGGGACCTTTTGGCCACTAACAATTCATATCCAGCACTTACCAACCAGAGACCATGCTTCTAAATGTTACATGTTGTCATGCTAAACCTGACTGCTAAATCCTTGTTGTTCTCACATCACCTTTGTTCAACTGAGAATTTTAATACATGAATGGGTTATGAGTCGATCCTATTCCTCTCCCATTCCCTTCTTTTGTCCCCCTTCCTGCCCCTAGTCCACCGAGCACCCTCCCCCTTCCAATAGTCCTTCTTCTGTTTTGACTCCTCATTGTTTTTGTCCTCCTCCATCCTCTATGTCAAACCGTTGATGAATTTATATTGTGCATATTTGAATTGGCACAGAAAGAAAGTAGAAATCCAAAATCCCCTCGGGGGGGGGATGAAAATTATATACCTGTTCATTAAATGGGCATTCCAAGAGGTTTTACTTGGATACTTGGACACACACACAAACACTCCAAAGCATTTTTTTTTTTTTAGTATGGGGGATTGAATTTAGTGGCTTGTGAATGCCAGCCAAGCTCTTTACCACTGAGCTATAAATCCCAAGTCCTCTTTTTACTTTTTATTTTGAGACAGGGTCTTGCTGAGTTGCCCTTGAACTCACTCTGTAGTCCCGGCAGGCCTTGAACTTATAATCCTCCTACCTGACTCCCAAGTATCTGAGATTGACAGGCTGGCATCACCAGGCCAAGATTCAAAGCATCGTTGTAAGGAAAGGCAACAGAGCAGGCATAGTCAATCCTCTTTAGATCCCACCACCGGAGCTGCAAAGCTGCTATTGTCCTGTGCTGAATAAATGACTAGAAGGGAGAAGGAACAAATGAACGGACAAGTGGGTAGATAAACTGGGGGCTTTGCCAATAGCATCCAGCCCCTGATGACTTGATTAGAAACCTTGTGGTTCACAGAGTAGCCCAAACTATTCAGGCCAAACTATGATTCTAGCCTTTGAAGTCTCAATTTGATTAAAACATATTGAGCAAGCAACAATAACTTCTGAAACGATGGGGATTATGCAGCGCTGAGGTGCTCCGTGGGGAACAAGCAATTCCGGTGATCAGAACGGGTCTTTGTGAGCCTGGAGAGGCAGCACTGCTCTCCTCTATCAGGGCCAAACATCTGACTTCTCTTAATTACATTCTGTCCTTGTTTCATTCCTTCTCATCTCTTGCTTCTGGGTTCTGAGTTTTCCCTAAATGGCCAGGGTTGAATGATCTTAAAAAAAATTAGGCTGTATCCATTCTCAGGGTGCTGGGGCCTGAGACATGGACAAGTCTCCTTCACCATGGAAGAAAAGAGAGTGTAGGTCACTGTGTCTCTCGCCATCCACCAATGTCACCGAGGTGTCCCCTGCTTCTGACCCCGCTCCCTCAGTAAGAGAGGAAAGGACGCTGAGCCTGCGGTCTGACGGGTGAGTGTGTTAATCACCGCACTGTCCATTTCCAGTGAGAACATTTGCCTTATGTCTGTGAGGGTTAGAGGAGCTGACGAAGAAGCAACATGACAAGGTGAGTAAAGCCAGCCTCCTGGGGCCCTTCTGGGCAGGCACCAGTCTCATCAGATCTGCTGTTAGAAGCTGCAGGATTTTGACCAGCTCACTTGGTAACCAACTCATGACTCAGTTTCCTCATCCGTGTTAGAACTGGAACTACTTAGTTGTTACGAGGACTCAACAGAATGATGCATGCAGAGGTTTAGAAGCTTGTGACACAGTGATCCCTCCTTAAGTGTTAGTTACTATCAATATCTATAGAATAATAAGGGTAAAGGTGGCTGGTGAGCTACTTCCATATAGAGAAGAGGTTCTCAGATTCTCTGGACCGTTCCCTTCCCACAAATTCCATCCTATTCCTACTTTCGCATGTATCTCTTTAAGTGGGCGGAGGCTAAGATTATCATCTGAGGACTCACAGACCTGTGTTAGGAAGAGCTGCTGGCTGAGGGAGTTGGGGGGTGGGTGGTCACAGACAACATCTCCCAGGCAGGAGTGAATCAGCCTGTGGCCTGTGCCTGGAGATGAGTTATCATCTGCAATATAGCTAATTGCTCATTTGGACAAACACAGCCTGTTCTGGGAATGCCCAGGTTAACCATGGTCTAAACTAGCCACTCAGCACATCTCTTTCTAATCCCTCCTCTCTTTGTTCTATCTTTCCCTTTTCTTTGTTCTACCTTTCCCTTTTCTCCTCTTTTCTCATCTCTTCCTCTCTCCATTTTTCCTTTTTGACTTTGTTCTTGTCTTCTTTGTCCTTTCAGTATTGCCTTCCTCTCCCTTTTCTTTTTTATTTTTCCCTTTCATATATGTCTGCTCTCGTTCCTTCCAGTCCCTTCTTTATCCAGTTAAGCATCTTAATCCTCTCTCTTGCTTTAGTACTAGGTGGCTCAGTTCACTTTCTCTAGATAATTCTTAGAACAATGGGGGGTGTGTGTGTGCACAGTTCCCTTTCTCTAGGTAACCTTTAGAACAACTGGGTAGCCCACAGCTCCCTTTCTCAACATAACCTTTAGGACAACTGGATAGCCTACAGTTCCCTTTCTCCAGATAACTTTGAGGACAACTGCAGGGCTAACAGTTTCCAGTCTTCTCTGCTTTTCTTCTCTTTCTCTAAATAACCAGCATCATCAAACTCATTGTGCAAAAGACCAAAGGATGTGCTTGGCAGGGCACAGGGTTTCAGGTGAAGCCACTCAGTCTTGATGCTATAATACGAAGATGGCCACAGCCAATCTCTAAATGAATGATGCAAATGATTCAAAAACAAAACAAAAACAAACCTTTACCTCGGGGCTGGAGCGATGACTCAGCAGGTGAGAGCTCTGTGGCACAAGCACAAGGGCCCGAGGTGGCCTGACTCGCCCTGGGTTTGATTTTCAACGTGCACAGGAACACCTGGCCACATACACCTGTAACACCAGTCTTGTGGGGAGTAGAGGAAGAAGAATCACTGGGCTTGCTGGTCAGCCAGTCTGGCTGGAAAACAGAAGCTCCGGGTTCAGTGAGAGACTATCTCAAGGAAACGAGCAGATGAGAGACAGAGAAAGGATACCAAATGTTCCCCGCTGGCCTCTGTGCATGCATAATGCACAAACATGTGCAGATACCACACACAGTCTCTCTCTCTCTCCCTCACACACATGCATACACACCAACACCAATACCACACATAATAAATACACATCATGAGCCAAAACAGCAAAACGTTATGCATGTGGTTATGGCTGTTTACTAGTCTATTTATCCCCTTGATCACAGGCCAGCAGAAGGAAGCAAGAGTTTCAGCTTTATAGTTCCACTTGCTAGATTCACAGGAACCCTCTCCCTAGCCACTCTCTCCTAGGCTTTCACTAAAGAGATGGAATCCTGCATTCCATACCCCAACCTTGATCTCATGGGAATGAAAGACTCCTGAGTTCTGACTTAGGTTGGAACACCAAGATCCCGATGTAAAAGTCAGAGAATTTGGAAAGCAAGTCGTGGTTGATACAATATATGAAACATATGCATATGTGCACGTACACGCACAGAAGTTATGAAGGAAACGTTAGTGTGTTTATATTCTTTGGGACTGCAGGAATTAATTCAGCAGAGAACACAGTGGGAGTGCGACCCAGTTTGGCAGAAGGTCTGGCTAAAATGAAACTGCAGATAGCATTCCCAGTTGTCAGCGTTGCAGATACTCCATTCGTGGTAATGACGTGGCACTGAGAGGTGAAGTAACACAGAAACCAAAGGTGGATTCCATGAGATCAGATGGGGAGAGCTTTGCGTGGAAGCCAGGCTAAGGTGATAGGCACAGGAACAGAGGAAGAAGAGACAGAGGAGGAGAAAGAGGAGAAGGGAAGAGAAAGAGGGAAAGGAGGAAGAGGAAGAAAGAAAAGGAGGAGGAGGAGAGAAGAAGAAAGAGAAGGGAAAGAAGAAAGACAGTGAGATAGGAAGAAGAAGAAGGAAAGAGGAGAAGTTGAAGGAGGAGGAAGAGGAAATAAACCACACATGCATGCTTGAGGGCATGTTGAAGATGGATCTCCCTGTCACCCCAGGAATGGGATGAGCCTGTGATGAGCCAGCAAGTCCCCTGAGTCCACACACCTCTTTGCCCTCCTACCCTGTGCCATAGGATGGGAAAGGGGGCAGGGGACAGAGGAGCAGAGGGTTCACGGTCCCAATCGGGCTGTGGACTGTGGTGGCTGCCATTACCTCCATGTTCTCTTTGTCCCTGTTCCTGAGATAGAGATCAAGCCTTCCTTCAATAAAACAGGAAGAGGTGTCATCACATGGTTTGTTTTCCCTGAATTGAGGGGGAGAGGCAGGAAAGGCTGGTCTGAGCCCCAGTTCTGCCATTCCATCACACAGCGCCTCTCTCAGCCTCAGGTTCCCTGTTACTAGACCTAGTATAGACGGATGGTCTGCTCCAGTTCTAAAAGCCAAGGATTAGGGGCTGGAGGGATTGCTCAGTGGTTAAGGTGCTTGTCTGCACAGTCGAATGGCCCGGTTTGGTTCCCCAGTACCCATGCATCTGGAGTTCATTTGCAGTGGCTAGAGGCTCTGGTGTGCCCATTCTGTTTCTCTCTCTCTCTCTCCCCCTGCCCTCCTCTTGCAAATAAATAAATAAAATATACAAGCCAAGGATTATATTATCTTGCTAATTCTATGCATCCCAGAGGATTGGGTTAGAAAGATTAAAACAAGGCTCTGTGACATTTTACTACACAAAGCAGATAATTCAGGGATGTACCTGTCATACAGCAAATACAAGGGTACCAGAAAATTGTGACACTGGACAGGGATTGTCTCCTCGCAACTCTATCTCTGCAGATCCTTGTTACGGTTAGGATATAAAACACCCTGCACAGGCTCATGTGTTAAACACTTACTCCCCTGCTGGTGGTGTTAGCTTCTGAAGGTGTAGATCTTTTAGGAGATGGGGACTGGCTGGAGGAAGCAGGTCAAGGGAGGGTGGGCTTTGAAGTTTTCACTTAGCTCTGCTGCTATGTACAGTCTGTCTACTTCCTGACCCACCCAGATGTAAGCAAGCTGCTGCATGTTCCCACCACCATCGTTTCACCCACCAGCAAGTCTTCTCTGCCACAGTACACTGTATCTCCTTACACCATAAGCCAAAGTAATTTCTTCCCGTCTAAAGTTGTTTCTTGTCAGGTATTTGCTCCTAGCAACTGACATGGGCTCCTGCTGTTCCTCCTCAAGAAAATGCCTCTTTCTTCAGAGAAGATATCCAATGGATCCAATTCATCCTGCTCACATGCACCTGCAAGTCTGTCCATTCCTACATCCATTCACGGGGCCGTTCGTGTGTTCATTCATTGGCTGAGCTTAACTGGAGCCTCTGCTGTGTGGGGAGCTCAGTGGTGAGACTTGGGGGAAGAAAGGGAAGGCCCACAGGTGTGGAGGTGAACAGTGTCCCCCCAAGAGACTCAGAATGCAAAGCACTCTACATAGAAGCCTCAAAGGAGCAGACATTGATACATGCTGGGCAGCAGAACAGTTTCTCTAGATCGTTCCACTGTTTTTTTTTCCCCAATATAAGCATTTACTTCTATGAACTTCCCTCTTACACTTGTTTTTGTTGTATCCATAAGCATTTCTATTTTCATTTCTTAGAGATGCTTAAATGTCTTTCTTAATGTCTTCATTGCCCTGCTGACTGGGCTAGTTTATACTTGTTTTCACATAACCTTTAAACAACTCTGATTTAACGGTAAGGAAACTGGGGCTGGAGAGATGGCTTAGCGGTTAAAGTGCTTGCTTGCAAAGCCAAAGGATCTCGGTTCGATTCCCCAGGACCCACATAAGCCAGATGCACAAGGTGGTGCATGCATCTAGAGTTCATTTGCAGGGGCTGAAGGCCCTGGTATGCCCATTCTCTCTGTGTCTATCTGCCTCTTTCTCTCTCTCAAATGAATAAAATAAATTTTAAAGTTATAAATGAGGAAAGTGAAACTCAGGGATAATTTGTGCAAGATTCCAGTGCTAGGAAACGACAGCACCCTTGTCTCATTCCTCTTACTTTATGTGTGTTGTTAGATGTCACAAGGACTTTAGACAGTTCTGGAGCAGAAGAACTTAAGGACAGGCCACATTCAAATAAGGAAATGAAGCCAGAAGAGGGTAGAAGGAACTCCACTTTCTCTAAGACGCTATGCTTATCCCAAAAAGTTCAAATGGTAGAATTTCAGATGCTATAGCTGAGTGGGAAAAGTATCCATGAGTGGAATAGATTTTGGCAACTTTGGCCATTCCTGAGCCAGCTGTGAGGAGACAGCCTGAGGGCTGTGCTGTCCTCAGGGTGCGGGTATGTGCACTTATCACCAGCCACACTGCAGGGTGTCCAGCTCTACCCAAGACTCAGACACCAACCCAAAGAAAGATATTAAGCTTGGCAGTCGGACAAGGGCAATGCTGAGGATATTAGCAACTCATCTAGCATCCCAGAGCAATTTATGAGCATGCTAATTACATACACAGAGAGCTTTTCAATCACATGAACACTCTGACTCCAGCTGGCAGCAGGGAGTCCCTTGCTGTCAAAAGCTGTCCACATCCTTCCGAGAAAGAGCATGTAATAAACACGGAATCGGGATGTCAACACTGACCACTCAGAGTGTAGAGTGGACCTCTCCATGGAGTGTCCTTTGGGTGCTCCCTGACTCTGAGATCTGTGAGCAGCAAGTATTCTTATCCTGGGTGAGTGTTTTCCAAAGCTACAGAGCCAATTGTAGCAGGGCCCATTATTGAGACAGCATAGCGTGTGGTCCCCTTCAACCCATTAGCAATCCAGATGAATCTTTAAAACAATTACTGCAGTGTTGCAGAACAAAAAGGAGCAGAGGAAACCTGGTTTATCTGTCCAGCTGAAATTATACGTGTGTATGCAACCTTTCAAATATTTCATACGTAATCATTATAACATAGAGTCAAATGTAATATAACTAGAATCCTTAACTAGTCATAAAGCTGTGGAAATCCTGGAAAATTGACTGAGTTGTTCATATTATTTATGCCATATTAATAAAAGAGATATGTATCATATCTTCCAAGTATTTCACATGGAATATTTATCATATATTCCTAAACATGATATAAATGCAATAGTATTATCATATAATTTAGTAAAAGCTATAATGAGGGCTGGAGGGATGGCTTAGTGATTAAGGCATTTGCCTGCAAAGCCAAAGGACCCAGGTTCAATTTCCCAGGACCCACATTGCCAGATGCACAAGGAGTGCATGCGTCTGGAGTTCATTTGCAGTGGTTGGAGGAGCTGGCATGCCCATTCTCTCTCTCTGTCTCTCTCTCTCTCTCTCCCTCCCTCTCTCTCTCTGTGTCAAATAAATAAATAATAAATAAATAAAATATTTTAAAGCTACAATGATAATCCGTTTAATAATTAGTAAGTTTAGTTTAATTTGTTCAATGGTATAAGAGACAAGTAACGTATTTCTGAGTTTAAAACTATAGTAGTTACCATTCTACCATTATAGGTTTTGCCTACAATTGAGGGGAGGGTGAAAGGACACATGTGAAATGTAATACAACAGGGGGAAATATTAGGGGGGAGAGGAGCAAGATGGGGTGAGAATCAACTAAAACAAATTGTATTTGAAAATGTCAGAATGAGTTCTAGGGCCCTGACTTCGAGGCCACCCTGAGACTACATAGCGACATCCCCAACTTGGGAACCTCAGTTCCATTCCTCAGTAAATGTTAGGTATTGACACTGGTCACACCAAAAGGCACCTATTAGTGTGGTACTAAACCACCAAGAACAACCATCCATGATGCACTCCACCTCTCAGAGAAGACACAGACAGACAGGAAGAGGTAGGCAACGTCTTGCTGGAATTCCATGCATCCTCCGAGGTTGCTGAATCACCCCTCTTCCTAGGGAGGTGCCTGGCAGGCTTCACGTAAGAGGCTCCCCCAATCACTAAACACTCTGCTCAGAAGTTATATTTACACAGCTCATTAGGATTTTTTTTTTTTACACTTTTGACACTCATTACACTGGAAATCATCCACCAAAGCTACTCTATAACAAGAGATAAACACACCATTCTAAAGGGTGAATAATAATTTGGTTCTTCTTGGCACCATGCTCTTTACAGGTCTAATTTTAGAGCATAATTAATCCTGCTGGAGCTGCATAAGATATGTGAAATATTTATGCAGCTGTGTTAATTCATGTATTTACTCCTAGAGAGACATTCCGAATTGGACATGGCTTTCCGGGAGGATTATCTTAAGATGCCCCCTGGAGCAACCTCATCTCTCTTCCCATGTCTGTGCTTCCAGATGGCCTCCAAAGATGAAGCTGAAAAGATACATTTCCCAACCCCGGCAGTGTGACCAGGAAAGCAATGAGCCAGGCATAAAGCATCCCTAAGAACTGAATGCTCCGGAAGCAAGCATCTTTAAGCTGATTCATAGGAGATCGTGTTGCTGCAGCCCCACAAAGATCATTTCGGGGTGCAACTTGACTCTAAGTGAACTGCTGAATTAGGGGAGTTATCCATGGATGAGGGTGGTGATGGGGGGGAAGAGAAGGTTGGTCATTCTGGTGATGATGGGAACCAAAGACCCTATGATGATGGTGGTGATGATAGTGAGGTTGATAAGGATGATGGCGCTGGTGATGATGATGATGATAGTGATGATGGTGATAATGATATGGTGAAAAGGATGACGATGATAATGATGAAGTGATGATGGTGGTGGTGGCGACAGCCAACAGTGAAAGTGACAGCCCGTTCTTACTGATGAATTTCAATGCCATGGGCTATGTGCTGAGCCCTCCATGTGAGCGTTCCCACTTCATCTGACATTCTTGTAAAGGCAAACACGCCTGTACCCGTTCATGAGTACGTACACTGAGGCTAAGAACGATCACTGTTTCACAGAAGGGTCTGGAAATGGGGCTGACATAAATTTAGTTCCGACACACGCTAAATAACTCCTTTCTGAATGGCCTATGAATCTCCAATGTCTTCCAACCAGTCAGCTTTGACAGACATTTTCAAAAAATGAACAGGTTGGGCTGGAGAGATGGCTCAGTGGTTAAAGGTGCTTGCTTGCAAAGCCTGAAGGCCAGAGTTCGATGTCCCACTACCCATGTGAAGCCAATGCACAGAAAATGGCATGCATCTGGAGTTCATTTGCAGTAACAGAAGGCCTTGGCGTACCCATTCACTCTCTCTGTTATTCTCTCTCTGCTTAAAAATAAATATATTTTTTTTAAATAAACAAGACTTTTGCCTAATTGACTCACATGGTCCTTAAAGAGGAGACATTATTACCACAAGCTCCCCAACTCTACAAAGTAGGAATGAGAAGCTGCTGACCTCGTTGGGTGGTCCTGCTCATAAACTAAAACCGCCCATTTCCTGGCAGTTGCCGAGGTGTTTGAGGCCCTGTCTCCTTGCCAGCGCCACTGGGATGGCCTCCCAGAACTGCGACCCAGCTGCTACCAGCGTCACCACCACCCGGAAAGGAACTGAGCCCAACGGGGGCGCTGCCCAGGGCCCTTTGGGCAAGAGGCTACAGCAGGAGCTGATGACCCTTATGATGGCTGGTGACAAAGTACTTTCTGCCTTCCTTGAGTCAGACAACCTTTTCAGATGGACAGGGACCATCCACGGAGCAGCTGGCACAGTGTATGGTGATCTGAAATCTAAACTGTCCCTAGAGTTCCCCAGTGGTCACCCTTACAACACACCCACAGTGAAGTTCCTTCCACCCTGCTACCACCCCAGCGTGGACACCCAGGGTAACATCTGCTTGGACATCCTCAAGGGTAACCCTGTATGACGTCAGGACCATCTTACTGTCCATCCAGAGTCTCCTGGGAGAAGCCAACATCGATAGCCCTTGAAACACACATGCTGCCAAGCTCCGGAAAAACCCCACAGCTTTTAAGAAGTACCTGCAAGAAACCTATTCAAAGCAGGTCTCCAGCCAAGAGCCCTGACCCCAGCTGTCCAGCCTCTCTTTGTGTCGTCTTTGTAGTTTTCCTTAGATGGTCTGTCCTTTTCCTTGATTTCTGTAGGGACTCTGTATCTTCAGCTGTGGTGTTATTTTTGTTTTGTTTGTTAAATTAAGTCTATGTGAGCCATTGCAATGTATATTAAGTAAATATGTTTTGATTGTTTTGTACAAAAATTAAAAAAAAAAAAGAACGCTGATTTCCTAAAGTGCACTATTTCCTAAAGAAGTCAGCAGTTCAAGATGGATGCTGCAGGAGAGTTCGTTTTCACTCATTTGACAGAGATGCATCACATTTAAATATCTCCTGTCAGATGAAATACACCCCCAAGTCAAGCATTCATCCACTCATGAGGTCACGCACTCAGTCTTTCATTGACCAGTTGCCTGTTCTGTGTAGGGGGCTGTGGTGTTAATGCTGGAAACAAAGACCTCTGCTTATTGACTAGTTCACCCCACAAGAAGTGTGTAGCACCCCTGAATCAGATGCAAACATTCCCCAAAGTTTTAGTATCTTGCCAGTGTCCACTCTCTTTGTCCAGTCTCCACGCAGACAGGAGAACACATCCAGTCTGTTGGCTGTGGCTTTACCATCTGACGTGCTTCGGACAGGAGGATGTTAGCAGCTAGGAAGGGGACCAAGCAGAGATTTCAGAGGCCCATGACCACCACCTGGGTGCTTCCTCTGTACCTCTGACACAGCCCAGGAATGACCTACCCCCAGGCAAATAACACTAGCCTGCCTGAGACCCAGAATGAACATGCATGACGCAGCGATCACACAGTTGACTCATTGACTCATGACAAGGATTAGAGCCACTGAAACCACCCCACCATGAGGCCCAACGTCTCTACTCTGCCTGCGCTTCCGCAAGAAGAGTAAGTGCCTACTGCATGCTTCTAAGATGCCACAGCCAGAGCTGAGCAACACAGCTACAAATCATGAAGATACCGCTGAGCATAGGACTAGCGACCAAAGCAAGGCACAAATGCCCCATGGGGAATTCTGAGAACAAGATCTCCTTGCTTGAGAGTTAAACAGAAAACACATGTAGGATGTTTGGCGGTTGGGTAAAAACTGAAGGTTCGATTTTGGGAGTCGAGAAAGACAGGGAAGGCTGCAAAGCTCTCTACGCTCCATTCAAATTGATGCCAACCAACCCTGTGCACGAACCTCTGCCAATTTCAATATCACGTCTGGTACAGTGGCTCCTCTGTTTTCATCTCTCCTTCTAGCTAGACATAGCATAGTCTGTAACGTTATAGCTCTGCCCAGAGCCTCCATGTCTTCTCGAGAGCCGCTTGCACCCTCTACCCTGAGCGTCTGTATCCTCCTCTCACTGCGCAGTTTCTGGCGCCAGACCGCTCGCTGTGCTCACGTTCTGCTTCTGGTCTCAGTGTTAGCTATTGAAGAAGAATCTTAACTCACAGGTCAGGATGCTTTCGAGCCAGGGAAGTGAGGGATGTGATGAGATCATCAATTATGAAGTAGAGGAAGGCATACAGAAGGAAATGCTTTGGCTCCCAGGCCTTGTGGCTCACAAACGTGATAATCCCATTAGACTGTAAATCCCATGAGGGGAAACTGAAGTTAACTTTGTACACTGGGCCGTAAAAGAGCAAATGCTAGTGAAAGCCCATGGAGCGTCTGCTCACACTCCCTTTGCTAGAGACTTGCCCACCATCGTTCTGTCGTAAGATAATGAGATCTACCAGTGGACTTTGGAGTCTACCCCTCAGTCGCTGCCGATGGGGTCAGAAAAGAGTCTCTGACCCACGAGTCATGAGGAATCCTTTTCTGGAATTTGATATGTAAAATTTAGAGAATATGCATCAGCAGTTAGGTGTTATTATAGCTCTGATCTTAAATGTTCCCCCAGGAGGGGAAAGGAGATGAGAGAGGGTAAGTAGGAGGATTAAAATGCATTGTATACATGTATGAAATTATCAAAAGAAATGAGTGATCAATAAATATATAAAAATGTTTCCCAAAAGCTCTTGTGTTGAAGGCTTGGTTCGCAATGGAATAGTGTTCTGAGATGGGGTTTGTGGGGAGGGGAGGAGTGATTGGATCACAAGGGATGTGACCCCATCCATGGCTCATTAATCCGTTTACTGGTTCATAATTTAATGGGATACTGGGAGGTAATGGAAATTTTAAGAGATGGGATCTAGTTGGAGAAAACAGTTTATTGGGAACATGATCTTTTTATTTTTAATTTAATTTATTTATTTACTTAAGAGAGAGAAAGAGGAGAATGGGCGTACCTGGGCCTTCAGCCACTGCAAATGAACTCCAGACACCACCTTGTGCATCTGGCTTATGTGGGTCCTGGGGAGTTGAACCTGGGTCTTTTGGCTTTATAGGCAAGCACTTTAACTGCTAAGCCATCCCTCCAGCCCTGGAACGTGTTCTTGACGACTATAGACTGTCCCCAGTCTCTGTTTCTCTCTCTCTTTCCCACTCTCTCCTGACCATCACAAGCTGAGTAGCTCTCCTCCACCTTGCCAGTCCACTGTGATGAGTGCTTTATCGCAGGCCTAAAAGCAACTAGGACCATAGGCTGACCCTCTGAATCCATGAGCCACAGTTACTGGCCGAAGCAATGTGTGGCAGCAATGGGAAGCTGGACTCACACAGCAGCTGGTTGGGTGATGCTGGAGAAGTTCTCTGTCCAACACTACTGACATCTGGGGTTACGTAATTCTGTGATTTGAAGTATAGGGGCTGACCCAGGCATTGTAAGATGATTGCCAAGATTCTTCACATCGACCCTCTACTATT
Organism: Orientallactaga sibirica; assembly: GCA_036365145.1. Lineage (NCBI taxonomy): Eukaryota > Metazoa > Chordata > Mammalia > Rodentia > Dipodidae > Orientallactaga > Orientallactaga sibirica. Next base: position 40,018,646 of record JAEOAD010000008.1, on the reverse strand, counting down.
CCAAATGGAGGGGGAAGGGTTCCCTGGGGGAGGGGCTTACCATCACCCACAAACTGGAGCAGAGCCAGGTCAATCTGCCTCTTCCAGGGGGACCCCTTCTGGAGAGCAATTCCATAGCCAGTGGTGGCGAAGATGTACCCACTCCCGATGGTCACCAGCTTGCAGCCTTCATCCCTCCCGGCCTTGTAGTTCAAGACGGCTGCATCATAGATGAAAGCGTCCAGCTTCCTGAAATGACAAGAAACCAAGGCATCACGGGGTGGCCGGGCACCATCGCGGGGCCCTATGTCCCTAAGCCTCATCAGTACTTCACACACTGGACAGGGTGACTCATGGCTGCTCCATTCCTTCGTCATAAAAGGATCTATTTTTAATGAGGAATAAAAGCCAGAACCTTTCCTTTCCAACTTACAAGAGGCAGCTAAATAAAGACATGAAGAATTCATATACCCAAGTGAGTAAACAGACAGGTTTTTTTTGTTTGCTAAGTGTTTGCCCTGAACACCTCCCAGCTGTGGGGAACAGTGGCCTGTTTAAAAAAAGGTTTGCACCAGGACACCATGAACCACTAAAGGACAGGGGAATTCAGAAGCAATATGCAAGAGGCGGATAGGAATTAAACAGGAATGAGGCCTTTGCCTCCAAATAAAATACATTTGCTATTAATTTATGTTACAAAAATCATTACATAATAATATGCAAGACCTAAATTAAATAGAAAATGCATTAAGAATACAATTAAAATTATGTAACTGATCAAAGAAACAGATAAAATTCTATAACCTATAGTTATATAACTCGGAAACAACCTCTGTTAGCATGTTTGTAAGCAGACTTCTGAGTCTGAGTATGAATGTTCACACACACACACACACACACCTTTATGCATACACACATATAAAATAGAGGTTAGATAAAATTTGAACACAAAGACAAGATAAATAGTTTAGGTTTCGTGGACCATATGGTCTTCGTTGCAGCTGTGTGACTCTGCTGTGGTAGGGTGCTATCAACTGAATCATCCCTTCCCTCCCACTGAGAAAACAAAGTTCATCTGTTCAACTTCTAACCCAATTGGAGTTCTGGTTATTACAGATGTACCTGGTTAAGATGAGATCAGACTCGACTGGGATGGGTTCCTTATCCAGGAATAGGTTGTGGACTTATCAAAAAGAGAAACTTGGACCTGGACACACATGTCCGAGGAGGACGTTAAGTGGACACTGGAAGTCTGGGTGGATGAGAAGCCTAGGACCCAGTCTTCCATCTCACTTCCAGAGGCAACAGGGCCCTACCAACACTCTGCCATCACACTGTGAGCCTTGCAACTGTGAGGCGATTGATTTCAGTTTGTGCTGCATCCCAAGCGATCACAATCAACCCATAAATGAATGAGTGCCATTCTGTCCAATGGATGTCATTTATGAAAGCAGATTAGCCATGGGCTGTAGTTTACCAACCCTCATTTCAATAACCACCCCCCAGTTGGATTATACCAATTGTTTTCTTTTCTTGTTTCTCACAGAATAAATGTGTTTCCCTGTCCATGGGCATAACATTTCTTCTTCTTCTTTTTTGGATGCAGTTATTTTTATTGCAGTATAACCCACACACTTTGAAGTGCCCAATAAATTTTTACATATGGACAGATCTTTGGAATCACCATGTGGTTGGAAGTCCTATGTGCCTCCCACACGCTTAGCATTTCCCAACTGGCAAGGATCATGGAATTTCATCAAGGGCATGTCAGTACCAAATGATGACCCAGAGTCCTCACAGTGAGTGGTCATATCGTTTCCAAGTTTTAGAGTTATTTGGCAAACTTGGAACTGTCACCCTGGACCACAGGAATGCATGTCCCCATTCTAAAATAGGTAGGGAAACTCGATCAGAGATTACTTAACTTCCTTCCATAGTCTCAACTTTATTGTCTTTCTCTCTTTAACAGGGAAACATAAAACAGTGAAGCAAAGAAAAATAAAAGTGGCAGGGAGAGGATGTAAAATGTTGCACCCTCCCAAAGACAGATGCTGAAAACGCCCTGTGCGAGCACAGCTATTTGGAAGCTTTATGGCTCCATTCATCGTGTTCATTGTTGTTGCTGTTGTTGTTGTTTGGTTTTGTTCTCATAATGATTTCAGGTGGGCTAGTGTAACCCATAGAAAGACTGAAACTTTTAAAAAATATTTATTTACTTATTTAAGAGAGAAAGAAAGAGGCAGAGAGAAAGAGAATGGGCACTCCAAGGCCTCCAGCCACTGCAAACAAACTCCAGATGCATGCACTCCCTTGTGCATCTGGCTTACATGGGTCCTGGAGAATCAAACCAGGATCCTTTGGCTTTGAGGCAAAGGCCTTAACTGCTAAGCCATCGCTCCAGCCCCAAGATTGAAACATTTTTTCTAAATACTCAGTGTTAAGTTCTGACAGTATCCAAAGAGAATCAGATCAGCCAAGCAGCCATAGAATTAGAAGAAAAAAAAAAAGCTAGGCATGGCCTATGCTGAAGGCAAGACAAAAGGATGGAGTATGGTGCCACAGCACTGAAGTAGTTGACAGAAAAGATCTGAGTTCCAGGCTGGGCTTGGCTTATGTCATGGCTTCTTCCTTTTGATTTGCTGGCTGGTCATCTATGAGATGAAGGTCACAGTGTCCTGCTGAGATACTACCCAGCCAAAGCATTCTGTGATTCTGTAAACCAGCATTCACTTTCTGTGGCTGTCACTGAGGAAACCAAGACTGGATAACGCATGTGTCCTGAGCTTATCAGGTCCTCAAGTGACAGTTCTCCTCCTTCGTGAAGTTGAGGAGCACCATCGTTACCATGGAGATGCCAAGAATTGTAATTATAAGAAGACTTTGTATGTCTGAACAAACTATCTCAATTCTTCAAGAAATAACCAAGCACACACCCATACAGACTTACAGAGCAACCAACCTTAAGCCTATCTGTTGATATCTGTGCCCATCCTATTAACTCACCCCATCAATGCACTACTGGAGTGGAACCTGAAGATCTGCCTGGCAACCATACAAAAGTCATCCAACACAAGTTTAAAGTGGTACTTGGGGGAAAGGCACAGAATTCTCAAATCAGGACCGGTTGCATGATAAATGGTCCACCAAGTATCGAATGGGCAAATGACAGGAAGGTAATAAATAGGGACATTTGCTCTGGGAACAAAGATTGCAAAAGCATGATACTTGTCAACTCAGAGGCAGGACAATTAATTGGCAAAGGCAACTACATCCTGTGCCTAGAGTGGGCTGGGGGACAGGCCTTCAGGACTGTGGCCACAGGAGTGAGATGTCTGTGTGTCTGTCTTTCCAATGACACCAGAGCACTGGGATTTACACAAAGATACCTTCACAATAAAAACATCCTGAGCACTCACAGGGCCCTCTGACAAAGATGACCATAGCTTACTTAATGCCTTATAAAACACACACACACACCTAAACAGGACATCTGAACCACCCCACCCAAGGAGCAGGGAAGGCTCACAGAAGAGGAAGAAGAAAGAATGCAAAAGCAGAAGGATAGGAAAAGGGGCCTTGTGGAATGCTGTCTTCTGGATACAACCTGGCCATTACCCTCAGGACCTCACAGTGGCTGTGGTTTTCTGCACAAGCCTGAGTCTCTCAGTATTGCATCTCATCTCCCAGAGTAGCTAATGGCAGTGAATCATTGCTTGGAGAGGGGAGTCAGTTTATTCAGTGGTGTAGCCCGTACTATAGTAATCTACAGTAATTAACCATGCTCGTGTGAGCAACCCTAATTTAACTCAGTGGGTCAACAACGAAAAAACAAAGCATGAATGTTGGATGGGGATTAACTGGAAAGAAGACGTGGGTGGGGAGAGAAGACAGGATAATTGGGAGGAGGGGATAAGATGAAAATATATCGATGTACGAAAGTAACAAATATTTAAAATTCACACAAATTACATAGCACTTTATAAGTGTTATCCTATTGGGCTTCACAATTGCACAGTGGAGAGCTATGTGCATCAATATTCCTTTGCTCTTTTGTCTATGAGTAGACAAGCTTGAATAAAGCAGCCTGGGGCTGGACAGCAACACTCCCAAATTCCGCACTATCAACTGAAGGACAAGTGCTGTCCAGAGCAATGGAAACGCCTTGCATCCTCTGTCTCCTAAAGGCAGTGAGGCCCGGACATGCATGCAGTGTAGCTGTGATGGTTTATATCTAGTTCCAGTTTGACAGGACCTGAAATCCCCTGGGAGGGATTATGCAAATCAGTTTAGCCTCTGGGCATGCCTATGGGGGATTATTTTGATTAGGTTAATTGAAGTGGTAAAAAATGTACCCTAACTCCTGACAGAACCAATCCATAGGCTGGGGTCCTGGGTCTATAAAAAGAAGAGAGCTGGCTGAGCACCAGCTTTCTCTCTCTTTCTCTGCTTCCTCACTGTGCTGGATGTGACCAGCTGCCTCAAGTTCCTGTTGCCATGCCCTACCTTCCCTGCCATGATGAACTGTGACCTGGACCTGTATGCTCATATAAAATCCTTCTACCCTTGAACTAATTTTGCCCCAACAATGAGAATGTAGGTGGTATTACAGTCAAGAAAATGTGTTTAAATCTTACCAAATTCCACTGACTTAGATTCTACTAAAAATGGCTAAACTACGTATGGCTGGGGACTGCCATAGGTGACTGTGTAGCTGCATGCATCCCATGGTGGGCAAGGAGATGGCTGAGGAAGCTGTGTTCTGGGTTTGTCTCTTTTCTTTGACCCCAAAAGTTTTACTTTTGATCTGTTTTCCAATTGGAAAAAAATTGTTTCTGTTGTTAAAAAGAAAAAAAAAATTGCTGATACACTCAAAAGCAGGCCTTGTAAGTCAGGGGCTTTGGACAAGGCACTTGTACTTCTGCCTGTTTTCTCTCTTTCTCCCTCCCTCCCTCTCTCTGTCTCTCCAAAACCAAGTTGACAGTATCAGTCCTCAGAGGGTTGTCGGGAACAAAGTGGAGTTATGTAAGAAAAGTGTGTGCAATAGTTGGCATGTAACAAATGCTTAAAATTCAGGAATGCATTCAATCAAATTCAGAGCTTATGGCCAAGGGAATCACAATCTTTACACCTCTTCTGTAATATATCCAGTCCCAAATTCTTTACCTGCATTTCTTCATTTTACTTAACCTTATCCTTATTATTATTTTCCTATTTGTGTACGAGGCAACAATCATCTGAGAGATGAGGGCAGCCTGGGGCTCTACATGTGTCGGGATGAGCAAATTCTCCTATGGGGTGCTTTGAAGATTTCTGAAGGGGAAATTGAGGCACTGAGTTTGAAAATAGCTGAATACCAATACCAAGTATCCATATAAGTATTCAAAGCAGCATTTAGAATTAGGTAGAGTTCAAATGGCACAGATGTATATATATATACACTCTGAACAACACATTTTGTACTTCATTTGGATACATCATGTGTTGGTACCCTCTTTTCCCTCAATCTGCTGGGGACCCTCCTTCATATATTAACTGGGGAGAGCTTTGGGTACCATGAAGGCAGTTCTTATTGGAAGTTAGGGACATGAACCGAGCCACATGATATGAAAGACGGGCAAGGATGACACAGGGTTTAAAGAGATCTGATGGTATGTTCAGCCTCTGTTCCCCAACAGGCACCCAAGGTGTGGGGTCTGGAGTTGCCACCATAGAAGGCTCTTCTCGCACTTGACACATCCTGCGCTGTTCCTTCAGGAGCCCAGTAGGTGCTGATGGCCACAGAGTGTGAGAAAGAGGGAGAGGCTGCCTAACGCAGAACCCAATGTGGTCACCTGCTTTTTCTCTCTGTGTGTGGATTTGTATGTATGTTTGTGTGGGGGTGGATGAGGGTGCACATGTATACTTGTGTGTGGAGGCTAGACACAACCTTGATATTGAATTTGAGGGATGTGGACCGTAACTGCTGGAGATGGGGTGACGTATTGGGCTGCTACTCTGTGCTGGGCTCTGAAAAGCACAGAGCAAAGGCCAGCCCTAGAGGGATTCAATCTTTCAAAACTAAATAGCCAAATAAAAGCCCAGGATTCACAGGTGAGGGGACCCAGGTATTCTTGTTCTGTGCTTCTCCAGGAGAAAATGATCTCTTTTTCTCACCTTCCCAATTAGTGGTTCTCCCACTGGGCAGAAGGAGGCTCAAAGGCCTGGGATAGGAATGTAGCCCTACCTGGTACCCTGAGCTCACTGCCTCTTTACCACCACTCCCTACAAACGGTTGACCCTCTGTGACAGATGAACCGGTGCCCCTGTTTCTCAGTGCCAGGGCTAGAACAGAACTGGAGCTCAAACCAAATGCTGCACTGTAATGATTGCACCACATTCCCCCTTCCCGCCAGACATCGCAGTCTATGTGGGTGGCATCACCCTCTCTGTCACTAGCAGTCCTCAAGGAACACAAATGATTAGAAAGGACAGGAATTCAAAGCCAGGCGTGGTGGTGCATACCTTTAATCCCAGCACTCGGGAGGCAGAGGTAGGAGGATCGCCAAGAGTTCGAGGCTACCCCAAGATTACATAGTGAAGTCCAGGTCAGCCTGAGCTATTCTGAGACCTTGCCTCAGAAAAACCAAAAAAAAAAAAAAAAAAAAAAAAAAAGGAAAAGAAAGAAAGAAATGACAGTAATTCAGATTCAGAATGAGGGGGAGAGTGAGGCCTCATTTCTGTAAATTTGCAAAGAATCTCTTCATGGGGGGAGGACAGGGAGGAGGCTATCCAAGGCACCAACAGGAATGTATTCACATTATGAGTAAAACTAATAAAATAAATAACAATTTTTTTAAGTATGGAGGAGCTCAATGGGCCCCATGCTGCTTGAACTTGTTGGTTTCCTGCTAGAACTTTTGACAGCTCTGAAGAGCTGCTACAGCTTCCTCAAGTGTGTAGCTCTGACCTTGTTACTTCAACAGATCCAGCTCTCTTGTACCCATCGGGCACCCTTGAAAGGTCACCCATTGACCCCAATCCATTTGTTGGCTAACCGATTTGCCTCCACACAAGGGAAGACCATATCCTAGAGTCAAGGCATGGGCCCCTTTGGGGATGGAGACTTGTATTGTCAAGCAGCCTGATATTTCTTAATCAAAAGTTTCCGGTTTTAGCTCATCTCCTTATGCATGTTTTCAAATGCTCTCTGGGGGGTGTCGGCACATTTAAAGGCTAATTATATAGTTAAAGTTAATTATTCATTCATTAACATTCAAGAAGCCTTTAACAAGATACTGACTTGTTCTGATGAATTAATGAAACCAGTGTGTGTGTGTGTGTGTGTATGTGTGTGTGTGTGTGTTGGAGGTCTGCTTCCAAGTGTTATAAAAACCGAAACGCCTCTTTGATGATAACTGAATGCATATTTTTAGGTCATGCCACAGCCTTGCTAGGATGAGGGGAAAGATTGACATGTTAGACCAGCCAGCACATCTGGGTCAGCACATCTGGGCATATATTCACAGCTACCTCCTTAGCCAGCTCTGTTGATGAGGACAGACCAGAGGACCTGTCCGAGCTTTGGTTTTTCTCTTGAGCGTTGCTTGTTTGTTTGTTTGGACTGGGAATTGAAATGAGGGCTTTCTACATCTTAGGCAAATTCTCTACCACTGACCCACAATCCCAACCCTACGTTTCTCCTCTGGAACATGGGGAACTGGCACTTCTCCTGCAGGACAGATGGTTGGGATGGATAAATGAAAAGTAAAAGTGGTGTATGGGCAGGTGCACATGTGTGTACAGGTGTGGGGGCCAAAGGACAACCTCAGGTACCGTTCCTCAGAAGTCATCTACCCTTTTTGTGAATCAGGGTCTTTCACTGCCTAGACTGACTGACCTGCTAGCCGCAGGGACCCACCTGTCCCTGCCTCACCAGCACTGGGATTACAAGAGCGTGCCACCACTCAGTGGAGCTTTTTTTTAGAGGGCTCTGGTGTTTGAATTCAGGTCTTTATGCAGAAAGCAAATACTTTACTGACCGGGCATCTCCCATCCCCACAAGGTGGTTTGTAATTGCAGATCCTAGTGAAACTCGGGAGGTTGTTTGGCAATGGTGCGCAGGTCATGCGCAGAAACCCAAATGCAGGGTTATCTGCACACATGGCCTACACAAGGTGCCACTGGGGCATGACCATCTTTGCAAGTGTCTGCTTGGGAACGAGATAGTCAGAGATTCTATCTGCCATCAATCAGGGTGGGCTACATTAAAATTGGCCTTGGGGAAGTAGCCCCACCTCACATTTTGACTCCAAGCTAGTGAATGCTAACACTGAACCCAGAATTTTACTGACATTGATTAATTTTCACTAAGGAAGCATTTTCCAGAGCAAACTCCATTAAGCTAATTTAATTCCTAGATCAATATCTTGCATAGCATAGTTAAATTGTTTCCAATTTTTTTTGCAAACTGTTTTCACTGAGTCTATTCTTTCCTCGTGTGTGTTTAAATTCTATAAAGATTTGATTCATTGATCAACATTTGGACCACAACAAATTTGACTATTTTTTCATTTCTGTCATTCTGCATTCTCTTTTGAAGTTATTATTTCTACCAAGTCCAATTCTCTTGGGTCAAAATAATGCAGAAATATAAAATTATCCAAGAAGACACCAGTCTATGGATTTTCAGTCAATAACAAATTCTACCCTGTGTGCTTTTAGCTATTGCCAGTTTAATTTGTGTTGATTATTTCTACCAGGAACATTTACTGTGAGTTGGACAAAAAAAAAAAAAAAAAAAAAAGACAGATGGTTAATAATTATTTTTTTAACTGTGAAAATTCTGAGTAAATTTGTAAGGCAGAAAATGATGAAAGAAGTGGGAAGGATGTGAGGGAGGAAGAAAATGAGGAAAGACAGGCACAGATAGAGCAGGTATCAAGAGCAACAGAAACAAAGAGAGAGAAAAAGAGAGAGAGAAGGAACCAAGAAAGCCAAGCATATAGAAGAGGGTTAAAGAGGGCCATGGAGCTACAAGAGTCTAACAAAGACAGAAAAGACAAGCAAGAGATTGGTAAGGGAGAAGATAGGACAAGAGAGAACAAGGCCAGGAAATAGATACACACACCTGGCTCCTGACACACACATGCACACACACACACACACACACACACACACACAGAGAGAACAAATAAACAAGAAACAAGAAAGGTTTGAAATGGTGCCAAAATCTCTTCTGTCTTTCATTAAATTTAACACTGAAATCAGACCGGCTGCTCAAACAGTGTCACCATCAGGCAACATTGTTTTAGTTTTTCAGAGAAGGAAACGCAGACCCAGAAATTTTCAGTCAAGATGTTTCACAAGGTCAGTGATTCCAGACCTGCCGACCTCACACCAAAGCAACCGGCAAGCAACTTGCCTCCCCTGAGCCAATGTGGGACTTCCACATACAGGCCCCGGGGGATGCTGGATCAGAGACAGTGGCTTGGCTGCACGCTATGGGAAGCCAGCAGGGGCAAGGTGATGCATTTTACAAAGCTTTGATTTCCATATCTGACTGGAAGGAAAGCATAATCTCTCTCTTGTGTGTTTACAGCTGGTTGAAATAACAGCTATGAATATGATCGTGGAGGATAAAAAATTTGTGCCAGTTCTCTTCTTTCTTCAGACCAGAACTCATGTACTGACATAGGGAACGTATCGATTCCTTCTGGAATGTTAATCTTTCATGGACTTTCTCAGATTGTACAACTTGAGGGTTGAGATCAGAGCTAGCCATTCTGCTGCAAAGAAAGGCTTGGGTTTTCCTTCAGACTTTTATGGAAGGCTTATTTCATGCCAGACACTGTATTCTTTGTTTATATATCCCGTATCATCTCCACAACACACTTCATACTGACCAGAATTTAATAATTGGGAAAGTTGGAGTCTGAGAGCTAAACAAACTTGTTTGGCACCTACAGCTGGACATCAGCAGAGGAAACATTTGAATCCAAGATGCTTAGCCCCGAAGAACCGCCTCATAGTGTAGAAGTGACAATGTCTACAGAACCGTCCAGAAAACATGAAAGTGGAAATGAGGAGAATCTGCTGTCAACAGATTCTGGGGTCAGGGAGATGGCTTGGTGTGGAAAGTGCTTACCATGTGAGTATGAGAACCCGAGCTTGGATCCTTAGTACCCAGGTAAAATGCCAAGTGTGGTGATGTGCACCTGTAATCCCAGTGCTGAGGAGGTTCACAGAAGGAATCCCTAGCCAAGTGGGCGAGCTCTGTGTTCAGCGAGAGATCCTGACTAAAAGAATCAGGTGAACAGCAACTGAGTAAGACTGTCAAAGCCAAACTCTGGCCTCTACATGGACATGCACACATGTATGTTTACGTGCGTGCACACACACACATACACACCACACACACACATGAGAATATATATCTAATTGGTCACCTCTCGAGTATCTGTCAGAGGCCATGCCAAGTACTTTCCCTAAGTCAAGGTAAGCGACTCTCAAATGAATTCCAGAAGGTAAAATCTCACGGATGTTGGGAAAAGGCTCAGGAAAGTTACTTGACTTTCCAAAGGACACACAGCGTGTAAGTAACTAGAGCTAGGTTTGTTGAAACTAGATGTTGTTCATTCCCAAATCCACAGCATGCACGAAGAGGTCGCTCGGAAACCCGAGAAATTAAGAAATCAATTAATCAGCTGACAATCTAAAACTAACGTTCCAAGAAAATATGAATACTTTGACCTAGAAAATTTCACTCCTTGCATTCATTTCCAGAGAACTACTTGCAGCAGCACACAGGAGATTCATGAAGTTGTTTTAACATAGCCATATGACTAATAGCAGTCCACTGACCAGAAAATCTCAAGAGGGACTGTTTGAAAAACTATGATGCCTGAGACCATGGAGTTTGTTCCAGCAGTCAAAGGAAATGAAAGAAAAAGACACCACAGCTACAGGAGCTCATCAAAACCTATTATTAATTGAAACCAAACCTTGACCTTATGCATATAGTCTGATAACAGTCTACAGAATGAAATTATATAATTACAGGTGGATATATAAATATATGCAAACCCATACAGCAAAGGCCTGGGAGCAATGGAATATATATCAAACAGATAAGGCTTGTCTGGCCAGGGGGGTGCATGCATCTGGACTTTGTTTGCAGTGGCTGGAGGTTCTGGCTAACCTCTATGGTCTAGCAATAGGATCAATAATGAATCCACCGGATTCATGTCACCTTGTATTTCAGAGTGTGATCTTATTTGAGAGTTGGGTTTTAAAGATTTAATTAGCTAAGGATCTTGAGATGAAATTATCCGAGGTTGGGATGGGCCCTAAATCCAATGACCTTGTTCTTGTAAGAAGAGGAGGTACACAGGTGGGAAAAGGCCATGTGGAGGTAGAGACAGATGTTAGGGAGAAGCAGCCACAAGCCAAGGAAACCCGGAAGCAGAAGCAGGAAGCTGATTTCCCTGCTAGTCCTACTATCTAGTAACAAACAGGCCTGACCCTTCTCAGGGCACACAGATAGTTAGCATATCCTGGCTCGCACTGTGAATGCCACCTCTACCTTTCATGGATGTGAACCCTTGGAGAGGCTTCTGCCTCTCCTCCGGGCCTCAGTTTTCTCTTCTGTGAAATGGAGAGGACGTCCATCTAGTAGAACTGAACAGGAAGGAAACCAGATAACAGATCTGCAGTTCCCACATGAGCCCAGCAGTCAAGGAGTCGCCCAAAGGACCACAGAATCTTCTGGGGCGGGGGGAGAGTTCCTGCTTCCTTGTGACTGTCCCCAGAAGAAGCCATGCTCTGCCTGTGGTCCACCTCTCAATCTGAGGAACCCTGCCTTTTCCTTTCCAGTGCCTTCATTTCTCCTCCTCATCTCAATGGAAAGAGAAATGTTGCCTCTTTTTAAACAGTATTAAGGGTTTCAAAAGAAAAAAAGAAACATTCAAGTTAAAATGTGGACAAAAATGGCACCAGTTTTTATGTAATAGCAGGCAATTATAAATAGTATGGTTAGTCAATTTTATGAAACTGGTCATATTTGTATTGCATCTAACTTGTGATTCAAAGAAGGGGCTCTGGAGCAAGATTGACCCCAGACACTGTTTCATCTCCCTGTGCCTTTTTCTTCTGTCACGGAATACATGGTGGGGACGGTGGCAGTAGAGATCACATAGGATGATCACGAGGTTTAGATGACATCACGCTAACAAAGACACCAAAAGCAGATCCGCACAGAGGGACACACCCAATAAATGTCACCTGTTGGTTAGAAATGCCTCACTGTTTCCCAGAACAGCCCAGCTAATGTGAGATGTAATGACATGAGCTTCAAATGTATGGAGAAGGCAATTCGTGGTTAGCATGCTCCAAAACCACTTAACATTCCTTCCATCCGCTTCCAGTTAAAGGAGAACCATAAATTGGGCCTGAATTTTCAAAGAATAGCCCAAGCATAAAGCACACTCTAATCCATCACAAGAAAGATGTAGTCCTCAGATAAAAGCATGACTCAAACGGAAGAAAACAAGTGTGTGCATGGCACAGCCATCTGAGACGTGACATGAAACGACGGTCTCGGCACACTGCCTCGCAAGACGGAATCAGCAAGTTTTTTTAGCAGTAATTCTTCCTTGTGGTGGCCTTCAACGTTCGTCAAGGCATGATGCGAATGGAATGAGTCGATATTTCCTGAGCTCAATGAAACACCACCTGGCTGTGGAATATGGAAAGCATCCAACAAAACTACATATTTGCCTGACAAAGCAAAGACAGATTCCCACATACACTGATTCAACTTATGTAAATTGCATACACATGTCAACACATATAAGAGATACAGGAAGAATTAGGCTCAGAAGACGTTTGTAAGTTTAAGTAATACTACTAAGGTCCCTGAACATTTGATACATATACAAAGATGTAAGTAAAAACATCGTCCAATCACTTTGCAGTGTCAGTCAGTATTTTTACCATGCATGTGTGTGGGGGGGAGGGTGAGGGGTGCACATATATGTGTGGGTTTTGTTGCATGTATGTTGCAAGCATTTGGAGGCCAGAGGACCACGTCAAGTATCTTCCTCAGTAAAGCCGTCCACCAATTTTTTTTTTTTTTTTTTTTTTTTGAGACAAGGTCTTTTATTGGCCTGAAGCTTGCCAATTAGGCTGAACTAGCTGGCCAGGAAACCTTGGGGATCTGCCTGCCCCTGTCTCCCCGGTACTGTAATTACAGACATGTGCCACCATGCCTAGCATTTTTCTAAGGGTTCTTTTACAAGTTTAAGTCCTCCTGCTTGCAAGGCAAGCACTTGACTGAATGAGCCATCTCCCCAGCCCTCTGCCAACATTCTATGTATCTCCTTTGTTCCTTCTTCCTTTCCTCTGGCCTGTCTCTCTGATTTTCCAGAGTTGGGAGCATTTTATTCAATTTCTCCTTGCCACCTCCAGTTTTCCTATTTTTAACACTTTTTTATGAAGGGCCTTGAGAGTCCTTTAATATTATTTTAATAGAGTTTAACGGGAAGTGATTCCAAGGACAAAGAGAAGAAAGATGCCTCTGCCTCTCTGCGCTTTTATAAAAGAAAAGTAAATTCCAACTCTCGGATGTGGTTGCAATGATTCCTGAGCTTTATTTGCAGTGTGGGGGTGGATCTCAGAAACCAGGTCATTGTCGATCTGATTTTTCTCTGGAGATGACGCTATTGTGTGTAGAACAGGTTGCTGAGCATGGCTGTCTAGGCCTGCTTTCGAACTTAGCAGCTGGAAATGAACCATTGTGCTTGATTCTGTTTGACTGCGTAGAACATAGCAACAGCCCCTGCTCAGACGGTACCCTCGGAAGGAACTGCTCTGCTCAGCAACTGTCCCCACTGCTCCACATTTACCTTAGTCTCTGCAGTTCCAATGTCACTGGAGGATGCTGTGAATGTATCGATTCTCAGATCATCAAATGATACACTACCCATGGCATGTAGATTCTATGCAATGTATACCACATAACTAGTTTCTAGTCCCTCCCAGAACTCTAATCCTATATAATCAACTGCCTCGTGGGCACTGACAAGTGGGAGGCAAGGCTAACCTCTGTGCTTAATCATTCTATAATATAGTTATTTTGCTAAATAGCTGGGTGGGACATCAGTTAACCTTATGGAGCTTAAGATTCTTGATCCTTCAAGAAAATAATAATGCTTCCCAGCTCACAGGACTATTGTGAGCGTTAAGTAAGAGTGTGCCTGTGATAAACATTGTAAAGTCTCAATAAGACATAGATAAATACAGAGATGATGGTACTGGCCAAAAGTCCATCCAACCCATGTGTCCAGAACAAAAGTTGCATTGTTTTCCGCACCTCCACTCACTTGCGCTCTCCTCCTAAATGCTCTTCCTCAAACTCACCATAGCAGAGGGCATTTTCTCCCTCAATATTCAACAAGTAAGCCCCCCCCCGCAAGCCCATGGACCATGAATATCTGAATGACTAAAAGTTCTGAGAGAAATGTGCATTCCTGAAACCCATGGGTTGGGGAAATGACAAGATCAATATTCAATTTACATTGAAGACATTTCTAACCTTGCAGGGATATGTGATCGATCTTATTCTGATTTTACAGACGTTTCATTAAGAACAACCTGAGCTTTGGAGACAAGTTCTCAGGTTAAAAGACAACCCTGGGTCTGGGGAGATGGTTCAATCAGTAAAGTGCTTGCTGTAAAAGCATGTGGGCCTGAGCCTGGATTCACAATACCCAAGGAAAGGCTGGTCATGATGGGGCATCATGAATTCAGAGCTCCGGGAAGGTGGAGACAGGAGGATCCCTGGGCCTTGCTGGCTGGCTGATCTAGCCGAATCAGAGATCCATGTTCAGTGGGAGGCCCTGTCTCAAAAAAATTAAGGTGGAGAGTGATTGAGGAAGACACGATTGCCAGCCTCTGACCACCACCTCCCACGATTGCATGCACACCTGCACACACATGTGCGCCCACACCCATACAAATGTCACACACATATACACACATAATCCTTGGTTAAAAAAAATAAGGACATCAAAAGCTATTTCGGATGTAACTGAAATGTATAAGAAGCAACTGGTGGAGTAGGAGATAACTGGAAATCATATAGATGATGAGACATTAATATGCAGAAGAGACAGAGGACCCACAAAACTCAACAACAGAAACAGCAAAATTTAAAAAATGAGCAAAGGACTCCAGTCATAGGACTATAAATGGCACATAAGCACATTAAAGAGTATTCACCATCACTAAATATTGAATAACTGCAAATTAAAACCACAGTGAAAGATCACGTCATACCCATTATGACAACTACTGCCAATACATAAACCAACAAATGCTGAGAAGGAAGTGGAGAGACTGGAACCCATGTGCATTGTGGGAGGGGAATGTAAAATAGTCACATTTGTATAAAAAAGTAGCTCCTCAAAAAATTAAAATTGGATTATTTTATAATCCAGTGATAATCTGTGTAAATAGCAAAAAAAAAAAAATATCAGGTACCTAAAGAGATATTTGAACATCAATATTCATGTGGTATTATGAAAAACACAGCTAAAAGGTAGAATTAACTCAACTGTCTGTCAATGGATGAATAAATTTTATATATATATATATATATATATATATATATATATATGCCTTTCAAAAGGAAACAAATCTAACATATGCTAAGTGAAATAAACTAGTAACCAAAAAGATAAATATTGTATGATTCTCCTTATTTGAATAAGAATCTTGACATGGTTAATATAATAGCAATATAGGAAATGGAATGGTGACTCCCAAGGAATGCAGGAAAGGAGAACCGAGTTTCACTTTTACAAAACTAAGCGCTGTGGAGATGGGTGGTGCCAAAGCTGGCACAGAATGGTGAACTTATGTGACACCACTGACCTCCACACTCGAAAGAATTCACATGCTAATTACTATGTTATCTGTTGTTGACCACAATATAACATAGGAAGAAAAAAGGCAACCCTTTCTGAAAATTCTTCACTCCAACTACTTTGTATAAAGAGCCAAAAGAGATCTGTTTGCCTGTGTTACTGGGCTGAGAAAGAAATCAAAAAGGACCACGAGGAATGGAGTCTAAGGGTTGAAGACTGAAGCTCATTATTTGAATATGAATTGAATATGAATAACCTATGCTTACAATACCATGAAAGGAAAGAAGGAAAGGAAAGGAAGGAAAGGGAGGGAGGGAGGAATAGAGGAAGGAAATGAAGAAGGGAGGGAAGAAAAGGGTAGAAGAAAATTGGAACTTTCACGTCAGTGTAAGGACACATAGTTGTACATGAACATTAATTAAAGTGAAAAACACCAACTATCCTACCATGTCTTGGACCACCAGGCTTCCTGGGATTCTCAGGACAGTCTAACTTAAGTCTGGCATAAGTGACTTGTTTGCAATTTGTTGGTGTACATCATCAGCTTCTAATGACAGAGCACTTGTAAATTTGAATGTTGCAGTTCATGTCAGCTTCAGTCCCTTTCTCAGAGCAGCTGCGAATGAACATCTGAATAACCTGAGCAGCTTCTTAAAGCTTGAGGAGATCCAGGCCCTCTCATTCTCCCCACACAGTGGAGCTCATCTGTATTAGCACCCTGTGAATTCACATGTAAGCTATTGTGATGGTTCATCTTGTCCACTGGATGAGGGGGAGAAGCACTAGGGGATTAGGGAAATCTCTGGGTGAGTCTAGAAGCCTTTCCAGAGAGGATTAGATCAGGAAGAATTTTACCTAATCAATGGTTAATCCATTGATGGATTAAAAATGTGAATACAGGAGCTGGAGAGATGGCTTACTGGTTAAGGTGCTTGCCTATGAAGCCTAAGAATCCCGGTTCGATTCCCCAAGACCCACTTAAGTCAGACGCACAAGGTGGCACATGCATCTGGAGTTTGTTTGCAGGTGGCCCTGATATTCCCATTCACACACTCTCTCTCTGGTTCTGCCTCTGTTTCTCTCTCTCTGACTCTCTCTCAAATAAATAAATAAATAAATAAATAAATAAATAAATAAATAAATAAATAAATAAGTAAATAAATAAATATTTTAAAAATAAAAGAATGTGAATAGACTATAAGGAGGGGTGAAACTGTGGAAGGTTCGGCCTGGATGGAGGAAGTAGGTCACTCCTTCCTGTCAACATCACTCTGCTTCCTGTCAGCCATGATGTGAGCTGCTCTTCCCCACCCTCTGCCATGATGGAACTGAAACCTCCAAAACTCTGAGCAAAATAATTCTTCCCTTTCTTAAGTTGTTGTTTTGGTTTGTTTTCCTGTCAGGAACTTAACACAGTGACAATGAAACCAGCCCTGCTGTGCTTTGAAACACATTGTTCATTTGGAAAACCTCACACCAAGAGCAACCCTTTGGCCTTCAGTTCTCAGAGCATCTTCCCTCTATCAGTATTTACACATAAAATCACGTTTTTCTCACTGGTTTACCTGATAATATCTTCATGCCTGTTTATTATGAGCTCCAATACACAAAGAAACTTAAGCTTCAAGTCTCTCTGTATCTCTGTTTTAATTCTAGTTGTGTTAAGCATTTGGTTTGCCTACTGTATTTTTATGATTTATTATTTTATTTATAGTATTCTAATTTTACATTCATAATGTGGTTTGCCTACTGTTGATAGGAATGTCTTAATTAAATGGGTTTATAGAATGTCTCTATAATAGTTGTTATCAAATTTCAACATGTCTCAAAATCAATGGGACCTGGTGGGAGGATGCTTGTTAAAATACAGACCCACAGGTTCTGTGGCTACTGAGAATATCCTGTGCTAGGCCCGGGAAGCTGTATTTTAATAGGACATCATGTATTCAGGACTGGTGTGGGGACACTGAGACTTGGATCCTTTCTCTAAATGTTTCCTAAAAAACTGACAGTGCTTTATATATGTGAGTTGTGTAAGTTTTGACCAAGTAAGCGTTTGATGCAAATAAAAAATTTCCAAGATAGTTGGGACTGGAGGGATTGCTTAGTGGTTAAGGTGTTTGCCTGCAAAGCCAAAGGACCCAGGTTCAATTCCCCAGGACCTATGTTAGCCACATGCACAAGGGGTGCATGCGTCTGGAGTTTGTTTGCAGTGGCTGGAGGCCCTGGTGCACCCATTTTCTCTCTCTCTCTCTCTCTCTCTCTTTGTCAAATAAATAAATAAAAATAAATTTCCAAGATATTTAAGTGATTAAAGACCTCAGCTCTTTAGCTTTTTTTCATATAGGGAAAGCGAGGCTCAGAGAGGTGACATGACTTGTAGCTGAAGACAGAGCCAGGACTTAAACCCTTGTTCACTAGACCATCATCCAAACAGCCTCTCCTGGGAAGGAGCAGCCTGTTATTCCCGAACAGTGTAAGCGTTCATGTTTCCTCATCTGCAGATGTCACTATGACTCGGGGTCGAGGGACCAGACCCCGCAGCCAAAGCACATGCACTGGACGCTTTGAGCGAGGCGTGCTGTACTGCAGGGCTGTTGGCAGCAGGACAAAGGGAACATCATGAAGTTCAGCAGTTCAAGAACAGACGGGGAACCTACCTTTCAGAGAAATGGGACTTTCTAGAGATGCTGTATGTGGTGATGGAGGGCAATGGCTACAATTTGAAGTGTTAGGCTACATGAGGAGGTTTATTATTATTATTATTATTCCTTAGACATTAACATTCATGATGAAAAATTTAAAAAGGCAATGAGATATGAGAGGGAAGGAAAGGACTGGTAGATATTCTTATTGAAACAAGGAGAGTACACAGGGTCATAGAACGCTTGCTAGATATAAGTGTAGCCATGTGGTGGCAGTTTTTATAATAACTTAAGGGGGTGGAATGAGATCTCACTTCATACACCAAGAAAATTTCAAATATCAAAGATGTAAGCCATGGATGAGTGTGGAGCTCAGTTGCTAAAGTGCTTGTCTAGTATGTATGAAGCCCTGGGTTGCAGCCCTAGCACTGCATAAATGGGATGTGGCAGTGCACACCTGTAATCCCAGCATTTGGGAGATTTACTTGACTAATTATTGAGGGAGCCTGTTAAAACATGCATGGAGTTTCTGACAATATTAACCACAGTGAAACTGAATCTCCAAGCGGGAGCTCTGCTACTTTCTTTCCCCCAAAGGTCTACAGAGTTTTTTCTTAAGCCATGTCGCCTCTATCCCCTGCATCCTCCCTTCTGAGTTTGAAGCAGCAACACAAACCGTTCCCTACATGGGAGACTGAGTATAGCAGGAACACCATCTGCCCATGTTGTCTGAGATGGATATCATCATTATTATACGTCTTCCAGAAAACAATTTGCACAATTTATAGCCATGCATGGTTTCCATTTCTCTATGCTGTTTTTGTATCACATATAGAAAACACCACATTTTGAGCTCTCAGTGATCAATGGGTGAGAGGAAGCCAGCCAGCCTTCATCATTGTTCCCAGCCACTGTCATCCACATTGTATCCACAGTCTGTCTGAAGCAACGATATAGATGTTGATGAAAAGATATGATGGAAGGAAAAAAACCCAAACCCATGGCCAAGCTGAAAAGTCACATCAAATCCATCTTTTCTGGTATCTGCTGAAGTTAAATATACACTTTATGGCCCAGCATGTCCCATCTTAAAACAGGAGGAATGCACTCACTTGTGCAACAAAAGATGTGTGTGTGTGTCTGGGGAGATGGCTCAATGGGAAAGATCACTTCTTGCAAGCATGTGGTCGTGACAGGGCCTGAGACTGCCTGCGTTCGATTCCCCAGGCCCCACATAAACAACTGGCTTGGTCACGTACATCTGTAACCCTAGTCATGTAGGGAGCAGAAAACAGAGAATTACTGAGGCTTACAAAAAAATAAAGTCCATGGGGCTCCATATTCGCAGTGACTCCATCTCAAGGAAGACTTGGACGAGTGAGTGACAGTGTAAGGACACCAGGCATTCACCTCTGACTTCCACGCTCCTGGGGCTCCACGGCAACCAGTCCAGCTTAATTGTTAAACGCTGGGCCAATGCAAGATCCTATCTCAGAAAAGGTGAACATGGATGGTATACTTGAGGAACGACCTCTGACTTTGTCCTCTGGCCTTCACACACATGTGTTCCCATGTGTACATACATGCACCTGCACACAAATGTGGGCCTAAGCACAAACACACACACACACACACACACTCAGAAAATACACTATTGCTCTTCACATCTAGCTGTCACCAGTATTTTACACTCCCACCCCAGAAAAAATCCTCCTGCCTAAAATCTAATAAAAGTCTTCGTTTTCACGTCTTTAAATTCTCAACTTTCTTCTGTTTTTCTACTTGGCTAAAATATCCCAGGACAGATATTTTATCCCTGAGCAGATTTCTTTATCAGTTTAAGAAAGCTTTCTGGTTCTTAGCATTTCAAAGCAGTGTGGTTTTGCTTTCTTTTAACAGAAAGCCCTTGATGCTCATCAGAGTCACAAAAAACATTCCTCTTCTGGGGGCCATCATCCCTCTCCAGAAAATGCAGATAAGCACCAGGGCATGCACAGAGATGTTTCAGACAGGTTGACGTGCTGGCGTGCTTACAGAAAAGCAAACCACTGTCCTTACCCTGTTTTCAAACTGACCAAGGCATCCTCTACGCCTTTCTGATTAAACTTGGTCATGTATTGGTGCATATAGGGGTAGTTGTTGCGGATGTTTCTCTCTGTACTTCCATTAGGCACTGTCCCGAAGCGAAAAGGTGGGGAGTGGTCATGCGGTTTCTGGAACTGCAGGCGAGGGGAGGAAAAAGAAACATACATTAATATATAACAGCAAAAATAAATAAATAAATAAATAAATAAATAGAGAGCACTATGACTGGAGGGATGGCTTCGAGGTTAAGGGTCTTGCCTGCAAAGCCAAAGGACCTAGGTTCAATTACCCAGGAACCACGTAAGCAAGATACAAAGGTGGCACATGTGTCTGGATTTGTTTGCAGCAGCTGGAGGCCCTAATGCACCCATTCTCTGTCTCTGCTTCTTTTTCTCTCTCTCATAAATAAATAAGTAAATATAAAATATTCTTTTAAAAAGAGCATTATTAGGCCGGGCGTGGTGGCGCACGCCTTTAATCCCAGCACTCGGGAGGCAGAGGTAGGAGGATTGCCATGGGTTCAAGGCTACCCTGAGACTACATAGTGAATTCCAGGTCAGCCTGAGCTAGAGTGAGACCCTACCTCAAAAACAAAAACAAAAACAAACAACAAAAAAAAGAGCATTATTTTGGGAGCAGACTTAATCATGTCTTCCATGGGTCTGTGAGCTCCAAGAAGGTAGAAATGCTGTCGAGTTTTTGAGTTTGTTTTTTCAGTATTATTCCTTTTTGCTCAGCTAGCACCTATCTGTTGGGTTGAATTCTTCTGTGCCATCACAGAGACTGGCACAAGACTAGGCATGCAGTTGATACTCAGGAAATGTCGATGGAGCTCAAATTAACTTATCCACTTTAGGTTGACTGGTTTTTGTTTTTTTTTTTTCTGTGATTCCCACCAATCACACCCTATTCTGAACTTCATTTATAATGACCTTTGCCTTAGCTCCCACAAGAGCCCAGCCAAGGTCCTATTATTATAGCTCCATCTTACAGATGAGGAAACTGAGGCTCAGAGAGGTTCCATGACCTGCATAAGATTACACTGTGAGGTAGTGGCCCAGAATTCAAACCTAGATTGCCTGAACAAGGCTAAGGTCTTAACTTTTTCACTCCTAGGAGACCATTGCTAGTCACCTTGGCTAGAGATGAGGACATGGAGATACTGGGAGTGGTGACAAACACCTGTAATTCCAGCACTGGTAAGGCTGAGGTAGAAGGGCCACACGATTTAGGACAGCCTGGGCTACATAGTAAGACATTAAAAAAAAGAGATAGATGAGAATCTGAAGACCCAAAGTGGACAAGAACAGCCAGCAAGCCAGAGGTCTCTCAGAGCAACGTGCTCTCCACAGACCAAGAACTGCCAGAGAACGTAGCCAGCTTTTCCTAAGAGTCAGACCAACCAGAAGCATTCTTGCTTCCAGACTCACTTCATTTCACTGTTAATTAAAATTTCCAGTTGAAAATCATTTCCCCTAAATGAGGCGTGCTGTGTAATCAGCAGCACTAACGGGATTTGGGAGAAGTGGCTATCCATTGTCCAAATGAGATCCTCCTGCTGAGGTGTGCCTGTGCTGGAGTGTGCGTGGATGTGTGTCTCTGTGTGTGTGTATGTATCTGCATGTGCATATATATGTATAGGTGTTGCATGTGTAAGTAGTATATGTGACTCATGTATATGTGTGTA
This sequence comes from Orientallactaga sibirica, assembly GCA_036365145.1. Lineage (NCBI taxonomy): Eukaryota > Metazoa > Chordata > Mammalia > Rodentia > Dipodidae > Orientallactaga > Orientallactaga sibirica. The sequence goes on along the minus strand of JAEOAD010000008.1, from coordinate 39,996,348 downwards.
CATGTGTGTTTATGCTGATGTATGAGTGTAAGTGTACATGCATGTATGTGTGTATATGTGCATGTTTGTGTTTTATATGTGTAGGTATATTTTACATGTGTATGTGTGTGCATCAATGTATATGTGTGTGTGTACAGTAAAAGACTTTATGCCGTCACTTTGCCAAGCCGCATCCTCACTCATCACCAGAAAACAGGCCCAAGTGCAGGTTCCCCTGCACAGCAGCTGCAGGCTCTGGGGGCACAACAGCACAGCTGGAATCTCGTGTAAGCAGCTATTCGTGACCTCTAGAGACCCCAGAGAGGCCTGTGTCACTGAAGCCTCCCTCCACTCCGCATCTGCCGCAGAGCTGCGGCGCCACTTTCTTTGGGCTCGCTTTCTTCCTCTCGGATTCGCACAGAGACAGATGCTCCAATCTCTGTGACGGTTTCTAATTTCTCGGACCTCAATAATATGCCCCGGAAACTCAGCCAGTCTCTGGATCCAAGAACCTTTCCCACTAGATCGAAGACTATCAAACTTTTTGTTTGGTTTTGTTTTGTTTTTGTTTTTCAAAGTAGGGACTTACTCTAGCTCAGGCTGATCTGGAATCCACTATGTAGTCTCAGGGCAGCCACGAACTCACATCATTCCTCTTACCTCTGCTTCCTGAGTGCTGAGATTAAAGGCGTGTGCCACCACGCCCAGCTAAGACTATCAAACTTTTAAAGAATGACTCACAGGACACTTTCTATTGTCATCTTGTACACACACACACACACACTCACTCACACACGTAAATAAATGAAACTTCATAGCTCTCATTCTTTCTATATGTAACTTCTCTGATGCCACGATATTTTATTTTTTGGCTTTAAGATATATTTATATATTGAATATATTTATATATGTTTATGTAAATTGGAATAAAATATCCATAACATAGAATGTACAGTAATGTAAACCATTTAAGTGTGCACTTCAGTGGTATTAAGCATAGTGATTTTGTGCAACCATCACCACTAATCACCCACAGATAAGCTCATGGTTTTAAAAAATATTTTATTTTTATTTATTTATTTGAGAGAAAGATACAGAAATAGGCAGGTAGAGAGACAGAGAGAGAGAGAGGGAGAGAATGGGTGTGCCAGGGTCTCCAGGCACTGCAAACGAACTTCAGATGCATGCACCATCTTGTGCATCTGGCTTACATGGGTCCTGGAGAATCGAGCCTCAAACGGGGTCCTTAGGCTGCACAGGCAAGTATTTAACCACTAAGCCATCTCTCCAGCTCTGCTTATAGTTTTTTTTTTTTTTTTTTTTTTTTTTTTGGTTTTTCGAGGTAGGGTCTCACCACTCTGGCCCAGGCTGACCTGGAATTAACTATGTACTCTCAGGGTGGCCTCAAACTCACAGCGATCCTCCTACCTCTGCCTCCCGAGTGCTGGGATTAAGGGTGTGCACCACCATGCCCGGCATTTTTTTTTTAAAGATCACAATCCTTAACTCAATTCCACAGCTCACTGAAGAGTCATGACTTACAGTGGGACAAGTTAGGGTCAAGGGTAGTGTGATGGTTGATACTGATTGTCAACTTCATAGGATCTAGAATCACCTGGGAGACAAATGTTTGAGCAAGTCTATGAGGGGAGTTTCTAGAATAGATTAACTAAGGTGGGAAGATCCACTTATTTATTTATTAATTTATTTATTAGAGACAGAGAGAGGGAAAGAGAGAGAGGGAGAGTGTGAAGGGGAGTGCCAGGGCCTCTAGCCACTGCAAACGAACTCCAGATGTATGTGCCCCCTTGTGCATCTGGCTTACGTGGGACCTGGAGAATCGAACCGGGGTCCTTAGGCTTTGCAGGCATGTGCCTTAACAGCTAAGCCATCTCTCCAGCCTGGAAGACCCACTTGTAACTGCAAGTGGCACCACCCCATGGGCTGAGGTCCCAGACTAAATAAAGAAAGCAAGCTGAGTACCAACATTCATTCTCTCTCTTTCTTCTCTCACCTTTCTCCTCTCTCCTGCTTCCTCTCTCCTCTTCTTCCTGACTGTGGGCACACGACCAGCCACCTCACAACAAGTAAAGTAACTGACACAGGGGATGCATCTTTTCTGACTAGATCTATTGTGCAGACCGTCCATGTTTCCTACTGGAATGATTTGAGGTGAGACTTTCTTCTAGTGAAGGAACCGATGGGGGCTCCAGCAACGGGAGGGGTGATGTGGCACCTCCACAGTCAGTAAGACCACAGAGCATCGGCATCACAGTGTGCAGAGACTGGACAGCACCTCTGGCACTTCCATGGGGACTGACCTCACCTTCTGTGGACCTGGAGTGGCCAAGCTCAGCTGCTCATCTCCCACTTAGGGATCATGTTATTTATTTGGGGAAGTCCATTAAGCTCTCCGAGTCTTGGTGTTTTTGTTTATACATATATGTTTACACATAAATGTCTCTGGGGGTAGCTCTGGAAGTTAATGGGAAAATGTTTTAGGGCTGGAGTGTTGGCTTAGTGGTGAAGGCACTTGCCTGGGGAGCCTATGGACTCAGGTTTGATTCCCCACTACCCATGTAAGCCATATGCAAAAGGTGGCACATGCATCTGGAGTTCATTTGCAGTGACTGGAGGCCCTGGTGTAGCCATTCTCTTCCTCCCTCTCCCTCTCTCTCTTCCTCTTTCTCTCAAATAAATAAATAAATATTTTTTAAAATTAAAAATTGTTTTAAACATTGTCTTTCTCCTTCTTCATGTATATCACATTAGTCATTACATGGTAACTGCAAGTGTATGGTTCTTGGTAATTTGTCAGTATCCAGAGTAGCTTTAGGCAAATAATGGAGCCAGACTCCCTCCAGATTAGAAAGCAGGGTCATTTCCTTCTTTAAAAATATGTATTTATTTAGTTGTAGGCAGAATGACAGAGAGACGGAGAAAAGAAAGACAGAGAAGAAAAACAGATACACACAGAGAGAGAATTGGCATGCCAGGACACTTAGCCACTGCAAACAAACTCCAGATGCATGCACCACTTTGTGCATCTTTATGTGGGTACTGGAGAATTGAACTCAGGTCTTAGGCTTTGAAGGCAGGTGCCTTAACCACTGACCCATCTCTCCAGCCTGATTTCCTTTTATATATAAATGTATGTAGTATACACACATATATGTGTGTATATGTGCACATGTATGTTCATATGTACGGAGGCCACAGGTCAACCTTGAATATCATCCTCAAGAGCTGTCCACCATTTAGTAACAGGGTCTCTCATTGGCCTTGAGCTCACAGGTCAGACTGGATTGACTGCCCAGAGAGCCTCAGGGATCCTGTCTCTATCTCCCCAGTGCTGGGATTAAAGGCATCCAGCACCAAACCCTAACATTTTTTATGTGGGTTCTGGGGATGCAACTCAGTGGTAAGGCAAGCACTTTACTGAGTGGTTTCCACAGCCCTCGTGTCCTGTTTTTTTTTTGTCCCTCTCTCTTCATTATGGAAACAGGTCTGAAGGTCATCTGAGTGACATTTATGATACAGATGCAAGGATGGGAAATAAAAGCTTCAGGGCAAATGCATCTTCATTCTGCATCCTTCTTATGAACTCAAAGCTATCGCTTTAGTCAAGTTGTCCATCGCCCATGTCTGTAAGTGAGAAATGCACAGTAACTGCAGGCTCTGCTTCTAATATGGTCTGCTGTGGTTAAAACGCTACAGGTTCCTAGATGTGGTTTTCAGCAGAGGGAGGCTGGGCTTAGAGCCTCCCTGCTAAAGTGCCGACAGCTCAGCAGTGTAATCACAGTGGCTGTGGGCAATATGGCACTGAGAACACACGCCTAGACCATTACACCAAGGGAAGCTCCTGGTCTCCACCAACTCAGTGCAGTAGCATTCCAGACGTCAGAAGAAGCTTACTTTAATTTTTTTATATTTATTTTTATTTTGGAGAGAGAGACAGAGAGAGACAGAGAGAGAGGGAGAGGAAGATAGAGAATGGGCGCGCCAGCAGCCTCTCAGCCACTGTGAACAAAGTCCAGACACGTGCGCCCCCTTGTGGGCAAGTGCGGCATTGCGCCCTTGTGTCACTTTGCATCTGGCTAAACGTGGGACCTGGAGATTGGAACTGGGTTCTTAGGCTTAGCAGGCAGGCACCTTAACCACTAAGTCATCTCTCCAGCCCAGAAGAAGCTTACTTTAAATGGGGCCATGGCGATGACAATGAGAAGTAGGAGGAGGAAGGAGAGGACACACAGGATGGAGAGAGGAGTGCAAAGAGGAAATGGGAAGGAGGAGATCACACAAGTCAGGATGATCCATGGGGTGGATGAAGATTGTGCATCATCCCTTCTTCTGTATCCCATCATCCGTTGCTGGGATGGTGCTAGGATCTTCCAGTGTTAGAAATTATGCCTTGGAGATACTGACATATGAAAGCCTTAGGACCATCATATGACAAGGTTGGGATTTCAATTCTGATCTTTTTGATAAAAACACAATGTTACTGCTCCCACTACATGAATCTGCCTCCCGGAGATGGATTCCTCTATCATTATGACTCCCACATTTTGGAAAGAGTCCCCACCAACATTCCAGGTTTACTTTAATAATTCCTAGGGAAGCTCCTCTTATGAATTTATCTATTTGTTACATAAGCCCGAGGTCATCAGAGCACACCATGGGCTCCAAATATGTTCCTTTCACAAGTGTTAGTGGTTTAAAAGTATCACAAACCCAAGTGGTTATATAGGTATTTATGATTTTAGCTAACAGGAAACCAGAAACGATGATGGAGCACAGTATTAAAATCAATTGATTCACTATAGATTAGTACTTTACCAATGTCCTTAATGTATCGACTGATCTTCTAGGAGCAGTGAGCTTATTTACTTTCAGAATTTTGCTGTTCGCCTACTTGTATCAAACATTTAATTAAAGGAGCTATATGCTTGCCTTTAATACGCTTAGCATGAAGTTGAGCTCTCTCCCACGGGGTTATGGTATCTGCTACTGGGTGTTTCCACATTAGAGAAGATCAGTCAAACTGTTGGTGCTTTTAATTAGTTTTCTCCTAAGTGGTCATATTATTGAGACCCAGAACTATGATGCAAAGAATTACTTTTTCTTCATCTTTGAAAAAAAGCAACAAAGGGTAAAATAGGTTGCCAGCTGCTTTCTCGGAAACTCCTCTCATTCGGTACAGGACTCCTCACTGCTTCTCCCAAGCTTGCAATCACTTCCTTCGGGAGTTGTCGTTTTGCTCTTATGATAATGGAATGAAGTCACCAGGCAGCAACTTGGGTCAGGGATTATATAGGCTATGTGGCACATTCCCAGTCCATTTCTGTTGATCTTCTCCACAATTCTGACTCCCAGACTCACAAAGAATTGGCAGGCATGACATGGCTGCATGATGTGCTATCCATGGAAGGAAATGGGGATACATAGCTTCCCTCACCCTAAATGCAATGCTTTGGACACCATGGGCTTCAGATGAGGGTCTGCCAGAATCCAACCTTGGAAATGACTTGGTAATGATGACTCCAAGGAAGGGTGAGCTTGAGAAGAGGAGGAAGCCAGCCAAGGACCGGATAGTCTGATTCAAGGCAAACTTGGTGTCTGCCTGATTCTGTGAAGAAATCTACAGATTCCACTGAGACTGCCTCTCAATTTATCCTGCTGAGACCTGAGGGAACAGCTAGGCTTTTGTCCTTGTTACACTGGCTAGGGGTGACTCCAAGGATCCAGGGGGATTTCCATGTCCAACACACTGTGGATTTAAGACATCCAACCAATAGTTTGGTACTGAGCACTTCCTAAGTGGCAGAGAACTCTAGAGAAAGTACATTTCCAGCCGGGCCTGTGGGTGCAGGTCTGTGATCCCAGTACTCGAGATGCTGACGCAAAAGATCACAAATCTGAGGTCACCTTGGTCTGTTGAAGGAGGTCCAGGCCTAAACAACTTAGTGAGACCTTGTCTCAAACTCAAAATTAAAAAAAAAAAAAAAAAAAAAGAAGAAGACGAAGACCGGGGCTGTATCTCAGAGACAGAGCACTTGGCTAGCATGTATAAGACCTAGGGTTCAACCCCTACTACAGAGAGAAAGAGACAGACAGAGACATAGGAGAGAGAGAGAGAGAGAAAGTTACACCTCTGAGGTGTAACCTCTGGGTCAGTTTTAATCTTACTGGCTCTATTTCTAAGATCTTTTTCGGCCTGACATTTTCCTCTCTGGTGTGTTTTATACATTATTTCTTCTAGAGCTTAAGTCTCTCTGGAGCTCAGTCTGCCAAGTGCAGCCAGTAACCAGAAAAGACCCTTGGGGGGTGGCGGTGATGTACTTCCCTAAAGCTGAAATCCAAGGAGGTGCTAGCCAGGAGAAGATGCAGGTGAAATATTTGAGGCAGAGGACCCAGGAAGCGCAGTGGGAATGATCTCAGTGTGTCTGAAGAATACAGAGGGCGTTTTGTTGAGCAAGGGGAGAGAGTGTGAGGAAGGAAGCTAAGAAACGAAGGGTGCCCCGTGCCAGCCATTCTCAAATCTCCTTTGTGAAGGTCACTCCATCTTTGACCTCAGACTCTTCAGCATTCCTCTGTCCGAGATGCTATATACCTCTTTCTCCCAAAGCAAATGCCGAGGAAAAGCTGCAAAGGCTTTTCATGGTCTGATTTTCTACTCAGCAGTTTGTTGATGAATGCCGAAAGGAGAGACGCAGACTTATGTCAACGAGAGACGACAGGGAGGTTTTATAAAGAGACAAATTAGCCTCACACACGAGACAGAAAATCTCCACCAGGCTGCCGTCTCAGCACTGCTGAATTTAGCAAGTTGGGATTTGTTTCCTGAGCTAAATTTTCACGAAGAGAATGTACCCCAGTTTACCTCTTTTCTTCCTCTGCATGTGTTTCTGAGTAGTCACTCAAACGCCGCATCCTTCTCTGGGATTCGGTGGAGAATGGGGAGAGTAGCATTAGGGAGCTCAGGTTACTGATGTGGGGTGTGTTGACAAGCATCTCAGAAGAGACAGTGGGAGGTGGAACGCTTCTCTCTCTCCTATCAGGTCTCTTGAAGGTGTTTTGGGAGAGTTGAAAGTGTTATTGACAAGGCTGACATGGTTATGTAGTGAAAATGGAATATGAAATATTTTTCTCTGAAAAGAGCTTCTGGATGACTTTTTTTTTTTTTTTTCCATTTCCTGCATGAAGAATCCAAGGCCTGTCATATACAAATGACGGATCAGAGGTCACAGTGCTAAGACATACCTATATCCAAAATCCTTCTTTTTTTTCCTCCAACTTTATTCTTGTCCATGTCGACAGGCCTGTGGTGGTTTGAATCAGATGTACCCCATAAGTTCATGTGTTCTGAATGCTTGATCCCCAGCTGATGGCAGTTTGGGAGGTGAAGTCTTGTGTTGGGGTTTATTGGGCCCCGTTTACCAGTGTTAGTTCAGCTCACTCTCCCGCTGCTGAGTGCCCACCTGCTATGGCAGAGGCGATGTCCACTTTCTGCTTATGCCATGCTATTCTCTACCATCATGGAGCTTCCCCCAAAACTATAAGCCAGAATTTAAAAAAAGAAAAACTTCCCTCCCATCAGCTGCTTTCGGTTGGGTTCCCAGCAATGAGAAGATAACAACAGGGCCCGTCTCAGCATTAAATCCCTGGGAAGCGGAGTTTCAGCCTTATGTACCAAGGCATTCTTGATTTAAGTACCCTCAGGAAGATTGTATAAACGTGAGATCCAGAAACTGTTACAAGGAAAACTCAGCTTGAGATTTTGTCTCTCATTTTTTTAAAAAAAAACAAGTAATTTAAGGTGTGTTAAGAGTAGATGGGTTGGGCTGGGGAGATGGCTCCATGGGTAAAAGCACTTGCTTTGCCAGCCTGATGACCTGAGTTCAGATCCCCAGAACTCGTGTAAACTGTATGCAATACTGAGTGTCTATTAGTCCAGACCTCCTCCAGCTAGATGGGAGGTGGAGACAGAAGAGTCATGAGCCAGCCAGCTAGTGAACCACAACCAGTGGTGAACAACAAAAGATCTTGTCTCACAGGAGGTAGAAGGGGAAGACCCATGCTTCACACATGCTATGGCATGCATGCATCTGCACGTGCCCACACGAACACACACACACACACTTTTTAGAAAAATAGATGGTGACTAAATCATCCTTTTCTGAGGATCGCTGGTAAGACCAACCCTCAGATAGACAGAAAAGAAGGTGACCTTACCTTTTTGTCACTGAGGCCAGTCACTTGGTCCACAAACTCCTCCTGGATCATGAAAGCAGCCAGGTTGGCTGTGTAACTGGCCAGGAAGATGACGGCAAAGAAAGCCCACACTGACACCATGATCTTGCTGGTTGTGCCTTTAGGATTCTGAACAGGCACGGAGTTGTTGAACACCAGGCCCCAGAGAAGCCAGATCGCTTTCCCGATGGTGAAGGAAGGTCCGTGGGGTGCTGCCAATGACACGAAGGACATCCTCAGCACGACCTCAACATGCACACGTGCACTGAGTGGTAACAGTGATGCCTACCCACAGTACTGAACACTGAAGTGTGGACCAAGATGGAACCATTGCGATTGTGTCCTTGTATTGCCTAGTACTGTTGCACTATTAGCTTCGTTTCTTTCTTTAAAAAGTTAACATTCTGGGCTAGAGAGAGAGCGTAGTGGTTAAGGTGCTTGCCTATAAAGCCTAAGGACCCAGGTTCGATTCTCCAGGTCCCATGTAAGCCACGTGCACATGGTGGCACATGTGTCTGGAGTTCATTTGCAGTGGCTAGAGGCCCTGGCATTCCCATTCTCATTCTCATTCTCTCTCTCTCTCTCTCTCTCTCTGTGTGTGTGTGTCTCAAATAAATAAATAAAAATAAACCAGAAAAAAAAATTTAAAAAAAGATAACATTCTTCCAGGCATGGTGGTGCATGCCTTTAATCCTAGCACAGGGGTGTAGAGGTAGGAGGATCACTATGAGTTCAAGGCCAGCCTGAGACTATAGAGTATATTCCAGGTCAATCTAGGTTAGAGTGAGACCCTACCTTGAAAAATCAAGAATAAACAAAAACGTTAACATTCTTAAAGAGAATCAAAATTTCTGTCCAACTCAATTGTCATATTTCTTTTTTTTCTTTTACTTTTTGTGTGTATGAGTGTGTGGTGTGCATGCATGTATATATGCATGTTTTACATGGGGTGCATGTGTGTGTATGCAGGTGTGCATGTGAAAGCCAGAGGTATATGCTGGGTGTCTTTCTCGATCACTCCTCGAGTTATTTCTTTGGGACAGGGTCTTTCACTGAACCAGGAGCTTGGTGACTAAGCTAGTTTAGGGCTCATCCTCTCTTTGCCTTCCCAGGGCTGGGATTATAGGAGCTTGCCACCACTCATTCCCCTTTTACATAGGTGCTGTGGACCCAAACTCCAGTTCTCATGTGTGCAGCAAACACGCTACCCACTGAGCCATCTTCCTAGCCCCACTGAATTTCTTAATTTTTGGTTTTTTTTTTTTTTAACAAAAGAGAACGACAAGAAAGAAGTTATGCAAAATGGGGGTTTGCTTGGAAAACCTGTGTTTGAATTTGAATTTGATTTCTATTTGGGGAAACCAATCTCTTTAATAAATGTACAGAGAGCCTAACAGAAGTGTGTGTGCTGGTCTGCGGGGTGGGGTGGGGGGGTCGCTTCCATGGCCACCATGATGTGTTCCCCAAGAACCATAACACTCAGCTAGACTGATGCTTGGTATTCTGATTCAGTTGTCCCTAACAATTGCTGCTGTTCAAATTCAGATAGACACTGCGCATAGTCTAGGAATTAAACCAAACTAGAACTCTTTCCAAATGGACACATTAAGGAACAGAACAATAGAGCTTAATTCTCTGAACACTTCACAGATGGAAGACATTTCATTGCAGGGTCGAGGGAAATGAACTCTTCACAGCACTGCATTTACTCTCTGTGTGTGTATCCTTCCAGCAGCAATGCGTCCCTTTAAGATTCTTAAATGATCCTTGCCACAGACTTAACTATACACAGACAGAACAATATGTGAAAATTTATTGGGGCAGGGCATATGCAGACTGTAAAATACTCAAGTTAGAGCCTTCAAGCCTTTGTGTAGCACAGGGGGAAAAAGCAATTTATGCCTTCAGTTTGAGAGAAAGAAGGTCTTCTTTTAATTGTTATGTTATTTAGGTAAAAGAAGATATGGAAAAATGATCTGCTTAGACTTCAGTTGGCAATGGAAGCAGAGTAGGTAATCAATATAGTGGCAGAAGTGAATTCAGATGGATGGAAGATCTGAAGCTCTGGGCAGGGAGCCGAGGAAAAGCAAGCCTCCTCCACACTGAAGGCCAAACTCTGCTGACAGCAAACTCACAATGTCCATTATACAAGACATCAACCAGAAGGCCGCCAATTAATTCTGTTATTCTCAATCTCCCATTTCCCTTGGCCTATCTTTATGATCTTCTGGGCTTATTCCCAAGAGCCTGGGAACTCTTGGAAGAAAGTAAATAGAGTCAATTTACTTAGCTTCATAAACTACTTAATCTTATTACAAGTCCATGTTGATCAGAAGTACATCTATTCTGGAATTGGGCTGTCCTGGTGGGAATTTCTGATTCGTGAGTGCTACCGTCATACCACATAACTTTCCTCACAAAGTGCAGTGAAATGGAACAGTGAAGTATTCTGCACAGAAAAACAAGGAGCTATCATTTTCTGAGAGTGGAGCAGAAAATAATCCTTGACATGATGGAGAGAGGAGGGAACTCTAGATTTTCTTCCAGTGTATGCTTTCACCCAAGGAGGCATCTGTGCATAGATGGCCTTTCCCACCTTGACTCCCCATCATATATCTCAAATGTACCCACTTGGCTCCACCTTCACTGCCCTTGTCCAAGTCTGAAGTATTGCAATTCTCTTTATTGCAAAATGATGGCACCTTCTCCACGGGTATCCCTTCTTCATGTCCTTGTCTTTCCCATTACGGTTTTATTTTATTTTATTTTTTTGCATGTGTGCGGTGTGTGTTTATACCTGTGTGGGTGCCCATGTAAGTACAGGTGCCTATGCACATATTGTGCATGTGTATTTGGAGGCCAGAGGACAACCTGGCCTCATTCCTCTGGAATGCCATCCACTGAGAAGTTCTCTCATTAGCCTAGAGCTCACCAATTTGCCTAGACTGATTGGCCAGCAAGCTCCAGGGATCCTCCTGTCTCCGCCTCCCCAGCACTGGGACTGCAAGAATGCCTTCCATGCCAAAGATTTTACATGGATGATAGGGATCGAACTTATCCTCATGCTTTCAAGGCAAGCACTGTACCCACTGAGCAATGTCCACAGTGCCTTTTCTCATTTCTGGAACACGCTAGGCCTTTGTGTTGGCTGTTTCCACTACACACGCTTCTGTTTTTCACATGGTTTAATGTTTTTCATCTGTCATATGTTACCTTAATAGCATTGTTTCTGAGCCCAGTTTTTATTTTAACATTGTATCTAAAGCAGTGCTTCCACCCTATCACCATCACCTTGGTGTGATTTTTTAAAAAATATTTTTGCATTCCATTACCATCTGTGGTTACTAATATATTTACTAATAATTGCTAATAAATTACTAACTTATTTGTCTTTACAATGAAATCTGAAAGTCTCTGAGCATTTCACTGTGTTACCCCCTGTACCAGTACAGTGCTTGGCACACAGAACACGCTCAACAAATGCCCGTGCAATGCATGTGCGAGTGCACAGCAGCATGGAATTTGATCACTCAGAGAAAACGGCCTCAGCTTCCAGTGGGTTGGAAAGCTGCACAGTGGCTTCATCTCTCACTTGAACACACCATGGTTATTTGTGGTGCTCTTGCTATTTGGGAGATAGTTAGTGTAGTGATAATCACCACTTTCCAACGGCGACGAAAAGAGGGAAGGAATTCAACATACCCGAGGTCCTTAGCAGAGTCCCCTGACCTTCCTCCAACACTGAATCTTCCAAATGAAGAGAATGTGTGCTGACTTTAAGGATGTCATATTTTGGGGGAGAGGATGGGGACACACTGGTGACATAAAGGTCTCCCTTTTGAGTGTGGCACTGAAAACTCATACCTCATACATGCCAGACAAGTACTCTACCACTGAGCTGTATCCCCAGCCTGAAGGTCTCCTGTCCTGCACCATATCAAGTCACTTCGTGGGAAAGGGATTAGGTCCTGGCATCTTCCTGATGCCATCCACTTTAGAAGGCACTTTGCATTGAAGAAAATCCACTCAAGATGATGGGATTTTTTAAATTTCAATCTTTGTTGTATGACTATATTATATAGTCGTCATATTCCCATCAGGTTATATACTCTGATGTCACCTCTTGCCCACCTCTATTCTACTGAGGGCCCTCCTCAGTGGAGTCACCGGTCTTCAATGTAGAGACATGAATGCACCAGTGAGTTTGGGCAAGTGGGAGAACAATGCCTCAAATACATCTTGCCACCCTGTGGCTCTTACAGTCTTTCTGCCCCTTCTTCCACAATGTCCCGAACCTTGGAGCTTTTGGTGGTGTTTTTCCCTTTATTTTTGTTTTTCTTTAAGCAAGACTCTTAATGAGTTATAGCCAACGAATATCTCCAAATTCCATTTTCCATCCAATCCCTCCTTTATCAAGTATAATACACTCTGATCAGGCATCATCAAGAGGAATGCCCAACTATGGGGAAAGATATCATTTTACAGTTCTGTTTATTGTCAACTAATGCAAATATGATTCACTTGTTTGAAGAATGATTCTAAAATAGATGCTATAAGGTCATTCTCTTTGCATAGGATTGAAATTGATAGTCACAGTTCTTTTAACATTTCTTTGGATATATTTCTTAGATAAATTGCCCAACAGCCCTTCAATTCTGCTTTCTCAACAAACCAAATATCAATTATTTTCACCTTACCAGCTCTGACTTCACATTATAAGAAGATTAGAATGTATTTTTTTTTTTTTTTTAACTCCATATTCAGTTCAAGTACTTAAACTATCCTTGTCTGGTATAGCACAGCCTACCCACGAGCAAGCATCAGGCACAGGACAGCATGCCATAGAATTGCAGGATAAGCAATCCCCAAATGAAATCCTCACTGGTGGTAAACGAAACAGCATCCACCCTGAGGCATGCTGAGGATGGCTTCCTTACCTTTCCCTTTGGCTAAGTTTCTGTTGTATCCCACAGGGCTGAAGTATTCGAAGACAAACACGGCTATGGCGGAGACGATGAGTAGCATCACAAACATCATCACCCACACGGAGGCGCTGAATGGTTCTGCAGGTGGAGAGACAGAAAGGATGCAGATGGTCAGGTAGCTGGAAGCACACCCCTCCACCTGCAGGCTCACCAAGAAACTTGCTCTCATTTGGGTCTGATCTTCCAAATACAATACTGTGGCTGGGACTGGAGAGATGGCTTAGTGGTAAAGCGCTTGCCTGTGAAGCCTAAGGACCCCGGTTTGAAGCTCCATTCCCTAGGACCCATGTAAGCCAGATGCACAAGGGGCACATGCATCTGGAGTTCATTTGCAGTGGCTGGAGGCCCTGGCACACCCATTCTCTCTCTCTCTCTCTCTCTCTCTCTCTCGGTCTCTCTTTCTCTCTGTCAAATAAATAAAAATAAAATATTTTTAAAAGACTGTAGCTGTGTGTGTGTGTGTTATGTTATGTATGTGTGTCCGTGCATGTCAGTGAGGATGCATGTATGCATGTAGAGGTCAGAGGACCACATGTTGGTCCTTGCCTTCTATCTTGTTTGAGGCACTTCTACCTTGTTCACCACTGCATTGGCCAGACGGGCTGCCCCCTGACTTCTGGAATTCTCCTGTGTCCACCTCCCATCTCACCAGAGGAGGGCTGAGATTATAGATGCTCACTGTCACATGCAGCATTTATATGGGTTCTGGGGCTCCAAACTCGGGTACTCGTGTTTTACTTGCCAAGCCATCTCCCCAGCCTACTAATCAATTTGTATTCATTCGTGAAATCATTCCTTATTCTGTAAAATATTTGAAGTGCTTTATAAGACTGCATATGAAGATAAAAATTAGAGAGGAGCATATGACATTACACAAATCAGGTCAAGGATAATAGAAGCAAAAAGAACAACAAGATGAAAAGGGAGATGTTAGAATGGAAATAAACAGGCCACAGGGTCCCATATATGGGAAGAAACAAGACTAGACCCAGTTAATCATAAGGACTCTACAGAATGAAATGGTTTTGATTTTTTTTTCCTCTCCCGTTTGTGTTTTTACACACTGGTGGGGATGATGTGTGGGCTGGTTCATAAGTAAAGGGAAAATTATAACCTGTTACAAAGGATTTTAACATTGTGGGGTTGACAAGAATATTGGAAGGTCATAATTTTCCAGCCTTTGCTGTAGACAAATGAGACCTCTATGGTTTAGAAATCATATTGATGTGGGTAACAGGCTTAAATGAAATTAAAAGACATTTGAGAACATTATGTTCATGTTATCATTCAATGAAGAGGCACCATTAAAGAACAGAGGGAAGAGGCTGGAGGGATGGCTTAGCACTTAAGGTGTTTGCCTGAAAAGCCAAAGGACCCTGGTTCAATTCTCCAGGACCCATGTAAACCAGATGCACAAGGGGGCACATGTATCAGGAGTTCATTTACAGAGGCTGGAGGCCCTGGTGTGCCCATTCTCTCTCTCTCTCTGCTTCTTTCTCTCTCTCTCAAATAAATAAAATATATTTAAAAAATAAGAACAGAAGTAATGAACTCATAGGTTGATATTTATTTCCCCTACATGTTACCTTCAACAGTTCATTTCCACATAATGTAGGCAGAAGGTGAATATCTCAGGATGAGGGAGGGGGTAAGTTACAAGGCTCTAAATCTTACAAAATTCTAAGAAGGTAAGAGATCATGGAAAAAAATTAACACCTCCACTTAGCCTTATTGATGATATGAAAATTAGCTCATTGAAGCCAGTTTATCCAGGTATGATATAGATTTCATAGAAAAGAAATACTTAAAATGAACACATCCCAACAGATTGTATCATTGTCAAGAAGTTTCTTACGGACATGAATGAATGGAAAGTCTTTTTCCTCATAAGTAAATATTTTCTGAGGCTAAAAATACAAGCATAATAATGCCTCCTGAATAGTAAATATTTCATGATCTTTTCAGTATTTAACAAAGCTAGTAATAATAAGAAACAGAGTTAATCAAAAGCCACCTTCTTCTAAGAGCTTGTGACCACCTGGCACAGATTAATTTCAATTTAATGAACTTAATATAAAATGAAGAACATGGATCTGTGATAGTATTAGATAATTATATATTTAAATTATTTTACTATTTATTTTGAGAGGGAGACAGAGAGAGTGAGAGAGAGAGAGAGAGAGAATGGGCATGCCAGGGCCTTCACCTACTGCAAACAAACTCCAGATGCATGCACCCCCTTGTGCTCATGTGCGACATTGAATGTTTGCATCACTGCATCTGGCTATGTGGAAACTGGAGATTCAAATGGGAGTTCTTAGGCTTTGCAGGCAAGCACCTTACACAATAAGCCCTCTCTCCAGCCCAATTTTATTCTTTTAATTAATTAATTTATTTATTTGCAAGTAGTAGAGAGATAGAAGAGAGACAGACAGAGAGAATGGGAGCACCAGGGCCTCCAGCCACTGCAAACAAACTCCAAATGCATGCACCACCTTGTGCATCTGGCTGTACATGGGTATTAGGGAATTGAACCTGGGTCATTATGCTTTGCAGGCAAGCACCTTAACAACTGAGCCTTCTCTAGAGCCCTAGATATGTTTAAAACTGGGACAAATGTTTTGCAATGCAATTTAGATAGTGCAAATGTTTTTTAAAAGGCAGCCAGTAATAGCACAATTTACTTGGGTTAACACAAGATGAGCTTTAAGACATCAATAAGACTGCAACTGAAATTTGTCTTAGTTAAATTTAGCTTGAGTAATAAATAAGGCTACATTCCTGAAATCATTACAAATTGTTAATGAGGTGTATCCAAAATAGGAGGGTAAGTAGATGAGTAATTAGGAGATTGAAAAAACTGCTTAATCATCAATAATAGAGATGTTGAAGTAAGTCTACAAGATGGGTATAGTAAGGAATGGTGTGTCTTACCAGAGAAGAATGAGATAAACACATGACCTTCTACATGTAAGGCATGAGGAAATGTGCCTTGGACACTGTATACAGCATTATAGTGAAGGAACCACTGTTTGAACCTGGATTGAAGGACAAAAATGGGGGCAGTGTGCTGTCCGTGGTACTTAAAAATCGTTCTCCTTAACACACACTTAATAATCAGCTAATTCCCCTTAGCTGTAGAATGTAGTAATGTTACATCAGGGGACATTATTACTGAATTCTGTCCACATGTCAGAATATATAAACTTGCACCAGACTTCACTTGGCAGAATGCATTGTAGTCACTAACACACTAGTCAGAAAACTAGATAGAGTTTGATCAAGCAACTGATCCTGGATGTTTTCTCATTTGGATGTGACATCATTTGTTCCTTGACTTGTGATGGCACCTCAAAGTTCAAAGGCTTCTGCTGTAGTATTCTGGTTTAATATATTAACTTTGTATGGTGTCCTAAAGGTTTTCTACTTGGGTGTGCACACACACACACACACACACACACACACACCTGACAATGAAGACAAACATGAACTGTTGTGTCTGAGCAATGACCAAGAAGTACTTTTAATTATCTCTATATTATATCATCTAATGGCTTAAAACAGATTCAAGAACCAGGTGTGGTAGTATATGCCTTTAATCCCAGTGCTCAGGAGGCTGAAGCAGGAAGATCACCATGTGTTTGAGGCTATCCAAGGATACGCAGTAAGGTCCCAGTCAGCCTGGGCTAAAGTGAGACCCTACCTAAACAAAAACAGATTTAACACTTGTCTGTCTATGAAAGGAATTCAATCCAGGTTAGCATTTCTTTGGATACAAGAAGCTGACCTGCTTGGCAACTTCTTAGAATTAACTGGATGGAAATATTTCAAGAGCCATCATCACCTCTGTCCTTGAAGAGCCACTGGTTAGGTTTTGACACAGATACTCAGCAGCTTCACCTGCAAGTTTCCCATGTGAGTTAATGGGGTTTGTGGAGGAGAGCATGGGAAATAATGAAGATTGGTGCAATCAGATTTTGAATGTTTTGGCTCTTCCACATGACTGAGCCAGGGAATGGAAAAATCTAGTTTAGCGTGGTTCATTATGACTTTCAAAACCTACAGATACTGATAATGACTACAGATAATGACCATAAATAAGGGGCACACAGTCAATCAAGGAGAGATGTAATTTGGTGACTAGAAAACATATTAGGCTTCCTGTGTAAAACAGCTTTGAAAATAGTTCCATCCAGCTACAATTCATTTTACTTTATTTTTAAAGATACAGTAGGAAGAGTGGGAGGCGTTTGCTAAATTTGGAAAAAAAAACACTTGACTATTATGAAAATGTCCTCCAGATGCACATATGATAAAAGATCCAGAGAAACTAGGTTAAGGCCACATTCCATATCAGTGACCCATTTCTATAAGACAAGCTGATTGAATAATTTTTAGTCTCTGATTGAGCTGGAGAAAGTTCTTTCTAGCTCACTAAGCAGATCCAGGACAATATGTGAGAAAAAAAAAACAAATATCTTTTCATTTTATTGCATTAGTTCACTTCTTTGGTAACCTCTAGGGCAATTTCTCTATGTCAAATAGATAGCAATGGGAGAAAATGATGTGGAGAGACTAAAGAGTGAATCTCCATCTTGTAATTAGTAAGACTCAGCCCATGTTATCAACATGAGTCAGTTCCATTTTTTCCTGCTGTAACAAGGCTCCCTTAAGATATGGACAACTGGGGCTGGAGAGATGGCTCAGTATGTAATAACACTTGCTTAGCAAGCATGAGGATCTGAGAGGGACTGATTCACCTAACGTTTGATTCCCTAGCACCTAGCTAAACAGCTGGCCACACATGCCTGTAAACCCAGTCCTGTGGGGAATGGAGACTGATAAACAGCTGGGGCTCTGGAAAGTAACATCTCCAGGTTAACAGAGAGACTGTCTTAAGGAAACATGCAGGTGAGTGATAGAAGAAGACACCAGATGTTCTCCGGTGGTCTCCATACACATATGCACAAGGGGTATGTGCATATGCATGCATTCTCTCACACACACACCACACACACACACCACACGACTCATAATATACATGCGCTCACACACACACTCAAAAAAGAGATAAGGACATCTGAGTCCATGTCAGACAAAGGGACAGAAGGAACACCATGAGGTACTTGTCATGCTCCATATGACTACAACAAAGGTCATAGGAATGGACACACAATACTCAGCTCATCCACATTTAGACATGGGTGATGGAAGAAGAAAACAAGTGATTGAAATAGAAGAGGGATTGGTTGGAAAGAAGAAGGGGGTTGGAGGAAAGGGACAGGGGAGCGTTGTACTTTGAATATATGTCTCCCATAGACTCAGGTGTTTTGTGTGTTTTATTAAAGCTTATAACTTAAGTCTACAGCTGCCTGGCTGGAGGAGTTGTCACTGGGGGCAGATGCTGGGGTCTAGCCTTAGGTGTGTTTAGGGGTGCATCTGATTTCTGGCCCAAAGTTATACAAAGCAGTCTGAGCCCTGGTGGGGAGAGGAGGGTCCCTGCTTCTTGCAGCCTATTTGCAGTTGCTGCTTTTGGGTTTTGCTGGCTGCTTGGTTATCTCTGCTTGGATGTATGGAAGCAGCTTCTTCCACCACTGATGGAACTTCCCCCTGGATGTGTAAGCTTGAAAGAAACCCCTTCCTCCCATAAACTGTGTCTGGTTTGGATGTTCATCCCAGCAACGTGAAGCTGACTACTCCAGGGGGCTTATGATCAAATTACATTATGTTCACGTACACAAATTCTCAATAAGGGCTGGGTGTGGTGGCGCACGCCTTGAATCCCAGCACTTGGGAGGCAGAGGTGGGGGGATCGCTGTGAGTTCAAGGCCACCCTGAGAATACAGAGTGAATTCCAGGTCAGCCTGAGCTACAGTGAGACCCTACTTTGAAAAACAAAAAACAAAAAAATTTCTCAATAAAAATATTTGAACACCATCAACAACAGAATGGGGTCCAGTGAGTGGCAAGGATTTCACCTGCTTAACCATACTCTCATAAATGGGAATATAATTCCATATGCTTCTGTGAGCCAGAAGGTCTCCAGAACTCCTGCCCATCAACATCACACTCAAGGGAAAGTCCACCGTCTGTTAACACATCATATCAATGAAGGCAGTGAGGGAGAGGGACTACTGATCCCAGTTTGTAATTTTCCTGAATAATGTGACTCTGGAAAAATGGAAAAAATTTAGTTGACCTTAATAAAAATCGTTTTCCCTCTCTTGTGAAGGTTCCTTTAGATGCAAAACTCTGTCTTAGCCTTTTCACATTTGGGGCAAATCCATTGTAGCAGTTACCCTTCTCACTGCTGGGACAAAACACCCAACCCAAAGCAGCTTCTGGAAGGAAACAATTGGATTTTAGCTGTCAGTCTTGATGGAATGTTTTATCATTGTGGAGAAAATATGGCAGAGCAAAGGCTGGGCACTACATCTTGTCACAGTAGCTGGTAGATATCAGCAAGATTTAACTGTCTCTGGCAACCAAGGGTTGACCTCTCACACCCCTAGGCTTGCCCCAAGAGACACACCTCCTCCAGCAAGGCTACTTCCCAATCTGCCTCTAGCCAGGGATTGGCTGTGAGACTTAATCACAAACACATGAGGCTATGGGGTTGGGGGACATTTCATATTCAAACTATGACACTCATTTATATGGGTATGTTAAGGAGGAGTTAATAATCTGAATTTCATGATATTCAACAGGATCACCACCAGAAAATAATTTATAGTAACCGGACAGTCAACACAACATCTTCAAGAAGAAACTAATCATGGTTGGCTACATTCCATGAAGTTTCTACAACTCCAGCCAGCATGCTTAATGCATATACAGTTACGGTGCTAAAGGAACCCAGGCAATAGGAAATAGAACTGTGCCTTGATTACCTGTTATGTAAACATGAATATAAATTTATGAAATGGTTAAAAGAATTTCCTGTTTTTCAAGTGACTTGGCATAAATGACAGCCTCAGCTTTAAAATATGAGTGAATTAATTTGAAATCAGTGTATATTCTTTAGTCTACTTCTATTTTGTCTATCAGAGTACTGGCATAAATCACTGGGCAGGCATCATTATTTTCCCTTTTACTTCTAGTAAATAAATGACTGTCATTCTAGTGTGGAATGGAAGATAGGTATGTGGATGCTGCAGAAAGGTTTATGGGCTGATTTAAATTAACTGTGGACAGTCAGGTTTATTTATTTTTAAAAATGTTTTCAAGGCTCTAAACTATATATCCATTCATTTACATCCTGCAGAGCCAAGACCAGTATCCAAAAATGTGATAGTATTTTTCATCAGAATTTTCTAAGGTAATAAATGAAACGTGTGAACTGGGGGATGGGGTGGTCATTGGAATGGTTCAAATATAATATGCTTTAGAATATACTGATGTGGTCAAACAGAACTGGACAAAGGCCAGCCTAGTGTTATTCTTTTTAAAAATATATTTTATTTTTATTTATTTATATGAGAGACACAGAGAGAAAGAGGCAATTAGGAAGAGGGAGAGAGAATGGGTGCACCAGGGCCTGCAGCCACTGCAAACGAACTCCAGATGCATATGCCACCTTGTGCATCTGGTTATGTGGGTACTGGGGAATCAAACCTGGGTCCTTAGGCTTCTCAGGCAAATGCTTTAACCACTAAGCCATCTCTCCATCCCCCTGGTGTTATCTTCTTTGAGTAAACAGAACAGACAGAATGTCTTTAATTTCTTGCAGGAAACCCAGAGTTCCCAGCAAGTTCACGTACCTAGGAAAGCAGAGGGTGAAACGGTGCCATTGCTCCTCGAAACCATGACACTGATTCCTGTCTCCACAAAAGGCACTGAGAAGTCCACCACTTCCGAACGCTCCTCGTTGATGGTGAGTGAGCCCACCGCCATGACTGCTCTCTGATACACCACCTGGATAGAAGGCAGAAAAATTATAGGGCCTTTTCTCTCTCTTCCAAACAGCCCTGAGACCCTCTGTTGGAATGGCGGCCTGGAGGATGGGAGGGGACTTACTTCACCAATCATTCCATTCCACACGTTGTTCACTTTCTTGCCATGCTTCCCATTGGTCACCAGGTAGAGGTCATAGGTGAACTTCACAGTCCTGGACAGCTTCTTCAGGATATCAATACAGAATCCCTTGCAGCATTTCTTGACATTCATCCCCTCATTGGTTGAATTGCTGGAAAGAAAAGTCTCAAGATCAGTGAAAGTTCTGAAAACTGTATTTTGTTAGCTACACTCTTGTGTTACTTAGGTGAGGCACTAACAGGAGAAAGTGGCTTTCCAAGAAGGCAGTGTGTCTATACATCAGAGCAAAAGTTTCTAATATATATATTTTTAAATTTGTTTATTTTTATTTATTTATTTGAAAGTGACAGACAGACAGAGAAAGAGGCAGAGGGAGAGAGAATGGGCACACCAGGGCCTCCAGCCACTGCAAACAAACTCCAGATGCATGTGCCCTCTTGTGCATCTGGCTTATGTGGGAACTGGGGAATCGAGCCTTGAACCAGGGTCCTTAGGCTTCACAAGCAAGCGCTTAACCACTAAGCCATCTCTCCAGCCCAAGTTGCTAATATTTTTGTATGTGTGCAAGGAAGCTTGTTTTCTTTCTCTTCCTTCCTTCTTTCCTTCCTTTCTCTCTCTCTTTTCTGCCTGTCTGTCTGTCTTTCTTTCCTTCCTTCTTTCTTTCTGCCTTTCTGTTTGTTTGCTTCTTGAGACAGAGGCTCATGTAACCACGGCTAGCCTTGAACACACTAAATGGCCAAGGATGACCTTGAACTTCTGACTTCTGCCTCCATCTCCTGAGCGCTGGGATTATAGGTGTGTATCACTATATATGGTTTCTGTGGTGCTTAGGATGGACCCTGGGTAAGCTCTCTTACATCTGAGCTACATCTCCAGCCCCAGAGATGTGCTCAAGCATAGCAGTTAGTGTGAAAATATGAGCAGTTGCTACTGGCTAGGAACTCTGCTGAATTCTGTGTACTAACAGTAGGCCTTGTCTCCATGATAGTTCTCTGAATTTCATACAGTTTGTGCTTTCATTTGCAGAGCAGAGATACCAACTCTTAGTTTTTAAGAGTATTTAATGCATAGAACCTCTTTAGAACAGAGTATAGTTAAACTGAGTCATTGAAAACTTACTGTAAAATGACGAAAGGAAAATGTGAAATTGTGGAGTGGGATCTTTATACTTCCGAAGCTGTGAAACCAAATGGAAGGAGTGAGGGCACCTTGAGAGCTTCCAGGAAACCAAGGCTCTACCCTGTGCCTGAGGCTGTGGACTTAACCTCAACCACCAATCAGAGGAGGGGGTCCTAGCATTTTCCCTACATAGCTTCATGGCATGAAGTAGAAAAGGGCATGTGTCTGAAGGGCAATGTCCTAGAGCAGAAACAGAAGCCCTGTTAAGATATGGACGCTTTTGTCCTCTTAAAGGTGCTCTTGTCATCTACCAAGGTAATACTCACTGCTTTACACAGCAGCCTGCTTTATTCACTTGATGTGGTCACAGTCGAAGGGTATCCACACAAATTCAAAGGCCCATTAAATGTAAAAAAAATCACTCATCTTCCCAAACTAAGCAAGAAGTAGCACCCAGAAAGCATGTAGAGGAAGATCAAGGTCTCTTTTGACAATAGACTTGACTCTGCCTTGCTGTAAGGCATCCCATTAAGCCCAGTCCTGCCTGTAAGTTCTGAGCACCATGAAGTGTGTACTCTGTCAGAATATTCCATTTTCACTCATCTACACATTGAGCTGTTAACTAATGTGGATACGATGTTTATAGCAATCCAGCACCATAATATGAAAATGTTTTGCGCCTTATGAACCAAGTGGGTTACAAGACATACAACTAGTATCTTAGCTACATAAATGCAGATTATATAAATGAGGAGGAAAACAGTGAAACATGACGTATGGCTACTTTGGACTGGTGGGAACATAATTTCTTTCTCATATTTTTCAGATAGTTCCCTACCTCATCTAGGGAGCATTACTATGTATACAACTGCATACACACACTTCAAGCACCATTGACATATATCTATCCGTGAATGTGGACACGGGTGACACTATGACTTTGCTAGCAGGAGGTTGCAAATAGCATCTGATTTCCAGTGCTTTCCTTTATCTCAAGAGCACACATGGCTTCTCGTGATCCACTGGGTTCACCATTTCACCCTATCTGGTCCCTGACTTCCACTCAATGATCCTACTTCTGTTGGACAAAAATACCATGGCGATTTCACTCTCTTAGCCCCCAAGTTAGGTGTCCTGCTCTAGGCCCCTCCTCACCTTGGAAGGTACATTTGTGTGTATTTACACACAATTGTTGGTGGCTCAACACTATAAAGTCGTAGGAGGTAAATGCCTACTTTACCCTCACCAGCTACCCAGAGCAGAGCAATCAAGCTTGACTTTAAAATGTGCCAATACTGGGCTGGAGAGATGGCTTAGCAATTAAGGTGCTTGACTGCAAAGCCAAAGGACCCCAGTTCGATTCCCCAGGACTCATGTAGGCCAGATGCACAAAGTGGCACATGCATCTGGAGTTCATTTACAGTGGCTGGAAGCCCTGATGCACCTATTCTCTCTCTCTCTCTCTCTCTCCTTCTTTTTCTTTTCCTCTCTGAAATAAATAAATAAATAAATAAATAAATAAATAAATAAATAAAAAAAATGTGCCAAGATCAAATTCTGTCTTCTTTTTCCTAATAACTATACATCATGCATTGATGCCTCTGTCCCACCTCTGTGCATTCAGATCCCATTACTCAGCTCCTTCCCTTCTTTTTCTGTCTTAGCTTCCTCCTTCACCTGGCCAAGATTCCTGGGAGTGCTGAGACAGACTTTACAAGTGCTCCAGATTTAACATTCAGAATCATACACATATATACATTCTCTGCCAATTTATGAGTGAATGATCCCTCACGTCCATGACCATGCGGTAGATAATCTTACCCCATGGTCACCCACCACATGCCTCCTCTGTGGAAGCACCTAGGCTCTGGGAACAGTGTTGAAAAACATGCATCAAAAGGACCAATTCAATTTATCATGGTGACTGTTGAGAACAGAGCCAACTGGTGCCTGGGAAACTACGGTTGGCTCCTTTCCCAGCCCTGGTGAATGTGAAGGGAATGTGGTTTAAACCACAGAAACCGCCGCCTGGGCAGTGGAGCCCACGTGCTTTCAGTTGTCCACCACCACCCATAAGAAAAGATGACTCAGACACAAGTACAGGGAAAGGGATCTGACAAGATGTGCTGCCTAAGGCTCTATAGTTCCCCAGAGTGGCCAATGGATATAAGCCACACACAGCAGAGCTGGGTGCAGACCCAGGGACCTTGAGTACATCTCTTCACTCCTAGAACCTCAGTTTGTGCAGTCCTGAACTGAGATGCCAACACTCCCAGGATGACTGGGTTAGTGCTAGGGTGTGAGTGAGATATGGTCCAACAGGCTCATGTGCTTGAAGAATTGGTCTCCAGCTAGTAGCACTGTTTTAGAAGGATGTAGAACCTTTGGAAGGTGGGGTCTCACTGGATAAAGTTAGTTGCCGAAGGAGAGAAGAGTTGGGTAGTATAACCCTGCTCCATTTCCTGTCTGGTCTCTGCTGAGATGTGAGGAACTCCACAGTCTCCAAATGCTTCCCCCCAATAATTTGACAGTTTGGGCCATTACTCCCTACAGATAATTTTTTTTTTTCAATTTTCTCTCCATGCATTCAACACCTGACTCACAGGCTAGAAGGAAGGTCTGCTGATTTCTCAGCTCTTTAGAGACAGATGTGCACTCTCAAAACCCCACTGTTCATGAGAAGTGGGAAACAAAGGGTTTTCCTTGCAAGAGAATTACCCAGAAAACAAATGCAATCAGCTTGTCTAGCAGGAATCTTTCGGCAACTCTACCTTAATGCTTTACATCTAGGAAATGCAATTGATCTAATCTGGGCTAACATTGGGATTAGTGGATCCTAATAATTTTCTATTGATCTCAGGTAAATCTAAGACTTTAATTTGCCTAGACGCAGGGGCACAGCAAGCTCCTCTTGATCCTGTATGGAAAAAGGGAAAGTTGCAAGCTACCACCTCTCCACAGGAAACAAACACATGAACTTGACGGTGTTAAGCTTCTTATAGTGTTCAATAGAAAAGTCAATACTTTTAAAGAGAATAATTTATTTGGCTTATTTTTTTTCTTGTTAATGTGACTTGGGACATCATGATCTACTTGTTTACAACTCTGACTTTGTTTTATTACTTTTTAAAACTTTTTATGATAGAGTATATTGCCAGGCATGGTGGTGCATGCCTTTAATCCCAGCACTTGGGAGGCAGAGGTAGGAGGATTGTTGTGAGTTTGAGGCCAGCCTAAGACTACATAGTGAATTCCAGGTCAGCCTAGGGCTACAGTGAGACCATACCTTGCAAAAAGCAAACAAACAAGAAGTATATTGCTACGAACGCATGATCCTCCTGATTCAACTTCTGAATGCACCACCACACCTTGCTGATAGTGCTGGGGACTGAACCCAGGACTTCGTCCATGTGAGGCAAGCTTTCTACCAACTGAACAATATCCTCCACAAGATAACTGACCTCAGACTTTAAATTCCTTGTATTGACTATGAAGAACAAGAATACCCATTTGACTAGCCTTTAAGAGACACTGAAGACACAAAATAGTTTGTACTGTTTGCTTTGTGCCAGGCACAACTTTCTTCATCTGATCAACAACTACTCAGAGAACCTCTGCTCACATCTGAGCCTCCATTGACAACTTTCCCCCCTTTCTTACCTCACTTTTTATTTTTATTTTTTATTTTTTTAATTTTTTGGTGAGAGAAAGATAGAAAGGGAGAGGGAGACAGATAGAGATGGGTGCGCCAGCAGTCTCTCAGCTGCTGCAAATGAAATCCAGGTGCGTGCGCCCCCTTGTGGTCAAGTGCGGCATTGCGCCCTTGTGTCACTTTGCATCTGGCTAAACGGGGGACCTGGAGATTGGAACCACTGGAGATTGGAACCAGCGTACTTAGGGTTAGCAGGCAGGTGCTTTAACTGCTAAGCCATCTCTCCAGCCCTTACCTCCACACTTTTTCCAGGTCATTCTTTCTGTAATATTCAGTGGATTTCCTTTTTTGTTTCCAAAATTTGAGGTCTTTCCTGCTCCAGGGCCTTTGCATCTGTAGTTCTGTGAGGCTGGAATGTCCTTCCTCCACACCTTCAAATGCCTGGCTCCTTATTACCTGAACCTAACTGTTGCGTGCTAATATACCCTTACACATCCCCCAATTTGCTCTCACAGTGCATCGCATTATGTATCTCTGTCAGAAGCTTATCACAGCGTGAAGTCGCCCTGCTCCTTCACTAGTTCAGTTGCATTCTTTCATCATGTGACTACAAGATCCATGTCTTTTGTCTTTTCCACTCACTGATGCCTAACACATAAACTGTTGAATGTGTACTAAATGTATCTGTTCACTGATTCTCTCATAATTTATAACAATATTTGTGGAACTGAGCAACAATCGGAATTGGGGAAAATTTACTAAAACATCATGACCCTAACATGGGGTGGCCTAGTAACCATTTCGTAGCATGCCCAACCTCTTCCTCATTTCCGGGGACACTTGGGGGACTGTTTACTAAAGAAAGGAGGACTCATAGGAGGAACTGGTATGGGGGAAGCTCTGACAGAAGAGAGATATTTACCTCTCTCATATCTCATAATTTTAACTCCATGGAGGCTGACTTTAATGACCTTGTTGAAAACTTTCTCTAAGTCAAAATGTGCCTTCATAATACGCTTAACAGTCATGGATTTTTGAAAATATATATGCTGACACAAAGCACTGAGATCCAGGGTGGTAATGCATCGTGGGCAGTAACGACTATGGTAAGAGTTTGGATTGGAGTGAGGCAATGAAAGTGTCTATTCATCATCTAGCTATCCAGCAAGCCTCTGTGCAGCTCCGGGTGTGACACTGAGGATACAAAGATTAATAAGTCACATTCCTTGCATTTAGGCAGCTTGTCATCCAGGGGCAAGGACAAAAAAGCTATGACCTATAAAATGTAGTGATAAGGTAAAAAATTGAAATAGGGAACCTGACTTGGGGATGCAATGGTGAAACATACAACTGGCCATCTGTGAGGATGTATCAGAAAATGCCAGACCAAACAAGATTCCCATCCAACGGATGGCCTTTTCCTTCAGTAAGTCCCAGCAGGTGCTTTGGCACATGTTGGCATTAGAAAACATCAGGACCTTAGACAGCCAGGAACCTTCCTCTCTTCCCAAGGGGTTCATATGCGAAGGAGAACCCTCAGTCCCCAAGGTCATCTCTCTCTTCAAACGTGACAAAGGAGGAAATGACACAAATGTGATGTTTGTTTGCTACAAGTGTGCTGGGAAATGGCCACAAGTTCAGCTCCCACATGGATCACACTTGGAAACCATATGCAAGACATGTGTCCACCACAAATGCACACATTAAAAAAACTTGGAGGTGGGTGTGGTGGTGTGCACCTTTAATCCCAGCACTCAAGAGGCAGAGGTAGGAGGTTCACCATGAATTCAAGGCCACCCTGAGACTACAGGGTGAATTCCAGGTCAGCTTGGGCTAGAGGGAGATCCTACCTCAAAAAAAAAAAAAAAAAAAAAAAAAAAAAAAGAAAAAAGAAAAAAGAAAAAAAGAAAGAAAGAAAGAAAAAGGAAAAAAGAAAGAAAAGAAAACTTGGAAAGTGTAGATCTTGGAAATGTAAAAAGAAGTAGAAGGATTAAGAATGTGCTGGAGAAGATAAAATAAAGGGAAAAGCCAGGAAACAGAAAATAAATGGTTACTGAATTTAAGAATGAAGGTCTGGGGGAAGAATGAGATAGTTACATGTAATCAGCCAGTGTTTGAGTCTCTCTTCTCTTTATTCACTTGATCTTCCCAGGTTGGGGTTTGAGTGTGAAATGTTCCTACAGGCTCATGTATGTGAACATTTGGTCTCTAGGGGGTGGAACTGTTTGGGAAGGCTGTGGATCCTTTAAGAGGTGGAGCCTTGCTGGAGGAAGTGGGTCACTGGGAGAGCTGAGGTTTTGTAGCCCAACCCCACTTCCTGTTTGCCCTCTGCTTCCTATCTGCTGATGTGACCCACTCTGCTTCATGTCCTTGTCATGCCTTCCCCACTACCCTTAAAAATGTAAGCCAAATAAACTCTTCCTCCCTTCCCTAAGTTTCTTCTGGTCAAGTATGTGTTCAGAGCACGGAGAAAGCATCTAATCCATCTCATCATCTGTTTGTTTTTTTATCAATTTCCCAGGGGTGCAAAACCACCCACCTCATTCCGCCATTGCACACTTGGTACACACCCAGGCATTTGATGCTTTTGATTGATTATTATAGAATGATTACAGCAGAGAACCTTTAATTTGACAGCCAAGGATGGAAGTGTAGGTGCTTTGGCCATCTGTGATACAAACACATTTGATAGGACAGACTCTATTCAGCCTGGAGCAGCCCCAGAACTCACTTGATTTTAACAAACTTCCGGCAGGGTACGGTGTTCCTCACACACGTCTCGGTCAGTGGGTCTATGTCTTCCACGATGACGAAGGGGGCTTCCTCCAGGGTGACGATGCTCAAATGGTTGTCGTCTGGCTCACAATCAGAAAAGGACTTGTACCTAGGCCACACGGCGTGCCTCAGGCTCAGCGTCTGGTTCTCCCACTTGCCCACCTGCATCACAAACACAAAAATACTTTTATCTTTTTGGAATGTGTACTAGAGAGAGAGAGTGTGTGTGTGTGTGTTTGAATGTTTGTGTATGTGTGGATATGCATATATGTACAGGCCCGTGTGCTCATGTATGAATGTCTAGTCATGTGTATAAGAGTACACATGTATGTGTGGAAGCACATGTACTTGTGTGCGTATGTGCCATGGCCAGAGGACAACATCAGGTGTCTTTCCCAAACGTTCTCCACCTTATTGTTGTTGTTTTTTATGAAAGACTTATTTTAAGAGAGTAGAGAAAAGGGAGAACAGATGCAGAATCGCTTGCAAGCAGAGAGGGGACCCTTCACACACACACACGCACGCACGCACGCATGCACCTGGAGAGCTCCCCAGAGGAAAAATCCTTCCACCTTATTTTTTGAGACAGGGTCTTTCACGGAACTTGGATATCCCTCACTCAGCTAGACTATGTGGGTAGAAAGCCCTAGGGATCCTCCTGTCTCCTCCAGCTCCCCAGTACTAGGATTACAGGCATAGGCCCAGCCCTCAGCTTTTACATAGGTTATGGGGATCCACACTCATGTCTTTACACTTACACGGCAAGTGCTTCACCCAGTCAGACATCTCCCCAGCCCACTGGTGCTTCCCCACCACTGACTTCCAGAAGGTCAGGTCCTCACAGTAGACAGAGGGGCCACCCATCAGTCTGAAGGACTTTTCTGCTGTGTACCTCAATATACACACCCACCTAACATGCCAAGAATATGAGCAGTGTCCTACCCATCCCAGGCTCTTCCACAGCATCATGAATCATGCATGTCTGGGGGTGAAGCCCCCTAATTGTGTACTTCTGGGCTCCCTGTGGAATTCTAATGCCTTGCCAGAGTCCAGGGCACCATGGAAACAGGATAGACTGTGAAAATCACAGGGGTGTGGGTTTGAACATGCATCTCCTCCACTTGCTGGCTGTACAAAACTAAGTAGGGTCCATTTCCTGCTCTGTAGAATGGCATGGTTTTACTGACTTCCTATAATATTATGGAAATCAAATATGGCACTGTGTGTAAAGCAAAAGCAAGTCCCTGGCACAGAAGAGAGATCTCATACTCTTTCTTAAGAATGGAAAAGAGGGCTGGAGAGATGGCTTAGTGGTTAAGGTGCTTGCCTGCAAAGCCAAAGGACCCGAGTTCGATTCCCCAGGACCCATGTAAGTCTGATGCACAAAGTGGCACATGCATCTGGAGTTTGTTTGCAGTGGCTGAAGCCCTGATGCACCCATTCTCTCTCTCTCTCTCTCTCTCTCTCTCTAGGCCTCTTTCCCTCTCTCAAATAAATAAATAAATAGAATGGAAAAGAAAAAAATAATAATAAGGGGAAAGAATAATCGGTTCCAAGAATAAAAAGGGGGGTTAGGGAGAAGGATGGAGAAAGATGGAGTTTGAGAAGCAACAAGAGAAGAGGATTGTGGGAAGAGATGACGTAAGGGGGACAGAGCCAATGATGGAATTAGAAGCACCTTTTCAATCCCAGATACAGCCCCATTTAGGTTGCAAATGAAGGCAGACTTTTATTAATCTGCAGCGTGGAGACTGACTGCTTAGCTCGCATCAAAGGCCTGTCAAAATAGAATCGATTGTACTCCCTCCGAGCAGCAGCCAGCATCTTAGCGAAATCAAATTGAAGGCTGTATGTTTTGAGCCCTCATTTGATTTGACAGCTTATTGGCAGCATGCACGCAGGCGCTGGGAGAAAGCTGCCCCCGTATCATCGTCATCAGGTTCTCCTTCCTCCTCCTGAGTGACTGGCTGACACCCACAGGTCAGCGCTTTATTTGTAATGCCAACTTCAAGGAAAACACCTCGTCTGAGAAGCTAAGTGCCCAGTGCAGCTTGTCTGTGCTGATGTGACCCTCTGACCTCTCCTCTGGCGACGTGAAGTGTCACCAGAAATGAATCTGGGCCCTTTCAAAAGAATTCAGATGCTCCAAGCACCGGCAGGTGATGGGGTGAAGAAGAGAAAAAGTTCTATTCCCTTACATTACCTCATCATTTGCACTGGAAAATTTTTGCGGGCTGTACGGAAATACCCCATGTGGCTAATTGCAAAACTGTCTAGCTTGGGTGATACTGTCCTTTTTAAGATGCAAGGTTTGGTGAAACAAGCATGCTCAAATGCCCTGCCCTGACTGTTGTGACGTGGGACACAGGCTCAGCTGAGTACTGAGCACAGCAAATCCTTCATTCATGTGACATGGATTGACGGAACACTTGCTATGTGCTGGCACTATCCTAAGAGCAATGATGGATTAAACAATGACTTCCACCTTCTTGGAACAATGAATCCGATGTGAGACAAAGGTCAAACCAATCATACCACATGTATGCAAACAGATCTAAAGCAAAACATTGGCAAGCTTTTCCTTTTGGGACATGTTACCCTGACGTCATCTCTTTTTATTTCTATGGGAAAATTCAAACACAATCTTCAAGAGGTCTGGGTGTTTGTGTGGGTAAGAGAACAGCTTTTGAGGTCAAGTAGAAATAAGTGTTCCCACTGGCTTTACCCTTTGCTGAGAAGCTTTGGGAAAGTCATTGAACCTTTCTGAGCTTCACTTTCATTGATACCATGTACAGAGCAATGGTGTGTACCTGGGAGGGCTGCCGTGATGTCTGCATGAGCCAAAAACACACATACCACAGAGAACACAAAACATAGCAAAGCAGGTAACATGTATGATGGCTGTTATGATACTATTTTAGCATTTAATACAGTTCAAATACCACCTTGGGTGGCAAGGCTTCCTTTCTTTCCTTAGAATTCTAGAACTTTGCATGTATCTCCACCATAACCATTAAATACAATAATAAGGTCACTTTAAAATATTTTGAATTGTTCTTTGACAGTTTCATATATGTATACAATGGATTTTGAGCTTGTTCACCCCACTGCCCTCGCTTATCCCTCCCCCATACCTACTGAATCCCTTCTTTCCAATGTCTATTTTGGGGACCCACTGGGTTGCATATTCATGGGTGTAGGGTTATTTACTGGAGCATAGGTAACTTACCAGTGGCTACACTACTCAAGAAAAATGACAGCTCCCACTCCGAGAGCCATTAACTACCAATGGCCTCATAGAGAGTGGAGGGGCCTTATTGCGCTTCTCCCCCACCCATGATAGAAGGTTGATGGGCTCAATGTTGTGCAGGTCTTTGGGGCAATTCTGTTCAGTCAGGAAATGTCTCTGTTTAGTCTAACCATGCCTCCCGAGTGCTACGTGGTAAGGATTACAATCCCAACTTCGCAGTTCAGGGTACCAAAAGGGAGACGTTGCGTGACGTGCCCCAACTCACTCAGTGAAATTAGAACATGATGCCGTCTGAAACCCAAAGGTCCTTCCCCACTATGCACACCGTGTTCCTATTCACTAAACCACAGACTCACACTACTGCTCCATGTCTCTTCCTGCCATGCACACATGGATCCAAACTGCCCAAAATAACATAAATTAAGGCAAAAGCCATCCAGTGAGCAGACTCTTTAGTGATGCCACGGCTCACATCACAAACCACCTCGTGGCAGAAGTTGCAACCCAAGGCTGGCTCATGGGGAAAGATGGACTTGTAAAGGTTTATGAACTGCTAGATACAGCAACTTGCTCAATCCCACCAGTTCCACTGTCTTCCCTGACACATCCAGGTATGTACCCATCGGTCAACCAGAAAAGACACGAGAGAGTGGCTGGTGAGAAGAACTTAGTGTAACTGAACCTGCTTTGTAAGCATGGTCCTAATCCTGGCGACTTGTATCTGTTTCTCTTGGTCTGATGGATGCCCCACCATCTCTCAACACCAAAAATCCCAACGATGAGACATGACACAACACAAAGGAGAGAACAGACATGCTTGGCTTCCCCTCCCATATCCATTCCATATTTATAAAGGACTAAGCCAAATCCAGTGTCGGTAGACAGCTAAAACAGAAGCTCATTGATCCCATGAGGGTGTGTATGGACTGGAGGACTACTACGGTGTCAATCCTGAGGAGACTGTGGTGTGAGAAACAAAGTTTGCTTGCATGGAAATTATTTATGGTAATTGGAGAGATTTGTGAGTCAAATAGTCTCCCACAGGCACGCATTTTACAAACTGGAAGACATGAAGCATGGGTCGAACAGAACATGCAGCAGGAAAGAGATCAGAGAAGGCTTATCTGAGGAAGGGAACTTAACTGAGATTGGAAACCCAAGGGGGGGATGGAGTTGGGAGAAGAGTGAACAGGGGGAGCAGAGGACAGGAAAGCACCCCAGACAAGAAGGAGCAAGGTACTGCGACACCCTGGAGCAATCAAGGGTTGGAATTTAATACAAATAGAAATAATATTTATAGATTTTTTACCTATATTATTAAATGTTATATGTTGTTTGCTTATATTCAATGTTCATATTGATAATAAGCCTACTTATATGTTATAGCAATATAAATATTCTATTAAGGAATCAGTATTTACCCAAAGAGTAGATTATGGATTGAATGATTGTGGTTGCCTCAAAATTAAGATGTTGAAACCAAACCTCCAAGGTGATGAGACACACAGAGAGATGCTCAGCCTTGCTATGTGTAAGTATCTTGTTATTATTATTTAAATCTGTGGGCAAAAGTATCCTCAAAGAGAACTTCACCTTTTTATTCCATGTTCAAACTCATAAAATCAATGACTGGATACAGCCTATGGCTGGTTTGCTTGTCATCATTTATTTCCCAGTTCCGTTCCTTACAAGATACTGATTTTTCTCTTGGAGAAATGGCCGCCTATGGCTTCAAGAATAGAAGCATCAGGTCCCTGAATCCCCCAGCTGCAGTGATTGGCCCAGGAATGTGCATGTGACTTAAGCTGAGCCAATGAGAAGCTGGCCTGGGATTGCTTTGCTCCAACTCTTAGAATACAGTGAGTGATGAAACAAGCTGCCTCTTAATTATTGAGCTAAGAAACAAAAGACCAGGGCTGGGGAGATAATAAAGTGCTTGTCTCTCCAGGACCTGAGTTTGACCCCAGAAACCACATAAAAATGTGGTGCAAACCTGTAATCCTCACGCTGGGGAGGCAGAGACAGGAGGATCTCTGGGGCTCACTGACCAACCAGTCATGACTAATTGGTGAGCTCCAGACCAATGAGAGACCCTGTCTTAAAAAAGGTAGATGGCTCCTGAGACAACACCCAAAGCTGTCCCACATATATGTGCGTACACATGCATGTGCGCACACACGTGCACGCGCACACTGCAAGCCCAGATCACTAAGGTGAGGGTGCTGCTTGGGTTCTTAAGATGGAAGCTGACATTCCTGGGCACTTAGGAGACCGTACTTAACATTATTTTAATTCCTAGAAACTCCCTATACAGAAAAGAAAGTTTTGGACAGAATTTTTAAATCTCTATCATGAATTTTTTTGCACTTAAAAACAGTCCTCAACTCACCCAAATAAGGCTGTGTGGGAGGAAGAAAAAAAAGTCTTTGCCTTCAAAATAAACTGAATTTTGGTGCTAAACCTTTGAGTGTTCTCAGAAAATATGCAGAAGTTTTGAGGACAAAGAAAAATAATTGCCTTCAGATGGAGAAAAGTGATTTAGGTGAAAGAAATATAAAAAAGGGGAAATTAACTTTGTAATGATCTTTATGCATTCTTATTAATATAATTTAAATACAGTGCTTTGAAGATGCTTAACTGCCCTTTAGCATCTCGGAAGTGTGTTGTGAATGGTCAATGATTACTTACTGAAACGTTCAGCCAGTATGTTCTTAGAGCAGAGATAATTTCATCTGCGGAAACTGCCTGCACGTCTCAAGTTGCCATCTACCTCTTCATGTCTGGATAAACTCAACCATGTCACAAGGGCTGGAAGAATCTAGGTTAATGGGTGGGTGGGGCTCTTCTTTCAAGGGGATATGGGTGTTTGATCTCATTTGGTATATTTATGAAATTCCTACAAGATACAATTAAAATAATCTTACAGTTACCTTTTAAATCTCTGAAGCTGCCCAGTCACAAACAAACATGCATACACACCAATAAACACCTCCACACCTATTCACTCACTCCTCCACACACACATAGGTGCATATTCACACAGAGAGCACACACTTCACAAACCCCAAAGAACACCCACCCCCTACCTATACCTTCACTATTTCTTCTGCCTGGAATTCCTCTCCTATCATCTCCACCTACTGAAACCCTACTAGTTCTCTTTCAGGCCCAGCTCTGATGCCAACTCTCCAGTAGCACTGAATTTTCCAGGTGGAATTTATTACTGGGTTTTTGGAATCTCTAGGATATTCTCTGTTTTTCTCACCTGTTAATTCATGAACCCAACTCATAGACATTGGGCGATTCACACTATGCTGGGCACTGCAAAACAATAGTGAGCAACCCTCAGAGAGGACAGACTCTGCACTCGGATTTGTCAGTCTGGCTGGAAAGAAAGGAAATAATTCAATGGTAGTCACAGGGCTGTGGCTATGGCTTCAGGGTAGAGTGTTTGACTAGCATGGGAAATACCCCAGATAATAATAATAACAACTATAATAGTAATAATAATAATTATTATTATCAAAATGTAATTCAAGTTCAGTAGCAATCCCTGAGATAAATGCTGTTACGGGAGTAAGAACAGCATTTTAAG
Organism: Orientallactaga sibirica; assembly: GCA_036365145.1. Classification (NCBI taxonomy): domain Eukaryota; kingdom Metazoa; phylum Chordata; class Mammalia; order Rodentia; family Dipodidae; genus Orientallactaga; species Orientallactaga sibirica. The sequence goes on along the minus strand of JAEOAD010000008.1, from coordinate 39,960,709 downwards.
AAAGAAGAGAGTTTCTTGCTTCGGATGAGCATTAAAAGATTCCTCCTATACAAAGTGACTTTCAATCATGTGAGACAAAGCAGGAGAATAAGTGCATGTCCTATTAAGGGCTTTTCCTTTATCCTATGGGTAGTAGATGCTTAGAGAGCTGGAAGTGAAGATGTATTAAAGATGTATAAAGACTTCCTAATATAGTACAGAATAAGGAGGCATGACATAAAGATTCCAAATGCAGGGTCTGGTGGGATGGCTCAGTGGTTACAGGTGCTTGCTTTCAAAGCCTGCTCGCCCAGGGTTAAATTCCCTAGGACTCAAGTAAAGCCAGATGCATAAAATGACATATGGGTCTGGAGTTCTTTTGCAATGATAAGAGGCTCTGTTATGTTACTCTCTCTCTCTTTCTCTCCTCTCTTCCTCTCTCATAAATTTGTTTTTAAGTTCTGAATGCAAAATAGAATGGATTAGAAGGCATTTGCTTGGCTCTGGGTGGCAGAGTATAGTCAAACGGGCATGAACTCGTGGATTTCACAGTGGGAGAATGGACAGAACTTAAAGATGTGTCTGAACACACAGAGAAGAGGTTAAGGGTGAAGTCTACTTGAATTACAGTCCTATAGACTCTCCTACCTGTCCAGGTCACAACCTGAGACCCACCTTAGATATAGTAAAGAGGTTACAAACCAGCCACTTAAATAAGTATTTGCTGAACTAAATTGGGCCCATAGCACACATCATTTTTTTTTCCCCCTTAGAATTCAGTTAAAAAAGGAAAGCTGCCTGTTTATCCAGCTCTTTTCCTTGGAGGCAACACAATAAGGATTAAAAATTAAAATTCAGAAAGTAAGTATTAAAAGGGACAACAGAGGCCACGTCCACCCTGCCTATGATGCTCCAGTCGGACTGGGCCCCATGAGCTCATGGGGTGATTTCATCACCAGAGGGCAACATGGGCTTTCAAACAAACACTTCATGTGTGCAAAACATTGGTGAGCATTTCACTCCAGATAATAAGCAGTGATTTACTTCCAAGCTGGAGAAAAATGTGAGAATTAACTTCCTTGAGAAGATGACATTAAAGAGGAGAAACAAAGAAAATGTGGGCCAATTTCCCTGAAATGTAAAATCTTCCTTTTGAAGGACATGAGATAAATGACTCAGAAGAAAATGGAACATGATCTAACATCCAAATTTTGCATAAGGAGTGTCATCGATTAGCGCCGCCTCCATGCCCCTGCATGCTCGCCTGATGCAAGCAGGCCAAAGGCAGGTTTACACACAAGTCATTTTGTGTCTGGGGTCGCCAATCAAAACCCAAAGTACATCTGAATTTAACTGATCTGGCAACCACTGCAAAGGTTTATGAGCCACTACCATGGCCGGAAAGCAAGTTGACGTGTGTCATACTTGGAGTGCTTCCCAGATTAGTTCTGTGATTTTTTTAAAAAACAAATACCTGATTTAAAGTTCATGTAGACAGCCTGAGTGCTAAAACCAAATGTCACCATGGAACTAAGTTTTCCTAGGCTGGGTATAAGCAAAAACAAAAACAAAAACAAAAATCTACAAAGAGGAAGGTGTGGGTCAAACCTACTTTATTTTCAATGCTGAGGGAAAACTAGGAAATGTTTTCCAGACATTGAAGGGCAGGCTTCTTTTGAATACCCCTTCTTAAAGGTAGAACCAAAGGTGATAGGATCAGGAAGCTTTAGCATGGGTAAGAACACTCTGCCAGCAATTAAGACTACAGTCTTGGGCTGGAGATATGGCTTAGCGGTTAAGGCACTTGCCTGCAAAGCCAAAGGACCCAGGTTAAATTACCCAGGTATATATGGCACAATGCAGGACTGGCCCTAGCCAGATCACATGCTAAAAGAAACCAGGCCACACCCTTCGGGTTTTCTCACTAGGACGGCAGGTAGTCAATGATGAGTAAGACTCCATGAGATGGGGCAACCTAAGACAGGCACCGTCGCATGTGATGATCCCTTGGATCCTGGGTTCAACAATGGCATGGGAAAGAACCATGCCTCCCAGGGTTGCCAATAATAAAAACAAAAAGGAGGATATGTATGGCACAATGCAGGTCTGGCCCTAGCCAGACCAGACCGCATATCAGAAGAAACCGGGAAGTGGCTTCTGTGAACATGGCTGTCCTGCGCAGGCCTGGCGTGACAACAGCTACAGTCCCATGCTCGCGAGAAACCTGCTGCGAGATGATCTGTCTGGAGACAGGCTGTCATTGGTCACAAAAAGGGGACCACCCCATACAATGATTGGCCAGCCAAACCCCTTAAAACCCCCTACACTTCCTTCAATAAACGAGTTTGCAGCAGCTTGCCCTCTGCTGCTTCCACCCAACTCCCGGAGTCTGTGTCATGACTCTGTGCCTCTCACCCCCAACATGGCAGAGACCCTGCCTCCCTCCTGGGCTGGCCCTAGGGGAGACCCCCCAACACACAGGACCCCCATAAGCCAGATGCATATGATGGCACATGTGTCTGGAGTTCTTCTGCAGTGGCTAGGGGCCCTGGCATGCCCATTCTGTCTCTCTCTCTCAAAGAAATATATAAAAATAAAATATATTTTTAAAAATGCAGACCTATTAGTTAGAAAGAATAAAGGATTCAGTGGCAGAGGGGGAAAAGGGAGGGTGGTGAGAGAGGATTATGACCGTGGCATATTGTTTGTATTTATGGAAGTTGTCAATAGAAAAGGTTAAAAAATAAAAGTCACCTTTAAAACTGTATAAATAAAACAGAGAGAATACAGTCCTATCTCTTGAAAGATAGTTCAGTGGGTAAAGTGCCTGTTTTGCATTGCAAGCATGAGGATCTGAGTTTGATCCCCAGAATCCATGTAAAACAAACAAACAACAACAACAAAAACAAACAAGCAAGGTGCTGCACACAATCTCAATACTGGGGAAACAGGGACAGGAGGATCACTGGAGCTCACTGGTCAGCCCGTTTACTCCAATTGGTGAGTTCCAGGCCAGTGAGAGCCCCTGTCTCAAAAAAAGTAGATGGCACCTGAGGAGCAACACCTGATGTCGTCCCCTGTCCTTCACGTGGGTATGCATTCAGATGAACACACACACACACACACACACACACACACACAAAAGGAAATGCATTCCTGGATCTCCTCAGTATCCCGTCTGGGATGAGGCATCCTGACTGAGGCCCTCCGGCTCAGGGTTGTCCAAGGAGAGGCACCGGGAAGATTGTGCCTTTGGCTTTGAGCAGAATTAAATGTAGCTGAAGTAAAAGATAGAAACCTTTCTTCCTGGGTTACTTACGTAACTAGTGGCAATTGCCAGCACATCTAAATGAGCTTAATCAGCTATTAGAGCCTTAATTAAATTCCTCTCAGTTGAAATTTCAGAATCACCTAATTGTTACACAGCTCACACTGGAGCTGTTGATTTTCCCCCCCTCCTATAATAAGCATTCTCGGGATAATCTGATACCTTTACAGATAAAAGCATCAGCTTTCTTAGAGCCCTGCACTGATTTGGTCATTTCATGGAAATTCATAATTCTTGAGGTTTCCAAGAACAACCCCCATTCTGCATCCATTCTCTCTTTCTCTTTCCCTCTCTCTTTCTCTCTCATTGGTGTATATTCATTTTACAGCATTGAATTTCATAAAAGCAATGTTTTTGAGTATATCATGTATTTTAACCATTTCATCCCCCCACCACTAGTATCCATCCTTCTCGCACTTTTCCTTTTACTCTCATGTTTATGTGTGTGTATATCTCTCTCTCTCTCTCTCTCTCTCTCTATATATATATATATATATATATATATATATATATATATATATATATATATATATATCTTCTAGGGAAGATGGCTCAGTGGTTAAGGGCATTTGCTTGCAAGCTTGTCAGCCCAAGTTCAATCCTCCCCAGTACATACATATAACTAGGTTGCAAAATGGTGCACATCTGTAATCCCAGCATGACTACAATAGGAGACAGAACCAGGAGAATCTGGAAGCTCACACAGCGGCAAAACAACAAGAGAGATGCTGTTTCAAAAGAAGGTGGAAGTAGAGGACCAATACCCCAAGGTTGCCTTCTGACTTCCACATTCACACCGTGGCATGTGCGTGCGCATATACACACATCAAACACACATGCACACACACACACAGATACATGCATACACATAAATAATTGGAATTCTATGTCACAAATAAGAAGAAACATGCAGTATTGGTCATTGGTGTATGGCTTATTTCACTGAAGATGATGGCTTCCAGTTGCACCTACTTTCCAGCGAACATGACTTCATTCTTCTTTATGGCTTAATAAGATTCCCTTGTGTTCATGTATCACATGTTCTAACCCACTGATGGACTCTAAGCTGATTCTGCAAGTTGGTGCAGAATGCTGCAGTTAACATGGATGTGCAAGAATCTCTGTGCTGTGCTTACCCAGGAGTCCTTTAGGTATATGCCCAGGTGTGGTACAGCTGGGTTATATGAAAGCATTCTTCTCCCAAGCTCTGTCAACAGGAGACTAGCTCAGTGCTTGTTCACATTTAAAATTTCAATTGAAAAGTGAACGACTCTGCATAGAGAGACTCCATTTTCCTTAGAAGTTTGTATATAAGCTCCCACATTCCTCTGTTCCCAAGCCCCTGGGGGTGGATAGAAGTCCTATTTCTTTGGCTTACTCTTAATTCTTAAAAGTGATGTGCTTTGCTAATTAACTAAGAAGTTAATAGTGTTTTCTTCCTCCTCTTTGATTCTACATTGGAATGATAGAACATCAGAGACTTGAAAAATCATCGAAAAAGGAAAAGGAACTCTCATAATCACTAATTAAATTTTTTAACATGCTCCTGGGAGTCCTTCACTGTGGAGTTTCTGTATCAGTCAGCCCTTCCTGGACTCTAATAGTAATTATTGAATAAGTGATACGTGTAGGCACTGCTACTTATCAAGGTACTTGATCACACCAACAGGCATTTTCTTATTTTGCCCTCACAATCCTAAAAGGAAAAGGGCTGTTATGATCTTCACTTTACAGACTGGGGAAGCTGGAAACCAGTGATTTGTCCAAGATCAAACAGCAAATGAGAGGGCCTGGAATCTGAGGTCAAGGTGTCAAGACTTCAGAGCCTGGGGCAATTACCTCTGCCAAGACTCCCAACACACCAACACAGGCATACTTGCTTTGAGAAATTTCAAGGCAGATAGGAACACTTGGCTTTGAGGAGGGAATATTCCATGGATCGATGCACAAGAAAGCACTTAGACCTCTGCAATTGGCAGACTGGTGCCCTATGAGTTGGAATACCTGAGTTCTAACTTCCAACATGCACAGCTTATCTCCTTCAGAGAGGGACAAAGTGAGCTTTTCCTGTCACCTATAAGAGGAGAACAGCTCAACCTGCTTTCACACATGACAGTCTTATTTCCTCGGTTCTCCCGTGAATTGATTCTTCTACGGACTTGAATTCTACCATGGAAAATGCCTCCAACAGCAGAGCTATTAGGATCCCCAAATTCCACCACTAACATGGACAGCCAAAGGCGATTAGAATAGCAGACTGGGGGAAAGTAGACGCTGCTCAAATGTGAACTGTGTCAATTAGGTAATTTGGGGATTTCAACCAAGAGGAATGTAATTAAAGTTCTAACAGCTGATTAGATTTCTCTTTCGCCTCCATGGTAATCTCCATCCATTACATAAGGGGTCTTAGAAAGGAAGTTTCCATCTTCCCTGTGGATCATGTCGCATTGAGATCCTGATAGCAAAGACAGAAGTATTCTGTTCATATTGCCTTATCTGGTATTATCAAAACCCAATCCTAAACTCTGTGGAACTTTTTAAAGGGCAGTTGCATGAAAGGAGAAGTCAGATTATGTGCAGGTCTACAAAAAGAGTGCAGGAAGAGATAGCAATTGAAACCTAGGACAAGCACAGACACTGGCCGTGGGATGGGGGAGGCTAGACACATGATGTGGAATGGGAACTTGACCTGAGGCTGGTCCTCTGATATAATCACAGTAATCACTCTATTTTTTTAAAACGCTTTCGCAACGGTTCTTTAGAAATATGGCAAAGGTTTTCTTTTGACCTTCTAATGTACTTTTTTCCTGGGTAAATTTCAAAGATCCATATAGCTTCCAATTGTGAAATAAATGAAATGCCATTTGCAATCTGTCAAGGTAAATAGCTCTTCGGGAGGAATATTTACCTGGACAATATTTAGCAGTTCTGTTCCCTTGGCAGCATTGACAATGAGTTAGAAATAGTTTGAGAGAGGCGTGTTCTGATCCTGGGATAACTAAAAGGTTCTTTCATTTGTTGGAGTAATCAATTCATTCCTTTCAACATATAACTGTGGGCTAAATATGAATATATATAGTCAACTTGACAGAAGCTAGAATCACTTGTGAGGGACTCTGCAGATTAGGTTTGTGTTTAGCAGTTACCTTGATTGGGTTAATTAAGGTGGGTAGACTCCCCCCAACTGTGGGTGCCACCATCCCATGGGCTGGAGAGAGCATGTTATCTGAGCAAGCAGCCTTCACTGTTTTCTGCTTCCTCCCTGTGGGTGTGACACTGGCTTCCTGCTCCTGCCATGCCTTCCCAACCATGAGGAACTCTCCCCTCTGGCACTAGAGGCCTTTCCTCCCTTCCACTTCTTTTTTATTTTCCTTCAGGTATTTTGTCCTAGCAATGAGCAGGTAACTAACACAATAGATATGATCATTCTTTGGAATTGATTTTTAAAATGTAAAGCTTAAAAGAGTGGGAAATTTCTGGTCAGAATGTGTCACCATTTATAAGAGGAGATTAAATCAAACCACAGACTAAGGAAGCAGGAAGCTTCAAGGCATCAAACCCGACTTGAAGGATGTAACAAGCCAGAAACTGATGGATTTCCTCACTCAGCATTATGTAAAAAAAAAAAAAAAAAAAAAAAAAAAGCCAATTCCATTTGGATCTCAGCCCTGAACATTCAAAGTTAACCTCATTGACGATGTCTGCAGACTTTTTAAATAAGGTTATAAGACCTGAGGGCATCGATTAGTTGAAAAACATTTCATCTCCTCACCCATGAGAAGTTACTGGATGGTAGATGCTGTAGTGTTTGGAGGGCAGGTCTCTGATGGGCAGCTGTAGCTGAGGTAAAATAAGAATTTTAAATCTCTGAGGTGGTCATTCTTCTTCCAAAATGAAAAGGGGAGGCAAGGATTGGTGCCCAAGACCCTGAGGCCCTGCTAGTTATGACAAGGATGCAAATGGAACTGTCCTGCAGGGGTGAACTCCAAGGCCATGGTGTATTGTCTGCTTAGCTCTCCTTAGATACAATGGTATTTTGACAATTTTTTTTTTTTTTGGCTCTGCTCTGGCCCCAAACGACTTTGCTCCAGGCTTTGTCTGAGCCCTGAAATATTCCAGTAAGAGGAGCCTTTGAAATACTAAAGCCTATAGAAGATTTAATGGTGAGGAAACAGTAATAAGCTTAAACTACAGCTTTGCCCACTGTTAAACACATGATTATTAGACGGCAGTGGGAGAGAGAAGGGTTCCCATAGAATGGTACAGGTAAGACTCACAATTTGATAAAACAGAACCTAAGCCATCCTTGGCTGTCAATCCAATTTCATCCACACCAATTATCCCCATCTCAGATATGGAGACACAATTCCAGGTTGCTATAGAGCTCCTAGGAGGACATGAGAATCAGGATGGATAACCTCGCATCCACTCAGCATTGCCTTGCCCTGCTAAGTTATGTTGACAAACTCAGCAGATAAAAAGAGCCAAGGTCTAGTTCAAGTTCAATATTTAAGTGTGTCACCTCCATGAAATCAAAACTTTTCAGATTCACACAAATCATAATCAAATGTAGAATCCCGAGAGCCCAGGTGATGCTGAGTGACCTAGTGCACAAAACCATTCTCTAGGCTTTTGGTCACCATTACATGACGCAGATGTCTTGGCTCATTCAATCAAAAAATGCTTAGTACCTGGTAGGTACCATTAATTCTTCCAACAGTGGAATCACTGTGGTGAGTGCTTCCCAAATGTGGGAGTCAAAAAAGTACTACTCATGGGCTGGAGAGATGGCAGTTAAGCATTTGCCTATGCAGCCTAAGGACCCAGGGTCAGTTCCCCAGTACCCACGGAAGTCAGATGCACTTGGTGGTGCATGCATCTGGAGTTTATTTGCAGTGGCTAGAGGCCCTGGTGCACCCATATTCATTCTCTCCTCCCTCTCTCTCTCTCTGACAAATAAATAAAAATAAAATATTAAAGATAAGTACTACACAGAGGTCAAATGCTTTTAAACAGCACCCGAGTTAAGTATAGCATTTCTAGGATTTTGTTTTGTTTTGAGATAGGGACTCCTTGTATAGCCCAGGCTGGCTTTAAACTCACTATCATTCTGCTTGAGCCTCCAGAGTTCTGGGATTATAAATGTGTGTCAGCATACCTGGCTTGGTCTTCCACTTCTAAAAACAGAGGTTAAAAATGTTTATGACATGTGAAGGTTATAGGAGATTTGAATTTTGTCCATGAATAAATTGATTGGAACACAGCCATACTTATTTCCTTATGTATATTTTACATTTTTTATACTAAAATGATGAAATTGAGGACTTGCCCTGGAGTCAGGAAGGCCCATAAAAACCTAAAATAGTTAGTAGCCCTTAACATAAACTATCTGTTAACTCCTTATTTTAAGTATCTATTAATGAAGGACCCACCCAGCAGTTACAAAGACAAAATAAAATGCTTGCAGGATAAATTTTACAATATACTATAATGGGATAAGAGTGAAAGGTCAAAGGTAAAATAGATACACACATTCCCCAGGAGTGAGGGAGCAGATCTGTTGTAGAAGAAATTAGGAAAAGTAGCAACCAAAGGGAGTTGTGGAATTTGCAAGGGAGCTAGGGTCTGTAGGTTGAGAGAACCCTGTGGACAAAGCTTCGAAGCAGAGCCGAAGGGACGTTTTCATGAAACTGGAATGTGTCCAGATTGGATAAGCCACCCAATGTGCAAAGGGGAAGAGAGAGAAAGAGAAATAAAGGGAAATGCTGAGGCAGGCTTACAGAAACTATTGGGTATTAGACTAAGGTCCCGCCATGCCCATTGGAATCTAGTTGCATTTGAGTTTGAATCTGCAACTGGTTTTGGGAGTCCTTACTGACCGGCCCAACACCTGGGCATGATGTGGGCAATCTCACCCATGTAGGGCTGCTATACATTATTTCCTGACTATTCTGGACTCGTCCTCTTTTTAAGTAATGTCATCTCCTTCATAAATATGCACATACTTGGTCCTTTTTATACAGTCTAGGACCCTAGCCCATGGGGTCATCCATAATTAGAATGAATTAGAATGAATCTTCCACTTTAATTAATCTAATCAAGATAATCTCTTACAAACATGCCCAGAGGCTAAGCTAATCTATATGATCTCTCACAGGTGGTTCTAGGTACTGTCACTTTGGAAAAGGGAGGACAGGGAGGAGGACAATGGAAACAATACTATGAATGTAAAAATCAGAATAATATAAATAAAATATATATATATTTTAAAAAATCAATATAGGTCTGTAGAGATGGCTTAGTGGTTAAGCGCTTGCCTGTGAAACCTAAGGACCCTGGTTCAAGGCTAGATTCCCCAGGACCCACGTAAGCCATATGTATAAGGTGGTGCATGCATCTGGAGTTCGTTTGCAGGGGCTGGAGGCCCTGGTATGCCCATTCTCTCTCTCTCTCTCTCTCTCTCTCTCTCTCTCTGTCACTCTCAAATAAATAAATAAAAAACAAACAAAAAATCAATATAAACCATTTCATCTATATTCATAGTCAGCCTTATAATTTTAGGCTGGTAAGAATGAATTGGAGGTCCCAGTTTTGAGTGTCCCTCTATGAATCACCTTCAGTCCACTTTAACCACATTTCTGTAGAGTAAATTGACTTAGAATTGCTTGATTTCAATGATCCTGAATCAAGAAAGTTAACAGGTTCACTCAGCTATTTTTTTTTATTTTCGTGTGTATGTGTGTGTGTGTGTGTGTAGGTGCAGGCTTTGCAAGCAAGCACCTTTAGCCAATGAGCCATCTCCCCAATCCCAATTTGTTTTTTGAAGTGGGATCTCTCATCTAAAATTCACTCTGTAGCCCAGCCTAGCCTGAGACTCACAACGTACTTGGATTAAAGTAGTGTACCACCACACCCACTATCACTCACTATTCTTATGTCTCTTGGCCAGAAACTTTTTTGGTCCCTGGACCTCATCATTTTTCTCCCAAACAGTCCCTTCATGCCTCTACTTCTTCCCCATTCTAACCAACACTTCACCAATTGCAACTAATATTTGTTTAGTCCCACAATAAACACTTATCCTTGCTCTGTCATCCAACATACTCCACCTTCAACTCTAAGTCAATCCGACTACTTCCTCACCCATAAACCAGCAGTGCAGGTGCAGGGCCTTGTAGAACCACAAAGGTCAAGTTCATTTCCAAATTAAAATTCCTTCTCTAGATAGACATCTATCTCTCTTTTCCTAATTGCTTCTCCATCATCCCTAGCATCTATTTCAAACCTTCTTCACACCTGCCCATAGGCTGCAGGCCCACCAGCTCCATGCTCACTTCCAGTTGATGAATCTTACTCTTATTTTGTCTCAGACAGACAGCTTTCAACTTTGCCTGCCCCTGAAAATATCTTCCTTTCCTTTAAAAATAGAAGAGGCGGGCTGGAGAGATGGCTTAGCAGTTAAGGTGCCTGCCTGCAAAGCCTAAGAACCCCTGTTTGATTCTCCACTCCAGGTCTCATGTTTAGCCAGATGCAAAAGTGATGCAAGCACGCAATGTTGCACATGCACAACAAGGGGGCACATGCGTCTGGAGGTTGTTCACAGAGGCTGAGAGGCCACTGGCATGCCCATTCTCTATCTCTCTGTCTCTCTCTCTCTCTCTCTCTCTCTCTCTGTGTCTCTCTCATATTAAAAAAAAAAGAATGGAAGAGGCATCTTTTCTGTAGATTAATACAAATCTCATTCCTTGTGCTCAAACAACCCTCTTCTATACTTCTTCTCTAAAATTACCCCATTAAGATCTCCATGTATCTCTCTTCACTAAGGAACAGATGCATTGCACATCAGCCTCCATGCACTTGACATTGTGCACTATGCCATCTTCCCTGAGGGTTTTCCTAGCTGTCATGAGCCTATCTCTACCTGACTCTCTTCTACCTCTTTGTCTGATGCAAATGCCTCCCTCTCTAAGCATCTCTAATAAGCCTCTAGCCTATGTACTTCCTCCAGATATTCATGTCCCGGTCACTTCTGCTCCTTAGCCTTTAGCTCTCATCTTATGTTGACATCACATAGATCTGACCAACACCCACCAGCAAAGAGCCTCAGGCTAAATAGGCTTAGAAAAGACTCATCCTCTTCTCTTCAATCATACAAACATGCAATTTCTCTGCCTTCTGCAAGCATGCATTCTTGAAATTCCAATGCTCCACATATTCCTTACCTCACCTCTCTTTCTCTGTCTCATACAGATATTATTAAATCAGTCACCCAGCCTCATCACTATTACCATAGAGTGCGCTTTCAGCCTCTGTTGGTCTCCGTAGAAGTTTCTTGTCAGGCTTTCCTGCTTTGGTTAGTTCCATCAGTCCAGCCTCCAGCCTGTGCTATCCCTCTACATACCTCTGTTATCTGGGCAATCCACGGACCTGCTTAAAACCTTGTTGGGGCTTCCCATTGAAGTTGGAATAAGGTGAAGACACTGTGGTCTAAATGAATCAGTCCCTAGCTGGGACCTTTGTGGCTCTGTGCAATTGTCCCCTCATCCCTGCCCCCCACGAAGCACACAGAACTCATCACAGGCTTCTGGGTAGATCCAGCTTTTCCATCAGTGCCAGATTTAACACTCATGATGCCCAGAAAACCCCTGGCCCCTCTCTACATGCCACTCTTCTGTTTGTCCTTCAGAACCCAGGGCCAAGGACAGCTCTTCAGGAAGCAGCCCCTGGCCTTCACAGATCTGGAAGTGTCTATGTCCTTACCTGTGTGCCCTAATGGATCCATGAAGTGCCAGGACTAGGTTCTGTCTGCCTTTGTACCTCTCCTATCCATCCCAGCCCTTTAAATACTTATTGAGTTAATAAGTCAGGTGATGAGAGCACTCACGGGCCATGAAAACTGCTCTCTTGCAGTCAATGACTGGCTTTGATTGCCCCCTTTTGAAGAACTGTTCTTTAAATCATGTGGATTTTGGAGTCAGCCGAACATGAGCATTTTCTATGGTGGTTACCAATTGTGTGACCTTGGATAACTGCACTTCTTGGGCACCAATTTCCTCACCAGTAAAGTAGTGAGGGAAGAGAGAAGAAGAGAATTTATTACATCATATGGTTCTTTTTTCATGTTTGTATGTAGTATACTACACGTATGCCTCTTTGCATGTGTGTGCGAGGTACACACATGTAGGTACATGCAGAGGCCAGTGGTTGACATTGGGTGTCTTTCTTGATCGCTCTCCACTTTATTTACTGAAGCAAAGTCTCTCACTTGAATCCAGAGCTTGAACCCAAAGCTTGCTAACTTGCCCTGGGAATCCCCCATCTCTTCTTCAAGCATTGGGATGACAGGGAGGCCTCCAAGCTCACCAGACATGTATGGGGGTTCTGGATATCCAAACCTGGGTCCTCACATTTAGGCAGCAAGTGCCTTATCCATGGAACCATACAATCAGCCCACATCCTATGATCTTTGTGAGAATTAAATAAATCAAGGTCTGCAAAGTACTTATTACAATATCTGTCCTGTTGTTAGTTACCATTCAACTAATATGAGCTATTTAATAATATGCAAGGCTTTGGGGAGGTATTGACTCATGAAAATGAACCATCTAAAAAGATGCCCCCTCTCTGTCTGTCTCTCTTCTCTCTCCCCCCCTCTCTGCTTGCACATAAATAAAAAATAAAATAACTTTTTTTTAAAACAAATGGAGAGATGGCTCAGCTGTTAAGGTGCTTGCCTATGAAGCCAATGGACCCAGGTTCAATTCCCCAGTACCCACATAAGCCAGATGCACAAGAGAGCACAAGGGGCCATCTGGTGTTTGCTTACAGTATCTAGAGGTCCTGGCATGCCCATTCTCTCTCTCTCTGTTTCTCTCTCTCTCTCTGCCTCTCTTCTCTCTCCCTGCTTGCACATAAATAAAAAGCAATCATTTAAGATTGCTTCCCACCTCTACAAGGTGCATGTCCTCATAGGGTCAAGGTTGACTCCTGAATGTAATTCCCGAACAAACTAGAACAAGGCATTGACTTGTCCAAATCCAGACTCTGGGCTTCTCTACCAAAATGATACAATCATTTGCTTTTTTTTCTCTATAACAGAAGATGGATCTGCTCTGCACTTGTTACTGTCTATTTTAGTTAGAACTCATATTGCCTAGTAATATAATGTCTGCACAGAGAAGGTCCTGCCAAAAGCAGTCTGAATTATTTTTGTTCTACTAATAAATCCAAAAGCTTGGAAATTATTTTTATTTCCCTTTGCTGGTGTGAGGTTTTGTACAATTAATGCATATCATTAATTTCATAACTATAAATGTAACCCAAGCTTTCTTGGGTCCTTATGCATTGACTTGTAAACATTTAATTGGCTAAGAAGCTGTGTTGGAAAAAGATGAAAGGAAATAGTAGGAAAAAAAGAGAAAAATTTCAGATAACAGGCACAGTTAGAAAGCTCTGTGTCTTTGTATGGATGATAATATGAAAAGTATCTAAATTTATAAAGCTTTTTGTGGATTATAAGTTACTATCAATATGTCATTTCATTACAACTTCACAGCAGAGTCACATAAAAGGAAAAAAAGAAATTACTATCATTTTTTACATCTGGTAAAATGATGTTCATTCAAGTAACTTGACCCAGAAGACATAGCAAATATGTGGGAAAAAAAAATCAACAGCAGTTTTCTGACCAACACTTGCTTAACTGCGTGTGTTTCTTGTTTTGTTTGTGTAGTGCTGGGGATTGAATGCGGGACCTTACCAATGCTAGGCAAGCACTGCCATTGCACTACATCCCCAGCCCTTCACTGTATATGTTTAAATACTCATCCCATTGTGTAGGATACAAAGAAAAACCAAATGGCCAGTGAGTGTACTTATCTTTAGAGTCTAAACCCAGCTCCTGTGAGAAGGAAGAATGCTGTCAGTAGCTTCTAGATATCCACTTAAAATGGAAAATCAAAAGAAAACAACCATAATAACTGCCATTTAAAAAATCTAGATTGGGGCTTAAGGACCCTGGTTCAAGGCTCCATTCCCCAGTACCCATGTAAAAGCCAGATGCACAAGGTGGCGCATGCATCTGGAGTTCGTTTTCAGTGGCTGGAGGCCCTAGTGCACCCATTCTCCCCTCTCTCTCTCTCTCTCTGCCTCTTTCTCTCTCTGTCTGTCGGTCTCAAATAAATAAATAAATAAAAATTTTAAAAAAGAAAAACCAAAAAAACACATCTTAAAAAAAAAATCTAGATTGCATTTTGCATGCATAAGAGCTTCCATTCATTAAGCTCTTTCTACCACATCTCATGCTCTCTACTGGCCGCTTTATATAAGTTATTTAGAACCCCACATGCTATGAAGTGGCTAGATGGCCATGTTCCCCTTAGCTCATGCCTCTGGTCCTCATTTTTCCCATCTACAGTAACATGATAGCAACACCTGCTGCTTAGCAGTACAGGGAGCCTGAGGAGTGATGTGTACATAACATGCATAGCATGAGGAGTGACTGACGTGTGTGTAATATGCATAGCTCAGGGTCTTCTACGCCAGAGCGTGGAAACTATTCGGTAATTTGTCTTCATCATTAGGAATCCTACAGGAAAACGAAACTGTATGTTTTCCACTATAATTGTCTACTTCCTGCAGCCCTGGGTGATGCTGCCTACACTGTAGAATTTGACTAAAGAGGGAACAGAAATTACAGGTCAAAGCATGAGCTTTAGAATCAGACAAATGGAGTAAAAAAAATAAATAAATAAAAACTCACCTGGATAACTGAAAATTAGCCTGCTCTCTGTGTCTTGGTTTTCCCCTTTACAAAATGGGAATACCAGCCATAGAGATGCCATACAGTTTACGTGAACTGTGAGAGGCCCTGTGTTTAAAGTCCTCCCTGACTTACTGGAGGCATTTGATGAACAGTGGCTGTAAAGTCTCGCAGATACCCTATGGAGAAGAGGCTATGATCCATTCTACTCTACTGAGGGTGTCTGAGAAGTATAAAGGAAGATGTTTCAAGGTTGACCTGTGACCCAAGGCCAAACTTAACCCTAAACAACTGGATGTCCCCACCCCAGTGGTTCAACTGCGGGCCAGGGCTGTGCTCAGTGAAGCAGGTAACTAGAGGTCTGCTGCCTCTGCTGACCACGATGCCCACAGTCATTGTCACTGTGAGCACAGACCACTCACTCGTCCCCTGGTATTAATTATGAATTTGCATCCTTGTCTCTCTGACTTCTATTCCCATTGTTGTATGGCACAACTTAATGGAAGTCTCATCCTTTGGAATCATCCATTTTTTTTAAGTTTTATCTATTTTTTCCACTTGTCACTTTTTCATATATGCACATGATGTATTTTGATCTCTTATGTCTCTCTCTTCCCATTAACACCCTTCTTCTTCTTCCCCTTTATTCTCCATAACTAGGCATGAAGCCTTTTTTCTTTGTATACATTGAATGGATGACAATTCCTGAATGTGAAACCTGGGGTGTCACTTTACTAATGAAACTTAAATATTTTTTTAAATTGGCTTTACTTTATTTTTGTTTATTTTGTATTTATTAGAGACAGAGAGAGGGAGAAAAAGAGAGAGAAAGAATGGGGACGCCAGGGCCTCCAGCCACTGCAAAGAAACTCCAGATGGATGCACCACCATGTGCATCTGGCTTATGTAGGACCTGAAGAATTGAACCTGGGTCCTTAGGATTTGTAGGCAAGTGCCTTAACCATGAAACCATCTCTCCAGCCCTAAATCCCTTTTTGTTATTTTTAATCCTGTGTGTGCTTGTGTGCACATGTGCATACAGGTGCACATGTGCCAAGGCGTGTGTGGAGGTCAGATGATAAGCCTGGATGTCGGTCTTCACTTTTCACCTTATTTGACACAGGCTCTCTTATTGTTCACCACTGCACATGCCAGGCTACCTGGCCCACAATATTCCAGGGATTCTCCTGTCTCCACCTCTCGTTTTACCAGAGAAGCACTAAGACCACAGACCTGCTCTGCAGTGAGGTTTTATGTGGATTCTGGGGATTTGAACTCAGGTTCTAATGCTGTGTGGCAAGTGCTTTATTATCCATTGAGCTCCAGAAACCCAAATCGTACTGTGTTTGTGTTCAAGCCACCATGTCAAATGCTCTGAGTGGAGGGAGATGTGTACAATGTCTGCAGAGGAACCTTGAACAAATCTCTAATCTTCTTTGAAGCAAGGGTCCTTTATGATTGTCACTTCTTTCCCTATTGAAAGTGGCTCTCAGGATCTGATAGCCAAAATTGATACTCGTCCCTCCTACCTGTCTTAGATCTGCCTGTCCTATTTTCTTCAAACACACTTTAATCATAGAAAGGAAAGAAAAAGAAAAGATGCCTCATCAGCTATAATCTGCTGGCCCACATAGAAGTGAGCAGAGTGGGAATCAGTACCAAAAATTGGGATTCTCACGACTCCAGTTGTTTGTTTCAACTTCAAAGTCAAGCAGAACTAAGAGAGAGGCTGGTGGTTCCAGCAACTCCCTTCAAGGGCATTAATGTTGACTCACTCATCATTTCCCCATTTTTGGGCATTCTCATATCTGCTTCCCGTGGAGTCTCACAGAGAGAGAGAGAGAGGGAGAGAGAGAGAGAGAAATCCAGATGGCTCAGCATCTCCTCTTCCCCTCTCTAGCAAGTCCTCTCAGTCACTCTTTCTCATTTATAGAATTGTAATTCAATGAACAGAAGGAGTGTGGACTCTAAGAAATCTACAGACATGATGGCATGAGTTTTAAAACAGTCCTCCAAAGACAATGAGTTGATAACAGGCCATATGGTAGTCAGAAGCGATGAAGGAGCAGTTTCCTGCAGGGGTGGGTACTGATTTACATCCTTCAATTGGAAGATTGCGACATGCTGATGGGCTTTGCAGGAAGACGCAGGAACCTGATGAGGAAACTGATTTGCATACAGCTCAGTGGAAGGCTCCGAGCTGAGCTCCCAAGACAAGGAAGAGACTGGTGCTGCAGGAATCTTGTACATATAATAGTTCTTGCAGACACCTGCAAGACCCCTGTGTAGGGAACGCCTGAGGATTCCCAACAAGAGTTTTCAGAGTGAAAGCTTTGACTACCTTCTCAGCCAATATGCAGGAACCCCCGGTTCTTCTAAATGACAACACAGAGACAACTCAATGTTGGAGTCTAGCAGAGCAGAGCTGGAACCTAGGACTGGCCACTTCCTGGCTCTGTCATCTTGGCCAAGTCACCACGGAGCCTCAGTTTCCTCCTATGAAACTGGGGTATGAAGAAGGGGTGTTACCATTTGTCTTGAACATCTGTTAAAGTGTATTCGATGTGCTTGGGGAAATGGCTCCGTGGATAAAGCACTTGCAAGCATGTGTACCTGAGTTCAGCTTTCCAGGACTCATGTAAAACCTGTATGCTGCCGGGCGTGGGGGTGCACGCCTTTAATCCCAGCATTCGGAAGGCAGAGGTAGCGGGATTGCCATGAGTTCAAGGCCACCCTGAGACTATATAGTGAATTCCAGTGGACCAGAGTAAGACCCTATCTTGAAAAAACAAAACAAAAAAGCTGTATACTGTGGCAGGCGTCTGTAATCCCAATGTGCCTAAAGCCAGGAGGGAGGTGGAGACAGGAGAGTTTCCTGTAAGCTCACGGACCTTACGAAAACAGCAATGAACAATAAGAACAAGATATTCTGACCCAAATAAGGTAGAAACTGAGAACTGACACCTGAAGTTATCCTCTAACCTCCTCACGTGTGCTGTGGTATGCATGCACCAGCACTCACACATAGAAAGATGCACACATTGAATGCACATGCACACATACACATTTAATGTAATGAATATCAGGGTCATAGTTGAAACACAAAATTGGCATTATTACTAGCATTATTGTTTCATAAAATATGGGCATGGTCTCAAGGTATATATACATATATGTATGTATGTATGTATGTATGTATGTATGTATGTATGTGTATCTTGGTGTACGTATATGACAGAAGAGAACACTCACAAAGAGGAATGGCAGGAAATGGTAATGGGAAGTGTATAAGGTCAAGTGCATTATACACTTGAACAAAAATGTCACTGTGAAATCCATCACTTTGTGCAACAAAGGTACCCTGGTAAAGATTTTTTTTTTAGTTACCAAGGAACAAATTCTCTTATCTTCAGAGTGTAAAATGCACAATGAAGATCCCCAAAGCTTAGAGATAAACACTGGAGTATTCCTTCTCTCCCTCTTCCTCTGGTGGTCCAAGCCAGGCTCTGATGTCAGGCAAGGCAGGGTGGTGGTGAGGGTGGCTCCTGCTGCCAGTGGCATTAACAGAAAATCTAGTATCAGCCCCAGAAGGCAGCTGGACAGTGAATTCCAGGTCAGCCTGGGCTTGAGTGAGAATCTACCTTGAAAAACCACCAAAAAAAATCAGGCATCCATAATAAGGTGGGTTCAGGCTGGAGAGATGTCTTAGAGGTTGAGGCATTTGCCTGCGAAGCCTAAGGACCCAGGTTCAATTCCCCAGGATCCACATAAGCCAGATGCACATGGAGGCACATGTGTCTACAGTTTGCAGTGGCTAAAGGCCCTGGCACACCCATTCTCACTCTCTCTTTCTGTCTCTAATAAACAAATAAAAAATAAATCAGAAAAAAATAAGGTGGGTTCAAGATTGACTAGATGGACAGGTGGGTTGATGGATGGGTGATGTGATAGTTAATATTGTCAACTACACAGGATCTAGGGTCAGCTAGGACCTATCCTAATTGTCAGCAGAATCATTCTGTGCCCTGAGGTCCTGGACTGAACAAAAGGGACAAAGCTAACTGAACACTGGCATCCATCCCTCTATACTTCCTCCCTGCTGATGGACTGATGTGACATTGGATTCCTGCTCCTGTCACCAGACCTTCTTATCCGTGATGGACTGCATCCTCTTGAATTGTAAGCTGAAACAACCCCTTCCTCCTTTAAGTCACTTCTTGTCAGACTTTTGTTGCAGATACAAGGAAAGTAACTAATACAGGTCTATAGGGTGACTGATCATTGGATGGCTGTCCTGGTGGACGAGTGGAGGGACAGCTGGTTCAATCCCATCAACAGTGTGCAATGACTTAATCCTAAGGAGTAAGAGTTGAGTCCAATCAAAAAACTGAGTGTGTTCCACCTCTCCTCCATTCAACTTCCAAAGCCCAATACCCCCCCACACAAAAATAAGTACCTTGCCGGGCATGGTGGCGCATGCCTTTAATCCCAGCACTCGGGAGGCAGAGGTAGGAGGATCGCCGAGAGTTCGAGGCCACCCTGAGACTACATAGTTAATTCCAGGTCAGCCTGGACTAGAGTGAGACCCTACCTCGAAAAACCAAATAATAATAATAATAATAAGTACCACATGAAAATTTCTGTCATCCTAAAAACTGAAAAGTAGAAATACTCCAGAGAGAGACATAGGCCTCACATTTGAACCTTTCTGAGCTATTTATAAAAATGACATTGAGCATCTTGAGGTGGCACTACTCAAATATAAAAATCAGATAACTCCACCTACCTTATAGCATTGCCTATAGCTAACATGAAATAGCAAATATGAAAGTCTATTATTTAAAGTTTTAACAGAGGCATGACTCAACCTTTCCTTGCTATACATTTGCAGTATGTTCATAAGGCCACTAAATTCAATCTTGTTTCTCTATTTGCTTTCACACCTATCTTATAAATAAAATGTGGAAAAATGTTGTATCGTCCCCAAATGAAAGCCCACTTTTGGGATGACATTACTGCAAGCAGATGAAGCTTTACCATCTCAGAATGAATCTGGATTTTGTTTTATTACTCTTCTCATTTACCCAGAATCCCTCATAGCAGTTATGAATGGACATAGAATTTCAGGAAACATAGAAAAAAGACCTTTGCCTAACAGCCTATATCAACCCTCTCCATCGCCTATAGTTCAGACCGGTAAGGTCCACCAAAGGCTGAGGTGTTAAAGAGTTGATATCCAGTGCAGTGCTATTGGAAGGTAGTAGAACCATTGAGATGGAGCCAAGTGGGAGAGCTTCATGTCATTGGGGATGTGTTCTTGAAGGAACTTCAGCCACTTCCTCTTTCTTCACTCCTCAGCTATGAGAAAGTGGTTTTGTTCCACCACATGCACCCACCACAGTGTCCTGACTGCTCCGTGATAGGTCCAGAGACAAAAGGGTCAAGCAACCCTGGACTGACACTTCCAAAACTGAGCACCTTTCCTCTTTAGAAGCAGATTATAACAGGCATTTTCAATAGTGATGGAAATATGTCTCTTTATCTGTCTGCCTGTCTCTCTCCTTACCTCCCTTTCCTCCCCTTCCTCCCTCCCTCTCTTTTTCCCTCACCCTGTCCGCTAGAGATGCTCAGCTCTTTGGAATCTTCTTTTACGCAGATGAGCTGATGACCCTGTCGGAAAATCTAAATGGTTTTCATCTGTCTGTGCAGGAGTTTCTAGAAATACTTCTGACTGAGAGGCTCTTTGAATAATTTACTTGTCTGAGGTCATTTAAATAACCCATTCACTCATTTTCATAATTGATGGCAACGGGAGACTGTGAAGGGAGCAGCTTTTGTCTCTCATTTGTATCGTCGGTCAGCTTAACTGTGCCTTCATCACCCTCAGACAGCTTCCTTACTGAACCAGTCTTCTGAGTTGGGTAGTGGACACTCGCTAGGCCATCGTGGTCATAACAATCTATGGACACTCAACTTGTACAGCTTCCTCTTCCTGCCCCATAACCAGAGGAGAGAACTAATCATGTTTGGGGCTGACTATTTTCTACACGCCAATCAGTGGTCTAAGTATTTGATCCATCAATCGTTCTGCCAGCTCTGTAAGGTAAGCATTAGGATCGTCATAAGACGTTGAAGGGGCCACTGTAAGACTGTGACAAGATAGGGCAGTAAAATCTCAGCACGGTGCCTGGCACATCACAGGAGCTCAACTAATGATGATGGCTGCCATCAGCAGTGACACGTCCATCAACACCACCATCAATCATTTTCACCATTGTCATCATCATCTTCAACAACCACCACTATCATCTTCATCGTGACCACCATCTTCACCACGCCACTACTATCATTGTCATCAGCATGAACATCATTGTCATATCACCACCATTATCTTCTTCATCTTCATCATTATCACACATCTTTATCATTAATTGTCCTGCCATTTCATGTTCCCATATAAATACCTTTTCTGTGAACTGCACTTTTTGTTGTTGTTTCAACTGCTGCAACCTAGAAAACTTTCAGTAGAATGCTACTCTGCTGGAGACCACTGGTTTAACACTGGTTGGAGTGGGTTAATATTATAACTCAAAAAAAAAAAAGAAAAAAAGAACAGGAAAAGAAAAAAAGAACCAATGTAAAGCATAAACAGCAGTGCCTGACACTACCTACACAAGCCCCTCATAATAAGAGGGAAAGAGGTTGACATCAAAATAAAAGAGAGGGATAGAGAGATGGCTTATTGGTTAAGTGCTTGCCTGTGAAGCCTAAGGACCCCAGTTCGAGGCTTGGTTCCCCAGTACCTACGTAAGCCAGATGCACAAGGTGGCACATGCATCTGAAGTTAGTTCACAGTGGCTGGAGGCCCTGGCCCACCCATATTCTCTTTCTCTCTCTCTCTCCCTCTCTCAAATAAATAAATAAAAATTTTAAAAAAATAAATAAAAGACTGAGGGGGAGGGGATATGATGGAGAGTGGAGTTGTGAAGGGAAAAGTGAGAGGGAGGTAATTATCATTGTTTATTGTCTATAATTATGGAAGTTGTCAATAAAATTTTTTTTAAAAAAACAGAAACACATGCACAGTGAGGAGATGGCATCACATTTCAACTGAATGTGTTAATTTGCCAAAGACCCACTGTCTGTTCCTTCCTGTGACCTGATGTATTATACTGTGTGGGTATTTAAAAGAGTCAGTATTCATGACTCTAGAGGAGGCAGATGATAATTTTAAATCTTTTGTAATGGCTTACCTTTCCCTCTCTGTTGCTCACATCATTTGAGAAACTTCATGAACATTATATAAGGAAACAATTTTTAAAGAAAAATTCCACACAGACTTTACTAAGGTTGGGAGATTAGCAAACTCATTTTTACAGAAGGGCACTCAACATTAAATGTGGATTGGGAAAAGAAAGAAGGATAGGGCAAGAGAAAGGAAAAGGCAGAGAGATGAACAACATCACGTACAGGCATGACTGATTTCTTCTAGAATTATCCACTCAGTGAGGAGCTAATCCCAGCCTAGATGTCAAGGTTAGAAAACCCAACTCTACCCATTTCTTCACTGCGTTGCATCTTTCAGAGATCCCTTCTTCACAACCTCACTCTCCTTAAACAGCTCTTGACACAGCTTCCCAGCAGTCCATGCAACCCTCCATTTCCATTTAAAGAAGCAGCGGGTTCATGTTTAAGAGCATGGGCTGTTGGGCTCGGGGCTCTGGCTTTGCAACTTCCTAGCTGTGCCCGTGAGCAAGTTGTAGGATTTCTCCCAGCCTCTTGTCCTATCTTGCAAAAGGGAAGAAGACAGTGTCTTCATGCTGATGTGAGGAGCAAATCAGTGCCCAGCACCCTGCAAGGCACATGAAAAGGACTAAGCAAATGCCAGTCATTCCTATTGTGTGTGCGTGTGTGTGTGTATACGCATGTGTGTGTGTGTGTGTGTGTGTGTGTGTGTGTGTTTTGCAGGCCAGAGGACAACCTCAGGTATCATTCCCCAGAATGCTCTCTGCCTTCCTCAAGGAATGGTTTTTCATTAATCTGGAGCTCACCAAGTAGGCTAAACTGCTGGCCCAAGGATCCACCTGTCCCTGGCTCCCCTCATGTTGGAATTACAGGTGTGCACCACCACATCCAGCTGTTTGTTTGTTTGTTTGTTTATTTATTTATTTATTTATTTATTTATTTGGAGATAGACAGAGAGAGGGAGAGAGAGGGAGAGGAAGACAGAGATGGGCACGCCAGCAGTGTCTCAGCTGCTGTGAACAAAATCCAGATGCGTGTGCCCCCTTGTGGTCAAGTGCGGCATTGCTCCCTTGCGTCACTTTGCATCTGGCTAAACGTGGGACCTGGAGATTGGAACTGCTGGAGATTGGAACCAGCGTTCTTAGGCTTAGGAGGCAGGTGCCTTAACTACTCAGCCATCTCTCCAGCCCATCAGCTGTTTATTTTTAATGTGGAGTTCTGGGGACTGGATTCGCAAGTTCTCTTGCTAACACAGTAAACACTTCACTAAGCTATTTCCCCGGCTCCCATTCCTATGATTCTTAAGTTTTCTTTTTACCTCAAGCTCAGCAGTGCCTCCAGGCATGACTGAAAGGAAGTCCTACAGTCTCCAAATCTCTCTCTGTGTGTGTGTGTGTGTGTGTGTGTGTGTGTGTGTGTGTGTGTGATGTACTTGTGTGTTTTTGAAGGGCAGAGGTCAATGTTGGGAGTCTTCCACAATCACTCTATACCTTACTCTTTGAGACAGGGTTTCTCATTGAACCTAGAGCACACCAGTTCTGCTATACTAGCTAGCCAATGAGCCCCAGGGATCCTTGTGTCTCTGCTGGGATGACAGACATGTGCCACCACACTCAACTTCTACATGAGTGCTGGGGATCAAACTCAGGTCCTTGTATTTACACAGCAGGCCCTTTACTAACTCAACCAGCTCCCCGGCCCTCTCAGAATTCTTCCTGTCACGCCACGTGTTTTACACACATCAGTGTCATTTCCAAATGTGCCTTGAGCACTCTTGCCTTTGGTCCTTTGTTTTGGGGTATCAGCTGCAGGCACAATCTTTCCACATAGCTCAGAAGCCCGCGTCTTCTTATTCCTGAGACTCTGTGCAAATGAGAAGTGCTCTGTGTAAAGAAATAAATGCTTTTAATCTTCCCACCTACACATACATCCTCTCTGGACCCTGGAGTCTTCTCAGAACATCTGGAACTCACCTCGTGTTCTTCTGGAGTTATGAGCATCCTCCAGTGCCCCTGTTAGAATCCGAGTCTCTTAAAAGCCAAATATTTTATCTCCCTTAACAATGACATGTTTACAGTTGGTATTCAAGCAATGGTACTTGATCAAACAAATGTGTGAATAAGTAAACCTATAAACCCCAAATTCAATTGTCTCTGTTGATCAGGAAAGACTTAATAAAGTTAATATTTATTACGTATTCAAGACAAACTAGGTGACATGAGGATGTACAGAATGTAGCAATGAGGAGGGAAATCGGACCAGTCAGGGTGAGGATGGGGGTGCCTTTCCTTCAGGAAGGTGTAGGGAGGGTCTTCCCTTGGTGTAATGAAGGGTCTCCCCTGTCAAAATGAGGGACTTCCTCTGTCATAATGACGGGCCTCCCCCTGTCATAATGAGGGGTCTCCTCTATTTTTTTTTGTTTGTTTGTTTTTTGAGGTAGGGTTTCACTCTGGTCCAGGCTGACCTGGAATTCACTGTGTAGTCTCAGGGTGGCCTCGAACTCATGGCAATCCTCTTACCTCTGCCTCCCGAGTGCTGGGATTAAAAGCGTGCGCCACCACGCCCAGTGGGTCTCCTCTATCTTAATGAGTGGTCCCTTGCCATAATGAGGGAGAGAGGCCTCCTCTTTTCATAATGAGGGGCCTCTGTCATAATGAGGGGTCTCCCCTATCATAATGAGGGGTTCTCTTATCTCCTAGAGTATCTTCATCTTTGATCTTCTCTCGGAAATAAAATCCTTTCTCTTCAATGTGTTTTTATTCCTATTTCTACGAGATGTCACACACCAAAAAAGTCTCTTTCTTTAAATGTCCCTCTCAATATATATATCCCTGTCACAGATAATTTGGGATATGTTAATTAACTTGATTTAGACTTTCTCCATTGTACACATGCTATCAAAACCTTGTGTTATACACTATACACAGATACAATTTTATATATTAATTATAATTTAATTTGTAAAAATAGTCTCTGTGTGTGCCTACATGCACATATAGTTTCACTTGCAAACTATTGTCAGTTGGGTGTGGTGGTGCACGCCTTTACTCCCAGCACTCAGGAGGCTGAGGTAGGAGGATCACAGAAGGCTGAAGTAGGAGAATTGCCATGATTTTGAGGCCAGCCTGAGAATACATAGTGAATTCCAAGTCAGTGTGGGCAAGAGAGAGACCTTACCTCAAAACAACAAACAAATAAAAAAAAAACCAAAAAACACCAATAGCCAAAAAACAAACAAACAAAAAACTATTATCACCCTAAAATAGCAAACATAATTGTCTGGGAACATGTTAATAAGAAAATGGTTTAGCCAGGTGTAGTGATGCATGCCTTTAATCCCAGCACTCAGGAGGCTGAGGTAGCATGATTACTGAGAGTTACAGACTGGCCTGAGACTACGCAGTGAATTCCAGGTCAGCCTAGGCTAGAGCAAGGAACTACCTTGAACACCCCCCCCCCAAATCAATCAATCATCAATCAATCAATAAAAATTTTAAAAGGAAAAGAAAAGAAGAAGAAGGTGTAGCTGCCTTCACATTTCTGACAAAGCACCACAATCTCCCTGAAAAATGGAGCCTGGAGATTTGCTTCCCAGCTGAGTTTAGCATGGACTAATTCCTCCTGAATAATAAATTGTTCAGCGTGGTGAAACTCAAGAACCGACTTCAGTGTTCTGACCCTCAGAAAGACCTGCCCCAGGTGGCCAGTCCAAGGTCACGTCTCTGTTCTCTGCATCCACTCACTGCTCCTATAGCCAGCAGAGCGTAGATGGCATTGTACCAGTGTTGGCTCAGTTATAAACGACCTGAGGAGATTAATGACCTCCTACCCACCCTGACTGCATCTCTGATATCTGATGGAATATTAGACCTGGAATGGGCACAAGAGGGTCTTTGTGGGCCAGGACTATTAAGTGATTTGCTTGAAGGGTATTATTTTCAACCATCTCTGGAAGCCCTAGACCTGCTAAGTGAGCAGAATTCCTGGGGGAAAAAAAAAAGAAGAAGAAGAAGAAGAAACAAAGATCTACATGTCCCAAATTACTAGAGAAAACTCGCTCACCTCTGAGGTCTACAGGGTGTGAGGCCTCTCAACACTCCGTGCCAGCCACACACAGAGGCCAAGGAAAACGCAGCACCCCTCTGAGAGCTCGCCTACATTTTCCATAATACCCTTATTTCACGCTGCTGTTTGCAATGACTCCACTGAATGATTCTGAGCTGAAGAGAGAGCAACTCTGAGTCCCAGAATCCCAGCTCCCTCCTTGGGGCTGCAGGCCCTCTGCTGACCAGTGCAAGGTGCCGGGTGTAGGGGAGCTTAAAGATGACAGGACTGTGTTTACCTGCCTCCCTGGCAGGTAAGGAGTTACTTCTGAGGCCCTGGGTCCCTTGTGTTCTGGAATAGACCAGTGACAGGAGGTATTAGGTACACGCTAAGCTCAACTTGGACGCAAGTCTCCAGGCTGCATTTTTCAGGGAGATTGTGGTGCTTTGACAGAAATGTGAAGGAGGCTACACAGAATAATAAAGGGTTTGTTTTTGTAATATGGAAATGGAGAATGTCAAGAGCAAGTCTCTTTCATTCAGCGGTACCACCTGCACTGCAGTGACCTGCTCATAAATGGGCTCCCTGGCAGATGAGCCCAGTCCAAATGTGCACAGAAATTCACAGGTGTGAGCCAAGCCTGGCCCACGATTGGTCCAGCTAAGCAAAGAGGACAATCTTACAGCTCAAAAGCAATTCCTGCATTGTGTTGACAACCTCCCAGCACAACAACACAAGCAGAAAATCCTGAATTCTCCACCTCCTGCTAATGATTTAAAAGAGAGAGACAGCCACAATCTTTACATGTTGGTTTTTGCAGGTGTAAAAGGGAGGAGAAGTCAGGAATGAACGCACAGGAAAGGGCAGATAAGGACACTCAGGGAAATGGCACGGTCAGAGTCCCAGGAGCATTGAGGAACAGTGCATTTCATAGGTAGTAAGTCTCTTAAGGTGGTGGGCTGCAAAGGTTAGCAGAAAGAAGAGATGAGTAAAAACTGGGGATGGGCTGGAGAGATGGCTTAGCGGTTAAGGCATTTGCCTGCAAAGCCAAAGGACCCAGGTACGACTCTCCAGGACCCACATAAGCAAAATGCACAAGGGGGTGCAGGCATCTGGAGTTCATTTGCAGTGGCTGGAGGACCTGGCATGAACATTCTCTCTCTCTCTCTCTCTCTCTCTCTCTCTCTCATAAATAAGTAAATAAATATTTTAAAAACAACAAAAAATTAATAAAACATAAAAAATAACTGGGATGGCTGATGGGAGACTGATGCTTCTCTAAGGAAAAATGTGTAGTATCTCATCCAGCTCCATATCTCCCCCCACACACATACACACTTCAATCTAAGGCCCCGCATACAGAAAATGTGCTCCTGTTCATTGATGGAGTTCAAGCATAGGAAACAGTGCCTGGCATACAGTAGGCGCTGAATAAATGTGTTTAAAATGAACAGAGTTTTCAGTCAGTGTTTTTGTGAACTACCCGGTAGGAAAAGAGAATAAATGATCCACTGTCGTTATTACAGCTAGTGTTCCTGTCAGGCTTGTGGGAAATTAAATATGAATCCTCAGCAAAAAATTGTTGGTTAATTGTTTTGGGAATCCCAGTTTCTAATTTTGATATTTTTTAATTAAGTACAAGAACCTGCAATAAAATAAACAGATCTTATTTACTTAATCCATTTTCTTGCGAAGGATATTGGAATTATTTCTGATGTTCTACTATTTTGACTCAAGTTGCAATGAACATTGTGGTCTAAGTGTCATGATTCAGAAGGATGCCTATATTTCGCTTGTACAAACAATGAACAGAATTACTTGATCGTAACATTTATGCATAATGCACTTTATAAAAACACTGCCAGTGGTTGTAGATTCTGACAGTCATATAAGGAGACTCCCTTGCTTCACCACCCCCCCCACTGAAACTTGATGCTGTTAATCTTTTTTTTTTTTTAACACCTGCTCCGGGAGTGTGAAGCACTTAACTACTACTGAGCCATCTCTTCAGCCCAATTTCTTGCATTTTTAATGCTGATTATTTGTGTTTTCTCTTTTGTGTAATCATTATTGCTACAAATTATAATTTTATTAATCATTTCCAAGAACTAGATTTTTAAAATGTTTTTTTGGTACAAGTTGGGTCCTACCTTGTTAACTTTCAATCTTATGTTTATTATTATTATTATTTAATTTTTGTTTATTTTCATTTACTTATTTGAGAACAACAGACAGAGAGATAAAGAAGCAGAGAGAGAGAGAAAGAGAGAATGGGCGTCCTAGGGCCTCCAGCCACTGCAAACGAACTCCGGATGCATGTGCCACCTTGTGCATCTGTCTTACGTGGGTCCTGGGGAATCAAGCCTTGAACCGGGGTCCTTGGGTTTCACAGGCAAGCACTTAACTGCTAAGCCATCTCTCCAGCCCCTATTATTATTGTTTTCCTTTACTGCTGTTCTTTTCTAGCTTGTGTGTGCATGCGCGTGTTCATGTGTGTGTTGGCAACAGGATCTCACTGTGTAACCCAAGTGAGCCTCAGATCACAATCTTCCAGCCTTAGCTATGCCAGCACTAGGATTATAGACATGTATGACCATCTTAGCTTATTAATATAGCAGCATAAACCCTTGACTTTATATTTCACCTTCTTTAATTATAAGCATTTACAGCAGAGAATTTCCGTTAGCACTTCTTCAACTTTGATATTATTTTGTTTTATTTTTTATTTTAGAGAGAGAGAGAACACGCTAGGGCCTCAGACAGTGCAATTGAACTCCAGAGTCTTGTGTCACCTAGTGGGCATGTGTGACCTTGCACTTGCCTCACATTTGTGCATCTGGCTTACGTGGGATCTGGAGAGTTGAATGTGGGTCCTTAGGCTTTGCAGGCAAGCGCCTTAATGGCTAACCCTCTCTCCAGCATAACTTTGTTCTTAAATTATGATATGCTGTGTTTCTCTTATCATTCTACCCAAAATATTCTCTATGATTTTCTGCTTTCTCCTTTGACTTAACATTCATCTAGAAATGTTGGTAATTTCCAAATATTTGAGTATCTTCTTGATAGACCTTTGTACTGGCTTATTTGGATGCTGCTGTGAGGAGAGACACACTGCATCGTTTCAGTCTAAGACTTGATGTACACTCCCAAATACAGCCGGCCTCCATGAATTTTCCACATGCTCTTGAAAGAATGTGTATTTTGAAGCTGGTGGGTGTAGCAGGCATGGTGTCCTAAGCTGCCTCATCACCCTTCCCTTTGGGAATCTGTCTTCCCCCACCCCAAAGTCAATGCTCCTGTTCATAGAACATTTTCTCCCAATTCCAGTTCACTTATGTTATTCTCCCATACCACAGCCTGAACCTGTCTCCTCTCTGGGGTCTCTCAAGCCTCAATTTGATGTGTAAAGCAATGACAGACAAACCTCAAGACGCTAACATTGTTTAGAAGTTAGGCATCACTTACCAAAGGAGACAACAGTATAATTTTCCACTTTGGCCCCTTAAAAAAAAAGGGGTCTAGTGTAGCTGAGGGTGGTCTCAAACCCACTACGTAGCCATGGATGATCTTGAAACCCTGATGCCCCCTGCCTCTACCTCTCAAGTGCTGGGATGACAAGTGTGTGCCATCGTGCCTGTTTTCTTTTGCTTTTTTTGCATGCAATACTGGGGATAGAAGCCAAGGTTGTGTTCATGCTAGGCAATCACTCTAACAACTGAGCTACGTCCCTAACCTTACTGTACTCTATGGCAACTAATATGAGAGTTGAGATGTGGAAGAAAGAGATTGTGCACCTGGGAGAGGTGCCATTATTGTGAGCCTGAGATCTCAGTCAAGTCCCTGTAAGGGCTCTGCTATCTGACTCAGAGCTCAGAACCTGAGTATGTGATCTATGGTACCAGTTTTATTTTCTTTTTTAATTTGCACAGCGATTTTTTTCAAAGTGACTATGAACTTGAACATGAACTCTCCGAGGAATTTCCATCTCCCTCTCCAACATATGATTGATGGGAAGTCACAGACGTGATATAGTTAAGTTTTAAAAACCAGCTTACGTAAGTAAAAGACTGAGTGAATGGAAATGCAGGGTGTTGGACCAGATGGCAAATGGTAAACACTTGGGAGATTGGAGCAAACTGGTTTGATCTTTGCTGTACAGTTGACATTTGCTTCTGCTGTGGTGCAAGCCAAACTCAAGTGTCTTTAAATCATCAAAGGACCACTCCCGCTGGCATTTGAAAACAGCACAGGATTATATGATGAAAAGAGAGCATTTTGATTGCACCTTGGTCTAAGAAAGGTCGCTTTGGAATGTAGCCTGGAGCAGCTGAGCAGCAGACACTCTGGGAGAAGGGTCCCCTGGCCCTGCTTTGTCCACGCTTCCTTCCCTCCCTGCATTCCACACACAGAAGGATGCTCACCTTTTCCCACTCTCGGTCTCTGTTC
This sequence comes from Orientallactaga sibirica, assembly GCA_036365145.1. NCBI lineage: Eukaryota > Metazoa > Chordata > Mammalia > Rodentia > Dipodidae > Orientallactaga > Orientallactaga sibirica. Next base: position 39,929,906 of record JAEOAD010000008.1, on the reverse strand, counting down.
AGCACAATCACCACGAGCCTGGGGTGCACCTGATAGCCTTCCTCAGTGAAGGACAAGTCTTTGCCGTCCCACGTCACATTGACCATAAATCTAGACAGAGCAAGAAAGAAAGACGCGTCAAGCAAATGAACAATGACAGAACCGTGGTTCATTGCACAAAGCCTCCATCTGTGGGCATGCCAGGACCTGTGCGGGCATGGTAGCTGGGTATATGCTCTCAACGGTCAGCCTAGACTCACTCTTAGAACCTCATCCTGTATTTAGGTGTTAATAGTCAACTGCTGAGCATGTGGAATGGAACACTTCTAACCTGCACATCCATAGACCTGGATTGCAACGATGTTCTTGTAGGAGACCCTGACATGCATTCTATTGTGTCGTCATAAGCTCCCTTGAAGGAAACGGTTTGGCATAAGTCACATGCATGTAACACTAAAGCAATGCTGTCCCATCTACGTATGACACACTCGACTAATATTTGTTTGTTACATATCAGGGTTGAGTTAGTTGGATGGAGATCAGTAAGGACACAGCCGTGAACCCTTCTCCCCTTCTCATGAGGTCTGTAGTCTAAGGGAGAGGATAGTTGTTAGCTGGTTGACTGCAGATCTGTGATACACACTCTAAGAAAAAGAAAAGTCGGGTAAGAGAAACAGAGCAAACAGAACAGGGAAGACTCAGGAAGTATAGTTTGATCTCCCTGGTGAGTTGGCATTAAACAGATTATTTTTTTTTTAAAGACTTAAATAAGCGGGCCAAAGGCTCAGCAAATGCAAACGGACCTGTGGAGCTGTACATCCAAGGGATCCAATGCACATAAGTGAAGTGGACCAGAGACAGGGTCGTGTGTCACTAGATAAGGCTGAGAAGGAGGAAGGAGGCACATAGTGTTGAGTTTGCAGGCCGTGTGCCAACATGTCTTTATCTTAAGACAGTGAGAAGACAGTGGACAGTGTTTTGTCAGGGAACTATCACAGTCACGCTTTGTAATGTCACTGAACTTTTGTGCTGAGAATGGGTACGGAGACTTGGTGGGATGTGGTGATTCTGTTTACAGGGTTACCATTGTTCTTGCACGCAAAGGGAAAGAGAAGGGTGGCTTTGACCCTAGTTTATTGGAAGAAGAAGAGGAGGCAAGGAGGAAGAGGAGCAAAGAGCCAGTGGGAGCAAGTGGAGAGGTGGTTAGCAGGTGCCCACGCTGGATTGGCTATGAGGACCAGGCGGTGCAAAGCATTAAAGAGGACTTTCATTTGCCTATGTCACATTCAAGCAGCTCAGTCATTGCCTGGGTATTTTTAGCATAAAGGACACATGTCTATCTGACGCTTGAACCCTCTCTCTGCTCCTCCTCCAAGGCCCCTTCTCTTGCCTATGGTCAAGCTGGATTCAGATGACAAGCCAGAACAGAATTCCTCCACCAGAATTGGGGTGACAAAAAGAACCCAAGGGATCTTAGAGAAAAATGTGCGGTTAAAGATGTCTAAACTGAGGCCAGAGAGATGGCTCAGTGCTTGCTGCACAAGAAGGAGTAACATGCCAGGCATGGTGCTGTGTGCCTGTAATCCCAGTGCAGGGGAGCCTGTGGCAGGGAAGCCCTGAGGCTCACGGGCTAAGTAGCCCAGGCAAAATTGTGAACTCGAAATGTGACAAAAGAACCTGTTTCAAAGAATGAGATGCAGAGCGACTGAGGAGGATACTCAACATCAGTTCTGGTACACACCCACACTCATACATCCACACCACACATACACACATGCGCGCGCGCACGCAAAAGCAAGACAAACAGCAGACACTTAAGAAGATATGGTTGCAGACGCTCGGCAGATGCTCTGTAAAAATAGCCCGGTGCACTAAAGCATTTGAAAATTTCCCCAGCAAAGGAGGGCTTGACAATATGTTCTTGTTTTATATTCCCGTTTAGCAAATGAAATGAAACTATTAAGGAGGAGGAGACTAAATGGAGTTTGAAAGAGATTGGCCTAGTGAGTCATGTGCCCACCTGTGATGGTTAATCTTACTTGTCGACTTGATGGGACCTGAAACCATGCAGAGACAAACTTCTGGCCATGTCTGGGAAGGTGTTTCTACAGTAGGTTAACTGAGGTGGGAAGAACCACCCAAATGTGGGTGGCTGGGTCCTGAGCCGAGTCAAAGGGAGAGAGATGGCTGAGCACCAGTATTCATCCTCTGCTTGCTCAGTGTGGATGCAACGTGACCAGGTGCTTCGTGCTCCCTCCACCAGGCCTTCCCCACCATGATGGAGTGTACACCTGTGAGGTGTGAGTCAAAATATACCTTTCCTCCCTTAAGTTGCTTCTTGTCAGGTATTTGGTTGTAGCAAGGAGAAAAGTGGAAGCAGAAGCAACCATGTCAGAGCTTCACAGACGGGGTGAAGAGACCAGGGAAATGATGCAGAGGAGTGTTGCGCAACCATTCAATGGACTCTCTGGATCATTAAAGTCATGTTCTTGAAGATAAGTGAATGGCATGGCAAAAATGCTCACCATTTAATGTGAAACAAGCAGAAAAAAAGGGGATTAAAACAGAGCTTGTCTATCATAGAAAGATTACCGGTATTTTCCCTTTTCTTCTGTGCATCTTTTATTCTACAAATTCTTTGCAATCAAACACTTTAGCTAACAGAAAAAAATACTGCTATTTTTCACGGCACATGGCTGCACACACACACACACACACACACACACACACACACACATGCAGACACATGTGCCAGAGTCTCTTGCCACTGCAAATGGATGCCACACACCACACACATACGCCACTTTTTGTACCCAGCTTTACATGGGTGCTAGGGAATTGAGCCCTATTTAAGCGGGCTTTGCAAGCAAGTACCTCTAACCACTGAGCCACCTCCCCAGCCCCAGTGATCACTCTTCTAGTTGAAGCATTGGTGACATCTCTGATCATTTTCTACAGAGAGATCTTCTTGAGTCCCCAAATATTTACTGAGAATTTGTTCTGTCAGGCCTTATAAGGATGAGTCTCACTGATGCAAATAGAAAACAGTGCCTTAGCTAGGTGTGGTGGCGCACGTCTTTAATCCCAGCACTCGGGAGGCAGAGATAGGGGGATCACTGTGAGTTCGAGGCCAGCCTGAGACTACATAATGAATTCCAGGTCAGCCTGGGCTAGAGTGAGACCCTACCTCCAAAAAAAAAAAAAAAAAAGAGAGAGAGAGAGAGAAGAGAAGAGAAGAGAAGAGAATGCCTTTCTGACCTCTGACCCATGCTCTCACAATTCAAGGTCACAGATAATCAACAATAGCACCTCCCATGCCACTTGCATATGCTGGAGAAGAAGAGTGACAAGATGGAAAAACACAGAGGAAAAAGGCCTAGAGTTCAAGTGGGAAATTTGGGGGAGCACTTCTGAGAGATATTGGAGAACAAAGGGGTAGGAGAAAGTGGGTTTTTTTGCATGTGTGACGTGTGTGCATATGAATATGTGTGCTCACAAGTGTGTGGGTGCACAAGCTCATGTGTGCATGTGGAGGTCAGACATGGAGGTTGGGTGTCTTCTTCAATCATGCTCCACGTTATTTACTGAGGTAGAGTCTCTCACATCAACCCATAGTTTGTCCATTCACCTAGTCTAGCTAGCCAACTTGTCCTGAGGCCCCTCTGACTCCATCTCCTGAGCTCTGGCCTCACAGGTAGCCACTACACCCAGTTGGCATCTATGTGGGTGCTGGGGATCCGAACTCTGGTTGTCACACTTGCATGATGGTTTCTTTAGACTCTGAGCCATCTCCCCAGCAACTGTTGAAATAGAAACATTATCTGAACAAGTGGAGAACCAGCCCAAGGTGTGCCACACACCAGGAGAAGCAGAACACATCTTGGTACAGCTGGAGGTCACGTTATGTGCACTTGGGTAGGTCTGGGAAGAATCCTGAAGATCACAGGGACGTTGTGTGGATTGTTAAAGGCATCTGGCTGTTGTTCTGATGGCCATGGGGAATCAGGAAAGAGAAAAGAGAAGCACTCAGGTTTGCTGCCAGCCACGGCAGCTGCCAAAAGCCTCTCTGCATTGGAAGAGATCTTCAACATATTTGTGAATGGTTTGAACACCACTCGTGATCTGGATAATTCACACTGGTTGTTCTGTTTCTTCTTCTTGGCTGGCATGTGATGAGCTAAAGGAACAGAATCAGAGAGGTACGCCTAAGGAGCACTCTATTTCATACTCACGATAGGGGCTCTTCACCAGATACTTGCACACACTTTGGGTTGGTTTAGAGGAAAAGTGGACTCTGGTCAAAGTCCTCACTGTCACCAGCCTTTCCAACATGACATTTTGGGTTTGCCCCTTATGGTTATTTTTGGTCCTATCACATTACTTCTCACACTTCAGGGTCCCATTAGTATATGGTGGCTGAGTATATTGCCAGATGATTATCAAAAGTGTCATCCATCAATATGTTTCTTGATCCATCTACCATCAATACATTTATACATCCATCCACCAGAAAAGAGTGGCCAATTCTACTGTGACTCCACGGCTAGAATAGGAAACAAAAGTTTTGGGGTCATGTTGAAAAGAAAGAGCAAAGGTTGAGCAGACTGGAGTGGGGAATGGGGAAAGACACATTGCATGGAGAACACTGTACTATCAGTGGCAGAAGAACCTCAGACTTCACTGTGAAATGGATTAGTTAGAATCAGTTCAGAAGGGCCAGGAGATGGGGTACTTGGGGGCAAGCAACCCGAAGGATGAAACTAGAGACGGAAGAAAGTGCTGCATTGGCCACGCTGAGAGCCTCGAAGAGCAAGTTTGCAAGGCACCAAAAGAAGAACGGAGACCATGTGGTGATCGAGGCAAGAAAAAAGGACAAAGGAAGCCACAGCTGCAGCAGAGCGGTTCCATCACGAGGAGTGACTTCAGAGACACACAGTATGTGGAACTTCAGTGTGAACGTCGCAAGTTTTTAGCTGAGATAGTAGAAAACTGGTCACCCGGGCACACATGCATGCCCACACATACAAACATGTATACATACAAACATAAATCTCTCCCGCTTCTCTATCACTCTCTCTCTTACACACACACACACACACACACACACACACACACACAAGTGTTTGCCCAATCATTTCAACCTCCCACCTTGAGCCAAATTTGACACACAAGTGTTCCCCCAATCATTTCAACCTCCCACCTTGAGCCAAATTTGTTATAGTTCAGATAGCCAACTAACACCATAGACCAGAGAATAAGTATTTTAGGTTGACAAATATGTTTGGCCCAGGGAAGAGCCATGAACTGGTCGTGTTACAGAAACTGGTTGTTACAGTCATCATTTTCATCAAAATGCCATCATGGGCTGGAGAGATTGCTTAGTGGTTAAGGCGCTTGCATGAAAAACCAAAGGACCCAGGTTAGATTGCCCAGGACCCACATAAGCCAGATGTACAAGGTGACACATGCGGTGGCTAGAGGCCCTGGCATGCCCATATTCTCTCTCTCTCTCTCTCTCTCTCTTTTTTTTCTCCCTCTCTCCCACCCTCTTTCCATGTCTCTCAAATAAATAAATAAAAATATTTAAATAATATTTAAAAATTAAAAAGCCATCATGTACTAATGACCATCTTTCTCTTTCTCTCTCTGTCTTTTTCTCTATCTACCTCTTTCTCTCTCTCTCAAATAAATAATTTTTTTAAAAAAATCAAAGATAAGGGACTAAACTTTACTTAGCCTCTAATACGATTATATGTACAAGGTACATATATTACCTGAATTCTCACCTTAACAACTAAGTGTGGGACCTGGAGAGATGGCTTAGTAGTTAAGTGCTTGTCTGTGAAGCTTAAGGACCCTGGTTCAAGGCTCAATTCCCCAGAAACCACATAAGTCAGATGCACAAGGTGGTGTATGCATCTGGAGTTCTTTTGCAGTTGCTGGAGGGCCAGGTACGCCCATTCTCTCTCTATCTATCTGCCTCTCTCTCTCTCTCTGTCTGTCTGTTGCTCTCAAATAAATAAATAAATAATAAACAAAAAATTTTAAAAAGAACTTAGTGTGGACTTTCCCTATCTACACAGATGGCTCAGAAGGTATTGCAATGATAGGAAAAGCTACACAGGGTTCCAGAGACTTCCATTAGTACCCTCTTACTTCTTCTGCCTTAGAAGTGAAGATCACAAAGCCTGGACTGGTGGCACAAGCTTGTCATCCCAGCTGTTCAGAAGCTTGAGGCAGGAGGTTCACAAGTTCAAGATCTGTCTGGGTTACACAGTGAGTTCAAGGCTAGCCTGGGCAACTTACCCAGAACCTGCCTCAAAATTTTAAAAAATATATATAGAAAACAAGGGCTGGAGATAAAGTTTAGTGGAAGAACACTTGTCCAGCAAGCATGAGGCCCAGGACTCAATTCCCAGTATTGCTAAAAAAAAAAAAATTTAAAGAGAGAAATGGAAATATCCATTTTTAATGGGCACAAACTATCCTATAATAAAATTTACAATCTGGGAATTATAAGCTATGTTCTGGCCAAGAATAGAGAAGAATACATATACAATTGTATAACCCGAAAAAATAACTTATAAGGAGGAGATTAGCCCATCTTGGACCATTCTTCTTCCTTTTGGTGGCAATGCAGACATGGCATTTGGATCACTAGTAGCCATTATGGATCATGGCATAGGAGCCAGTGTCTGGCATAACAAATTCCCAGAGTGGAAGAAGCTTGGGTCTCAGAAACTGTGGAATACTACACCAGCCTTGCACAATCTTCCTATTTCTTTTACATAACAGAGAATCCAGTTCCCATCTTATATAAGCCATTCATACATTTTAGATTTTTCTGTCATTTTATATGTATTTATTTACTTACTTATTTTGTAGTTTAGGGGCTGGAACCCAGGGCCTCACATAGACTAGCCCAACACTCTGCTACTCACCTTCAGTCCCCACCTACTCTTGTCATCTGAAAACAAAATTTACCATAGCTGATTTAAGTGGTAACATGACTCCTTGAACCAACACTTGTTAGACCCCACAGTCTTTGAATCAAACAGCACCTGCTTCTGTTCAGCCTCCCTACAACACAGTTACCTTCTACAAATCACACAGGGATTGTACAAATTCCACCGTTCCTTGGCATCTCTGCAGTTTTGATTCTGTCTCCTGAGGGTCTGCTCCCAGCTAAACACGCTTTTGTCCTGCCTCTTTCTCTTGCAATTCCTACCCAAAATGCCTTTTGTCTCATCACTTCCAATCTAAGCCTAATACTTTCTTTTGCTTTTTGCAAGGCTGATTTTCAAGCTTCATTTTTATCATGGGGTCTTTCCTGGTAACCTTTTCTTCTTTCGGTTCTTTGGGCTCCACACCTCGTGGGATAGGTCTTAGCAGTAGGCTGTTTCTTGCTATTTCTAAGGATCTCACATTTGGTTCTGCTTGAACAAACCTCGGGTCTTCCCTTCAGTCATTTGTGTTTATTTAGCACCATGCTGTTGGGCTTAGATCATTTGACAAGCACTGACTTGACTGGGAAAAGCAATGTGTTAATGTTTACTTCAGGACTGTGTTGTTTCCACTTCACACCAAACACAAGACCAAGTGGTGGCAATAAAGCAGGCCACATGTTTCTGTCCACATTATTTTCTGCAGCTATACCAACGCTTGCATCGCCTGTGTCGTACTACACACTCTTCAATGTCATCTCAAATAGCACCTTCCTCGCAAAGCACTCCCTGGCTCCTATGAAGTAAATATGTCCTCTTTCATATTTCAACCTCTATCTGCTTCTCTTTTAGTGTACACACTTATTATTTCAGTTAGCACAACCACTTGGAGTGAGTCTTTAAAAAAGCATCACTTGCTTAAGACCCTTTAAATTCTGCCTGTCAGAAAAGCCATGACAATTAAGCATACATCTTTGCTGAACGCTGCATGAAAAGTGTCCCCTAATCTTAACTTCATTCATCATCTGTCCCAGTTGCACCATCTGTGACAGATTGCAAACTCCTTGAGGGAAAAAATTCACATCTTAGAAGAGCTGTGAAAGTGGCTCAGCGAATTAAGCCCTTGCTGCACAAGCATAAGGACCTGAGTTTGGATCCACAGCACCCACATAAAAAGCTTGACACTGTAGAGTGAGCATTTGTAACCCAAGAGAATGGAGGCAGGGACGGGAGAATCTCCAAGAGGCTTTCAGGACAAACATGCTGGACAATGAGAGCCCCCTGCCCCCGCCATGCACTCAAAGAAGGTGAAAGGCGAGGACTGACATCAAAGACTGTCCTGTGACTCCACCTGCACATTGTGGTGCATACACACCTGTATTCACACACATGAACACACACATACACACACCAAAAAAAGAATTCCTCTCACAACCGAGTCCTTTGGATGCTGGGAACTTGTGAACAGAGAGAACAGGTTTAGTGACAGGCAAACTGGAGTTCATTTCAGTTGCTTATTCCCCAAATGCCTTAAGCAGCACTTAGCACTTTCCTAAATGGATTGTGAACACATCTTAACGGTCCCAGACTCCCTAAGTCCCATCCCCCACACTCATATTCAGTCCACATGCCAGGTAATTGTTCTGAGACTCTGCTCTGATCATTGCATGCAACCCTTCTCAAAAGCCTGAAATGGGAATTGGAGAAATGGCTCCAATGTGGGTAAGAGTTCTTGTCATTCAAGCCTGAAGACCTGAGTTAGATTCCTAACACCCACATAACAATCGGAACGTGTCCATACGTACCTATACCATCAGTCTTTGGGGGAGTGGGCAGAGACTGGAGAATCACTGGGCTCACTGGTCAGCCAATCTGACCCAAAAGCAGCCACAACAGGTTCAGGGAGAGACTCCATCTCAAGGAAACAAGGGGGCCAATGACAGAGGAGGGCACCCCAAAATAAAATTTATGCCCTTTTCCAACCTTATCTGCTCTAATTGTTTTTACAGGTAGAATGTCCACAAGTTCTTATTTCTTTAGACTGGTTACCTAAGGGTGGTATAGCCATATAATGGAATACTACACAGTTAAAGAAAAGAGTAAATGATAGAAGCACAAAAGAAGTGGAATGCAGGGCTGGAGAAATGGCTTAGTGGTTAAGGTGTCTTCCTGCGAAGCCTAAGGACCCAGGTTCAATTCCCCAGGACCCATGTAAGCCAGATACACAAGGGGTACATGCATCTGGCATTCGTTTGCAGTGGCTGCTGGCCCTGGCATGCCCATTTGCTCTTTCTCTCTGCCTCTTCCTCTCTCTCTCAAATAAATAAATATCTTAAAAAAATTTTTTAAAGAACTGGAATGCATATCAAAGGGACTCTGCTGAGTGGAGGCATGAATACTCACACATGGTACAATTCCATTTGATATAACATCCTTCTAAGCTATCGGAACAGACAGCAAATCAGATTGTTAAAGGTTTGTTGCAGTCCAGTTCACATTGCTGGTAGAAATCACCCAACCAAGAGCAGTGTGTGGGAGAAAAGAGGTTTATTTTGGCTTACAGACTCGAGGGGAAGCTCCACAATGTCAGGGGAAAACAATGGCATGAGCAGAGGGTGAACATCACCCCCTGGCCAACATAAAGGTAAGACAATAGCAACAGGAGAGTGTGCCAAACACTGGCATGGGGACACTGGCTATTACACCCATAAGCACGCCCCCTCCCCCGAACAATACACTGCCTCCAGGAGACGTTAATTCCCAAACTTCCAAAAGCTGGGAACCTAGCATTCAAAACACCTACGTTTATGGGAGTCACATGAATCAAACCACCACAAGGTTACAAGCAGTATGACTATACATGGATAGCCTAAAAGATTTTTATGTCATGATGAAACGATTCTGTAACGCAATTGCAATCATGATGATTACATGAATCTACCTGTGTGCCCTCATCAGATTCTTTACTGTTGCAATAAAAAACCTAGATATTAAGGGATGATAGATGTCTTTTGGCTGACAGTTTCAGAGCCTATAGCCATGATGCTTGTTGCCATTACTTTGAGCCCTGCAGCAAGGTGGAATGTCATGGCTATGGGAGCATGTGGCAGAGGTTGCTCATCTCATGGAGGCCAAGAAACTGAGAAAGAGAGAGAGAGAGAGAGGAGGGCCTGAGAACCAGGTACAGCCTTCCAAAGCACACCCCAGTGTCCTACTTCCTCCAGCTAAACCTTACACCCTGACGTGTAGCGCCTTTCGTAACAGTACCACCAGCTGGAGACCAAGTACGGAACACCAGAGCCACATTTCAGCCACACGTGTTTGACAAGATTTACATGCTGGGGGCTGTGGAGATGCTCAGTGACTAACGTGTTTGCAGGGCAAGCATGAGGGTCTGAGTTCAGATCTCCAGCACCCACATAAAAGCTGGGCTTGGCAGCACGTGCCTGTAATTCCAGAACTGCGGATGTGGAGGCAGGAGGAGTCTTAGGGCTTAATGGCTAGCTGGTCTAGCTGAATGGTGAGTTCTAGGTTGAGTGTAAAACCCTGTCTGAAAAAGTAAGGAAGAGAGCAACTGAGGAAGTCACCGGACCCTGACCTCTGGCCTCCACATGCCAACACACACACATGAACATATATAAATACACCCACGCACATATTTGCATGCATACATACATGCACATACCACATGCATGACACATGCAAATGAAGCAAACAACAACGCTTATACTCTCTTAATTCTCTTACAGATCATTTTTTTAAATAAAAATTTTACTAAAAAATAAATAAAATAAAATTACAAAAAGTCACAATTAAATATGAAGATTTCTCCCCTAAAATATCTGCAGGCAAAACTGGGCAGAGTCCACACCATGGGTTCCCACCTCCCCTTGCTCTTCCTTTCTTGCTTTTCACACGTTAGTCTTCTTTGCTGGAGGGTGAACTCCAGGGGAACAGTGTGTGAGTCATTGCTGCATGCCCCCGCCCAGCACAGCATGTAGCATATGCTGGACGGTCAGTGCTCACTGGCTGAATGAGCAAAGAACAAGTTTGCATCTGGCCAGTGCTGGAGTCCTCCGCAGCGTGGAGAACATCCCGGTGTGCTGGACGGCCACTCAGAACCATCAGGATGGAGTTAAATATGTCCTGGCCTAAATAGCAGTCTCAATGCTGCCCAGTCTAGTAATGAAACTTGACAGCCTTGTGTAAATTCAGCAGTAATAATTCTTCCTATCCTGCATGCATTTTTGGTGTAGAAATGTGTCTCCTGAAAGACAAAGCTTTTCAGCCCCAAGTATTACCTAGTAATTCTCATCTTCACCCATAATAGCCAAGACAGCCCTCTTGGTGGGGGATAAAATGACATATTTACCACCCACTGAATAACAAATGGCTGAGTCAAAGAAGAAATTTTTTGTCTTGTATAATAGCTTCGTTTTGTCCGTGGTTTTGATTTCTGTATTTTCAATTACCTGTGGTCAACACCAGGTCAAGAATATTAAATGAAAATTCAGAAAGACTCAATACATTTAAAATTGTACTTACTAGAATCATGAAATTTGATGCCACCCCACTGTACCCCATCCACTGATCCAGTGTGTCCACACTCTTGCTACCTTTCTGGCATTGTTGTGGGTCCATGGTCCAGGACCACTAGAAGATGAGGATCTTCCCTTTGAGGGTCAGTAGTAGCTTCATGCTGTGTCACAATGTCTATGTCATTCACCTCACTTGATCCATCAAGTAGGCATAGTATCATCTTACATCTTCACAGGGAAAACTGGGTTATATGTGTAGTACATCTGGAAAGGATTATACTTAGTGAGGTAACCCAGGCCCAGAAAGCCAAATGTCGCATGTTCTTTCTCATATGTGGATCCTAGCTACAAATGATTGGACTTCTATGTGAGTTGGAATAAAACTCAGTAACAGAGGCCAGTAAGCTAGAAAGGGGATATAAAGGGAATAGGAAGGGAGGGGGAGGACTTAATAGGATGGTATTGTATATATGTAAGTAAAAGAACAGATTAATGGGGACGAAAAGGCCAGGTCAGGGGATGAGACTGAATAAAGGAAAGGTGGGGGAGGGCTAATCAAAATCTAAGAGGGTATGAATAAATCATATGGAAACCTACTTTTTTGGACATTGGCACACCCAGAAGCCATAGATTGTTACTAGAAAATTTTCAGTGTCAGGGATGGGATACCTTCCAGTGAGTTGTTGACCAGGGAGGTCCCTGATGCCCCCCAAAACACTATAGGCCATTGCCGAGGCCCTTGGTTTCCCACCAGGAATAGATGGTAAGACCCTATTGCTGAAGACTCCACATACTTTGGCTGCAAGGTCACTGAGAAATCCTGCTGAAGCTGAGCTGAAAACCTTCTCCATGTGGACCTGCTGACAGAAAGCTGGAAAAAGCTACGCTGCATGCAGTTCAATGGGAGAGAGAAATCACAGTGGAGCTACTCAACAGTGGACACTGCAAGCTTTAAATTTGGCCAGTCAGGCCAAACGAGCCAACAGGTGCAAAAATGGCATGTCTGTTATGGGAGAAACCAACTGCTCTAAAATTGGACTGGAGGCCTGTTCCTCAGGTTGGAATACATCCCTGATATTGAAAACCTATGACAGGGAAGTAATGAGCTGTAGGGATGTAACGTCTGCTGGTGTCTGGTCAAACTGCCCAATAAGCATGTCTCTCAAGGCTCATACCCATATATTAATGCTACTCTCACTTTTGGTTAGAAAAGCTTCTCTTTTCAGATGGCAGTGACCTGGGGATTACTCAAAAGGCACCATAGTGCTGAGAAGAAGTGACAGAGGAGTACTCAGCACTGAAACATCTCAATTACACCTTCCAAGGCTCAGGGTCCATTGCAGAAGAGGTGACAGAAAGGAGATAAGAGCCAAAGGAAGGGTAGGACTCCTTACAACGTGCTCCTCCAGACACAAAATGACCTGGATATCCATGACCTCACAGTGTCTGACACTACCTACACAAGACCTTCATAAGAGGAGGAAAAGATCATGACATCAAAATAAAAGAGAGACTGATTGAGAAGGGAAGGGGATATGATGGCGAGTGGAGTTTTAAAGGGGAAAGTGGAGGGGAGGGATATTACCATGGTTTATTGTCTATAATTATGGAAGTTGTCAATAAAAAACTTAATTAAAAAAGGAAAAAAATTTAAAGAGATATTCTGCAGATGAGAGCTAAGACATGCAAAGTAAAAATATTATAGCCTTTAAATTTTTTCAATAACAATTCTTTCCTATTTGTTTTACAAAGAGCCCCTACAGAGCAAATTTTACAGCTATAGAAAAATAATTGTGAGACGAGTTGGAGGAAAAGAGGAGATTGAGGACTGTGAAAAGAAAGGAGAACTCTCAAAGAGAAGGACAAGGGAAAGCAGAAGACAGACAAATAAGTAAAGGGACCGGCAGAGATGAAAGGCACTGCCTTCTCCAATGAGACAGAAAACAAGATGGAGCGGGAAGCAGAGGGAGCCTTCTGTGGGGCTGGCCGAGCTCCGGGGAGGAGGCCATCCCGTCAAAGGGTGCAGGGGAGAGTGGCAGCATGGATCCAGTCCAGAGCAGGCTAACAGGAAGAGGAGTGGAGAGGGGAGGCATCACGCTGCTGGCTGGCACCAAGCCCTCCCTGGTGACATTGGAAAAGTAGGTCAGTTTCGGGGCTGGCCGGGGGGATGAATGGTCAGCCAGGGCTGGGAGCAGGATGTGAGGATGCTGAGTGGGAGAGGACAGGAACACAGAGCAGGGGACTTGGAGGACTTCAAGCCATGCAGGGGAACTTGCAGTGGTGGGGTGATGTCCAGTGTCCGTGATGTCAGTAGACAGGCGGGAGCCTTGAGATGCCAACTCAGTACTGAGAAACCAAATTTTCAACCTGATTTCATTTTACTTAAGTTCAGCTTGAATGGCTATGTAGTAATGTACAGAAAAGAGCTGCATCCACATGGAATGGATTGCTGAAGGAACCAAAGGCGGTTCTCGGTAATGTCCTGCATGTGCTTTATGTGGTACACATATGCATTTAGATGGGACCTGGGCGAGCTTTTTTTTTTTTTTTTTTTTTTTAGATTTTTTCATATTAAATTTAAGAATGGGATCAGCATGCCATATTGCTTATTTCACTGCTTAGGACATATACTAGAGTAGAATAGCACATCTATAAAAATAATATAGGGGATTGCAGAGATGGTAAAGCAGATAAGGACACTTGCTTACAAAGCCTGCTGGCCCAGGCTCAACTCCCCAGCAACCACATAAAACTGGATGCAAAGTAGTTCATGCATCTGGCATTTGTTTGTAGTGACAAGAGACCATGGAGTACCCATACACACATGCGTGGGTGCACACACATACACACACACCAATTAACTAATTTGATTATTAAAACTACATATAAAATACTGTGTGAAAAACATCACAGAGCATCACAGATATAATGAAAAGTAAATACAGTCCATATAAATGGAATAATCTAATACATGGACATTCGCACCTAGAGTCTTTCACTTAGCATAAGGTTTAAAGGCTCATCTGCAAAGAAGCAGATGCATTCCTTTATGGCTGAATATTAGCCCATTGAATAGACAGGCTGCGTTATGTTTATCCATTCATCTGTTGATGGACATTGGGGTTGTGAACACTTTTAATTACTATGAATCAGGCTGCGACATTCGTGTGCCAGGTTTCATTTTCTGTGGCATATAAGTAGGGTGACATTATGCAAGGTAAAGGGAAAGCCTAGAACTAGCGAGTGGTGGTGGCTGTCCAGCACTATGAATCCACTTGCTATCACAGTTCCAAATGATTGAAGTGGTGAATGTGTGTTAATTTTTTTTTTTTGCAATCATAATTCCTTTTAAAAGTAATGAAGAGGGCTGGAGAAATGGCTTAGCAGTGAAGGCACTTGCCTGCAAAGCCTCAGGACCCAGGTTTGACTCCCCAAAACCCATATAAACCATATGCACAAGGTGGTGGTGCACATGTCTGGAGTTGGATTGCAATGGCAAGAGGCCCTGGCATGCCAATTCTCTCTCTCCCTCTCTCTCTCTCTCTCCCTCTCTCTCTCTCTCATAAAAAATAATAAATAAGCCAGGCGTGGTGGCACACGCCTTTAATCCCAGCACTTGGGAGGCAGGGGTAGGAGCATTGCCATGAATCCGAGGCCACTTCTGAGGCTACATAGTGAATTCCAGAACATCCTGGCCTAGAGCAAAACCTTACCTCCAAAACACAATAATGATGATGATGATGATGATGATGATGATGATGAAAAAGTAAGGGCTGTGGAGATGCCTGAGCAGATAAAAGCCACACAAGCAGGAAGGCCTAAAAGAGCTGAGTTGCCTGAGTTCAATTCCCAGCACCCACATAAACAGCATGGCCACATCCACCTGTAACCCCACCCTGTGCTGTGCAGAGATGGGAGAACCTCTGAGACTTGCTGGTTGGTCAGGCTCTGGTTGGGTGAGAGACTCCACCTCAAAGAAACACATGAATCAGTAAAGACACTCAACATTCTCCTCTGTGCATGCATGTGCATCGCCTCCCCCACCACACACATGCATGCACCATACATACACCACAGCGCGCGCACACACACACACACACACACATAAAAAAATCCATAACAAAAATCCATAACAAAAGAAGTAAGCCCATGACCGAATATAGAAACCGTCGAAAGGATACAACAGGAACTATAAGGATGTCATATGAAACTTACCAGGGCTCTCAGAGATTTTCATATTCGACCTTCTACCTGTGACACTTCTACACTTCTCTGGTCAACATGTTGCACTATGTCTTGTGAGGTATATGTAGGAAAGACCCCAGTAACCTATCCAACGTAGCCAGTGCTGCCTGGTGAGAGCGTGGAGAAATGTTTCTTAATTTTAACTAAGATATCGCATCTGGTAAATTCTACTTTTTGCCTCATAACCCTCTAGAGTTACCCCTCATGAAGAATTCATGGCTACTATGTTCTATTGTAAAGGCTCAGCATAGGAGTAGGGCCAAGGGAATATGGGAGCCATCCACAGAGACTTCATAGTACCCCTAAGATGAATGGGAGGAGCAGTGAGGTCCAGCTCTGGGGTCCAAAACTTGATGTCATTCCTTAGCTCAGCCAGTCCCTATCTGTGAGGTCTTGGGCAATTTATTGAACGATCTCTGGCCTCAGTTTCCTTATCTGCCAAATAGGCACAATAACAGTGCTCCTGTCTTAGGTTTGTTAAAAGTATAAAATGAGAACTCACCAAATGGGATAAACTGGCTTGCCAGTGAGTACCAGGTACAAGCACCTGCCACCATGCCCAGTTTGTCACATGAGCTTAGAGATGATTTAACCCAGGTCCTCAAGTTTGTAAAGCAAGCACTTTACCAAGTGAGCCATCTCCAGGCCCTAACAAAGACACTTGAATGGAACCAAGCAGCCTCCAGAGAGCAGGATTTTGAGATTCTTCATGTAAATAAACAGAACCATCTTCCTCTACCCTTAACCCTGCCGCACGGTGTGGAAGCCCTTCCCAGGCTTCTGATGGCTGCCCTTCTGCTGCGAGCTTTCCGGAGTTAGCCTCAGGCCTCTTCCTTCCTAGAAGGGTTCCCCTCACGGCCAGTTCCAAGTACTTAGCAAAGCTTCTTTCCACAGAGCCAGAAGGAGTGTCTTAGCACTACAACCCACTGCCTCTAGGTCTCCTCTGTAAGAAAAAGGAGAGCTTTGCTATTTCCAGAGATCAATCCTTTAAAACCCTGTAGACATTTCTTGGACTACCTTATGACTCTCTTCCATGAGGTCCTTCAACTGTCCTTCATGAGATGTATGTTAGACACCAATGCACCATGCCACTCAAAAACACCTTCATAGAGGCTGAGAAGAGAAAGGTAAGTGGCTAGCATGCTTGCCACACAGGCATGAGGAACGGAGTTTAATCCCCAGTACCCAGGGATGCACACCCATAATCCCAGCACTGGAGAGGCAGAAGCAGGTGGATCCCCTGGGTCTGCTGCATGGCTAGGCTAGCCTAATTGGTGAGCTCCAGGTTGAGTAAGAGATCCTGTCTCAAGAAAATAAGGTGGAGAAAAAAATGAGGACGTTTACTCAGCATCAACTTCTGAACTACACACGCACACACACATGCACACACACATGTGTGTGTCCATACACATAGGAACACACATACATATGCAAACACACCAGACACACATACACACTGAGAAAAAAGACACAAAAATCCACTTGTATTAGTAGATTCTTTCTTTTCTCCAAACAGCACGTAGAATTTTCAAAATGTGACTCGATCCCAGGAAATTTTATATAGTGTTTTATAGAATTTTGCTGCCATCTCGTATCTCAGGTGAAAGAAGCAATCAAAATGTGTTTCTTTGTGTGTTGCCTCCAAATAAGAACAGTTTGTGAGAACCTCAAATTAGGGGTCCAACACATTCCAGGCCTGGTGCTGGACATTGAAGGCTAGTTCTTTCATTTGCTACTTTGCCTGCTCTGATACTGAGCGGCTCATGTTGTCTACCTAGGGAGCATGTGCATGTTGGAGAACGGGCTCCATCTCCTACAGGGGAGCAAGGTCCTGTGCCTCCTCTGTCCTTCACTCATCCAATTGTCTGGTAAGAACTGCTTGATGTACAGGACCCGTTTTTATTAGGGGTTTTTTTGCCTCTAACCAGGAGGTCACAGTTTTGCATTCTCAGCTTTAATCCTCAAAGGCTCTCAGCCTGCTAAAAATGGAGACAGAGGTAACATTGAAGAGAAGAATTTTCCCCATCTCTTCTTTGAGAGAAATATTGTATTTCATAGACAGGGTTCTTCTTGCTTGTCACTGATGGTCAAAAGGAAGAGAGGGGAGCCGGGTGTGGTGGCACATGCCTTTAATCCCAGCACTCGGGAGGCAGAGGTAGGAGGATCACCATGAGTTCGAGGCCATCCTGAGACTACAGAGTGAATTCCAGGTCAGCCTGAGCTAGAGTGAGACCCTACCTCGAAAAACCAAAAAAAAAAAAAAAAAAAAAAAAAAAAGAGAGGGGTGCTGGGAAGATGACTCAGCAGGCAAGAGCACTTGCTGTGTAAGCATGAGGGCCAGAGATGGCCTGACTTTGATGCCCAGCACCCATGTAAAAAAAAGCTGCGTGTGGTCACACATGCCTGTAACCCCAAGCTTGCCAAAAGAGTATAAAGGGAGAAGAACCACTGGGGCTCAGTGGTCAGCAAGTCTACCTGCAGATACAGCTCCAGGTTCAGTGAGAGACTCCATCTCAGGGAAACAATGCAGAAGAGCAATAGAAGAAGACAGCCAACACCCTACGCTGGCCTCTGCATTCATGAACACAGGGTGCATGCATCTGCACACACATATATTATACATACATTCACCACACGCCCACACATGTGCCCAAAAGAAGGGAGAAAGGGAGGGAGAATCCATTATGTGAGCTCACTGGAATTGAGTGTGAGCCAACGACTTAGGATAGTGGTTCCCAGAATCTATGATCTAGAGGGAACCAGAAAATAATTCTTGGTTCTTTTTTTTTTTTTTTTTTTTTTTGAGAGAGAGAGAGAGAGACAGAGAGAGAGAGAGGGAGAGGAAGACAGAGATGGGTGCACTGCTGTGAACGAAATCCAGATGCGTGTGCACCCTTGTGGTCAAGTGCAGCATTGCACCCTTGCATCACTTTGCATCTGGCTAAACGTGGGACCTGAAGATTGGAACCACTGGAGATTGGAACCAGCGTTCTTAGGCTTAGGAGGCAGGCACCTTAACCGCTAAGCCATCTCTCCAGCCCGGTTCTTTTTTTTTTTTTTTTTTTTAAAGGGAAAGATGGTGTGCTTCTGTCAGATGTGGGCATAAAACCAGAAGCTAATTTCTTCCAATTGGAATTGGGCCAGGAGTCAAAACTGCCTTGTCATTGAAAAAAAAAAAAAAGTAAATCTTAATAGTTCTGTCCTAGAAGAAATACCTAAGAAGACAATAAAACTTTGCAGAATCTGCCAGTTTCCAACACACAGGCATACCCAGCAGACGCACCAACACGAAAGGCAGACCTACACCAGCCCAGAAGGAGCACCATTTGGCAAATGCAATGCTTGCCACCACATTGGTTTCTACTTCAGACGACAAAATTGTCCAACACTGTCTGATAAGAGTTAACTCAACCAGCTGTGTGGCTGACAGGTCCGCACCTGCTTTCCACTGGAAAGCCAGCTTCTGAACAGCGTGGTGTATCATGGTTCTCCTGACCATGCTAAACCACGCTTTAAAGAAGAAAAGACAAAAAGAAATCCCAAAAGCATAAGTTCTGGAACTAGCTCCTGTGCATATGCGTATGATCTATGGCTTGAAACCTAGGCTTCTAGAAGACGGAAAGGTGACCCCAAAGTGGAAAGAACTGGAGCTTAGCAGCCCAGACCCATGCTGAGGGGAGGAGGGAATGAATTGAAAGCTGCAATCAACGTCATATTAGCTCCACCACCTGGATGTGACAGTACTAGTCCGACGAGCCACCAGAGATAAAGGAGGTTCAATTGGAAGCTGCAAAGCTCAGAGCCCAACAGCCAGCAGTGACATTTCCCACACGTGGGGAGGTGCATATGTTTCCATTTATTTGCATAATATTGACTATGCATAATCCTTAGTAAGACAAGGGGAAGAATCTGAACTGAACGCAATACACAAGTCACAAAACATAGGGATGAGATGGTTAAGGAATACATGAAAAGTAGGAGGGAAGACAGGCTAGAGTGTGCTAGCATGCTCAGGGCTCTGGGTACCATCCAAAGCACCAAAACGTATAACCTCCCACCTATGATCATATGAGCAAACCCTAACTAAGTTAACTCAGTGGGTCAAAAGAAAAATAAAACAACAAAGCATATGAAAGTAGGGCAGAGATTAATTGGGAAGAAGAGGGTTTTAGTGAGAATGAGAGGGGAATAAGAAAGAGTAATTGAAGCTGGGTGTGGTGGCACATGCCTTCAATCCCAGCACTCAGAGGGGGGGCAGAGGTAGGAGGTTCACCACCCTGAGACTTATAGTGAATTCTAGGTTAGCTTGGGCTAGAGTGAGACCCTACCTTAAAAAAAAAAGAAAGAAAGAAAGAAAGAAAGAAAGAAAGAAAGAAAGAGAAAAGAAAAGAAAAGAAAAGAAAAGAAAAGAAAAGAAAAGAAAAGAAAAGAAAAGAAAAGAAAAGAATAATTGGGGGGAATAAGATTAAATACATTACATTCATGTATGAAAGTGTTAAATATAAATATTACTTTTTAAATACTGAGAGGGGCTTGGAGAAATGCCTCAGTAGTTAAGGTACTTGCCTGCAAAGCCTAAGAACCCAGGTTCAATTCACTAGTACCCACATAAAGCCAGATGCACAAAGTGGTGCATGTGTCGGGAGTTCGTTTGCAGTGGCTAGAGGCCCTGGCGTACCCATTCTCTGTCTCTGTCTCTGTCTCTCTCTCTTAAATAAATAAATAAAATATTTTTTTAAATCAGTGAGAGGGCTTGAAATAGAGCCTACTGTCCTAATGACAACTCTCTACCTTAGTGCACACAACATATAACACATGTACTAATTAATGTCGCTAAGCAAGTGTGTCCACAATGGCAGGTTCATGGGAGGTTTAATCTTTTTTAAAAAATATTTTTTGAGGCAAGCCCAACAGACTTGCCTTTTTGTTTTTAATGTGAGAGAGTGAGAGAGCAAGAGAGAGAGCAAGAGAAAGGGGGAATTGGCACACCAGGGAGTAGTATTCTTTATGGTGGATTGGATGTGGAATGTCACCTATAGACTCATGTGCTTAAGTACTTGATCCCCAATCCCTGGAGCTGTTTGGGAAGGTTGTGGAGCCTTTAGGGGTGGAGCCTTGCTGGAGGAAGTGAGCCATTAGGGGTAGGGCTTGAAGTGTTACAGCCCAGCCCTTCATGGTGTTGGGCTGCATTCTGCTTCCTCTGCTGATGTGAAGGTGTGACACTGGCTGTCTGCCCCTGTCATGATTCCTCCTCCTCCCACCCCATGATGGACTTCTTCTTAAACCTGTAAGTGGAAATAAACCCTTTCCTTCCATAAGCTGCTTCTAGTTGAGTATTTTGTCCCAGTCCAGAGAAGGTAACTAATTCAGTCTTTAAGGTCACCGCTCTAATTCGGTTGTTTCGATTTGCCCATAATGAACAGAGACAGCATAATGGCATCCCATTGCTAAAGCTTTTTGAAATGATAGTTAAGAGATAAGGATCGTAGTCAGAAATAGAGTCTGTTCAATGAACCAGTGGCATTGGTAAAACTGCTAATAGTGTCAGGGATAGATAAGCCACCAATAGTAATGGTTTGGATAATGTTGGAAAGCCCTGGCTTTGGAATTCATTGCTGAAATCTCTAAACCATCTCTCACCTCTGCAATCCTTGGTTTCTCAGCTGCAAAGTGAAATTTAACAGAATCTACATCCCAGGTTTGTCATAACGATCAGATTGGTTTATAGACAGAGAACTTAGCACAGGGTTCCAGACAAACTTCAGACACTTGATAAGTGTCCATCACTGTAGAAGTGGTCATACCACTGGTTATGTCATTAGTCAACATCCTTTCCCTTCCTCCCTGAGATTGGTGTGGAGGTGAAAGATCTCAAGTGTTCAGTCTTGTGCAATCTTTCTTCCCCTTCTGGATTTGGAGATATAAGGGTTGGGCCAAGCCAGGTGTGGTTGCACATCCCTTTAATCCCAGCACTCAGGAAGCAGAGGTAGGAGGATCGCCATGAGTTTGAGGCCCTGAGACTATATAGTGAATTCCAGGTCAGCCTGGACTAGAGTAAAACCCTACCTCAAAAAAAAAAGAATTGAGCCATCTTGCTTATGTCTCACCACCACCTTTATCTTTGTCTGTAAAATGGGAATAACCTTGTGTGACTCATACTTGTAATAAAGATTAAAGGTTTTGTACAAAACTGGAGAGATGGCTTAGTAGTTAAGGTACTTGCCTGCAAAGCTAAACGCCTAGGTTCAGTCCCCAGGACCCGTGTAAGCCAGATCCACAAAGTGGCACATACATCTGCAGTTCATTTGCAGCAGGTGGAGGTCCTGATATGCACATTCTTTCTCTCTCTTTCTGCTTCTTTCTCTCTCTCAAATTAAATGAATAAAAATAAAATTAAAAAGGTTTTGTATATATATCTAAAAATGCCTTCTGCAATATTATATAATAAAGTGTTAAGTATGTCTTTACAGAAGGAGAATGAGTAAATGACTATATGCTGTGTCATAAGACACTCAGCAGACCTAAGGACCATGATGTGAATCTTTGGAAAAAGAAAATGATACTTTGAAGTGTCACTCAACCTCAAAAAGGACCAGAGCTTGCAAGCGGGTGCTTTCCATACCCCCAGATGTGTATCAGTTGAGCCATTTTAGTCCTTTCTTAAGTTTTTATTAATTATTTTTGTTGACCAGTTTTCAGGAATGCATATATTGTATTTTGATCACAATCCACTCCCATTATCTTCTCCTGAGCCTCCTCCCCACCCTCTTCCACTGAACCCTTCCTTCCCAACTAGTTCCTCTTTTACCCTGATGTCTTTTTTCATGTGTGTGTGTGGCGGGGGGCACTGACTTTAACTAGGGTTGTGGGCATGGGTGCAGGTGGGGAATTATTTATCATAGCACATGCAACTCACCAGTGGCTGCACCACTGCAAAAAAGTCTCCCACTCCCCCATCATCTTTAACTGTTAACAGCTCCTCAAGGAGGGATGAGGGCCTCCTGCCCTACTCCACCTGCCAGAATGGAATGGGCCCACTGTTATAAGTACTGAGACAAAAAGCCTTTGCTAACTAAGACACACTGGGAAGAGCCATTGCAAAGCGTTGACAGGGGACCTGGTCCTTCTGCTGAACTGTGGATTAACAGAGGCACTTAGTCTTCTGCTACAGAGCTGGCCAGAGACTCAGCCATCTTAACAGAGTTGCCTGATGGCAGTAAGCATAATTCAATTCCAACTCTTTTTCCACCCAGCTTTTTTTTTAATTTCCTTGTGAATGCTGAAGCCTTTCTTACTTAGGGGACCTTGCACACACAGTTCCCTTTCACTGGAACAAGTTTGTCTGGCTCTCTTCATGTCTAATTCTTTATCTTGCAGCTTCCAGTTTAAATGTCATCTCCACAGAGAGCACTTCTCCACGTGCCCACAGGGAGAAGCCCCTCTCTCCTCCTAGATACTTGCTATCAGTTGGTATCTTTCTTTCACAGAAACCATAATAAAGTATCTGTATATCTTTAAGACAGCATCTCATGTAGCCCGAGTTGGCTTCAAATACACTATACAGCCAAGAATCACCTTGAACTTCTGATCCTTCTGCCTCCAACTTCCAATTAGCTATGTAAACTTGAACCTCAACTTTCTCTTATGTAAAAGGAAGCTCACCCACCCATAACTAGCTGGAACACCAAACAGAGATGTTCTGTTCCTCCATCACATTGATTCTAGAAGCAACATTCATCACGCTTCAACCTTGAAATAAACAAATACAATCTTACAATTGATAGACTTTTCTGTTAAATAAAGTATGGTGTCATCTCACTTGTCTATTGTAGATCTTTAATGTCTTCTTCCATTGTGTAAATGTACCACATCTTTATTTTCCATTCATCTGTGGATGGACATCTAGGCTTGTTCCATTTCCTAGCTATTGTGAATAGAGCAGCAATAAACATGGTTGTACAAGTATCTCTAAGGTAGTGAGAAGAGTCATTCAGATACATGCCTAGAAATGCTATAGCTGGTGAGAGCCAAAAGAAGAATATGACTCCTTACAATGCAACTTTCCAGACAGAAATTGGCCTTATAATCCATGACCTCACAGTGCCTAGCAATACCTTCACAAGACCTTCATAATAGGAGAAAAAGATGATGACATCAAATAAAAGAGAGACTAATGGAGAGAGGAAGGG
This sequence comes from Orientallactaga sibirica, assembly GCA_036365145.1. Classification (NCBI taxonomy): domain Eukaryota; kingdom Metazoa; phylum Chordata; class Mammalia; order Rodentia; family Dipodidae; genus Orientallactaga; species Orientallactaga sibirica. Next base: position 39,906,011 of record JAEOAD010000008.1, on the reverse strand, counting down.
GATATGATGGAGAGTGGAGTTCTAAAGGGGAATGGGGGGAGGGGAGGGGAGGGAAATATCATGGTTTATTGTCTGTAAGTATAGAAATTGTCAATAAAAAAATTAAAGTAAAAAAGCTGTAATGTAACAGTATGGTATTAAAAAGTAAAATAAAAAATAAACAAAAAAATGTCCTTTGGAAAGACACGTTGATGTGTCTCTGAGTGTGTGTGTGTGTCCTGTGAAAGGAACTCCCCCATTCTTTTTCACAATTCACCACTTCCATCCCTCCAATCCCTGCCAGTAAGCTTTCCCAACCTGAGACTCAAAACTTGTCAACATGATGAGAAGAAGTGACAGTTGAGGGTTCAGCACTAAATGAGACATCTCTATCACACCCTCCGAGGTTCAGAAACCATTGTGGAAGGGGTGGCAGAAAGAATGTGAGAGTCAGAAGATGGGAGAAGTTTTGAAATTCTGCCTTCTGATAATGGTTGTCATTCCCTGCATGAGACCTGTGCAATGTTGGGCCCGTCAGCATTTCAACATGGATGATGGAGGAGGGTGAAAAAACTGAACATCAAAATATAAAGGGGAACTAGTTGGAAAGAAGGGGGCCCATGGCAGGGGGTGGAGGATGGGAAACATAAGAAACTAATGGGAGCGTGTTATGATCAAAATACATTATGCACAAGTACGAAAACTTGTCAATAAAATGTAGTTTAAAAAAAAAAGAGTGTCCCAACTCTACATTCTTAGTTAATGAGCGTATCTTTCTAAATTTTCTGGGAAAAAAAAATACAGCTTCCCCTTAAAAGCTATGGGGATTTAGAATAATGAAATATACTTAATTAAGCTATGCAGAGAAATTCTGCTATCTAGATGGCATTTTTGTCCCATTTTCCCTGATTACTGTGAGGATGATGTTATTACATAAGAACTAACATTCATAGATCACTACTGCAGACCAGGCACTGAGCTGAGTGCTTTCCATGCATGACTGAATTCTCACAAACTCCCCCTCCATGAGGGGGACCAGCATTACTTCCATTTTACTGATGACAAAAATGAAGCCCACAGATTTAGTTACTTGTTCAAGGTCCCCACAGCTATACGTGGCAGGGAAACTTGGAACGTGATCCCAAAGCTTATGAATTCACAGGCTTGACTCGTCCAAAGACTCAAACACATACACAGGGTGCGAACGATGCCCACCAAAGAGTTTTCTGTCTGAAATTAAATGCCAAAGTATCTTTGCCTGTTCTGTCCATGCATTAGTCAAATACTACCTTGTTATATTCAATCATGCAATTTAAAAGATATTTAATGGGTCAGCTGACTAGCATCATGGCTACAGATTGACTGCTAGCTTTGTATATCCACCAGAGTTCTTTTGGTGGCAGTGAGGGAAAAAATACCTAGAAAGATCGGTGTTAGGATGGAGTTCGGGTCTGGTTGGATCAAGATTCAAGCTCATTTTCTATACTATACGACCCTTTATTCTGCTCTACTTTGGGAATTCCCCTTATTTTCAGCCCAGTTTATTCAGTAGAAAAAAAATGGCAGTAGAATCTATTTCACACATCTGTACACCTGATGGGTGCCAAAGAACCATGGAACGTCTGTCTATTAGACCGAATTAGATTATGTGTCCATTGTAGAACCAGTCACTGTAGTGAGAGGGAGGGAGAGGGGTGACCCACCCAGGCCTTAAAGGAGAGGAGAGGTATGGAATCCAGAGAAATGAGTGCTCCCTGCCCCACTCTAAGGAGAGGTCATGTCTCCTCAATGAAGCATCATAGGAAAAAGGGAAAGATGGTTCCAGATGTTTACTGGGTGGGCCATGGTGTCTACATCCCCATCCACTCACTGACCCCACTAAAACTCCCCATTGTTTTCTCATAACCCCCCAAACACAACCTCAAATCCTTACCATGCCTCTAAGGCCCAAACTCAGCTGCCCTCTCCAAACATAACACCACTGTCCCCTTCCGTTTCTGCCAGCTGTGGTTCTTCAAACCCTGCAAAGGCAAACACTTTCCCAATTCCTTTCCAGTCCCCAGACTCTGCACCTACTGGACCCTTGTGGTGTTTGAATGTGAATTCTTTGCCCTTAGCTTCATATTCAATTCCCAGCTTTGAGAGGTAGAACCTTGCCCCAGGAAGTGGGTCCTGGAGGTGGGCCATGGGATTTTATAATCCAGCCCCACTTGCCAGTGCCAGCCAGCTCACTCTTGTTGCTGCCTTCCTGCTGATGGGTGAGCCAGCCTCCTGCTTGCGCCATGATTCCTTTGCCATGATGAAGCGTCCCCTTGAAACTATGAGCTGAAATAAACCCTTTCTTTCCATAAATTTGCTGGTTGGGTTTCTTTTCCCAGCAATGAGAGGGTATATGCTACAACCCTCATCCAGTAACTTCTTTCCCTAAAGTGTCCCATTGCTGCCTTATTCATCCAGATGTCTGCCAAAACTGCACTTTCTCAATCACGTTATTTACAGAAGCCATTCTACCCTGCCCTGCTTTTCTTCACCTCTCATAGCAATAACAACTTGAAAACGCACCTGATTATTTACCTTCAGTCTCTTCGCTAGAACCGAGGTATATATGTCACCGTGCGTTTCTCACATCTACTGTAACACCTCATGCATAGCAAGTGCTCCATCGCTAGATGTTAAATGATAAGTGACAAGAAAAAATAGACATCAAAGTAGAAGAGGGTGGTGGAGAGATGGTTCAGCAGTTAAAGGTACTTGTTGCAAGCCTGCTGACCCAAGTTTGATTCCCTGGAGCCCTGTAAAACCTGTAAAACCTGATACTTCTGTGATCCCAACATGCCTGCAGCATGGGAGGCAGACCAGGAGAGCCTGGATGTGCGCAGTGCAGCTAGACTGGAGCACATGCTAGGGCAGAAGGACAAGAGAGACTGTCTCAAAAAGAAGGTGGAAGGAGATGGCCAACACCCCAAGATTGTCCTCTTACCTGCACATGCCTGTCATGGCATGTACGCCCATACACATACAAACATACACAGACACACACACACACACACACACACACACCATACACACATAAAATAATTTTAAATTAAAAAAACAAAATAAATAAATAAAGCAAAACATGTTTTTAAAAGTAGAAGAGTGGGGTTGGAGAGACGGCTCAGTGTATAAAGGCACTTGCTGGTAATGCCTGGCAGTCCCGGTTTGATTCCCTAGTATTCACATAAAGCCAAAGTGGTACATGTATCTGGAGTTCATCTGCAGTTCCAGAAGGCCCCGATGCACCCATACTTTCCTCCCTCATGCTCCCTAAATAAATGAAATAGTTTTTAAAAGAAAATAGAAGGAGAACCATTTGGAAAAGAGAAAAGATTCAACAGAAGAGGGAAGGGGAGGTAAGTTGCAAGGTAATTATGATCAAAATATATTATATATGTGTATAAATATTGTCCAGCAATAAAAAAGCTGAATGTGCAAATGAACAAGTGGATGAACGAATTCCAGGCAGTCAGTAGATGAACTTAGCCAGTAAATGCCTCAGGACAATTTTTTAAATGATTTATTTATTCGTGAATTCACTCATTTATTTGTGTGGAAGTATGCGTTGCAGCATATGCATGGAGGTCAGAGGACAACTGTGAGGTGAGGTGTGTAGACACACTTTCTTTGAGAGAGGGTCTCCAGCTGCTACAGACAAAACTGCCAGACTGCAGATAAATGTGAGACTGGCTAGCCTGTGAGCTCCACATTTTTCTGGCTCTACCTCCTACTGTCATAGGTGCATTGGGAGCACAGACGCATGCACCACTCTGCATCCAGCTTTAAGTAGGTGCTGGGAATTGAACCCAGGCCAGTCGTCTTTGCAAGCAAGTGCCTTTAACCACTGAGCAGTCTTCCCGGCCTTCAGAACACTTTTTGCTCTGCTTTGTTTTCTTCAGTTAGTCAGAAGACAAACATGTTCTTCCAGTCCTGTATCTGGAGCTCTGAACTTGCTTAAGAAACTCATTGTTTTGAAAGCTGAAGATTTACTGAGTTCCGGGTAAAGTTTAAACTCAAGTCAATGGTTCAAAATCGCAATGGCTCCCCCACCACTACACGAAATGGAAGGGTTTTTTTTCCCCAGCATTCTGGCCTCTCTTCAGATACTATATATGAATCAAACACTTTCAAAATCAAGGCAGACAACTCCATTATGAATTGGCCTGCCTCCAGGAACAAAATTAAATATCGGCTTCTCTCTTCCTTTCTCCATTTTATTTCCTTCTCTCTGCCAAGCCAGTCACTGAGAGTCCCCTGCTGCTGTGCTCGTTCAGTTCTTTGCAGAGTTAGTATCTATTGGCCCTCTTTAGAATTCACAAAGTCTCAAGAGACCCGTTCCAGAATGAATTGAAAGGGAGTCGATCACCCTGCAATTGAGTTTCTGACTATTCTCGTTACAATTCTCTGAGGACCGGGCGGCTCCTCCCCTCTCTTCTCTGCTTGTTCCATTCTGGGTAATGCTAAACAGAGATCCTAATGACAATGATAATAATAATAATAGTTTTACTGATGGTGAGAACAGCATTTCTAGAACAGTTGTGCACCGTATAATGCAAACTCAATCACATGTTTGTATAAAGACGAGTGATTGCCCGTGACTCACAGCGGGAGGCTCTTAAAGAAACCAGCTTTGTGGTATTAGGAGACATCCCATGGCCACGTGAAATCTGCCTGGAGCTTCTGGGTTCCCAGGAAGTCAGAGAACCCAAGGATCAGGAGCGGTGTGCTGGAGGATGTCTCGACCTGGAAACCTGATGTTTCTCACATAAAAACAAGAATAGTAAGGATATGATCTGTTTCACCAAGTTGTGAGGATAAAGTGAGAAGGTGATACAAAAGCCCTTAGCATCAGGCTGGAGAGATAACTCAGCAATTAAGGCACTTGCCTGCAAAGCCTGACCCAGGTTCGAGTCCCCAGAACCCACATGAAGCCAGCCATGTGGTGTATTCAACTGGAGTTCATTTGCAGTGGCTAGAGGCTCTGGCACACCCATTCTCTCTCCCTCTCTCTCTCTCTTCCCCACCTTGCAAATCAATAAAATATTTTTCAAATCCTTAGCATATTCCTTAAGACAAATGCTGTGCTGACAGTTGTCATCATTCATTCATCCAAATCATATTTTTATATTTCATTCATTCATTCATTTATTTATTTTAGAGAGAAAGAGGGAAGGAAAGGCAGATATACATATATAGAGAGAGAATTGACACACCAAGGCCTCTAGCCACTGCAAACAAACTCCAGATGCATGTGCCAACTTGTGCATCTGGCTTACATAGGTACTAGGGAATCAAACCTGGGTCCTTAGACTTCTCAGGCAAGCTCCTTAAGTGCTAAGCCATCTCTCCAGCCCCCCAAACCACTTATTAACAGCAATATGCGAAGACAAAATGAGTGAGGTCCCCAGAGTTTCCTAAAGCCATGTTATCAGCAGCAGCAGCTGCTGTATCATCTTCCTCATCACGTTGTTACTACCAACTACGGGAAGCTAGATGGAAAGACTGGCATAGTAGAAGGGGCACCACTCACTCTGAGATGAAGAAAATTGGAGTTCATGTCACGTTTTTGCCAATGACTAGAAATTAATGTCTCTTTGTGGCTTCAGTTTCCTTATCCTTAATACAGCAGAGAGAAGGACTTCACACTTTCCATTTTTGTAAAAGCTATTGAAATTAATTTGCTTCAACTAATCATGTATCTTATTAATTGGAACCAAATGCTATGAATCACTGATGTAAGTGTCCACTAGAGCAAATCCACCACCATCGCTCACTGGCAATCTGGTGTTTTCTGAATGGGGACAAAGGTTGGTTTTACCATATACACCTGGAGACTATGAGGATACTATACAAGCAACCAGAACCTTCCTCATGTACAGAGAAGAAAAATTAAAAAGAAAATCTATTGGCCTAAGTAACCTTGTGCATTCCAGCCTGCTCTGACATCTTGCAATCCACTCCACATCTCGTATCCAATACCAGTGATGTATAGATGAGCCAATTGAAACCTGGAGACATTGAAAATTTTTCAGTCATTTCAGGAACAAATTTGGGTACAAACCCAACATCCTAAATCTTAGTACTTCCCATCATCACATAAAGGCGTGGTGGTGCAGCCTTTAATCCCAGCACGTGGGAAGCAGAGACAGGAGGACCACAGTGAGTTTGAGGCCAGCCTGAGACTACATAGTGAATTCCAGGTCAGCCTGGGCAAGAGTGAGACCCTACCTCAAAAAAAAAAAAAAAATCCAAGGAGGGCAAAGGACGTGGCTTGCCTGAGAATGATACTCACACCCTTCTGGACCCAATTTCCCATGATTTTTGTCAGAAAATACAATCTTCATGCCCTCACACCCACTCATCTCTGTGTAGACATTAATGTGTGACTGTCCTGAACAGCAACTAACCTAGCCAAGAGTCACCCTTTCCCCATGAGATGGTGAATCAAGGCCATGCCCTACAACTGAGGGAAGAATAGTTTCCCAAAAAGACTGGTTTCCTTTCAAGGGATAATATAAATAAAGTTTGCTTTTAATTTCTTTTTGGACATATTAGATATTTAGTACACAAAGATTGTGACTTTCTAGAGATCTTTCTGTTACCAAGAGGCAGAAAGATAGAGAGAATAAGCACGCCAGAGGTTCCAGCCACTGCAAACAAACTGTAGATGCATGTACCACCTTGTGCATCTGGCTTATGTGGGTACTGGGGAATCGAACCTGTGTCCTTAGACTTCACAGGTAAGCACCTTAACCGCTAAGCCATTTCTCCAGGCCAATATTTCTTTTTCAATGCATTGAGAGTGATTTTATAACCTAGACACACCATAATCTTCTAAATGCCTTATGTGAATTTGAATAAATGAAAAATTTTTTGGTTTTTCAATGTACAGTCTCTCTCTAGTTCAGGCTGACCTAGAATTCTCTATGCACTCTCAGGGTGGCCTCGAACTCACAGTGATCCTCCTACCTCTGCCTCCCAAGTGCTGGGATTAAAGGCATGTGCCACCAAGCCTGGATCTGAATAACTGAATATTTTATTGTTGGGTGGAATGCTCTATTAGGTCACGTGTACATAAGTGAACTTGATTGTGATGTTAAGATTATCGGTGTATCTATTAATTTTCTGCTGGTTATAACAATGATGAAGATGCAGGTATTAAATCATTGATGTAATTGTGGGTTTTTAACTTCCTATCATTCTCATTGTCCTATGTGCTTCAGGATTGTGGAAGCTCTGTCTTACATGTGTACATGCTTAGACTGCTGTGTCTTTCTGATAAGTTGGCTCATTTATCATTACACCATGACATTCTTTCTCACTGAAAATACTCAAGCTCTTAAATTTGCCATTATAGGTGTTTTTTTTTTTAATTAGTGCTAGTGTAAATATTTCAACGTTCAAGATATTTATACCTTTCTACATAAAGTGTGCTTCTTGTGGGCGGCTTAGAGGAAGGTACTGCTTTATGATTCAATTTCATGACCTTTGACCTTTAAATGAAGTGTTTGTGGCACTTACATTTAGTGTAGTTAATAATATAGTAGTTTAAAATATCATCTTTTTAAAATTTCTTCCCCTTATTTAGTTGCTGCAGTTTTTTTCTTAAAATTATTTATTTATTTGCAAGCAGAGAGCGATAGAGAGAAGACACACACACACACACACGGGGGGGGGGGAGTGGGAGAGAATGTCTGCACCAGGGCCTCCAGCCATTGTAAACGAACTCCAGATGCATGTGCCACTGCGTTTGGCTTTACATGGATTCTGGGGAATCAAACTTGGGTCAGTAGTTTTCACAGGCAAGGGCCTTAACCACTAAGCCATCTCTCCAGCCCTAGTTGCTATTGTTTTGCTTTTCTTTGCATTCTGTTTGCCTTCCTTTGGATCACTTGAATTTTCTTATGATTCCATTTTATTTCCTTTGTATCATGTTTGCTATAGCTATGGATTTTTTTTTTAAATTAGGGCTGGAGAGATGGCTTAGCAGTTAAGGTGCTTGCCTGCAAAGCCTAAGAAGAACTCATGTTCAGATCTCCAGGATCCATGTAGCCAGACTCATGGTATGATACAAGCTAGCAATGTCACACATGCACACAAGGGGGCACACCCATCTGGAGTTCGCTCTCAGTGGCTAAAGGCCCTGGCATGCCCATTCTCTCTCTCTCTCTCTCTCTCTCTCTTTCCCTCTCTCTTTCTCTCTCTCTCTTTCTCAAAATATATAATAAAAAAATTAGTGGCTTCTTTAGGGATTACTGTTTTATCTGTTATTCTCAGGCAATGTCATATCACTTTATATTTAGCACAAAACCTTCCAGTAGTAAATGTGCATTCTTTTGCTCCCAACGTTTATGCTACTCTGCATTCCCCCTGTTGCCAAGTCATAAATTCCTTACAATACTGTTAGAATTTTTATTTTTTAAAGTCATGTAACTCTTAACATGATTTATTCCTTAAAAATCTGTGTACACTTACCAGGTAGTTTTCATTTCAGGTGTTCTCACAGTCCCATTTAATACTACTGCCTTATACCCAAAGGGTTTTCTTGAATGTTTATCATAGTGAGGATGTGCTGGTGAGAGATTCTTTCAGTAATTTTATGTATGAAATTTTATGAAATTTTATGTCACTTCCACTTTGGAAAGACACTTCACTGTGCAAAGAATTCCAGGTAGCTAGAGGCAGTAGTTTACACATGTAACCCTAACACTGAAAAAGCTGATGCAGGAGGATTAAAAGCTCGAGGCATGTGCTGGAGAGATGGCTTAGCAGTTAAGGCACTTGCCTGGAAAGCCTAAGGACTCAGGTTCGACTCTCCAGGTCCCACAGAAGCCACACACAGTGACGCAAGTGCACAAGATCACACATATGCACAAGGAGGTGTACATGTCTGGAATTCGATTACAGTGGCTAGAGGCCCTGGTGTGCTAATTCTCTCTCACACTCTTACATTTAAAAAGGCAGTCTGTTGAGCTTGCCTAAAAAAAAAGTTTGAGGCAAGCCTGGGCTGCATAGTACATAGTCAATAATTTAAATAGATAATTCTAGGTTGACATTTGAGTCTTTCCTTTCAGAGAATTTGAGTCTCCATTTTCTTCTGGTGAGACATCTGCTATCAGGCCTGTCTCTCTCTGTTCCTCTGTAGCTTTGAATTCTGATATTTCTGAGTTAACAATAACTGGCATATGTTTAATGCTTGTTTTAAGATATTTGATTGTGGTATGCCTTCATGTGCTTGATTTCTCACCACTCATCAAAGTTCTTGAACCGTGGCTGTACTGTTTTCTTCTAATTTGGAAAACTTTTTTTTTTTTTTTTGTATTCCTATAAATACCATTCATCGAACTCTCTTCTAGGGTAGTGAGTTACTGAGAAGTTTGAGATTTTCTGAGCTCGCCCTTGAGTCTGGTTAGTATGAAAACAACACTGCAGAGACAGTTGTTTCTAACAAGTCAGTAACTGTGAACACTGGGGCGTTTCAGACTGGCTGTTGAACACACCTGTCCCTGGCTCCATGACAGTCCTAAGCAGTGTTACATCTAACCTTTGGTTTTTCTTTTTCTTCCTTGATGCTAGGTAGTTTCCTCTACCTCACGTCCCAATAGCTCAAACACACGGGGGGACCTTGGGTAATGTTCCATCATAAAGATCACTTTTCTTAAGGACTCTATCTGTCTTCTAGCCCTACACTTCACTCTTTCTGTCCAACTCAGTCAGTCTTCCAGGATTTGTGTGGACCCTCATCTTAAAGATGCTGCATGGAGCCAGACATGGTGGCATGTGCCTTTAATCCCAGCACTCAGAGGTAGGAGGACTGCTGTGAGCTTGAGGCCAGACTGAGACTATATAGTGAATTCCAGGTCAGCCTGGGCTAGAGTGAGACTATACCTGCAAAAAAAAAAAAAAAAGATGCAGCATGTAAACTCTCAAGGCAGTGATGTATAATGGTTTATAAACTCATCTAGCTCGCTTCTTATCTCCTTTTGTCCAGTATCAGTGTCTTAAAAATGAGCATTCCATGTTTTGACCATTTTTTGCTTGCTTTAGTCCCTATCTTACTCCATCTTGGTCAGAAGTGTAAGTCAATATGACAAAATTTAATAAAAGTGAGCAAGACCATTACATCTGTTAAACATACCCTTAGCTGATAGGACTTACAAATCCTAAAGTTATTTTTATAGCAAATACTGAAAGCCCTAGTATCATGAAGAAGGAAAAAGTAGATTATCACTGTACACTATTACTAGGTTAAATGATGAATCTGACATTTCCAACAAGGGCTCTTAAGCAAGTAGCATGGATCCATCAGGCTTTATCGTTTGCCAGTCACTAGACAGGATATTGCAGAAAAGTTGGGCATCCACCCCTACTTTCCACCCTTAAAAGAATATCCACAAATTACCCTGACCTCATGACTAGAAACTATACTCATGTAATTCTGTAAATTTCTGACCTAGAGTAAGCTACATGATGCACAAGCAGCTCAAATTATTAGTACAAAGTTGAATAAACAAAGAAGTTAACAGGCTGGAGAGATTGCTTAGCGGTTAAAGCACTTGCCTGCAAAGGGTAGTGATTTGAGTTCAAGTTCACAGTGCCCATGTGAAGCCAGATGCACAAGGTGACACGTGCATGTGGAGTTCATTTGCAGCAGTTGGAGGCCCTGGCGCCCATTCTCTCTCTCAATCTCTCTCCTCTCTATCTCTCTCTGTGTGCTTGCAAAGATAAGGAAGGAAGGAAGGAAGGAAGGAAGGAAGGAAGGAAGGAAGGAAGGAAGGAAGGGAGGGGAGGGGGGAGGAGGGAGGGAGGGAGGGAGGAGGGGAGGGAGGAAGGAAGGAAGGAAGGAAGGAAGGAAGGAAGGAAGGAAGGAAGGAAGGAAGGAAGGAAGGAAAGAAGGAAAGAAGGAAGGAAGGAAAGGTCCAGCAAATCTTTGTGATTCTTCCAGCAGCTTTAAGTAAGTGTTTGACCAGTGGTGCTGTAAACATAAAAAGTAAGGTACTAGCAGTCCGCAGACCCAGCTTACTAGCCTAAGTGTCAAGCTTTCCTGCAGGTGGGGCTGGGGAGACTGCTCAGTGATAGAGAAAGCACTTGTTGCACTAACACGAATACTTGAGTTCAGATCTCCAGAACCCACATAAGAAGCCAAATTCCACAGCAGTGTTGGGGATCAAATCCCGGCATGCTTGTGATGAGCGGGTGGCAGACACAGGAGAGTTCTCCAGAATCCTATGAGCCACTAGCCTGGTGAACAGTGAACAAGTGACCCTCAAGTGAGTTAGAGGCACTGACCAACACACAAAAGTTGTCCTTTGCTTTCCACACACTTGCTATGGCACATATGGACCTACATATGAACACACACACACAGATTTCCTGGAGGTCAAATATCAAAACTTCCTGTCATCACTCATTCTAATATTCTAATATCTGTCCCTCTTAAGGGCATGTCTTGGTATTGGTGACCAATAATGATGATGATAACAATAACCGTATAAACGCATTTTTGATAAAACACAATGCCATAAGGAGCCATAGAGGCAATATGGATAAGTGATGCCGGTGAGGATTAAAATGCACTGGGGAGACCCATCTCAACAACAGGTTGCAGCCACTTCCAACTTCCAAGTGATCAATACCAGGTAGGGATTTGAGATCACTACCATCAACTCTGTGTTTGAACAATGTGTTCAAAATAAGCTACAAATATAATTTTTGTGAAATCATAGACTTTTAATCATTAGGATTTACTTGAGTTCACACAGACAACGTAGGTCGATTTTGAAGCCTTTGAAAGTACATAGTGGGATTTAGAACAAAACAAAACCAGATTTGCGTTCTGGCACTACTTTAATACTGGCTGTGGATCTTTTGTCAAGTTATGTAAGATCTCTGGTGCTCAGTTCCTCGTCTGAAATACCATTGTGAATGACCTTTGGATGGTCTGCACACCGTGCATCTATCTCTTCTTTTTTTAACTAGAGTTTCACTCTATCCCAGACTGACCTGGAACTTACTCTGTAGTCCCAGGCTGGCCTCAAACTCACAGCGATATTCCTTACCTCTACCTCCCAAATGCCTGGATTAAAGGCGTACACCACCACAACTGACTGTCTTGTTCTTCTTTTCATTTTTTAAATATTTTATTTATTTATTTGAGAAAGAGAGAGAAAGAGGCAGAGAGTGGGAGAGAGAATGGGTGCACCAGGGCCTCTAGCCACTGAAAACGAACTCCAGACACATGCGCCACCTTGTACATCTGGCTTTATGTGGGTACTGGGGAATCGAACCTGGGTCCTTAGGCTTTGCAGGCCAGCAACTTAACCATTAAGCCATCTCTCCAGGCCCTCTTTCTCATTCTTAACAGAACTCATATTTTACCAGGACTCCATGCCTTCCACAGTAAGTGAGGGGCTTTGGGGGGAACAAAGCTCGTCCCCAGCTCCAGGAGCATTTCTAGTTGGTTTAACCTTCTCCTGTTCACTTTCTCTGGGTCAGGAAGCTAGAATCAAGCCAGCACTTAAGTGGTACTTTGAAATCATTGTTATTGGCCCCAAAAATGGCCATATCACCTATTCTGCCAGTGAACAAGCCCTGTAAGTACTGTTCACTGAAAACTTGAAATAATGAGAAACCCACTTAGAGAAAAAAAAAAAAGATGACCTTTTCCATAAAAGCATAATCAGGACCTTGATCATAAGGTGCCAGAAGTCCACACACCTCTAGGGTTTCTGCATGTGCAACAATGTCTCTGTATATTGCTCTAAATCAAGGTGCTTAATACCTAAGGGGAAGATCTTAAGCCAAGCCTGAGGATTAAAGGTAATGCACTGAAACTTATTAGCAGGGCACTTAAAGGCACTTGCCTGCTGGCCTGAGTTCAATTCCCCAGTCAACCATATAATGCTATGTGTTTGCAAGGGGCAAGAGACCCTGGTGCATGTAAATGAACATACACACACACACACACACACACACACACACACGTGCAAATAAATAAAATAAAAGTTTAATAAAACCAACATAACACATAGGAAGTAGCCAATACATGGTGGATCTTATTAGGATACATTCATATTTCTGTTATATCATAGCTTAAGACATATGCTTATATAACATAACTTTGGAAATGAAGTTTCCCTATCTCCCCACACACATAATGATGCATTAATTAAATTTTCTAAGTTCCTTTTATTAATAGTGGTAGAATTGAGAGGAAATGAGCACACGTCTCCAGAGAGCTCTTCTCTACCGTGTGGGAACTGAGCAGCGTGGGTTTTTGCCTTGTATCTGGCCAGACCTTAACCCAATGAAGGAACTGGCTGTAGTGATTTATACAATATACCAGACATTGGGGATCTGCCAGGACATTTTCACCAAACTTCAGGGCCTGTGTAAAAATGTGGTTGTCCTCCCCTGCCCACGCAGAACACAGCCAGCACCACCAGGCTGGACAGCGACTTCTCCATGGCTGGGATGCACGCCAGGCTTTGAGTCACACCAGGAGTTGGCCAGGGGCTCAGTCCCACCTGCAAGCAAGCAGGCAGCAGACCTATGACAGCAAGAGGAGGAGAGGATCCAGGGGGCAACAATGCCATCCTGACTTGCTAGCTCCTGCCTGGCTGGGACAGGAAGGGACTCTGCCTTGCTTGTGAGGAGACACATAGACAGGTTCTCTTCCAAGAAAGCAAAAGGCAGCTTATGAATGCATCTGTACTGTACATGCTTGCCCTGTTGTGTGAGGTCACGTGTCCCCCACCCCGCCTTTTGCAAGGCTCTATCTTCTATAAAGATTACACAACCTTCCCAAATGGTGCTACCAGCTGGGAACCAAGTGTTTCAAACACCATGAGCTGATGGGGGGTGGGGGTGGCATTTGATATCCAAATCACAACACTGAGTTCACCTCATCTGAGGACTTTTAACTACCATCAGCAATCTCAGTCTCTTCTCTTGAATTTTCTACTTGGTGTTTTCAAGGCACTGTCTCTGAACCCCATTCTCATGCTTTGTCCCCCAGTCTCTTGGGCTTAGTAAAAGGTATTGCCATCCATTCAGCTATACAAGTAGAGAGATATTGCTCACGGTATCTCTTTTTATTAGCACCTATCCATCTACTGAGTCGTATTTACTTGACACCTCCTATTTATTAAGCCAATCACTTTGTCCTGAACCCACAGCCTCATAGCCAAGTCACCAGCTTCCCCATCCTTGAGTTCTGTCATAGTCTCAAGATCTCCTACCCCAATATACATTCTACCAACAGGTTCCCTGGTGATAAAGATGGTGCATCTGACTTGCTTTATCTTCTCACAGAACCGAGTCACAGCAAGCAATCACTGTATATATCACTAAATGGCCAGGTTTCCAAGTGAAAGCTTCTCCAGTATCTCACCCGCAAGCAAACAGGGTCTTTTGGCTAGGAATGCTGTCTACAAGAGCCAAAGACTTACATCTTGGCCTTAGGCACATTTGAACAATTTTGGGGCTTTACGTGTGACCTCTCTAAAATAACCCAAGCTACCTTTCCTTCAAGGCAAAGTCACGGCCAACTTCTGCCCCTTTTGAGTTGCCAGCATTGAGTTTCCACCATTTGTCAAGCTATTCATGGGACGCCAATTGGAAATGATTGACTTGCATTGCAGGGTTGGCATACGGTGCTTTTGACTTTCAGCCAAAAGAGGGAAGGCTGTGTTCCAGGAACGATGGCACAAACAGCAATGATGCTGAAGGGAGGCTGCTGCCTCAGCTCTCAGGCTGGGTACCCACAGGACTCAACCCCACCTCTCCTGGGCCCATCAGCACACAGGAAGAGGCCAGATCAAGCTGCGGACCTGGTCCAGGAAGGAAGAGAAGTAACACCTAAAGAGTGCTGATTGTGTCCCAGACGTTTGGCTAAGGAGTGCATATGCATTTTAATTGTCACCGTGTTCCTCCAGGGACGGGATTGTTCTCTGTTTTCCATCATGGAGATGGAGGCTCAAAGAAGTTAAGCCACTCGCTCCACATAGCCAAGATCATGGACACGGCACTGTTTTAATGCACATGGTACAAAGTCACCAAGCTTCATGGAACATACTTTGTTCTGAACTTGGCAGCTGCCTCGGGATTCTCTCACTCCATTTATCTCTTGCTGATTTATTTTGGGCCTTTTCCTCCATTCTTGAGTCCAGGGTCCCCAGCACACACACACACACACACACACACACACACACACACACACACTGCATAAGCCTATGGGACAACTTGGTCTCGGGAGTGCCTCAGTCATTGACAGAAATGCTTGGGGAGTAAACGCTGATCCCACAGATAAACATTTGCAAAGAGTTATCGCATCCACCCAGGGAAGCTTGGCCGCAGTCAAGCTCGAGAATTAACTGAGCAGGCTCCCTTTATTGGCATTAAAAAAGAAACCAACAGTGATAATTCCGATGATCAAATAAAAGCACGTCAAACAGGTTGTGTACAATTTCTTAGTGGATCATTAAACCAGAAACTTTTCCTCCAGCTCTTTTAGAAACAAGATGGATTTTGTTTTTCTTAAGCATCCATGCAACCTGGACATGAATTAAACACTTTCTCACCGATCTTCCTTCCTTTCCCTTTCTTGTCAGGATAATTTATAATGTTGTTACTTTTTCAAGGAAAATCCCAACTTCATAAATCAGGAAGTTCATGTAAAACACCGAAGTGGTCAAGCCTGGTACCAATTAAAGCCAAATCACTTCCTCTCCGTACTGACTAATTCATAATGCCACTGGGGGAAGGATTTTCTCTTCACTTGTTTGTGCTATGTCTGTTTGACTTCTGATAGTAAATTAGCCACACACTACTCCTGCCACTGAAATGACTATAGGCTATAAGTTGTAATGTAGGCATTAAAAAGGACATTGAGCTGGGAAGGTGGCTCAGTGGACAAGGTGCTTGCTTGCAAAGCCTGCCAGTCTGGGTTTGATTTCCCCAGTACTCACATAATGCCAGACACACACACACAAAAAAAAAACGAAATTGAGATATGCTTCTATTTTCCTCTTCCATTCCTTGGGCATAGGATACAATATAAATCAAAATGATAATAATGAGAAACATGTAATGATAGTTATTTGTGAAACGTGACTATGTGTCTGGCGCCATGCAAAGTGTTTTACATACTTTCATTTAATTCTGCTAAAATAAACAGATATGAAGACTGTGTTCTCTCTATATCTCTCGCCCTCTCTCTCTCTCTCTCTCTCACACACACACACACACACAGAGAGAGAGAGAGAGAGAGAGAGACGCACACACACACAAAGGTATTTGAGAAAAATCCGGGACTCAGAGAGGTTAATAGCCTGCATTTGATGGGTGTACAGTGAATTCATAGTCAAGTCTGTGGTACATAATACACAGTCTTGAACAGTCTTGCATATATTTACAATGGTCTTCAAGCAACCAGTGGACCTTAAGACCAGGCCCCAACAAACCTTCCCTATAGAAACCTCAAAAAGCCAACCTCAAATTTTTTTTTTTTTGCCATATCACATTGTCTCCTCCTTCACCCCAGTGACAATCCTACCAAGGTAATTCCTTGGCAAGAAGACTTAGGTCTAAAAATACCTTCTCCTGTTAATGTGCCCCTCCAACGTGGAAAAGGAGGCACATGCACACACCCAAACAAAGGCACACGTACCTACAAGCGCACAATGCTCAGAGCAGAAATTTAATGCCCTGCATCCCACAAAACTCCAACATGTGATGATCACCTCATCCAAATCTACATGTATGAACCCAGAGACAACATCGTTACGAGGGAACAGAGCTTTCACCATCGACAGGATGAATAAAAATGATCAAGATGAATGCTGGGGACCATTCCCAGAGCACTGAGTCATCATCCGGGCCCTGCTGCCTTCTTGAAGATCTGTGTTCATCATAGGAACACCGCACACCGCTTCCTCCTACATTGCTTCTCAGCGTGTTGGGCTCTGCCATGAGTCACCCTCACTGTCATGTATGGCAAGAGGCAAATGCCAAGCCTACCTGGCCCCTTATTCACATGTTGGCCTTCTGGGCCTCCCTGCCTATGTATGGATAACTGCTGCCTAGTATTCCAAAGGCACCAGGCTTTTTTTTTTTTTTTTTTTTTTGTAGCATGATCAAATGTCAATACTGTGGCCTATTGTAAGCAGACAAATTTGATTTGCTCACAATTTTAGATATACAAGCCTCATTAATACAGCTTGAGTATCTCTAATCTGAAACGCTTGGGGCTAGAAGTGTTTTGACTCTTAGATTTGTTTTTTATATTTTGAAATATTTTGCATAGACATAATGTAGTATCTTAAGAATGGGACCCAACTTCTATACATCAAAGTCACTTTTTTTTAGATAAGAGTTGCATGCATGTCAAGCTGGCCTTAAATTGACTATGTCATTAATCATGACCTTGAACTTGTCATCCTCCTGCCCTCACCTCGGAAGGGTTGGGATTACAGACATGTATCATCATACCCAGTTCATGTAGTATTAGTGATCAAACCCAGGGCTTCACGAATGCTAGGCAAGCACTCCCACACTCTGATCTATAATCCCACTCCCTCATTTATGTTTCATATACATATTAGCCTGAAGGTAATTTTGTACAATATTTTTAGTGAACTTGTTTTGGCTGTGACCCATCTCTTGGGATCAGGAGTGGAATTTTCCTCTTGTGACATCATGTCAGCCCTCAAAAAGTTTTGGATTTTGGAGCATTTGAGATTCAGTGTTTTCAGAATAGGGTTGCTCAAGTTAGAACAGAATTCATTTATAAACTGCTTTTCCATGTGCCAGGCACTGGCCTGGGCAGCACGTGCTTTTCTTCTCCCCATATGACACTGAGGAAGCAGACGTGGAGGAGCTGAGAAACTCCTTAGATCTGGAAATATGCATGGCAGGGACTCACACCCAGGCAGCCCAGCCTGGCTCCAGGACTCCCGTGAAACCAAGCTGCATCCCAGGGGTCCATTCATGAACTGGGCAGAGCCTTGAGACAGAACTGAATGACCAGCAGGGGATCCGCCCGAGCAAACCAGGCGATGGTTTACCTGTACAATTCTGGGGGTTACGCATGATGGGTTCTGCACTTGGCGAAGGAACAGATGTTTAATAACTGCAGTAGCAAGGCGGAGGTTGCATAACATGGCTGAGCTATTTTTGAACTTTGGAAAATGCTGACTGCTCTTTTCAAAGTGGCTTCTGTCAAACCAGGAATATTAAACATAAAGGAAAAATTCCCCCCTTTGCCTACCCTGCCACCGCTTGAAACCACAAGGGCAAAATCATAGTAAGATTATGAACCATGACCCCGGCAATCAGCTTCTGTAGCATACCCAAGCGCAGTGTTGCTACGATACGCTAAGTGCATGAACTCTAGCTCTGCATTATAAACAACATCCTTGAGGGCTAACCTCAAGATAATCTCAACCAATCAAAGCGGAACCTCAGCTGTCCTCAGTAACTCATCCTAAGACTATTATTTGTAAACTTCACTGAAGCTATCTGCACCTTCCCTTCATCAAAGGGAATGTAACGGAAGCTGTTTGTGTTTAGCAAATGTTTTGCAAATTAAAGACTTTTATCTAGCTGAAAATGTAGTTTTTTAAAAATCTAAAGTGAGGGCTAGAGAAGTGGCTCAGTGGTTAAGGTGCTTGCCTGCAAAGCCAAAGGAGCCAGGTTTTATTCCCCAGGGCCCACGTAAGGCAGATGCTCAAGGGGGCACACGCATCTGGAGTTCATTTGCAGCAGCTGGAGGCCTGGCACACCCATATTCAGTCTCTCTCTCTCTCTCTGCCTATTTCTCTCTCTCTCTCTCTCAAATAAATAAAGAAAAATTTAAAAAAATTAAAGCCTGAAGTGAGAAACCCCTATCTCAAGAGCCCTAGAGTCCCACTGAACAAATGCATGGACCCAACTCAACCATCTCTATTCTCTGTCTTCAGATGCTCAGATTAAAATGTCCACCAGAAGGAATGGCTAGGTAAAAGATGGCTCATGCATGCAACAGAATACAAAACAGCACCTCCATACACGGGAATTGCATTATCTTCACAGTGGTCTTGAAAATGCAAGGTTAAAATAAAACAAGTTTAATGCATCAGCTATCTGGGAATGCACTAAAGAGATATGGATCAGGCATGTGGTTACATTTGCATCTTTAGTGGAAAGTACATGGATCTTATACATGGATTTGGCAATGTACTAAATTCTGTGTAATGTTTTCCCCTCTTATGGAGAGAAGGGAGGAAAAACAGGATTGGGGGGAGGTACAATCAGCACTTCTATGTCATCATTAATATGTAATTTATTTTTAAATGTAACAACAAATGTGACATGGCAACCTTATTCTCTGTGTGAGTATCAGGTTGGGGATATTACCATATTCTATACTACTTACTCTCCTTCATGATATATTTAAAATATTGATTGATTGATTGATTGATTTACAAGGGAAGAGAAGTGCCAGGAGCTCTTGCTGCTGCAAACGAACTCCAGTTGCATGCACCACTTTATGCACCTGGCTTTTTGTGTGTGGTAGGAAATTAAACCTGGGGTCATTAGGCTTTGCGAGCAAGCGCCATTAGGCTTTGCGAGCAAGCGCCTTGGCTGAGCCATCTCCCCAGCCTCTACAATATTTTTTTAAAAAGAATTCTTATAACCTGAGTTTTCTTTAGGCACACTTGTCCCATCTCCATCAGACTGTACAACCTTTGGGGATACATGTTATGTTCTCATTCAGCTGTGAATTCCAGGGCCAGCACAGGATCTACTGGATAGCAGGACTGATGGATGGAAGATAAAAAGACATAGTGCCCTCAATTCTTCTTACCTGTCTTCTTTGGGGTGTCTCCATCTCCCTGAAAGGGGCAACCTAGCAGGGCTCCACTTTTTCCTGGGGTATGAGGGAATAGTGTGGCATGGAGATATTCTTCGAGCTGCCATGAGCCACCATCCACCTTCACGCCCTGGGTGAGCACCACCAGCCCTCCATTAGATGGAGAGATATTTCATTCATCACCAAGCAGGGAGTGATGAGTAACCAGGCTTGATGCATTGTTTCTCTGGGGCTGAAATGCCATTTGCAAACCTGATGTATTCAAAGGCATAACTTCTGGAAATAGCACAATGGCATTTCATAGCTGCAGGTTTTTTTTTTTTCTTAAAGAATAAAATCTAGAGTGGTCCCTGGAAAGGAACCTGGATGTCTTGCCAATTATCCTTATTGCATTTCTCTCTCTCTCTCCATATATATATATATATATATATATATATATATATATATATATATGTATAACATTTCAATAGTCTTACAATTGAGTTATGTTTCCAACAAAATTATAGATTTCTGTATCTTCCAGCTGCAGGGCACATCTTATTAAGGAGAGTATGAATTCATTAGCCCAGCCCTTGTCTTTGGGCTGGCAGAAAGCCTGCCTTTATAAGGAGCTCCCACATCTCACACTGAATTATCTGAGTTCCTTCCTGACATTTGGATAGTTATTTAGAATGCTCAAAGTGGTAAATGTAGACATAGAACCATGAAAGAGCGAAGAAGGGAAAGTGTCACAGGCATGATTTATTTTTCTTGGTGTGTAGGGGAATCTGTGTTGTCAACCACATCATACCCCCCCACACACACTCCTTACTCTCATCCCTGCTTCAGAGGTAAATTGAAATTTAGTAACTTCAAAGTCTTAGAACCTTCCAGAGCTGTTTAGAATGACAAGGTACTCTGTGGGCAATCAACCAACATTGGTTTACTGACTGCAAATTCCCAGTACTTCGGTGATAACTTTGAAACTTATTGAACAATTATCATGTGGAAGCACTATGACAAACAGCACTTTCCATGGACCCCCCTCAATTAATACTCATGATGTTCCCTAGAACATGGGTCCCCAGAGCATGACCTCCCCAGGCCAGAAACAGCAACATAACCCAGCAGCTTGCTAGAATTGCAAATCCTTGGAGCTCACCTCAGACCTACCACTGTAAAAGAAATGCTGAATGCAGATAGAAATCTTAAACCCTTTCAGATAATCTAACCTAGACTGAAGTTTGAGGATGACCACTTAGAAAATACAGGCTTATATTATCACTTTGCAATAAACACCCAAGGACCAGAAAGGTGCAGTGATTGTCTGAGTCCTACAGAAAGTAGATGAGACAGGATTAAAACCTGGACCAGTGTCACTCCATAGCCTTTTAATCCTAGTGCCATGGTGCTAATTTTCTGAGGAATGAAACACATTAAATCTGTAAATATCAGGCAAAACCATGCAAAATGAGTTTCTGAGAGATACTTCTTAATCTTAGCAGCTGAGTCATAATGATGGAACAACACTTCCTAGAAACATAAAATTTAACTGAAATGTCCACTATGATGGGAGTAGTTAAACAAATTATGATGGAGTGACATTTTTGCTAAGATTTCCAATGACCTACAGAAATACCTAGAATATAAGAAGAAATTCAAACACAAGCCAGGGAGCTGGAGCATCAGTTTTCCTAAAACATACCATACCGCTGAGGATGTGGGAAGTCAGGTGATTGCATAAACTGTTAGTGTAAATTGGTACAGTTGTTTTATAGCACAATTTGTGAGTGGATACTTAAGTTTAAAGATGCTCATTCTTAAGACCCCCCCCCAAGCCCCACTTCTTAGAGTCAGCACCAGAGAAACATCTGCTCATGGCATAAAGAGACAAGTGTGATGATGATCGCTGTAGTTTAGCTTTTAGTGAGGGAAAAAAATCAGAAAAATAAATCATGGTGTACTTATATTGAAGAATGTGACATGTGTGCTACAAAGAATTTAGATGTACTTGAGATATAGAGGATGAATACACAGATGACTGACTGATTGATAGCCTGATATTGATAAGATAGAGTACAGGTAGTCTAGTGTGTGTGTGTGTGTGTGTGTGTGTGTGTGTGTGTGTGTGTATGATAGATAGCTGATATAGATAAGGTAGATGATGGAAAAAGAGTAATAGTTAATTTTCATTATTAACATAACTGATTTTAAATCACCTACATTGAGGGACATCTCCTGGTGAGTCTGTGAGGACGTTTCCAAAAGGTTAGCTGAAGGAGGACCCACCATACATGTAGGTGGCAATATCTCATGGGCTGGAGGAAAAGAGAAAGTGAATACAGCACTAGCTTTTCTGTTTCCTGTGCCACCACGATATAAATTGATTTCCACCATGTCCTTTTTGACACAATGGACTTACTCCTCTGAGACTGTGCAAAATAAATCCTTCCTTCCAGAAGTTGCCTCTGTCACATATCTTGTCACAGTGATGAGAAATGTAACTAACATAGATAGAGAGAGGATTGTTGATAGACAGACAGATAATTCACTAATAGGTTGACAAATTAATATATAAGAGATTCCCTATGAGGATTCCCAAGGTATGTTGTTCAGATTTCTAAAAAGTAAGTTTCAGAAAGTTACTAAAATATAATGTTTCTATCTAGCAACAGTATCACACGCTTATAATCCCAACGCTCTGGAGCCTGAAATAGGTAGATCAGGAGTTTGAGGCCAGCCTAGCCACACAGCAAGTTGAAGGATAGCCTTGACTATATACTGAGACTGTCTCAAAAAAAAAAAATACAACAGAAAACAAAAAAAGCTATTCTACTTATCTTTTTTAACGTGAGATGGGGCTAGAGAGATGGCTTAGCAGTTAAGGCGCCTGCTTGAGAACCCTAATAATGCCCATCAAATCTCCAGGTCAAACGTTTAGCCAGACACAAAAGTGATGCCAAGCACACAATGTTGCATGTGTGCACAAGGGGGCGTATGTGTCTGGAGTTTGTTCACAGCTGCTGAAAGGCCCTGGTGCACCCATTCTCTCTCTGCCTCTTCCTCTCTGTCTTTCTCTCTGTGTCTCTCTCAAATAAAAACAAGCCAAAAAAGTGAGATGGGAAGAAAAAAAAGAAATGAGGGTAAAATATATGCAAACTTAACTCCTATGAGGATACAATATTCTCTCTTTTCAGTGTATCTTGCCATCAATGAGCATATAAACAAATAGTCATAGCAACCCAACTCTGACCGTTCTTTTGAAGACAAGCAAAGATCGCTCCCTCTCTTACTGGTGCAAAGTGTGGAGTGGGGCCTCCGGCTTCTCTGTCTGCCCATAGCAGCTGGCCTTAGCCTCGGGGATGTAGGAGAACTTCTCCAGCATGGATGATGCAGCAGTGGTTAGGATACCAAGACCGTCCCTCACTCTAGCCTCTAGGCTGTAGTCCCAGTCGTCATAGGACACTGAAATAAGTCCCGATGGAAACTCTTTAGGGATGAGCTCTGTGTTCCCAGAGACCAAACTTGGAACAATCCAGAAGAAATCATAGCCAGTGAGGCCGAGGGAGCGAGCCTCACTCAAGATGAGGACGGCCTCGTCTTTGGAACAGTAGAGCAAGATGACGGAGGAGTGGATCTTCTTCAGCTGGACCTGCGTCTTTGCATCCTCGAAGGAGGTGTCCAGGGTGATCACATTCTGCATGTCCCAGCCCACAAAGCTGTTGTCCACGGTGGTCTTGACAAAGCTGATGAAGTCCCTGTAGCCAGGGAAGATGGTGGTCACCAGGGTGAAGACGTGCCAGTCGTAGTCTTGCATGATCTTCAGCATGACAGTGGCCTGCTGCTGGATGGAGGCTCCAAACTGGAAAAAGGTGGACGTCGGATCCTGTCAACCGGTAACAAAAAAAGAAAAGAAAAAGAAAGAAAGAAAGAGAGAGAGAAGCAAGGATGAGGCCCAAAGTAGTTTATATGCAACTATCTATCTTTATGAACTTAAAGATACTCCTTCCTGTAAGTAAGGTAAGATACAAGTCCTCTGAGGGGCTGGGGATATAGCTCAGTGGGTAGAGTGTTTGCCTGGCATGCATGAAGTCCCAGGTTTCACCCCCAGCACTACATAAACCTGGAATGATGGTGCACACCTGTAATCCCAACATTTAGGAGATGGAGTCAGAGAATCAGGAGGAGTTCAAGGTCATCCTTGGCTACATAGTGAGTCCAGCCTGAGCTACATGATACTAGCTCAAAACAACAACAACAACAACAACAAAAAACTTTTGAGCTCTGCCAGACTCTAAAACAGATACTGAAAATAAAGATCTGAGAGAATTCTTGTCGGGAGCCCGTCACCAGTACAGGGGAAAACGTGTTATTTTGTTCACTCACCATCTATTCTCATCTACCTCTATAGCCCCCATCTTTTGAGCCCATAAGATTCCAATAGTGTCTGCCTGGTTCTCAGGCTCACCAGAGGAAATGAGGCCAATGGACAGACAAAACAGCACCAGTAAACAGAGCAAGTTCACAAGGACATACTCGGAGGCCCTGGAGTCTGCCATTCCTGAAGCCATTTACCTGGAACTTCTAAATTACAAAAGCCAGTAAGTTCCCTTGTTCAAGGAAGTAGAGCTTCCATAATTTAGACTCAAGACTCCCGTATGATATACAGACAGTAATTGGTGCCACGAGAGTATCTCCCTGTTCAAGCAACAGCCATTTACTGAGCACTGGACTCTGGTCCAACACTGGTTTAGACTGTAGGAAATCATGCTATGTGGGACAGACTCAGACATGGTCTGAGCTTGATAGATGTGGTGAGACTTCAGGAAGAGATGTTTCTATGAACTGGCAACTGAGGGAGGTTTATGGATTCGTGGATGGAAAGATGGGAACTGGGTGGGTGGGCATGTCTTAAGGTGTGTTGTGTAATATTTCAGGAGTTATAGGCAAAGGCATGGTGGCTTATGATGTAGAGAGGATAAAACGATGTGATGTGAAAAACCTATAAGGTCTCCAGGGATAAGATCCAGAGGTTCGGATTATTCTGATCATGACATAGTAACTCATATTGGGCTAAGAAGCTTCGATCATCCTGACATCTCCATGAATGTATGGTCATGAGAAAAATTTCCATTTAGCCAAACCAGTGACAAAACAGTTACCCCACTTACAAACCCCCTTTACACTACTTGCCTCATTTTAAATCCCAGTGATGATCCTGTAACGTTACTGGGAAGGAGACTGGGGCTTAAAATGATCTAGGTTCTGAGACACCCCACATACACGTTGCCTCCTTTTTCACCTACAGGGATCATTTAAGATCAATACATAATAGGGGTATAAACCATGTAGTAGAACAGTTTATGTGCTACAAAAATGCTGACTCAGTAGAACAGAAGGTATGTTTCTAGGTTACAGTAAAAAAAAATTAAGACTAATGCTGATATGTGTGTGTTAATTTTTTTTCTAGGGACTAAAAGAATGATCAAAGGGTCCTTATCATATTACAGCCACACTTTCATTCATTTTTCATTCTGTATTTCTTCAGTGAACATGGCCTCAGTTCATTAGCATAAGTTATGATGATTCCATTTCTGAAGTGTGTGCCCACATGTGCCTGTACAGCATGTGTGTCAAGGGTGAATGATTCCCTTCATGTCTTTTGGAGCTCTACTTTGTAGCTATGCATGTCAGTTCTTTCAACAAGTGTCCTCACTTTCCCCATGGATCCTCCCAGTAAATTTTATCTCAATAGGCTGTGAGTTCTTGGAAAGGCTGCACTTTTCTAAGAAGCATGGGACTGGTGGATTCGTTGAGTGAGTGTATCATGGCCTGAAGGCAGAGAGAAGAAAACAGGGATAAATAAATGGCTTCTGGGCCCTGTCCAACGTTATAGGTCTGTGAATTTTACCTAATTAAATCAATTAAAATGGGTAACAGATTTAAAGTCATGGGGAAATTATCTTTCTCCCTACTGTGGCATCCTTGGATTGATGAATCATCTTCAATCATTTCTCAACAAGACTGAGTTCCTCAAGGGCAGAGATGCTATTCTCCTCGCCCTCTATCCCCAGAGCCTGGCACAAGGATTGTCCCGTGACACATTATTAAGTGGAGGGCAAGGGAAGGCATGAGTAGATGAGAGGGGGAACAAAGACTCAGAAGAATGTCCTTGGTTTAAACAGAGTGTGCAGAGGGAAGGATTCAGTATCTGAGGACGTATTTTATATGGATCTTGAATACCATGCCCAAAACAAAATACCATGCCCAAAACAAAACAAAACCTTTAACATCATCACCTATACCTAAATATCCTGAGAAACCCCTCCTCCACCAAAAACCCAAAATATATGTCCTTTATTGATAAGGAGGGGGACTATCAAAAGCCCATGTAGTAGTTGCCTTCTAACTGCTGGAGGAAAACACCCCAGTAGACGCCAGCGATGGGAGGAAAGACTTTCTTCAGTTTACAGTGTCAAGGGTAAGTGCAGTCATGGCCAGGAAAGCAGGAAACACTCTCAGTGAGCTTGCTCTGAACAGCCAGTGGGCTGGACTGATCAAACACAAGATCTGCCCCCAACAATATACGTCCTCCAGCAAGGATCCACGACTTTCCCAAAATTGCTACCAGCTGGGGAACTAAGTATTGAAAACACTTCAGGCTATGGAGGAAACACTCCACATTCAAGCTAATACAATCCGTATGCCCCAGAAGTTATCCATAGAATATCATTAAATACTAAGAACAAAAAAAAAAACCAGACAACCTATAGAATCCACTCACCCAAGATGGCATAGGCACAAAGCCTACATAGACAACAGTCCTCCCCATCCCCCACATAGTCAGGTGTCTCACAGAGTGAGACTGAAGTGCCACAAACCAAACTATCAAAGAAATGTGTGAATTCCCACTGGACAGTGCCACCTCTGAGGATGCCGGCAACCGGGGCTGCACTGTGACTGCAGAAGACCAAGGTTTGGGATCTTTCTGCCCTGAATCCATGGGAGACAGGGAACATTCTCAACAAGACACACACTGAGGGCACAGTTGGAATCCGATCCAAAGGGTCTTTGAGACAGCCCTCATATGTACACTGTGATGTTTATCTCCATTGTCAGCTTCACTGGATCCAGAATCCCCTGGGAGGCAAGTTTCTGGACATGTGTGTGAGGGATTGTTTAGATTAGGTTAACTGAGGTGGGAAGACCCACCCTCACTGTGGGCATCACCATTCCATGGGCTGCTGTCCTGGACTGAAAAAAAATGAGAAAATAAGCTGAGCCCCAGCATGCATCATGTTGCTCTGCTCCCTGGCTGTGGCTGCAATGTGACCACCTGCTTCCTGCTCCTGCCACCACGCCTTCCTGGCCGTGATAGACTAGAGCCTTCAAACTCTGAGCCAAAATAAGCCTGTGGTTCTTTGAATAGATGGCCCCCAATATATTCAGGGTTTGATTTAGACTGTAGTTTGGATCTATAGCAACCTGGCTGGAGGCAGTGTCACTGGGCAGATCTGAAGGTGTGGTGGTGGGTTTGCGATTTCAATCAAAAGATATGTAAAGTGTGCCTAACTGGAGTTCCTGAAGTGTGCTGTGCTGTGTGGCTTTTGGCTTGTGGCTTTTCTCTCTGTGTTTGGTCCTATGAAAGCAGGCCGGCTTCTTCTGCCATTTATGGAACTTCCCCTGGATCTTTAAGCTTTGATAAATATCCCTTCCTCCATAACTTTGCTGGTCTGAAGTTCATCTGAGTGAAGATGAAGCTGTCTGCTACAAAGCCCTTCCTCCCTTAAGTCGTTTCTTGTCAGATATTTTGTCATGGCAACACAGAAAGTAACTGATGTGCCTGTTCTCAGTGAAGAGGTGGAAACCCACATGTTAGCTGTGGCTCAAGTCTGGGGTTCTCCAGGACATGTGCTCAATGAACAGTGAGTTGGACCTTACCAGTGTATCTGTGACATACTCTGTCCCCAGCGGAGAGCTGTCAATCAATGCTATCTTCCTCAGTTGGCTAAACCAGCAGCAGACCCTGAAATCTACAGTTGGACAGTCAGACAAAATGTGCCAACTGGTACAATGGTGACATGTTCGTTATGGAGGAATCCAAGTGCTCTCTGATTGGATTTGAGGCCCACTCCATGGGAAGGAATTCATGCCTTGTACTGATAACCTAGTCAAAAGCCTATGGTTTGGGGGGTCCTGAACCTTAGTGAGGAAACTAGTACTGTTGTTTGGCTAAATTGATATATTGTGCCTATCAAATTGCCCTCTAAGTACTTATGTGTGTGTCCAAATATTAAAACTACTCTCGGGCTGGAGAGATGGCTTAGCGGTTAAGGCGCCTGCCTCCTAAGCCTAAGAACGCTGGTTCCAATCTCCAGGTCTCACGTTTAGCCAGGTGCAAAGTGATGCAAGGGCGCAATGCTGCACTTGACCACAAGGGGGCGCACGTATCTGGATTTCGTTCGCAGCAGCTGAGAGGCTGCTGGCGCGCCCATCTCTATCTGTCTTCCTCTTCCTTTTTCTCTGTCTCTCTCCAAAAAAAAAAAAAACTACTCTCAGTTTTGGTTAGAGAAGCTTCTCTTTTCAGATGGGGATTACTGGGTGGTGGGGGGAGCGGAACTCAATGCTCATCAAAGTGCTATAAAGAAGTGACAGTGAATTTTCAGCACTAGGAGAGATATCTCTATCACACATCAAAGGCTCAGGAACCATTTTGAAAGACATGGCAGAAGGAATGTAAGAGCCAAAGGAAGGGAAGGAATGATTTGCAATAATGTCTTCCAGACACAAAGTGGCCATTTTATTCATGACCTCACAGTGGCTGACTACCTACACAAGACCTGCATAATATGAGGACACACACACACACACACACACACACACACACACAGATGACATCAAAATAGAAGAAGAAGGACTCCTTGGAAAGAAGAGGTTCAGTGGAGGAGGGAGGGGACAAGAGCCAAAAGAGGGTGTTGAGGGGGGATTATTCTCAAGGTATATCATATACATGTGTATAGAGGTTGTCAATAAAATGTTTTAAAAGTTTAAAAATAAAGAAATAAGGGCTGGAGAGATGGCTCAGCGGTTAAGGCACCTGCCTCCTAAGCCTAAGAACGCCAGTTCCAATCTCCAGGTCCCACGTTTAGCCAGATGCAAAGTGACGCAAGGGCGCAATGCTGCACTTGCCCACAAGGGGGTGCACGCATCTGGAGTTCATTCACGGTGGCTGAGAGGCTGCTAGCATGCCCATTCTCTGTCTTCCTCTCCCTCTCTCTCTGTGTCTCTCTCCAAAAAATAAAATAAAATAAAATAAAGAAATAAGCCAGGTATGGTGGCCACACCTTTAATCCCAGCATTCGAGAGGCAGAGGAAGGAGGATTGCCATGAGATGGAGGCCACCCTGAGACTACCTAGTGAATTCCAGGTTAGTCTGGGCTAGAGGGAGACCCTACCTTAAAACACCAAAAGAATTTTAAAATGTAAAGAAATAATAAAACTAATGGTGTTTTGGCTGGCATTCCACATATAGAGAAGGTTGCAATAGGGTATGAACTTTGTGGAGGAGACATAATCAGAGAGAAAGAGAGAGTAGTTTACCATCCCAGAATCAGCGTGGCACAGGCCAGCTGTGATAGTGTCACAAAGCCCTGGCCTTACGCTGTCCCTACCCTTCTGACCTGTGATACTTTAACACAAGTTGAATGTCTTCTCTTACCATTCTGTCTGACCCTCCATTGTGGTTTGTGTCTTAAAATCTCCCAAGGAGCTAGGGTTGGTAAAGTGCTTGCCAGGCAAGCATGAGGACCTCCAGCACCCATATAAGTGCCAGGCAGGCATAGCAGTATGCGCCTGTCATTTCAGTGCTCAGGAGGCAGAGACAGGAATGCCGGTGGCAAGCTGTCAAGGTAGGCAAACTGAATTTATGAGCTTTGGGCTATGAGAGACCCTGACTCTATATATTAGGTGGAGAGCTATAGAGGAAGACACCAAATGTCAACCTCTGGCTTCCCTATGCATATGCAACATCTGTATGCACACATGCAACCACACACCCATATGCATACCACACACACAAACATACAAAAATGTCTCCCAAAATCTCATGTGTCAAAAGCTTTCTCCCAATGTAGTTCAGAGGTGTGTGGGGCCATTGGGAGGTGATTAAATCAGGAGTTAAGTTACCATAAATGGATTAATCAATTTATGGATTCATAGTGTAATGGGCTTTTGGAATGTGGTGTAAACTATAGGGGATGGGGCATAGTTGAAGAAAGTAGATTACTGAGAAAATGCCATGGAAGGATGTATTTTGTTCCTAGTCTCTCTCTCTCTCTCCTCTCTCTGCTTTCTGTCTTGTCTGCCAAGAAGTAAGCAGCTTTACTACCACAGGCTCTCTGCCCCAAAACAAGGGACACAAGTGACCACGGATGCAAACCATGGGTTAGAATAAACTTTTCCTCCATGGGCTGATCTATCTCAGGTATTTTGTCAAAGCAGCTGAAAGCTGATGACCACGCCCTCATGAACAGTTTTCCCTAGGATGGGTCATAAACAGACCTTCTGGGGTCAGACCTGACAGTTCCAAACTCAATTGGATGACTTTGGGAAAAGTCAGTCAATCTTTCTAAGCCTTAGTTTCCTCATCTATAAAATAGCTGTGAGTATACAACTAATTATCATAGGTAACATACAGAAGCATTTGCTTAGGAGTTGTGATGCTCAGGACCTCCTGGGGACTATGTCATCTAAGGCCACCTCACTACGCTGCCACTAGTGTTCTGGCCCATTTACAGAGGGGCAGTGATTCTCCCAGAGTCACACATGCTGTGAATTGGATTTGTCTGCCTTCAAGGTCCTAAGCAATTCACTCCTGCACTATGTCACTGCCAATAATGGCTATGTCCCTTCAAGCTATAAGAATTAAATGACCTCCTTGTGCCTCACGTTTCTAGCCACATATCCAGTACTCAGCAAATATAAGGCATGGTGATTCCCCTATGGGTCAGGACCCGTGGGATGTCATATGAGGAGAGTATTATACTCAGGCCTCATAGCATCTCAACAACTCACCATGTCCATGGCCCCACCGCCTCTTCATGTGCCCCAGTCAAGCCTTCTGACCCAAGCTCACATCCTGGCTCTGTGCTTACTAGGCAGGTCACTCTGGTTGAGCACTTAACATTCTCTACGTCTGCATGTCTTTGCCAAATGGGCACCATGGCCACTGCATCATGGGACCGAGGGTAAGATGGTGGTCAGGAGTCAGAGCTCACCCTCTATGCCTGACTCCAACTATCTGGGTCCTCCTGTCCACATACTGCCTATCGATGCACCAGATCCTTCCAGAAACCCAGGGAGAGCCTTAACCTACTTCAGAAACTGGGATGCTCAGATCCATTGGCATGCTAGTTTCAACCCTGAGCAAGCCTCAAGCCAGCCCATGCATTGTGACGCCAGGAGGCTGGGTGAAGAGAGGATTGTCTGTCCCATGAAATTATTCCATGCTTTGGTAAGCAACTGTCACAAATGCCCTTCATGGACCTCACACACCTATCCAACAGCAATTTCATTTTTTGGTTTTCCTTTGACACGGGGTCTCACTAAGTTGCCTATGCTGGCCTCAGATTCATAGCGATCTTCCTGCCTCAGGGTCCTGAGTGCTGTTATTAAATGTATGTGCCACTACACATGGCTCACATTTCCTTTTTATTTTAATTTTTTACTAGTGTATATTTACTGTACAAAGCAATTGGTTCCATAATGTCATTTTTGTTTAAGTATATCACGTACTTGGATCATATTCACTCCCCATGACCTTTTCCTGTCACTCCTCTCCTCCTACTCTTCTTTCTCTTCCAAAAACTCCTTCTTATTTTCATGTCATGTGTGTAAAACTCTATGTTCCACTTAAGAGAGAAAATATATGATATTTAAATCTTGCTTAGGTTGCTAATA
Source organism: Orientallactaga sibirica (assembly GCA_036365145.1). Lineage (NCBI taxonomy): Eukaryota > Metazoa > Chordata > Mammalia > Rodentia > Dipodidae > Orientallactaga > Orientallactaga sibirica. The sequence continues at coordinate 39,874,207 of JAEOAD010000008.1, read as the reverse complement.
TCAGTGACCCCAAGTCTACCCATTTTTTTTTTTTTACAAAAGGCATAATTTTGTTTCTTTTGTGGCTGGATCAAACTCCCACTGTGTATGAGTAGCAGATTTTCTTTAGCCACTTATTTATTGATGGACAGCCTTCAGGCTGGGTCCATAATCTGGCTATAGTGACTAGTACGAAAGAAGACCTGGGTGAGTGGGTGTCGCTGCAGTGTGCTCACTTAGATTCCTTTGAACATACACACCAGAAGCTGTATCTCTTTTATTCATTCCAGCAACTGAAACTCTAGCTTCAAACACCACTGTCAGGCTGAGGACAGAGCTTGGTGGTATAATGTTTGCCTAGCATGGATAAAGTCCTAAGTCCAATCTCCAGTAAACACACACACACACACACACACACACACACACAGCACACACACAGCACAAAAAAAAGAAAAAGAAAACTCTATGGCCCAAAGGTGCTGTACAACCCTCAGGGGAAGTGTGTAAGGAGGCATTTATAAAACATCACTGCAGAGGGAGGCTCGGAAGAGGCCTACATCTAGTCTTGTGTTTTTTTCTATGGTGATTTTATGGACTGGCAGAAGATGATAGAGACTTTGGCCACATGCCCAGGACCCAGCAGCAGATATGCTAAAGGATCCCGTCTTTCAAACTTCAGCACATCCTTCCCACTTCCTGTCTTGGTAGTAGAGGCGAGTCCTCCTGTGCTTACGCCCTTCTGCCATCATCTGCACTCTGACGATTCAGGAGATCTATCTGTGACCACCTCTGGCACTCACCTTCCTTAGACTGCGAAGTCAGGCGAGAGGAACAGATTTTACACACCCACTTTGGTTGGGAAACAAAAGCTGCTCCCTCCCCATGCTTGCTACTCTGAAGAACAAACCGTTTCATGCACCAAGCGAGGGTGGCAGGGGGATGTGGGACTCTGGGTGTCTGCTCTCCATTGTGTTGCAGTCCTGTGAAAAGTGAAGTCTCCTTCCATCAGGTCTAAAGCATTAGATCCTCTTCTAAAATGGTCCGAAGCTTGCTAAGTGCCCGTGGTCACCATGTGACTCCATAAGTACCAAGCCTAATGACTAACAGACTCTAATAACAACTTGTGTTTACACACTTTCCAAGATTGTACACCCATCTTTTTTGATCCTAACTGTTCGGGAAATAACCTCCATGCGTGGAATTTCTCCCAAAGACAAAAGTTCAGGTGTTTACTCCAAGATCCACATGGCCCCGATCCATACCACATGGCTTACTTGTTGCAAGATGCATCCAATGCTCCCTTGACTACATCAGTCTCTCTCGTTCTTGTCTGCACGTTATAATCACTAGCAAAATAATAGAAAACTTATTCACGCCCCTGTGACCGGAGCACCTGGATTCCCAAGCTGATTCTTCTGCTTTTCCCTCTTTTGTCTCAATGGCAGGATCAGCGTCACCCACAATACCATCTTCAGAGCCTAGCATGCAGTCTGACACACAGGGGCGGTTCCATTAATACTTGGTGAGGAGATGGGTGATCAGCAAGCTTGTCTCAGGAAACACGGGTGAATGGTCACTATTGTTAACTTTGTGCCCATTTCCACAGCCTATTCTCTTGGTGCCTGCCAGGGTGGGCACAAATAATAATTTTTTAAAACATATGCAGGCAGGGCTGGAGAGATGGCTTAGCGGTTAAGCGCCTACCTGCTAAGCCTAAGAACGCCGGTTCCAATCTCCAGGTCCCACTTTTAGCCAGATGCAGTGATGCAAGGGCGCAATGCTGCACTTGACCACAAGGGGGCACACGCATCTGGATTTCATTCGCAGCAACTGAGGGGCTGCTAGTACGCACATTCTCTATCTGTCTTCCTCTCCCTCTCTCTCTGTCTTTCTCTGTCTCTCTCTCAAAAAAAAAATAAAAATAATTTTAAAAATATGCAGGCAACCCAGCAAAGATACAGGGAAGCTCTTTGGGAAGTTGCTTTCTTCTGTCAGGGGTCAGTCCCAGTGAGCCCTGATGTACTTTCCATTGTTTTCCTAATGTACCAGGGTATTTAATTTCCATCACTGTGGATGAAAGGGGGGAAAAATGAAGAGATCAGACTTGTTGAGCCTAAGGATTCAGATAGGCTGCATGTTTATGTGCAGGGAACGTCTGTCATCTCCCATCCTCCTCCGTCACCATCACATCCAGCCTCCTCCCTGCCATCATGGTCACTGTGAATGTTCACGGCACATGTCCAACATGCAGCGCTGGGTGGCAGGCAAGAGAAGTCTCATTACTATCTCTGCAGGACGGACTATAAAACTGAGGCTCAGAGAATCAAAGTCACCCCAACTAGTAGGTGGGCAGAGCCCAGGAGGCAAAATTGGACCATCTGAATTTAGTGTCCTTTTATAGGCTTAGCTACCTGGAAACACTGCTTTCAGGAATCAGGAACAGAAGGTGGTGTGTGTGTGTGTGTGTGTGTGTGTGTGTGTGTGTGTGTGTGTGTACCACAGACTCTCTCGTGAGGCACCCAAACAACAAAGAAGATGACCCCAGAAATAGGGAAAACTATGCCTGTGATATCACATGAAATTGACAATCAGTTCAAGAAAGTGATGGGCAAGAGAGAAAGGAAATCACATCCAAGTACCATTTCCTAAAAGCGTGTCAATTCCATTACCAAAAGCACAATATCCCACTCCAAACAATCTCCACGACCTGGGCTGTTTTATGACCTTCATTCTATCTCCCAATTCACTCCTAATAGAAACAACAACTACAGCCCTTCGCTGTTGACTCCTGCGTTCAATCACCCCGCAGGAGGAGAGGCAGCTACTGCTTCTCCATCACACTCTGGGTTTCCGTTCCACTTCCCAGTTGTACCTGCCCGTGATGCTTGGCAGTTTCCTCTCCAACTAAAGGGGATGTGTCCCATCCAGGCTTTCTTCTCCCACTGTCCTTTGACCTCCCATGGGAGCTGTCACCCTGAGATTCAAACTGCAGGTGCTTTCATCCTCCCTTAAAATGGCTTAGCACTTCTCATAGCCTTCAGAACAAAGCAGAAACTCCCAGGGTTTGGGACTCAACATTGATTGTAGTACCTGAGAGGGTTTCAGGTGCTCTGTAGCATGTGACAAATTGACTACCGGATGAGGTGAAGAACCCAAAATGCGTGCACGTGTTGGGAAGACCAGAGACAAACTTTGTATTCATCCCACCTGTCATTGCCAAGAGCCACTCACCAAAGGCACACAATCCCATCTCAAGCAACTGGAACATCTGTGATTTATTTTCTGCATCTTTACCTTGCTCCTAAATTTAGGAACAAACCTACCAGCATTCTTTTTTATTTTATTCTTTTTTTTTTTTTTTTAGTTGGCACACAGAGATTTAAGTTTTGTTCATCCTGGCATTTTGAAATACAATTTGTTTTTGTTGATGCTTGGAAATCCCCCCTGTTATCCCTGGTTGTTCTCCCCCTCCCAATATCCTCCTTCTGTCTGTGTGTCACATGTATCCTTCTATCCTTCCTCCCACCCTCCAGCTTATCTCTTTACACTTGCTCTCAGTTATCATTCTACCTTGAAAGGTTTCACCCACATTTCTGCCTTGTGTGTGTGTGTATAATATCATATATAATAATATAGAATATTAAGTCAAAAATAATAATATATATGGATATATAGGAAAATATAGATTTGTAGCTATTATAAGTGAATTACCTACATAACACATGCTATTATCCATATATCAGAGACACCATGTGGTTTGGGGCTTTCTGAATTTGGGTTACTTTGCTTAATAAGATTCCTTCTAAATCCAACCCTTTTCCTGAAATTTTCATAATTCTGTTTTTCTGTACTATTGGGAAGAATTCCATCGTGTATGTGTAGCATATTTTCACTGTCAGTTATCTGTCAAGGGGCATCTAGACTGAATGCCAGTTCTTAGATGTTTTAAGTAGAGCTGCATTAAACAGGGATGTGCAAGTATCTCTGTAGACCGTGGCTATATTCCAGGAGAGATATAACTGCATCTAGGAGAGTTCTCTTTCTAATGTTTTGAGATACCTCCATTCTGATTTCCATAATGGCTGTACTAGCATGCACTCCCACCAACAGTGGAGAAGGGTTCCTTTTTCCCCACATCCTTGCAATCATTTGAATATGCAAAATTTACCAGCATTATTAAAAAAATACTTTCTCTGCTCATTCCTCCTTCTCTTAAAATAAGAAATTTAGTTATTCCATTTATTTTTAAATGTTATTGAGGTCTAATTCACAAATAAAAGTTGTGTATATTCAGATATTCAAAATAATGTTTTGATATATGTATACATCATAAAATTATTACCATAATCAAGCTAAGTAGCACATTCATCACCTCAAAGTTGTCTTCTATGTGGGTGATGAGAATATTTGCTGTTTACTTTCTCAGCATATTTCAAGTACATAACACATTATTATTCACTATGGTCACATTAAGTATCCAGAACTGATTAATTCTGAAAATGTTTATTTGTACCCCGTGACTGATATCTCCTAATTTCTCTAACCACAGCCCCTGGCACCATCATTCTACTCTATTTTTATGAAGCCAACTTTTGTGCCCCACATGTAAATGAAATCATGCAGTACCTGTCTTTCTGAGTCTGGTTTATTATAATGTCTTCCAAATTTATCTATGTTGTCACAAACAGCAGGATTTCCTCTTTTGTAAGGCTGAATAATGTTATGTCATATATATGACATATTTAGATATATGTTATATATATAACATTATAAATATGTATTTGTAGCAAATGCCATGGATTAAGCTAAACACAGACTTTTTATGCGCATGCATGTGTTTATGTGGGTCCTTATGTGTGGGGGCACACATGTGAGTGTTACTATGCATATGTGTGTGTGCAGTGTATGTGGAGCCCAGAGGTTGGTATCAGGTGCCTTCCTTGATCACTCTCCACCTTATTTACTGAGACAGGGTCTCTCGCTGAACCCAGGGTTCACCAATTCAGCTAGTCTAGCTAGCCAGCTTGCTATGGGGGTACCTTGTCTCCACCTCCCCAAGTGCTGGGATTGCTGGCCGGCCATCACACCTGCTCAGCATTTATGTGGGTTCTCCCTCTTGCATGACAAGCATTTTATGAGTAACACTGAACATCTCCCCAGGCCTGAATGAAAACATTTTTTAAAGCTGCATCTACACTGAACACAGTGTTTTCTTGTCTCTGTTCCCTAAATAATACAGTATAACTACTATTTACATCACCTCTGCATTGCATTACACATTATAAGTAACCTAGAGGCAATTTTAAGTACTTGGCAGGACATACATAGATTGTATGCACATAACCCATCATTCTATGTAAGGGACGCAAGCAGCTGTGATTTTGGGTGTTTGAAGAGGAAGTCCTGGGAGCAACCCCCCACAAGTACCAAGGGGTGACCATATGCCACATTTGCAAGATGGCGATTTTGTTTCCTTTAGATATATACCAAGAGGTGAGATGGCTGGATCCAATGGCAGGGTTCATTCTGAACTTCTAAAGGGTGTCGAGTTCCTGCCTGGAGTAGCTATCCTGGGTGCCTGAAGTGTTCCATTTCAGAGAACACAAACCTTAGTTGCAACCTGTGCCCTGGTCTCTCAGACTAGAGGCTAGGAAAGGTGCATAGTGTGAGAGAAGCACAAACAAGAGCTCTGAGAACTGGGGCACAGAAGGTGTGGTAGTTTCATTAGATGTCCCCCAATAGATTTCGGAGTTTTATTAAAGCCTCTTAGATTTCCAGCTACCTGTCTGGAGGAGGTGTCACTGAGGGCGGATCTGAATTCCAGGGTAAGTTAAGCAAAGTGCCGGAGCTCTGCCTGGTTCCCTGCAGGTTGGGAGCCGGTTCTTTTTGCTTTTGCTTTTGGTGGTGGGTTTTCTCTTTATCACCATTTTGGAACTTCCCTGGATCTTGCATCTGTAAGCATCAAATAAATGCCATTCCTTCCATAACTGTGCCTGGTTTGGAAGTGCATCATACACTTCTCGGTGCTTCTACTTCCTCCTTATTCTCCCATTGTGAATTTTCTTTTTTTTTCTTTTTTGGTTTTTCAAGGTAGAGTCTTACTCTAGCCCAGGCTAACCTGGAATTCACTCTATATTCTCAGGGCGGCCTTGAACTCATAGAATCCTCCTACTTCTGCCTCACGAGTGCTGGGATTAAAGGTGTACGCCACCACGCCCGGCTCTGCATGGTCTTTTTATGCCACCCCTCGGGCTGGTTTGCATGGAGTCATCACTTTGTCCAAATGGAGAATTCTTGAGGGCAGAGAACCATCCATCTTGAGGTCTCCTCTGCACCTTGCTGAACACTAAGCTGCTGGCTTGGGAACAAAAACAGAACCAGGGTATGGAGTCTATAAAGCTGCCAGGGTGCAGGAAGGGATCACTGCCTTTCAGATAGACCTCAGCAGACCCACCAGGTCTACTATGCTATGAAAAAGCACTCATCTTTCAGGGCTGGGGAGATGGCTCAACAGTTAAACACGCATGCTTGCAAAGCCTGCCAGGCTGGCCACCCATGCAAAGTTGGGCAAACATTCATTTGCAGCAACAAAAGGCCCTGGTGCACTCATGTACTCACATACACATGTGCAAATAAATACATTTAAGAAAAGAGAAACACTTATCGATATTAATTGTCTTCATTCCACAAATCCAACCAACTCTGGCTGCATGATGTAAGTGGCAGGGTTACTTTGGACAGGATATATGGAAAAGAAGAATGGCAAAGGGGGAAAGGTCCCTGGGGTGGATCCAAAGGAAATGAAGGAGGGTCAGCCAGGCAAAACTTAGGGTGACATATGGGTAGGGAGACAACCTGAACAAGAAACTGTCAGAGGGTCAGAGCAGCTGCAATGTAATAAGCAAAAATGCTGGAGAGATGGCTCAGTATGTGCAGTGTCTGCCCTGCAAACATGAGGATCTGAGTTTGACCTCCAGCACCCATGCTGTGTGCGGTGGATCACACTTGTAATCCCAGCACTGGAGAAGTGGAGATGGCAGGATCGCCAGAGCTCGAAAACCAGCTTTGTACATGGTGAGCTCCAGGCCACTGAGAGACCCTGTCTCAAAAGCAGAATGGAAAACCAGGCGTGGTGGCACACACCTTTATTCCCAGCACTCGGGAGGCAGAGGTAGGAGGATCGCCATGAGTTCAAGGCTACCTTGAGACTACATAGTGAATTCCAGGTCAGCCTGAGCCAGAGTGAGACCCTATCTCAAAAAAACAAAAAAAAAAAGAAGAAGAAGAAGAAGAAGAATGGTGTTCTTGAGGAACGACACCTGAGGATGTCCCATGAATTCTACATGCAAGTGCATACATGTGCACCTGCCCAGACATGAACACACATGAACAGGCATGTACCCATACACACATTAAAAGAAAGACTGGTGAAAGCTGAGCTAGAACAGGACATAGGATCTTGTATCTTGCCTGGTGAGTGCCTTTCAGAACAAGGCAAGAGGTCTACATCAAATTCCTAGGTCAGCTTTTCATTTGTTGTTGTTTCTGCCATGTGCATATGTAGAGGTAGATTGTAATATGTTGGTGTGGTGTGTATATGTATAGTGTGTCCATGTGTGTACAGATGCATGCACCCCAGAGGGCACAGCAGAACATCATGTGCCCATCTCTATCACTCTTCTGATTCATTGCCTTAACTCAGAATCTCTCACTGAACCTGGAGCCGTCATATTTCTGGTTAGACTGGCTGACCAGAGAGCCCTGTTCATTTTCCTGTCTCCTCTCCCTGTATGACTGGGGTTACACGAGTGCACGGCCACACCCAGCTGTTAGTTGGGTGCTAGGGAAAGAACTTGGGTTCTCATGCTTGGAAAAGCACACTGAGTCATTTCCTCAGCCCCATTTCTTCATCTTTATTTTTATCGGCAATTTTGTGCATACATAATGACTTTTGACCATAATTCTCTCCCATTTCCTTCTCTTGGTCGCCTTCCCCCACCCCATCCCCCACTTGCCCACTTTTCCACTAAACCAATTGTTTTTCCCAACTACTCCCTCTTCTACTTTGATGTCTTTTTTTAAATATTTCATATATATATTTTGAGAGAGAGACAGAGAGAGACAGAGAGGAGGACAGAGATGGGCACACCAGCAATGTCTCAGCTGCTGAGAACAAAATCCAGATATGTGCACCCCCTTGTGGTCAAGTGCAGCATTGAGCCCTTGCATCACTTTGCATCTGGCTAACCGTGGGACCTGGAGATTGGAACCGCTGGAGATTGGAACCAGCATTCTTAGGCTTAGAAGGCAGGCGCCTTAACCACTAAAGCCATCTCTCCAGCCCTTTTTTTTTTTTTTTTTTTTTTTTTTTTTTTTGCCTTTTCTGTGGGTGAGACATCCACAGTTTAAAAATGAATTAATTGAATGAGCATGGGTGGGGGAATTCCTCTGTTAAATCTGCAAGTCCTCCAGCAAGGAAACAGGGAAGAATGCTGAAATTTCTGGCTCAGATCTTCCCTCCATAATTCTGACAGCTGTTGCCACAGGGTTTATATCAGGTTTACATTGGGTTTTTTTTTTTTTGTTAGTTATGGACATACTTATATATGGAAACATCACATGTTGGTACCATCCTTTCCCTCATCCCTGCCCCTTTTCTGAAGGGACCCTCCTCATTGGGGTGCCAGGTTACTTTAAGGGGAAGTCTCATCATAGCAAGGAAAGCATGGCACTAACAGGAAGCTGTCACATATCTGAGTAGAAACTGTCTAAGTAGTGGGCTTGGAGCTGGGCTAATATACCACACACCACACACACACACACACACACACACACACACACACACACACACTCCTCTAGCAAGGCTCCACCTTCCAAAGACTCTACCAGCTAAAGGTTGAGTATGAGGTTTAATCATGAACATGAGAGGCTATGTGGGCTATTTCACGTTCAAGCTACCACGGATGCCTACAGGTGAGCCTGCTCTGAAGATGTTGGAAGCACACATGGCTTGTTGGGTCATTCATCAAGTGGTACCCTAATCTGACTACTGTGGCTTGAACTCCCTTGACTTCTTCGCACTCTAGACCTTTCCTCACCTGATCACCCAGATCCCAGACTTTCCTCTATAAAGAGCTGTGAGGCTGGAGAGAAGAAAACACTCGTGCGTGGAGAAAAGCATTCCTTGATTTCTGTTACAACTAGTTTAGGACAACCCAACATACTCTATGTTCATTCAAACCACATGCTGATGCTGGAGATGTTGATCTTGGACCCAGCCCTGCTTTCGAGATCATTAGCAGCCCTGGCCATGGCGAGATGCCTGCTGAGTGGCAGGCTCTTCTTTCTGTACAAGGGCACAATAAAGCCCACACTGGCTTCACCTGGTACTCTGTCAGCCTGTGGATGGGCATCTCATTCCAGACTTCCAAGCAGAGTCATTAACAATTATGGAGAGTCTGCAATGAGGTCCAGCTATTCTCACACAGAAACCCTGGCTCCCACCAAACAAGAGAGAAAGTCTACTGGCCCAGAGATTACTGGGTCAGGTGTTTGGGAAGCTGTTCAAGTATCCTGGAGTGTGTTGACTTGTTGGCTTCCAATCGTGGCTGTCTCTGTATATCGGAAGCAATGCTTTTCAGATCCCATCTCCTTTCAGTTTTCTCCTGCTACCACCCTCCTACCCCTAGTATTTCCCCTTTGGTTCCATATCACTGTGATTCCATTTCTTGTGCCTGTGTAAGCCACATGATAGCCATCTGTCATCCTGACCACTGAACATTCATTCTTCCATCCCGGATAACAGTGAATGTCCGTGGGGTGGAGGGGGTTCATTCCTTCTTTCTTGGTGGAGTCAGCTGGCTTCTCCAATCCCCATTGGGTTCATAATTAATTCAGGGATAGAGGTGTATCCTAATCTGGTCTAATTAGAATGATTCCCAGGACTGGGGAAGAGACTGACTGAAAATAAACAGGGGAAGTTCTTTCACTGTTAAGACTTGAACCCAGACAGTGTAAAGCCAGAGTTTCTGGCAGCCATCAATCCACCATTGAAAGAATATTAATGGAGGCATAGCAGTGCTGGAAAACAGAGACTTGATAAGTCCTAATATCAGGAGGCTGGGGACGTAGCTAGGTTCATCGAGTGCTTGTCTAGCATGTCCATCCCCGGCATCATGGGAAGCAGGGCACAGTGGTGCATCCCTGTGGTTCCAGCACTTTGGAAACAGAAGCAGGAGGATCAGAAATTCAAAGTCATTCTTGGCTGCCTAGTGAATATCAGGCCATCCTGGAATCCATGAGTCCCTGAGTCTCAAGAAATAAAAATGAAACATCCAGATATCCTTGTTGGACATCTTGGTTGAGCCACACCTGAAGCTAAGAGGCCCTTATTGTTAGATGCACATCCTGCTTATCTCGTTTTGGGTTAAGACAATTGGAATTAGCTTTTCTGTCACTAATGCTGAAAGATTCCTGATGCCACATTGGCCAGAAAAAAAAAAATGGAGGGGCTGGAGAAATGGCTTAGCAGTTAAGGCATTTGCCTGCAAAGCCAAAGGACCCAGGTTTGACTCTCCTGGACCCATGTAAGCCAGATGCACAAGGGGGCACATGCATCTGGAGTTCATTTGCAGTGGCTGGAGGCCCTGGCGCGCCCATTCTCTCTCTCTCTCTCTCTCTCTCTCCCTCTTCTCTCTCAAATAAATAAATAAATAAATAAATAAATAAATAAATAAAATATTTTTTTTTTAATGGAGAAAAATGTAACTCAGTCTTCAACCATCTTCATGATCTTGGGTCAGAAAGGTTCTAAGTGCACCATGTCTCCCTCCACTATGGTTCCTTCTCTGATCCATGTTTTCCCCCAGAGGCACCTGCCTTTCTCCACCCCTTTCCCTCTTTCCCACATGAGCTCTTCATCCTTCCTCTGCTTCTCTGCTTTTCTGTAATAAACCACTGAGATTGGCTCTCCTGAGACAGTCTGACAGCCACAGCTGCCATGACCTAGACATGAAACATGACAAGTTGCCACCAATAATCATGGCTCGTCATTAAGCCATTTCCGAGAGGAGGAAAAGCAAACAGGTCATGTTCATGAAGATTTCATCCTGGCTGCAGCATGGAGAGGAGCTGCTGATAAACGGGAGGGGGCGGCTTTATGTGTAGTAAAATCATCTCTGGCTTCCCCATAACACTTGCAAAGGGTAGTCCTGGTGGTAAACACCAAAGCAGAGATGTTTTCTTCAAAAATGTACCTCTGGGGCTAGAGGCATGGGCAGTCAGTAAGGTGCTTGTGCAAGCGCAGGATCTGAGTTCAGATCCCCAGCACCTGCATAAAATGCCAGCTGTGGTGGTGAGTGCCTGTAACCACAGTGCTGGGGGGTGGAGACAGGAGGATTGCTGAGGCTCACTGCTAGCCAGTCGAGCTGAATTGGTGAACTCTAGTTACAGTGAGGGACTCTGTCTCAAAGAATAAGATGAAGAGCAGCTGAGACAGAACCTTGATGTCAGCTTCTGATGCTTGCACACACACACACACACACACACACACGTGCACCCACAAACATGTTCACTCACACCACATATACATATGCATGCAAACAAAATGTGCCTCTGATCAGTGGAAATGTCTACAGTCACACTGAAAGCTCAGCCTCAGGAAAAAAAAATTGCTTCGTCTTTGGGAGTCTTTAGGTTCTGGTCCTTTTTTTTTTTTTTTTTATTTTTATTTATTTGTGAGAAAAGAGAGCCAGAGAGCCAGAGTGCTGGAGAGATGGCTTAGCAGTTAAGGCACTTGCCTGTGAAGCCTAAGGACCCAGATTCAATTCCCCAGTACCCACAAAAGCCACATGCAGAAGGTAGCACATGCATCTGGAGTTCCTTTGCAGTGCCTGGAGGCCCTGATGTGTCCATTCTCTCTCTATCTGCCTCTTTTTCTCTCAAATAAATGAATAAATAAAATATAAAATGACAGAGAGAGAATGGGTGCACTGCAAATAAACCTCAGATACATGTTCCATGTTGTGCATCTGGCTTCAAAAGCCAGCCGGCTTTGCTCAAGCACCTTTAGCAATGGAGTCATATCGCCAGCCACTGGGTTCAAGTTCTTAAAGGCATAGAGATGCCAAAGAAACAAAGGGTTCAAATCCAATCTGCCTCTGCCTGGTGATGCATCCTTGGGCAAAAGTCTATGTAACTCCAATTATTTTCAAAATGGGGGAATTTTATCCTCTGCTCTCAAGTGGTGGCTGTGATTCAGAGACTACATTCATTGCTCTTCACATACACCAAGAGTGCCATTAATGAGAAGTGAGATTATCGTGGCTGTTGAAATCATGAAAGAACCCTCCACAATGATGACCGAAGCCCCAAGCAAGGGATCCCACCAGCATACCACTACTACAGCTAAAAAAAAAAAAAAACTATAAATAAACACCTCACTGTGGCTTCTTCCCACAATTCTACATGTCACAGATGTGACAGCCTCCTGTAGCTAAGACTGAGTGTCAAACAAGGGAACAATTCCCTTCAGTTCTGGGCAAATGATTTAACCACAAGGAGAGATGTATGCACATTGAATGTCCCAACTAACTTTTGGGTGAATGTCTTCTGCTCCCATTTCACAGTCAAGAAAGTAGAGGCTTCTCAGACTTTAAGGAGCAAAGGAGTCAAGTGGAGATCTTGTTAAAATGCAAATTCAGTGGACAGGCTGGAGTACTGCTAACAAGCTTCCAAGCAACGCCCATGTGTCTGGCCCATGACCCATGGCTGTGACTGAGCAGCCAAGCTGTAGAGGCTAAGTCACAGGTCCAAGTTCACACAGCTAGCATCTGCCCCCATGAAGGTTAAAACCTGGAGATGTGGCTGTGAATCTGTCTTACCCATGGTGCCAGGTGACCTCTGTCTCTATCAGGGAGGAGCAAGGTGTGACACACAAGAGCATCTGATACCTGGCATCCTCGGTTTGGTGTTTCCATCAGTCACTCCCAACTCAGACAGCCACATGTCACAGCCTGCCAGTTTCCCATCTCAGCCAACAAAGCACTTTAGGAAGAGGCTGTGAGTCAGAAACTGTTGCGTGGGAGAGAGGAAGAAAGGCCACCCTGTGGTGAACTACCCCACTCCTGCGAGAGAACTGGAGCCACCCAGCATGGGCAGAGCCTGAAGAGGTGACCACCAACCATTGTGGGGGTGGGGGAGAAACCATCTGCTATGCAAGTGAGAGACCAGAGAATGTAGCTTCCTTCTTCTGTTGCAGGCTCTGTAACAGATAGCCTCAACTCTTCCAGCCTCTATTTTTCATCTGTAAAATGGACCTAATGGTTGTCCCCAGGATGCTGGTGGCTCCCTGACATGGTGATACACTTAGGGCATATGCAAGAGCACACCAGATAAATGACAAGAGGCTGCCATATCTTCTCTTCCTTCCACCCCCACAGTGCTCCCAGTACATGCTGTCCAGGTCTCTCTTGTTGATCTCTCTTCTTTTAAGTGTCTATTTTAATATCTGTCTCTATGCGACCAGATTAATGTCAACTCATCTCTGCGGCAACACTCCCCAGCCCAGTTCCTGGTACATGGTGGAACTCAGAGCACACTTGCTGATGTTTCAAGTAAATGGACGGGTGAATGGGGGGGGGGGGAATGCAGAGATGTAGAGATGAATGAGTGTATGAGTGAATGGATATAGAGATAGATGGAAGGGTGCAGGGTTGGATGGATATATAGAAGAATAGGGAAGTGGAGGGATGGATAGATAGGTGTATTCCAAGATGAACAGATGTAGAGATGGACACAGGGATGGATGGACACATAGAAAGATAAATGGGTGGATGAGGAGATGGAGATATAAGTGAGTAGATGGATGGATGGATACATGCAATGATGGAGAGATGCATGGATGCATGAATAAATGAATGTTGTGCATATGAGATAGTGGAGGAATGAATGGACATCTAGTAAGAGAAAGAGAATGGCTGAGTTAGGGGTGCACCATGAGGCTGAGGAGTGCGATGTAAACAAGAGCTGCAGCAAAGGGGTGTAAGGCAAGGGAGCTCAAAGGACACTGCCCAAGTCCTCAGGATCCAAGGGCGGGGAGGGAATCAACAGTGCAGGGAGGGAAGGGGCTGGTATTTCTCACTTTCTGAACTCTTGCTACTTGCTCTCCAGAAAGCAAGAATCAACACCGTCAGCAGAGTGTACTTCCTGTCTATGCAAATCCAGGAATGGATAGAGGAAAAGCTTTCAGCAAGAATCTGTGTCCTACACAGGGCGTGGTGGCACATGGCTTTAGTCACAATACTGGAGAGGCAGAGGCAGGAGGATCACCATGAGTTCAGGGCCAGCTTGGGCTACCGAGTGAGTTCCGGGTCATCCCAGGCTAGAGTGAGACCCTACCTCAAAGAAAGGGGGGGAACCTGTGTCTTTGCTTCTGTCAGAGCTGACTTGGGGCTCCTCTCAGCACAGGGATAAGGTGATTTCCTTTCCTTTTCTCTAGCTCACTTCTGAGCCACACCCCCTCCTCCATTCATCCTCAGTAAAGAACAGTCAGATGCAAGGGCCATGTACATTATGTGAGTCCATCCATGCAACATATCTTGAACAGAAAGTAGATTAGTGGGAATCAAAGTGCTGGACAGCGACTGAGAATGGGCATTAAGGTGATGAAAAAGTTCTAGAACTGCATGGTTCTGATGATTGGATAATGCTGTGAACTTACCTAATGTCATTGAATTGTACAGTTTCAAGTTATTAAAATGATAAATCAGGGCTGGAGAGATGGCTTAGCAGTTAAGGTGCTTGCCTGCAAAGCCAAAGGGCCTAGGTTTGCTTTCCCAGGACCCACGTAAACCAGATGCACAAGGTGGCACATGTGTCTGGAGTTCATTTGCAACTGCTGGAGGCCTGGCGCACCTGTTCTCTCTCTCTCTCTCTCTCTCTCTCTCTCTCTCTCTCTCTCTCCTCTTTCAAATAAATAAATAAGAATAAAAAAATAAAATGATAAATCATATTTTATGTCTATTTTTCCACAATAAATAATGGAGCATGCCTATAGCTTCTCCTGGTGCCTCAGTCCCACAGTGAGCCCTAGGGAGAACTCAAACTTTGTAGTCACTTGAAGCACTGACTCAGCTGGAGAGAAGACGCTCTGAGGGTGTGGGAGGGAGCAGGCTGCTATCCATCTGCCTGCTCCAGGACTCTGAGAATTACTGGTCCTTGCAGGTATCCACAGATACCAGGAAGCTTTGCAGTCAGCCGCCCCTTTCATCCCCAACCCCACCTTGAATAGACTGTGACAATGGCCCTCTCTACACAGGACGAGAATTGCTTTGCAAGTACAAAGATGCAGCCCAGTCTCAGGAGGTGGCCCGATAGGGGGTGGGCTGATGGCAGTAGAAAGCACACAGGTTCTGGGGTGAGACCCACCTAGGTCCATCTCCTGGTTCTGCTACATGCCACCCCTGTGGCTTTGAGAAAGCAAATCAGCCTCATTTAGCCTTCGAGTCTCCTGCCATCACGGCCAACATCAGAGACTAGGTGGGTTCATGTTTAGTCAGAACTGTCTGTAATTATTTATTTCATGTCAGTCACTTCCACCCTATCTAACTTAATCTCAGTACAACCCCACGGAGGGAGATAGTATTCATGTTAAAATTCATTCATTTGAATTCTGTTGGATCCCAAAGCCCTTGCTCTCTACACCACTGGAGACGTGCACATTTCCCTGTTAGCAATGATAACACATTTCTTCCCTCTCTTGTCCAGGTAGTGGCTCCTAACACACGTGTTCAGATACCACCTGGAGATCCCCCATCCTCCAGCAGGGTGCCAGCTCCTTCCCCTCAAAGGAACACATCCACAGAAGAAAAATGAGCCCGGAATGAATGCCAGCCAATTTAGCAACCTTTCACTTGAGCATAATTCTGCTTGCTACTCACTTTTTCCACCAAAGCTAACAAATTACAGATCTTCCTGTAACTCATGTAGATAGAGCATTTTATGAGGATCGGATTTATGCATCTCCCGAGCATCCCCTTGGAGACAGGCAGACCGGAGAGAGACTATTACCAGCCCCTTTAATAGAGCAACACTAAGTCCCTCATTTGCATATTTGTATGCGGTGTGTGCCCAGGCACCATCCCACAGCATGTCAAAAAGCTAATATTTGTTTGTTCCCTCTAGTGAGTACTAATCCAGGAAGCCCATCTGAGACGGACTTGAATCTCCAGAGAAGAGGATGAACGAATTCTGACCAGAGTTCACATTCACAGAGTTCATTGGACTCTGAGTACAAAAGGAATTTGAGAACATAAACAAGGGATGGGAAGGGAGAGCCTTTAACAGAAAAACGGATGGTTTGAGTGTTTGTTTGGTTGGTTTTTTTCTGAGAAGTGATATAAAAGAGGAAATTGGATGTGGGCCTCTGAAAAGTGTTCCAAATTACTATCTGCAAAGAGAGAAACAAAATCAATAATGATATATTTGTGTCCATACTCAGCCCCGGGGCCTCTTGCTTACCATCACACTTAGTGCTGACATCAGGAAGAGACCAAGTCAACCCATGTGCTCCTCAACCTCGGGTTGGCGACGTGTTAATGAAAACAGAAGGTTCAGAGGCCAGGGAAGTCCTGACCCACACTAGCCCCTGACCTCCTTGCCCCCAAATAGTAGTACCTTTCACCCTTGGACATCTCATGGATGTTGTAAATCTTATAACAACCAATGGACAGCAATAGAAGATCCCTTTCTTCCCACGAGGAGACTGAGGGTGGAAAGTGGGGTTGCACTGGGAAAGGAGCCCAAGCCCAGACACCTTTGTTAGAGTCCAGTAATGATGAGAACCAGGGCCAGAGAAAGCTCCAGTGCGGAGGGTAAACCAGAGAAAGGGGACTCTCAACTCACCACAAAGAGGGGTGTAGGGGACAGAGCAGCGGACCCTGATCTGTTGCTGAATGGACAACAGCCAGGTGCAAGCTGGAAAGTTCTGGAGACAGAGTGCCCCACAGAGGAGAGTGGGCAAAGATGCAGTGATATGAAGTCAGGTGCAATGCACACTGGGAATGATGAGCAAAAGAGCAAAGGGCAGGGGAAGCCTGAGACTGGGGGGGAGTCAGGGCTCAAGGGCAGGTCCATGTCTGACTGGCTGATGATGTGGAATGTCCTTGAAATTGATTGTGTGATTTTTATGTAATGCTTTTTCTTGACCCACTCATCTTCTAAAATGATAAATATTAAATATTTTCTCTCATTTATGAAACCTTAGTTATACATGCACATGCACACACACACACACACACACACACACACACACACACTTGTGAAATGGTGATGGTTTGAAGATATACCCCATAGACTCAGGCTTGAAACTTGAGTATCCAGTGGGCTGAGCCCTCCCTACTGGGGAAAAGGCATGTTACTGGGAGCAGATCTTAAGTCTGGCCCTAAGGTGTGTAGAGTAGTTAAGGCTCTGGCTGTTTTGTGGCGCTGGCTGTCGGTGGTGTCTCTCTGCTCAGATCTTTGAAAGTGAGCCAGCTTCTTCCATCACTGGTGGTGTTTCCTCTGGAATCTATAAGCCTGAAATAAACCCTTTCCTCCCATAAGTTGCTTTTGGCCAGTGTGAAAATAATAAGGGAACTATCTGGGAAGTGAAGGGGAGGAGAGAAGAGGGTAGTAGAAGTAAATATGGCCAAAATACATGATATTTTTAAGCAAAAATGCCATCATGAAGCTCATTGTTTTGTGCAATGTCTGCATTGTTTTGTACATTCTATACTAATAAAAATATTTTAGGGGCTGGAGAGATGGCTTAGCAGTTAAGGCGTTTGCCTGCAAAGCCAAAGGACCCAGGTTCGATTCCCCAGGACCCATGTTAGCCAGATGCACAAGGCGGCGCACGTGCCTGGAGTTTGTTTGCAGTGGCTGGAGGCCCTGGCACGCCCATTCTCTCCCTCTCTCCCTCTTTCTCTGTCAAATAAATAAATATAAAAATAAAAGATTTTAATAAAATTGGCTACATTGGAAGCTACCACTTTTGCATCTCATACAATACATATGGTGGACTTCTTATGTCTTCTCCAGTCTGCGCATTACATTACCTGATGATAGAAGACAAGCACCAGGAAGTCACGTGTGTTTCTGATTGTGCGTTCACTGGTACATTTCCAGTGTGTGTAACCGAGCCCACCATAGACTGCAACTCAACACCACGTTTGTGGAACTGACTTAAAGACATTCCATCTTGGAAAGAAGAGACAGAGTCAGGTACCACAGCAGACAGGAAGTGAAACAGAGGTCAGCTTTAGGTTTTCTGGGGTTGGTGAGAAGAGTCCGGTGAAGCATTTTAATCGGATGTATGTTGTGATCAGGTTTATTGCCTTCTCGGAGGTGCATGAAGAATGGCCTGAGAGAGGCAGAGCAGACGACGAAGCCACTGAGGCAATCCCAGGAGAGAGGACAAGACCTGAAGGAGGAGCGTGGCAGGACAGATAGAAAGAAGAAAGGGCAGGCGGGGAGAAGGCTCAGAAGGTAAGTGCACTTGCTGTGCATGCATGAGGGCCAGCGTGTGCCTGATTCTCTCTAAGTTCGATTCCTCAGCACCCGTGAAAAGAGCTGAGTGTGGTCCACATACACTTAGTCTTGTGGGGAGCAGAGATCAAACAATGGTTAAGTTCAGTAAGAGATGCCCTCTCAAGGAAACAAGCAGAGGGGGGCAAACGGAACTCTCAGTGTTCTCCCCTGGCCTCTGTATACACTGTATATCTGAGTGTGTGTGCACGCACACACATACACACAACAGAACAGTCTAATGGATGTTTAGAGGATCAATTCAGTTGGCTCTGGCAGCCAGTTGATCAGAGAGGCAGGAGTACTGGCTGTGGAGGGCGCAAGGAGCTTCAGAGAACAATGAACAGTGGTGTCATTTATAAAAGTAGGAACAGGTTAGGGACCTGGCTTTCTCCCTCAGCATAGCACACAACACCGTGCCTGACATATAGCAGGAGCTAATAATGGCTTGCTGAATAAACGATGAACAAGGAGCAGCAGGATAGACGCATGGAACTCAGGGACGAGCTGCTTGTGAGCCTCCGTGCTGGGAACCTGGCCAGCAGTCACAGAGCAAAGACTAGGGGAGAGGGCAGCTGTGGTTTGAAATGCAGAAACCTGCAAACAGCCTCTCTTAATGTATGGAATGAGCAGAGTCTGGGAACTTTGGAGGGACATTAGAAATTATGGACTAGTGGCAGGAGAGAAGGGATACAAGGAGACAGCAGGGCAGGGACAGGAGAAAGGGGAGAATAATGGCTCAGAAACCACAGGAGCAAGGAGCTTACGAGTGCAGGAGGAAAAAGAAGTCCAGTGTCAAGAAAGAAGGCTAGACAGTGCTATTATGCCAATAGTCCCTGCAAGTAGGTGGAAGGGCAGAAGCCAGACCTCAGTGAGCAGAGGAGCAAGAGACCCACGGGTGGAAGGAGACACCCCAGTACTTCCTGACCACAACACACATGTTCCCAAATCCACAAGTATCTTAAAAGCAGAGGATAGGGTTAGAGATGGCTCCACAGGTAAAGCGCTTGATGTGCAGGCATGAGGTCCTGGGTTTAATTCCCAGAATCCACGTAAAGCCAGGTGCAGCAGTGGATATTTGTAATTCCAGCACAACTGCAGCAAGAATAGACGCAGGAGAACCCCAAGACACTCAAAGGCCAGCCCAGAGAACGACAAAGAGACCTTCGCTCAAACAAGGTGGGTGGTGAGGATCAACACCCGAGGTTGTTCTCAGACCTCCACATACATGCCATGGCATACAGACACCTAAACTCACAGAAACGAGAAATGAAATGTCAGCGCGTGTGGGTGTGTATGCGCGCGCGCGCACACACACACACACACACACACCTGTGAGAGAGGGAAAGAGGAAGAAAGCTGTTGCACAAAAGGAGAAGCAGAGAAGAATCCCCTTTCTAAGTGCTGGGACTCAAGCTGGGGTCAAATGGCTATTCCCTCCTGCTTCTCCACTTCCCCATGCACCGAGATTGCTCCATCTTTCCTCCAGAACTGGAAAGAAACTGATGCTCAAAGCATAAGACGTCTTAAATAACCTCCTACACACTAAAGGAAAATGGAGTGGACTTTTTTTCTTTTTTTTTTTTTTTTACTTGATTCTAAAATGCATGCCTGCGTGATGCTTTTACTGTCACGCTCTCTTGAGTTCTTCGTTGGGAATAATCCCTTTTCTTTGCAGAGAAAACATAAAAGCTAACCACATTTCTTTCCCTGCAGAACGGGAGGGAAGTAAAGGTTGAAAGCATACATGGCGGGCAGATTGAGACGGACAACTCCATGACACGCTCTGCAGTTGGATGGTGGCTCTGCCCAGCTCACACACATTACATCATCTTGTGTTAATGTCTCCTCCAGGGTTCATTTTCCGAAACCTCGGAACAAAACAGGACAGAGAACAGAGCTCATTAAAACCCTGACATGGCGTTTGATGGGGCTTACAGAGGGGCCACTGAACAACCAACTGCTCATTAAGAGTCCACAAGGCACCTGAAAAGCTGATTAGACATTTTCATCCTCTCCATCTTTTTTTTACCATTTTTTCTTTATTAGTTATGTACATACTCAGTGTGTAAACAGCCCATGTTGGTACCATCCTTACCCTCATCCCTGTCCTCCTCCCCCCCCAGCGGGACCCTCCTCATTGGGGATGCCGGGTATCCCCACCTTTGTAACCAGGTAAAACATTCACATCACAAATGAGAAATACAGGGTGCTCTGGCACTCTCCCCCACCCCAAAAAAATGTTAGAGTTTTACTGAGTCCCCTGCTTCTAAATGAATCCATCTATCCAAGTCTCAGATAAAATTCATCAAGGAAGAGAGTTGGGCCATGAGCTGAGCTTTGGAATCCAATAGCAAGCAAGCCTCCTCCCTCCGACCAGAAGGCTGCTGGCTGTTCACGTGCAGGAATGATAAGTCTGGGGCACACAGCAGTCGATTGATTCTATAATTGTAATGCAAATAGCGTCTATGAAGCACAGGTTCTATCTGCCTGGGATCACTGTGAACTTGTTCTGCAGGGTGTCTGGTGAACCTAGAATAGGTTTGGTGGCATCCCTGTGATCTCTCCATAAATCCCTGCAGCCAATTGCCAATTGCATCAAGGTCAAGTTTCCACCATCTCAACAGCCTGCGCTGTCTTTTACCTTGCTGCTAACTACTCAGAATCAAATGGCTCCTGGGACACATAACAAAAATTGGCCTTGTGACCAGCAGATGCCAGTGGGGTCTGTGGTGGTTCGAATGTAAAAATACCCTCAATAG
This sequence comes from Orientallactaga sibirica, assembly GCA_036365145.1. Taxonomy (NCBI): domain Eukaryota; kingdom Metazoa; phylum Chordata; class Mammalia; order Rodentia; family Dipodidae; genus Orientallactaga; species Orientallactaga sibirica. The sequence continues at coordinate 39,852,902 of JAEOAD010000008.1, read as the reverse complement.
GCACATGTGATTGAATGTTTAACCCTCAGCTGGTGGCATTGTTGGAGAAAGTTGTGAAACCATTTGGAGATGGGGCCTTGCTGGAGGAAATGTGTCACTGGAAACAGGAAAGAGGTTTTTCTAATCTGGCCCCACTTCCTGTTCACTCTCTGTCATCCCTTTTGATATGACAGTGGTGACACCAGCTTCCTGTTTTGCCACACTATTCCCACCATGATGGACTCTACCCTCTGAAACTGTAAGCCAAGTATTGCATTGCTGGTAGAAATCACCCAACCAAGAGCAGTTTTGGGGGATGGGGGGAAGGATTTATTTTGGCTTACAGACAAGAGGGGAAGCTCCACAATGACAGGAGAAAACAATGGCATGAGCAGAGGGTGGACATCACCTCCTGGCCAACACCAGGTGGACAATAGCAAAGGAGAATGTGCCAAACACTGGCAGGGGACACTGGCTATAACACCCATAAGCCTGCCCCAACAATACACTGCCTCCAGAAGGCATTCATTCCCAAATCTCCATCAGCTGGGGACTTAGCATTCAGAACGCCTAAGTGTATGGGGGAACCCCTGAATCAAACCACGACACCAAGATAAACCCTTTCCTTCCATAAACTGCTCTGGTCTGTAATTTTGTCCCGTGAATGAGAAAGTGACTGATGCAGGGTCTGGGCTCTATTCTCCTATAGGCTCCTCTTAAGCAATGGTCCCTTTTGCTTTCTTCTTTCCAGTTACAATGGCCTCCAGAACCCTTCATCCTGACCACAGGACCTCTTGTTTCCTCAGCCTTGCTCCATCTTTGCATTTCATTGCTGGCCCTCCTTTTTGTAAGGGAAGGCTTTCATAACCTCCCAGAGGAGGTGAACGGCCTCCCTGCATGCTTTCTCTGTTTTCATGACATCTAATGTGCATGTGGCTGAACATTAATGTAATGGCTTCTTGCATCAGTGTATCTGTCCTCCACAGGATCTTTTGCTTTGTTTCACAAATCATGAGATTTCCAGAACACAGGAGGAACCTGATTCAATTTTGGGTTTGAGTTTTTTTTTTTTAATGTTTTATTTTTATTTGTTTATTTATTTATTTGACAGAGAGAGAGAGGGGAAGAAAGAGAGAGAGAGAATGGGTGCGCCAGGCCTCCAGCCACTGCAAATGAAACTCTAGATGCATGCACCACCTGTATCTGGCTAATGTGGGTCCTGGGGAATCAAACCTAGGTCCTTTGGCTTTGCAGGCAAACGCCTTAACTGCTAAGCCATCCCTCCAGCCCTTGGGTTTAGTATGCCATGGTGAATGGGCTGCCCAAGAGGTTAGGCATCAGGGGAGACGTTTGATTCACACACTTTCCTCAACCAACTTCAACAAGCCAGGGCACTTACCAGGCTGTCTGACCTTTGAGTAAAAGCACCCAGAGGCTTCTGGGTCATGGTGACCAATTAATTTTCTGCCATGTGCTAGGTGCTGGCTCCCTGCCATGGTTTCACACTACCCCTGTGAGACGCTGCCATTGAAGGCTTTGTTGCTCAAACTGATCAAGATATGAAATCTTTCATGGCTGCTACCAGGTGATCTTGTAACTTTGTTTCAAGTCACCAAAATAGAACAGGTTGACTGTTTTCTGATGCAGGCATCAGAAAATAGTTCATTGTCCCACTGGTTTTGGTGTTTGAAATCTGTAAAAATTGTGTTTTAGGGCTGGAAAGAATGCTTAGTGCTTAAGGCACTCGCCTACAAAGCCTAAAGACCCAGGTTCAATTCCTCAGTACCCATGTAAGCCAGATGCACAAAGTGGCGCATGCATTTGTAGTTCATTTGCAGTGGCTGGAGGCCCTGACATGCCCATTCTCTCTCTCTCTCTCTGCTCTTGTCTCTCCCTCTTGCAAACAAATAAAAAATCATTTAAAAATTTTAAATATCTTTATTTATGTATTTATTTATTTATTTATTTTTGTGTGTATGTGCACATGTGTGCATGCATACTCATGGGTGCCCAAGGGGACTCTAGCCACTGTAAAATGAACATCAGATGCATGCACCACTTTTGCATCTGACTTTACCAGGGTACTGGGGAATCAAAACTAGACCTGTAGACTTTGCAAGCAAGTGCCTTTAACTGCTATGCCATCTCAACAGCGTCTGTCATTTTCTTTAATATGTGCATGTGTATGTGTACATGTTCATGTGGCGGCCTGCGTGACTTTGTGGGCTTGTACATGTGAAAGGCAGAGTACAACCTCAGGTATCATGTCTCAGATACACAAGTATCTGAGACAGTGTCTCTCCCTGTCCTGGAGCCCGTCAATTAGGCTAGACTGGCAGACCTTGAGCCCCCAGGGATCTGCCTGTCTCCACCTCCCCAGCACTGAGATTACAAGCATGCACCATCATACCTGGTTTGTTTTTTTTTAACATGGGTTCTGGAGATCCAACTCAGGTCCTCACTCATGCAAGGCAAGCACTTTACCAACTGAACCACTCCCCCCAACCCTTTCCTTCATTTTGGTTTTTCTCAAGTGTGAACTTCTATCACTAGGCAGCGTTGTAGCCATATTTCAAGCAAATATGAACAGACATTCGGGTTCTCAAGGGTTCTAGACAAGTTCCCATATAAGGCGGATCCTTGGAAAAGGCTTCGTTTCTTTCTGGGAATGACAAACAGTGCCTTCTTAGGAGCTTTCAGAGCTACTTGGAGGACCGCGTGCCCGTCATCCATCACTTAATTGGATCTCTCCTGAATTCATCTGTTCATTTATCTCACTCTCTATTCCTCTCTGTGCCAGGCTCTACGTTGGAGGCAGGGGATTCAGGAGAGAACAAGAACAGCCATGGAACCCACGCCCACAGAGCTTATGGTCTACACGGGGAGACAAACAGCCATCAAACTGCCACACAAATGTCGCATTGCTAGTGCTGTTTACATTTCACCAGAGAAGTTTATAGTGCTTGAAGAACCCACGGTGGGGGACACGGACTCAGTGGTCAGAGGCGTTCCTGAGGAAGAACATGCCGAGAAGACATGATCTGGGCAAGGAGAAGGGAGCGTCTCACACGAAGAGGGAGACTCATGAGACGCCCTAGAGTACAAGGCCAGAGAGTCTGAAAGGGAAGCCATGAAGGCAAGAGTGGGTGAGACTGGTTCTCTGATATAAAAACATGTTGTTTCTTTATACCAGAGAAAAGGCTATTACCTTCCTCTCACCTCTCAGTTGCCTGAGAATCTTTTCACAGTTTCTGTCTAATCCCTTTCAATAATTCTCTGGCTGCTAATCAGAGAAAAGGTGCTAATTACCTTATTAGCATGCCTGTTTCTCTGTGATCACAAAAATGCTAACCCTTCCCCCCCATAACCCGCCTCCTCAGAAGCCCTCTTCCTGTCACTCTGGTCCTGTATGCTCCCTGCCTGGGCCTATCCCTGGTGTCAGACCCTAGTTTTAGACTAGGGGCAGCGAATCCAGAGTGCACAGCCAAGATTGGGCTGCGAACCCAGGACTTCCCTCACGGAGCTAGCTCCCTGGCCCAGGAGCCCACAAGGAGGACCAAGTCTTTCTTTTTCAGCCCCAACTCACTTTGAAAGATGTTATCAGGAGGCAGGCGGATCACAACACACATCTGTCTGTACTCTGCATACAGCCAAGCAGCTCACGGCTGAAACAGGGCAGATACAGCCCTGAGAGCCCTCCTCCGAAAGAGAAGTTACTGGAGCAATGCTTGGTGTTTCTGTACTTGGTGATGGTGCTGGAGCAATGGTTAGAGGAACGGGGTGCCATCTCCACTCTCTGTCACAGAGTAAGTTAACAATGCCAGGATGACCCCAGAATAGCTCACGAGGGTGAGCGATTCAGGACACCCCTTCTAGAACTCTTTGAGCCTCCCAGGAGAGATTCCCTGTGGACCTGGGCAAGAGAGCATCACCTTGTCCTCTTTCTAGAGGTTTCCAGCAGCCTCTCAGCCCTGGAATCTACATAACATCACACTGGTCACCCCCAAAAGCAATACTTAGCAATGACATGATGATCCCTTCAGAGGACAAGCGAGCTAATTTATCATATGTATAGCCTTGTCTTTTTCTAGTCAGTCCCTTACATCTGAAAGAAGGGTGTTGATGAACTGCACCAAGATCTCAGCTCTGCTCTCTCCAAGCTGAGTGCCTGTGGGCAAGTTACTTACCCGCTCTGTACCCAGCTTTCTCCTACAAACATACAGATAGAAGCTGTATCTAATAGCAGAGTCCGGGGTTTAAGAATGGTAGTGGAGGGGGCTGGAGAGATAGCTCAGCGGTTAAGGCGCTTGTCTGCAAAGTTTGACGACTGGGGTTCAATTTCCCCAGTACCCATGTGAAGCCAAATGCACAAAGTGGCGCATGCATCTGGAGTTCATTTGCAGTGGCTGGATGCCCTGGCGTGCCCATTCTCTCTCTATCTGCTCCCTATCTCACTCTGCTTGCAAATAAATAAAATTTTTTTTAAATGGTAATGGAGGCAAAAACAGGTGGAACCCAAAGAGCTCTATACTGGGTTATGTTGATTGTTAATTTGACAACACCTAGAGCCACCTGTGAGGTATTACGCAGACCAGGTGAGCTTCTGGGCATGCCTGTGAAGAACTGCCTAGATTAGGTTCACTGAAGTGGGAAGACCCAGTGTAACTGTGGGCTGCCCCATTCCATGGACTGGGGTCCTAGACTGGATTTAAAAAAAAAGGAAAGTGGGGCTGGAAAGGGATAGCTTAGCACTTAAGGTGCTTGCCTGTGAAGCCTACAGACCCAGGTTCAATTCTCCAGGTCCCACATAAGCCAGATTCACAAGGTGATGCATGAGTCTGGAGTTCGTTTGCAATGACTAGAAGTCTTGGTGCGCCCACTCTCTTTCTCCTATCTCTCTTTCTCCCTCTCCCTCTCTCTCTGTCTCAAATAAAAATAAACAATTTTTAAAAAAGGAAACGTGAACTGAGTGCTAACATTCATCACTCTCTGCTTCCTCGCTGTGCTGAATGTGAGCAGCTGCCTCAAGCTCCTGCCGCCATTTCTTCCCAGCTGTGATGGACTGTGACTTCTGACTGCAAACTGAAATAAACCCTTCCTCCCTGAAACTGATTTTTTTTTTTTGGTTAGGTATTTTGTGCCAGCAGTGAAAAGGTAGCTAATATAAGCTCCCGGTACATTTATTTGAGCTTTCTTGATAGTTTTGTTGTGACTGTTTTAGAGACAGGTATCTCAAGAAGCCCAGGCTGGCTTCAAGTGCTGGGATTATGGGCATGCACCACACATGCTCAGCAGCCATCTATATATAATAAAGCAGATTCTGAGACACATGGCCTTATGGCTGGCCCAGGACAGACACAGAGGATGGATGCCTCTTGCCAAAGTGACCAGTCAACTCAGTGAGGCAGAGAGGGGGTCTGCTATCTATCCAACAGAGGCCACCCCAGGTTGCAAATGACTTGACACCAGCCCTTACTTCCATTTTTTTCCCCACGAGGCATACAGTAGGTGGTAAATATAGGCTGCAGAGTCCTTGACCCCAGGTGACTCTCACTCATGCCAGCATTGATCTACCATGCTGGGCCTAGAGGTGTTTAATAAATGTTTGCTGGATGAATGAATTAATGAATGGAGAACAGAGGAGTTGGTATGGGAAAGGCACAAAATGAACAGAACGGGTGCTAATTTATGTTAATTCAGACAACTGTTCAGTTCCTGCCCCATGGTACACAGTTGTACAATCTTCCTTCCTTCAAGCCATCGAGCAAGTGCCAGGAGCCCCTGACTAGTTAGGTGTGGTCTGTCTCAGTACAACCCCATATACCTATGTCCACTCGAATGTTTGTTTCTTAATGGTCATTTGTCTTTTGACACTTTCATATACCAATATTTCATTTTTATCACAATAATCCTATATTACCCTCCTTTTAGCCCCCTCAGTATCATTATAATCCTTCTCTTTCTCATCACTAACCAGTGGCTGTGCCCCATAAGAAAATGACGCCCCCACCCCTGGCAGCCTTTAGCTTTGTTTAGCTCAGAGGCCCAAGGACAAGAAATCATATGGAGTAGGGAAGCAGGATTTACACTCATTTGCCACTCTGAAAACATTTCCCATTTCCTAAGAGATAAAGCATTGACTTCACCCATCCACAAGCCTTCAACCCCGCCCGACCTTGGGGGTAAACGAAACAACTACCACCATGTCTCATCCTCTTACTCCAGTCTCCATTCCCTCTCCATGGTTCATACTGTCCACTTGACAGGAACTAGACTCGCCAGTGAGGGGTTATGTAGATGAGGTTAGCTTCTGTGGCTGCCTCTGAGCAGTTATTTAGATTAAATGAAAGGAAGTTGGAAGAATCATCTTAACTGCGGGCAGCCCTAAGCCATGGGCTGGGGTCCTGGGCTGTACAAAAGGAGAGAGTTGGGGCTGGAGAGATGGCTTAGTGGGTAGGCATTTGCCTGCAAAGCCAAAGGATCCTGGTTTGACTCTTCAGGTCCCACATAAGCCAAATGCACAAGGGGGTGTATATATCTGGAGTTTGTTTGCAGTGGCTGGAGGACCTTGCATGACCATTCTCTCTCCCCCCGCCTCTTTCTCTCAAATAAAATAAATAAATAAAAATATATTTCTTTTTTAAAAAGGAGAGTTTTCTGAGCAACAGCATTCATCACTCTCGGCTTCCCCACTGTGCTGAACATAACCAGCTGCCTCAAACTCCTGCCTCCATGCCTCCCCCATGCCAAGTCACCTGGAACTATAAAATGAAATAAGCTTTTCCTCCCGAACTGTGCTTTTCCTCAGGTATTTTGTCTCAGCAATGTGAAGGTAATTAATATAATGGACTTTGCAGTTCTGCTGTGAAATTCAAGTTCTGACACTCAGTTTGGGAATCCCTTCTATCCATTTGCAAAGCGAACCTCATTAGTATTTAAATATGCAATCCAAGTTCCGGGTGTGCTACATCTGAACTCCTCACCTGAGATGATGTGTTCCAGGAGCCCCTGGTCTGATTGGCTGCAAAGGATTCCTGCCAGGCTAAAGTCAGGAGCACAGGGAATCTGCAGGCAGTTGCTGATGGTGTGTGTGTGTGTGTGTGTGTGTGTGTGTGTGTGTGTGTGTGTGTGTGTGGTCTGCTTCTTTCATTAATTAAAAAGATTAGGAATTCATCCAAAGCGCACGTTCCAGCCAAGTGGATGAGCTAAGGCAGAGATGGAGCAGCTTCCTGGTGGGGACCCAAGAAAGCCAGCTCAGGTAGGAGCCAGTAAAACTTAGGAGCTTTTCAATACCGCTCTGCATATAGTAGCGACCCAGTGGACAGGAAATTCATAAACATCAGTTCAAGGAGGGAGATCACAGCCACGGAGTGTACAGTAATCCAGGAAAATATGTGAAAATCTAGGATATGACTTTATAACAGAAAAAATCAATTAACTTTAAAAAAGTAAATGAAAATAAAATATTTTTTAAAGGGCTGGAGAGATGGCTTAGTGGTTAAGGCGCTTGCCTGCAAAGCCAAAGGACCCAAGTTCGATTCCAGAGGACCCACTTAAGCCAGATGCATAAGGGAGCACACACGTCTGGAGTTCGTTTGTGGTGGCTGGAGACCCTGTTGCACCCATTCTCTCTTTCTATCTCTCGATCTCTCTCTGCTCTCTCACCCTGCCTATTTCTGTATCTCCCTCAAGTAAATAAAAATAAAATATAAAAGAATAGATGCCTGGAGGGGTGGAGAGATGGCTTAATGGTTAAGGCATTTGCTTGCAATGCTAAAGGACCACGGTTTGATTCCCCAAGACCCACACAGGCCAAATGCACAAGGGGGCGCATGCATGTGGAGATCATTTACGGTGGCTGGAGACCCTGACATGCCCTCTCTCTCTCTCTCTCTGTCTCTCTGTCTCTCTGTCAAATGAATAAATAAAAATATGATGTTTCAGAAAATAGATGCCTGGTAGATAGCCAAACTGGTGAGAGAACCTATGTTTGAGGTCAAATAGTTCATCCTTTATCAGTCATGTCACCTGACCCCAGAGATACCTTCCTGATCTAATTTCCTGCTTGATATACTATAGCTTGTAACACTTCCCATTCAAGTCAGTTGTTACTATTATTTTATTGGCATGAAATAGCAGATGTAAAATTCTCAGCACAGCAGTGCTGGATATATACTGAGCATCTGATAGACGTATGGTTTTTAGCTCTCAGCTGGTTGTTAAAGAAGTACATGTTTGTGCATCCTTTGACTTAATGGCCCTTCATTAAGCCTCAGGAATCCCATCTCACTAGACCACTATCCCATGCAGAAGACATGCCCAGCCAGAATCACTAACGACCACTCGGATGTACATAAAGGGCCCTAATCAATAGGAGGTCACGTGCTCTACACTAGGACCTCATCCAGTGATAGGAGGTCACTGGGAGGATGTAGAAGTACACAGCTTCCTCAGACCACGTGATGGATAGATCTCAAAGCAGTGTGTTAAAGCATAAGAAGCCAGCCACAAGAGGACGGACCTTGGACATGGAGCAGAATGGAAATTTTATATGCAGTTCCAGGACAGGGTAGAACTGCTCCGTCGTTACCTGGGTGGACGCATGGCTATGTGCTTGATTTGTATTGCATGCATTACATTATGCGGAGGTTACAGCTCCATGAAACAGTATCATGGCATAGATGGGAGACAAAGACTTGTAGGTTCATGAGCCCTCAGATACGTAGGTATGTTTATAGAAAACAGGGTATCAGTTCTTCAGTCCTTTCAACTGGTATTTGTTGTATGCCTATGGTACACCAGGCACTATCCTAGGCACAAGACTTCAACCATAATGAAAGGAACTTTCTGGCCTTGCAGGGTCACTTTTTAGTAAGCTATGTGCCACGCACAGTGCTATATGCTGGTGCCAAAGAGAGAGTGGTCGCCGTGCAAGATGTGGAGAAGTCCAGCCTCATGGACGATGGCCAAAAAGTCAGCAGCACGCTGTTTCATTACCACATGAAAATGAAAACAATAGACTGGGGAGATGGCTCAGTCAGAAAAGTGCCTGTCTTGCAAACATGAGGACCTGAGTTCAATTCCCAGTCCCCGAGAAAAAGCGGGGTGTGATGGCATGTACCTATGGGCCCAGCACTGGGGAGGTACAGACAGGACAGTCCCTGGGGCCTGCAGCTAGCTGGTCTAGCCTACTTGGTAAATTCCAAGCCAATGAGAAACACTTTATCAATAAAGGTAGATGGTGCCTGAGTAAAACAATACATCAAAACAATAACATCAACCCACTTGAATAGTAAATGCTGTGATTCAGGAGCACGAGATTAAGAAAGTGATCTGTTGTTCAGGGGTTAGAGATGTGGCATGGGACTGAAGAAATTACTCTGCAGTTAATGTGCTTGCCTATAAAGCCTAATGACCCTGATTTAATTCCCCAGTATACATGTAAAGCCAGATGCACAAAGTGCCATATATATATGGAGTTAGTTCATTGTAGCACCTGGAGACACTGGTGTGCCCATTCTCTCTCTCTCTCTCCCCCCCTCCCTGCAAATATAAATAAAATACTATTTAAAAGCATATCACAAGTACTCTGATGGGGTATGTAGATGTCCTAGATGCACAAGGGAAGAGATTGTGTGGTCTGACCACAGGCTTGAGAAGGCTTTCAGGAAAACACAACACAGCCTGGGAGCTGAGAAAGGGAGAGGCAGAGCTTGCCGGGTGATCTTCAGAAGAGGCAAGAACATCCTGGAGATGTGTACACAGGGAAAGCTGCATGAGCCTTGGAGCTGCTCAGGCATCACAGTTCTGGCAGGAGTGAAACCAGCAAGCTCATCCTGGGATGCCTACTGGGTGGGCATGTGACCCGGGAGTAATGACTCAGCCTTGGGTCCCCTCCTTGAGCACACGACTTAGGTTAGAGCTTAACTTATGGGTCCTGTGATGACTGGATGAGATCAACCACAGTGTGTCATTCTGTACTGCTGCTTCAACAGATGTCCACCAACATGGCGGTGACCTAAACAATATTGGTTTATTTTATACAGGTAGCTCAGAAGTGTAGACTGAAACGACTTAGCCTCTTTGGAAGGCTAAAATCACAGCATTGACTGGATTGTATTGTTTTCCGGAAGCCCTAAGGCATAGCTTTGTCTTTCAGGTTACAAAAGGCCACCCACAACCCTTGCCTTGTGGCGCCTTCTGTCTTCAGAGCCAAAACTGTTGGGCTGTGACCATTCTGCTGTCTGCACCTCTTTCCCTCCCTGGTAAGTATTCCTGGGACTGAATGGTACTGACCAAAGACCATCCCTCTGTCCAAGGTCCTGAACCTTGATCACACTGCAGAGTCCGGTTTGCCATGTAAAGTAACCTATTTACAGATTCCAGAGATAAGGACATTGGCATCTTTAGAGGGCCATTGTTCTTCCAACCACACATGCTAATACTTAATGCAATGCCTGGCTCAAGTTATGCAGTTGATAATTGTCCAATACTACTACTGTTGATACTGCTCAGAGGCATGCAAATATAAACTAAATGAGCTGCAAACTTGGGACCACTTAAGCTTGGGGCTGAAGGAACTATCCCAAAAGATGTACAGTTGGAGTGCCCTGTGAGCCAAAGTTTCTACCAAACAGAGACTTTCTTGCTAGCTACTCTCTGGTGTATATTTCAAAGCTGGCACAACAAACCCTGCATGATGGTTCAGTATTTCCATCCCAGCCCTGTGTGCCGACCAACCAGCTGGTCTGGTCTGACTCAGAAGTGGTGATAGCCTGGTGATGGGTGAAGGGAACTCTCTAAACCATTTGCAAAGAACTCCAGGCAACTGGTGAGATGGAACCAGACATGTTTCCAAAAGTTGGCACAATTTCATTAAAAGCTGGACGTGCAACAAAAGGCGAAGCACACTGGGCTGTATTACACTTTAAGCATACATCATAATAAACTGGGATGATTCTCCCATGCTATCTGAGACTGTAAGGCCATGGGAATAAGGGTCATGCCACGAAGTCACCAGGCAATGTCTGATTCTTGATCAGAGTCTCAGGGACACAGCTGGGACCCAGGACAACCTGGCAGGTTCTAAAGAATGAGTGGAGACAGGGCAATAGGACAAACCAGAACCACAGTGATGGAAACTATGCAAAGCGGGACCACAGTGATGGGAGAAGATATGCAAATAAGAACCACAGTGATGGACGAGCTCTAAACCAGGACCATAATGATGGAAGAAGATATGCAAAACAGGACCACAGTGATAGAAGATTTGCAAACTAGGATCTCAGTGAGGGAAGATATGCAAATAAGAGCCACAGCGATATGCAAAGAAGGGGATATGCAAAATATTCAAACCAGGGCCACAATGATAGGAAAATATGCACACATATGTGCACAGGTCACATCACACACCTTCTCGGAAATACACCTCACATATACATGCAAAAAAGCTGCAAAATGACAAGCTCTGTCCTTGGTGGAGTGTCTGATTTAGTAAGACTCCTGTAAACTTGAGAATGTGCTTAGAGTTTTGGTCACCCCCAAGGGGATAGTGATCCTGGGACCTCACTTTGAATGCAACAGCACAAGGTTACTCAATACCCATGATGTTCCCACCTTAGCAATAGAACAAGTCCTTTGTTTGAAATTAGGAGTGATCTCTTCTTAAACCCCATATACCATATGAATTGTGAATGATTTTGGAGCCTGAAGTGGCAACATGTCAGAGAGAAAAGCACTTCATGAGAGCCTTTCGTACAATGCTTCTTTCCTTCAAAAGTTTATTTCTGGGCTGAAGAGCTGGCTTAGCAGTTAAGGCGCCTGCCTCCTAAGCCTAAGAATGCAGGTTCCAATCTCCAGGTCCCACATTTAGCCAGATGCAGTGATGCAAGGGCGCAATGCTGCACTTGACCACAAGGGGGCGCACACATCTGGATTTCATTCACAGCAGCTGAGAGGCTGCTGCCGCGCCCATCTCTGTCTGTCTTCCTCTCCCTCTCTCTCTGTGTCTCTCTCTCTCAAAAAAAAAAAAAAAAGTTTATTTCTGCCTGTCATTTCAATCCCAGGACAAGCCTATGGAGGGGAGAGGTATCACTGCAAAATGATCCTCACTCCCAGTTTGCAGAAGAAATGAGGCTCAAAGGGATTAAGACAGGGATCAGCGAGTCTCTCCTCCAAGCTGCTCAGTCAAAGTCTCCAAGCCCTATTTTGCTTCCTTCTTTTCCTCTCCTGCATCTACCATTACTTTGCATCTAATGACAATACACTTGGCCTCAAATATGCCCAATCCTTTCTCTCCCTGAAAAAATAAACTCCTTTGAAGCATGGTACGGTCTGCTGGCTCACAGAGAGTCACCTTCCCTTGTCCTGCCCAAGAGCAACCCATGTGTCCTCCACAAGGGAGTCATCGTTCCCATAGTCTCGCCTTCCACTTGCTATTTGCAGCCCTCACCAACCCACCACCCTGCCCCACAGAACAGAAACTCTTCTTGGCCAGGGCTGTCCAACACAAATATAATGCAAACCACATGGGGCATGTAACATTTTCTAGCAACCATGCTTTCAAAAACTAACAAGAAGCAGGGTATGGTGATGCATGCCTTTAGTCCCAGTACTTGGGAGACAGAGGTATGAGGATTTCTATGAGTTAGAGGCCACCCTGAGAGTACACAGTGAATTCTAGGTCAGCCTGGCTTAGGCAAGACACTACTCAAAAAAAAAAAAAAAAAAAAAAAAGAAACATACTGAAATCAATTTTAATACTGTAACTTCAACCCAATTATTCCAATATAGTTTCATTTCAACATGTAATCAATATAAAACTTATTAATAGACATTTGCACTCTTTTGTATTCATACTAAATCTGAAATACAGTGTGAATTTTGTATTTGAAACAAATTTCAATTAAGGCTAGCCATACGTCAGGAGCTCAATGGTCAGCAGCCATCATGTTACAAAGCACAGACCTCCAAGGTCAAGATAATCTCCTTGAAGTCTGGTCCTTCTGTGGGCCTGGTGCTACCTAATCTTCCTGCAGATAGTCACTTCTCTTTTCTTCTTATAGCGTGTGTCCATTGTGTTCTGAAACACCCTTTTAGGTCTGTTCTTGATTATTCCTTCTCACAGAGATCTCTTCCTTTCCCTCACCTCTCAAAGGAGGTAGTATATTCCCATGACTCTCTCTCCAGTCCTCCATGCCTCTATGAGTACATCATTTATTTGGCAATCTTTACCCATTTTAACATTTTTAACTTTGTATAATGACAGCTCCCAAATCCAACTCTGGTCACTCCAGTGGAATTTCACAGTACTCCAGGAACCAATGATATGCAACACACTCTGAAAGTGACCTTATCAAGCAGCCAAACCTGCTCAGTGAATGATCGATCCTTCCATCCATCAGCCACCCAGACCAGAAGCTCTGAAGCAGTGGTTCTCAGCCAGTGATCATGCCCCACCAGGAGATAGTTGACAAAGTTTCCACACTGAGGGTGGAACAAGGCATGACTGGTATCCAGTGAGTTTTAAAGTCGAGGGTTGCTGCTAAACCCTCTTCAGTGCACAAGGAAACTCCCACAAGAAAGCATTATTGGGCTGGAGAGATGGCTTAGCAGTTTAGGCGCTTGCCGGCTAAGCCTAAGAATGCCGGTTCCAATCTCCAGATCCCACGTTTAGCCAGATACAAAGTGACACAAGGGCGCAATGCCGCACTTGACTACAAGGGGGCGCACGCATCTGGATTTCGTTCACAGCAGCTGAGAGGCTGCTGGCGTGCCCATTCTCTATCTGTCTCCCTCTCCCTCTCTCTTTCTCTCTCTCAAAATAAAAAAAGCATTATCTGTTCTCAGGTGAGAACCTCTTCCTGGAAGCCTTCACAGCATTGGGATCACATGGGAGCTCAGTGGGTGTGCCAGCTCTCAGGCCCCATTCCAAAACCCAGTGATTTAGAACTTTGGAGTAAGGTGTGGAGTTGGTACTGCAACATGATCCTAGGTATTTTTTGAATTAATTAATTTAGTTATTAGTTCATTTATTTATGAATATATGAATATGCCAGGGTCTCTTGTCCCTGCAAATAGAACACCAGACATTTTTTGCATCAGACTTTTTGCATGGGTGTCTAGGGAACTGAACCTGCACCAGCAGGCTTTGCAAGCAAGAACCTTTAACCACTCAGCCATCTCCCCAGCCCCCATCCAGGTAATTCTTATGCATACTAAAATCCAAATATGATCCCCCTAGTTTGAGCTATGTTGACATCAAAGGTACCCACTGGGTTCTTACTCTGTGCCAAACATCAGGCCAGTTAAAACAGAGAAAGAAGCTCAAGTCCAAAGTTCACATAAGCATTTGATCCTAGCCTTCAGGATCCACCCCTCCATGGGCTTTAAGTTTGTTTCCCCTTCATGAGCACTGTTCTGGAGAAACTGACTTGTAATATTCACAGTCTAATGGACTATCTGCTTCTGAATCCTGGAACTCAAAGCCTGTGTCTTCAAGTTAAATCCAGGAAATCCAGCAGCACTTGCTTGCATTGCCAGCTAAAGACTAGAGAAAAATCCTCCAGACCTTTCTCGTATTAAGCTCAGACTGTATTTTAAAACATATAAAAGACAGTGCTCTTGAGATACATGGATAAAGATTCAAGTGGACCCACTATAGAAAAGAGGATTGTTTAGCTACTGGAGAGCCTTAGAAAGAATGCATAGTCGAAACAAATGTGGAATCCAGTTCTGGTTCTAGATTGTGTGAATTTAAAAATAAATCATTCCAGTTAAAGAAATTATTGCTCAGAACCTTTGATGAGCCAGGTGTGAAGCTAGACTTTGGGTATATAAGACATAAAACAAGCAGAAACCAACCTTAAGGAAATCACAAAAGGATGGCTCTCTCACATGGAGAAATGTTGGCTTCTTCTAATATGATCCTTCCCCAAAGAAATGCAGGCAAGTTGGTTAAAAAAAAGACAACAGGGGTTGGAGAGATGGCTTAGTGGTTAAGGCGTTTGCCTATGAAGCCAAAGGATCCTGGTCCGATTCTCCAGGACCACGTAAGCCAGATGCACAAGGGGCACATGCATCTGGAGTTCGTTTGCAGTGGCTGGAGGCCCTAGTGTGCCCATTCTTGCTCTGTCTGCCTTTCTTTTTCTCTCTCTCCCTCTCCTTGCAAACAAACAAATAAATTTTTAAAAAAAAAAACAATAGGGGCTGGAGAGATGGCTTAGTGGTTAAGGCACTTGCCTGCACAGCCAAAGGACCCAGGTTTGAATCCACATGTCTGGAGTTCATTTTCAGCAGCCAGAAGTCCTGGCATGCCCATTCTCTCCTCTCTCTCTCTCTCTCTCTCTCTCTCTCTCTCTCTCTCTCTACCTCTACCTCTTCCTCTCTCTCTTCAAATAAATAAATACATAATAAAAATATAAAAATTTAAAAAGATGATAGATTTGAAAGTGGAAGAGCATATAGTAAATGGTTCTATAAAGTGTGTGCAAAATGCTGAAGAATAATGGGATGGAAAGTTGGTTCACCTGGGAGACAAAGGCTTTCTGAAGAAGGCAAGGAGATGTGTAAATAGACTTTGAGAGAGTGAGCCTGGAGAGAAGGAGACAGGTTAGAGGTTATTTCAGAGTTCCAATACAGAGATAATGAAGGCATGAATGAAGGCCATGAAGTGTTATAAAACTGACTAAATGGCCTGTGAAAAGCTGATGTTTAATACAGCCCCTAGAGCAATCACCTTAACAATGCAAATAGAGGCCATCTGACTGCTTCCTTTCTGACCTGGATGCCTTTTATTTCTTTTTCTTGCCTAATTGCTTTGGCTAGTACTGTGCTAAGAAGAAATGGTAAGAATAGACACACTCATCTTGTTCCCAATTTTGGAGGAAAAGTTTTCAATTTTCACCATCATGTATGATGTTACCTGGGGGCTTGTCACACATGGTCTTTTTTTATGTGAAGGAATATTCTTTCTATATGACTTTGCTGAGTATTGTTAACATAGGAAGGTTTTTTTGTCAAGACCTGTTTTTGCACCTGGCGAGATTATGTGAAGAACTTCTACAAAACCCACAAATGTGTTAAAATACACTCAGAATATAAAAGAAAGCTGGTGTTATGGGCAGAAATGTCCCCTTATGTCCATACTCCTAGCCCTAGAACTCATGAATATGTTACATTATGTAAAAAAGGGGGGCTGTGCAGATGTGGGTAAGGTTACCTTGGGATAGAGGCAGTATACTGGATGGTCCACTGAGCCTAGTCATGCGTGCCTCTAAACACAGAGAAGTTTCTCTAAGTAGAGTCAGACCGAGATAATGGAAGAAGAGAAGTTGAAGAGATTCGGAGTGAGAAATGCTAGAGAAGACCACAGGGAAAGCATGAGACAGAATTCAGGCACGACCTGAGAGCAATGGCTAAGCCCATTCTTAAATAGCAAGTAAATGGGAACCTTCGCCCTACAGCCCTCGAGTGTGTTAGAACTGGCTTCTGTAGCAGCAGAAATTTGATCAGCAGCAAAGGAAGTAACGGGTAATGAAAAACAGAGGGAAATGAAGGCCGCAACATTAAAATGCTGTACCCAATCCCAGCACATCAGTCGTTACATTAAATGATAGCACACTAAAAGGCAGAGGCTCTCAGAATGGATTTTGTAAAAGGCGAGACTAGCTTTCTTTTTTTTTTTTTTTTTTTAAACTGATGAGAAAGGCACTTTAAATGTGAAGATGCAGCCAGACTGAAGGTGGATTACACCACAGTCAGCAAGCACGGGCAGCATCTGTGTTGGCATCAGGTAACATGGGCTTCAAAACAAGGAGAATTAATTACCTGAAGAGTCTTGCATAATGAAGAAAAGGTCTGGGATGTGGAGATGGTTCAATGGCTAATGGTAATGGTTCATGCCCTGACTGGCCCGGAAACCACCTGTGTTCCATTCCCCAGGACCTGTATAAACAGCTGAGCATGGCTATACACATATATGACCCTAAGTCCTATGGGGAGCAGTGAATAGAGAATTGCTGGGGCTCATGAAAACCACAGCTCAAGGATACATGTGCATGGGTGATACAGGAAGGATGCCTGATGTTCTCCTCTGGCCTGTATGTAATTGCACAAGTGTGTGCATCTACACATGCATGTGCATATATCACAAACACACACACACAGAAGATCACTTCATCAGAAAGATGCCATCAGTATATGACATAATCATAGATCCCCCTCACAAACGTATGATGAAGTTGAAGGGAGTAGGAAATGAGTAGTTTCTTTTCAACATCAGTCACAGATGTTTGCCAGTGTTGGTTAATAGCCTATAAATCAACTCACTTTTTAAAATACAGTTAAGCTATTTTGGGGAAATTTTATTATTCACATAACAGGGAAAGCTGTGACCATTCCATAAACAATCACCATGAAATAAAACAAAACATGTCGTTAGAATCAAGCTCATCTCCGTGGCGTGTCTGCTGTGCTAGACTACACCCTCCAAGGCTAGGGCTTGGTACCACCTGCAGCCTTCTTGAGTTCCTGAGGTGGTGTGCATTCTGGACATGGGGAATGACTATAACTCAACTCTCATGCGTGCAAAGGAGGACACTCAACTGAGCTCACATCACACAACCAGACACTGCCAGACCCCTGTGTCAAGAACCCTCCCCCTTTCTAGCTGAGTCTCCTATTAGCAGTGAAAAACGGAACCTGCACCTCCCATCAAGCCGGTCCTGAGGACACAGTGGAGAACCAGTCTTCCGGGTCCTAAGGTCCTAAACCAAGGGCAGCAGCCAGGTGCCCTGGGAGCAGCTAGCACCTAAGCACCTTTTGTGCTGTCTTGTTAACAAGGCTGATGTCATCGGCCTGAAATTCCAGGAATGGAACCACTGGCAGGCAGCTCCTACCCCACAGAAGCCTCAGGAATGATACATGTTCTCTGGAGCCATCCGCCTGGCGAGTCTTGTAGATTTATCCCTCCGAGGGAAGTCACTATCCATCAAGTGGCCAGCCTGACGCCACAGTAGGTGATGAATGAGATCTGGGAACTGGGGCTTATGAGGCAAAGGCTGTCATGCTAGGGGAATACAAAATAGCTTGTCCCGCTATGCTTGGCTTACTGCCCTAAATGCACTTCATCGAAGGCCTGGAGCGGGACAGCCAAAAAGGACATTGGTTCTGTCTCCAACTGGAAAGAGTTAACTTGCAACCTTCCCTAAATAAATGGTCATAATGATGAATTTCTTGTGTGCATGCACATATGTGTATGTGCACGTGTGTGGAGGTCAGAGGACAATCTCAGGTATTGTCTTTTTTTTTTTTTTCCCCCTCAATGCTGTCTGTCGTTTGTTGAAACAGAATCGCTCATTGCCCTGGTACAAAGAGGCAGTTTAGGGGCTACACTCCTAAAACTCTACAATGCCATCACACATACAAAGGCCTGCTGACAGCAAAAGGCCATGGCTAGCCAGTATCCAAAGCAAGCTGGAATTGTGTATAATTCAAGCGAGAAAGCAAGGGACAACTCTTTTGCAAAGGGTCCATGAAGTAACCATGCACTTTGGGAACAGGAAGCTACAGAGCTCACCTCAGCCTGCTTCTCTCTGTGTAAATTTGCTCAAATCTGTTCATTTGGCTGTGCTTGTTTGTGAAGAGAGGGGAGTAGTCCATTGCAGCCTACCTTCTCCTTCTTTTACTCCACCTCTATCTTTTCCTTTTCTATCAAGCCAGGATTGCCCCTCCATTACAAGTTCAGGGTTTGGGGTTTTAAAAAGATTTTTATTTTTATTTATTTATTAGAGAGAGGGAGAGAGAGCTTGGAAGAATGGGCACGTCAGGGCCTCTAGCCACTGCAAACGAACTCAGGATGCATGCGCCACCATGCGCATCTGGCTTATGTGGGACCTGGAGAATCGAACCTGGGTCCTTAGGTTTCGCAGGCATGTGCCTTAACTGCTAAGCCATCTCTCCAGCCTGACAAGATCAAGTTTATCCCATTCTCATACCTGGTTCAAGTTCACCATGGAAACAATTTCTGCCAGAAGAAAGCCCCTCCAGTAGGCTTTTTCTTCTGTTTCCCTTTGAAGGAAAGCAAGCAGGGATGCAACAGCTGGCATCCGCAGAAGATGAACGCAAACGGTTCTGTGTTCAGAGCGGATGTTCCCCCAGGAACCAGAGTCATGTCTTAATGGACCCTGTTCCAATGACATCATGCCAGCTCTGCCTCTTCATCTCAAATGGCAGGTTCCTCAGTGAGATAGGGGGAGGACAGCAGATGGAGGTGACAGTAAGCCCTGCCATGTACCCACAGACACTTCTGAAGACAGTCAGAAGTTGTACCCATGCTTCCTCCTCCCACAGCAAAGCCCATGATGAAATCCTTCTGTTGTTTCGGGGACATGTGGCATCTCGGCTCTCTTCTTACTTCCGGTCCCCACTTTGGTCACAGCAAGCACAGCTTAAACTGACCTTGCCGCTAGTGAGAAAAGTAAATTTCAGAGAACAGTAAAATGTGTAACAGGTTTACTCTGCAGCTTGGCAGGAACTCTAGCTGTGTGCGATTGTGGTGGAAAGGGACTCGAGGTTTTACTACCAATGAGACGAGACGTAGCCTGAGCAGTCCCATCTGTAGAGCGGGAGGAGCAATGAGAACAGACCCCACATGATGATCTGTACACAAAATGGTCCTTCCCGTACCTCTTCTTCATCATGCACTCATCTCCTCACATCCCCACGGGTTCCACACTAAGTTCAGCTTCTCCTGCCCCCATTTCTCTGCAGTGTCTGTTCCCTGTGCCATGACTGCTTGCCCTTCGGCTCTCCCCAACATCAGAGGCTCCACCTGCTCTGCAGGCCCTCCCTTCCTAGAGCCGGACCTTCTCCATTAGTCTTCACCATAGCTCTGCATATGCTTGCCCCACAGCATCTTTCAAAATCTGCGCGTGGTACACGTGGTTTGTTTCCCTGTGTCTCCATTCTGTTGTCTTCCTACTCTAGCATGTTGGTTAGAATCATCCGGTCTTCACACAGTGCATCCTCATCCTTGGGTATAGTGTCTGCTGTTTAAGCACTGGAGAAATGGCCTCTGAAAGACTTAATGTATTAGATGCTACTTGGGAACTAGAAACATACGTACATAGGTACATACATACATGCCAGTCCCTTATAAATGATATATACAAGTATGATAAAAGTATAACACATGCATAAAGTATACATCGAAGACATGATATAGTTTTGCACATGTGTGCGTGTGTCCATGCTTGTGTGTGCAGGTGCATGTGGAGGGTGTGCACGTGTGTGTGTGCACATGTGTGTGGAGACAGAGGACAAGCCAGGATAGTGTTCATTTCATATGCCATCACCTATATTATAGACAGGGTCTCTCGTGGCCTGGAGGTCACAATTAGGCTACACTGATTGGCAAGCAAGCTTCAGGGATCCTACTGCCTCTGCCATTCTAGCACTAGGGTTACATGCATACCACCACATCGGGCTTTTCCGTGTGGGTTCTGCAAGGCTCAGATCCTCATGCTTGTAAGGCAGTCACTTTGCAAATGGAGCCATCTCCCCAGCCCAGATATGATATCATTTAAATATATATAATCTAACAAAAAGTAAAAATGCACTTCATTGTAGTAAGACTGGACAATCCCCCACTAGAAAACTATTTTTGCCCATCTTCCCCACAGCTCACTTAAATGAGAAAAAGGAGTTGCTGTGGCCTCCATACTTAAAAGTTCCCAGTCCCTGGAGCTGTCAGGCCCCCACAGGGCACTGAAAGAACAAGAAGATATAAAATGCACAAGCTGACATTAGAATGAAATCTAAAAATGCTACCACTGCTGTTTGTGGCTACATCCCTGACTTGACAGCTCCTCTTCTGTAATGTCCAGGAGGCCTTGCCGTGCTGTTGCAGAGCCTCCAGTGATGTTTGAGAGTAATTGGGTTGCTAGATTTTTTTTTACCAGCCTGCAAGGCTCAGTTATATCCACTTAGCTCAGGTATGGAGATAGCTACACAAACTTAGGTTGCTTTATATCCTCTCCAATCTGTCCTTATGGTAAACATCAAGCACAGAAAAGAGAAACAATATTGTAATGAACACGCCCACGTACCCACCACCTAGTTTCATCAGCTGTCAGCGTATGACCAGCCCTGCTCTGTCCACACCATTATCAATGTTTTCTTTTCCCTGGACTGTTTCGAAGAGAGCCCCAGGTGCCATATCATTTCATCTGTAGATATTTCAGTATGTGTCTCCAAAAGTCAAGGGCTCCCCTTGTCAAGTATTACCATAATGCACCATCATACTCATAGTAGGTATTATTAATATTATATATTATTAATATGATTATACATGTTATTTATATTTATTATATAATATGTGTGTTATATGTACACACACACATATATATAATCAATATTGTACACATTATCTAATATTATCTGTGTTCACATTTCCCTGTTTTTCTGCATGTGTGGGTGTGCAAATGTGTATACATGTTCACACACACGTGGGCATACATGTGTGCATACATGGGTATTCATGTGCATGTAGAGGCTAAAGGTTGACATCTCTACCTATTTAACGAGACAAAGTCTCTCACTTGAACCCAGAGCTCACTGATTCAGCTTTCTAAGTAGCCAGCAAGCCCTCAGACTCTGCCTGTCTCCCTCCTGAGTGCTGAGATTACAGGTGGGCTGCCACGCACACTGGCATGATGTGGATGCTGGGGATCTGATCCTCAGTGCTCATGATTGTGCAGCAAGAGCTTTATCTGCTGAGCCATCTCCCTAGCCTGTGCTCTAAATACTTTTCTAAAATACATTTTATTTCTGTGGATTAACAAATGCACAAAGGTGATGTATGATTGCTTAATATGACTTAAGTCTCTTTTGGTGGGCAAGTTCCTTCCACCTGTCTATTTCATCGTATTTTAGGCTGAAAGAAAACTGGGCCATTTATTAGTGTCCCATAGGCTGGACTTTGCTAATGACATTCCTATGGTGTGATACAGCCCTCATGTCTGTTAAAAGTTCATCATTCAATTTAAATGCAGATGCATATCTTGTTTATTTTTCTAAGACTACTGCATAGGTAATGGGTATGAAAATTTCTGTCTCTTTTTTGTAACAGTAGCAGGGGCTAATGATCATTGCTGTGATCCACTGATGCTTTAGAGTTCGCTAAACAGAGATATTCTAATTCTACTATTCCTCCACATTTATTCCTTGGGAAGATTCCAAGGGGAGAAATGTTCCTTCACCAACTCTTTGGTTCATCTGAGAGGTAGCAAATCTAAAACAGGCAGAATCGATGCCTGCTGCTTTTCCCTGATGCTGTTTGCCAAATAGAGAGTTGGTTTCCTAGCATTTCCCCAAGATTGCCAATGAATGATCTTTTCATTTCATTATAAACTCATGAATGTATTCAGACACACTCATGGCTTTTCTGTGTTTCAATCCCTTGCAATTTTTATCTTGATTGATGCCTGATGCTCCAGTGTCATAGCACAGGGCTTTGTGCTGGGGTAACACTCCGGCTGGTAATTCTTTCTTATTTATCTATTATTTCATTTATGTTTGGGGGGTCAGTCGTGCCAGAGCACACATGTGGAGGTCAGAGGACAGCCTTGAAGTGCCTGTGCAGTTTTTCCACTTTCTTTGAGACAGGATCTCTTGCTGCAGCAAAAGGACACCAGTCTAGCTGGCCTGTGAGCTTCCGGTCCTCCTGGCTGCACTTCCCATGGTCAGATGCACTTAGAATCACAGACTTACGTGCCACTTTGCATCTGGCTTTACCTGGGTACTGAGGAGGGCCAAGCATGGGTCAGCAAGCTTTGTAAGCAAGAACCTTGAACAGCTGAACCATCTCCCCAGCCTAGGGTTCGTGGTGCCCACACCTCCAATCCACTCCCAGGCTTGAAGCCCCTCCTGGACTACCTCCGGAGTTTATTCTTGAGTTAGGTCCTGCAAAGCTCTTCCCGGTTTCTTCCAATGCCTTCCCAGTAACCTGCCTCACCTCCTAGTAGATACCAATGGTAATTTTGGACTTTGGTATGGTTTGAATCTGAGGTTCATGCTTTTCACCTTGCTCCCCAGCAGGCAGCACCATTTGGGGAGGCTCTGAAACCTTTAGGAGGTGAGGTCTGGCTGGAGAAAGTAGGTCAATGGGGGTGAGCCTTGAGGGAAGGTTAGCAGGAGCAGCCCCCACTGTGCACGTGTGCTCCTGCTCCGTGGCTCCACCAAGTCTTCCTTGCCATGACGGACCCAGGCCCTCTGAAACTGTGAGCCAAAACAAAGTCTCCCACCCAGGAGTTGGTTCGGTCAGGCATTTTGTCACAGCAGCAACCACGTGTCTCATACAGGCTTCTTTAACTGCCCACATCACCTGCCCCATTACTTTCTCATTGCTGAGATAAAAATATCCAACTTGGGTTGGAGAGATGGCTTAGCAGTTAAGGCGCCTGCCTCCTAAGCCTTAGAATGCTGGTTTCAATCTCCAGCGGTTCCAATCTCCAGGTCTCACGTTTAGCCAGATGCAAAGTGATGCAAGGGCACAATGCCACACTTGACCACAAGGGGGCGCACGCATCTGGATTTTGTTCGCAGCGGCTGAGAGGCTGCTGGCGCACCCATCTCTGTCTTCCTCTTCTTCTCTCTCTGTCTCTCTCTGTGTCTCTCTCCAATATATATATATCCAACTAAAAGCAGCTTAAAGGAGCAAAGGCACTTTTGGCTTACAATGTCAAGGAGAAATCGGTCGTGAGGAGGAAAGCAGGGCAGGAGCAGGAAAGCAGCACCCCACTGTCACAACAGCAGAGAAGAAGTGGGGAGAGAGCCAGAACAACGGCAAACCAAGTGGAGGCCTGTGGCACCTAAAAGCCTGCCCCCAGTGATAGATATATGTATGTTTCCTTCAACAAGGCTCCCCCCTCCAGAAGATCCCACGATCTTAAACGGCACCACCAGCTGGAAAGTAAGTATTTAAAGACATGAGCATATAGAAGACATTTTACATTCAAGCCACCCCATCATCACAGGTAACTTTGTCTTTCCTGTCTTCTCACTCAACTTCTTTTTTAAATAATATTTTTTATTTATTTGCAAGCAGAAAAAGAGAGAGAGAAACAGAGAGAGAATGGGCATGCCAGAGCCTCCAGCCACTGCAAACAAACTCCAGATGCATGTGCCCCTGTGCACCTGACTTATGTGGGTCCTGGGGAATCAAACCTGGGTCCTTTGGCTTCACAAGCAAATGCCTTAACTGCTAAGCCATCTCTCCAGCCCTTCTTACTTAATGTCTAATACCACATAGGGATGGAAGCTGTTGTGGGTTGTGCCCACACACTCACTTGGGAATTCATCAGGGCATGGTTGTATGCATGAGTTAATTCACTGATTAGTCTCACTACCTTTTTATTGTATTTTTATGCAAGATGGCTCCAAAGACATTGGAAAGATCTGCTATTGCAGATTTTCCTGATGAGCCTGCCCTTAATGGATATCCTTTAGCTACAGACACACACAAGTCAGTGTACTGTGCTTCTCTCACATGTATACACACATGTGCACACGCATGCATGCATATCACACACACACACGAGTAATGACTCTCTACAAGGCACAGCCAAGCAACGGCGTGGCTGACAAAAGTCACTCAATCCTCTGGTTTGCTCCTTGGTTAAGTTAGGCCCAAACCTAAGAGAATCAATTATTTTATCATCATAAGGACAGATCTAATGGTGTGATTACAGCATCCAGCTCTGGAGCCATGTCTATATGATTCTCCATATGGCACAGGAAGAAACGACCATTTATCTTCCTGGCTCCTATCGGCCTTTCTCATCAGGCAAGTGATATGTATCCATCAGTGTTTTGAAATGAAAACACTGTCATGCAGCCACAAGCATATGCAACGGCAGGCATCTGTGTTTGAGGAGATGAACAACTCTTCGTGACTTGACTGGAATAATGGCTCTGATGGAGAAACAAAGTATCTATTCTCCTCTGGAGACAGAAGCAATCACCTGCACTGTCCCTGGCTGGACATCAAGATACACTGAATCGCCAGGCGTGGTGGCTCACACCTTTAATCCCAGCACTCGGGAGACAGAGGTAGGAGGATTGCTGTGAGTTTGAGGCCACCTTGAGACTACAGAGTGAATTTCAGGAAAGCCTGAGCCACAGTGAGACCCTACCTTGAAAACCAAAAAAAAAAAAAAAAAAAAAAGATACACTGAATCAAAACAAAAGTAACCTGATAGAATATGCTACGGCTGAGAAAAAAGAAGTATCTTCTATTGA
The DNA here is from genome assembly GCA_036365145.1 of Orientallactaga sibirica. NCBI lineage: Eukaryota > Metazoa > Chordata > Mammalia > Rodentia > Dipodidae > Orientallactaga > Orientallactaga sibirica. Next base: position 39,827,624 of record JAEOAD010000008.1, on the reverse strand, counting down.
AAAAAGAAGTATGTGTGGTGAGTTTTGTTACCATAGGAAATGTTCATGCTATGCACACTATGTACATAAAAGACCATCTTGGGGCTGGAGGGATGGCTTGGTGGTTGAGGCTTTTGCCGGCAAAGCCAGGGGACCCAGATTCGATTCCCCAGGACCCATGTTAGCCAGATGCACAAGGGGGCACATGCATCTGGAATTCATTTGCAGTGGCTGGAGGCCCTGGCATGCCCATTCTCTCTCTCTCTCCCTCTTTCTCTATCAAATAAATAAATAAAATATTTTTTAAAAGACCATCTTAATACCCCACCTCTTCTCCCTCTTTCCCCTCTCTATCCCTCCTTCCCTTCTGTCTCTTTCCCTGGTACATGCACTCTTTCTATCTTCTCTCTCTCTCTCCCAGCCTCCCTACCTCCTCTCTTATTCTCTCTCTTTCCCCCTTTTTCTTCTCCCCCACCCCAATAAAGTCCTGGATCAAACAAAGACACTCATTGTATATACTTATGGGGTACAAAGTTATAATATATGAACACAGTAGCCACCCAGTAAATTAAGTTAATTAACATAGCCATCACCTCAGATAAATATCATTTCTTCTGGTGAGAATGTGTGAAGTGTACTCTATTAACAAATTCGAAAATGTTACAGTACAGCCTTACTTAGGGATTATCCATCTTCCACTTGGTAGCTTGATTGATAGAGGGAGGGTCTTGATGAGCATCAATAAAAAGTCCCAATGAGGTCTGGAGAGATGGCTTAGCAGTTAAAGCATTTGCCTACAAAGCCATAGGATTCAGGTTCAATTCTCCAGGACCCACGTCAGCCAGATACATAAGGTGGTGCAAGTGTCTGGAGTTCATGTGCACAGGCTGGAGGCCCTGGCATCATGCCCATTCTCTCTCTCCCTCTCTCTCTCTCTCTTCTCTCCCTTTCTCCCTCTTTATCTCTTTCAAATAAGTAAATAAGAAAGTTAATGGATTTTTTTAAGTCCTAAGGAGCTTTTAAATGGCATATTCCTTGTGTTTGCTCCATCCCCATTGGATCAGAATCTCTGAATATGATGCTCAGAAATCTGCCTCCTAAACTAGCACACCTGACATGACGGACGGAGGTGGTCCACAGGCCTTGCTTTGAAACACTGCTAAGGATAATGCTTGATTGGGTACCTGCAGGTATGACTGCAAAGCATCCTAGTGCCTGCCACTGGATTTCTAATGGGGAGAATTCAGAGCTACAACCTGTCCCCAAAACTCTCTAAATGACTCCGGGTAACAAGGCAATAAAAAATACCCAAAGATTTGATTCTTCTTCTTTTTTATAAAATCATTAATGATGTCGATGCTTATCAGTACACACTCGCTTCCCAAAACTCAGAAACAACGAGAAAGAGAGAGAAAGGCAGCTGAAATAATGTGGCTTTGTTTGTATGCCATTAGGCATGGATATGGAATTCCTATCTACCCACTAAAAATAGTAAGCACTTGATAACAGCCAGGTTAGTCCCTGTTCAAATGTAATAAAGTAAACGAGGGCATGAGAAAGCAAATAAATATGCCAATATAGATTTTTAAAAGCATTTAGCATACTAAATATGTCTAGTCACCTCTCCCTTAAGCTAAGAAAATAAAATCAATGACCTCAATAAATGAAAATTATTAGATGTTAGAGTTCTGTCTATTTGTCTTAAATCAAAGTAAAGAAAGAGAGGAGATCTCACACAACATCCATTTACACTGCTAATTCTAAGTCAGAAGAAATGCCCATAAATAGTTATAGGCAGATCTAGGTGGACCCGGATGTGAACCATGTAGATGGATGCACACATTCTAGAACAGAGACGTGAAATCAATTCAATAAATATCGAGACTTCCAGACTGGAGTCAGAGGTGATCTCCACCTGAGAGGTGACTCTGAAGAGTAAACAGCTAATATTTGAGCATGTCCGGCTTTGTGCTAAGTGGTGACCTCAGTCATCTCAGATCCTCACAGCAACTGGTCTGCAGATGAGAAATCTGTGGCTTATAAAGACAATACCTAGAATTCACACCTTGGTCTCCTACCACCAAAGTCAATCTAGCCCCAGAAGTAATAAAAGAATTGCTCATCCAAGGTTAAGGGACTTATATTGCCCCTCTGCTGGTGGGTGTAAGAATCCACAGTGGAAGGAGGAAAGCCAAAATTGTGTGTGTGTGTGTGTGTGTGTGTGTGTGTGTGTGTGTGTGTGATGGATCACATGCACACAATTTTCATAACATTTTAAAACATAAGAACAGTGGGCAAATGAACTTTCTTTTTTATTTGAACATGTTCATATAACTACTGTTGCAACTCAACCCACAAAATATCACAATAAGCCTTCTCTCCATTTTGAAGGAGGGACAATTAAGATTTCCCCAGGTCAGTACCTCTAGACTTAGGCCAACGCTTGATTTCATCTGCATTGGATTAACCCTCACCCATGTTCTTCCCGTAATAACATGGATGCAGGTTGGAGAGATGGTTCAGTGGTTAAGGTGCTTGCCCATAAAGCCTAACAACCCAAGTTTGATTCCCCAGTACCCATGTAAAGCCAGATATACAAAGTGGCACATGTGTCTGGAGTATGTTTGCAGCAGACGGAGGCCCTTGTGCACTCATTCTTTCTCTGCTGGGCATGGTGGTGCACACCTTTAATCCCAGCATTCAGGAGGCTGAGATAGGAGGATTTCTATGAGTTTGAGGCCAGCCTGAGACTACATAGTGAAATCCAGGTCAGTCTAGGCTAGAGAGAGACCTTATCTCAAAACACCAAAAAATAAAAAATAATAATAATAAAAACATGGATGGCTCCATGACCCCTCTCTGGATGAAAGGTAGCCCCAGATCCATTTTAACCTCAGTGCTGAGCAGGGCCCCATAACTGATCCTTGTTTCCACGTCAGGTCAGCCTTGGGGACTGACTGTGTTAGTCCATCTTTCTGACACCATAAGGGGAGGAAGTACTGAACACTGTTCAATCCTGACTCTAGCAAGGACTGTTAAACTCTGAACATCCAGCCATTTTTGCCTGGGGTTGAGGAAAAAATTAATACTAACTGTAACAATTACCATCTTGTTGCTGGGACAAAACACCCAACCAGCAGCATTACATGGAAAGAAAAGGCTTATTTCAACCTACATTCTCAAGGCACAGTTTCATCGTGGCAGAGAAAGCATGGCAGAGCAGAGGTTGGGTGTCACATCAGCTGGGAAGTGGCAGAAAGAGGCAGTGAGCTATCAGTACCCAATAGGGACAAAATAATGAGCTTCAAGGCCCACCCCCAGAAACATACTGCTCTAGCAAGGCTCCACCTCCCAAGTGCCACCATCTGGGGACCAAGAACTTACAAACACATGAGGCTATGGGGGTCCACAATCAAACCGCCATACTGACCCTACTGCTGCCAGCAAATAGAGCTTGAGTAGATACTTAACATGAGCGTTATGTTGCACCTTTTGTCTTCTCACCAAGATCATGTGCAGGAGAAATGGCTACCCTCACAATGCATGACTCACAATCCCCAACAAGGAGGGTCTCTTCAGAGGGGGAGGACAGGGAGGAGGCTAAGGATGGTACCAACATGTGCTGTTTACACACTGAGTATGTACGTTAGTAATAAAGAAAAAACAAATTAATAAATGAAAAAAAAGAATTTAAAAGGTAGATTTTGGAAAACATGGCTTTCCCTTTTTTATTGTAACAAACAACCTGAGTTTTCTGAGACATTGGGTGTCTCATTTAAAATAAAATGGAAAAGGCAATTTCCTGGATTCTTCTTAATGCAATGCTCCCCTCAGCCCATTATTGGATTTAGTATAGTTTATGCTCCTAACAACCTCCCAACAGGTACTGTCATTAACTGCCTTTGAAGATAAGGATCCAGAGAGAATAAATGACATCCTCAAAGCAAAGAATGGGTGAGCCTTGATCATTGGGCCCCAGAGTCCAACCCTGAGTTCTTCAGTGTTCCAATGGGGAAAATAAATGTGATTTCGAGTTGCATTCTTAGTGGGAAGCTTTTTTGGAGGATAAGAAAAGGAGCTGGAAGGAGAGAAAAGAACTGATAGCCCCAAGAGTGCTCACGCTGATGTTCCCACGTGAAGATGGACCAGAGAAGTGACTTCATTCAGCAGCAAAGGGCCAACTTCATCCTCAGAGGTGGACTGCAAAACCGTCTGTGGGATATTTCTTTGCACCATCAATGGCAAGAAAAAGGTCAATGTGTTTCTTGGCTCCTGGAGTTAAAGAAAAGGTCTGCAGAAAAAAAAAAAATCACCTTCCCTGCCCTAGCTTCTTCAGCCAGAAGCAAGGCACAAGTCCAGTGGACCATTCGCTGACCATCTGTTGACCAGGCCAGCTTATAAATGGGTCTTGATTTCACACCGAGGTTTACTTTGCATCAAGTAAGATTAGTACGTCAGGAGAAAGAGAAGTGAATGCCACCATGCAAAATGTAGCTTCCAGGGAAATATACACACCAGACAAAGCTGAGACAGACAATGCTCAACCTGATAGGTTGCTTGGTCATTCACGAGGAGACACAGGGAGACACACTCAGGCTTCAAGTGATCTCCCCTTCCATTTTGCTCCCACTGTTCCTTTTTCTTGCACTGGAAGCTACTTTGCCATGCAAACCTTCATGGTGGGGGCTGGGGAGATGGCTTAACAGTTATAGGAGCTTACTCAGCAAGCCTGCCAAGCAGACTTCATACTCCCAGCACCCACATAAAGACAGACACAAAGTGGCACACATCTTGTGGTAGTTTGAATGGATGTCCCCTAATAGATGCAGGAGTTTCACTAAAGCTCCTTGGACTTCCAACTACCTGGCTAAAGGAGGTATCTCTGGGTGGATCACGGAGTCGAGCTCTAAGGTGCTTGTTACTGGGGGCGGATCTGAATTCCACTTTAAAGATAGGCAAAGTGCTTGAGTTCTGCCTGTGTTCCTGAAGTGTGCTTGCTTGTGCTGGTGGTGAATGCTTTTCTTTCTGTGTGTGGACCTGTGAAAGTGGGCCAGCTTCTTCTTCTATTATGGATCTTCCACCTCCCATCTGTAAGCTTTAATAAATACCTTCCTCCATAACTGTGTCTGGTTTGGAAGTTCATCCCAGCACGTACGTAGGCTGACTGCAACAGAATTGGCACCAGAGTGTGGGGAGTTGCAAGATGAATCTGACCATGTGGATTTTGGTCTTTTGGAACTTGTATGCTGGAGCAATGAGAAACTGGGTACTTTCGACCAAAGATACCTTCTAGAGTGGAAAGCCAAGCATGACAGACTATTCTGATGAAAGTTTGAAAATGCTAAGTGCAGAGAGAATTGTACTTGGGGGGGCTTAGGAACTTTCTAAGGGGAAGGAAAGACTGCAGAGGACTTTGTTGGAACTGGCCTACCGGCATAAGGGCTGGCTGCATTCTGCTGCACATACGCAGACAGTTTGAACAAGGTTAGATTTATAATGGACTGATGTGCTTTTATAAAGATAGGGGACTGAGAGATATAAGATTTAAAACTGGAGAAATTAAAACAAGTTTAAAATTTCCTGGCATAGAGCATGGTTTTAGGTTACTGAAGCTACTATTGTCATACACAGTAGCAACCTTAAGGAAGATGGCTGAACTTAACATTGAAACAATGGAGAGAGTGCCTGAGGTGATTCCACCCCAAAAACTCTGAATGGTAGGAATGCACTCTTTTGAAAGGAGATCTGAGTCACTGATTTAGTTCATCCCTGAATTAAGAATATAGCTGGGTTCTTAACATCTGGTGTTGGTTTCAGAAGCATGGAGAATGCATGGAGTGGGTCATAAGGTGCACAAAGTTTCAGGAGCTGCTGCTGAGATAGATACAGCATATAGGCAGGGTGTGATGACCCTGATGAAGAGCTTGGTGAAGCCATTGGAAGATGGACCATGGTTTGCATGGGAACCCAAAGATGTTTTGGATATACCAGGACTATGCAAGGGCTACCATGGAGAGCTATTGGCTCAGGGTGCAAGTTTTCCCTGGTTACTCAGCCCAGCTGGATGGGCAGAATTGGAAAATTCCAGAGACTTGTCACTGGTTATGGATATTGGACTTGAACTGCAAATGTTTGATATTTGCTTGATGGTTACTGAGTTTGCATTGGTCCAGTCTCTCCTTGCTATGCTTATAACAATTAAAAATGTTTACTCAGTATCTTTATATGTTGGAAATATATAACATGTTTTAATTTTACAGGACTCACAGCTAAGAGTCTATCTTAAATCTCAGATGCGACTTGGGACTTTTAAACTATCTTAAGTTGGTAAAGACTCTGGAGACCTTTAAATGTGGACTGAACACAATATACAGTGTTGATGGCTATGAATCTAATAGATTCATTGTATGCGGCTGAATGTGGTTTGTGTAAACAGAAGTCCCCCAATAGATGCAGGAGTTTTGTTAAAGCTTCTTGGATTTCCAGCTGCCTGGCTGGAGGAGGTGTCACTAGGTAGATCATGGGGTCGAGCCCTAAGGTGTTTGTTACTGGGAATAGATCTGAATTCAAATTGAAACATATGCAAAGTGCTTGAGTTTTGCCTGAGTTCCTAAGTATGCTTGCTTGTGCTGGTGGTAGTTACTTTTCTCTTTGTGTGTGGACCTGTAAAAATGAGCCAGCTTATTCTGCTATTATGGAATTTCCCTTCTATGTGTAAGCTTCCATAAATCCCTTCCTCCATAACTGTGTCTTGTTTGGAAGTTCATCATAGCATGTGAGACTGACCATGTCACGTGTGTAATCCCAACATGCCTTTGGAAGTGGTAGTTGAGTCAGAAGAATCCTGAAGCTTGTGGACCAGCTGGTCTGGTGTTCAAAGCAACAAAACAGAAGACCCTGTCTCGAACAAGGTGGAAGGTGAGAACCTAAACCCAGGGTTGGCCCTTGACTGTCACACACAAAGACATACATACACACATCAATCATAATAATAAATAAAAATTTTAAACTTCATGGAGATAACTGTCATATTATAAAAATAATAATATTACATTTTATTTTGTTCTCCCTAAGAGTACAGGTCCCTCGTTTCAAGCCTTTCTCATGCTCGGGCATGCCTCTCCCCTGTGTTGCAGAAAAGGACACAGAGTACATGATGATTTCCCCCAAAGCCACATGAGAACTCTTTCAAAGGAACTTCTCTCTCCTAAATATCTGGCCTCCACCGGAAATGACCACAGACTCCAGGACAAGGCACAGGGGCCCCAGGAGGCTCATGAGTCAGTGCAGGGGCCTCATCAGGGAGCTACAGCCCTTCAGCTTGCCTTAGTATCATCATAATCCCTGGCTTTCCATTGACGATCATTTCTACTCACTCACAAAAATGGTTCGATGTCCTACATGAATTGTAAGTTGTTTTTTTTTTTCTTTTATGCTTGTGATGTACATATAGATGCACACCCTCATGAACACACATGTGCAGAGGCCAAAGGAAGAGGTCAGGCCTCCTCCTCTACTGCTCTTCTGCCATTTATTTATTTATTTATTTATTTATTTATTTAGGGTTTTCAAAGTAGGGTCTCACTCTAGCTCAGGCTGACTTGGAATTTGCTATGTAGTCTCAGGGTGGCCTTGAACTCACATCAATCCTCCTACCTCTGCCTCCTGAGTGCTGCGATTAAAGGCGTGCTCCACCACGCCCGGCTCTCTTCTGCCTTATTCTTGAAGTAGTCCCTCACTGGACCTGGAGCTCTCCTTATTTCAGTTAGACTGGCTAACCAGAGAGCCCAGGAACCTACCTGTTTCCATCCCCTGCCCCCAGCACTGAGGTTACAGGCATGGGTAGCCACACTCAGCTTTTGATGTAGGTGTTGGGGATGGAACTCAGGTCGTCATGAGTGCACATCAAGCTCTCTCAACCACTGAGCAATCTCCCCACACCTGCAAATGGATATCTTATTCTTGAATGTTCTGTAGCAAGAGAGAAGGAAATTCATCTCACAGAATGTCCTGCTTGTTCCAATCTCATGTCTTTGACACGAATGCTCAGCAGTGAGGGGAATGCTATAAAACACCTCCCTTCCCACTTAAAAACCAAAATGAAAATGCTAGACATTCAAACGAGTAGGTTCAACTCTCCAGTTTCCGAGGCAAACTGCTGAGAGGTCTCTGCACTTGTCAGAACACAGAGCCCGTTTATCAGTTCCTGGACGGCTCCTTTGCACTATTTAAAGAGGTGAACTGGGTTACTTGCTTCATATTGCTTGTGCCCGCACCTTGTATCTCCTTGTCTCCCAGATAATAAAGCAAAATGTCATTGTTGGGGGTTCTATGGAGCCCGCCACACCCCCAGATGAGAAGCTGAAGGAAAGGGAATGCAATCAATTATAAGGAAAACATTCTCTTAACTACATACTGCCCGAGGACCAACTTTATCGGGATGCTAACCTCTGTGCGTCAATGGAGCAGGGAGACTGGAGAGTGGATGCACTTTTTGAAATGCAGGGGCAAGATGAGGGGAACTATTGATTTCTACCAAAATAGACCAGGAGCAAATAGAAGAGAAGACCACAGACAGGCAAGAATTTGAATACAGATGGAAAACATCAGGTGTAGCATAGCGGCTTATGAACCGCTTCAGGCCAGAGACACCTATAGCAATGCGGAATAGAAAAATAATAAACAAAAGTCTAGGTTCGTCATCTCTGTGTCTTTGGATTTCATTTATCCCCAAAGTCCTTCCTGTTACCTATAGTTGCTATGGTAACAGAGTTTTTTTTTGGCGGATCTTTATGGCAGTAAATAAGCAAACAAATAAACAGCTTAATTTTGGCTAGTAACAGGCGTAAGAGACAAACTCAAACTAATGCAATAGGGTGGGGCAAGGTGGAATGTTCCGGGAGACTAACTCAGTGAGGTCACTAGAAACCCCTGAAATTAAGGGAAATGGAAACGTTCATGTGTGTGAGTCTTTTCCTTCAAGTACTTCAAGGTATCCCCCTGACACACACACACATGCATACACACACATACAAAGATTAAACAGAATTGCAGGAAAGAAAAGCTGACTAAAGAAGGCAACCCTGGAACTAGCGAGGTGGCTCAGTTGGTAAAGTGCATTCCTTGCAAGCATGAGGACCTGAGTTCAATCCCCAGAACCCACATAAGATGGTGGCATGTACCTGTAATCCCAGTACTGAGGAGGCAGAGACACTGACTCCTGGAGCTCATTGGCTAGCTAGTCTAGCCTCACTGGTCATAACCAGTGAGCTTCAGGCCAATGAGAGACCCTGTGTCAAAAGAGGTGAACAGGGGCTGGAGAGGTGGCTTGGCAGTTAAGGTGCCTGCCTGCCAAGCCTAAGAATGCTGGTTCCAATCTCCAGGTCCCACGTTTAGCCAGACGCAGAAAGTGATGCAAGGGCGCCATGCTGTACTTGCCCACAAGGAGACACATGCATCTGGAGTTCGTTCACAGTGGTTGAGAGGCTGCTAGTGCGCCTATTCTCTCTCACTCTCTCTCTTTAGCTCTCTCTCTCTCTCTCTCTCTCTCTAGCTCTAGCTCTCTGTCTCTCTCTCTCTCTCTCATCTCTCTCAAATAAAAAAAAGAGGTAGACAGCATACCTGAAGAATGACAGCCAAGGTTGTCATCTGGTCTCCATATGTACATACGTACTTACACACACACACACTTGCACATACATGAACCCCCCACACACGATCATGTACACACATGCAAGCCCATGTTACACACACAAGCAAAAAGTAGAATGGCTACCGAAGGAGACCCTGTGATGTAGTGTTTGATCTAAGACCAGCTCCCAATAAGTACATTTTTAAATTTTTTACTTACTCATTTGCACATGTACCAGGGTCTCTTGCCATGGCAGAAAGAATGCCATAAACTTGCACAAATTTTTTAAAATATTTTTCTTTTATTTATTTATTTGCAAGGAGAGAGAATGAGCATGCCAGGGCCTCTAGCCACTGCAAATGTACTCCTGATGCATGCATCACCATGTGCGTCTGGCTTTACATGGGTACTGGGGAATCGAACCCGGGTCCTTAGGCTTTACAGGCAAGTGCCTTAACTGCTAAGCCATCACTCCAGCCCATTGCACAACTTTTTGTGTCAGGCTTTATGTGGGTGGCTGGGGAACTGCACTCAGGCCAGGAGGTTTTGCACACAAGTGCCTTTGACCACTGAGCCATTGTTCCAGCCCCCAGGTAGGTAATTTTAGTAGCAAACTAGACACATGTTGAACAAGATGAGCAAGGTAGTAAAACAACACACCAAGGCAGAAAGAAAGTGGAAGGGGGAAGGAAAGAGCAAGAACTGAAAGGAAGGAGAGCAGGAAAGTGAAGAAGCAAAGGAAATGAAGCAAGGGAAGGCTCACAAAGAAAAGGAAGTGGAGGAGGAACGAGTTTGGAAATAAGGTCATACTAAGCAGGAAGGTGTGGAAGCCAGAAAAGGAGGAAGCACGATGGCCAAAGAAAGACGGTTACGCAGAGTATTGTCACCTCTATCAAGTACCTTCACATGCATCACATTCTGTCCCTTTCTGCCCTGGGAAGGAGCAAAGTCCCGCCTCCTCTACCATGCGGCACATTGGGAAATTATCTCCACTTGCCCATAAGCAAAACCCTGCTAAATTCAACCAGAACCCTGAAAAGCCTGCCCCTACCCACTTTCTGAACCACTAAAAGAGAAAATGAATTGCCTGAGGCCAGAGTGCAGAAATCCAATCAGACATCTCCTCCCAACTATGTCTCTGAGTGGCTCTGTGGTGGGCGCACCTGTAAATAATACTCCTACCCCATTTGTCTACACCAAATCTCCCTGCCACGATGTGTAATCATATTACAGAGCTGTGCGGCTGTCGCTGGTATTACTGGGGATCTGTCTCTCCCAATGCACCAAAGGTCCCGTCCATGACAACCGACCATGACTAGTTTGTGGGACTCCATAGCATCTTGGTGCAGACGAAGCTCTCAAGTAACTCTGAGAATGTATGAATGAATGAACGAACGAAGGAATGGGGATGTGCATCTCAAACAAGAACTCCCAGTCCTTGACAAGGTAAGCAGAATAAAGATAGAAGGCTTTTCATTGTTCAACAGATTCTTCCATGGCTGGGCTGGTGCTGCTTCTCGATATTCACACACCCAATACTAAGAGCTATGAAGATCGACTGAAAAATGTCAATCTGTTGTCCTGTTTCTAGTGCATATATCCACACTACAGAACAACAGGTTTCACGATGACATTTTCATACCTATATATCATGTGCTTTAAGCATATTTGCCCCACTAGTCTTGCTTGTCTTGCCCTCTGTTCTCCCACTGGTGCCCTTCTTTATCCCAAATAGTCCCACTTCTATTAGCAGGTCAAATATATGTATTTTCTTGTTATTTTATTTTTATTTATTTATTTATTTAACAGAGAGAGAATGGACACACCAGGGCCTCCAGCCACTGCAAATGAACTCCAGACACATGCACCACCTTGTGCATCTGGCTAATGTGGGTCCTAGAGAATTGAACCTGGATCCTTAGGCTTTGCAGGCAAGCACCTTAACAGCTAAGCCATCCCTCCAGCCCTATATGTATATTTTTGTGTTGATGTGTGTGTGCATGTATTTATGTATATGTGACACAGAGTGTGGGTGTATGCATGTGAGGGGGTCAGAGAAAAATTTTTCAGGTCAGCCCTCAATTTTCTACCTCATTTGAGGCAGGTTCTCTGTCCTCTTCTCTCCCCTCTCCTCTTTTCCCCTTCCACCCCTCCCCCTTCATTCTCTCTCTTCCTCAGTTTCTCAGCTGTTGCTATTCTCTGTAAAGCCTTCTGTGAGCTTCCAGAAAATTCTCATGGTTCTGCCTCCCATCTTGCTTTCAGTACACTGGGATTACAGAAGCCCTTCACAGCTTCCAGCTTTTTACATGGAGTCTAGGGATTGAACTCATTTATTCAGATGTGAGCACTGAGTGCTTTATCTACTGAGCCATCTCCCCAGCCCTATATGTACATTTTTAAAATCAAGATTCTACATATGAAAGGAAATATGCGCTATTTGTCTCTCTGAGATTCACTTACTTTGTTTACCATGATGATCTCTAGTTCCATTCATTTTCCAGCAAATGACATAATTTCATTCTTCTTTATGGCTGAGTAAAATTCCACTGGACAACACCAATCTCACACCATTCTTTAGTCTATGCACTTCCTTTAAGCATACCACAACTTTGTTTTATCACTACTGTCACCCAAAAATTTATCATCCTGACAACACAGAAAGAACAACTTGATTCAGCTTGGAAGGCTTTCTCTGAAATCAAAGCAGCAATTGCCCCGCAAGGCTCATAACAGTGGCTTCATCTTGAGCCGGCCTCTGGACGTCTTCACACTGGAAAGAGCCAATGACCCCAGCACTGCCATTAGTCACAACAGTGAGGGTGGGGTGGGGAGGGAAGGTGAGCAGGAATGCTCTGCTCAGCATGGTGTGTGATATTTTTCCCCCAAACTCCCTTCCAAGAGATCTCTCCCTTTATACCTCTCTGCCTGTCTTGACATCATGGTGTCTTTCTCTCTGTTTGCTTTCACTGTGTTCTATTTGTTCCATTTACACAAACACATTCAACAGACTAATGCATTCTCCCTTAACAAACGCATGCCAGGGGCTCGGGAGATGCTCAGGTAGGAAAGTGCGTTCCCTGTGAGCACGAGGACCCACGTTCACTCTGCAGAGCTCATGGAGCAAAGCCAGCATGGTGGCACACATATCATGGCAGTATGGGCACGGGGGACAAGCAGATCCTTGAGGCTTGCTGACGAGCCAGTTTAGCCTAGTTGGTGAGCTCTAGGCAAATGAAAGACTCCTGGAGAGGGGAGTGGGAGTGAAAATGATCAAAACACATTATATACATGTATGGAATTGTCAATAAATGAATAAACTTTTTAAAAAGTGCACGCTTCCTGAAAGAACGAGACCTGAAGGTAATCTGTGGCCTCTATGTGCACAGACATATGTGTGTGCACCTGGACATACATAACATGCATACACATATACAAAATCCAAATTAGAAGACATACTAAGAGCCTATTGAGCCTTGTCCCTGATCTCAGGTCATCCCTTATAGCAGCCACTCATGCTTCGTATTGTCGTGCATCCACTGAACCTTTGCCTGGACAAGGACGTGCCTGTGGACAGATGGAGTACACTACCCCATTGCACAAATGTCAACATAAACAGCAGGGCATGATTTTTATTCTACTACTGTTTCTAGACTTCTCCACTTCAGGACAAGGCTCTGCTGTCATTCTTCAAGGTAAACTTTTTCCTCTGGCAAAAGTGTGCCCCACACCTGCCCATCAACCTATTGTGGCACATTCACTGCAGACAAAATATGAAATCAACCAACGTACCTGTCAAAAGATGAATGGAAAAATAAGCGCGCCATGGGGTTCGACTCAGCCATGAATGTATGAAATTATGACACTTGCTGGAAAATGGGCGGGACTTGAGATCACCACATTAAGCAAAATAAGACAACCCAGAAAAACAGATAGTGCATGTTTTCTATCCTATATGTAATCTAGGGAGCATTTGGGGAAAAGAAGAGGAGAAGGAATGAGAGAGGAGGGGGACAGGAGGGGATAATGGGGGAGTGAATATAGTCAAAGTATATGACATACTTGAACAAAAATGGCATTATGAAACTGGTGGCTTGAATGTAAAAATGTCCCCCATAGACTCATGTTTTTGAAAATGTGGTCCAGACCTGGTGGTGCTGTACTGAAAGGTTATGGAATCTTTTAGAGCTGGAACTTTGCTAAAGGAAATGTGTCACTGGGGGGCAAGCCTTGAAATGGAACAGCCCAGTTCCACTTGGATTCATTTTCCTCCACTTCCTCCCTGCTGGTGTGATGATGTGATACCTGCTTTCAGTGTCTGCCATGTCCTCCCCACCATGATGGACTCTCCCTCTGCACTGTAAGCAGAAACAAACCCTGTCTTTCCCTAAGATGCTTCTGGTCAGGTATTTTGTCCCAAAAACTAAAAACTCATTGATTCCAAAATCTGTCACTATCACTTTGGACAATGAACATACATAATAAATGTTTTCTAAAGGCTTAGCCATAGTGCTGGAGTTAGGATTGCATTCATATCTGATTGTGCTTCTTTCTACATGCTACAAGTAGACAAAACAAAAACCATTATGCTGCCTGAAAGAACCAGACACACTGCTGTGATGTGACCCCATAATATGAGTGCATTTATATAAACTACCATGAATGCGCAAATACACGGGGACAACATGCAGGCAAGAGGAGGGCATATGGGTAACTGTAACTGGATGACACTGTGTGCCCATAGTTGTGAGTGTGCCTCATGCCTCTGGACCACACTGTTTCAAATGATAAACTTTGTGTCATGGATATTTTATCACAATAAGAAAAAAATGTAAAACTGCTAGATCACAGAGTCGATGCTCTTTTCAGGTTTTGGTAAGGATTGGCAAATTGCCCTGAAAAATAATACTCCTGTGCTTTCAATTACTGCTGATAGTCCTTTCTCCTCTTGTTTCTGTATATTGGTCTCCCTCTTTTCTTGCCACTATAAGCTCTATTTCTTTATCTAAACAGTGAAAAAGTCATCCTCTCTGGACTCTTCTGACAATACCACCCACCCAGCCTGCCTCCTCCCTCCTCCCTGCAGAGTTGTTCAGGTGACTTGTCATTTCCGGTTACATACATAGCTTTCTCCTTCCAGTTGTACATGGCTGACTCCCTGGGTCGTTAGTTGAAGCACATACATATGCTGGGGTAGAAGTAGGTGGATTGCTATGAGTTCAAGGCCACCCTGAGACTACATAATGAATTCCAGATCAGCCTGGGCTAGAAAGCAAGACCCTACCTTGGGGAAAAAAAAAAAAAGAAAGAAAGAAAGAAAAACAAACAAACAAACAAAACCATATGCTGGGGTAAAAATGGGTGGAGCATAAAGGCACCTTTGGTGGATCTGAGCCAATAGAAGTACTGCGTCATCAAAAGCACCAGTTTAATTAGACGTTCCCATGTATTCTCAGTATGCAGATGTGGTATTTCCTCCAGAACAGCACAGAACTCGATGCATAAGCAGTTTCCTTAGCAATTTCTGGGCCAAGAAGGATTTTTTTTTTTTTTTTTTGTACAAGAGTCCTTATCTATATTAGGAGCATAGGAGGGCACAGTATGATAGCAGACTGCCTGAGTTCAAAACCTGATTTAAATGCGTGACTAACAAAGTGGCCAGAGGCCTATTAACTTACTTCTCTGAACAACATTTTGTAACATCCAAAATAAAGGGTTGATCTCAATCAAGCAAGATATGTGTATCAATTAACTTTTTTTCTTTTTTTGGTGGTAGGGTCTCTCTGTAGCCCAGACTGACCTGGAATTCACTATGTGGTCTCAGGGTGGCCTTCAACCCACAGCAATCCTCCTGCCTCTGCCTCCCAAGTGCTGGAATTAAAGGCATGTGCCACCACGCCCAGCTCTCAGTTAACTTTCCGTTGCTGTGAGCAAATGCTTGTCCAAAAGGGACTTACAGAAGGAAACAGGTTACTTTGGTTTATACTTCCGGAGGGGAGAGTCGATCAAGGTAGGAAGGCGTGATCGCAGAAGCAGGCACCGAGATGGTCACAAATCCCCAGAACCAGGAAAGGAAGACAAACTGGAAGTGGGGCCAGTCCCACCCCCAGTGACCCATTTCCTCCAGCAAAGCTACAGGTCCTAAAGTTGCCACAGCCAGCTCCGCCAGCTGGGAACAAAGTGTTCAAACACATGAGCCTAGGGGTCCGGGGAGGCATGTCACATTCAAACCACTACACTGTGTGCGAAACCCTGAGCCCAGGTCCTCACACAGGGTGAGTTACGATCTGTTGGCTGCTGTAACAAATTAGCAGAAGCAAGGTGGCTTAAGATACACGATTATTACCCCACAATTCGGGGTTGCCCTGGGCTATAATCAGGTGTCAGCAAGACTATGTCCACCTGGGGGGTGGGGATCCAGAGGAGGGTCCATCGTTTTGCTCTTTCAGTTTCTAGAGCTTCCTCACATTCCTTGGGTCATGTTTCCATTCCATCCCAGCAGCCAAACCATTCCTACTTTGGCTTGCACCTTCACATTTTCTGACTGCCCGGCCCCCTCCCCCAAACCCCCAACACCCCGCTGTTGCCTCCTCCTTTGCTTAGAAGGGACCCTTTGATTACAGTGAACCATCCTAGCAATGCAGGGTAGTATTTCCATTGTATTATTCTTTGTTTGGTTTTGTTTTTCGAGGTAGGGTCTCACTCTAGCCCAGGCTGACCTGGAATTCACTATGTAGTCTCAGGGTGGCCTCGAACTCACGGCAATCCTCCTACCTCTGCCTCCCGAGTGTTGGGATTAAAGACATATGCCACCATGCCTGGCTGTCTATTGTATTAATCTTAACTTCATCACAGCAGCAAAGTCCTTCTTGCCGGGTTAGGTGAGGTGGCAGGTGCCCACGATTAGGATGAAGACCCCTTGGAAGCCATTCTGCCTAGCACACAGGAAGAGCATTTGCGGGGTAACTAAGTCTGCAGCCACAGAGGCGGCGTGTTCTACTCCTGACAGAACGAAAAGTAAAACGAAAGGTAAAACTCTAATCTGTTCCTCTATGAAATTCCTCGAAAATTGCTTGCTAGGGCTCTTTCCCACCAATGGGCCACTTGTTGGAAGTACTAAAGCACTGTGTTATGTTCTGGAGCCTGAAAGGACCCTTCAGTCCTTGACGAGACGCTGGCATAGGCTGGTGAAGGAAGAGTACTTTGGCCTGTGGGATCCACACAAATTTCACTGTGTGAGCAGAAGAAAGGCAGAGATTTCCCTCCAGACACCGTGCTTCTCTGGGTTTGGACAGCATCCCACAAGCACCATTTCCTTCTATCTGTGTCTCTTTTTATCTTCCCCTCTTCCTGCCCTGCTTACTCTCTTCCTCCTCTGTCTAGAAAGCAATGTAGCACTTGGGATATTTAGCTTCATTGATTTGTTCCTAGTCTCTGCTGCTGATTAAATAAAATAAAAAAAAAGACAGACGTCACACATGAACTCCTGCTACCCCAGAAATCTGCCCACCCACTAGATCAAATGATTTGTGGGCTGTGACACTGCAGACCCAAGGAGAAAATCATTTAAATGGCATGATGAACAAAAATAACCACAAAAATATACCAAAGGTGCTATGGCGTGGGGAAGAAATCCAATGCCAGCCTATCTAGCCTTGAAACTTCATTGACCCAGACATGTTACTTTTCCCTTCTTGGTCTGTTTCCTTGTCTGCAACATAAGAGGCTGAATGAGACAATCTCGTGGGTTTCTCTCAGTTCTGGTGTCTTATGAATCTATCCAAAGAAAGTTGATCCAAGCCAAGTCTAGGAAAATAGACAAGTATACCTTTTCTTACCCATGGCCCACGAGACCTGAGTTGGAACTATGGTTCCATTATTCACTAGCTGGGATCATCCATCAGTTAGGGTTCACATGATTGCAAATGACAGAGAAAGTAAACGATCTGAAATAATATAATAAAAGAAACCCCATGAGCTCATGTAATTGAAATAACAACCTCAGGGTGGGGTCAGTAGTCAACACGCTCTAGCTGTTATCCATTCTAACTCTCTGAGCTCAACATGTGAAAGCCATCCTGTGGCTGGTGACTCATGGCAGAACACAGGAGTGTGCCAGTTATTCTAGAAGCTTCTTATGTATGTTCTCCCATGGCCGAGGTGGTTTAGAACAGGTTCTCAGAAGTACCACCAAGCCTCCTACTTCATCATGCTTAACTTCCATTTGTGTAGATCAGGCAATCAAGATTATAGCCAGTAAATGAGGAGTGTACCAATTGGTTTAAGCCTACTTCCCAAAAAGACATAAATTGATGGAGTATGGGTGGCTATCCAAAGGAAAACCAAGGCACTTGCCAAAATACAAAGGAGTCTGTTTGGTAAGGCAAACACAGTATTCACTATAATGGGCTTTGGTAATATATTTAATTTCGCTGAGCCTCAGGTGTGTGTGTGTGTGTGTGTGCGTGTGTGCAATGTATATGTGTGCATGCATGTGCATCTGTGTGGAGGCCAAAGCTTGACATCCTCCTGGACCACTCTCCGTTTTCTTTTTGGGGTAGGGTCTCTTGAATGCAGAGCTCACTGATGTGGCTAGGCTAACTATCCAGCTTGCCCCAGAGATCTCCTATCTCCACCTCCACAGCTCTGGTATTACAGGCAGGCTGCCATACCCACCCAGCATTTACATGGGGGTCCAAACCCAGGTCCTCACCCTTGCACAGCCAGCTCTTCACTGACCGAGCCATCACCCCAGCCCTTAGGCATTTACTAAGCACCTACCTTTAGGATTATGTGAAGTGAGGTTAGTTAGATATCTATCCTGGCATATCATTTACCTTGATTGCAGTTTTCCAATTAAAAAAAAAATAGTCATTAATATTTTCACTAATTCTATTTTCATTATAATTTCCCTCTTACCCAGAAAGATTTGAGAACATTCTCAGATGGCATCATACGTTGAAGGAGACATTTCCAGTGGCACAAAATAACAAAATAAAGCGTCGTGTAAGAAGCAGGGTCCCTGACTCAGCCTTTAAGGGCTCTAGCCCTCGGGAATGCAATGAAAATCAAAATTGGGAGAGGTAGAATAATCTACACAGATGTCCCACCAGTAGTTTTCCAACCAAGAAGTAGGAGAATGTAAGAGATTAAAAAGCTATTTCAATCCTTGGAAGAACTTTCTCCCAGAGAAAGTTAGCTACAGAAGGAATGGCTGCGTAGGAAGACAGCAAAAACTTCATACTAGTGGCTGAATGACCCACTTCAAGATGTAGAAAAGGGGCAGTCACAGATCAGGAGGATGGGCGAATGAGGAGACAGTCGGTGTAGACTTACCTGTGCCTTTCTCCATGCTAATGTGGGCAGATGAGGAGGAACACAGTCAGCACGGACCTCTACTGAAGCCTTTTTTTTTTTTTTTTTTTTTTTTTTTTTGAGAGAGAGAGAGCGAGAAAGAGGCAGAGAGAATGGGCACACCAGGGCCTTTTTCAGCCACTATGAATGAACTCCAGACACGTGCATGCCCTTGTGTGCATGTATGACATTGCGCGCTTGTGTCACTTTTGTGTCTGGCTAAATGTGGGACCTGGAGATTCAAATGGGTATTCTTAGGCTTCGCAGGCAGGAACCTTAACTGCCAAGCCATATCTCCAGCCCTACTTGTGCCTTTTTTCCATGCAAACGTGGCACTCCGTGAGCGAAGGTGTATATTCAATTGCCTACAGAAAGAAACCAGGCAGGTTAAAAAAATATATGCAGAGTAGAGACTCTTAAAGGCAGCCTGCATGAAGCAGACATGGCTACTTCATGCCAGGGTGCAACAGCCACTCAACATACGTAAAGTTCTACAATGTTGACAGATATTCCCATACTTCATGGTAAATCGGAGTTTTGTGAGAGCTCTTGCTGGTCTACAAGTTATCAAATCATTCAGATTTAAGGTGATATGATAGTTAGAGAGAGCTAGAATCATTCAATGGGCAGCAATGGTGTGAACTCTACAAGAAGGGGAAGTTTCCTAGAGGAACCTTATTCATGTCAAAATCCACCGGTATTTTAGCAGAATAAACTTTTAAACATTAAATGGTGTGAAAGGGTAGATATTGCCACCACGTACGCAGTGACTGGTCATTAGAGACATTTGGATGCTCATTAGCCTTTGACACATGTTTCGGGGGAAGGAGACTGCGATATGTAAAATTAGAATTACATTTTTTGGAGGCCTCCATATGTCTTTCTATATGGGGAATTATGATCCTTCATCCTTTTTTTTTTTTTTTTTGAGGTATCTAGCCCAGATGGAGAAACAGAAATCCTAGATGCCAGTTTCAATGGGGAAGGCAGTGAAGGCAAGAGGGAGGTGATAGAAATCAGGCTGGAGAGATGGCTTAGAGGTTAAGGTGCTTGCCTGCAAAGCCTAAAGACCCAGGTTCGATTCTCCTGGTGCCATGTTAGCCAGATGCACATCGTGGCATTTGCAGTTGGAGTTCGTTTGCAGTGGCTGGAGGCCCTGGCACACCCATATTCTCTCTCTCTCTCTCTTTCTCTCTCTCTCCCTCTGTCCCTTTGTATCTACTAAATAAATAAAATGATAAAATTTTAAAAACATATATATTTAAAAAAAAGAGTAAAATCCACAAGGACAGTGTTGAAGGCTATAATTTCCACGGTCGGATTTCAGATAAGAAATCCATATAGCAAAAGGGAAAGACACAAGAATCAGCTAGGGGAAATTAAGAGAGTTATGTCAGCGACCCAGGAACAAGTTTATACACCGTCTCAAATATTACTAAAAGAGAAAACAAATAAACAAACAAACAAAACACACAAACAGACATGGCCACAGGATCATTTGCATTATTTTGGCTGTAGAAAACCAAGAACACAGTGGGAGTATACCAAGTGGATCTGAGTTCTTGGACAAGGCTGGAATTGTGCGCGCTCCCACTTCTGGTTGCCTTGGCAATGAGACTCCCACTTTATAGCCATGACATGAGAATGAGTAACCGCCCCTGGAAAGGAGTCATGTGGCGATTAGACGCAAAGCTGCAAGCATAGTGAGTCTAGCTGGGGCCATGTCAGAGCAACGTCTAGGAGATAGTTTAGGTGGGCTTACGCAGCAAAGAAGTCATGACAGTGAAGGCACTGAGCCAGGGATAAAAGGGAGACGTAGTTGAGTAAAACCGTGGGCTCCGAAGGCTTGTGACTCCCACTGATTCAGGTCACACCGTGGGTGACGGATCACATAATCAAGCCTCCACATTGTCTCATCTGCTCTATTTTTCTCTGTCCCTCCCGGGAAGGAATCCTGGGATGGGGTATGAAAGTGGTCTACTGTGCTCGTTCCCTCCTAGTCCCCTACGAGGAAATCAAAGGAAACAAAATAAGAATCAGAGAGAGAGAGGGACTCAAGAAGGAGACAGTCTGTATATCAGTTCAGAGGTATACCAGTTCCTCAAGGCTGCTGTAAAAAATTGCCAGAAACTTAGTGGTTCAAAACAACATACATTTATTCTTTTGCAGTTTTAACTGCTGAAAACCTTAGATCCATTGCACAGGGCTGGATTCAGAGTATCATTTCCATCTCCTGGAGATGCGATCCCTGCACCCCTTTTCTCCCGGCCCTGTCCTTCATCTTAAGGACAAGCAGCATAGCATGTCTCCTCGGTAGCATAGCACCTGCCTTTTCTTATTGTGTTAGATTCTCCGAGGATACCTGCGATTACATCATTGGGGCCATCTGACTAATGCAGAATAGTCCTAACCCACGTCCTTACATTTATCACATCTGAAAAGTCTCTTTGCCATATAATTTAACACATCACAGAATATGGACACTCAGGGGTCTGTAACATAGCCCCTCTAACATGAGGCAGGAAAGAAATACAAAAGGGCTGGAGAAATGGCTTAGTGGTTAAGGTGCTAACCTGCAAAGCCAAAGGACCCAGGCTCGATTCCCCAGGACCCACGTAAGCCAGATGTACAAGACGGTGCATGCATCTGGAGTTCGTTTGCAAGGCTGAAGACCCTGGCATGCCCATTTTCTCCCCTTACCCCTCTCAAACAAATAACATTTAAAAAAAAAGAAATACAAATAGAGGACAATGTTAAGAATTGTCACTTAGAGACTCATGAGATGTCTCGGTGAGTAAAGTGCTTGTCACACAAGTGTGAGGACCTGAACTTTGACCCCAGCACATACATAAAAGCTAGGTCTGGCACGTGCCTGTGCCTATAATCCCAGTGCTGGGAAAGGAAGACTGTAGACTCTCCAAGGCATGCTGGCAAGCTATTCTAGCCAAATTGATGAGCTCTAGGTTCAGAAAAACCCTGACTCAAAAACCACAGCGAGCCGGGCGTGGTGGTGCACACCTTTAATCCCAGCACTGTGGAGACAGAGGTAGGAGGATCACTGAGAGTTTGAAGCCACCCTGAAGCTACATAATGAATTCCAGGTCAGCCTGGGATAAAGTGAGAACCCATCTCAAAAAAAACAAAATAGGGCTGGAGAGATGGCTTAGCGGTTAAGGCGCCTGCCTCCTAAGTCTAAGAACACTGGTTCCAATGTCCAGCAGTTCCAATCTCCAGGTCCTATGTTTAGCCAGATGCAAAGTGACGCAAGGGCGCAATGCCGCACTTGACCACAACGGGGAGCACGCATCTGGATTTCATTTGCAGCAGATGAGAAGCTGCTGGCACGCTCATCTCTATCTGTCTTCCTCTTCTTCTCTCTCTGTCTCTCTCTGTGTCTCTCTCTCAAAAAAACAAAAACCAAAATAAATAGCTGGGCATGGTGGCACATGCCTTTAATCCCAGCACTCGGGAGGCAGAGGTAGGAGGATCAATGTGAGTTCAAGGCCACCCTGAGAATACAGAGTGAATTCCAGATCAGCCTGGGCTAGAGCAAGACCTCACCTCCAAAATAATAAATAAATAAATAAATAAATAAATAAATAAATAAATAAATAAATAAAATAAAGTGGAAATCAACGAAAGAAGATATCCAATGTTGACCTCTGGCCTCTCCATGCATACACATACACACATGTACACATACCATAAACACATGCACACAAAAAAGAATTGTTGCTTAAAGTACATGATGAATTACATAATGTTGAAAAGGCAAAGGTAGGAGAGAAAAGGGATTGAAGGGACTTTGATGACTCCTGACTGTGTTTCTCTAAATTTGTCATAGTTCCGATGCTGGATCACAGCTGGCACTGCTACAAATGTAGATCACCAACATGAATTAACTACAACAATCATTAAAATGTCACATCTAAGGGGAGATGGCTCCGTGGGTTAAATGCTTACTGCATATGCACAAGCATCTGAGTTCTCATCTCCAGCTCCCAAGGTCAAAGCTGGGCATGGCCATACAACCCTTAAATCCCAGTACTGGGGAGGCAGAGACGGCAGAGTCTCTAGGGTGTGTTGCCTAGCTTGTCTAACTGAATCAGGGAGTTGTAGGTTCAGCAAGAGAGAAAATTAAGATGGAGAGTGTCTCTGGCCTTCACACGCACTCACACAAACATCTGCACATGTGCGCGTGCGCACGCACACACACACACACATGCATGCACACAAATACACACACAAATATATCCAGAAACAGGCATCACTCAATGTAACAAGCTCAAGAAATTGCCTTTTTTTAAACCTTCATTTATTTTAAATAAGTATTGGAGCACAAAGTGGCAAAAAAATTTTTAAAAGCTACTCATATTCTGAGCCAACGTAGTCTTACATGTTTCCTTACCTGCTCTCCCTCAGCCACCTTCTTCTTGTATTGGCAAGCCTGTGAAATTAACAAACATGGACATATCTTTTTTTTATTATTCATTACCTGAGATCTCACTTTACCTGATATCTCCCACTCTAAAGGAAAATAGATGAGGAATTGCAGCGTGAAAGCCACAAAATCAGATGTTGCAGTGTAGCATGAGCGAGTGACGTGGTCACAACAGAAAAAAAACTACAAATCTAAGAGCACCTGTCGCCAAAGGAGAAAGGATCGCCACTCAGGTATATCTGATTTTTGGCAGCTCAAGAGGCAGGGCAACTAAAGATTTTAATTTTCAAGACAATTAAAAGAAAAATGAGAATTCATGTAGAAAATAACTCCTAATTTTAAAATATTAACTCAAGTGCTCCATATTATTTATTCACCCTATAGCCAAATACTGCTCATTCAACCTGTAATCATATATTACTCATTCAATCTGTAATTGCTGTGAAAGGAAGAGACTGGGATTAAGTGCTGGTCATAAGAACATGGGGGGCTTTGCAGTGCATGCCCTGAAGCAGTACGTGGATGGTTCTTACTGAAGTGTATGGAAGCCTACTCTGGCAGGTCATTCAACCTTTCTTGGCTGCTGTGATATCTTCAATAGGACATGGTTACTAATCAACATTTTTATTTTTTATTTTATTTTTATTAACTAGGAACATTGTTTTAGGGACAAGTCATAGGTTGGTCCCATCCTCCTCTTCCCTGCCACCATTCCACCAAAGGTCCCTGCCCCTTCTCCCACACTGACTAAACCTTTTTTCAGTTTCTTAAGTAAAGTGAAAGCCAGGCGTGCCTTCCCAACTACTCAGGAGGCTGAGGCAGAAGGGTGGCAAGTTCAAGGTCTGCCTGGATTAGAGTGAGTTCAAGGCCAGCCTGGGCAACTTATCAAGACTCATTCTCAAATTTAAAAAGTCAAAAGAGGGCTAGGAATGTAGTTCAGTAGTAAAGTGCTTGCCTTCTGTGTACAAGACTGTAGGTTTAATCCCCAGCACTATGAAATATAGGAGATGAAAGATAGATAGATAGATAGATAGATAGATAGATAGATAGATAGATAGATAGATAGACAGACAGATGATATATAGACAAATAGATAATATATTAGATGAAAGATTGAGCAGATAGATGATAAATTAGATAGATGGTATATAGATAAAGAACAGATACACATATTGATAATTAGATAATATTTCTGGCAGGAAGCACATAGCATCCAGTAGGTGTTCTATGAGCCTGAACATATTGGGGGTAGGAGTGGGGAGTGAGGGTAACTCCACAAGGCGAAGTGGAAGCTGAAGACAAAAAGAAATCCCCTGCAGTCTTGTGCCTTGATGGCTCCAGAGACCATGATTTTTATGGCAGTGCCCCTCCCCCCTTGTTTTGACGTCTCGTGTCTGAGCCAGCAGCTGTGCACAAACTAGCATCTGACAGCGCCTTCCAACAGCAAAACTAATTTGGCGTGTCATGCTGAGAAATCCATCTTCTCCTACAGATGGAACAGGTTAGCGAACAAAGAATGGACTGCTGCTGACCACAGGGGGCTGCCAGACCAACTTCAAGAAACAAGAACAGTGGGTGGTCACTCCCCACCTCGGAGTTCTGGAGATTGCAGGAAAGTGAGGGGGTCCTTTCTCACAGTAACAACCAAAAGACCAAAGAGGCAACCGGTGAGAAGGACGACCCCTCCCCAAGCACACAAGGAAACAATTAAGCAGCATCTACTCAAAACTAGCAACGCAGCCTCAGGCCCAGCAGTCCCTTAGGTAGGGACTTCCCTGTAGATCCACTTGTGAGCAAGAATACTCAGGGCATGGGGCTGGAGAGATGGTTTAGTGGTTAAGCGCTTGCCTGTGAAACCTAAGGACTCTGGTTAGAGGGTCGATTCTCCAGGACCCACGTAAGCCAGATGTACAAGGTGGCGCATGCATCTGGAGTTCGTTTGCAACGGCTGGAGGCTTTGGTGCGCCCATTCTCCCCCCCTCCCTCTCTCTCTCTCTCTCTCTCTCCCTCTCTGCTCTTTCTCTCTCTGTCTGTCACTCTCAAATAAATAAAAAGAAACAAAAAATTTAAAAAAAGAATACTCAGGGCATTTGTGTTTGTAATGGCAGGAGGTTGGGAACCACCTAGGTGACCATCAGAAAGGTATTGGTCTTTCATTCCATAGTCATTAGAAGACAGAGCCTACTTACATGCAGTGACAATGGAACACTTGATAAGAGGAAAAATAAGCTGCCGAGCAGGGCAGTATGTATGCCACATGTGTGGAAAGAGAATAGCATGTTTGTTTATTGAAGGCTGTTTTGAGGCCAGGCAGTAGAACAATAGCAGTGAGCAAACAGCATTTTGGTTCCATGAAATTTATCATCTGGGGCTGGAGAGATGGCTTAGCAGTTAAGGCGCTTGCCGGCAAAGCCAAAGGACCCAGGTTCAATTCCCCAGGACCCACGTAAGCCAGATGCACAAGGGGGTGCATGTATCTGGAGGTGGTTTGCAGTAGCTAGAAGCCCTGGCACACCATTCTCTATGTCCTTTCTTTCCCTCTCTCTCTTTCTCTCTCTCCCTCTCTCTGCTTGCAAATAAATTAATTTAATTAAATAAAAAGAAAAAAAAAGAAAATGCAAGAGCAGTCAGGTGACAGAGGCCAACTATGGAAGGACATGTTCAACTCAAAACCACCAGGGGCCTTTCATGTGTCACTCAGTTTAACCCCTAGAGCCATGTCAGGAGAGGACAGAGGTAACAGGGAAGAGGGACACGGGCAGCCCAGGTTTCAGTGGAGTTTGTACCTGGGCTCACCTGGGCTCTCAGCTCACCTGTGTGCCTGGATGCACCTGTGCGCCTGGATGCACCTGTGTGCCTGGCCACATTTGCAATGCTGGTCTTTTTCACTTTTACTGGGCTCACCAAGACAGACATGGCTTGCAAGATACAATTTCCCATCGTCCTCCTCAGTGCCTCCCTGAAAAGAGCGAAGTTGCCAACCTGCTCTTTTCTGCAGGCAGAGAAAAGCCAGAGATCATTCTAACCCCCGGGGTCACATGACCAGAGGCAAACCCCACAGGAAGTGGTCGTAATGGGGCAGAGACAGGGTCACACACAGAGATTGCACCTGTGGCTCCTCCATGGGACTGTCCTGTTGTTGAGCAGTCCCTGCTTGGTCTCTTCTGTTCTGTGGGTGGGCAGCAAGAGCCAAGAACATAAGCAGAGCCTTACATTTTTTAATTGGCATATATTCATTGTATATAGTGATGATTTCATAAAGACACTTTGACTGTTTTCACACAACCCCATTACCCTCCCCTTTCTTTTCCTTTCCCTCTACTGTTAGTCCCTTCCTTTCTTTTTCTTTAAATTTTATTTATTATTTATTATTTATTTGTAAGCAGAAAGAGAGAGAGAGAGAGAGAATGGGTGCCCAGGGCCTCTTGCAAATGCAAACAAACTCCAGATGCATGTGCCCACTTTGTGCATCAGGCGTTATGTGTGGAGTGGGTAATCAAACCTGAGTTTACAAGCAAACACTGACCCATCTCTCCAGCCCCTCCTTCCTCCTCTCAGGCAATCATGCGCATAAGTGGTCGTAGGTATCCACGTGATATATAGGATACACAAACACAAAGTGAGATATTTGTCTTTCTGAATCTTTTATCGGAATAACACTTCACATGTTAGACTCCAGGTTGAATTCATTTCCCAAGAAACGACATAACTTCATTCTTCTCTATGGCTGAATAAAACTCCATTGTGTACACGTACCACATTTTCAGTGTCCATTCACCCGTTGACAGTCACCAAGGCTGATACCATATCTTGGCCATTGAGAACAATACTGGAATGAACAGGGTTGCACAAGCTGGGTGCTGACTTGACAGCACTTTCCAGAGCTAAGAGGTCATTTGGATATTTTAAGGTTGTACATGTAGCTCAGTGGTAGAGCACTTGCCTAACATGCACAGGCCTTAGATTCCATCCCCAGCACAGCATATATATATATACATTTTTACTTTCTATTAGAAATGCTAGGGAAAGGTGCAAAATTTTATAACTGATGAACATAAGATAATATGATGTCTGGAAGGTATTTATAAACTGCAACACCCATTCAAAGGTGTGTTATGTTGCATAGAGTCTTCACATATTTTATGGTATAGTGAAAAGCTAAATAATACATTAAAGACAAGCATGTTTTAATACATTTAATATATCATAAATTTTTATGGAAAATATAATTATAAATCAGTATATTGTACCTATAATAAAATGTTGACAATCAACGGAAGTAAGTCTTCTAAAAATTATCAAGAAATAAGGTAAGATAACACATGGAAAGCATTCAGTACAGTTCTGAGCACTGTGCAGGTTCTCCATCACTGAAGACCCTCCCACCATCATTAATATTCTGGGCATGCTGTAATATACAACATTAGCAAGTGGTGATTAAAACTGAGCTCCAAAGCCGGGCATGGTGGCGCATGCCTTTAATCCCAGCACTAGGGAGGCAGAGGTAGGAGGATCGCCGTGAGTTTGAGGCCAGCCTGAGAATAGAGTGAATTCCAGGTCAGCCTGAGCCAAAGTGAGACCCTACCTCAAAAAAAAACAAAAAAAGAAAAAAGAAAACAAAAACCTCAGCTCCGAGTGGAAAGGCTGCTAAAAGAATGCACCTCCAATCTCTGGGCATCTGCTGAAATTCTAAGATCTTCCCTGGCCCTCAGGGTGCAAACCTTCATTCTAAGCATGCTGAGTACTGGAGAGTGTCAATCAAAGTATCTGTCAGCTCAACCAATCAGATTCATTCTCCAGTATTCACAGCCAAGGGGGTGGGGAAAGAGTACAAGATCAGATCTGATTTGCCCTTGTGCTGAAGGAACTGCCCATGAGACCCTACCTCCTCAGAGACTCTCTCTTTCCTGCTCTTGGCTAAGGCGGGCCTTTTTAGAGCGATCCTTGATACCTTCCACTCAGTGATTTGTTTTTCAATGTCAGTTACTCGGAATTGGTTTTTTTTTTCCCTGCCTGTTCTATTGGAGAACCGGAAAGTATCTGCTTTGTTGGGGGGTGATGCCACTAGCATCTTTCAGGACTGGTTGACCACAATGCCGTCTCCCCAAGTGCCTTGGCACCTTCTGTCTAAGACATACATGTAAGCATGTAAGTCATACAACAGCCAGGTTACTCAGTTTGGGCCACAGCACTTCTGGCTGCACACAAACTGCAGCACCTTTCTGAAGGTCGGAGACTAGACCCTAAGTAAGAAGTCCTTGGACCCAACGGATCACAGTCAGTGATGGGGTTTGTCACAATTATTATACTCTCAATTGAAGTGGTGACATTTGAAAATTATTTGGGCTTTTTTTTAATATTCACTGCATTCTTGCTAACTCCATTCTGAAATATTTTCTCAAGTTGGGAGGAAATGGAAGCCGTGTTTTGGTTCATGTTTTATCTTAACATAGTCCAGTCCTATATAGAACAACGCACATGCTGAATCATATGTGGAATCAATGGTGTGATACATGCCAACAATGAAATCCTTGCTTCCAAGCAACCTTTAAACTCCTCCCTTGTTCTTTCTTCAGTTTTTTCAAGAAAGGTCTTATGAAGGCATTTATTTAACCCTTCTCTGCTGAATCTCATTTCTATGTATAGGATAATCACAGTTCGAGTAACCATCCAAGCAAGACAGTTATGTTTCTTCGGAGTCACAAATGAAAATATCGACGGTTGAGCAGAAACAGCCACTTGGAGGTGGGAAAGACAAGACAACACTTTTCCCGATGCCCTGCAGAAAGAATGTAGCCTGCTGATCCGATGCCTTGTAGCTTGAGACTCAGTTAAGAATCTGACCTACAAAACTGTAAGAACAAACATTTGTGATGTCTTCAGCCACTACAATTTAGTTATTTATTATAAAAAATAGGAAACAACTGCATCAAGTGACCACTGCCAAGAATCACTATGGTTCTGCCAGGCTGGCCCAACTTGCCAGTTCTTCAGGATTGAAAAACATGTAGATATTTTAGTGGAAAGCAATGTGATTTTCCTAACACTTGGCGGCCCAGAGCGTGTCCCCGGGCTAGATTCAGCCCATAGGCTGCTCTGCAACATCCGCTTTAGACCACAACCGTATTCCTCTGTCTTTGTCCCACAGAATGGCCAGCCAGCTTCTGCTCAACGTGCCCCGTCATGGCAGCTGACTGATTTCATAAGCATCACCCCATATCCAAGGGCTTTCGTATTTCCAAGGGTCTCCTCTGAAGGAGAGCGAACATCTCCCACACACAGCCCTTGCTTGCCACAGGCCCTCGCTCTTCCCTCTGGGACTTTGGGCTCTCTTTGCAGAAAAAGCCCTTCAATGCTTGAAAATGCTCTCATGAGCACTCTGCTTTTCTTCTTGAGTCCCTTCCCAGACTTGTCATCTTCTCTCTCTGTGTGTCCACATTATGTCTTCAATCTGGCTCTTCCAAAATGCAGTGAGCAGCACCAATGCCCATCCACGCCCCCATATTCCCAGCTCAGGACCCAGACAGAGAAAGCATGCTACATGTTCTGTGTCCTTCAAACACAGAACCCATAAAGACTGCCTAAAGTCACGCAAGGTTGTGCTCTAGTAAAGGGGAGAAAAATGGACTGGGGATGTTTGGTGGTTTGAATTGGCTGCTCCCCATGGGCTCGTGTATTTTCAATACTTAGTCCCTAGCTGGCAGCCATCTGGGAGGTGCAGCCTTGCTGGGGGAGGTGTGTCACTGGGGGCAGACCCTGAGGTTTATTTAGTGCAGCCCACTGGGTGTTCAGAGCCAGCTCCCTCTTGTTGCTCCTTCCCAGCGTGTGTGACAAGAGATGACGCCTGGTCTCTGCTCTGCACATCTTCCCTGCCAGGATGACACTTCCCTGTAAAGTGTTAGCCTGAAAGAAACCCTTCCTCCCATGAGCTGCTTCTGGTCAGCTCATGGACCAGCAACAAAAAGGTAACTGTTGGGCTGGAGAGATGGCTTAGGGGTTAAGGCGCCTGCCTCCTAAGCCTAAGAACACTGGTTCCAATCTCCAGCGGTTACAATCTCCAGGTCCCATGTTTAGCCAGATGCAATGTGATACAAGGGCGCAATGCCGCACTTGCCCACAAGGGGGCGCACACATCTGGATTTCATTTGCAGCAGCTGAGACACTGCTGGCACGCCCATCTCTGCCTCCCTCTCCCTCGCCCTCTCTCTCTCTCTCTCTGTGTGTGTGTGTGTGTGTGTCTCTCCAAAAAAATAATAAAAAATAAAAAAATAAAGTTTAAAAAAAAAAGGTAACTGTTGAGCTGGACATATGGCTTAACACTTAAGGCGCTTGCCTGAGAACCCTAAGGACCCTGTTTCGATTCCTCAGGACCCACATAAGCCAGATCACAAGGGAACGCATGTATCTGGAGTTCATTGGCAGTGGCTGGAGGCCCTGGCACACCCAGTCTCTCTCACTCACTCTCTCTTTCTCTCTCAAATAAATAAATTAAATTAAATTATTTTTTAAAAAAAGAAGGTAACTGGGCTGGAGAGATGGCTTAGCGGCTAAGGCGCCTTTCTTCTAAGCCTAAGAACACTGGTTCCAATCTCCAGCGGTTCCAATCTCCAGGTCCCACGTTTAGCCAGATGCAAAGTGACACAAGGGCGCAATGCCGCACTTGACCACAAGGGGGCGCACGCATCTGGATTTCGTTCACAGCAGCTGAGACACTGCTGGCGCGCCCATCTCTATCTTCCTCTCCCTCTCTGTCTCTCTCTCTCTCTGTCTCTCTCCAAAAAAAATAATAAAAATATTTTTTTAAAAAGTTAAAAAAAAAGAAGGTAACTATTACAGAATGTAGCTCAGTGGGTATAGCGCTTGCCTAGCATGCATGAAGCCCTGGGTTCTATCCCAGCATCACATAAACCTGGACAATGAGGAGAGGTGGCCTGAAAAGCTACAAGAGCTAAGGGACATAAGTACCAAGCTAAACATCACAGACGACCAACAAGTAATAGACCATTAACAACCATTGGCATTCTTTAAAAAACAAACAAACTGGCGTGTACAGGAAGATGGGTGGACAGAAAAGTAGTAGGACACTGAGAAAGTTCTTGTAAAAAGCCTAAGTGAGAAGTAATTGGGATCTTATTAAGAGTGGAATGAGGGCTGGAGAGATGGCTTAGTGGTTAAGCCACATGCCTGAGAAGCCTAAAGACCCTGGTTCAAATCTCCAGGTCCCACATAAGCCAGATGCACATGGTGGCACATGCTTCTGGACTTCGTTTGCAGTGGCTATAGGCCTGGCGCACCCATTCTCACTCTCCCCCTCTCTCTTCTCCCTCTCTCTGTCTCTAATAAATAAATTTTAAAAAATAAAACCATAAAGCGTGCAGTGAAAGATAGAGAAGAAAAGCCAAAGGCTTAAAGGATCCATAGTATTTTTTAAGTTGTGTGTGTGTATGTATGTGTATGGATGGATGTGTATGATGGGTGTGCCCATTCCACAGCACACATTCGAGGGTCTGAAGACCTCAAGGTGTTTATCCTCTCCCTCCACCCTGCTTGAGACTGGCTCTCCCTTGTTGTTATTTTATTTTTCTGCTTTGCTTCATGTATACCAGTCCAGCTGGCCTGAGAACTTCTGAATTCTCATGGCTCTCGGTATGCTGGGGTGTCAGACATGTCTACCACTTTGTGTCCAGCTTTGCATGGGTTCTGGGCAGTCAAATTCAGGCTGGCAGTTTTGCAAACCAGAGCCTTAATTGCTGAGCCATCTGTCCAGCCCCAAGACCCATAGTATTATAAAGTTGACCTAAGTACAGAGACTTGTGACACAATGCTGGAGACCTGGCTTCAGCTCTGTGAACATCTGGTTCGCTCGGGGAAGGAAGAGGGGCTCCCTGTTCCTTCTGGGAGCACTGCACATTTCAGACATTAATTCTCTTGGGAAAGTCATTTTGTCTCTATGGGCACCATGGGCACAACATTCACTTGCAGGCATTTAACACTGCAGAGGAAGCTTCTACCTAAGCCTCTTCACCCACTGACCGCATTCCTTCAGCACATTGACTGGACGTGGAACACGACCAGGCGCTGGAACTGCAGAGTCCAGGAAGGTGAAACAGCAGCCCTTGAAACGAGGAAAATAGAATTGGAAGCCCACGCTGCTGGGTGTTCAAACCTGCTGCCTTCCAGCTGACATGATAAGACGTGACGCCACGTCTCTGTTCTGACATGCTTTCCCTGTCATGATGAAGCTTTCCTTGAAAACTGTAAGCCTAAAATGAACCCTTTCCTCTCGTGAGCTGCTTCTGGCCGGGTGTTTTGTCCCCACGATGAGAAGGTAATTGTTACAGTACGTAGCCCGGTAGCTCTGTTGTGTGGGTATTCCCTGGGTAAGGAGAGCTCAGAGGATAGGCAGAATGTGAGACACAGAGAAGAACATTGAACTCAGCCTGTGACGGGGGTAGGAGACAAGAAAGACACCCTGGATATTGACATGGTTGGATTTCTCAGCTAGACTGTGGACTTCCATGGTGAGTGTTACAGATGTCACCCCATTTGGTTCTCAGCACACAGTTCAAATGGGCAGGCCAGAGCCCCACTTTGGATGTGATACACACACACACACACACACACACACACACACAGGAGAGAGGAACCACAGGCCATGAGTGCCTGCAGCTAGTACTTCTAAGGGGCTGCCACTGATTTCCCATCACAGGTCCATGTTAGTGAAATGCAGGTGGCATGCACTACATTGCACCCTTAATGAGGGTGAGGAGCCCTGTTTCCTGGTCACTGCTAAAACCCCAGGATTTGGGAAGGCACCCCAGAGCTGAGACAGGAAGTTGAGTTCATTTAGGGTTTTGGAGTTGTTTCTCTTCCCCTTTTGCACATTGCTTCTCTACATTAGAATGACGTGAGCTGGACCGAAGAGATGGCTGAGTGGTTGAGGCGCCTGCCTGCCAAGCCTAAGAATGCCCATTCGAATCTCCAGGTCCCACGTTTAGCCAGACACAAAAGGGACGCAAGTGTACAATGTTGCACATGCGCACAAGGGGGTGCATGCATCTGGAGTTCATTCACAGAAGCAGAGAGGCCCTGGCATGCCCATTCTCTCTCTGCCTCTCTGTCTCTCTCTCTCTCTCTCTCTCAAATTGAAAAGAAAAAAAGAATGGCATGAGCTAATACAGGTCTGACTTCCTTTCTGGGTCCTCAGCCTTGACTCCCATGAGTGGGTGTCTGCTTTTCTAACCCCTCTCCTATTGCTCCTGATCAGGGCAGACCAAGGCCACCCTGCTCCCACCACTGCGGGCAGCAGGACAGAGCTGGCATGGAGCCTCCCACACTTCTCTGCCCAAATTTCAAATATCATCAGTCAGGCTAGAAAATGGCCCCAGGCCACTGCTGCCTAATGGGCCGTGATCACTGAGTGTAAATCCAGGGGAAAGCTGTGTTTACTAAGAAATAAGGTGCTGATGGGCCTCTCTGCCTCTGAAGAGCCTGTGTCTGCTGGAGCGAATAAGGTTGAATCCAGAGTCAAAAATGAGCAGAAGCCAGGCATGGTGGCACACGCCTTTAATCCCAGTACTTGAGAGGCAGAGGTAGGAGGATTGCTGTGAGTTCAAGGCCACCCGAAGACTACATAGTGAATTCCAGGTCAGCCTGAGCTAGAGTAAGACTCTGCCTTAAATGAAAAGAAAGAAATCAAAAAGATGAGCAACTAAGGAAGTCTAAGGAGAGTGGTCCATAAACTCATCATCCCTGGGTGACAGGATAGCCACAGGAGGATGAAGGAGCTGTAAGAAATCTCCAGAGGAAACAGGCAACTAGATCCTTAGTATATGTTGCTTGTAGGTGTCACAATGGTGGTATTACAGGTACCCAATAAGGAACCAAAGAATACCTGGGGTCGGTCATGACAGAAGGTGGGACTAGAGGGTTGGAGGGATAGCTTAGCAGTTAAGGCACTTGCCTTCAAAGCCAAAGGATCTGGGATTGATTCCCACGTAAGCCAGATGCACAAGGTGGTGCATGTGTATGGAGTTCGTTTGCAGTGGCTGAAGGCCCTGGCATACCCATTCTCTCTCTTTCTCTACCCCCCCCCAAATCAATAAATAAAGATATTTTTTAAAAAGAAGGTGGACTAAATGTCATTTCTTCCACGGTGTCATAGCCCCAGAGCATGTTCTAGAATTGAACAGCCTCATTCCAACTGTGTTAATGGCAACTACCTACGTTCCAAGGGTCTTGAATGCTCTGAAAAATGGGAACAGCAGGAGTTTCTAGACCGTGGGCTGATATGACGGTTACACGTACAGGAGCCCTAAGAACGGGCTGGGACATGGTGAGCACTCAGGGAACATGGGTTCCTTATTAGGGGGGCAGCAAGTGGGGGAAGAAAAGTGAGGTGCTTGTGATGACTGCCAAATTCAAGGACACGTCAAGATGTGTGGTATGTGTGAGAGAGAGCATGTTCATATGCATGTGGACACACATGTGGGGTGCATATGCATGTCGAGGCCAAAGGTTGACAAGAGGTATCGTCCTTAACTGCTCTTCTCATTATGTGACTGAGACAGGCCCTCTTCCTTAAGCCCAGAGATCATCAATTCAGCTAGTCTAGCTAGCCAGCGTTCCCTGTGGATCCCCATCTCCACATCCTGGGTGCTGGGACTGCAGGTGGCTGCCACGTCTGCCTAGGATTTCCATGAGTGTTAAGGATCTGAACTCTAATCCTCACAGCTGCGTCGCAAGTGCTTTACCCTGAGATAAGCAATGCTTTTTAAAACTAAATAAATAAATAATATTTTATTTATTAATTTATTTGAGAGTGAGAGAGAGAGAAATTAGGTGTGCCAGAGCCTCTAGCCACTATAAACAAACCCCAGCACATGGGCCACCTTGGGCATCTGGCTTACGCTTAATGTCGTATGTTTTGCAGATCAAAATAAATCCACAATGAAAAAAAATAATCAAAATGTGAAATAAAGGTGTAATATAACCCTGCACTAGTCTAAGCTAATTCTTATTTAAACATGCAACCTCTTTTCATCATGGAATTCTTTGCATGGATTTATCATCTTGAAAACATATCATCAAAATAACATATTGGCCAGGTGTGGTGGCACACGCCTTTAATCCCAGCACTTGGGAGGTAAAGGTAGGAGGATTGCTGTGAGTTTGAGACCAGTCTGGGACTACAGAGTGAGTTCCTGATCAGCCTGGGTTACAGTGAGACAATATCTCGAAAAACAAAACAACAGACTGCATTAAGATAATATGTATATGTATGTAAGGGTCCCTTTAAGTTTTGCAGTGGAATAGGTACTTCAAAATACCTAGAAGTAGGAACTGGGGAGATGGCTCAATGGGGAAACGCCCTTGCCACATAAATATGAGGGCCAGAGTTTGTATCCTGGGTACCCACATAAATGCCAGGTAGGTGTGCCAGCCCACCTGTAATCCCAGTTTTGGGGGAGCAGAGGCAGGGAGTCCCCATAACAAGCTGGCTAGCTAGACTGGTCAAATTAGTGAGCTCTAGGTTCAAATGAAAAGCCTTGCTTCAAGCCGGGTGTGGTGGCACACGCCTTTAATCCCAGCACTCGGGAGGCAGAGGTAGGAGGATGGCTGTGAGTTCAAGGCCACCCTGAGACTACATAGTGAATTCCAGGTCAGCCTGGGCTAGAGTGAAACCCTACCTCGAAAAACCAAAAAAGAAAAAGAAAAGAAAAAGAAAAAGAAAAGAAAAGAAAAGCCTTGCTTCAATAAATAAACTGGAAAAAGACACTAATTATCAAACTTTGACCTCCACATGCACATATGTGCATCCTCCTGTGAACCATGCCTACACGTATACACAACACACAGACACACACACACATATCTAAAAGTGAGAAGTCTTAATGTTCCCATCACAAAGAAAAGATAAATGTTTAAAAGTGATGGATATGCTAATTAAATAGATTTGATCATTACGCAATGCATACATGTATCAAAGTGTCACAGTGGACTCTATAAATATGCACAATGATTATGAGTCAATTAAAAATAGACTAGGACTTTAAAAATGTACTCAAGGCACCTTACCCTTGTCCTGGCCTTGCTAGTTTTCTTTCCATTGTTTTTCAAGTGTGTTACTTTCATTGGACAGTAGAAAAATAGGCAAGGTGACTGGCTACTTTAAAGACATGAATTATTAACATGAGGCTTGGTGGGGAGGCACTGGCCATTTCAAATGCAAAACAAGGCTGAGGGCAAGGCTCACTCGGTAGAGTGCTACATGCAAGAAGCACTTGGGTGAAGCCTGTAATTCCAGCACCCAGGAGACAGAGACAAGAGGATCCGAAATTCAGGCTCATCCTTGGCCGCACTACAAGTTCAATGTCAGGCTGAGCTACTTGAGCGTCAGCACCAGTCTCATTTGTGGTGATCTATGACCATACAGACACAGAGCTGCAGCCCTGGGCCTCGTATAGTCTGTGGCCTGTGCCCAATAATGACAGACCATGCCAGCAGCTGAGATGCCAGTTTTTTTGCCAACCCCCAAATCCCATAAATTCTCATCTTTTGGAAGACATATTTCTAAGAAGACTAAATAAAATGAGAACCTCATTAAGTCCAAGGATGTAGAAAATTGCTAGGAAATCCCTGGACCTCAGCGTAAGCTTATGATCGTGAGTGAGTTTCTAGTATTTTCTGTGCTCCAGTGGCCCCATCATGAAGAGGGGGAATCACTTGTCTAGCATGGTGGCACATACCTGTAAGCCCTTAGGAGGCAGAAGCAGGAGAACTGCCACAAGGTCAGGACCAGCTATTGGGCTTGAGACCAGCTAGCAAGTGCCAGGCCAGCCTGAGCTAAAAAGTGAGACCATTGGCTCTTCCACTCCGCAAAACCCTCAAAATAGAAGAAAAAGATGATGGCATCAAATTAAAAGAGAGACTAATGGAGACAGGGAGGGGATATGATGGAGACTGGAGTTCTAAAGTGGAATGGGGGGAAGGGGAGGGAAATATCAGGTGGGTTTTTTTGTATGTAAGTATAAAAGTTGTCAATGAAAAATAATAATTTTTAAAAAAGTGAGACCGTGTCTCAAATTCTAACCCCCTTCCAATAGATAAGTGAGCCTTCAGAACCATACGGAGCACGTGACTGATTCCTGACATAAGTGAGGTCTCGTTTGCCACTGATTTGCGATCTCTGCCGCTGTGATCATTCCTAGTTGTGAGGGTTAGAACTAGATCATGCGTAGAAACATCTATCACCACCTAATACACACAAAGCCCATAAGGGACAGGCATTATTCTGCGGCAAAAAGAAAACGTAGACTGGAGGGGCATTTCCAAGAGGAGAGATAAAATCCCATCCCCGTACAGAAACCTGTGGGTCCCGCTGTAATGTACGGGTAAGGTGCATTTCTAGCTAGTAGCGTTGTTTGCACATGAAGAGTCATCCACACAAGGTGAGAAACACGTTCATGAAGCAACCTCTCCTCCCACCCCGGTTCTAGTGTTTGTTGGTTGTTGGTTGTTGCTAAGGCTTTCTTCTGAGATCACAGTTGGGATTGTGTGAACCCAGTCCAGAGAGGATTCCCAACTAGCAGAGCCAGGCATTTCTGGTCATGTTCAAGTGACCCTGAACGGGAGATGTGGGCCTCTGGGTACAAACTTTCAGTTGTACGATGAATGCACTCTGGGAATCTAAGAAACAGCGGCAAGGTGGCAATAGTCGATACCACATTGTCTGCTTGACGTGCAGACTGACATGCACACAATGGGAGCTAACGTTGTGATGGATTTGCTCGTTAACTGGATGATGGGTATACTTTCACAGTCTCAGCTGGCTGTGGTTGGTCGTGCTTGTAATCCCAGCACTTACATAACCACAAATTCAAGTTAACCTAAGCTACGCGGTGAAACCCTCATCAAATAATAATCACAATTGACAATAATAAAAATAAATGTCACAATCTCATGGTTGCATGGGCTTGTAATCCCAGATACTCTGGAGGCTGAAGCTGGAGGATCATAAAATCAAAGCCAGCTTCTTCTACAGAGTGAGTTCAAGGCCAGCTTAGGTCACTTAGTGAGGTTCTGTATCAATAAAAAAAAAAAAAAACTATAGGGCTGGAGAAATGACTTAGCAGTTAAGGCATTTGCCTGTGAAGCCAGAGG
The DNA here is from genome assembly GCA_036365145.1 of Orientallactaga sibirica. Lineage (NCBI taxonomy): Eukaryota > Metazoa > Chordata > Mammalia > Rodentia > Dipodidae > Orientallactaga > Orientallactaga sibirica. Next base: position 39,789,060 of record JAEOAD010000008.1, on the reverse strand, counting down.
ACCCAGGTTTGATTCCCCAGGACCCACATAAGCCAGATGCATAAGGGACACATGATTTGGAGTTCATTTGCAGTGGCTGGAGGCCCTGGCATGCCCATTCTCTCTTTGTCTGTCTCTTCTCTCTCTCTCCTTGCAAATAAATAAAAAAAAAATTAAGTATAAATAATATTGGGGATGTTGTTCAGTGGTAGAGCACTTTCCTAGCCTGAGTTCCATCTCCAATACTGTGAAACATAAAGATAATAATTGCACATTTTCATCATACATATAAACATCCTGTTGTACTATATATCATTCTTGTCAGTTATATCTTAGCAAAGCTGAGAAAAAGAGAAGGGAAAAAGGAATTACCCCCAAGAACACTTGGCACTCACCATCTGAAACCAAAGAATGATGTTTCCCCCGCTCAGAGGTGCAAGAAGTAACTCGGCCTCAGGGAAGCCCACACCGCCCCTTCCTGCCAGAGACAACTGTCTTCCTCTTCCCTATCCACCTCCAGCCAGTACTCTTTGCCCTGCACAGGACTCCTGAGGAGTCAGGCCTCTCATGAAGTCAAGGGCTTGCTCTGGGACAGAGGAGAGTTGAAATAGCCCGAAGCACACCTGCACTGAGCACTCAGAAGGCTAAGGCAAGAGAATTGTTGCGTTTGAGGTCAGCCTAGGCTACAGAGTGAGTTCTCTAGGGCAGCCCTTTCTCCAGGAAGGGAGGGGAGGGGAGGGGAGGGGAGAGGAAGGGACAGAAGCCCTAGAGTTGAGAATTAAAACACCCAGAACTAGATCTGCTCCATCACAAACCCAATCTCAATGGCCTTCAGTTTCTCTATCTGTAAGAAATAGGAAGAACTGGGGGAAATCCCCCTGCCTCCTACATAGGATTGTTTCAACTGAAATCACGGATGTGAATAGTCAAAAGCTACCTCCACTGTAATATCACACAGATGTCTTAAAACGTACATGCACAAAGTCCCCTCACCAGAGCAACTGAATCAGAAAGCTCTCTGGGAGCATTAATGGGCATGCAGGGTTAAGAGCAACAGGGCAGAACAAAACAGGAAAGCAGAGAGGTGGTGTGCTTGTGCCCAGTCAAGTATACTTGGCTAGATCCTGGCCAATGAGAAACCCTGTCTGGAAAGGAAAAAAAAAAAAAAAGAGCACCATCTGAGGTTGTCATTTGTCCTCTGCATGCAGGCCCACACAAGTGCATGGACACACGCACGCACACATACACACACACACACACACACACACAGGTCTCACCACTCAAGAAGCCAAGTGACCCCTGCCTGAGCACAGCTCTGCCCTTCACCAGTTGCGTGTACTTCACTTCCCACTGACACCCATCTGGAGCCTGGGAACCTCACACCTTGCTCTTGCGGTTCCTAGTTTTCTAGGAAGTCCACACGCCTGGACGTGGATTGGCCATTGCACTCATAAGGTCACCACAGCTGTGCTTATCTGCATAAGATTTGCCCAAGACGGATGGGAAATGGGCTCATCAGGTCCCCAACCCTCCCCCCTCCAGGAGCTGATGACAGTTCATGGGTGCTGGGAGAAGGGGAGACATTTTCTTCAGTGGTATAGCCACTGGTAAGTGGTGGGTTCAGCAGGAGGGGGAGAGGATAAGAGAGAGTATTAGGGGGGTCTATATGACCACAATGTCGTGTGTGTGTGTGTGTGTGTGTGTGTGTGTGTGTGTGTGTTAAGAATAAATAAATAAATAGCAACAAAAAGTTCAACCACCAATGGTGTGATAGTCTGAATGTATGTTCCCCATTGACTCAGGTGTTAAAATTAAACTTGTAACTTGAATCTCCAGCTGCCTGGCTGCAGGAAGTGTCACTGGGGGCAAACACTAGAGTTCAGGTCTAAGGTGTCACTGGGGGTGGATCTAAATCCTCTCCCAAAGATAGGCAGAGAAGTTTGAACTCCACTGGGTGGTGGGGGGCAGGGATGCTGCTAGTTGCTTGTTGGTGTTGCTGCCTGAAGATAGTTTGTCTCTCTCAGCTTGGATTTATGAATGGGACCCAGCTTCTTCCACTATATATGGAACGTCCCCTGGATCTGAAAGCTTGAAACAAACCCTTTCCTCCCATAAACACTGTCTGGTTTGGGTGTTCATCCCAGCAACGTGGAGCTGACTACAACAAGCAATATCAAACGAGAACCTTTCCCAACACAAATGATTGCTAAGAATAAAACTGAAGCCGTGCATCTCATAATTCTGATACATATACATGACTCGGAGTTGTGGTGTGCACAATCAGTGTAAAATTAAATTCCATGTCTGGTTTCCGAACAACCAAGAAGAACGGGCTTGGAGTCAAGAGATAACATGCGTGTTCTGCTGCTTACTGAGCACATGATGCAAGGCAATTAAACCTTATACTCCTCAGCTGGAAAATGAGGGTGAACAGACACGGAGCAACCTATGATGTTGTGAAGGTGAGCTGCAATTAAGCACATAGAAAGCACCGAGCCAGGGCTTGGCCCTATAAAAGCTCCACGGGCATCCTGATTTTACTACAGCCATCAGCATCGTTAATATCACGGCTGTCTCTCTGCCTCGCGGCACAGGAGTCATCTGTGTGGCAGCCCCAGCATAAAGGGCCACAGTTGTATACTTTTCCCTACCCAATGGTGGGGACACATATTGGGCCAGCTGGGGTCTTGGTCATACTTCTGCACTGCTGCCACCATGTCCCCCCAGGCAGCTTTAGTCATTAGCATCAAGTTGGTCCTGATGGGCTGCGACTTGGCAGGATGGACTCTGGGAGAAGTCCTTACGGGGAGCAGGGAGTTGAAGATCCACTCCCCAGAAGCATGGCCACAGCCTTTGGGGAATAGCCACTGGAGGGTGCGAGAGAGGGAGACCATAGATGAGTATTCTAGAAAGTATTGGTTTTCTAGCTCAAGGGGACCCATGGGATGAAAGCAGTGAACACACAGATGGCTGAAGCACAGATTCACTCAACACATATGTAATGAGTACCCTTGTGTGGTGCTTTGAATGCAAATACCCCCCACTGTGTCAGATATTTTGAATGTTTGGTCCCCAGCTGGTGGCAGTTTGGGAAGGTTGTGGAGCCTCTGGCTGTAGGGCCTTGCTAGAGGCGGTATGTTGCTAGGGGCAGGATTTGGGTGATAGAGCCCAGCTCCAAATCCAGTGGATACGCTACTTCCTTCCGGAAGATGTGGAGGTGAGACTCAGGCTTCCTGTCCGGGCCTACTACGCTTTCCTCAGCATGCTGAAATGTCCCTTCGAGACTGCAAGTTGAAATAAACCCTTTACTTCCATCAGCTGCTTCTGGTCAGGTGTTTTGTCCCCGTAATAACAAGGTCACTGTCACACCTTGTGATCAACGGTCCTGGAATCCCTCCTAGGTGGGCATCTGAGGGAAAACCCATTACTGTCCACATCCCATAGACAAAGAAACTGAGTCCAGAAGGTAGGTGGATTTGTCCAATGTCCCAGTAGGTGGCAAGCAACAGAGACCGAGTCTCACCTCAGCAATCTGCCTCCAGCTCCAGGCTCTTCACCAGTGAGGTATGCACTGGTCCACAGATTCACCAATGGCAGAAACTCAGGAAGGGAAACAAAAAGGAAGTCAAGATTCACATTCACACTGACAGGGAAGATGGACAGAACGGGAGCCATATGAGACGGGGCAAGCCCTTTGGGAGGAGATGTGTATGATGATGAGAACTAGCCGGCATGGGAGGAGTGGCAGAAAGAGCGTTCCAAGCAGAGAGAAAGCCATGCGCAAATGTCAAGAGGTGTGAGGAACTTAGCACTGTCAGAGAACTGAGAAAAGGAAGGGGTGCAGAAGGGGATCTGGCAGATGTCAATGTCCACCCAGGTCCCAGGTCCATCCAAGTCCCTCTCAGCATGCACTATGTACAACAACCCTCTCTTTTCTGCTCAAACGGACTCACTCCCCCCAGGGACGAGGACCAGGCTATGGCATTACCATGCATGGGTCACTTTAGCCTCTTTGACCCTCCGAGAGGTTAAATGAACCTCAGTTTCCTCGTTTGTGAAATGAGTGTTAAAAGGCATGGTG